>CAWUFW010000041.1:6027186-7283748 GCA_963921515.1 Calotriton arnoldi
GAGGAATGTTTATGGTGACAGAGTAAATTTTACTCCATCGACATAAACTTGGTGGTCCGCCCCACTCAAAGTAGGGCAGGCAGACCAAGAGTTTGGCGGACAGGGTACTCTGTCGCTATTGCGACAGAGTGCCCTGTCCACCAAGCTCTCAGTTGGACCCTTAATTTAATTTTTTGTGGCAGTAAGAAGTTGAGCCTCAGAGTGAATTTTTATCTTGAGCTGGTGAGCAGATATTGTGGGTCACCTGCTAGGATTTCCATACTCAAGCCTTAAACCGAGAAAAGCTTGCATAGCTGGTTTCAGATGGTCTAGGAAAATAAGCGGATTAATATTTTGCTATCTGGTATGAGGTTTGGTGTGTGTGGAGAATGCATTCTGCAAGAATGCCCCAAAGACAAACTACATTTCCCAGTAGACCATGAACTCCTTATAGTTTGGATTTCTTGGATATCTGGATATAACTTTACTCATGGTCCACGGCGTCTTTACTAGTCAATCGTGATACAAAGTTGCTGCCACAGTGGCCTTGTCACACAGATCTAAGATTTGCTTTGAAAAGAAGAGATGCTCATTTCAAGCTGTTTGAAGAAGGACATTGGAATAAAGAGAAGTGCTCTGAAAGTGGAGTTGTGTGTTGGAAACAAGCTGTGAAAAATTGATTGTTTATTCTGTGATGATACACGAAGGATTAAGTAAGGACTTGTGTTGCTCATGCTGTTTATATAGGCCTATGTGTGAGGTATGAAAGTTTTACTAATGTTAGATTTGGTAAAATAGGATTTTAACTGTATTAATGTTTGTTAAATTAGCTTACAGTGAGAAGTAAGTCAAGTAGAAACCATTAGCCATTTTCCACTGAGAGTCAATAGTAATGAAGCTTAAGGTAGTGATCCTACTCACAGTGAGAAGTGCTGGCGAACATGTACCTTTGATGCTCATCTCTTGTATCTTAGATTTGAGGAACTGCAACGTCCATATCCAAGTACAGAGCGGTCACACAGAGACAGCACTAAGACACATCCATTCACCGCTACAGGTAGATGCTGGACATTCATGGCAAGTTTTTAAAGAGCTCTCTTTGCCTTTAGACACTCAGGGGCATATTCTCAAGGAGTCATCGCCGATTTATCGGCACTTTAGCGTCGCAAAAGTGCTGATAGACTTATCGCCCTATTCACAAGCTGGTGCAAACTGCTGACATCGCCAGTTTTCCTGCGATAGCTGCCGCAAAACACATCGCCACGGATGAGAGCGACAATTAACGCTAATGATATGCAGAGTAGGCGTTCCCGTGCAAAAACACACGAAAACACCACTTAGCGATATTCTCAACGACCAGCCAGATCTGCAATGCCGGACAAAAACAGGCGATAAGGCGCGTTAGCAGCAGGGACTTAACACCTGCTTTCTACTGGTGTTAAGCAGGACGACAACCTGCAGTATGAAAGGGAGCCCAGCCCAGAGCCACATCTGAAGACCAACAGATGCCATGGAGACAATGATCATGCAGCCTGGAGACCCAAGAGGGCCACAACACCCACCGCAACCACCCCCCGGACCCTCCCCCCCAGGTCATGAAGTCCAGTAGTCAACGGTAGTGGAAAAACAGAACTTTATTACAAATACCTAAACAACAAGACGAAAAGCTCAGCCAAGGTGTTCCATTCCCAACGGGGAACTTCACCAGGGCAACGTGTGGATACAATAAACTGCAAATGCTGCGGGAACTCCCCAATACCATTCCATATCCCGAAATCAGTAGTCAGAAACCTGTTGGAGAAATGGTGACAATGGTCAAGCGTCCACATAGTCACAAACGTAATCTGGTACAGTGTATTGCACTTGGACAAACTGGAATGCATACAGGTATGATGAATCCAGTCCAAATATACTGTAACAGAAGTCCGTGTGCTCGTAATCTCCGCAGGAAAGAAAAGGAAGGTTATGACCACACAAACATCTGTTACGGTCTCATTATGCAGGATTCATCATACCTGTAAACATCACGGTTTGTATCATCTTGATACCCCTGCACCCTCACTTCCCCCATGCTGTGCATGAACAGCTGGAGACCATGCAAGGGAATTACGCCATAGCTGCCTTACCGCACGTGTCGGGGGCAATTGACTGTACACATGTACCACTTGTGCCCCTGCCGACCCTGCACACAATTACCGCTACAGAAAGCACACGCATTCCATCAATGTGCTGGCACTAGTGGACCACCGGGGACAGTTCACCAATGTCGTCGCCAACTTCACAGGCAGTGTGCATGATACATACATCTTCCGACAGTCCATCATCAACCAGCGCTTCCAGGATGGCACCTATGGCAATGCACTGCTCATTGGTAAGTACTAACTGAACACACCACACACCTCAACTCCACAATCACACAACTCACAACTGTAACAAAATCACATACAACATGCCAAACAACATGCCCAACTACCGGACACGACAACACAAGTAACCGTGGTAACAGGGGCCAGACATGTAGACAAGCCATCCACAAAGGCAGAGCCCCTCTGCCACACAATTGCAGAATGTGGGGAGAGGTGGGAACCAAGAATGTGCGAAGGAGGCAAGTGACCCAGCAATAAGAAAGGACACAATGCCAAGTGTGGCGGAGATGTGCTGGACAGACTGCAGTATGCACAGCACAGACATGTCCATGTGGACATCTACTGCTGGTGTTTGCAGTGTAGTGGACAGTGGACGCAAACAGGTTACCCCAGGCAGTGTGGAAGACCTTGGACATGTAGCCATGTGGTCCCCCTGTAAGCCTGAGCGGAGCGGCCTTGGCCGGCATATGTCGCGAATGAAAAGCCGGGGCCCTGGGCATGGTCCAGTTCCGGGATGGCCACCACAGTAACTACTGCGTGTGTCTCTGTGTCCACCATATCGTGACCATAGGCCTACACACACGTTCCCGACCACATTCAACGGCCGTATTCACATTGGAGACGAGGTGACTACGTCCCAAGCCAACCCGCGCACATCTCGTCATCGAATGCAGGGTCGTGTCTGCCAGGGCGGCGCCCCCCACCCAGCCACGAGGCCGCCGCCGTGACCGGTGGTGCCTGCGCGATCCTGTGCGCCTGCTGCACCCCAGCCCTGGTCCCCAGACCGGTCCACCGCCCACGGATGACTGCCCGCCCCTGCGCAACCAGGCCTCAATGCTCACCTGCCGCCACCGGCGTGTCACCAAGAGGGCCCTCCACGTGCTGGTGCAACCTCCTCAGCCGATCGCTGGATTCCACGCCACAGGCCCCCAGCGCACCCTCCGGCACCGCACCGCGGAGTGATGTGTGTGCTGACTGCTGCCTGCGTGTACACTGCGGTCCAGCAGGGCTCATAATTCAAATCGAGTCTTGATTTGCTGGACGCAGTATCGATGTCAATGCATCATCGCAGGCTGCACACCCGCTCAGCTCTTCAGGTGGGCCTACCATCTCAGTGCACCGCAAGTCATCGCTTCACGTGGCGGTAGGCCCATGCCGGCCGCAGTGCCATCGGGTGCCTCCAACTCAGTGCACCGCAAGTCATCCGCCATGTGGCGGTAGGCCCGTGCCGGACGCAGTGCCATTGGGTCGCCACTAACTCTGTGCACCGCAGGTCACGGACCCTTTATGATTGAGTCTCCGTGGATGCGGACGCCATCATGTCACCTCCGGCAGTGGGGGATGTGCTGTGGTGGGCCCCTTTTATTGGCAGGGTCACATGTCCCGTGACGCCTGTGCTGGATGGGTGTGGTGTGGGTGTAAACCAGACCTCAGGGAGTGGCTGTGGCATGCTGACAACTAGACCAGTGACCAGCAGATCACTACAGGGAAGACCTTGGACATGTAGCTGTGTCGTCACCCCCTGTGAGCGTAAGCGGAGTGGGCTGGGCTGGCGTATGCCAGTCCAGCGTAGGGGTGTGAACAATGAGCCCGGGGCTCTGGGTGTGGTTCAGTTCTGGCCTGGACAAGGAAGTAACCAATGCGTGTGTCTCCGTTGTAGTGTCTGCGCCACCCGGACCGCAATCAGCAATGTTGCACCCTGTGACCCAAGCCCCACAACATGTGTAAAATGGACATGAGGGGGAATCAGTGACCCTACATTCATCCATACTGTCATACTTGAAGGATCATAGACAACATGACACATCTGTGTGAATTTGAATGTTATATTCACATTCAGTGGAGTGTTGCAGCTGGAGCAGTACAGGGCCATGCACACCCCACTTGACATTGTTGCCCCGTGGAGGGCCAGCCAGAGTCCATTAGGGAAGGACAAATTCATCGGAAGAGGAAGAGTTCAGTCCGCAGCCTGATTGCTGTCATTGGTAACCAAACAGAATATGGCAGTCCATGTCGAGGTCCAAGGTGAGTGTCGCAGAGTGTATCAGGGGACAGTGGAAGGTGATGATGCAGAGGGCAGAACCAAGCAGAAACAGACCATATGGCGGAGATCAATGCTACCGCTTCCTTCTTACCACTAAGGCAGAATCATCCGCATCTTCGTCCTCTGATGTTTCATGTGCCTCACATGTGGGTGGTGGTGTTTTGTCAGCAGCACTGTGTGGCACTGACACATCAGGGGCCGGAGGTGGAATGTCTGCCGCATTGTGTGGCAGTGACACATCAGGGGCCGGAGGTGGATTGTCTGCCGCACTGTGAGGCACTGACACATCAGGGGGCGGAGATGTGGATGGAGTAGTAGCAGCAGCATTCATCTGCGCCAGGCCTTGTGGCAGCAATGCCATGATGAGGATCTGCAGGGCATGGAAGATCCCAGCTACATCTCGCTGGTGTGCAGCCGTGGCAGCCATTCTTTCCGCCTGCATCCGCTCCCTGTTCTCCATGATCCTCCGCATGTGTTCCAACTCCCGGCTGACATCGCTGGAGCCACTCTGACTAGACAGTTGTTCTTGTCTCAGAGTCAGGACTCCGGCGATGTCAGACATGGATCGTTGGAGAGCCTGGAGCAGACTGTGGGTGTCCGTTAGGGACTGTAAGTGGTCCCTGATGGGACTTAGACACCCACGTATGGCATCTAGTTTGGCTGCCTTGAGGTTGAACCCCACCCGCACCTGATCAGCCATCTTCTCCTGGCACCCTAACACATGGCGCTGGAAGGCCATGTGTTGTTCGTGGGGGTCCTGGGAGACAGCTGTGGTGGTGGGTGCTTCCTGCTGTGTGGTCTGTGCAGGGGGTGGGGTCTCCTCGATGCAGCTGGGCTGCCCTGCTCCTGGAGGTGGGGTGCCGAAGCTGTCCATGAGCTGTTGGAGGGCGTCAGAGTCGAAGGTGTGGAGGTCCTCTTCGTCATCAGTGAAGAGCTGTTGGGTCTGCTCTGCAGGAGGTGTTGATTCTCCCTCTGCAATGTGAAGGGGAGATGCAGTTTAACATTGTGTTCACATGTATGTTGACGCATTGTACAAGTTTACATACAGACTGCATGACAATGTACATTGTGACTGTTTGGGAGGAGCTGCCTATTTGATGCGGGACAGTGGACATTTCGACAACATCACGGATGTGTGTTTGTACTTCTACATTATCATCTCACATTTCCCTGCTATGCCAAATGTGATTGGCCAGTTTCTACATACATGCAGCACCAGTTGTGTCCTCTGTTCTGTTGTGGATGTGTTGCAGTTTGTACCACATTGTTGTCAATGTTGATGTGCTCTGAATGTTATGTGTGTGTGCTGCATTTTGGGAGAGTTGCCCCTGCAGCTCTGATTTTGCTGCCCCTTGTCCCTTTCAGGCGGTGTGCCTTTGACTTCTGTGCTTATACAGTGCTGAGATGTTGCATACTTGGGTGAATTGGGCTCTTGGTGGAATTTGGGACTCTGGGGCATGGTTTGCCCCGCAGATGTGTTGTTGACGTCAGGGGTTGTTTGTGCACGTGGATGTGTAAGAGTGTGACCTGCTCCTTTACGGATGTGGTCCACACTCAGCCACCTCAGTGTCGTGGCGTGCAACATGTCATGGTATATTGACTGCAGCCATGCTATTCGTCATGCAGTGTCACTTGCATTGTCAGTGTGGCTCACAGACACGCGTGCTTTGCTGGGTTTGGCACATGTGCATGGGTTGGTTGTGAGATTGGTGATGTGTAGGAAGGGCCCCTCTGGGCACATAGTCGACGGGGGCCTACTTGCTGTTCCTATGTGTGCTGCAGTGTGCCAGGGGATCAGGGACATGATCCAGAGTCATTGTGGGTGTGCACTGTGCTATACTTAATTGTGCATGTGTGCCATTGTGCCCATCTCCCCCCGTCCCCTCAGTCCCTGGTCGTTACTCACCCTGTTGCTGTTGTGTCAGGTCATGTTGAGCAGTGTCCGGTCCCCCAACTCCTGCCACCATCTCCCCACTGATGACTGTGGACACCATTTCCTCCATATCACCCAGCTCCTCCTGTGGCGCTGGACTCCCACCTCCAGTCTGCATTGCTGCCTTCTGGTTGTTGCCGAGTTTCTGCTTGGTTTTGCGCTTCACATCATTCCAGCGCCTCTTGAGCTCTTCCATTGTCCTCCTCAGCACTCCGACTGCATTCACCTTGTCCAGGATGGACTGCCATATTCCATTTTTTGTTGCCAATGACACAGTGGAGGTGACGAACAGTTGTTGATGGTGTTCTACCACCTCCGTTATCAGGATCCTGTTTTCCTGCGGACTGAACCGCGTCTTCCTCTTCTTCTTCACCTTGCCCTTCCCTGACCCCGAGGTCCCAGGCTGGTCCTCCGTGGGGGTTGTGGGGTTCTGGTTGTCCTCCGTACTTGCTCCGGCTGCCTCCATTGTGCTTCGCAGTTGTTTTGGTTTTGTAATTGTGTTTATTTTTGCTGCTTTTATAGTGATTTTTCCCGCCTGACGTGTGTGAATTGCAGGCCTGGCGCAGCTTGTCGCTGATTTTTCTAACGCGGTTGGGCCCATCGCAACTTTTTTCACGTTCAGGCTTTAGATTTTTATCGCCGTCCCGGTAATTTTATCGCGGACATTTGACGCGTTATCGGGAAACTATCGCATGTTACCGCCGTGTTGAGAATACGACGTTGACACAGAGTTATTTTCCCGCGATATACGGCGATATGAAAAATTGCGTTAGCCTATTTTGGCGATGTTTATCGCACGTTCTTGAGAATATCCCCCTCACTGTGCAGAAGACATCAGTGCCAAGCAGACGTGAGGAGTCAGAGTGGTGAAGTGAAGTTCTTTGTTTTCTCTCTCATCCCATTTCACTTACCCTGTTCCTACCACTGGCCCTCATATTCTTGTGTATGTGGCCATTGATGGATGCAGCAAGAAATGAAAGAGCGCGTTGCGCTCGCTGGACCAAGCGCACACAGTTAGTGCTCCCTGACACTTGATTGATGTGGGTTGTAAGGGTCCAGTGATTTTACACTGGATGAGGGTGATAGCGAGGGATCTTTCTTTTTCAGGCATATTATAATGGAGTATCATTTTCTTTCCTGTTTGGGTGAATGAGGGGGATTTTCCTGGTTTGTGGATTGAGAATTAAGAAATGTTCACCTATCTATGTATGGAGATTGCTGAGACGTGAACGGAGTGCGCGGAGGTCCAAGAGGGTTGATGTTAGGTTTATCTGCTTGTAATCAACATATCGGTATATAGAAACACCACTCAGATCAGGCTCAGAAGCAGGGACCACAATCTTATTGTGAGGAATGCCGCAAGGCATTGTAATCTTTCCTGGGAAGAATCTCTTCCTCTTCCCCACCTCATGTTGGTTGGTGAATAAAGAGGAAAACCAACTCAGCATCTTTCTACGGAAGCCCATGCGATGGTGCAGAGTACAGAGAAGTCTGTCATTTTCAATTGTGTCTTACCAGTACCACATGCATTTGATCTCTAAAGACCGAACCCAGCTACAGAGTTCAATAGAGTGATGCAAACAAAAAGACTAGACTGCACCAAGAGGGGGTGGGTTCATGTGAGACATGGATGCTAGAGGTCTTTGGAGTGGAGGTATTAGAGTGCAATATGATCATACAGCCGACCATGGTCTCTTATGTGTTTTGCACTGTCCATCATGCTATCTTTCAAGCTACACCCGTCGCTCATGCTGTCTTTTCACAGCCATTAATTACGCTCTCTTCTTCAGTTAACACTGTCGATCATGCCATCTTACACATTTCAGACCCTGGTGCTTTTACAGAAGTACTCACATGCATAGGTTTAGGCATGCAGAATTTCCACCAGACTCAAATGTCTGCCTATGAAATTGAAAGGCAAATGTGCATTGGAACATTTAACTTTTTTGTTTAATTTCTCAGAGGTAAAACAACTTTTCACTATGGAGCCAGCCGATTACCTTCCTCCATTAAATATAGAATGCTTTCTACCCATTCCCACCCGCATGTTCCTTTCTGTCCCTGACGGGATCGTTTGGAAGCATTTCCAGTGTCATAAATTATCTGAAAATCGTTAGTGAATGCCAAGGTTGTGAAAGTGTGTGTGTTTGGTTGTGTATATATACTGGGTAGGTATAGTCAAGGTCATGTTACAACTTTTCCATAGGAAAAACAGTTTTTGGTTTCCTTATAGCTTTGGCACCCATTGATGAATCTTCACAAAATTTCCCCCAAAAAGTCTAATCCACCTCAGCTCTCTCCTGGAAAATTTTGTGGTGATCCGTCAAGCTGAAAGAAAGTTGGGGGGGGGGACACATTTAACCCATTCCTTATTCTGTAGGAAAATTAGACACAGCTATACCGAACAAGGTGGAATGGAATTAGACCAAATTTAGCAGAAAGCTAGTTCTTGGTCCAGAAAGCATTCTTTTTGTCATTTGGATTGAATCTTTTCAGTAGTTTTTAAGAAATTAAGACTAAAACAAAACAGATATTTCACACCGCTGAGGATCTGCAGAGCCAAAAGATCTTCAGATAAGGTCTTATTTTCTGCCATCACATCAACAAGGATGCTATACACCGCTAATTATCTCACCTATTACATCACCCAAGACATGATCTATTACATCATTGATAACATCACTACAACATCTGAAATTACATCATTCATGATAGCAGTGAGCATGACGGGGACTCCGGTTATAGTTACTTTAGGGCACAAGTTACAGTTATTTGAGATAACTATAACTGGTGAATTTCCATGGTTTTGTTTATTTTAAACTTTTATTTTTAACTGACATCTTCACCTAAATATAACATCCCTTTAATCTTTGTTTCTTTCCATGAATATATATATGCGCATATATATTCACTAAAAAAACTCAAATGTTAAAGGGATGTTATAGTTAGGTGAAAATGTCAGTTAAAATGTAATGCTTTAAACTAACAAAACCACTCAAATTCACCAGTTATAGTTATGTCAAGTAACTATAACTCGTGCCCTAAATTAACTATAACTCACGCCTCCACCATGCACAGTTTTGTTAATAATAATGTCATTGCAAATGTTGAAGTGATATTACCAATGATGTCAAAGAACATGTCATAAGTGATGCAATACATGAGGCAAACAGCAATGCATGGCAAGGGCGCAAGGTATAGCTGCCGTAGGGCATGAGTTGGTAAATTTCAGTGGTTTTGTTAATTTAAAATGTTATGTTTTAACTGACATTTTCACCTAATTGTAACACCCCCTTAACCTTTGTTTTCTTCCGTGAATTTCTAAGGTTTTTTGATGCAAAGTAAGATATTATTACCATACCTAATTATAATATCACTCTGTCTTTTTCAATGGTTTCTAAGGTTTTTTTAAACATAAAGGGCCATATTATCAAGAACGGCGCAAACATTATCGCCGCTTTAGCGGCAGGAAACTGCTGCTAAAGCGGCAATAAGGGGCTTGATAATACGCCCTATAGAATTCCAATAGAAGCCCAGGTTTGAGGTCCTTCACACCAGAACCTGGGCTTCTATTGGAATTCTCTAGGGCATATTATCAAGCCCCTTATTGCCGCTTTAGCGGCAGTTTCCTGCCGCTAAAGCGGCGATAATGTTTGCGCCGTTCTTGATAATATGGCCCAAAGTATTATGTTATTACCAGGCCTGTGCCTAACCCCCGCACACAAGCCATGCACAGCAGAGGGCTTGACGCAGGGCCTGGATGTCGTTTTAAGTATGGCAGAACTACTGACTTTTTCAAAGGGTTAGAACACTAAAATATAAAATGTAGACCTATTGGCTTTATGAATGGGCCAGGATGTCAACATATATTAAGCACATGTAATATCTTTGTGAAGAAAGGACCAATAATAATAATTAAATGTAGTTTTTGTTATTTCACAAAGTGCAATGTTTATGAAAAATAATTGCCATTTAAAAATAAATGCAATAAAGTTTTTAAAAACTCAGCATGTTTTTGGATTTCTTTTTCAACATTTTTCAAGTTACAAAGTGCAGCTATAAAACCCACCACAGAATGGCGCTGCACTCCAGCTGAAAAGCATGGCGCTCCAGCTAGGGGTGCTTTGAAAAAGTACAGTCAGCTGTCCTGGGGTCATGGATTTAATGGCCTAGGAGACTTACCGCTTTTTTAATGATAACAACCTCTCTGCAACCCCCCTCAAAATATTTAAAAAATGTTTGTTGTTGCCCCTGCCTGTTCTTGGGACACCACTAGATACAGAATATATTCTTTGAAGATGCCCTAGGTCATAATGGGACGACCCTTGGTAGGAGTAGTAAGTGCTAAATGAGCTACTGTGGCTGCTCATTTATTATTCACTTTATCCTTTTATTTTTATTTTTTGTGGGTGTCCCTGTACCGGGACACCTACAGATTTGTATTTCGTTGAGGGTGGTGGGTGGAGCCCCAGGGCCCCCGCATTTCCACTGGCTCCCTGGAAGCAGCCACATATCATGCAGCCACGCAGGAGCCGGCATTTAAATAAAAAAAAGTTATTCTGGGTTTGCCTCTGTGACCACCCGGTGCACCCCAATGCATATTTTAATTTGGGGGCTGCAGAGACAGTACTAGGGCCCTCACGGCCCCACCGGCTCCCATCCTCCGCATGAAAGGACTGGCATCTTCTTTTTTTTATTTGTAAATGGGGTGCACAGTGCCCACTCGGGGCACCCCACAACAGCTCCCTTGTTGAGGGGTGCAGGGGAGGCCCACGGCAATCGCAGTCCCATCAGCTCCCCTGGCTGCACCCATCCTAGGTGCAGCAGAGGCCAGCATTGCCCCCACCCAGCAGGAGCAGTTTTCTTTTGCTCCCGCCAGGAAAGGTGTTTCACCAAATTTGGCAGAAATCTAGAGCTTGGTCCAGAAAGATCTCTTTTTGTAATGTGGTGTAAATCTGTTGAGTAGTTTTGGAGTTATTAAAGAAAAAAGATTTATGTGTATCTGGGGATATGGATCCACCACTGATCCATGTCAGTGGATTCGCAGATCCATGCACCAACAGCAATGCCATGATTGGCTGGCCGCAACCTGAAAGAAAAGTTGCGGTCGCCATTTTGTATATCGTGACTTGGTACCGGGGGCAAAAATACCCCAGAAAATTGAATGAAGGGGTCAGAGTAGAGCAGTGCTTAATTTGTAAAATATTAAGTGCCAGGGCTCTGACCAGGAGGCCACGGCAGCTTGCACCACCCATCGCCCTTGTCATCGCTGCCAAAACAACTACTAACCATCGCTCTCGCATGTAAATGCGACAGTTCAGATTATTCCAGGTCCCCAATGCTAAAGGAATGGCTGGGGAGGCAGGTATTGGCAATTTGTAATGTATATTGTATTCATAAACAACCATTGTTCTGCTCTTCTCTAAATTGGATGAGCAGCGCCACCATATGGTAGACTGTTCTTAGTATGGTGTTGACAATTATGTGCTGGTGCTGAGCACCGGAAACCAATTAAGTGCCGGTGCTGAGCACCGGAAAGCACCGGCTCAAATTAAGCACTGGAGTAGAGGTACCCTGACCACATGGGAGTGATGGAGGGGTTTGTGAGGAACTCCTCATAGGCAAGAAATTGTCCAAAAATGTTTGTTTAACAAGTGCAAGGATCTGCAGATCCTCCGCGGCACTGAGCATGGCCCATGTCAATCTGTGACAGATCTACAGATCCAGCAATCAATTAAAAAAATACACACAATCACACACCTATTCACACACTGTCTCACACCCACAGCACTCACACACCCACTTACAGAACCACACAGCCACTTATACATCCACACCTATTCAGCCACTGACACACCCAATCACAGTCCCACAAACCCACTCACAGACCCACAAAACCACTCACACACCCACTCACACATCCATTCGCACAGCCACTCACACACTCATTCACACACTTAGACACTCAGGGGATCATTATGATTTTGGGATGTGTTGCCTCAGAACCAACATCACCACGGTCTCGGGACCGACCGACCTCTGGTCGGCGGTCCTGACACCGCAATTATGATGCGACCGCACACAGTGCGGTCGCAAGCTCCCATTTCTCTATGGGAGCTTGTGCTGTGGTCGGAAAGCAGATGCAGCACAAGCTCCCATAGAGAAATGTGAGTTATTATTAATCCCTTCACCGCATGACAGGCACCTCATGGTGCCTGCCACATGGTGCAGGGATTAACAGGGGGTGCAATAGGTTCCCACTGGGCGCCCAATCGGAGGCCACTGAGGCATTGGGGCCCAGCTAGGGACCTCCAAAGTCGCTTTCCAAAAGGCTTTTCATGTTGGAAAGCCCAACATGAAAAGCCTGATGGAAACCGACATCAAAATCCCCACGGAGGAAACGCCTCCAAATGGCCGATGGGCTCCTTGAGCCTGTCGGAAGTCAGTCGGTTTACAGTCCGACCGCCATCATTGCAATAAGGCGGTCGGAGTGTAAACCTTAGATGTCGGTCAGAAAGCCTCCGACCTGTGGTTGGAGGCTTTCCGACTGACATCATAATAGGGCTGTCACTCACATAGCCATTCACACATCCACTATCACCCACCCACTTACACACCCATCCACACACTCACACACCTACTTACACACCTACCCAACCACTCACACACCCACTCACACACCCATACAGCCACTCACAGACCTACAGAACCTCTCACACATTCATTCAGATACCCACACCGCTGCTCACACACTCTCTCACACACCCACAGAACCACTTGCACACTCATATATACACAAACATTCACACACTCACACACTCACACACCACTTACACATCCACACAAGCACTCACACAGCCACTCACACACCCATACAACCACTCACACACCCATATGCACACTTGCACACCCACTCACAGACCCACAAAACCACTCACACACCCAGAGACCCACACAGCCACTCAGACACCTACTCAGACACCCACACAACCAGCTCACACATCCAGTCACACACCTATTCAGCCACTAAGACACTAACACACCCATTCACACACTTAGAAACAGACCCCCATTCACACACCAATTCACATACTTACACACTCACTTACACACCCACACAATCACTAATACACCCACTCACACACCCATACAGCCATTCACACACCCATTCTCATATCTACTTTATTAAATGTGTTGCTGTTTTGTACTAAATTTGTGCTTTTCGTTGGGAATGTATCAACGAATCTGCCTGCAACATAGCTGGCAGACCCCTTATTTGGCCAACTATCTGAAGCAGATCCACAGATTCGAGTGAGAAATTCTAAAACAGGGTTTTATAAACAAAAAAAACAGTGTTTGGGAAAAGGGTTGGCTCTGAAAAAATCCTTTGTGGATATGGTGTGTAGATGATAATTACACATAGAAAAGTATGCAGTCTTTTAAGTTATTGAGGAACACCTTGTTGCCTGTGTCTGTGAAATGGACTCCATCTTTTCGATATATTCCATCCATGTTGAAGCGTAAATTGTTACGGTATGTAGAGCTCATGTTGTGGTCTTGGAAAAATGCAGAAACAGCTTTATTGACATGTTTCCTGGATTTGTATAACTGTGGAGAAACTTTGGGTTGACCACTGCCAATTTTATCTTTGGCAAATGTTGGAGAACACCAAGGCAGTATGTGGAAAAAATGTCATTACTTTCCCAAAGGTATCCTTGATTAGGATTTACAGTCCTACTCCAATAATTGTGCCTAGGTTATTGCCACCACAGTGCACAATCACGAGGTCTGGGTTTTGGCAATCCACAATGCTTTAAACCAAAGGCAGCAATTGATGCTACTTTAATCCTCTTTGGCCAACCCAAGTACTGGCTACATTAGGTAAACCTTGGTCCCTGTCAATGCCACTCTTTCTAGCACTCTCTCTGGCCCAAAACACACAAATGTGGTCCACAATCCAGACTTTGACCATTTTGGAGACAAGCAGCAGTAGCACACAGGAAAAGGCTGGGGCAAAATGAGGCAGTTTTGAATATGAAGGGCAGCTAAAATTGAAGGCAGCAAGTAAAATATAAAATAACATATTTGAGTGGATGATGGAGATGTGCAGAAAACTAAAATTAGGTAGTGACTTTAAGAAAAAAAGTAACTGCCTCTGTGATTGGCTTTGGAAAAATAAGTCAACCACACCTGCTACAGTTAATGTGAAGTTAGTATGCTGTCTAGAGAAAGTCTTGTGAACTTTTTACCTACTGCTAGGCAGAAACTACTGGAAACATGGGGGCATATTAGCAGGAAGAGGCGATAATCATCGCTAACCCTGCTTAGCGTGATTTTTTTTATCGCCGGCTATCGCTGGAATATATCGCCACGCTAACGCTGTATTAGCAACGATTAGCGCTATGGCGATGAATATTCCAGCGATATGGGCCAACATCGCTGAAAAACCAGCGATGTTGCATGGAGAAGGGAGAACACCTTGCTGATACGACCCTGTGGTCGTATCAGCATAATCCACCCCCCCATGTTAGGTATGGCTAACACCTGCTAATTGCAGGTGTTAAATAAATGGCGATGACCCCGGTTAGCGCGACTTTTCACGTCGCTAACTGGGGCCATGGCCACCTTGCTAATAGGCCTGTTAGCAAGTGTTTCCCAGGTTTGTTCGTCGGGAACGCCCACTTTGCATGTCATTAGCGATAAATATCGCTGACATGCAAAGCGGTAAAGAAACGGGCGCTAATGCCCGCAAACTGTCGCTAACTGCTGTTAGAGACAGTTTGCTGATAGGGCGATATAAATATCGCCGCTTTAGCGGCAAAAAGTGCCGCTAAAGCGGCGATAGTGCCCTTGCTAATATGCCCCATGGTTACTATGGAAATGGAGCTAAAAGAGTGTGGGGGAAGGGAACAAAGGAGACTGCAGTTGAAACTGAAAAGCAGACTAGTGAACAAATATTGCTCGGTAGGGAGTGTATGTCTTGTAATTGACAATATTTAACAAAGTGAAGCGTAAATAAAAGCATTAACAGAAGAATATGTAATGCTTTTAAGGGTGTCCGTGTGGATCCACGTATCCACCGGAAATTTACACAGGGGGGTGCGCTAAGCACCACAGTGGATCCGCGGATTCATGAAAAACCTACCAAATTGGACTTCTTTACAGGAAACATGGAAAGGGTTAAAAAGTAGTCACCATTTAGAAGTAGGCTGCAAAAATAAAAGATGAAAGGAAGACTGTGATTTGCTAAGTACAGGATTGTTGAGTAAGAGCACATGGTTAAGGGTAGCTATTATAACCCCATTTCTACTGAGAGTGGAGGAGGATTGCCATAGTTCTGACTTGAGATTTGCAGTGAAAAAACAGATGTTAACAGATATTACACTGAAAGGTGGACAGCAAAGAGATTTTACAGGTATGTTAATTAGGTTGCAGTATGAGAAAGTATATTAAAAACAGTGTATATAAGCTGAAAGAAAACGTGTCGCTTCTAGACACTACAGTAAAATGCAAAATAGAAAAGAGCTTAGATGAGAATATTAACTAAAAATGAAGTGAGCTTCAAAGGAGAAAGAGGAATTGCTATACTGAAAATAAAGGTATTAAGCCATAATGAATGAATGTGTTAGACATTAGATGTGCGTGCTTGCTTCTAGTATGTAATTTATTAGTATGGAATTTGAACCCACTCACACAGTCAGGCTGGCACTTATATAACCACTTACACTCCCACAAAAGCAACTATGTATCCACCACTAATAGAGCCACTTGCACACATAGTTACACACCCAAACACTCAATAACACAGCCAGTTACCAATCCATACAACCACTTACATACCCATTTAGACACCAATACTTAGACACTTACACAGCCTGTTACACACTGATATAACCACTAACCACTTTTGTAGATACTCACTTGCTTATTGTATGCAATATGAAGTTAAATGTATTCTATATTTGCTTTTCAGATATCTGCTTGTGTTTAAAAAGGGATGGAAAATGGAAGGATGAGGTGAAAAATGAATAGGAATTATGCTTTTTGACAGTATCCATAAAGAGAGCAACAGATGGTATATTTAGTTCCACTGGCATATGAGGTTTGGCACAATGAGTCGCCATGCCTTGCAGTTTTGGTGAAACAGTGGTGTCACGAACCATGTCATGAGTGATGTAATATGTGATGTCATAAGCAATGCATTGCGGGGGGGCGAGTTATAGTTAGCTCAGCTAACTATAACTGCTGAATTTCTCTGGTTTTGTATGTGTGAAATGTCAGCCTAACAAAAAAGTCCCTGTAACCTTTGCTTTTTCAGTGAATTTCTAAGATTTTTTAAATGCTAATTCCTAACTATAATTTCCCTGTAAGCTTTGGTTTTTTTCAGCGAATATCTATGTTTTTTTAACTAGTAGTCACGTTTGCAGAGTGGTGGAGAAAGGGGGCTGGGCCTCCGACCAGCTCCCAGGAATCCCGCTGTGTAGGACTTACAGGAGATACCAGGAGGGCTTCTTGGCCCCCAAGGTCCATCAGGAGTAAAGTAGATTTCATCTACCAACCAGTAGTGCACTTTGAGCCATGTTTGCAGAGTGGCGGAGAAAGGGTGTGTGGTCTCCGAAGACCTCTTAGCAATCCCGCTGTGTGGGACTTATTGGAGATAACAGTAGGGGTAGTTGGCCCCTAATGACGTCCTTTGGTGCCAACTACCCCTCCTGTTACCTCCAGTAAGTCCCACACAGCAGGATTGCTGAGACCTAGTAGAAGGCCATGCCCCTTTTCTCTACCAGTCTGCAAACACACCTCCTGGCACACTACTAGTAGGGGGATGAAATCCCCTTGGCTGTTGAGGGTTCATGGGGGACAACTACCCCTCCTATTACCACCAGCAAGTCCCACACAGTGAGTTTGCTGAGAGGTTTTTGGTAGCCATGCCGCCTTTCTCCACCACTCTGCAAATGTGCCTCCTGGTGCACTATTAGTTGGGGGATGAAGTCCCCTTGACTCTTGAGGGTCCAACTAGGCCTCCTGTTACCTCAAGTAAGAGCCACACAGCTGGATTGCTAAGAGGTCGTGAGAGGCCATGCCCCCTTTCTCCACCACTCTGCAAACGCACCTCCTGGCGCACTGCCTCTTGCGGGATGAAGTCCACTTTAGTCCTGAAGCCCTCAGGAGGCAAGGGGACCTCATCTCCTGCCAGCAGAGCACCGAGAGGTGCGTTTGCAAAGTGGTGGAGAGAGGGGGCATGGTCTCGGACCACCTCTCAGCAATCCCACTTTGTGGGGCTTACTGGAGGTAACAGGAGGTCTTGAAGGGCCTCAAGTACCCTCAGCAGCTAAGGGGACTTCATCCCCCAACCAGCAGTGCCCCAGGAGGCGCATTTGCAGAGTATTGGAGAAAGGGGGTGGGTCCTCTGGTGAGTTGTTTTTTTTCTATTAATTTTTAGGAAGGGGGCCACGTGGACTCCCTTCCCTGAGCCATTTTCTCCCCCGGGACCCAATCCCCAGGGGCCCGTCCTTTTTTTTTTTAATACTTTCTTTAAAGAGAGGGGGGCCAAGCGGCCCCCCTCCTGGGCCATTTTCAGCCCTGTGGACCCCATCTCCTGGGGCCAGGCCTTTATATATATATTTTTTTTAAATGAGGAGGCGGCCCTGTGCAGGCCCCCCTCCCTGGGCCAAAATCTGCCCTGGAGACCCCATCCCCCGGGACCTGGCCACTTCATTGGGGACCGCAGGGGGAGCCTGAAGACCACTGCTGTCCCCGCCATTGCTTTGAGACCTAGGGAGCTATTAACAAGCAGTTCCCTGGATCTCAAAGCAATGTCTGTTTTTCTGCTCGCTTGACAGTGGGCAGGGAAACAGACATGCTCTGCTTTCAGCATGCAGGAGCATTTTCTGCTCTTGCTTGCTGAAAGCAAAGTGTTTGCTATGACTTGGTAGGAGCGGTGCTCCCAGGACATTGCTGGAGCTGGCCCTGGGGGGGTGGCGGTCCCCAGGACCATGTACGGCACCAGGAGGGGGCGCGCAGCCCCCCCTCGTTCCTTGACTAAGGGCCTGCCCGAGGGAGGTGGTGAGAAAGGCCTGGGAGGGGGGCCAAGCGCCCCCCATTTCTTTACAAAAGACTTTGGCCCTGGGAAGATGGTGGTCCCTGGGCAGGGGGTCTGTGAGGTCCCCTCATAGTATGGAAATCAGCCCGAGGATGTGGCAGTCCCTGGGGCAGGTGGGTACACGAGTAAGCCTGGGCGTAGTTTGCATAGTAGCACTTCACGTAGCTACGTGAAGTACATTTTGAACTACACGTAGCTATGCAAATTGCATAGCTGTGTGCTTGACTGCACTGTACAATAATTGCAAAAGGCATCTTGCACAGTGCAAGTTAAGATAAAATAAATATCTCTGTCTTTATATGCTAAAAATGCATATAATCATTTAACAAAAGTGAAAACGATAAATTAACAAGCAGTGAGAGAGGTGATGATTTTGGGATCCTCCCTAACCTAGGGAGAGAACCAAGCAGATGCCTTGAAAACAAAAAGCACATCTTTTGAACGATTCAGTGGTGGTCCCATCCTCTTAGGACCACCCCAAGCACAGTTATTGGCAAAAATACAATCCCAACCAAAGGCCCTGCAAAGCATTATGGGACAAGATTAGCAGTGGGCAGTGAATATTATAGTATCCAATATCAAAATAATTCTACAAAGAGCTGCAGTTCCACTAGTCGTTACTAGATGTCCCTCACGAGTCAAATGCAAAAGCTTCATGAAAGGGTTTCAATGCTTTTGCATTTGACTCGTGAGGGACATCTAGTAACGACTAGTGGAACTGCAGCTTGATGTATTAATAATTTCAATGCTTTTGCATTTGACTCGTGAGGGACATCTAGTAACGACTAGTTGAACTGCAGCTCTTTGTAGAATTATTTTGATATTGAACACTATAATATTCACTGTCCACTGCTAATCTCGTCCCATAATGCTTTGCAGGGCCTTTGGTTGGGATTGTATTTTTGCCCATAACTGTGCTTGGGGTGGTCCTAGGAGGAAGGGACCAACACTGAATCGTTCACATGATATGCTTTTTGTGTTCAAGGCATCTGCTTGGTCCTCCCCCTAGGTTAGGGGGGAACCCAAAATCATCACCTCTCTCATTGCTTGATATTTTATTGTCAAAGTTCACTTTTGTGAATTGGTTATATGCATTTTTAGCATAGAAAATTGCTTTATCGAAGCATTTGTAGGTGTTTAGTATACTGCTGCTACGCTACATCAATTAGCACAGTTTTTCACTCTGCTACGTGCAATTTGCGTAGTAGCACAAACTTTGCATGCTCAGTGAGCGTAGCCAAGTATTATGCCCAGGGTTATCCACGAGCCCCCCATAATATTGCAATTAGTCCCGGGGAGGTGGCGTTCCCTGCGCCCCCTACTATATTTATTATATGCCCGAGGGACCTGGCCCAACCGGCGGTCATTTAAAAGCAAGCGTGGAAGCCCACGCTTGCTTTCTAAATAAATATTTGCAGCAAATTTTGCAATTTTACAGCAACATTTTTTAAAAAAAAAAGCTTTTATGCAGTGGTGGGGTCCCAAGACCATGTTTTGGGGGTCAGGGTATTGCTACCCTGCCCCCTTTTGTTTATTTTCACTTTTTGGGGGGACTCGGCTTCACCGAGTCCTAAAAAATAAAGTGAAAATAAAGATGGCTGCCAACACTTCCTGGTTCCTTCAAAGGCCAATCAGAGCGGTGCCTTTCCCTGCACAAGGTCGTCTTTTTCTCAACGGCTTAGCGACCAAAGATATCTCTATCTTTTTCTCATTAAATTTCTCAACAACTACTGAATGGATTACACCAAATAAGCAAAAGGTACTTCCTTGAACCAACATCTACCCCACTGCCAAATTTGGTGTAAATCTGTTCAGTGGTTTGAGCTGTAGGTGTGGCTAAAGTTTCCTAGGGGAATTAAAATTACAAATGCACCCTTATTTTGTGCCCCTATTTCTCGGTCCCCACTGCACAGATCACCCCCAAACTTTCCATGACACACAGAACCTACCTTGACACGTTTTGGGAGAAATTTCATGAAGATTGGTCAGACAAAGCCAAAGTTATAGCCAAGTCAAAAAATGCTTACTTATAGAAACATGATCCTAACTATAACTACCTACTGGTGACTGCTATATATATATATATATCTTCTGGCAGTCACCAGTAGGTAGTTATAGTTAGGATGTAGTTTCCATAGGAAGAGCGTCTTTTTTCATTTGGCAATAACTTTAGCGTTGTTTGATGAATCCTCAAAAAATTTTCAAAACGAGTATGATGCTCCCACCAGCTGCTGTCTTGAAAGTTTCATGGTGATCCGTCAAGTGGAGCCGAGAAAAAAGGGGGCTCCCAAAACACACTTTCCCCATGTTAATTCCCATTGAAATGTTAGACACAACTACAACCCCAACTGCTGAACGGAATTACACCAAATTTAGCAGAAAGGTACCTGTTGGTCCAGAAAGCGACCTTTTTAAAATTGGCACAAATCCACTCAGTAGTTTTTAAAATATTAAGGAAAATCCAAAATTGTATATATAGGGATGCGAAGGCTCTGCGAACCCTCCCGATCTTGTGCTGGTATCTGACTGGCTGCCAACACTTCAAACCAGGAAGTGTTAGCAGCCATCTTGTTACTTGGTTTGAGCTGCGTACCACAAACAAATGTTAAAAAAAAGAATTGGGGACGGGGTAGGCATACCCTGACCCCCTAGGCCTCTAGGGGATGGTCCCACAAGGACTCCACATGGCCAAAAAAGCATTTTTTTGGTTTAATTTTCGACAGGAGCTGTGTTGGATCAGTAGCTACTGCCAAAAAAATAAAAAGAAAGGCAGGCTCCTGCATTTCTTAACTAATAGGCTCTGGGTGGGCAAGGTCCCGGAGGCATGCGGAAAATAAAGGAGGGGGGTGCATTGGCCCCTCCTTCTGGGGCTTTCAAAATTCCCCGGGGAGCATCATCTCCCTGAGGCCACATTCAAAAAATAAATCAGGGATCCTCGTGGCCCCCTTCATGCCTCGGGGACCACCACCTCCCCGGGGCTATTTAATTTGTAATTGGGGGCCTTAGGGACATGGAGGACCCCCACCAAATTATTATTTTTTAAATGGAATGGGGGCTGCTCGGCCACACTCACAGGCTGTTCTCAGCCCAGGGGACTGCCATCTCCACGTGGCAGGCCCTAAAACAAGAAAAGTGGGGACACACATGGTCCCCCTCCTAGAGCCATGGATGGCAATGGCGACCACCGCACCCCAGGACCAGCTCCTGATATGTCCCAGGGTGCCCACCCCTGGGACATAGCTGTTTGCTGTGGCTTAGCAGTAGGTTTGCCGCTCCTGCCAAGTCACAGCATGTGCTCCGCTTCCAGCAAGCAAGAGCTGACAAAATGCTCTTGCACGCTAGAAGCGGAGCATTCATCTGTTTCCCTGCCCACTGTCAAGCAAGCAGGGAAACAGACAAATTGCTTTCAGAAACAGGAGCTGCACGTTTAGCAGCTCTCTGTGTCTAAAAGCAATGCTGGCTCCCGTAGGAGGCGGGGAGCCAGCAAGGACCGAGGGACATTCAGGCTCCCCCCAAGGTCCCAGTGGAGACTGGGTGTCTTGGGTGTACCCAGGAGACATGGCCAGGCCCCAGGGGATGTGGTCCCCGGGACCAAAATTGTCCAAGTGATGGGGTCGCGCAGCCCCCCTCCCCATTGCAAAGAGGCCTGGCCCTGTGGGATTGGGTCACAGGGCAAAAACCAGCCTGGGGAGGGTGGCCTCACGGCTCCCACCCCCATTTTAAAAAGGCTTGGCCGGGGGAAGGGGTCCGGGGTACAAATCTGCCTGGGGGTGGGGACCCATGGGCCCCTCCACTAAATTTCTTTTTAAAAAGGCTGGCCTGGGGGAAGTCACTGGAGACTCCACCCCCTTTCTCAACCACTGTACAAAGGGGCCTCCTGTTGCACAACTTGTTGGGGGAGGAAGTCCCCTTGGATGCTGAGGATCCTTGGGGGCCAACAACCCCTCCTGTTACCTCTAGTAAATCCCACACAGCAGGATTGCTGAGAGGTGATCAGAGGCCACGTCCCCTTTCTCTACCACTCTGCAAACACACCTCCTAGCACACTACTGTTTGGGGGATGAAGTCCCATTGGATGCTGAGGGTCCTTGAGGGCCAGGAACCCCTCCTGTTACCTCTAGTAAGTCCCTCACAGTGGGATTGCTGAAAAGTCATTGGAGGCCCTGCCCCCTTTGTCCACCACTCTGTAAACGTACCTCCTGGTGTACTACAGGTTGGGGGATGAAGTCCCCTTGGATGCTGGGGGTCCATGGGGGCCAAAAACCCCTCCTGTTATCTCCAGTAAGTCCCATACAGCGAGATTGCAGAGAGCTGGTCGGAGGCCCCACCCCCCTTTCTCTACCACTTTGCAAATGCGACTACTAGTTAAATAAACCATAGGAATTCACTTAAAAAAACAAAGCTTACAGGGATGTTATAGTTAGGAAATAGAATTTAAAGAACCGTAAAAATTCATTTAAAAAAACAAAGGTTGCAGGGACGCTATAGTTAGGAAATAGAAGTTAAAAAAACCTTAGAAATTCACTGAAAAAACCAAAGGTTACAGGGACGTTATAGTTAGGCTCAGATTTCACTGATGTAATATGGGAGGTCATATGCAGTGCATTGAGGGGGCATAAGTTATAGTTAGCTCAGGTAACTATAACTGATGAATTTCTAAGGTTTTGCACAAGTGAAATCTGAGCCTAACTATAACATCCCTCATCGAGGGCAACTTCTTTCTTTCATTTAAAATGGCCGGTCCAGCCATAGGGATGCACACTGCACAAATCAACAGGCCCGAAGTGACTTTGACCTGCAGTGACCTTTGGAATGAAAGGCTCTGTTTTATTTCCAGCAAACCCAGGAATGTGTAATTGGATAAGCCCACTGGAGGGTTCTGATTTTATTTTGTGTGGATGTCGAGCAAAGGCAAACTCACTTGGGAAAAAGGACTCTGGCCAAGAACTACTGTATCCATAATGCACTTGCTGAACTCACCTGAGGCCCACTGGGGGCGGAACAGTATTTTAGGTAGTCATGTGTCTGAAATGTTTTTGCTGCCTCGTTCTGCATTTGGCCTGTGAACAAGAATCGTGAAGTTCAAAACGCCTAAGGCCTGATTAATTTATTCAATGCCTACTGCTGGTTTCGTTGTTGTGAATAGAGAGGCATATTCCTGTTTGTAAGTGCAACCTCGTCGAGGGTAACTTCTTCCTTTCATTTATGTTGCCAGTAGGTAGTTATAGTTAGGACCTCGTTTCTATTCAAAAAGCGTTTTTTCTTTTGCCAATATCTTTAGCGCCGTTTGATGAATCTTCGAGAAATTTTCAAAACTGGTGGGGCGCTCCGGTCAGCTCCTGTCTTGAAAGTTTCGGGGTGATTCGTCAAGCAGGGGCCGAGAAAAAAGGGGGGTCCCAAAACGCGTTTTCTCCATGTTAATTTCCATAGGAAAGTTTAGACAAAGCTACAGCCCGAACTGCTGAACGGAATTACACCAAATTTGGCAAAAAGGTAGCGCTTGGTTCAGAAAGCGACCTTTTTTTAAATGGTGTAAATCCATTCAGTAGTTCCTGAGAAATTAAAAAAAAGAAAACTTTCAATATCTGGGCGGAGCCTAACCACACATCTCCTCCTGAGCACGAGCTTGCCTCTGATTGGCTGCCAACACTTCAAACCAGGAAGTGTTGGCAGCCATCTTGTGCCTCGGATGCAGGATTTAGTTGTCATTTATAGGACAACTTTGCAAAGTTAAAAGCAACTTCATAATGCAAAGGTTTCTCTTTTATACATTGTGTGTTTTATAATAACTGTTTTAGTATTTATAAGAATATTTATTTATATTTATATATTTACTGGCTTATTTATTGAAACACGCATAAAGCTTTGCACATTCAATTGAATTTAACATGCTGCTAAAAGTAACTCTTCAGTTACCATTCTTTACACTTTGACTTTATGTCGTCATTTCCTGCACTATATCACTTTAAATGTCGCTTATTTGATTATGCAACGCGTCATGTGATCAAGACCCGAGTGGGGGTCGAAACGCGTAATGGCGGATTTGCTGGGCACGAAATAAACTTAACTTGATTTGCACCAAGAACCATTGGGTCCGCTTTTCGTCCTTTGTCCGTGTGAGGCGATTGTGGTGGCGAACTTTGTCTATATATTACCTACTGGCGGTTGCCAGTAGGTAGTTATAGTTAGGACCTCGTTTCTATTCAAAAAGCGTTTTTTCTTTTGCCAATATCTTTAGTGCCGTTTGACGAATCTTCGCGAAATTTTCAAAACTGGTGGGGCGCTCCGGTCAGCTCCTGTCTTGAAAGTTTCGGGGTGATTCGTCAAGCGGGGGCCGAGAAAAAAGGGGGGTCCCAAAACGCGTTTTCTCCATGTTAATTTCCATAGGAAACTTTAGACAAAGCTACAGCCCGAACTGCTGAACGGAATTACACCAAATTTGGCAAAAAGGTAGCGCTTGGTTCAGAAAGCGACCTTTTTTTTAAATGGTGTAAATCCGTTCAGTAGTTCCTGAGAAATTAAAAAAAAGAAAACTTTCGATATCTGGGCGGAGCCTAACCACACATCTCCTCCTGAGCACGAGCTTGCCTCTGATTGGCTGCCAACACTTCAAACCAGGAAGTGTTGGCAGCCATCTTGTGCCTCGGATGGAGGGAGAAATAAAAAGGTTAAAAAAAAGATAAAAAAACAAAAAAAGGGGGCAAGGTAAAAACACCCTCACCCCCCAGGCCTGCTCAGGGGGTCCCACAGGGACCCCCAAGCCCCAAAAAAGCATTTAAAAAAAAAAAAAAGAAATTCGGGCGGGGTCCACCGGGTGCGAGAATCCGTCTGAAAATTTTAAAAAATGAAGCGCGGTCTCCCGCGCTTCGTTTTCAAAGCCCCCGGGTGGGCCAAGTCCCGGGGGCAATTTATTTATGTAGCGGGGGTCCGTGGGGGCCCCCGCAGCCCCGGGGACCACCACCTCCCCCGGGCTATGTAAATTATATGCGGGAGGGCACGCGGCCCTCCCGCAGCCCCGATGACGGCCACCTCCCCGGGGCTTGTTTTTTAATCTGTGGGGGCCTCCAAGGCCCCCCCAAGCCCCGGGGACCACCACCCCCCGGGGCTTTTCTTAAATATGCGTAAGGGGCTCACGTCCCCCCGCTGCCCCGGGAACCACCATCTCCCAGGCGCTTGTATTTAAAAAAAAAAAAATTAGAGTTGGGGGCCTCACAGACCCCCCCAAGCCCCGGGGCTTTAAATAGTTGGGAGGGGAGCCACACGGCCCCCTCCTGGAGCCATCCATGGCCCTGGGGACCGCCACCCCCAGGGCCGGCTCCTGCAGTGTCCCGGGGTGCCCACCCCCGGGACACTGCTGTTTGCTATGGCAGGGCGGGAACCGTGCGGCACCCGCCCTGCCATAGCAAACTCTGCTTTGCTTCATTGAAGTGAGAGCAGGGAAACCTGCTCTCGCTTCAATGAAGCAAAGCAGGATTGCTTTTCCACAAGGGGAGCTGCATGTCAGCAGCTCCCCTTGTGGAAAAGCAATGCCGGCTCCCGCAGGAGGCGGGGAGCCGGCGGGACCGTGGGGTCATTGGGGCTCCCCCACGGTCCCCAACGGAGCAGCCAGGCCCCAGGGGATAGGATCCCCGGGGCCAGAAGTGGCCCAGGAGGGGGGCAACGCGGCCCCCCTCCATCAATAAATAAAAAAATAAAAGTAAGAGGCACAGCCCGGGGGGATGAGGTTCCCGGGGCCAATAGAGCCCTCAGGAGGGGGGCCACGCAGCCCCCCTCCTTAAAAAATATTTTTAAAAAATATATATATGTGGCCATGCCCCGGGGGATGGGGTCCCCGGGTCGAAATTGGCCTCGGGAGGGGGGCCGCGCGGCCCCCTTCCTATTTTTTTTAAATTTAAAAAAAAATAGTGGTCAGGCCCTGGGGGATGGGGTCCCAGGGCCCCAAAAATGGGAAAAGAAGGGGGGCCACACAGCTCCCTTTCTACAAAAAAAAGGGCATAGCCGGAGGCCCCGCCCCCTCCCTGCACCACTGTGCAAACGCACCCCTTGGCGGGTTTTAAGTTGGGGGATTAATTCCCCTTCAATCCTGAGGGTCCCTGGGGGCCAACTAGCCCACCAGGTACCTCCAGTAAGCGCCACAGTGCTGTGTTGCAGAGAGGTGGTTCGAGGCCACGCCCCTTTTTACACCTCTCTGCATGGCAGCTCTGTGGGGCTTACTGGAGGTACCTGGTGGGCTAGTTGGACCCCAGGGACCCTCAAGATTAAAGGAGACTTAATCCCCCAAGTTACAAGGCGCCAGGTGGCGCGTTTGCACAGTGGTGCAGGGAGGGGGGGGCCTGATATAACAAGTGTGCAAACCGCCCCCTGGCGCGTTGTAAATTGGGGGATTAAGTCCCCTTCAATCCTGAGGGTCCTTGGGGGCCAACTAGCCCACCAGGTACCTCCAGTAAGCGCCACAGAGCTGCGTTGCAGAGAGGTGGTCCGAGGCCACGCCCCTTTTTACACCACTCTGCAAATGCAGCTTCTGGTGCACTGCTGGTGGGGCGATGAGGTCCTCTTGTGTCCTGAGGACGTCAGGACACAAGTGGACTTCATCCTCCGAGCAGCAGTGCGCCAGAAGCCGCGCTTGCAGCGTGGTGTAAAAAGGGAGCCTGGCCTCGGACCACCACTCTGCAATCCAGCTGTGTGGTGCTTACTGGAGGTACCTGGTGGGCTAGTTGGCCCCCAGGGACCCTCAGTATTCAAGGGGACTTAATCCCCCAACTTAGAACGCGCCAGGGGGCGCGTTTTCAGAGTGGTGGAGAAAGGGGGCGTGGCCTTTGGCCACCTCTTAGCAAACCCACCGTGTGGGGCTTATTGGAGGTAAGAGGTAGGCTAGTTGGCCCCTAAAGGACCCCCAGCAGAGAAGGGGACTTCAATCCCCATCCAAGAGCACGCCTGGGAGCGCGTTTGTAGAGTGGTGGGAAGAGGGGGCGTGGCCTGCTCTTCGAACTTAGCAATGCTGCTGTGTGGGACTTACTGGAGGTAATAGGAGGGGTAGTTGGCCCCCAAGGATGTCCTTGGGGGCCAACTACCCTTCTTGTTACCTCCAGTAAGTCCTGCACAGTGGGATTGCTAAGACGTCTTTGAAGGCCATGCCCCCCTTTCTCCACCATTCTGCAAACGTGCCTCCTGGCAGACTACGGGATGGGGGATGAAGTCCAATTCACTCCTGAGGGACTTTGGGGGCCAAGAAGCCCTACTGGTACCTCCTGTAAGCCCTATGCACCGGAATTCCTGTGCGCTGGTAGGAGGCCCAGCACCCTTTCTCCACCACTCTGCAAACGCGACTACTAGTTAAAAAAGTGTTTGCAATGTAATTGGTTTCGCATTTGTGAGAATTAGAGCTATTGGCGTTGTAAATGCAAAAGTTTTTTACTAATGTTTTTTGGAGTGGAGTGGATGTACGTTGTGTGTAGTGGAATTATGTGATATGCTGTGCAGTGAAATTATGTGGATAGAAAGTATGTGGTATTTAATGTATAGGAATTATGTAGAGTGGGATTATGTGTTATGGAGAGTAATTATGTGGTATGATAGTCTGTGTTGTGGAGTGGTAACCTCAGGTTTACTCTTCCTCATTTCCATAGAAGCTCAACTATGGACTCAGTGAGACAAAAAAAGATGGAATCATTGAGGAGCACTTGTGGACCTAGTCAGAGGTATGAGCAGGGCCACTGGAATTATGTGACTGTTTGGCTGCACTGACTTTCGCACAATTATACATTTTCTGCATTAGCCACATAATTCATCATCTGCACCCTAATCTGCAGATTTGAACAAAAAAAGCCTTGTTTCTAGCTGAAACGGGTCAAACGTTACCAAAAATGCAGCGACAAGTGTTACAGCGTGATGGAAGGCCCTTTGCAAACCTAGAATGGTCACCTGTTACTTATTGCTAAATGTGGGTGTTAAATTGGTACTAATGGTGTGCAAGCCACTCTTGCTTCCCTCTGCGCCTCTCTTGCCTCTTTCAGCATTTCTGTTGCTTCTTTCTGCACGTTTCTTTCTTTTTCTGCACTTCTCTTGACCTCATTCTGCAAATCTCTTGTACTTTCTGCACCTCTGTTGTCTCTTTCTGCACTCGTCTTCCCTCTTTCTGTACCTTTCCTGCCTGTTTTTGCATCTCACTTGCCTCTTTCTGCACTTTTCTTGCTTCTTTCTACACCTCTGTTGCTTCTTTCAGCAATTCTCTTGCCTCTTTGTGTACTTCTCTTGCCTGTTTCTGCACCTCTCGTGCCTCTTTTTGCACCTCTGTTGCTTCTTTCTGGACTTCTCTTGCCTCTTTCTGCACCCCTGTTGGTTCATTCTGCACTTTCCATGCTTCTTTCTGCACCTGTCTTGCTTCTTTCTGCACCCCTGTTGTCTCTTTATGTACCTCTTTTGCCTCTTTCTGCACTTTTCTTGCCTTTTTCTGCACCTCTCTTCTCTCTTTCTGCACGTCTGTTGCCTCTTACTGCACCTCATTTGCTTCTTTCTGCACCCCTGTTGTCTCTTTATGCACTCGTCTTCCCTCTTTCTGTACCTTTCCTGCCTGTTTTTGCATCTCACTTGCCTCTTTCTGCACTTTTCTTGCTTCTTTCTACACCTCTGTTGCTTCTTTCAGCAATTCTCTTCCCTCTTTGCGCACTTCTCTTACCTGTTTCTGCACTTCTCTTGCCTCTTTCTGCAACCCTGTTGCTTCATTCCGCACTTTCCATGCTTCTTTCTGAACCTGTCTTGCTTATTTCTGCACCCCTGTTGTCTCTTTATGTACCTCTTTCTGCACTTTTCTTGCCTTTTCCTGCACCTCTCTTCCCTCTTTCTGCACGTCTGTTGCCTCTTACTGCACTTCATGTGCTTCTTTCTGCACCCCTGTTGTCTCTTTCTGCACTCGTCTTCCCTCTTTCTGTAACTTTCCTGCCTGTTTTTGCATCTCACTTGCCTCTTTCTGCACTTTTCTTGCTTCTTTCTACACCCCTGTTGCTTCTTTCAGCAATTCTCTTGCCTCTTTGTGCACTTCTCTTGCCTGTTTCTGCACCTCTCTTGCCTCTTTTTGCACCTCTGTTGGCTCTTTCTGCTCCTCACTTGCTCCTTTCTACACTTCTCTTGCTTCTTTCTGCACCCATGTTGCTTCATTCTGCATTTTCCATGCTTCTTTCTGCACCTGTCTTGCTTCTTTCTGCACCCCTGTTGTCTCTTTATGTACCTCTTTTGCCTCTTTCTGCACTTTTCTTGCCTTTTTCTGCACCTCTCTTCCCTCTTTCTGCACGTCTGTTGCCTCTTTCTGCACCTCATTTGCTTCTTTGTGCACCCCTGTTGTCTCTTTCAGCACTCGTCTTCCCTCTTTCTGTACCTTTCCTGCCTGTTTTTGCATCTCACTTGCCTCTTTCTGCAGTTTTCTTGCTTCTTTCTACACCTCTGTTACTTCTTTCAGCAGTTCTCTTGCCTTTTTGTGCACTTCTCTTGCCTGTTTCTGCACCTCTCTTGCCTCTTTTTGCACCTCTGTTGGCTCTTTCTGCACCTCACTTGCTCCTTTCTACACTTCTCTTGCCTCTTTCTGCACCCCTGTTGCTTCATTCTGCACTTTCCATGCTTCTTTCTGCACCTGTCTTGCTTCTTTCTGCACCCCTGTTGTCTCTTTAAGTACCTCTATTGCCTCTTTCTGTACTTTTCTTGGCTTTTTCTGCACCTCTTTCCCTCTTTCTGCATATCTGTTGCCTCTTTCTGCACCTCATTTGCTTCTTTCTGCACCAGTGTTGTCTCTTTCTGCACTCGTCTTCTCTCTTTCTGTACCTTTCCTGCCTGTTTGTGCATCTCACTTGCCTCTTTCTGCACTTTTCTTGCTTCTTTCTACACCTCTGTTGCTTCTTTCAGCAATTCTCTTGCCTCTTTGTGCACTTCTCTTGCCTGTTTCTGCACGTCTGTTGCCTCTTTCTGCACCTCATGTGCTTCTTTCTGCACCCCTGGTGTCTCTTTCAGCACTCGTCTTCCCTCTTTCTCTACCTTTCCTGCCTGTTTTTGCATCTCACTTGCCTCTTTCTGCACTTTTCTTGCTTCTTTCTACACCCCTGTTGCTTCTTTTAGCAATTCTCTTGCATCTTTGTGCACTTCTCTTGCCTGTTTCTGCACCTCTCTTGCCTCTTTTTGCACCTCTGTTGGCTCTTTCTGCACCTCACTTGCTCCTTTCTACACTTCTCTTGCCTCTTTCTGCACCCCTGTTGCTTCATTCTGCACTTTCCATGCTTCTTTCTGCACCTGTCTTGCTTCTTTCTGCACACCTGTTGTCTCTTTATGTACCTCTTCTGCCTCTTTCTGCACTTTTCTTGCCTTTTTCTGCACCTCTCTTCCCTCTTTCTGCACGTCTGTTGCCTCTTTATGCATCTCATTTGCTTCTTTCTGCACCCCTGTTGTCTATTTCTGCACTCGTCTTCCCTCTTTCTGTACCTTTCCTGCCTGTTTTTGCATCTCACTTGCCTCTTTCTGTACTTTTCTTGCCTTTTTCTGCACCTCTCTTCCCTCTTTCTGCACGTCTGTTGCCTGTTTCTGCACCTCATTTGCTTCTTTCTGCACCCCTGTTGTCTCTTTCTGCACTCGTCTTCCCTCTTTCTGTACCTTTCCTGCCTGTTTTTGCTCCTCACTTGCCTCTTTCTGCACTTTTCTTGCTTCTTTCTACACCTCTGTTGCTTCTTTCAGCAATTCTCTTGCCTCTTTGTGCACTTCCCTTGCCTGTTTCTGCACTTCTCTTGCCTCTTTCTGCACCCCTGTTGCTTCATTCTGCACTTTCCATGCTTCTTTCTGCACCTGTCTTGCTTCTTTCTGCACCCCTGTTGTCTCTTTATGTACCTCTTTTGCCTCTTTCTGCACTTTTCTTGGCTTTTTCTGCACTTCTCTTCCTTCTTTCTGCACCCCTCCTGCCTTTTTCTGTACCTCTCTTGCCTCTTTGTGCACCCATCCTACCTTTTTCTGCACCCCTCTTGCCTCTCTCTCCACCCCTCTTCCTTCTTTCTGCACCTCGGTTGGTTCTTTCTGCACTGCTCTTGCTTCTATCTGCACCTTACTTGCCTCTTTCTGCACTTCTCTTGCTTCTTTCTACACCTCTGTTGCTTCTTTCAGCATTTCTCTTGCCTCTTTCTGCACTTCTCTTCTTTCTTTCTGCACCCGTCTTCCTTCTTTCTGCACCCCTCCTGCCTCTTTCTGTACCTCTCTTGCCTCTTTGTGCACCTCTCCTACCCCTTTCTGCACCCCTTTTGCCTCTTTTTACACCTCTGTTGGTTCTTTCTGCACTGCTCTTGATTCTTTCTGCACCTCACTTGCCTCTTTCTGCACTTCACTTGCTTTTTCCTGCACCTCCCTTGCCTCTTTCAGCACCTGTGTTGCTTCTTTCTGCACTTCTCTTGCCTCCTTCTGCACCTCTTAGTTAGAGGTAGTTTTAATCCTCCTGCCCTAATATGTACTAGGGCCATACAGGGGAGGTCATGCCAATCACAGGGTTACCCCAACCCATAATGTACCCTAGTATATGTAGGTGTTTTCACTGTATTCTAAGTGTCTTTCAGCATAGCACTGGCTCCAGGCCTGGTTAGTCGGAGTCAGTTACCACCAGTACCTGTCAGCAAAAAGTTGGGGGCACAGGGTGACTTTGCAGCAAGGCCTCTTTCTGCTCCTTTGTTGGTTCTTTGTGCACATCTCTTGCTTCTTTCTGCACCTTTCTTCATCTTTCTGGACTTCTGTTACCTCTTTCTGCATTTCTCTTGCTTCTTTCTGCGCCTTTCTTCCTCTTTCTGCACATGTTCTACCTTTGTAGGCATAGTTAGATTTTAGCATTTAAAAAAACCTTTGAAATTCATTTAAAAAACACAGGTTTTAGGGACGTTATAGTTAGAAATTATCATTTAAAAAACCTTTGAAATTCACTGAAAAAACCATAGGTTTCAGGGACGTTATAGTTAGAAATTAGCATTTAAAAAACCTTAGAAATTCACTGAAAAAAACACAGGTTTCAGGGACGTTATAGTTAGTTGGACATTTCACTCGTACAAAACCAGAGAAATTAGTTCAGCTAACTATAACTCGCGCCCCCGACATCACTGATGACATCTCAAATGACATCACTGATGACATCACTGATGACATCATCCATATGATAATCTGATGCACCTTCTCATACCCTAATATAACCTTTGATACACCCACTCTAAAATACAGACTACCATTTTTGAAACCATAGACACACCAATACCAGTTAGTACATACCCACTCACTAATTCCTAGGTCTACACACACATCCACTCATTCACCCATACAGTCACTCATACATGGAATCAACCATCAATACGGCACTATCATATGCACTCACATATCTATACAGACACTCACACACCACCACTCATCCATAGAGTTACTCACACACCTAGTCAGTCATGCAAAGAACCAATCACACTCCCATTTACTCACCTATAAAGTTATACACACTCCACCTCACTTATTCAAACATATACTAACACATACTTACACTCTTATACAATAACTAATACAAGCACACACTCATCCATACAGCCACTCTCACAATCACTCACTCTCACATATAGTCATTTATATACTCCAACACTCACATATACTGCCTTTCACATATGCAGTTACTCACACATGTACCACTGAGGCATCCATTCACTCACCAACACACCCATACACACACTCACCCACCCATACAGCCCATCACAGATGGACTCTTGAACCCATACACCCAGTGAATCACCCACTCACACATCTATGCACAGACTCACACACCCCCACCCACCCACACAGACACTCAGGCACCCATACAGATACTCAGACAACCAATTAATAACCCATATAGACCCTCTTTTAGCTACTCACCAACCCATGTAACCGCTTACACACCAACTGACAAACTAAACTGTGTGAATGTCTGCATCAGTCACTAACCCATGCATTCAGTAAGACACATTTAATCACTCACTTATACAGTCAGTCACGCACCTACTAAATCATCCATTTAGACACTTATACACCCACTCATTCTTCAATACACCTTGGCCTATATGTATATAAAACATATTTAAACTTTACAGAAACACACAGTCACTGGATGATGTCATCAGTGATGTCATCAGTGATGTCATTTGAGATGTCATCAGTGATGTCACTGACCATGTCATGAATGATGTAATATGTGACGTCATCAGCAGTGCATTGCGGGGACGCGAGTTATAGTTAGCTGAACTAACTATAACGGCCGAATTTCTCTGGTTTTGTATGAGTGAAATGTCCAACTAACTATAACGTCCCTGAAACCTGTGTTTTTTTCCAGTGAATTTCTAAGGTTTTTTAAATGCAAATTTCTAACTATAACATCCCTGAAACCTATGGTTTTTTCAGTGAATTTCAAAGGTTTTTTAAATGCTAATTTCTAACTATAACGTCCCTGAAACCTGTGGTTTTTTCAGTGATATATTGGCCAGTGGCGGTCACCGCTTGGTAGTTATAGTTAGGTAATCTGTTCCATAGGAAAATCGTTTTTTGTGTTGCTAATAACTTTGGCCCCATTTGACGAATCTCCATATAACTTCCTTAAAAGGTGATACTTTTTGATTAGTTGGTGCATGAAAAGTGTTGGGGTGATCTGTCAAGTGAGGGCCGAAAAATGGAGGGTTCCAAAACACAAAATTCCCATTCATCTTCTTTAAGAAGCCAAAAACAAAATTAGAGATGCACCACTTTGCAGCAATATTCCAAAAAAGTCCTTTAAACAATAATTCTCTAAGAATACACCAATTCGTTGTACACTGGTCAAGATTTTTCTTTTCCTTTATTAGTTCTTTCTTTAAAAGACAGACAGCCAACGCGTTTCATCCTGGAAAACAGGACTTCTTCAGGACAATGTAGGAATTATGTAGAGAATTTGCGGTGATAATCCTGACCAAATGTTATTTTGCGACAGGGGTGGTATTTAGACCCTTGCGTTCCGCTCATCTATCTGAGCCGATACGTAATCCAATCAAAACGAGAAGATGATGTAAGGTTGGTTATTCTTCCAATTTTCTTAATATCACTTGGTAATTTTATGGCCAGAGGTGGAGCCTGTGTGGTATGATAGCCACAATAATGTAATGCCACAATACAATTGTTACTCCCTAGGCCATATCGAAAATATAGCCAATATCCTCGTTATCGTGTAGTCCGAAGCAGTAGTTGTAAGAAATGAAGGTTCATAATTGTTTGTATATATGGACGGTTGGGTTTGAGGCCCTCAAGCCCAGTTTTAAAAAATAGAGTGCTCTGATTGACCCAGGGAGCTTTTTTTCCCTTGGGCCATTTCGCTCCCTTAGGAGTTAGACTCATGTCCTCAATGATGTCATTTGAGATGTCATGAGTGATGTCAAAAATTATGTCATAGAACATATCATGAGTGATGTAATATGTGAAGTCATAAGCAGTGCATAACAGGGGTGCAAGTTATAATTAGCTCTGCAAACTATAACTGGTGAATTTCTGTGTTTTGTTTAGTTGAAAACATCAATGTTGTCGCTAACCCTGGGCATAATACTTTGCTACGCTTATGGAGCATGCAAAGTTTGTGTTACTACGCAAATTGCACGTAGCAGAGTAAAAAACTCTGCTAATCCATGTAGCGTAGCAGCAGTATATTAAACACATACAAATGCTTTGTTAAAGCAATTTTCTATGCTAAAAAGCATATAACAAATTCACAAAAGTGAACTTTGACAATGAAAATATCAAGCAATGAGAGAGGTGATGATTTTGGGTTCCCCCTAACCTAGGGGAGGACCAAGCAGATGCCTTGAACACAAAAAGCATATCATGTGAACGATTCAGTGGTGGTCCCTTCCTCCTAGGACCACCCCAAGCACAGTTATGGGCAAAAATACAATCCCAACCAAAGGCCCTGCAAAGCATTATGGGATGAGATTAGCAGTGGGCAGTGAATATTATAGTGTCCAATATCAAAATAATTCTACAAAGAGCTGCAGTTCAACTAGTCGTTACTAGATGTCCCTCACGAGTCAAATGCAAAAGCATTGAAATTATTAATACATCAAGCTGCAGTTCCACTAGTCGTTACTAGATGTCCCTCACGAGTCAAATGCAAAAGCATTGAAACCCTTTCATGAAGCTAAAAAGACTCTCATTGCTCTAAATACAAATTGCTCAAAAAAGTGCATGTGCATTACAATATTATTTCATAAAGTTCCGGTTAAAATAGAAGTTCAAGAGAAATAAAAAGGTACAAGATACAAACTTGCACAATTAAAACTTTAAAAAGTATCAATTTAAAAAACACCAAACCCAATTATGAAATAAAATAGCCTGATCAGGCGGGACCTAACTTTAAGATAGCTCGAGGTACACACCACATGGAAAATAGAAAACGTGAAATTGAATACGCATTAGGCATGTGGGTGTCATATTTCAAAATCCTAAAAGCCTGAGTGCAGTGCTTGGTTCAGAGGTTTCTGCATAACTGCAATAACCATCTGTGTCTCGACTTCTTATACCTTTGACAAAAGAATAATACATGATATTCCGTCTCATGTATTATTACATGCCGGACATCCCAAATTGGGTGTACCCACCCATTTGTTTGGAAAAGCATGTAACGGAAGTACCCCATGCCTAAACTGCAGATATAGCTTCTTGGCAAGGGCTGGCTGGATATCGTCAAGGGCAGGCTCTAATCTGTATTGATTTTTTATCTCTAAAAACACTGCAGTCAGTGAGCCGGTCGCAGAGCTCCCCTGCATTTGGGTGAGTTTGTACTCCCTGTAGCTCTCTATCAAAACCTTCCTAGATGTTATCAAGCAATTTTCTTCTGCATTGATCCACAGATCACCCCTTCCTATGGCCGCCACAGTATTCTTAATAAAGGCCAGCCATGGGATTTTGCTCACACCCTGTAGACTCAACACTTCGGTCAGCTCTTCTCTATACTCAGCCAATTCTGGGGTACTCCATAGTCGTCGCCAGAATAAAAGGGGTCTAAGAGCAGCATCATCTGCAATTGGTCTGACCCCAAGGTCCATGCGAAGCGGTGTTAGCGGGGAGCTTATGGGGAGACCCAGCAATTACCTGGCAAAGGAGTTCTCAATTTTTGATAAAGAGTCAAGTGGCCGGTGGCCCCATATTTCTGCCCCGTACAGGGCCGCGCCCCTGGCTTGTGCTTTATAGATTTCCACCACGGGTCCAACAGTTTTGTGGATACAGTTCCTGTGTACCTTTGCTAACCCCCCATTGTCTGAGCCAGCTTTAAGCTTGCCTTCTTAATTTGTGCACCCCAGTCCATTTTTTCAGTGAGCGTAATTCCAAGATATTCAAAGACGGTCACCCTCTCTAGTGGTTTCCCATCTAGACGCGGATTTGACTGGACACTATTACCTGCATTGAATACCATGTATTTGGTTTTCTGCAAATTAATCTCCAACCCCCTATTTTTGCAGAAAAGATGGAAAGTGTCTAAGGCCCTCTGAATTCCCATAGGTGACTTTGAAAGCAGGAGGGTGTCATCGGCGAACATCATGGCTGGTACCTTACGATTCGCCAGCCTAGGAACATCGATATCCTTCCCAGCAATCAAAGCCTCAACTAGGCCAATAATAAAAAGGCAAAAAAGGGTCGGGCCAAGACGCAGCCTTGGCGTACACCTCTATCTATAGGTATGGAGTCAGTGAGCTCACCGTTTTTACCATACCTAATTTGGGCAAAGTTACCTTCGTGGAGTCGTTTCAGCTGTTAGCAGAGGTAAGGGGGGGGCCCCCAAGTCCAGTAAAATAGCCCACAATTTGTCCCTGGGCACCAAATCAAATGCTGATTTTAACTCCACAAAGATCAGATAGAGGCTGCCACCCTCTATGCACACTGTCTTCCAATGTAATAGTTGTAACCTGAAGATTTGATCTATTGTGGACATCCTTGCTCTGAACCCAGCTTGGAAAGGACTAAGAATAGTATACTCCTCCATCCAGCTCTGGAGTCGCCCCAGCAGCACTCGGGCAAATATCTTTTGGCTGACATCTATGAGAATAATGGGTCGATAATTGACAGGGAGGAGTGGCAAACCTTTTTTGTAAATCGGTATGATTTCCGCCCCCACCCAAGTAGGAGGAATCGACATTCCCTGCAAGATGGCATTGAACAGAATCCACAGGTAAGGAGCCCAAATAGTGGGTTCATTGCGGAAGAGGTCGCCAGGGATCTTATCTAACCCTGGAGCCTTCGATGGAGCTACCTTGCTCAAAGCATCAGTTATCTCCTTAAGGGAAATTGCGGGAGCATTGGAATAAATTAACTGGGAAGGGGACACTCAAATCTAACTTGCCCTGCATCACCCTCTACCCTTACATATAAAGACTCAAAGTGAGCCTTCCATTCTTCCGCCCCTATATTGGGTTCTATTGCCAGTTTGCCCTCTGGAGAACCCGTGTTTACCAGATTCCAGAAGGTCCTCATGTCGTGAGTACGTAGGGCACTTCTCAACATATCCCACTTATCACATTCCCAACTTCTTTTTGCCATTTTAATAATGCTCTTATAGGCTACCCTTTTCTCTTTTTTTAGTGACCTATCATTAGATTTGATAGCAGAGATAAGTGTTTGCTTAGCCTTGCGGCAATCATCGCTATACCAGGGGTGCCCTGGAAACCTATTTTCCCTTCTTCTTTTACTAGGAAAGAAGATATTGGCCATGGCAGATATTAGACCTTGATGGTTATCAATGATTTTGGGAAGGACCCTAGAAAAGTCATCAGTCCAACTGAATTGGTTTGCGGTCCTAAGGAATGGAATGACGGTTTGATAGAGGGAAGATAGCTTTTCCTGAGATTGACAAATTTCCCCCCATCTAACTCTCCTCCTGCAGTTAGTCAAGGTTAACCGAGAAGCAATTGGAGGTTTTGCTTCAGGTGCGCTCTTAGGACACGGTGGGACCGTCTCTAAAATCAGAGCATTATGGTCACTATTGTGGCGGGGCACGATCTTGAAGTCTATTACCCTATGCCAAGATTTTGTGTCTACCAGGATATAATCTAAAATGGAGGCACATCCTTGTCTATTATAATTGTGATTTCCCGGAGAATCGGATTTTGTGCGCCCATTGCACGCCCTAAGTGAATGGTTCAATGTGAGGGTGTTCATCTGGAGTACCAGTGGGGCCCAAGCCCGTGTTGGTGGGATGTTGGGCTCTGGAATGGCCCAGTGCAGGTCCTCATCGCTGAGGTTACCCGCATTCAGGCCATTCAAGGGCTCATACTGGCAATTAAAGTCACCACCAAGAATTACCAAAATACTATCAGGAATGGTAAGCAAAAAAGTTGTCAATTGATCAAGGGTTGTTGACTCGTGGCCATAACCAACTGGTCGAGAATAGACGTTGATCAAAGCGATTCTGATCTTTGTGGGAAAACTCAAAAAGATACAAAGAATATCACAAGAAGATGTCTCTATCTGTTTTGCTGTGCACCCCAAGTGCACAGCAACCTAGGTTCAGAGTCCCCCTGAAGGCCTTCCCCTTCCCCCAGATGTGGCTGCTATGCTGAAAGACGCATAGCCTAGTCTGTGTGAGTCCACCCTAGCCCAAGTTTCCTGAAACATGCAGACCTCATTTTGTTCTATAAACGCCCCCCACTATGGATTGTCCAGTTTGGTGGTGAGACCAGCAATGTTCCATGATAGTACCCGCAACTTATGAGGGCCTATACAATTATCTATATTTTGGATCGAGTCATCGGTCATTGGTGTACCGTTGTCTTGTTGGAGAGGGCCATTAGACTCCCCCACCAATGGCCTTAGACCATTACCGACAGCAGAGTGATCAACTGTGGGGGTTGGAGATTCTAAAGTCACCCACTGATGGCCATTAAGTGCCTGCGTAGACCTGAGAGGTAAACCAGGCATGGATCGAATACTAAGAGCCCCTTGCGACCCATTACTTTGGACTCCTCCCACTCCATCAACCCACCGAATATCCTGCTCCACTTCCTGCCTACGGTGCACGGGTCTCTGAGAAGGCTCCCCCCATTGTGTAAGACCCCCCAAAGGCTCCTTCTGGAGCTTTAATTCCATTAACAGGGGATAAGCAGGATTGAGTCAATCTACTGACTCTAGAGTCGCAAATCTGTTTGAGAGTGGTAGCTTAAAAAATAATGGGCTTGGTTGTCCCAGGATGATCCTTTGCTTAATCTGCTTCCTAGTCCCCACCTCGTGGCCATCCCACATTCTATTTTCAGGGACAAGTCCTGGGGGGTAGAAATAGCCCAGCGGGAAATACCTTATACCCCCCTCCTGCCTTTGTTGGTTGCGGTCTAGGAGAGCCCTTACAACCAGGGGGTTTCTGAAATTAATCACGATGCTATCCCCGGGTACATCTTTCGGCCTCCAGCCCACCCAACCCACCCTTCGTGTGAAGAGGATTTTGCCTGCATCTTTATAAGAAAATAACAACTGCTTGGCCAACCAAAAAATACATTTGTTTTTTAATTCAAAATGTGATTCCCTTTGCCCCATATTCAATTCCAGTACTCCAGTTAGGATCATAACATATGGAGTTGAGTCCGGGGGGAGATTGATACATGGCAGGGCTGATCTCACATCAGAGGCTTCTGCTCGTATAACAGACCCCTCAACAGCCCTTTGACTGGTCCCCTGTCGGGGCACATTAACTCCAGCTGTTGGCATTCCTGGGTAAGATCTATGTTTGTTGCCAACCTCCATCCCACGACTGGGCCCCTGACGCTGTGTACTATCACTATCTGTTGGCTTTACAGAAATAATCGTGTTTCTATTTGCATCCACCTATTTGATCTGATTTGGTAGGGTGGGACTTGGAATGATTGTAGAAGTGTGATCCAACCTGTGATGGGGAGGAGCAGCTTGCAATGCCTGATGGTTTGCAGACTCAACCCCCCTTTGGTTTGCTTCTGCCTTACCCACCCAAGTCTCAACCATAGAAGTGAGCTTATCTACCCGTGCAATCAAAGAGTTAAGTTCATCCTTGACAATTTCCCTTATTTGAGTCTGAAGTGCCACCACCAGGCTGGACACCCAAGTTGGCTGCTCTGTACCTACAACTGAGCTGTCGCCTAGCCCCCCCCCCTCCCAGAGTCACCATTCACTGTAAGTTCCGTGGCACACTTCTTACGTTTGGTCCCGACTCTCGCAGCAGGTTTGGGTTTCCCTTTTTTAACGGGTCCTGGAGGAGTAACCTCGAGGTGCAGATCCGCGTTAGGTGTTTCATGTACCGATACACGTGTCCATGACTGAGGCTTGGGAGAGTCAGAGACCACAATTGGCGGTGTGGATAGTGTATCATGATTAGTCAAGGTAAAGGCTAGGTCCGGGGTTAACGATAAGCGCCTTTCAGTCAATTCGATTTCAGTGGACACCACCCCTATAGCCCTCTGAAGCATCTTATCAATCGAAGTAGGTTGGTAAGTTGTTGGAGATTGCAGGGCTAACGTTTGTTTTTTCCCAGCACAGGCGCGCTTCCCCATTTTTACAGACAGCACGTTAAGGTAGCCAAACTCCACGTTCTGCCCTGCCACTGGCTCCGGATGAAAATAGCAAACCGGAACAAACAGGGATGAGTTAGCAGATCCAAGAGTTAAACACAGCTGGCACCGATCACCAAGAAAAAAGGCGACTGCAGAGCCTCGATCTGAGTAATAAAGCAGACAAGATCTAGCAGCACTAACCTTGAACTCCAACCTAGATCAGTAGATCTTGTGTCAGGATTTTCCACAGATATGCCTTAGAGGGGTGGCCCAGCCTAGCCCACGCTGAAATTTAAAGCGCCTCCTGGCGCTAAGGATGACGTTGGCGGCTTCTCGCCACAGGGAGAACTGGCTCTTGTTGTCCCCATGGCAGCAAAGGCAGGAAAGCAATTAGGGCGTCCCCATAATAAAGAAACAAAAGGAAATGAATGAAGCCAATAACATTTTTTTTAAGGCTGATAAATAGCCTGAAAGTTCGAGTTAAAAACCTCTGGATAAACAATGTCTAGACAGGAGAGCCTCTATTAGAGGACAGTGCAATTACCTAATGAACTTTTCCTTCTCATCCTGCCCAGAAATGCTTTTTCCGAGCACGGTGTGTTCAGCTAGACTTTATGAATCTTCACATCTTCCCTCAGACTTGTTGTGATGGAGTTACACACCTCCAGCTTGTGGGTCGTCTCGCTAGAAGGCAGCAGATTTCTCCCTCTGGGACAGGGGATATAGGGCCATATGTATGACGCATTTTTGCCATAGCAAACGGCCCAAATCAGAAAATCGGACCATTTGTGACTGAAAAAATGTATTTCATGATGTACAAACACCAAAACTGCGATTCTCAAGAATCACAGGTTATGTTTAGAAATCGCTATTTGGAAGGGGCGGGTTTGGGGGTCCTTTCCAAACAGCGATTTCCAGTGTTATGTATCAAGGTTTTGCGACCGAAATGGGTTCGCAACACCTTGATATTTTAACACCAACTCAAAGTTGGTGGCAATGTATTTGCAAATTGGAAGGGGTCCCCACAGGACCCTTTACCCTCAGTGAATGTAGGAAAGGCATTTTTTAAAGGGCAGGAAATTGGCCCAGGGACCACTGCCTGCTCTTAAAAAATAAAAAAGAATTTATTATTGAAATACATCCCGTTTTCCTTGAAGGAAAATGGGTTGCATTTCAAGAAAAAAAAAACCTTTATTCAAAGGCAATCACAGACATAATGATTTGCTGACCTCAGCAGGCCACCAACCCTGTGATGGTAGGCATTCCTAATGTCTCGCAAACTCTGATGTACCTCTATAATATTCATGAGGTAGGTCAATTTGTGACACTCTAGGAATCGCAAGTATGAAGCGATTTCCAAATAGCGATTCAGATAAAATCGTATTTGGAAATCACTAATCCTACTCTTTGTACATCCGTCTCATAGATTCAGTCAGTGGACTCCATGCCAATGTGTTTCAGTGTTGTGTGCAGGACTAGCACAACATTAAGGCAGTGCTAGGCATCCGCCTTACGATAAAAAACAGATTGACACTGAAGTCCCCAAATATAGCATGCTGCTAGCAGAGTGCTAACATATCAAAATGTCATTTTGCCCAGGACTTCAAAAATACTTCAGCGGAGCAGGTTTTGCGCACTGTGGTGACAGTGGTACATATGCCTGCATCCCTCACACAGAGGACCTGATTCACAAACGTAACTTACACTTTTGAGTAAGTTTACACTCTTGACTTAGTTTACCACTTTGTACATTCACAAACTGCATTTTTGTAGTAACTAAGGGGCATATTAGCAAGACCGGCGATAAAATCATCGCCGTTTAGCGGCAGGAAACTGCCGCTAAAGCGGCGATAATGGGCTTGCTAATATGCGTTATGGAATTCAATAGCAGCCCAGGTTAGATGTGCAGGACATCTAACCTGGGCTTCTATTGGAATTCTATAACGCATATTAGCAAGCCCATTATCGCCGTTTTAGCGGCAGTTTCCTGCCGCTAAAACGGCGATGATCTTATCGCCGGTCTTGCTAATATGCCCTTATACATTAGTATTCATTTACACTTTTGTAGTAAGTGTAGCACTACACATGGTCAACCATGGGTACTGCAATGCCTTCCTATAGAAAATAATGGAGGCAGTGACTTACTACAAATGTGTGTCACTAGAAAAGTGCAGTTTGTGAATACAAAGAAGTACTAAACTTGCCCAAAAGTGTATGTTACTTGAAAAGTGCAGTTTGTTCATACCAACAAGTAGTAAACTTGCTCAAAAGTGTAAGTTACATCAAAAGTGCAGTTTGTGAATGGCACTTTGTAGTAAGTTTTGTAGTACTTCTGTAGTACAAGCTGCAGTTTGTGAATGAGGCCCATACATTATTTCTTCGGTTTGTAGTCGAGTAGCCAAGACTACAGCTTGTCTTAAAAGGAACACTATGGTACTGAGACCAGCCTCCACCCTGGCCTCCACATGCGCCCAAGCACGTACTTGGCACTGCACCTGGACAAACATTATTTAGGGAACACAAGAGCCGGACGTCCTGCAACTCTGTCCAAATAGGTGAGGGTGACAGCAGCCTGGCTCTGTCCCAGCCCTGAAGGCCTTTCAGGTGATTCTCAACCGCTCCATCAGGCCGCCTTTGACAGAGTGCGCACGACCATCTGGTGCAGTTTTACCCTGATTGTGTGTGCACTAATGGGTGCTGCACGATCACCCTATTAAAGTGTGATTTGGTGTGTCTCCAACAGAGTGTACACGAGAGGCATCTGTAGAATTAGAGTGCCTTGGTGTGCACAGGAGGATGCCACAACCTTCTGTCTAAGTGCGCACTAGAGGCTTTCACAGCGTGACCCTGCCTAAAAGTGTACTAAAAGCAGCCACATCCTTACCTTACGTGAACATGTACTACAGGCTGCACAGCCTTGTTCTTGCTAAGTGTGAACTAGAGCACTTGACTGGCATTCATGAGCGCATGCTAGAGGGTGTACAGCCTCGCCCTTGCTAAGTGTGAAATAGAGCACTTGGGTGGCATTCATGAGCGCATGCTAGAGGGTGTACAGCCTCGCCTTCCAATGTGTGGACTAGAGTGCTTGGATGGCATGCATGAGAGTGCACTAGAGGCTGCACAGCCTCACTCTTGCTAAGCATGCACTAGAGCACTTGGGTGGTATGCATGGGCATGCACTAGAGCCTACACAGCCTCACCCTTGGTAAGTGTGGACTAGAGTGCTTGGGTGGCATGCATGGGCATGCACTAGAGCCTACACAGCCTCACCCTTGGTAAGTGTGCACTAGAGTGCTTGGGTGGGATGCATTGGCATGCTCTAGAGGCTGCACAGTCTCACTCTTGCTAAGCGTGCACTAGAGTGCTTGGGTGGCATGCATGGGCATGCACTAGAGCCTACACAGCCTCACCCTTGGTAAGTGTGCACTAGAGTGCTTGGGTGGTATGCATGAATGTGCACTAGAAGCTGTACAGCCTCACCCTTGGTAAGTGTGCACTAGAGTGCTTGTGTGGGATGCATTGGCATGCTCTATAGGCTGCACAGTCTCACTCTTGCTAAGCGTGCACTAGAGTGCTTGGGTGGCATGCATGAGAGTGCACTAGAGGCTGCACAGCCTCACCCTTGGTAAGTGTGCACTAGAGTGCTTGGGTGGTATGCATGGGCATGCACTAGAGCCTACACAGCCTCACCCTTGGTAAGTGTGCACTAAAGTGCTTGGGTGGGATGCATTGGCATGCTCTAGAGGCATCTGTAGAATTAGAGTGCCTCAGTGTGCACTGGAGGATGCCACATCCTTCTGTCTAAGTGTGCACTAGAGGCTTTCACAGCGTGACCCTGCCTAAAAGTGTACTAAAAGCAGCCACATCCTTACCTTACGTGAACATGTACTAGAGGCTGCACAGCCTTGTTCTTGCTAAATGTGAACTAGAGCACTTGGGTGGCATTCATGAGCGCATGCTAGAGGGTGTACAGCCTCGCCCTTGCTAAGTGTGAAATAGAGCACTTGGGTGGCATTCATGAGCGCATGCTAGAGGGTGTACAGCCTCGCCCTTCCAATGTGTGGACTAGAGTACTTGGGTGGCATGCATGAGAGTGCACTAGAGGCTGCACAGCCTCACTCTTGCTAAGCGTGCACTAGAACACTTGGGTGGTATGCATGGGCATGCACTAGAGCCTACACAGCCTCACCCTTGGTAAGTGTGGACTAGAGTGCTTGGGTGGCATGCATGGGCATGCACTAGAGCCTACACAGCTTCACCCTTGCTAAGTGTGCACTAGAGTGCTTGGGTGGTATGCATGAATGTGCACTAGAAGCTGTACAGCCTCACCCTTGGTAAGTGCAGGGGCGTAGGAGACACTAAATTTCTGGGGGGGACAGGGACAACTTTTTGGACTTTCCAGCGTCCTGATACAAATCGACCATTGTCTGGGAACCGTACACTCCGTTAAAAGAATACAATTGCATAGTTTTGTAGTGAAACATTGATAAAGGCGGGCATGTAGTCACAGTTTGCAAGTATGCTTCGATTGTTATTTACATTCACAAAGTAATTAGACCAAATGTGAAAAACATGTTTTTGAATCTTACATCTTCATGCACCAAGCAAACAAATGTGGGACGAAAAAGGAAGAATAAACTGAATGCTCTTTGCGACATGTGCATGATTGTGAGGGACTGTACAATTTACTTGTGAGGAAGCACATCCTTAACAATTGTCAAAATCAGCAACTGCACCAGTACATGGTGGACTTAGATCTGACCTCTCCCCAAGTATTGGGAAAGAAGGCAGACAAGTGGGTCCGCACCAGGGTGAAACAAAAGTCTCATGGTGGTGCTGACCAGAAGAAGCAAGATTATTCTAAGGCCCAAGAGAAAGGTGGGGAGAAATCTAAAGAAAAGAAAGAGTCTTCTGAAGGTCCCCAGAAATCTTCCTCTGGGGGTAGGTCCCATTCCTCTTTCTACTGTAACAAGAAACCTTGGTGCTATTTGTGTAAGGAAAAAGGTAAAAGGGCAAAGGATGCCAATTGCTCTAAGTCTAGCACCAATACTGCTACTACTACTACTTCTAAACCTCCTAGTGCCCCTAGCAATAGCACTGGTAGTAGTAGTGCCCACAAGAGTTTAGCTGAGTTAACCTTGGGTACTAAAGTGGGTTCTGGCCTAGTCAGGACACCCACTCAGGCTGTTTTAGTCTGTGATGGTGGCACTGAGCTCGCCACCCTTATTGTAAGTCCCACTAACTTGGGCAAATACAGACAACAGCCTCTCATCAATGGTCAGGAAGCTGTGGCATACAGGGACACAGGGGCCATTGTCACTATGGTGACAGAAAAACTTGTGTCTCCTGAGCAGATTCTATTTGGTCAGATTTACCAAGTGGCCAATGCTAACAATACCAGGACAGATCATTCCATGGCAGTTGTAAATCTCAGCTGAGGAGGGGTAACTGGCCCAAAGAGAGTTGTGGCATCCCCCGACCTACCTGTGGACTGTCTACTGGGCAATCATTTGGAAACTTCAGCCTGGTCTGAAGTGGAGTTCAGGACTCATGGAGAAATTATGGGAATTTCAGCCAGTGTCTTTGCTGTCACTAGGGCTGAGGCCAAGAAGTTAGGCACTGAGGGAGCCCTGGATCCTGAAGAAATGGACCAGCCAGCTCCCAAGAGAAGGAGCAAGAAGGATAAAGATGTATCCTCCTCTCAGACTTCCAATGAGAATCAGCCTCTTCAGGGAGATGATCTCAGTACCTGTGAAGGAACTGTACCAGAGGAGCTTGGGCCTGACAAGGCAGAGCAACTAGGGGCAGGGGTACTTCAAGGGAAGACTTCAGTCTGGAGCAGAAGGCCTGCCCCTCTCTTGAACAACTCAGACATCAAGCTGCTGCTGAGGAAGCAGGAAATTTCAGTGGGTCCCACAGGACTTATCAGGAAGAAGGGCTCCTGTTTTCTGAAAGTAGAGACCCCAAGCCTGGTGCCACCAGGAGGTTGGTTATACCTCATAAGTTCAGGGGTTTCTTATTGACCCTGGCACACAACATTCCCCTTGCAGAACATCTTGGGCAAAGCAAGACTTGGTGCAGGCTTGTCCCTCACTTTCACTGGCACCACATGTCTGAAGACACCAAGGAGTTTTGTCAGTCCTGTGTCACCTTCCAAGCCAGTGGTAAGTCAGGTGGCACTACAAAGGACCCCTTAATCCCACTACCAGTGGTTGGGGTTCCCTTTGAGAGTGTAGAGATAGACATTGCAGGTCCCTTAAACCCTCCAACAGCATCTGGACATAGTTTTATCTTAGTGGTGGTGGACCATGCCACTAGATATCCAGAGGCTATTCCCCTTAGGACCACTACAGCTCCTGTAGTGGCCAGGGCTCTCCTGGGAATCTTTTTCAGAGTTAGGTTCCCTAAGGAAGTCTTGTCAGACAGAAGTACTAACTTCATGTCTAGCTACATCACTGCAATGTTGAAAGAGTGCGGTGTTAACTATAAGTTTACCACATCCTACCATCCACAGGGCAATGGGGTTGTTGAAAGGTTCAACAAGATCCTCAAAGGTATGATCATGGGACTCCTAGAAAAGCTGATGTGAAAATGGGATGTCTTACTACCTTGCCTTCTCTTTCCCTACAGAGACCATTTGAACTTCTGTTTGGACATCCAGTTGGGGTCCATTATGTCTGGTCAAAGAAGGATGGGAGCAACCTCTCAAGCCTCCTAAACAGGACATAGTAGACTATGTTCTGGGCCTGCGTTCTCACATGGCTGAGCGTATGAAGGCGGCCAGCAAAAACCTTGAGGCCAGCCAGGAGCTTCAGAAAGCTTGACATGACCAAAAGGCTGCACTTACTGTTTACCAGCCAGGACAGAAAGTGTGGGTGTTGTAGCCTCTGGCCCCAGCAGCTCTCTAAGACAAGTGGAGTGGCCCCCAAACTATACTGGAAAAGAAAGGTGATGTCACCTACAACGTTGACATAGTTACTCCAAGAAGTCCCCACAGGGTACTTCATGTGATTCGCCCGAAACCTTTTGTTAACAGGGCTGACATGAGCTTGCTCATGGCCACTGACGAGGGACAGGAGGAAGAAAGTGATCCTCTCCCTAATCTCCTCTCTCAGGACCCTGTTGATGGAGTAGCCTTGGCAGACAGCCTCACTGATCAACAGCAAGCTGTTTGTAGACAGGTTCTCAGTTTTCTGGTCTCTTTTCTCTGACACCCAGTCAAACCACCTGGTGTACCCATGAAGTGGACACAGGTGACAGCCTGCCTGTGAAGAGTAAAATTTACAGACAGCCTGACCATGTCAGAGATTGCATCAGGACAGAGGTCCAAAAGATGCCAGAGTTGGGAGTCATTGAGGCTTCAGATAGCCCTTGGGCTAGTCTTGTAGTCCTTGTACCAAAACCTCACAGCTAGGATGGCAAGAAAGAGATGAGTTTTTGTGTTGACTATAGAGGCCTCAATGCAGTCACTAGGGCTAATGCCCATCCAATTCCAAGGGCAAATGAACTGATTGATACTTTGGCCTCTGCCAAATATCTCAGTACATTTGACCTGACTGCTGGTTATTTGCAAATCAGACTCAATGAGGATGCCAAACCTAAAACAGCATTTTCAACCCCAAGTGGGCATTATCAATTTATTGTGATGCCTTTTGGTTTCAAAAATGCACCTACCACATTTCAGAGGCTGGTGAATAAAGTCTTAACAGGCCTGGAAGCCTATAGTGCCGCATATCTAGCATTTAGCTGTCAGAAGGCATTTGATGACCTGAAGCAAGCCTTGTGCTCTGCTCCAATTCTGCAAAGTTCTGACGACTCCAAACCATTCATTATCCAGACAGATGCTTCTGAGATAGGGATAGGTGCAGTATTGTCCCAGCTTAATGCAGAGGGCCAGGATCAACCAGTAGCTTTTATAAGCAGAAAGTTGACCCCCCAGGGAGAAGCGTTGGTCAGCTTCTGAGAGAGAGAGCTTTGCTGTGGTCTGGACCTTAACGAAGTTGAGGCCATACCTGTTTGGCACTCACTTCATTGTTTAGACAGACCATAATCCCCTCTTATGGCTTAAACAGATGAAGGGTGAAAAACTCAAACTTTTGAGGTGGTCCATTTCCCTACAGGGGATGGACTTTTCAGTGGAACATAGACCTGGGAGTAGCCATGCCAACAAAGATGGACTTTCCAGATATTTCCACTAAGAAAATGAAGCCTCGAATGGGCAAGGTTAGCCTCATCCTTACGTTTTGGGGGGGGGTGTAGGAAAAGTAGGATCTGCTTTCATGGTTACCCCCACTTTTTGCCTGGTGTCAGTGTACTTTTGACTGTAGTCTGCTGGGATCCTGCTAATAAGGACGCCAGCAACTGTGCTCTCTCCCCTAAATTGGCTCTGGTAAGTACTTTGGTACATCCACAATTGGCTACTGGTGTACCATTATACGTCGCTAGTATATGCCACTAAGGTACCCAGGGCATAGGTACACAAGAGGCTCCAATGGGCTGCAGCGTGTATTTTGCCACCCGTGGCAGTCCACTTAAACTTGACTACAGGTCTGCCATTGCAGCCTGTGTGAGATGGCGCTTGCACCTCTCACAACAGCTATAAGTTCCTTATATCTGAGGTCACTGCACTTAAAAACTGTAAGTCACCCCTTTGGTAGGCAGGGTGCTTGGTTACAAATGTGAGGGTGCCCCTGCATGAGCAGGACACCCCTACAGACCCCGGAGTTGATTCTCCATGCTTTGTAAGAGCGATCAGCCATTTTAAGGTATATAGTGGACATCAGTTATTACGAGATGCCTAACTAAATAATGGCTGCGCTGGACCTGGTCATGTTTTGTATCAAACATGTTGGAATCATACCCCAACACTGACTCTGGTGCTAGAAGAATGATCCCAAGTACTGGGGGGCTCCTTAGGTGACCCCCCTGTACTCCAAGTAACAGCCTTTCAGGGTCTGCCAGCAAAATAGTGCTGCTGTCGACCACAGACACGATTCTGCCCTCCTGCTGCTGAGCTGAGCTTGAGCAGGGGAAGGTCGAACAATAGGTTTCCTGTCACAGGGAGGTGTGATCACCTCCCAGACAGGACTTAGTGTATTGGGCTGGGGTGGGGGCCCTTGCCAGTGGCACCAGACTGCTTTGAAGGTCAAGTTTGTGCCTTCCTTGCATACTTCTGTTTGAGACAGTTCAGGAACCCCTGGTTTCCACTCTGGCGTGAAACTGGACAGAGAATAGGGGAGTATCCTCCCCTCTGTCCAGCCCCTCTGGGAGGGACCCCCGAGTCGTTCCAACCCTTTCCCTAGGGTACTTAAGGGCTCCCCGTGGGTAGGTCATCAGATTCTTCGTGGAACAAGACTCACCTCTGAAACCAAGACACTCTTCGACCGTTTGGACACTTGGACTTCGTCGGACTTTGACTGGACCTGAGACTGCATCAAGGAAGGCTCCTGCTGCTCCTGGTCTCGCTGTTCTTCAAGTCTTCTGCGTCGTCTGTGTCTGTGCACCATCCAAGTTCTCCAGTAGGCCTGTGGGCATCAAGGACATCTGAAGTAATCTCCCTTGGTGTTAAGGAGTCACTCTCCTGCATCTGCAGGCACCGCAACAAAGCTGACCGGTCTGCAGCTCCTGTCATCCAACGGACTTCACGCGGCCCAGCAACACAGGTGGTGGTTCTACAGCTCCCTAGAGGCCTGATCTGTCTTCTCTGCAATTTTGAGGACAGTATAGCTCATCGAAGCCGCTGGGACCAAACCCATGTGCACTGCGTTGAATTGCCGTTGCCAAGGCTTGTTGGCTCTGCACTCCAGAGATCTTTGGGCTACAAGACGATTTACCCTCTAGCACCTCAGCCCTCAAAGATCAGCATCCTCACTGCATCCTCTGCACCGTGGGCCTCCATCTTTTGTGAGCTGCCTGAGGTCCTCTTGCGACTCCTGTGCCTTCGGCATGTGGGTCCTCTCAAGGGTCTTCCTTTGCTTCAGTGGGCTCCCCTGCTTGCTCAGGGCCTGCTCTGACTCTCCTGCACTTGGTGAGTCGCTTGGATCTTACTGGTCCCAATGTTTGCATCTTTTTGCTTTCCACACCAGTTGCGGCTACCATGGCTTGTTGGCCCTCCCACTAGACACCGACCACCTGAACACCGACACCCAATATGGGACAGCTCGTGCATGGCTCCTGGTCTTCCTCAGCATCTCCTGGTCCTCGCAGCTGCAGCAACAAGGTCACCATCTTCACTCTTGAACCTCCCAACATCAGTGGGGACTGTGCTTCCATGCCTCCTGGTCACTTCCGAGTGGCATAGACTCTGTCCCCTCTGCTTGCAGGTCCTCTTCTTCAAGAATGCACTCTTGGATTCCACCGGACTCCTTCACATGCTTCTTCAGAGGCATCTTCTTTGAAGTCTTCCATTGTCGTCTACGGCAGGTTTTGACGTCAATTCACCCCTATGCACCTGGCTTCCCTGGTGCAGGTAACCTGGTTCCTGGGGCATCCATGGGTGGGGTGACTCTCCAACCTCCCTTCTTCCAAAGGGTTTCTTCAGGGTCCTCTGGGGAAGGGTCCTTCTTCTGTAAAACTGCAACCGCGACTTCTCCATTGACTTCCATCGGGCATGCGGCTGTGTTTCTACTCTGCACACAGCCCCCTTGGGGTTCCTCGGTACTCACCTTGGGTAGTTCCTTGTGTCCCCATCTCCTATGAGTCTTCTGGTCCAAGTCCCGTTCTCCTTGAAGTTTGCATTCCACTTTCTTAGTATATGGTTTGGTATTCACCTGGACACCAGTGTATATTTGTGCTACTTACCTAATTATTTTGAAGTATTCTTGTATGTATTGTTGATATTTCCGGGTAGGAGATATACCAATGTGTTAGTGATTGTGTTGCATAATAAATAGCCTTATTTTTATAAACACTGTGTGGTTCTTTTTCATCTAATCTACACTGTTGATTAAATGTGGTAAAACAAGCTGCTTTACACTCCTTCAAGATAAGCCTGAAGGCTGCTCTCCACAGCTACCACTTTGAGAGCTTTATATGGCTATCAAAGACCCCTAAAATCACCATAAGGGTTGCCTGGATTAGTGCAAGGTGCATCACTCCTGAGAGTGTGCACCATATCCTAAGCCAGCCTCCTACAACCACCAACACCAGTTTTCCAATATACTTCTCCCACCATGGCACAAGTCCTAAAAAAAAGAAGTGGGGCACTAACCAAGTTAGTCAGTATGTAAGTGACATCACATTGCATGACATCGCACGTAACATCACAACCCATGACCTCACAGGAAATGATAACACAAAAAATCACATCAGATTCTAAGACCTCGCATATGTTAAGCAGGTCTATCATGAGTACATTCAAGCGCATTACAATATTTAACAAATTAGACTTTGCGTCGGAGTTGTGCCAAAAAAGTGATGCAACCCCGGTGCAAGATCTAGGTATCCAATTATACATTTTTTTATTAAAACTTTGCAAGAAAGAAATTGGCAACAAGGAGAAACGTGGCAGTATATCTGTTCTGCTTAATTGGTTAGAAAGTCTGCATTTTAAAATATCTTATGGGGTTAAGGCACCTGCTGCATAGATCTTTATGTACCCAGTAACTCCCAGGAAATAATGATAATAATGGTAAGATAACTCTGGAGGTGAATGCTCTTGCTGGAGAGACAGGTGTTTTGTCTAGTCGCAGTTTTGAATCAATGTAGCATAGAGGGTTAATATGTCTCACGCAAAGCACATCATGTGATATACAGTTGACAGATTTTTATTTTATGTAGATGGGTAAGTGGGTTATTGATTTTAACACAGAGATCCTTTAGTTACTTGCAGTTCGTAAATTGTAATCCTTATATTATAGCACAGCGAATTATAAAGGAAAAGACATGTGACTCCTACACCTTGTAACCCTCACTATCTTATGTAACACATCCTGTAAATTGATTTACACACCTATGGTTTATTGTCAATGTATAATGTGTATATGTGATTTAAAGCGCTCCAACACCCTGGATTGGGTTGTGTAGCGCTATAAAAGAAAAAGACAAAATAGTGGTATTTAAATAGTTATTTGTGTAAATATTAGGACAGACCAACACATATGACACAACATAATGCAAGATAGCGTAGACTATGTCTGATGCTAATTGTTCTCATGTTCCAGGGTGAGGTTCAACTACTCAAAATAAACATTCCAACAAAACATTAGGCTTTGAGTGGCTGAATTGCGCAGTGTGAAACAGTCAAATGAGGAAGGGTCCGGGCTGAGGAGGGGCAGGATGTAGTCAGCAATCAACAAACTACCTCTCTTCCTTTGTGCTGGAAGTGCAGACTACAGGCAGTGGTGGCGGTGAGGGCGAGGTGTGAAAACATTCCTGAAGCTTTTGCACACAACAATAGGGAAGGTCACAAGTCAAGTGCAGGGCCATTAGCACCTCAAAGCACTCGCGCTTTGACACCAATGGCCCTGCCACAGACAGAAGAGAGGGGAAATTCTTTCATCCCCTCGTCCCCCCCACCCCTGTCCCCCGCGTCCTCCCCACTACAAAATCTGGGGGGGGATATGTCCCCCGCGTCCCCCGCGTCCCCCACACTTCCTACGCCCATGGGTAAGTGTGCACTAGAGTGCTTGTGTGGGATGCATTGGCATGCTCTAGAGGCTGCACAGTCGCACTCTTGCTAAGCGTGCACTAGAGTGCTTGGGTGGCATACATGGGCATGCACTAGAGCCTACACAGCCTCACCCTTGGTAAGTGTGCACTAGAGTGCTTGGGTGGTATGCATGGGCATGCACTAGAGCCTACACAGCCTCACCCTTGGTAATTGTGCACTAGAGTGCTTGGGTGGGATGTATTGGCATGCTCTAGAGGCATCTGTAGAATTAGAGTGCCTTGGTGTGCACAGGAGGATGCCACAACCTTCTGTCTAAGTGCGCACTAGAGGCTTTCACAGCGTGACCCTGCCTAAAAGTGTACTAAAAGCAGCCACATCCTTACCTTACGTGAACATGTACTAGAGGCTGCACAGCCTTGCTCTTGCTAAGTGTGAACTAGAGCACTTGGGTGGCATTCATGAGCGCATGCTAGAGGGTGTACAGCCTCGCCCTTGCTAAGTGTGAAATAGAGCACTTGGGTGGCATTCATGAGCGCATGCTAGAGGGTGTACAGCCTCGCCCTTCCAATGTGTGGACTAGAGTGCTTGGGTGGCATGCATGAGAGTGCACTAGAGGCTGCACAGCCTCACTCTTGCTAAGCGTGCACTAGAGCACTTGGGTGGTATGCATGGGCATGCACTAGAGCCTACACAGCCTCACCCTTGGTAAGTGTGCACTAGAGTTCTTGGGTGGTATGCATGGGCATGTACTAGAGCCTACACAGCCTCACCCTTGGTAAGTGTGCACTAGAGTGCTTGGGTGGGATGCATTGGCATGCTCTAGAGGCTGCACAGTCTCACTCTTGCTAAGCGTGCACTAGAGCACTTGGGTGGTATGCATGGGCATGCACTAGAGCCTACACAGCCTCACCCTTGGTAAGTGTGCACTAGAGTGCTTGGGTGGTATGCATGAATGTGCACTAGAAGCTGTACAGCCTCACCCTTGGTAAGTGTGCACTAGAGTGCTTGGGTGGGATGCATTGGCATGCTCTAGAGGCTGCACAGTCTCACTCTTGCTAAGCGTGCACTAGAGTGCTTGGGTGGCATGCATGGGCATGCCCCAGAGCCTACACAGCCTCACCCTTGGTAAGTGTGCACTAGAGTGCTTGGGTGGTATGCATGGGCATGCACTAGTGCCTACACAGCCTCACTCTTGCTAAGCGTGCACTAGAGCACTTGGGTGGTATGCGTGGGCATGCACTAGAGCCTACACAGCCTCACCCTTGGTAAGTGTGCACTAGAGTGCTTGGGTGGGATGCATTGGCATGCTCTAGAGGCTGCACAGCCTCACACTTACACTTGAGCACTTGGGAGGCATACATGAACATGTACTAAAGACTGCACAGCCTCACCCTTGCTAAGTGATCTCGAGAGCGTTGGGTGGCATTCATGAGTATGTACTAGAAGCTGCTCAGCTTCACCCTTGCTAAATGTGCACTACAGCACTCGGGAGGCATGCATGAACGTGCACAGCCTCACCTTTGCTAAGTGAGCACTAGAGTGCTGGGTGGCATGCATGAGCCTTTACTAGAGGCTACACAGCCACACCCTTGCTAAATGTTCACTAGAGCGCTTGGGTGGTATGTATTAGTATGTGCTAGAGGTTGCACAGCCTCTCCCTTGCTAAGTGTGCCCTAGAGCGCTTGGGTGGTATGCGTGGGTATAAACTAGAGGTTACACAGCCTCACCCATGCTAAGTGTGGACTAGGGCACCTGGGTGGCATTCATGAGAGTGTTCTAGAGGCTGCACAGCCTCTCCCTTGCTAAGTGTGGACTAGACCGCTTGGGTGGCATTCATGAGCGTGCACTAGAAGCTGCACAGCCTCACCTTTGCTAAGTGTGCACTAGAGCGCTTGGATGGAATCCATTAGTATGTGCTAGAGGTTGCACAGCCTCTCCCTTGCTAAGTGTGCCCTAGAGCGCTTAGGTGGGATGTGTGGGTATACACTAGAGGTTGCACAGCCTCACCCATGCTAAGTGTGGACTAAAGTGCTTGGGAGGCATTCATGAGCGTGAACTAGAGGCTGCACAGCTTCACACTTGCTAAGTGTTCACTACTAGGCATGGGAGACAAGCACAAGCTTGTACTAGAGGCTGCACAGACTCACCCTTGCTAAGTGTGCACTAGAGCGCTTGGAAGGCATTCATGAGCGTGTACTAGAGGCTGCACAGCTTCACCCTTGCTAAGTATTCACTACTGCGTGTGGGTGACAAGCACAAGCATGTACTAGAGGCTGCACAGACTCACCCTTACTAAGTGTGGACTACAACGCTTGGATGGCATTCATGAGCGTGTGCTAGAGGATGCAAAGCCTCCTCCTTGCTAAGTGTGCAGTAGAGCACTTGGTTGTCATGCATGAGCAGCTGATAGAGGCTGCAAAGCCCCAACTTCGCTAAGTATTGACTTGAACGCTTGGGTGGCATGTATGAGGAGCATGTTCTAGAGGATAATCAGCCTCTCCCTTGCTAAGTGTGGACTAGAGTGCTTGGATGGCATTTGTGAGCATATGCCATAGCCTACACGGCCTCACCTTTACTAAGTGTGCACTAGAGCGATTGGGTGGCATGCATGAGCGTGTACTAAAAGTTGCATATCCTCAGCCTTGCTAAGTGTGTCCCAGAGCGCTTGGGTGGTATGCATTGGTATGCACTAGAGTCTGCACAACCTCACCCTTGCTAAGTGTGCCCTAGAGCGCTTTCGGTGGCATGCATGAATGTGCACTAGAAGCTGTACAGCTCACCCTTGCTAAGTGTGCACTAGAGCACTTCGATGGAATCCATAAGTGTGTGCTATAGACTGCACAGTCTCACCCTTGGTAAGTTTTCACTAGGACACTTGGGTGGAACACATGAGAGTGTCCTAGAGCACTTGGGTGGAATTCATGAGCATCTACTAGAGGGTGCACAGCTTCACAATCTCTAAGTGTTGAAGACAACACTTGGGTGGCATGCATGAGCATGTTCTAGAGGCTGCACAGGCTCTCCCTTGCTAAGTGTGCCCTAGAAAACTTGAGTGGCATTCATGGGCATGTGCTAGAGGCTGCACAGTCTCACCTTTGCTAAGTGTTCACTAGAGTGCTTGGGTGGCATTCGTGAGCGTGTGCCAGAGCCTACACGGCCTCACCTTTGCTAAGTGTTCACTAGAGCGCTTGGGTGTAACGCATGAGAGTGTACTAGAAGTTTCACAGGCTCACCCTTGCTAAGTGTGCACTAGAGTGCTTGGAAGGCATTCATGAGCTTGCACTAGAGGCTTCACAGCTTCACCCTTGCTAAGTATTTACTACTGCGCATGGGTGACAAGCACGAGCATGTACTAGAGGCTGCACAGACTCACCCTTGCTAAGTGTGAACTACAACGCTTGGGTGGCATTCGTGAGCATGTGCTAGAGGATGCAAAGCCTCCGCCTTGCTAAGTGTGCACTAGAGCACTTGGATGGCATGCATGAGCATGTGATAGAGTCTGCACAGCCTCTCCCTTGCTAAGTGTGCCCTAGAGCGCTTGGGTGGTATGCATTGGTTTGCACTAGAGTCTGCACAGCCCCACCCATGCAAAGTGCGGACTAGAGCGCTTGAGTGGCATTCGTGTTCGTGTGCCAGAACCTACACGGCCTCACCTTTACTAAGTGTGCACTAGAGCGCTTGGGTGGCATTCGTGAGCATGTGCCAGAGCCTACACTGCCTCACCTTTACTAAGTGTGCACTAGAGCGCTTGGGTAGAATGCATGAGAGTGTACTAGAAGTTACACAGCCTCACCCTTGCTAAGTGTGCACTAGAGTGCTTGGGTGGAATGCATGAGAGTGTACCAGAAGTTACACAGCCTCACCCTTGCTAAGTGTGCACTAGAGCGCTTGGGAGGCATTCATGAGCGTGTACTAGAGGCTGCACAGCTTCACCCTTGCTAAGTGTGCACTAGAGCGCTTGGGAGGCATTCATGAGCGTGTACTAGAGGCTGCACAGCTTCACCCTTGCTAAGTATTCACTACGGCACGTGGGTGACAAGCACAAGAATGTACTAGAGGCTGCACAGACTCACCCTTGCTAAGTGTGAACTACAACGCTTGGATGGCATTCATGAGCGTGTGCTAGAGGATGCAAAGCCTCTCCCTTGCTACGTGTGCACTAGAGAACTTGGGTGGTATGTATTGGTATGCACTAGAGTCTGCACAGCCCGACCCGTGCAAAGTGTGGACTAGAGTGCTTGGGTGGCAATCGTGAGCGTGTGCTAGAAGCTGCACAGCCTCACCCTTGCTAAGTGTGCCCTAGAGCGCTTGGGTGGCATGAACGAATGTGTGCTAGAGGCTGCACAGCCTCACCCTTGCTAAGTGTGCACCAGAGCGCTTGGGTGGTATACATCGGTATGCACTAGAGTCTGCACAGCCTCACCCTTCCTAAGTGTGCCCTAGAGCGCTTCGGTGGCATGCATGAATGTGCACTAGAAGCTGTACAGCTCACCCTTGCTAGGTGTGCACTAGAGCACTTCGATGGAATCCATAAGTGTGTGCTATAGAATGCACAGTCTCACCCTTGGTAAGTTTTCACTAGGACACTTGGGTGGAACACATTAGAGTGTCCTAGAGCACTTGGGTGGAATTCATGAGTATCTACTAGAGGCTGCACAGCTTCACCCTCTCTAAGTGTTGAAGACAACACTTGGGTGGCATGCATGAGCATGTCCTAGAGGCTGCGTGGTCTCTCCCTTGCTAAGTGTGCCCTAGAAAACTTGAGTGGCATTCATGGGCATGTGCTAGAGGCTGCACAGTCTCACCTTTGCTAAGTGTTCACTAGAGTGCTTGGGTGGCATTCGTGAGCGTGTGCCAGAGCCTACACGGCCTCACCTTTGCTAAGTGTTCACTAGAGCGCTTGGGTGGAATGCATGAGAGTGTACTAGAAGTTGCACAGCCTCACCCTTGCTAAGTGTGCACTAGAGCGCTTGGAAGGCATTCATGAGCGTGTACTAGAGGCTTCACAGCTTCACCCTTGCTAAGTATTCACTACGGCACGTGGGTGACAAGCACAAGCATGTACTAGAGGCTGCACAGACTCACCCTTGCTAAGTGTGAACTACAATGCTTGGATGGCATTCATGAGCGTGTGCTAGAGGATGCAAAGCCTCTCCCTTGCTACGTGTGCACTAGAGAACTTTGGTGGTATGTATTGGTATGCACTAGAGTCTGCACAGCCCGACCCGTGCAAAGTGTGGACTAGAGTGCTTGGGTGGCAATCGTGAGCGTGTGCTAGAGGCTGCACAGCCTCACCCTTGCTAAGTGTGAACTACAATGCTTGGGTGGCATGTATTGGTATGCACTAGAGTCTGCACAGCCCCACCTGTGCAAAGTATGGACTACAGCGCTTGGGTGGTATGCGTGGGTATACACTAGAGGCTGCACAGACGCACCCTTGCTAAGTGTAAACTACAACGCTTGAATGGCATTCATGAGCGTGTGCTAGAGGATGCAAAGCCTCTCTCTTGCTACGTGTGCACTAGAGAACTTGGGTGGTATGTATTGGTATGCACTAGAGTCTGCACAGCCCGACCCGTGCAAAGTGTGGACTAGAGTGCTTGGGTGGCAATCGTGAGCGTGTGCTAGAGGTTGCACAGCCTCACCCTTGCTAAGTGTGAACTACAACGCTTGGGTGGCATGTATTGGTATGCACTAGAGTCTGCACAGCCCCACCTGTGCAAAGTATGGACTAGAGCGCTTGGGTGGTATGTATTGGTATGCACTAGAGTCTGCACAGCCTCTCCCTTGCTAAATGTGCCCTAGAGCGCTTGGGTGGCATTCATGAGCGTGTGCTAGAGGCTGCACAGCCTCACCCTTGCTAAGTGTGCCCTAGAGCACTTGGGTAGCATGAACGAACGTGTGCTAGAACCTGAACAGCCTCACCCTTGCTAAGTGTGCACCAGAGTGCTTGGGTGGCATTCATGAGCGTGTGCTAGAGGCTACACAGCCTCACTCTTGCTAAGTGTGCACCAGCACACTTGGGTGGCAGTCATGAGAGTGTCGTAGAGGTACAAGATGTAATCTGAGTTAGTCTCTCCAGTCGGTCCAGTTTTCTCCAGTACAGATTGCCTCCTTGGACGTGTCAAGATACTTTATAAAGTACACAGTCAAGCTGATCACGTCCTTCGGTACTGTTGTGTCACGAGAGTGTTCAAAGAGATTCAACCTACACAAAGATACACTACATCACACAGAGCACAACTCTTTCAGGAAGGACTCATAATGTGCCTGACAAATATACTAAGGATAAGAAATAAAATTGATGCCTTCAAGAATAATACAGGACACAAAGAACTGGCCAATGAAGTGAGTGAGAAATCCTCTGATAGAGATGCCCTCTTCATGACAATGCAGCAATCAGTAGCACTCAACAGGAAACACTATTGGTCCAGTCCTGATGATGGCTCAAGGAAATAAGAAGAGCTGAAACGCATAGACACATCAAAGTGATCTGATGTCACCTACAAAAGATAGCTAATTGGTGGCTGCAAAAGTTCAATTACTATTGATAAGTAAACACAAACAGCAGGAGGGCAACATTCACCATAGAAAAACATCTTTGCAGAAGTAGGAAACTTATTTTCAACATGTAATATTGAATACTTATTGACTACTTGTTATCACAAATTCACAATGCCATAACAATACCTAGAAATCACGTGTGAAGCAATAAAGCTATAATGATGTTAAAGAAATTGATTTATAAAAGGATATTAAATAAGACTTTATGGTATAGGTTGTCCTGAAATAGACACAAACACACACACACACTTACAATCAGGAGTTTGACTCATTTACAATATCTAAGAATTTTTCTTTTATCTGTCCCTCTCTGACATTCATTACAAAAAAATAAGTAGTGGCAAAGCCAGTAGGTCTTACCGTTTTTAAGAGAAAGTGCTTCTTCTTTGATTTGTGAGTTTATGTATGTGGTTTTGAAGACATGTGGGTGGGTGAATGTGAGAATAAGTCAACAGATGGCTGGATGGGTGAATATGTGGCTGGGGTCATATATAATTATTAAGTGAATGAGAGTATGAAAGGATGGATAAATAGATGAGCAACTGCAAGCTGGATGTATGCATACAGGTAACACTAATGTAATGGGCTGACAGCCCAGACTGCATTTGTGATACATTTTGAAAATCAAGAACTATGAATATTATGCCAGTGCAAAAAAGGACAGTGGACTGCTGATCTGTCTGGGCGCTGTGGTTCATTCAAAGAGCCAGGTCTCGAGATCCTTCCTGAATTGGGTCAGCGACCGGGATTGCCTGAGGTGGAGAGGCAGGGTGTTCCAGGCTTTGGCAGTGAGGTGGGAGAAGGATCTTCCTCCGGATGTGGTCTTGCTGATACGTGGGACAGTAGCCAGAACCAATTGGGTGGAGCAGAGGTCTCTGCTGGGTGCGTGGAATGAGAGGCGTGGTTGAGGTACGCAGGTCCCACGTCGTGTAGGACTTTGTAGGCATGTGTGAGGAGCTTGAAAGTGATTATTTTGTTGACTTGGAGCCAGTGGAGTTCTCAAAGGTGTTCTGTGATGTGGCTGCTGTGGGGGGTGTTGAGGACCAGTCTGCCTGCAGCATTTTGAACGTTCTGTAGTTTCCTGAGGAGTTTCTGGGTGACGTTGGCATAGAGTGCGTTGCTGTAGTCGAGTATGCTGCTGATGAGTGTGTGCGTGACCGTCTTTCTGGATTCGGTTAGAATCCAACTGAATGTCTTTCGAAGCAGGCGGAGCATGTGGAAGCATGATGAGGATAAGGCGTTGATCTGGCAGTTCATTGTGAGCGAGGAGTCCAGTATGATGCCGAGGTTTCGTGCATGGTCTGTGGGGGTGGTGGGGTTCCCAATTCGGCAGGCCACCAGGAGCCGTCCCAAGCTGAGGGGGTGGGTCCCAAGATGATTACTTTAGTTTTGTCCCAGTTGTGTTTGAGGCAACTGAAATAACTTGAAATGTGTACCATTCTCAGAGGATGGATTCGTTGGCATTCATCTGAAAAAAGGATTGTAAATCTCTGTGCTGTTTTAATTTCTGACGGGTACACACTTGCAGGTTTAGGGGATGATTTAGACCTTGGCCGGTCGATTCCTCTGTCAGAAATCGGAGGGATATCATGTACACATTATTACAATTGCATTATACCCCTTGGCACCCATAATAAGGCAGAGAAATATACGTCACATTTGTGACAGAGTACCCGTCCACCAAACTCTAAATCAGGCCCTTAAATTGTGCTTCAATTTCACTTTTGAAAGGAAGAATTTTCAGCTGAAAGTGGGTTATGCTTCACTCGTTTTCACACATTACCCCTCACTTTCTCATTTGTGGAAGTAGAAAATCTACCTGAGCAGCAGCAAATCTATTGGAACGGCATCCCTCTCTGACCTCGAGGGGTCGCATCCACCAACGTTATAAAATAGCACCGGAAGGCTCCATGGGGCATATCAGCAAGGGCTTTATCTCCGCTTTTTTGGCTTTAAAACCCAAAAAAGCAGAGTTAAACTATCGCCCTATTACCAAGAGGGTGCTAACATGCATAATCGCATGTTAGCACCCTTTTTCCCTACGCCTCCCTTTGCATCTTTAATGAGATGCAAAGTGGGCGTTCCTCCCCAAAATAACTGGAGAAATGTCGCTAACCAACATTTCTCCAATTATCAATCGGCACACTAACAAGCATAGCGATAAGAAAAGTAGCGCTAACCGCGGTTATCGCTACTTTCCTTATGCCTGCTTTTAGTTTGACTTAGCCATGATATCCAATGGAAGGTGGATATCATGGTTAAGTCTGCCGTGCCCTATCAACAACGTAGCGCCAAACGTTGTGCGATTATTGCTGGAATCCCAGCGATAATTGCACATTTGGCAGCTAACTCGGGTGTTTTTATCGCTCTGGAGATAAGCGTCGCTGATAGCGCGCTATCTCCGCGATAAAAACAAGCGATAGCCGTCAATAATTATCCTAGCGCTAAGTGCGCTTAGCGATAATTATCGCCGGTTGTTGATGATATGCCCCCATGCGACTGGAAAATTGAGCCAGGGGCTGGCAAATCTTGCTTACAAGCACACGTTGAGGAGCCCCGCATTGTTCATGCGAGGTGCGAACAGCAGAATAATCCTGCCACACACCGATTGGCACGAACTTCACTATACAAGCGTAACAGAGAGTTACCCAAATTCCGCCAATTCTGTGAGCAGGATTATAATTCCACCCGGGCCTAGTCATAACACTAGCACAAGGCAACCTATAGATCACTTTAATTTTATGGCACACCCCTTAGACAATGCTGGCATCCCCGGAATGAAAAGGAACTTTTCTACATCGTGACGAGGTGCATCTGTGATCAGATGGCTGTCCATTGAACTGTGAGCACTGAGGGAGAGTGTAAGCACCAGCATGCATGCGCTCACTAGGCCAAGGCACAACTTCATTTACACCAGTGCACTCTCGCAAAACTTTACACATTTCACGCTACGATTGTTACACGAAAGGCCTGAGAATATGCCATTATGCTACGTCAAGACTTCGCTCGGGAAAGAATGTAATTGTGGTGCCATGGGAAGATTGCGAACGAACTTTACACAAGTGGCTACTTTTAAAGTCACAAGTGATTTAGCACTTTTTTAAAGAGCAAAATAATACACCCTGGGGCGCAAAATAGATGTGATGGTGTATTTTGGGATAAAAAAAAGTACCAAATGCTGAAACCACCCTTATAGCACAATAACGTCTAACTTTACATAATTGTTTGGACAGTTGGGTAATTTCTGCAAAGAGATTTATGTGAATTTTTGAATATTAACTGGAAAAGAAGGACACTCGCTTAACACATACCAAAGAGAGCCCACAGCATAGCAGATATATATCAAAAATTGAAGAAAAAAAAATTGTACAACTTACAATTTACAGACCTTTTTAACATATATAGTAGTGAAGAAGCAGGGTTCCACTTCTCTAGATTTACTCGGGAACCCCCTCTGGCCGATGGTCTCTTTTTGCCTGCTGTATAAGTGTATAGGGGAGAAATAAACATTAGCCAATTATACTTTGACTTTGCCCATGACCTCCAAAGGAACAAAGACAACTATTCCAAATTAGTACTATTTTATTATAAAGCCAGAAACAATTGGACATACAAACACCTCAAGACGAAAGTATAAAGATAAAAGGGCAGTAATCCAAAGCCAAACTTGCGGATACAATTTAGTCTGTGCAACATGCACAGAGTGACCAATTCCAAAATTAAGACGCAAATAATCATGGAAACCACATCCAGAGGCTTCTTCATTAGTGGGTAATAAACAAAAGTATTATCTGTCCCTACACTACCTCTATTGTGACATCCCTACTTAGCATTTCCCAGGCAAGCCCCAGAAAGGTGTCAGCATGTGAAAACTTCCTAAGAAGCACACTCACATTGAATGGGTCATAAAGCATAAAGCTCCAGAGCTCATTCTAAGATGCTCTTCCCTCTCCTGGTAAAGCAGAAGCCCCTGGGCTCTGTCCCTAGCCTCAATACAAAAGTCGAAAATCACACCCACAAATACGTCACATGACTTTTTTATCCAGTTGAACACCTTCTTGTAGGTAATTTTCCATGAAGCAATAGTACGTCCAGGCTCTTGCACGATGACCTTGGTTCCCAGGGTTTTCCAGACATGAAAACATCCTCCTTCATTATCAGCTCCGCTTATTGAAGACAATGGAGTGCTCCATGCTTCTACGGGCCGGTAAAGGACCGCAAAGCAACATTCCAATGTTGTTTTCACAAAGGCCTCTCGGAGCCCGAGGGGATTTAATCCCCCTCGAACTCAGAGAGGCCTTTGTTTTATTTGTTAGAACATTCTGTTCTCTAGTGGCAGAATGTTCTAAGAGCCCTATAGCCCTTCGTAGCTGGGCTATACTGGCTATTAAAGTCCCGCTCCCTTGTTAAAGTCCCTCGCCTTCCGCTCGGGCCTTTAACGCTGGAGTGGGCCTTTAATAGCTGGTATAGACCGCTACGGCGGGCTATAAGGCTATATTTTTTGTAAACAATATGATTCTACCCTATGTGGTAACTACTAGGTAATTTTTATTTTTTTAAATAATTAAGAAAAAGTGTATGTTGCTGATCCTTGAAACAATCAGGGAAAAGCACTATGTGTTTTTAAAATACCCCTCACACACTACAAAATCCTGTAGTGTCATGCTTCATCATAGGGGTCTTCCCGTCCCTCTACGGGGCGGGGCGTGCTACAACCTACGAATACGTGGGAGCACTTGATGTTTGTGAAAATAGGCTATGTGTAGTGTTGGAGTGAGTGTGGTAGGGTCAGTGAAAAATACAAAGAAGGGTCGTTAAAAATTCCCTGGCTAGTGGAAAAAAACAAATTTTATTCACTTCCCTAGCTGGAAACGCTAAAAATGGGGTTCTGTAGGTGGTATACCAAAATATGATACCTCCTACTGGGTCAACATGTTTCGTAAGCAGTCCCCACTGCTTCACTCATCAGGACCTAGTATGATCCCTACTGCACTCATATATGAAAATTTTATATATATATATATATGTAATATGCCTATCCTTCAAAAATGGTCTGCAAAAATAAGCTAGACCGAAAAATAATAAGGGGTGAATAGCCCCTATTAGTTAGAACAACCAAAATCTGGTATCTGAAATAATAAGAAACATAGAATCAACAAACTACATATTATGCTCTCAACATATCATATTAAAGCGAAATTGCCCCATGTAGTCAAAGTTATTATATGATATATTTTTCGTGATATATTTTTCTGTATCAAAGGCAATGCTTTTCTGATATATTTTTCTGGGGCCTAGCACTATTATCGTACCACAGCTAACGATAGTGCTGCCCATTTTAGGTGAACATGGCTTTAGGTTCATTGAAACTCATACTCTCATTATGAAATAAAAAAGACAAAACACACATACTGTCATACATGCGTTCACACTTTATGCTATCCAAGGCCACTGTTTATGATGTCATAACTCGCACTTTTTATAATGTGCAAATGTGCCGGCTGGCCTGTGTAGCTCATTGCTAGAATAGTTAAAAAGAAAAAATGAAAAGAAAAAAAGGGGTTTACTTTTAAAAGTAAGATGTACATACACTGTTTAAAACAAATGTCAGGCATCATGAGCTTGCACTGAAGGTGAAGTTGTCTCGGATTCAGCGCTGAGGATAAATTAGAAAGCGCACAGCATTATGAATGACTGCTCTCGCCATGCGTATAAAGTAAAACAAGTGACTTCATAGAACAAGGATTGCAGGGCCAGGGTTTAGAGACTTGGCCCTAGTCTTACTTACATGAAATAGGATATACTCTTTCCTTTCCATACCTCCGTGCAGCTCCGTGGCTTGTTAAAGGTGCGTTTGAACTCGGTATTTAACCGGTACTCATTGCTAAAAAACCGCGAAAAGTCTTGTTCCCGGCCACTAGAACGTTACCTGCTGCTAAGATGGCGGTTTACTTTGTACTGATGGAGTGGTACAGAAAACCACTTCCTGGGTTTATGTGGTACAGTATCCGGTCGGTTTCAGAAAACCGGATAGGTTAATATCAAAGCGAATCCGTTCTTTTGGTAATCGCTGCATTTAAGACGTAGTTGGAAGCAGAATTGTTGATAATATTCTTGCTAGTTGGCTATTGTTGCTGTGTCAATGGGCATTAGTGGTGGGTTAATTTTACTAGAAAAAACAACTAGAAAAAAACAACAACTAGAGCGAGAAATCCAAAATGGCCACTCTTATTGTGCCTACTCTTTATCAGGAATATGCATCACTTCACTTTCTGGATGCAGTTGATGCTTAGAATACTGAAAAAAGAAAGAAAAAAGAAAAAGAAGAGATTGATTCGTACTACTAGGCAATAGCGGACAAAAATACAAATGTACGTGAAAAATTGTAAATGGAGAATAATAATAAAGATCGGTTTATTAGTAAGCCAATTATATCCGGAAAATTTAAAGTAGAATCCGGAAATGGCCCTTTTTGGTGTGCCAAAGCCTTGCAAAAATATGCACAATTGTCCAAAAGGATCCAAGGGCAGCGATTGCGATGGTACTGTTTACAAAATTGAAAAATGATGACACGCCGTAATTTGGTATTAAAGAAAAAAAGGAAAAGAAACAGCAGAGGTCTGTGTGTAAAAAGGAGAGAGCAGCTTTTTGTTGATTCTGGCAATCTGATTTACAATTGGCCCCACGGAATTTCATCGTTAAGACCTTTTGTATTTGTATTCAGACGAAACACCCATCTCTGTTCTTTTTCGAAAAGGTACCTCCCACTAACGACCTGTTCGATTACTGTCCAAGAGATATCGTCTGAAGTGTGGCCTTTTTCCAGGAAGTGAGATGACATTTTGGTTGTGCTTTTCTTGCATTTGATATTGCTTTTGTGTTCTCCTATTCTTGTTTTCACTGGTCTTGTTGTCATGCCTATATATTCTAATAGACACGGACAAGTGATGAGGTATACCTCGTTACTACTATTGCAATTTGTAAACTTCCTCTGTTCCCATTTGGTGCCATTGAGGAAGATTATTTCCTTGCTTTTTCTTGTCAGGTGGCAGACTTTGCATTTTCCACATGGATAGTGTCCATGTATGGTTGCCATTGTTGTTGATAATCCAGTGGGTGCAGTCTTTTTAGGTCTTGTGTGTACGACCATATCTCGGATACTTTTCCCTTTCCTGTGGGAAAATATTGGTTTTGGGAGATTTAATCCCCCACTATTGAGAATCTTCCAGTGTCTGTTGATGATTTTAGCCACCTGATTGGAGTTGGTGTTATATGTTGTGATACAGAATGGCCGTTTTTCCTCAGATTTGGGGGGCAGGTTCTAGAAGACTTTCCCTGCAATTGTTACGTGCCCTTTTATAGGCCTGATCAATTATCCTTTTGGGGTACTGGCGTGTTTTTAATTTCTTTTTCAAATCTTCAGATTGTATTTTGAAATTCGTTACTTCTGTGCAGTTACGTCTAAGACGTAAAAATTGTCCGTAAGGAAGATTATCCCTAAGATGTTTCGGGTGGAAGCTTTGGTACATCAAAAGGCAATTTTTTGATGTTGTTTTGAAATGCGTCTTGGTCATCAATCTTCCATCTTTAGGTGATATGTTCAAATCTAGGAAGATCAATTCTTGTTTAGAGATGGTGCTGGTGAAGTTTAGGAAATCGTCTTGGTAGTTGAGCCAAGTGATGAAACGTTTGGCTGTCACCTCATCACCATCCCAGATAATCAATATATCATCAATATATCTTTTCCAGATATTGATGTGATTGTAAAAGGGGTTATCTGGGTGTAAAATTCTCGTTGTCTCCAGATGATGTACATAGAGACCAGCTATACTAGGAGCAAAGGTGCTCCCCATGCTGGTCCCATGTTTCTGGAGATATAGGGTGTTATTATATTCAAAGAAATTCTCTTTCAATGCAAGGTTACATCATTCCATAATGACATTTCGGGGTGTTAGATATTCCCAGTCAATATTGAAAAGAACCTCTTCAATGATGTTTAAAGTTTCATTATGGGGGAGGCTGGTGTACAAGCTTTCTACATCACAACTGATTAGAAGTTGGTGTTGCGGGTCAAATGAGATGTTTTCCAGTAGTACCAGGACATCTTTAGTGTCTCTCAGGTAAGTGGATGTTTTTTGCACCATCGGTCTTAGATATGCGTCTGCAAATTTAGAGACTGGCTCTAAAATAGATCCTATACCTGACACAATAGGACAACCTGGGGGTTTTCCAGACTCTTATGTATTTTAGGAATAGTGTATAGATAAGGTGTTATGGGAGAGTCCTGGATCAAGAATTCGCCCTCTTTTTTAGTCATCCAACCATGAGCTATAGCTTCTTCAACCATACTCATTATTTTCACCTTTATTCTGTCTGTTGGGTCTTGGTGCAGAATTTCGTAGTTACGCTGATCTTGAAGGAGGCGTCTACATTCCTGATCGTATTGTTCAGCTGATTGTATGACTATAGCCCCCCTTTGTCGGCAGGTTTTATTACTAATCTCGGGTTGTTGCTCAACTCCCGTATTGCTTTCCTTTCTTCATTTGTTATATTTTGAAATACTTGTTTGGTGTTAGGATCTAAACCTTCTAAATCTTTCATGACTGCTTTTTCAAAAGTAAGTAATTCTATTGGAAGGGTGGAGTCCAGAGGTGTGAATCTAGATTTTGGTTTCAAGCCAGTATCACCTTCTTGTGTCTCATTTTTCTCTTTGTCTTTAAAGAAGACTTGTAGCTTCAGTCTCCTCATAAATTCCTGTATTTCTTTACACAATAGGAATTTGTCCATATTTGATGTCGGCACAAACCCTAATCCTTTCTCCAGGACTGAAATCTGGGCGGATGTAAGATTTTCATCAGTCAGGTTCACCACTAGGTTCATTTTCTGCTTGTTGACGCTTGTGTCATACTTCTGGTGGATACCCTCACTTGTTCCTCTTCTCTCGGTGTCCAATGCACATTGTTCCCTCTCCGATTCCTTCCTTTGTTTCTTCCTTGACGTGATCCTAAAAAATGCGTCTGATCATAATAAGGATAATCTTGTGGGGGGTAACTCCAAGGCGGATATGCCCCCTGTGGGTGTGGGAAAGGTGGTGGCCAAAAATGTTGGGGTGGATACATGGGTGGTCCTTGATAGTTACCCCATCCTCTGGGTCCATATTGGTATGGGCGTCTGTAATTGCCCCGTTTTTCTAGATATCTTGGGCTTTTACTCCGACTAGACCCAGAACTGGAGGATCCTGTATCTGAGGAATCTTCATCTGTTGTTTCTTGATGGTTGGGTTTGTAATCATCCTTGATATAAGGATATACTTTTTCATGACTGAACCTACTGGTATCTTTTTTCAATTTAGTGTATTTACTTTGTTTCAATGTAGCTTCAAAGTCATTTAATGTTTTATTTAATTCTTCAAGATGTTTCTTCATGCTGCTTGGTGATTCATAGCTTTTGAGTCGTACTTCTATTGTCTGAATTTCTATTTTTAGTTCTTGTGCCAATCTGCTTGCAGTTTTTATTATCAATACAATCCAATCTCTCGTGCAGTGCCACGATATTTGTGACCAATCTTTTTGAAGCTTCTATCATGTTGGAAGATATACGGTTCGTTCCGGACTATCAACCCTTGTGGTGCTGTGTTTGCTTTTAAATATTCTGACATCAGTAAGCCGTGCAGGGCAGTTTTTATCTGAGTGCGTCTCAGTTCTTCAATTTCATCCCAGTCATTATTACTCATAGATGGTTCTGCAGTGTTGAGGCCTTCGAAAGTACCCAAAGATGACATGATACTTTCTATTTCTTCTTCAGTGAAGGTCAATCCTGTGTTCTCTGTCATAGTGTGTGTGTGTGTTCTGTCTTCTCGTCTAACTGTGAGTCGTATGTATCATGTATCCTAAAGATCAAATTATTAAGGAGAAACTCCCACAGCTGCGCGCTGTCTATAGTATGAGGAAATTACAAAAGGAGGGAGTGTAGAGGTCTACAGGTAGAATCTACCTCCTATATAACTTTTTGTAAACAATATGATTCTACCCTATGTGGTAACTACTAGGTAATTTTTATTTTTTTAAATAATTAAGAAAAAGTGTATGTTGCTGATCCTTGAAACAATGAGGGAAAAGCACTATGTGTTTTTAAAATACCCCTCACACACTACAAAATCCTGTAGTGTCATGCTTCATCATAGGGGTCTTCCCGTCCCTCTACGGGGCGGGGCGTGCTACAACCTACGAATACGTGGGAGCACTTGATGTTTGTGAAAATAGGCTATGTGTAGTGTTGGAGTGAGTGTGGTAGGGTCAGTGAAAAATACAAAGAAGGGTCGTTAAAAATTCCCTGGCTAGTGGAAAAAAACAAATTTTATTCACTTCCCTAGCTGGAAACGCTAAAAATGGGGTTCTGTAGGTGGTATACCAAAATATGATACCTCCTACTGGGTCAACATGTTTCGTAAGCAGTCCCCACTGCTTCACTCATCAGGACCTAGTATGATCCCTACTGCACTCATATATGAAAATTTTATATATATATATATGTAATATGCCTATCCTTCAAAAATGGTCTGCAAAAATAAGCTAGACCGAAAAATAATAAGGGGGTGAATAGCCCCTATTAGTTAGAACAACCAAAATCTGGTATCTGAAATAATAAGAAACATAGAATCAACAAACTACATATTATGCTCTCAACATATCATATTAAAGCGAAATTGCCCCATGTAGTCAAAGTTATTATATGATATATTTTTCGTGATATATTTTTCTGTATCAAAGGCAATGCTTTTCTGATATATTTTTCTGGGGCCTAGCACTATTATCGTACCACAGCTAACGATAGTACTGCCCATTTTAGGTGAACATGGCTTTAGGTTCATTGAAACTCATACTCTCATTATGAAATAAAAAAGACAAAACACACATACTGTCATACAAGCGTTCACACTTTATGCTATCCAAGGCCACTGTTTATGATGTCATAACTCGCACTTTTTATAATGTGCAAATGTGCCGGCTGGCCTGTGTAGCTCATTGCTAGAATAGTTAAAAAGAAAAAAAGAAAAGAAAAAAAGGGGTTTACTTTTAAAAGTAAGATGTATATACACTGTTTAAAACAAATGTCAGGCATCATGAGCTTGCACTGAAGGTGAAGTTGTCTCGGATTCAGCGCTGAGGATAAATTAGAAAGCGCACAGCATTATGAATGACTGCTCTCGCCATGCGTATAAAGTAAAACAAGTGACTTCATAGAACAAGGATTGCAGGGCCAGGGTTTAGAGACTTGGCCCTAGTCTTACTTACATGAAATAGGATATACTCTTTCCTTTCCATACCTCCGTGCAGCTCCGTGGCTTGTTAAAGGTGCGTTTGAACTCGGTATTTAACCGGTACTCATTGCTAAAAAACCGCGAAAAGTCTTGTTCCCGGCCACTAGAACGTTACCTGCTGCTAAGATGGCGGTTTACTTTGTACTGATGGAGTGGTACAGAAAACCACTTCCTGGGTTTATGTGGTACAGTATCCGGTCGGTTTCAGAAAACCGGATAGGTTAATATCAAAGCGAATCCGTTCTTTTGGTAATCGCTGCATTTAAGACGTAGTTGGAAGCAGAATTGTTGATAATATTCTTGCTAGTTGGCTATTGTTGCTGTGTCAATGGGCATTAGTGGTGGGTTAATTTTACTAGAAAAAACAACTAGAAAAATACAACAACTAGAGCGAGAAATCCAAAATGGCCACTCTTATTGTGCCTACTCTTTATCAGGAATATGCATCACTTCCTGGATGCAGTTGATGCTTAGAATACTGAAAAAAGAAAGAAAAAAGAAAAAAGAAGAGATTGATTCGTACTACTAGGCAATAGCGGACAAAAATACAAATGTACGTGAAAAATTGTAAATGGAGAATAATAATAAAGATCGGTTTATTAGTAAGCCAATTATATCCGGAAAATTTAAAGTAGAATCCGGAAATGGCCCTTTTTGGTGTGTCAAAGCCTTGCAAAAATATGCACAATTGTCCAAAAGGATCCAAGGGCAGCGATTGCGATGGTACTGTTTACAAAATTGAAAAATGACACGCCGTAATTTGGTATTGAAGAAAAAAAGGAAAAGAAACAGCAGAGGTCTGTGTGTAAAAAGGAGAGAGCAGCTTTTTGTTGATTCTGGCAATCTGATTTACAATTGGCCCCACGGAATTTCATCGTTAAGACCTTTTGTATTTGTATTCAGACGAAACACCCATCTCTGTTCTTTTTCGAAAAGGTACCTCCCACTAACGACCTGTTCGATTACTGTCCAAGAGATATCGTCTGAAGTGTGGCCTTTTTCCAGGAAGTGAGATGACATTTTGGTCGTGCTTTTCTTGCATTTGATATTGCTTTTGTGTTCTCCTATTCTTGTTTTCACTGGTCTTGTTGTCATGCCTATATATTCTAATAGACACGGACAAGTGATGAGGTATACCACGTTACTACTATTGCAATTTGTAAACTTCCTCTGTTCCCATTTGGTGCCTTTGAGGAAGATTATTTCCTTGCTTTTTCTTGTCAGGTGGCAGACTTTGCATTTTCCACATGGATAGTGTCCATGTATGGTTGCCATTGTTGTTGATAATCCAGTGGGTGCAGTCTTTTTAGGTCTTGTGTGTACGACCATATCTCGGATACTTTTCCCTTTCCTGTGGGAAAATATTGGTTTTGGGAGATTTAATCCCCCACTATTGAGAATCTTCCAGTGTCTGTTGATGATTTTAGTCACCTGATTGGAGTTGGTGTTATATGTTGTGATACAGAATGGCCGTTTTTCCTCAGATTTGGGGGGGCAGGTTCTAGAAGACTTTCCCTGCAATTGTTACGTGCCCTTTTATAGGCCTGATCAATTATCCTTTTGGGGTACTGGCGTGTTTTTAATTTCTTTTTCAAATCTTCAGATTGTATTTTGAAATTCGTTACTTCTGTGCAGTTACGTCTAAGACGTAAAAATTGTCCGTAAGGAAGATTATCCCTAAGATGTTTCGGGTGGAAGCTTTGGTACATCAAAAGGCAATTTTTTGATGTTGTTTTGAAATGCGTCTTGGTCATCAATCTTCCATCTTTAGGTGATATGTTCAAATCTAGGAAGATCAATTCTTGTTTAGAGATGGTGCTGGTGAAGTTTAGGAAATCGTCTTGGTAGTTGAGCCAAGTGATGAAACGTTTGGCTGTCACCTCATCACCATCCCAGATAATCAAAAAGGCCACACTTCAGACGATATCTCTTGGACAGTAATCGAACAGGTCGTTAGTGGGAGGTACCTTTTCGAAAAAGAACAGAGATGGGTGTTTCGTCTGAATACAAATACAAAAGGTCTTAACGATGAAATTCCGTGGGGCCAATTGTAAATCAGATTGCCAGAATCAACAAAAAGCTGCTCTCTCCTTTTTACACACAGACCTCTGCTGTTTCTTTTCCTTTTTTCTTTAATACCAAATTACGGCGTGTCATTTTTCAATTTTGTAAACAGTACCATCGCAATCGCTGCCCTTGGATCCTTTTGGACAATTGTGCATATTTTTGCAAGGCTTTGGCACACCAAAAGGGCCATTTCCAGATTCTACTTTAAATTTTCCGGATATAATTGGCTTACTAATAAACCGATCTTTATTATTATTCTCCATTTACATTTTTTCACGTACATTTGTATTTTTGTCCGCTATTGCCTAGTAGTACGAATCAATCTCTTCTTTTTCTTTTTTCTTTCTTTTTTCAGTATTCTAAGCATCAACTGCATCCAGAAAGTGAAGTGATGCATATTCCTGATAAAGAGTAGGCACAATAAGAGTGGCCATTTTGGATTTCTCGCTCTAGTTGTTGTTTTTTTCTAGTTGTTTTTTCTAGTAAAATTAACCCACCACTAATGCCCATTGACACAGCAACAATAGCCAACTAGCAAGAATATTATCAACAATTCTGCTTCCAACTACGTCTTAAATGCAGCGATTACCAAAAGAACGGATTCGCTTTGATATTAACCTATCCGGTTTTCTGAAACCGACCGGATACTGTACCACATAAACCCAGGAAGTGGTTTTCTGTACCACTCCATCAGTACAAAGTAAACCGCCATCTTAGCAGCAGGTAACGTTCTAGTGGCCGGGAACAAGACTTTTCGCGGTTTTTAGCAATGAGTACCGGTTAAATACCGAGTTCAAACGCACCTTTAACAAGCCACGGAGCTGCACGGAGGTATGGAAAGGAAAGAGTATATCCTATTTCATGTAAGTAAGACTAGGGCCAAGTCTCTAAACCCTGGCCCTGCAATCCTTGTTCTATGAAGTCACTTGTTTTACTTTATACGCATGGCGAGAGCAGTCATTCATAATGCTGTGCGCTTTCTAATTTATCCTCAGCGCTGAATCCGAGACAACTTCACCTTCAGTGCAAGCTCATGATGCCTGACATTTGTTTTAAACAGTGTATGTACATCTTACTTTTAAAAGTAAACCCCTTTTTTTCTTTTCTTTTTTTCTTTTTAACTATTCTAGCAATGAGCTACACAGGCCAGCCAGCACATTTGCACATTATAAAAAGTGCGAGTTATGACATCATAAACAGTGGCCTTGGATAGCATAAAGTGTGAACGCATGTATGACAGTATGTGTGTTTTGTCTTTTTATTTCATAATGAGAGTATGAGTTTCAATGAACCTAAAGCCATGTTCACCTAAAATGGGCAGCACTATCGTTAGCTGTGGTACGATAATAGTGCTAGGCCCCAGAAAAATATATCAGAAAAGCATTGCCTTTGATACAGAAAAATATATCACGAAAAATATATCATATAATAACTTTGACTACATGGGGCAATTTCGCTTTAATATGATATGTTGAGAGCATAATATGTAGTTTGTTGATTCTATGTTTCTTATTATTTCAGATACCAGATTTTGGTTGTTCTAACTAATAGGGGCTATTCACCCCCTTATTATTTTTCGGTCTAGCTTATTTTTGCAGACCATTTTTGAAGGATAGGCATATTACATATATATATATAAAATTTTCATATATGAGTGCAGTAGGGATCATACTAGGTCCTGATGAGTGAAGCAGTGGGGACTGCTTACGAAACATGTTGACCCAGTAGGAGGTATCATATTTTGGTATACCACCTACAGAACCCCATTTTTAGCGTTTCCAGCTAGGGAAGTGAATAAAATTTGTTTTTTTCCACTAGCCAGGGAATTTTTAACGACCCTTCTTTGTATTTTTCACTGACCCTACCACACTCACTCCAACACTACACATAGCCTATTTTCACAAACATCAAGTGCTCCCACGTATTCGTAGGTTGTAGCACGCCCCGCCCCGTAGAGGGACGGGAAGACCCCTATGATGAAGCATGACACTACAGGATTTTGTAGTGTGTGAGGGGTATTTTAAAAACACATAGTGCTTTTCCCTGATTGTTTCAAGGATCAGCAACATACACTTGTTCTTAATTATTTAAAAAATAAAAATTACCTAGTAGTTACCACATAGGGTAGAATCATATTGTTTACAAAAAGTTATATAGGAGGTAGATTCTACCTGTAGACCTCTACACTCCCTCCTTTTGTAATTTCCTCATATAAGGCTATATTAACAGTTCACTTAGAGCAAACAGGGAGAAACGAAAGTCAGGCCTACCAAGTTCAGCTAACATAAGTACAAACTTCATTTGTACACATTATATGGGCAAATTCATGAGTCATAAATGCACTTCACATTTATATAATTCATCTAAATACATACATTTACTACGTTAGTCCTTTGGTTACATGAAGAAAATCCCTAACACTCCAATTAACGTTATTACAATTCACATTCTAATACTCTAATTTTTAACACAACAAATTTTATACGTGGATGAGGACTAATCATGATTATAATGCATCCCTACGAATGAAAGAGCAAACATTTTCACTGGGCTCTATCAGCCCTCCCCCCCTTGATGACTAGTGTCATCACAATAACCATCATTTCCCCATAAGGAAGTCTCCCTGCAGAAAAGACCAACCTAAACAGAAGTTGTAGCCAACTTTTTCTGTCTGAACTTCTCCAGATTCTTGAGATTCTCATAGTGACTGTCCTGCAGTCTTTCCATTCTCCTCTCTTGCCTTCTAAGAGAACTCTCAACTTGCCTTGCTCTATGCCATTATAAGCTTTAATGGCACCTAATAATATGATGACACAAATTACAACTATTATGATGGGCTTCAAAATATAACCAAGAATTCCTTTTCCAAGATTTGCAAACCAACTCCCAACCTTTCCAAATCCTTGACCAATTTGATCCCAAATTCCTTCAGTAGCCAGGTCATGTATCTCATGATGTATGTCAGTGATGTTACTTATATATTTACTCAGATCCTTGCTATGATCTGGGATATAAGTACAGTACTGTTGAACCCTCAACATTTTACAGACTCCACCTTCCTTTGCCAACAGTACGTCTAAAGCAAGATATTTTTGCATCAACATAGCTCTTATCGAGACCATCTCTCCATCTACAAGCAATAAAGACTGGGCCGTATTCACTGACAACTTATCCACTAGTGTTGATAATTTCCTTATTTTCACATCGTTCAAAACCACTCCCAAACTTGGTATCATTGTCCCAAACACATCTCCCACAATCTCTCCTGCACTTGTACCCTGTTTCTGTCGATGAGACTGTTTCCCTTCCAATGACCACAAATTCTCCACATGATAAATCTTGGGAAATACAACAGCTACATAACAGGTACCAAACCAATTTTGTGGCAATTGAACATACGCATTCCTGCCCACATACAAAATACACATTCGGCACTACCTGCAACGTAGTCTGTAACGACTTCTTTACAGAGTCTTCAATCAAAAAGATATGATCACACTCACTCTGTCCCACAAATATAGTATCAGAGTATGTCCGAGTTTGTCAAATGCAAAGTCTCTCTTGCTGTTGTAAATCTAAAGCCATTAGACCAGAACTTCCCCTTGCTCTATGAGCTAACTCCTCCTTAGTCCACTCAATTTTTTCATCTCTACTGTTAGGCCTGAATAAAGATTGCCTATGTCTATCTTCTATCTGATCTACAAACTTCTTTTCTATGTCCGTTAGCATACTGGTCAAATTGTGCCTGTGTACATAGGCCGTATCTAAGGTAACAGTAGGTACAAAATACTTTGCCATTCTTTCTTCCTGTTTGTAATAATCATATTTGTTCAGGTGCTTGTAAGCTGGAACCTCTGAAAGCACCACATCATAATTGGAAAAATAATACTCAAAATTTCCCTTACCATAAAACATGCTAAGCAATATACTACAGGTGATACCATATGTCAGAGGGAGGTGGTGATACCTAATTCTCTCCTCTACCGATGCTGGCAACTGCAAGCACACATAACAATCTCTCACATCCATTGTATCCACATACTCGTACAATAGCTTTGCATACGCATTCAAAGTATAATCACCTTTATATAAATCAACATGCAATAAGCAACTAGTGTCTTCTATCATAGCTATGTCGGATCCTAGTGTACCCTCTTTTGTGCTCGAAGTATAAGGTGTGGATGTCCCTCCCACTCCCACCCGTTCAACCTCTGTTTCAAGTGACTCAGTAATGGATATAATAATGACTACACCTATGATTACTCCTACAATGAGTGTGCCTATTACACACTTTTTTCTACGGTTCGAATTTCCAGGCTCCTTCTTGAATCAGATTCAGGTCACAACCTGCAGAAAGACGATCAAAATTTCTTCTTTGCTTCTCACTTATTACACACACAAATTCATACGTGACGGCTTGAAGTCCTGGAATTTGATTGTACTCGATTCATCACACAATTATTTACACAGTTCAAAAACTTCCATAGCCCTCTTTCTTCTTCTACTGAAAGGTCCCTAAGTTTATTCTTCTTCCACTCTGGCCTAGGTTATCTTCCTAGAGCAACAGGAAAGTTTCTTTACAGTTAAATTTACATCATGTATAAGATTGGAACCAAGTTCTTCAACTACACTGTGCAGGATTTTCGTTATGTAGTATTATCAACTTCTGAACCAGAGGTTGACGACCAAAAGTTGGAAATGAAAGTTTGCTTAGAATCAGATTTCGTAAGTCACTCAGCCTCAGAGGATCTGGTACAGTCAAGGTCAAGACTCGGTGAGCTTCTACTCCAGGAACCAACATTTCAAATTCAATTATCAGTGCTGAGGTTCCTCGTCTCACTCGTCTAGATGTCAGTCTCCCGGGCCTTGCTGTTCCCTGCATCTGTGATCAGATATGTTCACTCTGGGGCAGCGTATCTCTTGCACGGTATTCTTGCTCTCCTTGATCTTCTCAAACTTCCTTTATTTTACTCGGTATCACTTTGTTCCGAATCAGACATTTCAGATATTGGAGCAAGGTCTCTTTCAGACAGCAGTCTCAAGTTCAGCCTTCCTTGTCTCACCGGCCACAATTCCTTTTCAACTTTAGATCCTCTCCGTAGAACTCTGCAGTGCTCCGCACTTGCCTTTTCAGCTGAGTCTGACTCTATACCACTCGTAATGTTACCGTCTCTCTCAGAGCCTACCCCCGGGCCTTGTGTAGTTTGGCCCACTTCAGATCGATCTTGTGCAGAGCAGGCTTTATCAGGAAACCCCACAGCTTGTCTTGCCCTCTCCAATGGATTGCGACAACGGCTGGATTTTCTTCTAGGAGAGGAGCTGTTTCTTCCGAGGGTTCTGGAACCTTGCGAGTATGGAAGGTGTGAATCCAATTCGACAACCCTCCACACTTCACAGCAGTGTTCGTGACCAAAATCACCTGATACGGACCACACCACCGAGCATCAAGGAAGTTCTTCCTCACGTGTTTGCAAACCAGTACCCAGTCCCCTGGGCTTAGATCATGCAAGAGGTCCTTCGAGGTCGGTGCTGTTATGGCTTCAACCTGGTGAGACACAGAACGAATCACATCAGCCAATCCTTAGCAATAGTCAAAGATAAAATCATCGGTAATGTTTATCAACGCTGTTGCTGGCACCGCAGGCAAGCGCATCGCCCTCCCCATTAATATCTCGTGAGGTGAGAGTCCTGTCCTCCTATCTGGAGTACTACGCAAGCTCATCAGTACCAATGGCAGTGCATCAGGCCAATTCAAAGATGTTGAAGAACACACTTTCGCCATCCTCATCTTGAGGGTCCCATTAACCTGCTCCACAATTCCAGATGCCTCCGGTCTATAACTCAATGCAACCTTTAATCAATTTGTAAGGCAGCACACAGCAGCTTCATGATTTCATTGGGGAAGTGGGTCCCTCTAGCCGACTCCAAAGAAGTTGGAAATCTGAACCGTGGTATCAACTCTCTAAGCAATAGCTTTGCTACCATGAGACTATCACACCATCTAGTTGGATAGGCCTCAACCCAACATGAAAAGACACACACCACCACCAAAATATACCTCAACCCATTGCACCTGGGTATCTCAATGAAATCTAGCTGGATCCTGTCGAGGGACCTCCCGACCTCCCAACCTCCTAACTTGACTCAACGCCACCACAGTTTTCTTCCCAGCATTTATCTGTTGACATGTGACACACCTGTGACACACTGCCTCCGCACACAAAAGAAATTTTGGATTAAACCACGTTTGTCTGAACACCCGCACCATAGCATCTCTCCCAAAGTGAACTGCTCCATAGACCTGCCTTGCCATAGGACACAACAAGCAATCTGGCAACACCGCTCTACCATCAGTTGAAACCCAAATTCCCTCGTCTCGTTTCTCACAACCTGCCTTAATCCAATTAGCTTCTTCTTGATCTAACACTTCTCCCTGCAGACGCTTGACCTCATCCCAAGTGTCTGCTATGGCTAGCATCATGTTGAGTGCTCTCTCCTGAATATTCTCCATTGAAAATACAAGCATGTACAGCACAAAAGTGTGCAACTTCGTCAGTGTAGCGATTTCCCTTGGAGACAAGGTCATTCCCTTTCCCATGAGTGGCACATTTCACCACTGCCACTTCTTTCGGTCGCTGCAAAGCTTCCAAAAGTTGTCTCACATATTCCCCATTTCGGATAGGAGATCCTGATGACGTTAAGAAACCCCTCTGTGACCATAGCTGTCCGAAGTCATGAACACACCAAATCCATATTGGCTACCTGTATAGATGGTGACTCAGATTTGATCAGAAACAATACATGCACGGTTCAAAGCAAAGATTTCAACTATCTGTGTGGAGTATACTCCCTGTGGACAAGCAGCTTCCACAACTGCAAAAATAGTACATACAGCAAACGCTGCTCTCAGATGACCTTCTTTGTCCCTTAAGCATGAACCATCGACAAAAATGACTTGATCTGATTTAGGTAATGGTTCGTCAACAATGCCAGGTCTCGGTTTGGTACAACGTTCAGTCACATCCAGACAGTCATGGTCCTCACAATTTTCCCCTTCAGAATTCGGAATAGGCATCAAAGTAGCAGGATTTAACATAGAACATCTTTTCAAGGTGATATTCTCAGAGGCCAAGATGATTTGCTCATATCGGGTGTGCCTATTGTTGGTCAAATGCTGTGTCTTAGTTCTCGTCATCAGAAGCTCGACTGAATGAGGAACATAAACAGTAAGAGGATGACCCATTACAATACTTTCACATCTTTCAATGCTGACACCAGTTGCAGCAACGGATTTAAGACATCCGGGCAACTCAGGGGCTACAGGATCTAATGTAGCCGAGAAATAAACCACTGGTCTACGGACAATCCCATGTGTCTGGGTGAGTATAGCTAGTGCACAACACTCTAGCTCACAACAGAAGAGCGAAAACACTTTGCTATAATCTGGCATTCCTAAAGCTGGAGAGCGACACAGGTTCTCTCTCAGCCCCAAGAAGGCGACCAAACAGTTGTTATCCCATGGTACCGGATCACTCACGTCCTTACGTGTCAACCTCAGCAAAGGCTTCGCCTTCAGTGAAAAATTGGGAATCCACTGTCGACAATAGCCAACCATTCCAGAAACATCCAGAATTCTTTCTGAGTCTTAGGCGGATTCATCTGCATGATCGCCTCATTGCAATCTGGTGACACCTTTCTCTTGCCTTTCTCAATACGATGACCCAGATATTGGACTTCAGATAAACAGTATTGGAGTTTACTTGGGGACACATTGTGTTTATTTTCTGCCAGATGATTTAGCAGAGCAACAGTATCAATCCTACAAGCATCCTCAGTTTCTGAAGCGATCAGAAGATCGTCTATGTATTGCACAAGCACTGAATTCTGCGGCAAGACTAGACTCTCAAGGTTCCTTTTCAAGATCTGATTATGGATAGATGGACTCTCAGTATACCCTTGTGGGATACAACACCATGTTAACACACGGTTTCCTAGCCAAAAAGCAAACAAAAACTGGCTTTCTTCATGCATCGAAAAAAATGCTTGGCACAAATGAATGACAGTAAACCATTCTGCTTCACAAGGGATTTGGAACAAGATCACAGCAGGATTCGGTGCCATAGGACAACATGGAATTACAATCTAATTGATCTTTCGCAGGTCCTGAACAATCCTATACTTCCCATTAGGCTTCTGCAATGCCATAGTGGGAAAATTACAAGGACTTCCTCTGATCTCCTTCAAAATGCCCTGTGAAATCATAGACTCAATTACAGGTGTAATTCCTGCCACCGTTTCCGGGGTCAGGTTATACTGCGGCATTCTCAGAAATTCAACATTGGGTTTAATTTGTATCTTAACCAGCTCAACTCCTTGAATCAATCCAATCTCCTCACCTGTAAAGTCCCACACTACTAGGGTGACCAACTGGCATGGGTGCAAATTCAGGACAGTGGGCCTGATTCACAGAACTAACTTACGTCAAAATCCTAAACTTACAACAATTTTGGTATTCACAGAATGAACTTACACATTTGGGTATTCACAGAATGAATTTACAACAATTTTGGTATTCACAGAATGAACTTACACATTTGGGTATTCACAGAATGAACTTACAACAATTTTGGTATTCACAGAATGAACTTACTCATCCTAACTTTATGTCCGCCACCGGGCCGGAAATTCCAGCCCGAGTGCGGACATAAGGTTAGGATTAACCCTGGGCATAATACTTTGCTACGCTCACGAAGCATGCAAAGTTTGTGCTACTACGCACTACGCAAATTGCACGTAGCAGAGTGAATAACTGTACTAATAAACGTAGCGTAGCAGGAGTATAATAAACTCCTTCAAATGCTTTGATAAAGCAATTTTTTATGCTAAAAGCATATAACCAATTCACAAAAATGAATGTTGACAATAAAATATCAAGCAATGAGAGAGGTGATGATTTTGGAGTCCCCCTAACCTAGGGGAGGACCAAGCAGATGCCTTGAACACAAAAAGCATATCATGTGAACGATTCAATGGTGGTCCCTTCCTCCTAGGACCACCCCAAGCACAGTTATGGGCAAAAATACAATCCCAACCAAAGGCCCTGCAAAGCATTATGGGACGAGATTAGCAGTGGGCAGTGAATATTATAGTGTCCAATATCAAAATAATTCTACAAAGAGCTGCAGTTCAACTAGTCGTCACTGGGTGTCGTCCCTCAAGAGTGAAATGCAAAAGTATTGAAAACCTTTCATGAAGCTTTTGCATTTGACTCGTGAGGGACGACACCCAGTGACGACTAGTTGAACTGCAGCTCTTTGTAGAATTATTTTGATATTGGACACTATAATATTCACTGCCCACTGCTAATCTCGTCCCATAATGCTTGCAGAGCCTTTGGTTGGGATTGTATTTTTGCCCATAACTGTGCTTGAGGTGGTCCTAAGAGGATGGGACCACCACCTAATCATTCAATAAGATGTGCTTTTTGTTTTCAAGACATCTGCTTGGTTCTCTCCCTAAGTTAGCGAGGATACCAAAATCATCACCTCTCTCACTGCTTTTTGTTTTCACTTTAGTGAAATGACTATATGCAATTTTAGCATATAAAGACAGAGATATTTATTTTATCTTAACTTGCACTGTACAAGTTTGCTTTTGGTAATTATTGTACAGTGCAGTGAGTCAAGCACACAGCTAGCACTACGCCCAGGCTTAATAATAATAACAAACTCCTTCAAATGCTTTGATAAAGCAATTTTTTATGCTAAAAAGCATATAACCAATTCACAAAAATGAATTTTGACATATCAAGCAATGAGAGAGGTGATGATTTTGGAGTCCCCCTAACCTAGGGGGAGGACCAAGCAGATGCCTTGAACACAAAAAGCATATCATGTGAACGATTCAATGGTGGTCCCTTCCTCCTAGGACCACCCCAAGCACAGTTATGGGCAAAAATACAATCCCAACCAAAGGCCCTGCAAAGCATTATGGGACGAGATTAGCAGTGGGCAGTGAATATTATAGTGTCCAATATCAAAATAATTCTACAAAGAGTTGCAGTTCAACTAGTCGTCACTGGGTGTCGTCCCTCACGAGTCAAATGCAAAAGCTTCATGAAAGGTTTTCAATACTTTTGCATTTCACTCTTGAGGGACGACACCCAGTCTACCCCTGGGCACGAGACTTTCCACACACGATTCTAACAAGTCCATTCACACAAAGTTCCCTGTCACAAGTGGGTTGTCGATACCGCTCCACGACTTCCCAACAAACCAATGGCCAAACAATTATGACAAATCGGTGTTTCCTACACCACAAATATATCCCGGAGCTTAGGCTACTCTTGAGCCCGATAAACCAAAACCAAACCAAAACCTCATGGACCTCGCGCGTTCGGCACGATAAACCACATTCACTCGACTGTCATCCCAACTCCGCAAGACATCACACATTCAAATCTTTCCCGCAATCTAACACACACATCCCTGTTCATACTCACACCACTGTTCACCGCTGTCTTCACCGTCAATCTTCGTCAGTCTCCACCAAAGACCGCCATTCTCCGCTTGCAATCTTTGGCTCTATTTTTTTTTGGGGGGGACTCTACAAATCTAAATCTATTCTAGATTTTTCTGGATCCTCCCCTCACTTCAAGAGGCAAACATCCTCTGCAGCTACCAACTGAGGAAGCCGGGTTCCACTTCTCTAGATTTACTCGGGAACCCCCTCTGGCCGATGGTCTCTTTTTGCCTGCTGTATAAGTATATAGGGGAGAAATAAACATTAGCCAATTATACTTTGACTTTGCCCATGACCTCCAAAGGAACACAGACAACTATTCCAAATTAACAGACTTTTACACCAAGGAGATCAGCACTCACTATCTATTGTTTTTTTGCTAATATATGTTTTAGTCAGAGCCGTATTAATAAAGTACAATGCTAGATTAGAAGATTGTTTAGTCGGAATAGTTTACTTCCAGAGATCGCAAGTTCATTCAAATTCGCTCAGACGTGTCCTATGTTGGTAATTCTTTATTTGCAATGTACAAAAAATTCACACCAAGGTAGCCAAAGCATTTCGTCCCTTTCTCTTTTAATATGCATAAATATATGAACCATTAATGCACACATTATGTGGGAAAAATTAATTAGTCATAAATGCACTTCACACGTATATAATTCATCTAAATACATACATTTACTACGTTATTCCTTTGGTTACATGAAGAAAGTCCCTAACACTCCAATTAACGTTATTACAATTCACATTCTAATACTCTAGTTTTTAACACAACAAAGATTATATGTGGCTGCGGATTAATCACGATTATAATGCATCCCTACGAATGAAAGAGCAAACATTTTCGCTGTGCTCTATCAGTAGCTTCTCAAATAAAGAGATTTTAGCATAATTTAAAAAAGCCGACTGAATGTCTCAGCGATTGAAAACCCCCTACATACAAATGGGCCTTCTGAATGTCATGAGTTTGATTCCTAGCAGCCGAGGTTAGTAAATTGTGTTCCATAAGCTGGGTAATGTCATAGCAACATCTGTTATTTACAATGCCTAGAAATGGTAAAGGTGCAATGTTTAGCCCTTTTGAAAAGGTTTTATAATCCTTGTGTTGAAAGGTCCCTGCTCACAGGCTCTGCTCAGCTCTCACCTGCAAGGGGGCGGGGGGTGGAGGGGCTCCTTCACCAAGAGCTGTAGTCTGGGCCCATTCTCTGCTGCAGTCACCCTGGAGTGAGTGAGAGAAGGATGGATGACTTTATCACATGAAAGGGACAAAAGGCTGACCCTGAAAGGATGGCGCATGCAAGGGAGAGCTGGCACCAGCATCAGCTGCGGGGACACAAACAGTGGAGTCATCTTTGAAAGGTGGCTGGAAACATTAAAAGCAGCACACAACAATGCAAACACTGAAATCACGGTGGAAAGGTGGCTTTAGACATTAGAAGCACCACCAGCAGCACAAAAATCATATGTTTACTTGTAGAAAAAATCGGCAAAGTTATAGAGACACACTTTAATTCTGTCAGGTCTCATTTTCAATAAATTGTTTGATTTTGTATGTATGATGTAGCATTTTGTGCCACAGTGTGATTACAACCAATCATGTACTGGGGAGCGCACAATGTGAAGATGCCGGAGTGTATAACACGGGCCGCCACAACCTAATCCCAACTGAATGTGCAATAGAATCTGCTGCAGATTGGCCATGCATGAGTGGTCTCCAGCGGTTGCCATAGCCAGACCTGGCCTAGGAGTCCAAAAGAGCACATTCACAGTGTGAATGAAACGACGCCAGCGCATTACCTCCCCGTCCGTCTTACCGTCCCATTCCTTACACATGAGAAGTGCGCCTACAGAACCTATTATCTAGCTGAGGTCAATATACTTCCCCCATAAAGGGGGAAACACGTCACTAGGACATCCTGAGAATACCAAAGAGCCTCGTAAGAAAGATAAGAAACAAAACAATCACCATAAACAGACACCAGGGAGGGAGGGGCTCAGGCATGGAAGATGAAGGCCAAGACCCAGAGTAATGAAGATTACCGGTGAGTAACCGGGCATTAGCCTAGCTGAGTCTGCACTATAAGTTATCACAGCCCCACCCGGTCTAAGCATTCACTTGAATTCAACAATGTAATGATGCCTGAGGGTGCACCAGAGGCTGATTTAGTCTGACCCTGACTGCGTTTGCACCAGAGGCCTATACAGTATGAGTATTCCTGAGAGCATAAATGACTGCAACAGCCAGACTATTCCAGAGTGTGCAACTGCTGCATTGTAGCCCTGCCTGAGTGTGCATAAGAGGCTGCTGCATCCTAACCCCGCTTGAGTGTGCATCAGAGGATGTCGCATCCTAACCCTGCCCGAGTGTGCATTAGAGGCTGCCGCTTCCTAGCCCTGCCTGAGTGTGAAATCGAGACATACTTAGACTGGACTTGCCTGAGTGTGCATCAGAGGCTGCTGCATCCTAACCCAGCCTGAGTGTGCATCAGAGGCTGCCACATCCTAACCCTGCCTAAGTGTGCAGCAGGGGCTATGGCATCGTAACCCTGCCTGAGTGTGAATTAGAGACTTACTTAGATTGGCCTTGCCTGAGTGTGCATCAGAGGCTGCTGCATCCTAACTCTGCCTGAGTGTGCATCGGAGGCTGCTGCATCCTAACCCTGCCTGAATGTGCATCAGACATTGCTGCATCCTAACCCAGTCTGAGTATGCATCAGAGACTGCCACATCCTAACCCCGCCTGAGTGTGCATCAGAGGCTGCTGCATCCTAACCCCGCTTGAGTGTGCATCAGAGGCTGTCGCATCCTAACCCTGCCCGAGTGTGCATTAGAGGCTGCTGCATCCTAACCCTGCCTGAGTGTGAATTAGAGACTTACTTAGACTGGCCTTGCCTGAGTGTGCATTGGAGACTGCTGCATCCTAGCCCAGCCTGAGTGTGCATTAGAGGCTGCCACATCCTAACCCTGCCTAAGTGTGCATCAGGGGCTACGGCATCGTAACCCTACCTGAGTGTGCATCAGGGGCTATGGCATTGTAACCCTGCCTGAGTGTGCATCAGAGGCTGCCGTATCCTAACCCAGCCTGAGTGTGCATCAGAGGCTGCCACATCCTAACCTAGCCCGAGTGTGCATTAGAGGCTGCTGCATCCTAACCCAGCCCGAGTGTGCATTAGAGGCTGCTGCATCCTAACCCAGCCTGGGTCTGCATCAGAGGCTGCCGCATCCTAACCCTGCCTGAGTGTGCATCGGAGGCTGCTGCATCCTAACCCTGCCTGAGTGTGCATCAGAGGCTGCCGCATCCTAACCCCGCCTGAGTGTGCATCAGAGGCTGCTGCATCCTAACCCCGCTTGAGTGTGCATCAGAGGCTGTTGCATCCTAACCCTGCCCGAGTGTGCATTAGAGGCTGCCGCATCCTAACCCTGCCTGAGTGTGAATTAGAGACTTACTTAGACTGGCCTTGCCAGAGTGTGCATCAGAGGCTGCGGCATCCTAACCCAGCCTGGGTCTGCATGAGAGACTGCCACACCCTAACCCTGCCTAAGTGTGCATCAGAGGCTGCCGCATCCTAACCTTGCTTGAGTGTGCATCAGAGACTGTGGCATCCTAACCCAGGATGGGTCTGCATCAGAGGCTGCCGCATCCTAACCCTGCCTGAGTGTGAATTAGAGACATACTTAGACTGGCCTTGCCTGAGTGTGCATCAGAGACTGCCACATCCTAACCCTGCCTGAGTGTGCATCAGAGGCTGCTGCATCCTAACCCTGCCTGAGTGTGCATCAGAGGCTGCTGCATCCTAAACCTGCCCGAGTGTGCATCAGAGGCTGCCGCATCCTAACCCTGCCTAAGTGTGCATCGGAAGCTGCTGCATCCTAGCCCTGCCTGAGTGTGCATCAGAGGCTGCCACATCCTAACCCTGCCTAAGTGTGCATCAGAGGCTGCCTCATCCTAACCTTGCTTGAGTGTGCATTAGAGGCTGCTGCATCCTAACTCTGCCTGAATGTGAATTAGAGACATACTTAGACTGGCCTTGCCTGAGTGTGCATCAGAGACTGCCACATCCTAACCCTGCCTGAGTGTGCATCAGAGGTTGCTGCATCCTAACCCAGCCTGAGTGTGCATCAGAGGCTGCGGCATCCTAACCCAGCCCGAGTGTGCATCAGAGGCTGCTGCATCCTAACCCAGCCTGAGTGTGCATCAGAGGCTGCGGCATCCTAACCCAGCCCGAGTGTGCATCAGAGGCTGCAGTATCCTAACCTTGCTTGAGTGTGCATCAGAGGCTGCCGCATCCTAACCCTGCCTGAGTGTGAATTAGAGACATACTTAGACTGGCCTTGCCTGAGTGTGCATCAGAGACTGTCACATCCATTCCTAACCCTGACTGGGGGTGCATCAGAGACTCTTGTATCCTAACCCTGTCTGAGTGTGCATCAGAGACTGCTGCATCCTAACCCTGTCTGAGTGTGCATCAGAGGCATTCGCTTCCTAACCCTGCCTGACTATGCATCAGAGGTATACCAGGGCTGGCCTTGCCTGACTGCATCAGAGGCTGTCACATCCTAACCCTGCCTGAATGTGCATCAGTGGCTACGGCATCGTAACCCTGCCTCAGTGTGCATCAGGGGCTACGGCATCGTAACCCTGCCTGAGTGTGCATCAGAGGCTGCCGTATCCTAACCCAGCCTGAGTGTGCATCAGAGGCTGCCACATCCTAACCTAGCCTAAGTGTGCATTAGAGGCTGCTGCATCCTAACTCTGCCTGAGTGTGCATCAGAGGCTGCCACATCCTAACCCTGCCTAAGTGTGCATCAGGGGCTACGGCATCGTAACCCTGCCTGAGTGTGCATCAGGGGCTACGGCATCGTAACCCTGCCTGAGTGTGCATCAGAGGCTGCCGTATCCTAACCCAGCCTGAGTGTGCATCAGAGGCTGCCACATCCTAACCTATCCCGAGTGTGCATTAGAGGCTGCTGCAGCCTAACCCAGCCCGAGTGTGCATTAGTGGCTGCTGCATCCTAACTATGCCTGAGTGTGAATCAGAGGCTGCCGCATCGTAACCCTACTTGAGTGTGCATCAGGGGCTACAGCATCCTAACTCAGCCTGAGAGTGCATCAGAGGCTGCGGCATCCTAACCCTGCCTATGTGTGCATCAGAGGCTGCCGCATCCTAACCTTGCTTGAGTGTGCATCAGAGGCTGTGGCATCCTAACCCAGCCTGGGTCTGCATCAGAGGCTGCCGCATCCTAACCCTGCCTGAGTGTGAATTAGAGACATACTTAGACTGGCCTTGCCTGAGTGTGCATCAGAGACTGCCACATCCTAACCCTGCCTGGTGTGCATTGGAGGCTGCTGCATCCTAACCCTGCCTGAGTGTGCATCAGAGGCTGCCGCATCCTAACCCTGCCCGAGTGTGCATCAGAGGCTGCTGCATCCTAACCCTGCCTAAGTGTGCATCGGAGGCTGCTGCATCCTAACCCTGCCTGAGTGTGCATCAGAGGCTGCCACATCCTAAACCTCCCTAAGTGTGCATCAGAGACTGCCGCATCCTAACCCTGCTTGAGTGTGAATTAGAGACATACTTAGACTGGCCTTGCCTGAGTGTGCATCAGAGACTGCCACATCCTAACCCTGCCTGAGTGTGCATCGGTGGCTGCTGCGACCTAACCCTGCCTGAGTGTGCATCAGAGGCTGCCGCATCCTAACCCTGCCCAAGTGTGCATTAGAGGCTGCCGCATCCTAACCCTGCCTGAGTGTGCATCAGAGACTGCTGCATCCTAACCCAGCCTGAGTGTGCATCAGGGGCTACACCATCGTAACCCTGCCTGAGTGTGCATCAAAGGCTGCCGTATGCTAACCCTGCCTGTGTGTGCATCAGCTGCTGCTGCATCCTAACCCTGCCTGAGTGTGCATCAGGGGCTGCTGCATCCTAAACCTGCTTGAGTGTGCATCAGAGGCTGCCACATCCTAACCCTGGCCGAGTGTGCATTAGAGGCTGCCGCATCCTAACCCTGTCTGAGGGTGAATTAGAGACATACTTAGACTGGCCTTGCCTCAGTGTGCATCTGAGGCTGCTGCATCCTAACTCTGCCTGAGTGTGCATCGGAGGCTGCTGCAGCCTGACTCTGCCTGAGTGTGCATCAGAGGCTAGTGCATCCTAAACCAGCCTGAGTGTGCATCAGGGGCTACAGCATCGTAACCCTGCCTGAGTGTGCATCAGAGGCTGCCGTATCCTAACCCTGCCTGTGTGTGCATCAGTGGCTGCCACATCCTAACCTAGCCCGGGTGTGCATTCGAGGCTGCCCATCCTAACCTAGCCCGAGTGTGCATCAGAGACTGGTGCATCCTAACCCAGCCTGAGTGTGCATCAGGGGCTACAGCATTGTAACCCTGCCTGAGTGTGCATCAGAGGCAGCCACATCCTAACCTAGCCCGAGTGTGCATTAGAGGCTGCTGCATCCTAACCTAGCCCGAGTGTGCATCAGAGACTGCTGCATCCTAACCCAGCCTGAGTGTGCATCTGGGGCTACAGCATCGTAACCCTGCCTGAGTGTGCATCAGAGGCTGCCGTATCCTAACCCTACCTGTGTGTGCATCGGGGGCTGCCGCATCCTAACCCTGCCTGAGGGTGAATTAGAGACATACTTAGACTGGCCTTGCCTCAGTGTGCATCTGAGGCTGCTGCATCCTAACTCTGCCTGAGTGTGCATCGGAGGCTGCTGCATCCTGACTCTGCCTGAGTGTGCATCAGAGGCTAGTACATCCTAACCCAGCCTGAGTGTGCATCAGGGGCTACAGCATCGTAACCCTGCCTGAGTGTGCATCAGAGGCTGTCGTATCCTAACACTGCCTGTGTGTGCATCAAAGGCTGCCACATCGTAACCTAGCCCGAGTGTGCATCAGAGACTGCTACATCCTAACCCAGCCTGAGTGTGCATCAGGGGCTACAGCATCGTAACCCTGCCTGAGTGTTCATTAGAGGCTGCCACATCCTAACCTAGCCCAAGTGTGCATTAGAGGCTGCTGCATCCTAACCTAGCCCGAGTGTGCATCAGAGACTGCTGCATCCTAACCCAGCCTGAGTGTGCATCAGGGGCTACAGCATCGTAACCCTGCCTGAGTGTGCATCAGAGGCTGCCGTAGCCCAACCCTGCCTGTGTGTGCATCGGGGGCTGCCGCATCCTAACCCTGCCTGAGGGTGAATTAGAGACATACTTAGACTGGCCTTGCCTCAGTGTGCATCTGAGGCTTCTGCATCCTAACCTAGCCCGGGTGTGCATTAGAGGCTGCTGCATCCTAACCCAGCCTGATTGTGCATCAGTGGCTACAGCATCGTAACCCTGCCTGAGTGTGCATTGGAGGCTGTCGTATCCTAACCCTGCCTGTGTGTGCATCAAAGGCTGCCACATCCTAACCTAGACCCGAGTGTGCATCAGAGACTGCTACATCCTAACCCAGCCTGAGTGTGCATCAGGGGCTTCAGCATCGTAACCCTGCCTGAGTGTGCATTAGAGGCAGCCACATCCTAACCCTGCCTGAGTGTGCATTAGAGGCAGCCACATCCTAACCTAGCCCAAGTGTGCATCAGAGGCTGCAGTATCCTAACCTTGCTTGAGTGTGCATCAGAGGTTGCAGCATCCTAACACAGCCTGGGTCTGCATCAGAGACTGCCACACCCTAACCCTGCCTAAGTGTCCTCAGAGGCTGCCGCATCCTAACCCTGCCTGAGTGTGAATTAGAGACATACTTAGACTGGCCTTGCCTGAGTGTGCATCAGAGACTGTCACATCCTAACCCTGACTGAGTGTGCATCGGAGGCTGCTGCATCCTAACCCAGCCTGAGAGTGCATCAGAGGTTGCGGCATCCTAACACAGCCTGGGTCTGCATCAGAGACTGCCACACCCTAACCCTGCCTAAGTGTGCATCAGAGGCTGCCGCATCCTAACCCTGCCTAAGTGTGCTTCAGAGGCTGCCGCATCCTAACCCTGCCTGAGTGTGAATTAGAGACATACTTAGACTGGCCTTGCCTGAGTGTGCATCAGAGACTGTCACATCCTAACCCTGCCTGAGTGTGCATCGGAGGCTGCTGCATCCTAACCCTGCCTGAGTGTGCATCAGAGACTGTTACATCCTAACCCTGACTGGAGGTGCATCAGAGGCTCTCGTATCCTAACCCTGCCTGAATGTGCATCAGAGACTGCTGCACCCAAAACCTGCCTGAGTGTGCATCAGAGACTGCTGCATTCTAACCCTGCCTGAGTGTGCATCGGAGACTGCTGCATCTAAACTCTGCTTGAGTGTGCATCAGAGGCTTTCGTGTCCTGACACTGACTGAGAGTGCACCATAGTGTGCATTAGAGAATGCCGCACCCTAACCCTGCCTGAGTGTGCAACAGAGACTGCTGCATTCTATTTCTGCCTTAGTGTGCATCAGAAGCTTCAGCATTCTAACCCTGCCTGAGTGTGCATCGGAGGCTGCCGCATCCTAACCCTGACTGAGTGTGCAATGGAGACTGCCGCATCCTAACTCTACTTGAGTGTGCATCAGAGGCTTTCGCATCCTAAACTTTCCTGACTGTGCATCAGAGACTGCTGCATTCTATTCTAACCCTGCCTGAGTGTGCATAGGAGGCTTTCACATCCTAACTCTGCCTGAGTGTGCATCAGAGGCTGCAGCATCACAACCTGCCTGAATGTGCATCAGAGACTGCCACATCTTAACCCTGCTTGAGTCTGCATCAGAGACTGCCACATCTTCACCCTGCCTGAGTGTGCATCAGAGTCTGCCTCATCCTAACCCTGCCTGAGTGTGCATTAGAGGCATACCAGGACTGCCCTCGCCTGAATATGCATTACAGACATACCAGGACTGGCCTTGCCTGAATGTGCATTAGAGACATACCTGGACAGGACATGCCTGCGTGGGCATTAGAGGCATACCAGGAGTGGCCTTGCCTGAATGTGCATTAGAGGCATACCAGGACTGGCCTTGCCTGAATGTGCATTAGAGACATACCAGGACAGGCCTTGCCTGAGTGTGCATTAGAGACATACCAGGACTGGCCTTGCCTGAATGTGCATTAGAGACATACCAGGACTGGACATGCCTGCGTGGGCATCAGTAACATACCTATAATGACCTTGCTTGAGTTGCCACAGCCTGACTGCCTGTGAGTCCGCTCGAGACTATAGAAGTCTGACCAGTCTGACCCCAAGCAAGAGGGGTGAAATTGTGGCAGGCAGGCAATGCAAGCGCTAAAGGCTACCACAGCCTGACTCTGCCTGAGTGTGCACTCAGTGCTGACTCAGACTGACCCTGACTGAGTGAACACTAGATGTGAATACTGTAAGACCCTGCCTGAGTGTGCACAGAGGCTATCACAGCCTGACTCTGCCTGAGTGTGCACGGAGGCTACCACAGCCTGACTCTGCCTGAGTGTGCACTCAATGCTGACACAGACTGACCCTGCGTGAGTGTGAACTAAGTGCTGACACCTACTGACCCTGACTCAGTGAACACTAGAGGCAACCACTGTAAGACCCTGCCTGAGTGTGCACAGAGGCTACCACAGCCTGACTCTGCCTTAGTGTGTACGGAGGCTACCACAGCCTGACTCTGCCTGAGTGTGCACTTATTGCTGACACCTACTGACCAATACTAGTGAACATTAGAGGCGACCACTGTAAGACCCTGCCTGAGTGTGCATGGAGGCTAACACAGCCTCACTCTGCCTGAGTGTGCACTCAGTGCTGACACAGACTGACCCTGACTGAGTGAACATTAGAGGCGACCACTGTAAGACCCTGCCTGAGTGTGCACATAGGCTACCACAGCCTGACTTTGCCTGAGTGTGCATTCAGTGCTGACACCTACTGACCATGACTAGTGAACATTAGAGGTGACCACTGTAAGACCCTGCCTGAGTGTACACAGAGGCTAACACAGCCTCACTCTGCCTGAGTGTGCACTCAGTGCTGACACAGACTGACCCTGACTGAGTGAACATTAGAGGCGACCACTGTAAGACCCTGCCTGAGTGTGCACAGAGGCTACCACAGCCTGACTCTGCCTGAGTGTGCACTCAGTGCTGACACCTACTGACCATGACTAGTGAACATTAGAGGTGACCACTGTAAGACCCTGCCTGAGTGTGCACGGAGGCTAACACAGCCTCACTATGCCTGAGTGTGCACTCAGTGCTGACACAGACTAGACTGACCCTGACTGAGTGAACATTAGAGGCGACCACTGTAAGACCCTGCCTGAGTGTGCACAGAGGCTACCACAGCCTGTCTCTGCCTGAATGTGCACTCAATGCTGACAGAGACTGATCCTTACTGAGTGAACACTAGAGGCGACCACTGTAAGACCCTGGCTGAGTGTGCACAGAGGCTACCACAGCCTGACTCTGCCTGAGTGTGCACAGAGGCTACCACAGCCTGTCTCTGCCTGAGTGTGCACAGAGGCTACCACAGCCTCACTCTGCCTGAGTGTGACTCAGTGCTGACACCTACTGACCCTAACTGAGTGAACATTAGAGGCAACCACTGTAAGACCCTGCCTGAGTGTGCATGGAGGCTACCACAGCCTGACTTTGCCTGAGTGTGCACTGAGGCTCCATAGCCTGACTCTGCCTGAGTGTGCACAGACCCTACCACAGCCTGACTCTTCCTGAGTGTGACTCAGTGGTGACACAGACTGAGCCTGACTGAGTGAACACTGGAGGTGAACACTTTAAGACTCTGCCTCAGTGTGCACGGAGGCTACCACAGCCTGAATCTGCCTGAGTGTGCACGGAGGCTACCACAGCCTGGCTTTGCCTGAGTGTGCACAGACCCTACCACAGCCTGACTCTGCCTAAGTGTGCACTCAATGCTGATACAGACTGACCCTGACTGAGTGAACACTAGAAGCAACCATTGTAAGACCCTGTCTGAGTATGCACTGAGGCTATCGCAGCCTGACTCTGCCTGACTGTACACGGAGGCTCCTACAGCCTGACTCTGCCTGAGTGTGCACAGACCCTACCACAGCCTGACTCTGCCTGAGTGTGCACTCAGTGCTGACACAGACTGACCCTAACTGAGAGAACACTGGAGGCGACCACTGTTATACCCTGACTGAGTGTGCATGGAGGCTATTACAGCCTGAATATGCCTGAGTGTGCACGGAGGCTACCACAACCTAACTGTGCCTGAGTGTGCACAAACCCCACCACATCCTTACTCTGCCTAAGTGTGCACTCAGTGATGACACAGACTGACCCTGACAGAGTGAAAACTAGAAGCGACCACTGTAAAACTCTGAGTGTGAACGGAGGCTATCACAGCTTGACGTGTATACACTAGAGGCTATCATGGACTGACTTTAACTGAAAATGCAATATTGGCTGCCACAGTATGACCCTGATTAAGTACAATACAGTCAGCCATTGTCTCACCCTGTACTTATCATGCTGTCAGATGAGCCAGACAAAAAGAGGATGGGCACAGCTCAGCCTGTGATTGGTTAAAGAGCCTATCACAGCCATTTACATAGTCATTAGGCCTGGGCAGAGTTCGCATAGTTCTCTTACGCGGAACTCTGCAGAGTGCCAAAAAAACTCTGCCGCGCGCCACGACGATCGCGAGTGGCAGAGTGCGGTAAGTCTCGGTGCTCGCTCTGAAATTTAGCACAAGGAGTTTGTCCCGTGCTGTAAAATCAGCACAAACGTCACAAGAGGGTGCTGCTTCCTTCTGCTGCTCGAGTAGACGTTCTACTCGAGTGGTCGCTTCCTCAACGCGAGCGGCAGGTTTCTCAATGTGTGTGGTCATGGTAGATTGCTAATGCTCGCGTTGAGAAACCTTGCCTCCACAGGGCTTGGTCGCCCCACTCACTGCTGCCGCTCCTGCCTGCCTTGCCGCCTCCTGCCTGGAGATTCCTTCGCTCGCTGCCCGCTGCTCCTGGGACTTTCCCGCTGCTCCTGGGACTTTCCCGCTGCCCGCTGCTCCTGGGACTTTCCCGCTGCTCCTGGGACTTTCCCGCCACTGCCTCCCTGCGGCCCCGCCCCCCGTGATTCCATTCGCCGCCCCGCTCCCGCCACCCAGCTGCTCCTCCCTCCAGGCTCCTTACTTAAGGGGACCGTAGGGGACCACAGAGTGTGACCGCTCAGCCCTCCACAGGGCTTGGTCGCCCCACTCACTGCTGCCGCTCCTGCCTGCCTTGCCGCCTCCTGCCTGGAGATTCCTTCGCTCGCTGCCCGCTGCTCCTGGGACTTTCCCGCTGCTCCTGGGACTTTCCCGCTGCCCGCTGCTCCTGGGACTTTCCCGCTGCTCCTGGGACTTTCCCGCTGCCCGCTGCTCCTGGGACTTCCCGCCACTGCCTCCCTGCGGCCCCGCCCCCCGTGATTCCATTCGCCGCCCCGCTCCCGCCACCCAGCTGCTCCTCCCTCCAGGCTCCTTACTTAAGGGGACCGTAGGGGACCACAGAGTGTGACCGCTCAGCCCTCCACAGGGCTTGGTCGCCCCACTCACTGCTGCCGCTCCTGCCTGCCTTGCCGCCTCCTGCCTGGAGATTCCTTCGCTCGCTGCCCGCTGCTCCTGGGACTTTCCCGCTGCTCCTGGGACTTTCCCGCTGCCCGCTGCTCCTGGGACTTTCCCGCTGCTCCTGGGACTTTCCCGCCACTGCCTCCCTGCGGCCCCGCCCCCGTGATTCCATTCGCCGCCCCGCTCCCGCCACCCAGCTGCTCCTCCCTCCAGGCTCCTTACTTAAGGGGACCGTAGGGGACCACAGAGTGTGACCGCTCAGCCCTCCACAGGGCTTGGTCGCCCCACTCACTGCTGCCGCTCCTGCCTGCCTTGCCGCCTCCTGCCTGGAGATTCCTTCGCTCGCTGCCCGCTGCTCCTGGGACTTTCCCGCTGCTCCTGGGACTTTCCCGCTGCCCGCTGCTCCTGGGACTTTCCCGCTGCTCCTGGGACTTTCCCGCCACTGCCTCCCTGCGGCCCCGCCCCCGTGATTCCATTCGCCGCCCCGCTCCCGCCACCCAGCTGCTCCTCCCTCCAGGCTCCTTACTTATGACGCCCCTGAGCGACCGCGCAGCGGCCGCGCGCAGCGGGAGCACCGACGGAGTGCCGAAGGTGCGCCAAAGGTAAGCCCGTCTGCGCCCGTCCGCGCCTGGCCCGCGCCCAGCGCCAGGACCCCTGGATCCCACCGATGCAACACTACTCGACGGACCTACGACGCCGCCACCCTCACCGCACTCAATGCCGGCCGGAACCCTGCCTGCTACCGAGCCTCACCGAGACGCACCCACGGACCCTTCACCTGCCAAGCCTGCCGATTCACCTGCCCCCGGACGTGCACCACCTCCGCCAAGTCGAGCACCAGCAGCAACCACCTGAAATGCATCCTGTTGAACACCCGCTCCGTCCACAGGCACGCCGTGGAACTCTGGGACCTGCTCGACGCAACAGCACCGGACGTCGCCTTCCTCACCGAAACCTGGATGAACGCCTCCTCAGCGCCCGACATCGCCATAGCCATCCCGGACGGATACAAGATCACCCGGAAGGACCGCGTCAACCAGACGGGAGGAGGCATCGCCATCGTACACAAGAACACCATCCGCATCTCGACTAACTCCGACGAGACCTTCACCGCCGCCGAACACCTACACTTCCAGATACACACTGACCCCAAGACCACCCTCCGAGGCACCCTCATCTACAGACCCCCGGGACCACGCACACTATTCAGCGAAGACATCGCAGACTTCATCAGCCCGCACGCCATGCCCTCCGCCGACTACATCCTCCTAGGGGACCTCAACTTCCACCTGGAGAACAACAACGACAGAAACACCACCGCCCTGCTGGACAACCTCGCCAACCTCGGACTCAAGCAACTGGTGAACACGCCCACCCACTACGCCGGCCACACGCTTGACCCCGTCTTCTCTTCCAGCAAGCACATCTCCTTCAGCCACGCCACCGGACTCCACTGGACCGACCACAGCTGCGTCCACTTCAGCTTCAGAAAGACTGCGACCCACCACCACCCGCAACAGGCTCCCCGCCGGAGCTGGAGCAAGATCACCGCCGAGCAGCTCACCGCCTCCCTCAGCCAGAACACACCCACCAACACAACGGACCCAAACGAAGCAGCCAGCAACCTCGCCAAGTGGCTGACCGCCTGCGCCGACGACCTCGCACCACTAAAAAACCCTCCCAGCAGACCCGGAAGCAAGAAAACCCCTTGGTTCACCAACGAACTCAAGGAATCCAAGAAGAACTGCCGCACTCTCAAGAAAGCCTGGCGACTCGACCAGACCACAGACAACAGGACCGCCCTCAAGCACGCCACCCGCAAACACCACCAGCTGATCCGTGCCACCAAGAAGTCGGCACTCAAAGAACGACTGGACAACAACGCCCACGACAGCAAGGAACTTTTCAGCATCGTCAAAGAGTTCTCCAACCCCAGCGCCGGAAACAACGACATCACCCCTCGCAAGACCTCTGCAACTCACTCGCCGCGTTCTTCCACCGCAAGATCACCGACATACATAACAGCTTCGACGCACAGACCACGCACCCTACCGCCGAACCAATGCCCGCCACCACCACCCTCTGCAACTGGACCCCGATCAGCACCGAAGACACCACCCGCACGATGAACTCCATCCACTCCGGATCACCAACCGACCCCTGCCCACACCACGTCTTCAACAAAGCCGACGCCACCATCGCACCCCATCTCCGGGACATCATCAACTCCTCCTTCCACACCGCCACCTTCCCGGAGAGCTGGAAGCACGCCGAGCTTACCGCCCTCCTGAAGAAACCAACGGCGGACCCCACCGACCTCAAGAACTACCGTCCCATCTCGCTCCTTCCATTTCCGGCCAAAGTCATCGAGAAGACCGTCAACAGACAGCTTGCCGCCTTCCTCGAGACGAATGGATCCCTCGACCCCTCGCAGTCCGGGTTTCGGGCCAACCACAGCACCGAGACCGCCCTTATCGCAGCCACCGACGACATCAGAACCCTAACCGACAACGGGGAAACAGCAGCCCTCATCCTCTTGGACCTCTCCGCGGCGTTCGACACCGTCTGCCACCGCACCCTAGTGAAGCGCCTCAGCAACATCGGAATCCGAGAGAAAGCACTGGAATGGATCATCTCGTTCCTCGCCGGAAGAACCCAGAGAGTCCGCCTCCCCCCGTTCAGATCCGAGGCCACCGAAGTCATCTGCGGCGTTCCACAAGGATCTTCACTCAGTCCAACCCTCTTCAACGTCTACATGAGCCCCCTCGCAGCCATCGCACGCCAACACAACCTCAACATCATCTCCTACGCCGACGACACCCAGCTGATCCTCTCCCTCACCAACGACCCCACCACCGCCAGAGCCAACCTACACGACGGGATGAGAGACGTCGCCGACTGGATGAGGAACAGCCGCCTTAAACTGAACTCAGACAAGACGGAAGTCCTCATCCTGGGCTCATCACCCTCCGCCTGGGACGACTCTTGGTGGCCCCCGGCCCTGGGCACCGCGCCCAAGCCAACGGACCACGCACGCAACCTGGGCTTCATCCTGGACTCCTCCCTGTCGATGACCAGACAAGTCAACGCCGTCTCATCTTCGTGCTTCAACACCCTGCGCATGCTCCGCAAGATCTTCAGATGGATCCCCACTGAAACCAGGAAGACCGTCACCCAGGCACTCGTCACCAGCCGACTGGACTATGGGAACACCCTCTACGCCGGAACCACAGCCAAACTTCAAAAAGACTCCAGCGCATCCAGAACGCCTCCGCACGACTCATCCTGGACATCCCCCGACACAGCCACATCACCGGACACCTGAAAGACCTGCACTGGCTCCCCGTCAGCAAGAGAATCACGTTCAGACTCCTCACCCACGCACACAAGGCCCTCCACGACCTGGGCCCCAAGTACCTCAATGACCGCATGACCTTCTACACGCCCACCCGCCAGCTACGATCAACCAGCCACGCCCTCGCCACCGTACCACGCATCCGCAGAGCCACCGCCGGAGGAAGATCCTTCTCCTACCTGGCAGCCAAGACCTGGAACTCCCTCCCCACTCACCTTCGGCGAACCCAGGACCATCTCTCCTTTAGGTAGCAGCTCAAGACCTGGCTGTTCGAGCAGTAACTTACCCCCTCCCCCAGCGCCTTGAGACCCTCCCGGGTGAGTAGCGCGCTCTATAAATGCCGTGATTGATTGATTGATTGATTGATTGATTGATTGGTCTAGCGTACCATTTTTCTTGCTCGCGTTCACCCACCCCTAATATTCATTACTACCAAGCACAAGGCATCGCGCGGGATGAGATTAATTGTTTGTGGAGTCAGTCCTGGTGTACATTGATCAGTATTCAGCAGCATATGTATTTAAATCCATGTGCACTTGTTTAGCGTGGGCAGTGTGTGATAGACATTCATGTGACACTTGAAACCGTGGAAAAAAATATGATTCACTCACATTTATTAATTCATAGAAATTTACGACAAAAAAGACCAGAGTTACCTTCCATTTACATGTTTGCAGAATTGTTCATTGTAAATCTACGTTTTGCGTTGCAGCTTTTCTATGAGAAATGTCTTTTCCGAGAACAAGACTCACGGAGCATGCAAAGTTTGTGTTACTACGCACTACGCAAATCGACATAGCGTAGCAGCAGTATATTAAACACATACAAATGCTTTGTTAAAGCAATTTTCTATTCTCCCTCACGAGTCAAATGCAAAAGCATTGAAATTATTAATACATCAAGCTGCAGTTCCACTAGTCGTTACTAGATGTCCCTCACGAGTCAAATGCAAAAGCATTGAAACCCTTTCATGAAGCTTTTGCATTTGACTCGTGAGGGACATCTAGTAACGACTAGTGGAACTGCAGCTCTTTGTAGAATTATTTTGATATTGGATACTATAATATTCAATGCCCACTGCTAATATCGTCCCATAATGCTTTGCAGGGCCTTTGGTTGGGATTGTATTTTTGCCAATAACTGTGCTTGGGGTGGTCCTAAGAGGATGGGACCACCACTGAATCGTTCAAAAGATGTGCTTTTTGTTTTCAAGGCATCTGCTTGGTTCTCTCCCTAGGTTAGGGAGGATACCAAAATCATCACCTCTCTCACTGCTTGTTAATTTATTGATTTCATTTGTGAGAAATGCTATATGCATTTTAGCATATAAAGACAGAGATACTTATTTTATCTTAACTTGCACTGTGCAAGATGTCTTTGGCAATTATTATACAGTGCAGTCAAGCACACAGCTATGCACTACGCAATTTGCATAGCTACGGCATAGCTACGTGTAGTTCAAAATGTACTTCACGTAGCTACGTGAAGTGTGCAAATATCATTGGGAATTATGGGATCCTTGATCGATGGTGTTTCACTTGGGCAAAATGGGCAATAACTGGAGAATCAGACCTGGAATTACCAATTCCCTGTTAATCCCAGTGAAACCACCAGGTTCAACCTGTAAGAGCCGGTGCCTCTGCCCTGACGGAATTACCAGGTTCAACCTGTAAGAGCCGGTGCCTCTGCCCTGACGGAATTACCAGGTTCAACCTGTAAGAGCCGGCGCCTCTGCCCTGACGGAATTACCAGGTTCAACCTGTAAGAGCCGGTGCCTCTGCCCTGACGGAATAACCAGTATTCCTGGTGATTGCGGCCATTGGGAAGTCAAACTGGATATATCACAATCCTCTCTCTTTTCTGCAAAGTATGTCTTCTGCAGAACCATTTTATAGTGTCAAGCAAGGATATATGCTACACAAATGTTTCCAAATTGTATTATTTCTACATGTATGTCTCGATCTGTAAAACGTATTTAACTGTACATAATTGTAATGTGTAGAGATCTTCATGAACATGCTTCACACCTTTGTATCTCCCTAATATTTGTACGTTCTTCATGTCCTAGCACAAAGGGATGGTATTACACCAAGTAATTGGGGCCCCATGTGCAGATCTCATTTACGTTTAAAGCCCAGTGCAGTATGGGAGCTGAAGCCCCAGCTCACCCAACTGGACAAAAGCTCTGTAGTGCAATGGCTTCTGGAAGGAAAACCTGGACTGGAACATGGTGTTCCTGTGGACATGGAGTAGCCTAGGGCCCTTAGTTTTGCCATTACTGAACAACACCCCCCCCCAATGCTCACGAAAGTGGCCTACCCAAGCCGAAGTCCTGACCACCTATCGTGCTCTATATAAAGGCATTTTGTAGAAACTTGGGGACTTATTTATGAGTTTTGTATCACCTTGGTGCGCTGCCCTGCATCACAGGGAAAGGGCAGGAATGTGCTGTATTTATCCAACATGGCACATTCCTGTCCTTTTCCCTTGTGAGGCCCCATTGTGGCAGCCTAGGGGCAACGCAGACATCCTTGCACCATGGTGCAAAAACAATACTGAGAGGCTTTTTCCTCTTTCTGACGGTGCTGCAGAATTTAGCACTCATAGAAAGAGGAAAAAACAATTAGAAATAAAAATATAAAGTATAATGCCTTGCTTAGACTGCTAAAACAACCGTGTAAGAAGGCAGAAAGGAGATGGCGCACAGCTTATAAGGACGAGGATAAAAAGGCTCTTAAGGGTGCCTTACGTAAATACAAGATAGGAATCACAAAGGCCAAAGCTGAATTTTATGTGAGTGCTATTCTGGCTGCTCCAAACAGCATCAAGAAGGTGTTCGATATTACGAGGGAACAGTCCAATCAGGCCTGCTTAAGTCAAGCTATAGTGCTCTCGCGAGCTCTCTGTGACGACCTTGCAGTATTTTTCGAAGAAAAGAGAAATAACATTGTAGAAGATATCAACTCCTCGAATTTGAGACAGTCCCCCTTGGAAGCTCAGACAGATATCTTCAATTATTTGCCGATGCCAGGCATATGTCTGGGACAGGTCCATGTAAATTCAATAATTTTGAACCTCTCCCTGAGGAGTGTTTTTGTGCTTGGGCTATAACCACAAATCTGGAAAGAACAGGCGGTATTTCCCCATATCTGGCAAATCTGTAGTCAGTTCTTGCAATCAGGCACAGTGCCTTCTGTCTGGAAAAAAGCTATTGAAACCCCTATTCTGAAAATCCCTTCCCTGGTTCTGGCCAATTTGAATAATTACAGACCAATATCCCTTCTGCCTTATCCTGTTAAAATTTTAGAACGTTATGTGAGCAAGTCATTAGCTCAATACCTGGAAACTAATAATTGTCTGGAGGAGGAGCAATTTGGATTTCCGCCCAGCCATGAGACCGAATCAACGCTTTTCACAGCGATGGATGAGCTGCGATTGTGAGTCGATGAGGGGCAATCAGCAGGTCTGATCTTACTGGATCTTTCAGCCACATTTGATACGGTCTGTCATACTACACTTTTGGCTCGGTTGGCATAGATTGAGGTGGGCAAAACAGTCTCAGACTGGTTCCGCTCAGTGGCATAGCTAGGCCTTAGGTCCCTGCGTTTGCCACCTGCGGCGGCCAGATCAAAGAGTGGGGGGGGAGGGGTTGGCGATTCATACGGCTGCGACGGCCGCAGGTAGGAGTAGGAGTGTGGGGGTTGAGGGAGTACTGCCTATTTTTGCCCTCCACGGCGACTGCGGGTAAGAGCGGGGGGAGGGGGCCAGCTGCCACCCCCAAAACTCGTGCCGCCTGGGGTGGTCCGCCCCCACCGCCCCCCTAGCTACGCCACTGGTTCCGCTTATACTTATTGGACAGATGTCAGGCAACTGCCCTTCCCCCATTTCACTCTGAGTTTAGGGCGACAAACAGGGTGTGTCACAGGGCTCGATTCTGTTTAATATCTATATGGCCCCACTTATTAAATCTCATAAGGTGAATTTGGTCAATTATGCCGATGGCACCCAACTTATTCTTTGGCTGGCAAGTAACCAGCATGTAGTGTTGTGGGTTACTCAGCTCGAGCTGCCTTGTACTATGTGGGTAGGCTCGAGCTGCACTGTTCTACGTGGGTTGATTCCATTTGGAATATTGGGGGAATTGTCAGTTGCTTTCTATACCTGTTTCTGGACAGCTGCTCCTTTCATGGGTGGTGTTTCTTTCGTATTAAAGAACCTTACTCTACTTCCTTGAGAGTCTGGATCCTACTTTACAAAGTTGGCGACGAGTTACCACACCACCCGACGAACCCCGCAGTTCCGGATACTAGTTTTCTGCTGCCTTCCTTACTACGGTGTCCGGATTCCTGTCCTTCAAGTCCTTCGTCCGCTGATTCCGGCAGTGATTTTCTCCGCTTCCTGGCAGTCTGCAATCGTGAGTTAGACATTTTTACACGATTTCTGACGATCTGGAGTCCAGCGAAGCCTTTCTTCTCTCCATTGCCGTGACGTCAGTACCACCTTGGCTTCTTCCCATTGTGCAGTTGATGTCACACGTTCAACGTTGTAACCCTGGTAAGCTAGAAATATCCCCATTACTGTCAGGAGTGATGTCCAGAAAGAATTAAATCATTTGGTCTCTGAGGATATCATTGAAAAAATTGAATCCTCGGAGTGGGTTTCACCTGTTGTTATTGCCAGACGTGCTAATGGAAATATTCGTTTATGCATTGACCTTAGACATCTTAACAATAACATTCTAGTTGACCAGTTTCCATTGCCTCGCATCTCCAAGATGCTTTCATCTGTCAAGGGTGCTAAGTTTTTCTCATCCATTGATCTATCAGCAGCTTATCACCAAATTGTTTTACATGATGACTGCAAAATGTTGACAACTTTTATCACTCCTGTAGGGTGTTACCAGTACAAAAGAATGCCTTTTGGACTTGCGTCCGCCGCTGCAGTTTTTCAGCGCTTAATGCACTCTTTATTCGGTCATCTCGATAATGTACAGTGCTTTCAAGATGATATTCTTTTGTACGGGAAAGATAAAGCTGAACACGACACTTTTCTCTACAAGGTTTTGGAAATTTTGGAATCCAGGGGTCTCACTGTTAAATTTTCTAAATGCAAGTTTGCTGAAACCTCTGTGTCTTATCTTGATCATGTTCTATGTTCTGATGGTGTAAAACCCAAACCTGAGCTAGTTGATGCCATTCTTTGGGCACCTGCTCCTAAAAGTAAGGATGATGTTCGTTCTTTTTTAGGTCTCACTGAATTTTACGCTAAGTACATAAAAAACTTTTCATGCAGGGTTTTTCAGATCAGACAACTTCTAAAAAACAAATCCAAGTTCTTTTGGTGTTCTGATTGTGATAAAGAATTCAAAGATGTCAAATCTGCTATTGCTGAAGCTACTTCCCTTTCAGGTTTTGACCCCAATCTTTTAAGTATTCTCACCACGGATGCCAGCTCCAAGGGTTTGGGCGCAGTTTTGTCCCAGAAACAGGTTGAGGGTGGTGAAGCCATCATTGCCTATGCTTCAAGATCCCTTACTTCAGCTGAAGAAAAGTTTTCCGTTATTGAGAGGGAAACTTTGGCTGTTGTTTGGGCCTTGGAACATTTCAGAGCTTTTGTCTGAGGTAAAGAGTGTCACATCAGAAGTGATCACAAACCTTTAGTTAATCTTCTCACTACTGATGGCATGATTAAAGCGTTTGCACGCATTGCCAGAATGTCTATGCGCCTTCAAGATTTTGTTTACAAGATTTTTTACGTTCCAGGCAAGGACAATGTTTCAGCTGATTTTTTATCTAGGATGCCTTTGACAATTAAAGAAATTTCTACCAATTCTTGGGATGACTACCACATTGCTTTAGTCCATGATGAAGGTATTCCCTGTTTCAGTAAGCAAGTTTGGTTGGATTCTTATTCTGAGGATCTAGTGGTACAGAGAGTTTTGACCTCCATCAACAATGGGTGGCCTTGTAAAAGTCTTTTAAATCCTGATTTAAGGTGTTTCTGGGAAGTTCGCAATGAGCTTTCCTCTGCGGATGGTATTCTTTGGAGGGGTGATAAAGCCGTTCCTCCTGTCAAACTTAGAGATTCCATTGTTAAATTATGCCATGAGGGGCATTGTGGAATCGTTAAGACGAAACAGACTGTTAAGAATAGTTTCTGGTGGCCTGGTCTCGATATTTTTGTGAAACGTATTGTTAGAAATTGTGTCATTTGTGCCAATGCTGACAAGTCTCTCAAAACCTTGCGGCCTAATATGTCTACTCCTTGCATACCGAATGGTCCCTGGGAAACTATTGCTGTTGACATCATGGGTTCCTAGGACAAGAATCCAAGTACATTATTTCTGCCATCTATGTTTTTTCTAGGTGGCCTTCCATCAAGGTAGTGGACAAGATTGACACCGATACAGTTTTTTTTTTTTTTGGATTCTATTTTTACTGAGGAGGGTTTACCTATCCAGGTGATTACTGACAATAGTGTTCAGTTTCTTTCTCACAAAGCTCAGGTTTTTTTTTAAAGATTAGGCATTAAACATCGCACAACTTCTCTTTATAATCCCAGTGGCAATGGCATGATTGAGCGTTTTAATAGAGTGCTCAAGGGTGCCATACAGTCGGTTGGTATTGAGGATAGTAAATGGGAGTGGCAGGTTCTTAAAACTGTTTGGACTTATCGCACCACTTTTAATGACATGACTGGATGTACTCCTTTCGAAATTATGAGGGGCAGATTAGCCAGGACCAAAATTAACCCCTCATGGTTGGCTCCGAGCACTTCTTCCAACCTAGATTTGGATATTGTTAAACAAAACATTCAAGAAACTCATAACAAATATAAGTGTTCCTTTGATTGCAAAAGAGGTTCAAAAAACGTTACTGATATTTCAATAGGTACTTTAGTTAAAGTTAAGAAACCTTGTAAAGTGAAAAAGGGTGTTAGTCAGTTTTTCGGTCCCTTCGAAGTCACTAAAGTGTTGAAAAATGCTGTTATGTTAAACGATGGTAAAGTTTGGAACCTTAAACGCATTGCTGTTCTTAAAAGTGACAAAGATATTTATCTTGACTCTTCCTCTCCTGTAAAGGGCAACTGTTTGGATGACGTGGACTCTTCCTGTGGAGATTTAGCAAGTCCTCAAGAGGTTTCCTCTTCTTGTCCTCCTACCGAGGAGTCTACATCCTTCAACGTTGGTCCTACTGAGGTCAATTGTGATGTTTCTGCTTCCTTAGGTAAGAGAGTCAAAAAGAAACCTTCATGGATGTCTGATTATATTTCTTAATTGTTTTTTTTTTTTGTGTGTTTTATGCATTTTGGGGGGGGAAGGTGTGTAGTGTTGTGGGTTACTCAGCTCGAGCTGCCTTGTACTATGTGGGAAGGCTCGAGCTGCACTGTTCTACGTGGGTTGATTCCATTTGGAATATTGGGGGAATTGTCAGTTGCTTTCCTTACCTGTTTCTGGACAGCTGCTCCTTTCATGGGTGGTGTTTCTTCTGTATTAAAGAACCTTACTCCTCTTCCTCGAGAGTCTGGATCCTACTTTACACAGCAGCTCTCCACCTTTCATGATTGTATGAAGGACATTATCCAGTGGCTTAACTTTAATTCCCGGAAGTTCAACAGGGATAAGACTGAGTTTTTATGCTGTTCAACTAATAAAACTCCGGTCGTACTTCGCGCCAATTTTTGGCTGGTGCAATCTGACTGGAATATTGTCCCCGTCCATTCGGTACGGAATCTGGGAGTTATCTTTGATAATAAACTTAGCATGGAGAGACACATGAATAAAACCGCAGGTACCTGTTTTTTGTTTCTTTCTGAGAGCCCTGCAGAGGATACTGCTGGTGCTGCCACCATCTGCTGGAGCCTTAGTAGTTCGTAGTGTTATCCTCAGTCACTTGGATTACTGTAATGTTCTTCTGTTGGGCGCACCTGAATTTTTATTACGCCGTCTGTCAAGAGTTCAGATCGCCACAGCCAAACTTGCCTTGAACAGACCTAAAAGAGCTTCAGCTTCCTTAGTACTAAAGGATCTCAACTGGCTGCCGCTAAAACAAAAAAATCTGTTTAAATCATTTTGTATTATTTTCAAAGATCTTCAGGGACTGGGCCCAGTTCCCATTACAAGAGAGGCTAAGAAGATACATCCCCAGTAGATTTCTTTGCTCTTCCTCAGTCAACCTAATGTGCGTGACTAAGTTTAGGAAATCCAGTCAAGGTTGCGGAACCTTCACGGTCAGGGTGGCTAAGCTTTGAAACCAACTCCCAGCTTTGCTGAGGTCCTCAACCAATCTGTTGCAGTTTAGGAAGGCCCCTAAGACCTGGCTTTTTCGTAAGTAACTTGAGTTTTGGTCTTGACACTGATTATTTGACCTGTTAACTTTCATGTTCTGCGGCTATTTCAAACTTCTAGCTTATATCTCTTTCCTTTTTAGTGGCTAGTGCCAGGATACCAGTCGGTGACAGAGTGCTCTATAAACCCTATGAATAAATAAATAAATATTTCTCCTCGTTACACCTCTCCTGGGGAGGATAATCTTTTGGGCGCATTTCCAGGTTTACAGGGTCTTGTAAATCTGAGAATGCATAAACAAAATGGGAGTTGCGTGGGAACACCTGTTGTAGCATTAACGTGTTGGGCCTCATAACCTATTTTACTGTTTAATTTTCTCTTATCCCAGATTAACTTTAACCGCCATATCAAATCTCTTCGGTCCTCCGATGGATCTTGTTCTGTGCTGAAAAGTACTGGAATATTTAGAGGATGAGCAATTATCAAATAAGGGCAAGGAATAAGATAATTGCTTACATACAATATTATGAGTATCTCTCAAGTAATCCCACCTCTAGTTTTGATAACCAACAAATCAAAACTGAACTTAGCCACAAATAAATAATGAGTCAGATTCAGCAGAGTAATTTATCTTAATTTTGTATTTCCATTTAGGTTCCAAAGGAATAGCATACAACCCAAATTCAAATTAGATCAGGTTTAAAAAGCATTTGCAAACTCTGCGAGATTCAAATATGAAGGCACAATCTGCCTCAGCCGAGGAAGATTTTTATCTTAAGGAAAGTTGATTAGCAGGGAAATCAGTCATGTCTCATACCAACTCTGTTAAGAAAGTTCAGTAAATTCCAAATGACCAGTTCCAGTTCATGGACAGAATCGTCTGCCTCTGCCCCGCTCTGCAGCCAAAAAGGTTCCACCACGCTAGCATACGATCCGGCAGCAACTCGCAGTATTTCATCACAGTTCGCGTTGTTTCTGGAAGTTCCAATTGTCAGTCTCTATACTGCAAAATGGGTAAAGGGTGACCCCCATCAGTTTAAAAATTTGGGCAATTATACTCCATCGATTCCAGGTTTACACCCCTTGACATCACCAAATTTGTCGGACAATTCTATCCCATTGGTTGCTCTCGATAAAATGAGATAATATAGTAAGTAAAAAGTATACAGATCCGGAAGAATTAAGTAATCCATTACTCACAATTTCCTTAGAGCCACTGTAGTTTAGTCATACGATCATTGCAGCATTTAGAACGTAGGCGATGTCATGCTCTCATCTCTTGTCTGTCCATTCTCAAGCATTTTCTCTATGAAGTAACACTTTTGTTGCAAGTCTAGTTAAGTAGGCTACAAACGTCAAAGAAGACGATTGAGAATTATAACACAAGTGGTAAGTTTACGAAAGGTTCCCATAGACTTCAGACTATTCAGTTCATAAGTTCATAGTAGGAAAGGAAGCAAAGTTGAGGTCTTTATGAAATACGGCTCATACATAATGAAATTGTGCTAAAATATGAATCTCGCGTTACATAGAATAGTGCATAAATTCTTCAAATATGTGTATTAATATCACTTCAATATGAATTGCAATTAATTTATGTAAGTATAGGGTACTTGTGGTGAACAAAGGTCGCACTCAAGTCGTCGTGAGTGATAAACAGTTTACTTTATTACAAGTAACAAAGGAGAAAAGCGAACCATCACTTGGCAGGCAGCAGCGCTCCGCCGTTATCACCAACCGTCTCCCCACTCCCCGTTTAAACCCCGTATTCCATTGATAGGTGTACACGAGACCTCGAGGACGCGAGGCGTCCTCGAGCTCCCATGGACACGAGCTCGTCATAACACATCCCCTATCGTTGAATAACAAAACTGAAAACGCAAGAGAAGAGAAAAAGCAAAGGAGACCTAAAGCAGGAGGAAGAGAAAAAAAAACAGCTAAGTCAAGGAAAGAAGGGAGACTGAAAAAAAATGAAGAAAAGCACAAAAAGGCTACGAAGTATAATCCCTTAAATACTTGGGTGGTCTACAAACTCTACCCACCCTCAAGGTTGCACCATTACCGATATTAGCATCAATGGTTCTTCGTTCACTGCTACAACTGGGAACAACAGGTTCTTCTGGTGCAACAGGAACTTGTTGACTTTCCCCACGATGGCTAAACTCAACATCATCCATGAACAGGAAGCCACCACAATTCTCTCCTTTTTCCACACTAGAACCACAACCACCTCTTTGGTATAACGCAACCCTACGTCGATTCCAGCGTTCACCATTTTCAAGAATAACATAAAAATCAAAAGCCCGTAGAACTTTGTAAGGTCCTTTGAATTTCGAAAGACCTCTAGTCGTGCGCCCAGACTTAATCTTAACCCAGTCACCTTCTAACACATAAGCCTTGGAGCATGCAGACTTTAGATCCTCCGGATTGAGAGAACTAGATCTATGTACCAACTCCTTCAACCATGAAGGAACCATCTTACTCCCAGGGAGCCTGCCTCTCATAATCTCAAAAGGAGACTTGGAAGTAGCTTCTTGTATGGTTGTGCGATGGGCCCACACTAGATCTTGCACAGCCTTCTTTACATCCAAGCCTGAAGATATTGCCATTTGTATGGCACCCTTCACAGTTCTGTTGGCCCTCTCGACCGTACCATTTCCCTGGGGATTGTATAGAGAGGTGCGATGGTGAGTGATGCCATTTTTTTTTAGAAAAATCTCCATATCCTGGGAAACAAGTTGGGTACCATTATCGGTGATAAAAAGAGAAGGGGTGCCTTCTTCCTGAAAAATGTTGTTGAGGCTTACAATGGTGGAGATAGTAGAGATCTCCCTCAAAAACACAACGGAAAGCCACTTAGAAAACACATCCACCAAAACCAGGGCGAATTTACAATCTTCATCCAAATCAGACATTGGGCCGATGAAATCAATGCACACACTATGCCAAGGTTTGCCAGGATTGGAGATGTGACCCATGGCCACTTGGTTGCCTACTTTGAGTCTCTTCTCACTCTCCTTGCAAACTTTGCAATTGACTACAAAATTGGTAATTTGACTGTCCATACCCGGCCACCAACATTGGGCCTTGACACGGCGTTGAGTCAAACCCTGGCCAAGGTGACCCTCATGTGCCATCTGAATAATTTTTCTTCTCAGACCAAAAGGGGAAACAAACTTGTCACCCCTCATGAGTATATTTTTCCCACAAGTAGACAATTCATTCAACACTTTCAAAAAGGGTCGCACCGGGGTAGAAACACAGCTGTCTCTCCTTCTTCCATAAGAAACAAGACGCATCACTTAACAGAGGGTATCGTCTCTAGACATTTCCACATTCCATTCTTCCTGGGAAAACGCACCTGCCCCATCACACACAACATCCTCCACAGAAGCAACAGGATCATCCTGTTGGTTGTCCATCTGTGCACAATCTATAGACAACCTAGATAAACAGTCAGCTTGTTTGTTCTGCCAACCAGGAATATACTCAAGAACATAACGATATTCTTGCAGTCTGGCCGCTAACCTGGCCAAGCGTGCTGAACCTTTGCCAGCCCTACCAGGAGAAAGTATAGTGAGGAGAGGATTATGATCAGACCGTAAAGAGAATTCCGTACCCCACACAAAATTGTGAAAATATTCCACACCCCATGCAGCAGCCAAGGCCTCCCTCTCAATAACTGAGTAGTTCATTTCTGACTTGGACAGTGTCCTGGACGCAAAGGCTACTGTTCTCTCCGTTCCACAATGTTTTTGAGATGACAGCACCTAAACCTGTAGCACTAGCATCAATAGTTAATATTGATCGTAGATTGACATCAAAAGGGGATAAGATGCCAGCATTGCAAATCTCTCTCTTATTGTCAACAAAACACTTTTGCTGTTCAGTTCCCCACACAAAACTTTGACCTTTTCTCAAGAGAGCTTTGAGATTCTCAGTCTTGCTTGCAAAAGATTTAACAAACTTGGCATAATATTCAATGAGACCCATAAAGGATCTTAGTTGGTCTTTGTCGATGGATCTTGGGGCTTGTTCGATGGCTCTGAGAAGGTTTAATTTGGGCTTGACACCCTCGACAGATAGTGTGTGACCCAAATATTCAATACTTTCAGAGAGAAATGAGCACTTATCCTTGCACAGGGTTATTCCAACATCAGCAATTCTCTGTAATGTCTGATTGAGAATTGAATTGTGTTCTTGAACAGATGCACCAAAGACCAAAATATCGTCTTGAAAATACAAGACGTTGGGTACACCCTTAAAAATTTGGGACATCATGCTTTGGAAAACACTGGCCGCAGACGAGAGACCAAAAGGCATGCGGGTAAATTGAAAAGTCCCTTCAAGAGTGATGAAAGTTGTGAGAGATTTCGAGTCCGGGTGAAGCTTGATTTGGTGGTATGCACTCTTAAGGTCTAATTTTGAAAAATATTTACCAACCTTTAATAACATGACCAGTTCATTGATATTCGGCAGTGGGAAGGTGTCAGCCACAATGTTCTGATTGAGGGACCTCAAGTCCATGCAAAATCTCAGGCGGCTATCTGCCTTGCGTGTAATGACGACGGGTGAAACCCAATCAGAGGCCTCAACAGGTTCGATAATCCCCTCCTTGAGCATCTCCTCCAATAATGCTTTAACACCTTCTCTTACAACCACAGGGACCCTTCTCAGTTTGTGCTGAACAGGGTTTGCATTTTCTTTTAACAAAATCTTATGTACATAACCTTTCAGAAGACCTAGTTTATCATTAAAGACATGCTTAAAAGAATTCAAAATATTTTCAAGAGAATCATCATCAACAACCATGACTTGCATGGGAGCCCTTGGGTCAATTTTAATGTGTAAGTCAAATTGGTGAACCCAACCGAGAATGGCTGGTCCATTTTCTGAAACATAGACTTTCCCTGAAATTTATCTCCCTTCAAACTCAATCTGAGATATCATGAACCCCAAGATGTCAATCGTCTCCCCTTGATATCCAGAGGGTGTGATATCCTTGGCTTCCAAAACTGTACCTGCCCATAAACGTGTGAATAAAATCTTGGGAACAATCGTGTATTTGGAACCAGTGTCCACCATGAGTGACACTTCTTTACCATTTATTTTAAATAGCGCCTTAGGTCTGTTGTGTCTGCGTGGATCATCCTCACCATCATCAGGCACACCTCCATCAACACATAAAAGCCTGTCAGGAATTTCAACCTTTTGAGACTCATCTTCAGTGACACAAGCCACTTTACCCCTTCGAGCCAACCTACACATCTTTGCAAAATGACCAAAGCGGCCACACCTCAAACATTCCTTATTTTGTGCAAAGCAAAACTTAGAATCCGAACCATGACTAAGGCTACCACAATGATTGCAACACTTATAAGAAGAAGGAGGAGGTAGAGACCTACCCCTTTGAACAAATTGTTTACCTCGAGAAGTGCTGATTTGAGGAAATGTATATACAGCACCCACCTCATAGACATCTATTTTTGGGTCAGTCTTCTCTAACTCCTTAATGCACAAACTGGACCGTTCTAAGACTTTAGCTATGCCTATAGCATCATTGAGACTCGGATTTTTGGCAGCCCATAACCTTTCTTGAATCTTCTTATTGGAACACTGAACAATAAGTTGGTCCCTAATGAGTTCATCTGTCATAGCTCCAAATTTACATTTGGTGGATAATTCACGAAGTTTGGAAACAAATTCATCAATGCTCTCTTCAACCTTCTGATGTTGGGTATAAAACTTGTATCTAGACATGACTAAGTTTTCTTCTTTAGCAAACCGTATTTCAAGTCTCCTTCTAGCCTCAACATATACATCCTGAATAATTTCTCCATTAGTACCAGTAGCTTGAGGTAGGTATCTAAAAACTCTTTGACCCTCTTTACCAACCACACTTAACAGTAAAGCTTTTTTACGAGAAGGTTTAAACTCACTTCCGTCCAGAGCTTCCAAATAATTGTCAAACATGAGTACCCATTCATCCCAAGGCATTTGAGGTGTGCCAGGTTGCATTAAAAAACAGGGTGGTAGCATGACTGAGACATGGGGTGAAGCAATAGGTGCTTGTGCCAAATTATCACCAGAAGCATCCATAATTGACAACAATAAATGACAAAGAGAGTGTAAAAGAGGGTGCAACAGTAATGAACAGATCAAATTACAATGGTGGTAAATGAAAAATAATATTCAGTATTGATAACATTAAATAACAAATGAAGCATAGATTGTCTCAAAACATACAGGCAAAGAAGAAAAACAAAGGTGTGCACATCACCATAAAATGCACAAAGAAGAGAATGCAAACAAGGTGTGTATATCACCTACAGGACCGGTACATGCACCAAGAACAGTCTTACCAGGTGTGCAAGTCACCGTAGGAGAAATCAGCTGTTGCAAGTGGCCGTGAAGAAAAACATCTGAATGGAGAAAAGAAAAAAAAAAAAAAACTGTTTGACCTTTAAAGAGGGACAGCACTGCAGTTGCGATGAAGAAAGAAAAAAAAAAACGGGCAAGTATTCCTTTTTCAGAGGAAATATCTCTCGTTGCGTTGCTCTCTCGGAGGAAGGAGAGAGTTAACAGGAACTGTGTAGTGCCAGCCAATGATACGAGGCGTCTGAGAAGGGAGGCGTGTCGTTTGACTGCTCCGCTTCGGAAAGGAGGCGTGTCGTTTGACTTCTCCGCTTTGGAAAGCTGACACAATACACCATCCGATGAAACTGACACAGCCCATGCGCATGAGAAACAGGCTCGACTGGAGACCATAAACTTCGCCAAGACCACGACCAGACCAGGTCCATAGGTTCGCTCTGGTTCCTTACGCCGCTGTATTACTGCAAGAAGCTGCACGTCCGCAGGGTGGCCAGCCAAGATCGTCGCCAAAATTGTGGTGAACAAACGTCGCACTCAAGTCGTCGTGAGTGATAAACAGTTTACTTTATTACAAGTAACACAGGAGAAAAGCGAACCAACACTTGGCAGGCAGCAGCGCTCCGCCGTTATCGCCAACCGTCTCCCCACTCCCCGTTCAAACCCCGCATTCCATTGATAGGTGTACACGAGACCTCGAGGACGCGAGGCGTCCTCGAGCTCCCGTGGACACGAGCTCGTTATAACAGTAGCAGCGCTCCACCGTTATCGCCAACCGTCTCCCCACTCCCCGTTCAAACCCCGCATTCCATTGATAGGTGTACACGAGACCTCGAGGACGCGAGGCGTCCTCGAGCTCCCGTGGACACGAGCTCGTTATAACAGTAGCAGCGCTCCACCGTTATCGCCAACCGTCTCCCCACTCCCCGTTCAAACCCCGCATTCCATTGATAGGTGTACACGAGGAGTCCTCGAGCTCCCGTGGACACGAGCTCGTCATAACAGTACTCATAAAAATTTCAATATATCACTATCACTTCACATAAAATTTTGTAAGTCTCTTTTGCACTTTATATGTTATTACAGCATATAAGGTTTAAAGGTACATCAAAGATAAACTTAACGAAATGCAATCTTAACATAACCTCATGTAGCACCTACTTCCCCTTCCTTTTTGTTTTCAGTGCTCACGTTATACATCCTAATATTGCTGTCCATTATCTAACACATGAAGCATTTAATTCTCACATAGAAGTTACTGTGTTATCGTTTATTTATCACGTTTATCTAATCATGCCACTTAAATGTCAGATTTCACATCTACTTATTGACTGTTATGTGTTATCAGAAAACTACTTCTAACATTCTGCATGCTTTTACAATGCAGTATCTAAATCAGAACTTAATTTGTGTGTTTCTTGAAATGTGGAGTCTAATACACATTTTGTAATTTCCATGTAAAATAGTGTCACAAACCATTTGTGTGCAAAATTGTTGTAAATAGATGAGAGGTAACACCTCTGCTCTATCACACCCACACAATGCCCATGGAACACCTACCCATGGCAGAGCAATGCAACATAGCGATTTGCGCAGCATTGGGTTACTTCATATTTGTGGAGCCACTCTAAGCGACGCTAAGTGACTTTGCGTGGTTTCAAAAACATGACCTAAGGTTTGCTTCGCTCTTCCACCACGTTGCATTGTGCAAGAGCGATGCAAACCGGGTCATCAATACAACCCTTAAGGGTACTCAGAAATGAAGACATATTTATTTGGCATTTCTAGATTTAACATTTGTCGTTTGTCCTCTCCAAAAATAAGTCAATTTTGAGGTGACATTTTGCTGCTCCTTTCACCTACCAATGTGAAGTAACGAGGCAGGAAGCAAAGGAACTGTAGGTATCTTCTTTATTAAGACAACCCCTCAGCATTAAGGAATCACGCCGAGTGATAAGTAAAGAATGAATGTAACATTCCAATACAAAGAAATAAATACACAGAACCATGGAATTGTTCGGATTCCTAATTCTAACGAATCATACAATTCCAAACCATGACATAGTACTTAACCACGATACTACACATCCTCCTTCTTTCAAATAAAACAAACAAAAATAAAAAAATAAAAAAATGTAAGACTCACAAACAAAATCATCAAAACGTTTAGGTCTAACAATGTTTCTACCAAAGGTATTAACTTTTAATTCATTGGAATGTTGAGGAACAATGTCTTTACAACATTCAGATGAGATTTCAGCTTGAGGAAGGCCTTCAGTGGAAACCACAACAGGTGGAAGATTTACATCAGTGGAAACCACAAAAGGTGGAACATCTACATCAGAAGGACCATCCTCTCTCTGAATACACACATCAGACATAAAAGAAGAACATTCAGGATGAATATTGATCCACCAATAGTTTCTGGAAGACACAAATTCTTTAGGATCACTAGGAACAAAATCACTTTTGACTAAAGATAAATGACTCATATGACGTACATTACCATCAGATAGCTTAACAGTGTTGTTCATAACTTTCACAATTTGAACTGGAGGACCAAATCTGCTTTGACCCTTAGATACCATCTTGTTAGATTTGACACGAACCCATTGTCCTATAGACAAATGGACATTCTTGGTACCATGCTTTTTATCAAAATACTCCTTATTTTTGCGTTGAGATGATAGATACAATTTTTAATTTTTTCGGCATCCTTGACAACTTGTGTGCTCCTGTCCATCCATCCTGAATTGACTTTAGAATGTGGAATGCGACCTCTCATGACCCCAAAGGGAGTCTCTCCAATAGAATCATGATTAGTGACTCTGTAAGTCCAAAGCATTTTCAAAAGTTCATGCTCCAATTTTTTTTTACCGTGAATGGCCAACTGCAGCACACCCTTGATAACTCGGTTGACCCTCTCAACGGCACCATTGCCCCTTGGATGATAGAGTGCAGAAAATTTGTGTGAAATACCAGCAATTTCCAAGAATTGTTTCATTTCAACCGACTTAAACTGTACACCATTGTCAGTGAGGATGTTTTTTGGGAAACCTTCACGAATAAAAATACTGCCTAAAAAGTCAATGACAGATGTGGTGTTTGCTTTATCAGCAACTTGAAGTTCAAACCATTTAGAAAAAAATCAACAAGTACAAGAATGTATTTAGTTGAACCATCACTCCACACAATGGGACCCATAATATCTAAAGCTAAATCATCCCATGGAAGAGATGGACACCCTAAAGAACTTAAAGGAGCGTTAAGTGTTTTTGTGATTTATCAGCACATTCACAATCATTGCAAGATCTTACAAATCTTTCAGTTTCTAAGTCAACTTTAGGCCACCAATAAAGAGATTTGACATTTTTCTTAGTACGAGTGATGCCACAATGGCCTTCATGGCAAAGGGAAATAATCTTATTTCTTAAAGAGATAGGCGGAACAATTTTGTCTCCTCTAACAATGAACATACCATCAATTCCCAATTCGTTTCTAACCTCCCAGAAGGCTTTCATTTCACCAAGCAACTCGGGTTTAACAGAACCCCAACCCTGTTGTATTTTGATTAAGACAGATTTAAGGGAATCGTCAAGTTCCATAGCTTGTTCCCATTCTGATTCGTGTAACCCTTTATTTTCATTAGTGGAGAAAATACTAGCAACACAAAAATCATTCCAGGGATTAACATCAATTTCTCTGAGAGGTAGAGATAATCTGCTAAGAAAATCAGCAGTTACATTTTTCTTTCCAGGAACATATTGTACATCATAGATAAAGTCTTGAAGACGCATAGATAGCCTGGCAATTCTAGCTGATGCCCTGGACAATCCATCTGAGGTAAGTAATTTTGTCAGTGGTTTGTGGTCAGTGCGTACCGTAAATTTCCTTCCCCATAAAAATTTGCGGAAGTGCTCTAAAGCCCATACACAGGCCAGTGTTTCCCTTTCTATAACAGAGTATTTCTGTTCAGTGGGAGACAATGTCCTGGACGCAAAAGCAATAACGATGTCTGAGCCTCTCTCATCTTTTTGGGAAAGAACACTGCCTAAACCTTTGCCACTAGCATCGGTGGTTACAAAAGTGGAAGCAGTGGGATTAAAGGCTTGGAGTTTAGGAGCTTTACTAATGGCAAGTTTGATATCATCAAAGGCAGATTGACACTCAGACGACCAATCAAATTTGATTTTGTTTTTTAACAAAGAACGCATTTCATGAGTGCGTTCAGAAAAATTCTCAACGAACTTCGAATAAAATTCTGCTAAGCCTAAAAATGAACGTAATTCATCTTTATTAGAAGGTGAGGGAGCTTGACTGATGACTTCTACTAATTTTTGTTTAGGTTTAATGCCTTGGTCAGTGATTTCGTGTCCAAGGTAAGTAACCTTATTTTCAGCGAACTTGCATTTGCTTATTTCCGCAGTAAGACCTTTCAGGGATAAAATGGATAAAACCTTCCTCAACACTTCATCATGGTGTTGTTGTGATTTACCCATGATTAAGATGTCATCTTGAAAGAAGGTGACTTCATTTATGTTGCCGAAAAGCTCAAACATTAACCTTTGGAAAACGGCTGCTGCAGACGCAAGTCCAAATGGCATGCGTCTAAATTGGTAACAACAGAAAGGTTGACAAAAAGCAGTTAAGTGTTTGGATTTTTTGTTGAGGACAACCTGGTGGTAAGCGCTAGAAAGGTCTAAGGTAGAAAACCATTTAGCATCTCTTGTAAGCATTAACATTTCATCTATGCGGGGCAACGGAAATTGGTCCACCACAATATTGTCGTTTAAACCTCTAAGATCAACACATAAACGAACCTTGCCATTGGCACGTCTGGCTACGACTAAAGGTGAAACCCATTCAGATGCTTCTATTGGTTCAATGATACGCGCATCTAGCAATTTTTGTAGTTCAGCCTTGACTTCATCCCTAACAATGAAGGAAATATTACGGGTCTTGTGAATTTTGGGCGAAGCATTGTGTTTTAATCTTATCATATGGGAAAAACCTTTCAACTTGCCAATAGTGCCGTTAAATACTTCTGGGAATTCACGGAGAACCCATTTTTTAGTATCTTCAGCATCACATGCAACAAGAACTTGTTCAGGACTATTAAGGTCAAGTATAATTTTAAGTTTCTTATGATCTTTCCGTCCTAAAACAGAAGGTCCATCCTTGGCTACATATAATTTGCACAGTGCGTGTCTACCTTTAAATCTAAAAATGAGTTCTCTGAAACCAATGACATACATTTTTTCACCAGTGAAACTTTCCGGAGATATATCAGGAGCAGCTAAATAATCACCAATGACATCAACAAAATGCTTACCCCAAATATTTTCCGCAATAATCGTGTACGGAGAACCTGAATCAGCAGCAACCTGCAAAGAAACCCCACGAAAAGAAACACAGCAAATAGGTTTACTGTTAGAATGACTAGAGATATTAAGTACTTTTCTTTTTGTTCTGACAATAGTGTCTTGATCATCATCACTGTCAACAGAGGAAGATTGATCCTCATCACTCTCTTTTATACATGAGACCTTACCTTTACTCCACTTTTTACCTTTGCGCATACAGGCTTTGGCAAAGTGTCCAACTAAACCACATTCGGAACATTTGACAAATTTAGCTGGGCACTTATCAAAATTTGCAGAATGAGATGGGCTTCTGCACCTGTAACAAGCAAAACTGGGATTTTTGTAATTTGTGCTATGTTCTGGTTTCTTAAAGTTTTTCTTACCAACAAAGGTAGTATTGGGAACAAATTTTTTTTTACTATCAGAAATCTTATTCACTGAATCACCACTATCAACCTTAGCACTTCCTAGTGACACTTTAGCACAACGTTCTAAAAGTTCTGCTTTTTTAACAATAGTTAAAATATCTTTAAGACTAGAATCACCATCAACCCAAAGTCTATCTTGAATTGACTTGTTCTTAGTGTACTTTATGACTTGGTCTCGAATGAGATTATCATGTAGGGTACCAAACTTGCAGGTGATTGCTAACTTCTTGAGCGCAGAAACATAATCATCGATGGATTCGTGTTTCTCTTGTTTACGCTGAAAGAACGCATGTCTCATAACTGCCTCACACACTGCGGGAGAGAAATGCTCGTCTAAGTCTAATAAAGCAATTTTGAAAACATCAAGATCGCCGGATCTGTCGCGTTTTTGGAGTTGATTGTAAGCCCTTAAACCTTCTACACCAAGACAGTACATTAAAATTCTCTTCTTTCTCTCAGGAGACAAAACGCCACTGCAATCCTCTAAATTAGCAATATAATTCAAAAAATAATCTTTCCATTCAAGCCATTGTACTTTAGATTAACCCTGGGCGTAATACTTCACTACACTCACGGAACATGCAAAGTTTGTACTACTACACACTACACACTACACAAATTGCACAAATCAACATAGCGTAGCAGCAGTATAATAAACACCTACAAATACTTTGATAAAGCAATTTTCTATGCTAAAAAGCATATAACCAATTCACAAAAGTGAACTTTGGCAATAAAATATCAAGCAATGAGAGAGGTGATGATTTTGGGGTCCCCCTAACCTAGGGGGAGGACCAAGCAGATGCCTTGAACACAAAAAGCATATCATGTGAACGATTCAGTGGTGGTCCCTTCCTCCTAGGACCACCCCAAGCACAGTTATGGGCAAAAATACAATCCCAACCAAAGGCCCTGCAAAGCATTATGGGACGAGATTAGCAGTGGGCAGTGAATATTATAGTATCGAATATCAAAATAATTCTACAAAGAGCTGCAGTTCAACTAGTCGTTACTAGATGTCCCTCACGAGTCAAAAGCAAAAGCATTGAAATTATTAATACATCAAGCTGCAGTTCCACTAGTCGTTACTAGATGTCCCTCACGAGTCAAATGCAAAAGCATTGAAACCCTTTCATGAAGCTTTTGCATTTGACTCGTGAGGACATCTAGTAACGACTAGTGGAACTGCAGCTCTTTGTAGAATTATTTTGATATTGGATACTATAATATTCACTGCCCACTGCTAATCTCGTCCCATAATGCTTTGCAGGGCCTTTGGTTGGGATTGTATTTTGCCAATAACTGTGCTTGGGGTGGTCCTAAGAGGATGGGACCACCACCGAATCGTTCAAAAGATGTGCTTTTTGTTTTCAAGGCATCTGCTTGGTTCTCTCCCTAGGTTAGGGAGGATCCCAAAATCATCACCTCTTCACTGCTTGTTAATTTATTGTTTTCATTTTTGTGAAATGACTATATGTGTTTTTAGCATATAAAGACAGAGATACTTATTTTATCTTAACTTGCACTATGCAAGATGCCTTTGGCAATTATTGTACAGTGCAGTCAAGCACACAGCTACGCACTGCACTACTACGTGTAGTTCAAAATGTACTTTGCGTAACTACGTCTAGTGCTACTATGCAAACTACGTCCAGGGTTACTTTAGATTCACCAGGATCCGATAAAAATTCTTTGGGAGAATTAAGATCGAAAGCAGAAGAAGATCTGGGTGGTTCTTCGACTGTAGGCATGTTCACACTAAAATCTCCTGTATATTATGTTATGTTAAAAGTGTGGTAGAACGTGCTCTTGAAATGACAGTCAAATAATCAAAGCAGGTACTTACGGCTGTGGAAAACGTAAGATCTTTGATTAAATAAATGTATTTAAAAATGAAAGGCATTAATCACTTTAAATGCTGGTAAACGTCGTTGACAAATTGCGAGTAATTTGCGTGGTTGGCACAATGTAGTGGTTGGCACAATGTAACCGAAGTAGTTGAATGCAGGAAATACAAGAAGCAATCATCAAAATGGCGGCACGTATTCTGCGTCGTGCGGGATGGCTTTCGGCAAGAAAGTGCACCAAACCCTGCTGCACAGTGCAAAAGACGGAAGCGGCGAGATGCGTGTGTCCGGTGCTCAACGTGCGTAGATTGCACGAGAACGAGCACGGGGGAACACAACAGAGATGGCTCGTGGAAGATTAACGTTGGAACAGAAGGTACGTTAGCAATCAAAAAATGCGCTACCTTACCGTTCGTGTTTTCGGTGCTGAAACGTAGATTCAATCAATTGCGGTTTTCAGTATAGACAGGAAAATAGTCTTAAATAAACGTTGGAACGAAAGGGAAGATCAAAGGAAAATAACCTTACCCAACCGTTCACATCTTTAATGCCGGAACATCCCTCCAAGTCTATGTAGAAGTACGAAGGTAGGATTCCATAAGCAAAATTAGCAATATCCACAAACGGCTGTAGGAATTTCCACAATCCATATATTCCAGAATATATCATTCGAAATCCCACTTTGAAGTAGGTCATCATCATCAATCTCCTTTATTCGGATATACAAAATATCCATAAAAGTACAAAGCAAAATACCAGCATACATTAATATATTCAAATTTAAAACAACAATAAATACCTAATTTGATACAATAAAATACAATAATATCATATACACTGTTAGAAAAAGAGACGACACTGCAAAGATAGGATATTACATAAAAATATAGCAGCATGATAAGTAAAGTGCATGTTTTATAACAGATATCAGTCATTAGAATACGTTCTACATTAACCGCAATCCAAATTTAAATACTAATCCAAAAGGGAGAACAGTAATAAAAAATACACTCGAGTTTTGCTTAAATAATGTCCATAGAGGCACGTGAGCGGACAGCCATTTTCAAAATTGTGCTTACCCGAAAAATTAAATTTTCCCCATCAAGTTTAAGAATAACACTATAGGCTTCTCTGAAATCATCAATACCCAGGGCTTTAAAATAAGGGATCAATAATTGCATACTGTATTTTCGGTAGTAGTTACAAAAGAATATAAAATGTAACATCGATTGGTTTCCATGGTTGCCACAATAACATGGCGTTTGCTCAAGGTTTATATTAAAGCCTAAAGGGAAGCACAATAAGTATTTTAGGGTGCCTGATCTAAGGCGAAAGAGCAAACTACGATCCCAGCGGTTAATAGCTTCTAAAAGATAACCAGCTGGCAAATATGGCCGGGTGACATCACCCTCTACCGTGGATATATAACGAAATACTGTAGATTTCGAGAATTCTCGCTCATACCTAATACCTTCATAATGTTTATACAGAGCCTTCTGAATAATCTTTTTATTGATGCCTTCCAAATGATTTGGATTTATAAAAATATGTGCGAGATTTATACTAGTCAAGCTAGTCCTAACAGCAGCCAACCATGGTATATCAATGCCCTTATCACAGTTAAGGCAGTCAGTTATAATTTCTCTGCTCAGTGCTGCCGCTGGATTTTGCCATACTTTTAACCAAAATACGGCAGGGCGAGACCTAATATAATCTTCCACATATAGCAAATTCAACTCTCTGTGACAGATATAAGATGATGAAGAGATCGGTGCCCCCAGTACTCTCCGGCAAAATCTATTTTCCTCGATCTGGGTGCTATTACTATTTGTATGACCCCATATCTCTGCCCCATATGTTACTATGGGTAGACACTGAGTTTTATAAATATTCAGTAAAGATAGCACTACCTCAGATCTTCTAGGCTGGGGAAAACTCAAAACTGAGTTAACCGATTTTGAGAATTTACTTCTGCCATATGCAGAATGGGCCGCCCAGGAACCGTTATCAGAGAATACTAGACCCAAATAGGGGAAAGTGCAAGTGCTTATCAATTTTTCAGGACCTAAATTAATAACTTTAATAGAATATTTTTTGGGGCCACAACACATTAAAAAGATTTTTTAAATTAGTGCAAAGATCTAATCCGTTCATAAAATCATCAAAACCCCTAACTAAAATGCGGAGAGAGTTCGGGGTGCGACCCATTAAAACCGCGTCATCCGCATACAATAGAGCAGGGAGTTTATTACCATTGATCATTGGGACGTCTGTATTCAAAGTTAATAATGTATTATGCAACTCATTGATATATAAAATAAATAGGAGAGGAGCCAGTACACACCCCTGCCTGACCCCTCTACCAATGGATATATCCCCTGATACCTCCCCAGCCATACTAATCCTAACCCTTGCCCTTAAATCCCTATGTAAATACGATAAAAAGTGCACTAAATCCTCATCCAACCCGTATCTTAAAAGGCATGCCCACAAACGCGATCTATTAACAAAATCAAAGGCGGATGTCAAATCCATAAAAGCCAGGTAGATTGGGGATTGCCGGGCTATTGTATATTTACCTATAATTAGATTGAGATTAAGGCATTGTTCCACAGTTCCCAGATTACTTCTGAAACCTAACTGGCATTTGTTTAAAATACTTCCTTCCTCCGCCCAGGACCTGATTTTGTTGAATAATACCCTGCCAAGTATCTTAAGAGTATTATCGATCAGGGAGATCGGTCGTAGCAGCTCGGGTTGGATCTATCCCCCTTTTTAAATATTGGAACGATTATACTGGAGGCCCATGTTTCAGGAATATGGAAGTTTGTTAAGTTATTAAAAACGTTCAGAAGAAGAGGTGCCCAAAACTCTGTATTATACTTTATAAGGTCAATCGGTAGACCATCCGGGCCAGGGGCCTTATTCCCTAAACTCTGATCAATGGCATCCTCGACTTCAGTCAGCGTTATATGTATTCTTGACACAGGATAGATGTCACTATAGTCCCCATTGTCAGGCGGAGCTGTATATATTTTAGAAAAATGCGCTTCCCAAGTTTCAGCAGATATGTTACAACTTATCGGGGTAATTGAAAGGGCCCGGGTTCTCATGTTTTTAACCACAGCCCAAAAACCCTTTGAATTATTGAGCCTTGCAGCACATGCCAAGTTGTCCCACTGTTCTTTTAGGATTTCATCTTTTCTCTCCTTGACCACCTTTTTATATTGGCCCCTCAACAATCTTATGTGGTTAACATCCCTTGGTGCCTCATTCATAGCTGCCCGAAGCTCTCTATTTGCTTGTGAGCATGTGGTATTGAACCATTTCTTTTTACTGTTTGACACGGGTCTTGAAATTATTTGTTTAACACCTGCGCATAAATCGGTAAATGCGGTGACTACCTCGGGGTTAGGGTCAATTAACGACAGGCAGCTATTAACGGATAGGTGATATGTTGACAGCATTTTTAAAATACTTTACAATTATCTATACCTTTCCATATAATTCTTAAATTGTCTGTCGAGGATGCTATGTTACAGGCCCCTGGTTCCTTAGAAAAGCCGGGTTTTAGTGCTACCCTAAATGTTACAAAGTTAGGGTTGTGATCCCCATACATGGTAGGTATAACCTCGGCTTTGACCAAGAGATCTTCCAGTACGTCTGATATAAAGACGTAGTCTATTACTGAGGCACAGCCACGTCCTCTATAAGTTGGTAATGGGTGACTGTTGCAGTAATTTATATCAGCAATATCCATCTCATTAAGTAGATTATATTTTGGTAAATAACCCAATAACTCAGTCCCCCTTCTGCATGGGGGTGCTTGCAATGTATAAGCAGCACCTGCCCAATTTACCCCTGAAATTTTAGCATTAAAATCACCACCCAAACAGATTCCAGCTAACTTATGTGACCTCATTGGGTCTTGAAACTCTGAAACAAAGTTAAAAAGATTCACAAAATTTAAATTAGGTTCAGATAAAAAATCATTATTATAAAAATTAATAAAACAAATTGAGACCCCACATGTATATATCAGGGCCTGAAAATTGGTTCTATGTGTAGGAATAATTTTAACAGTGCCTCCTGAAGAAATATTAACCCAGATAGAGAGGCCGCCTGACGGTCTCCCATATAACGAGGTATTTGCCATTACATTAAAACATTCAAACCCTTCAAGATACAGTTCTTTTGTTGCCTAAGTCTCTTGAAATAGCAATACATCAAATTCGTTTACCATCTTTACCCAGTCCTCGATGGCTATTTTAGATGCCAGCCCGGCAATATTCCAACTAAACACACGCAAATCGTGTGTCTCTGGGCTGTCAGTTGTGGAGGAAACCAATGGAACTATAGAGAGGGATGGCTCAGTAGGTGTTATTATGGGCTGCAGTCAATCTAAACTATCCAAGCCAGAAAGGGCCATAAATCTGTTTTGCGTCAAGTGTAAATTGGTATCCAATATGTTATGTCTAGGGTTTGGCTTATAAAAATAACCAAGAGGTAGTGACCAAATATCAGTAGATATGCCATTGGTACACTCTTTTGCTGATAATACAAATCTTACAGAAGCTGGTCGCCGAAAATTTATGACTTTGAAGTAGGTATAAAAACCTTTCAGGAGAAAAAAAAAATGTTCGCACGTAGAAGTGGGTTTGTGGGGTTGTCAGTGGATCCCGTCCTGTCGCCAAATTCCTGAAGTAACGAGGCAGGAAGCAAAGGAACTGTAGGTATCTTCTTTATTAAGACAACCCCTCAGCAATAAGGAATCACGCCGAGTGATAAGTAAAGAATGAATGTAACATTCCAATACAAAGAAATAAATACACAGAACCATGGAATTGTTCGGATTCCTAATTCTAACGAGTCATACAATTCCAAACCATGACATAGTACTTAACCACAATACTACACAATGACTCACGTTTGCAGTTTGTTTCAATCTGTTTCAATCTGGGGCCCTCTGTTGAGAGTGCGCTCACAGTGACGTCACAGGAAGTGATGTCACAATAAGTGACGCTATAAGAAGTGATGTTGTGCCTTTATAATATTCCCCACATAAAATGAAGCAGGACTATTTCGCAAAAGCAAGCTAGCATCACGAAGATATTGTGGTTAGTTTTATTGGTTTTTTATATATATAAATGACACGTTTTCTGCGTATTATTGTGTATATGAGCTCAGGAAATGCTGAAAGGGACGCTATTTATAAACAGAGATAAGTTGTGGAACCTATTATTACCCCTTTTAAATGCATTTAGGGAGTTAAAAATGTGCTGGGTGTATTAGTCAAGGCTGCTGTTAATGTTTCTTTGTTTTATGCCTGTATTCTTCATATACAGCCTTAAAGCACAAACGTGTGAGGCAATGGTAGTTCATGAGGCTCAGAAGGGATAATGGAGTGAAGATTCCTTTTCACCAATTCAAGGGAAGCTGCCAGTGGGCAGGGGTTTCCTAAGCACCAGAGGCCAGGGTACACCCATGCAGTGTTTACAAATGAGCAGCTGCAGTGCTGGGGCAAAGGTGACATCTCTCTGCCTCCTTCAGCCTCCGGTAAAAGAAACAGAGTACCCCCTCTAACAATGGTGGGGGGCTCATTCACCAGAGGTCGAAGTGGACTGGATCTGTGGGGCACGACAAGCCCAAACCTTTTTTTAATTTTAAACCAAAACGGTTCTCCTACCTTTTTTGCTAAAAAAAACAATTCGGCAGGTTAATTCCAACAGTCGAGATGCCTCTGATGTGCTGTGAATGCCTTCTTGCCAGGGTGCCTGCTGCCTGAAAGAAATGTAAGTGTGTGCCATTGGTTAATTTGCAAATGTTGAGGCTGCTTGGAAGCTGTATTGGCTTTAATTGATGGAGTCACTTGAAGCTTTGTGATGACAAATTTTAATCTTTTTGTGAGGTACTGTAAGGGTATTACCAGCTGAGCTGTGGAGTGGCTGCTTCTAATGGACATTCATCAAATGATCTGTGCTCAATACAGTCTGATATCTTATTAGTAAAATCTATACTTTGAAAGCACTTTTTATCGTAAATCTAAATCTTTTTTCGCATTTTGTGGCAGTCTATCTTATACTGTGTGAAATGCTAGTTTAAAATAATTACTTATAATTTCACAATGCTGTCTGTGACAGACTGGGACCTCATAGCACTAAAAACTCACCAATGACTTCCTCACTGCACCAACCAGGAGTCAATTCTTTGGCTCTCTCTGGTTACACACATAGATATCTGCAGTGATCACATTAACCAATAGAGGTTTCATAACGTAAACTAGCTTATTTCCCACTTATTAAAGTGCACATTTATTTTATATGCAGTTACTTAAAGGTGAAAGACCAATGAAATAGTTACAAAATATTTTGTTCTTTTTAGCCTCGCCTTTGACCCCGCCCCTACGCTCACTGACCATGCCACTATTGCACTCAAGACCACAGTAACCATACTTTTTGAATGCACTTTGACTGGTGCCTTACACGCACGTCCTCCCCTGACTTGTGCCCTATATATCGCTCTAGAGCCATCAATGCTCAAAAGCTCACTATGTAAGTGGACATAAAGTTTGAGAGCCATCAATATGTCCATGCTGCATAGCCCAGCTGATGTGATATCCTTCATGTGTTAGTAATTCGCCTGGTCCTGAGGGTCTTAAGGAAGGTACCTAAGGTAAGTATCCTCCCAAGTTTGTAAACTGCCCTGGAAAGATTTGCCATGCACTGAGTTGATGAGAGATGGGTGAGGTAGCAGAAAAACCACCTTAGAGCCTGTCTATGTAAAATGGTAATGGGAGGAAGAAGAGGTGGCCTAAACTCTTCTCCTAAAGGCTAGACCTGCAGACTTTGGAAGCTGGGATACAGGATTGAATCCGGGCATCGACTCAATATCCTGTGATTCTGGGCAGATCACTTAACCTCCCTGTGCCTAACAACTAAAAAGAAGTCAATCAATCAATCAGGGAATTGTAAGCGCGCTACTCACCCGTGAGGGTCTCAAGGCGCTGAGGGGGGGGTCCGCAGATCTGTTTAGCCGAAGAGCCAGGTCTTGAGGGTCTTCCTGAAGGTGTTCCGGGAGGGGGCGCGTCTGATGTCTGCCGGTAGCTCGTTCCAGGTCTTGGCTGCAATGTGAGAGAAGGATCTTCCGCCTGCTCTGGCTCTGTGGATGCGCGGGGTTTCGGCCAGTGCGAGGTTGGAAGATCGGAGGTTTCTTTTGGGTATGTGGAAGTTGATTCTGTCGTTGAGGTATTTGGGTCCGTTGTTGTGTAGACATTTGTAGGCGTGAGTGAGGATTTTGAAAGTGACTCTTTTCTCCACGGGGAGCCAGTGGAGACTTCATGGGTGTTGGCTGATGTGTTCGTGTCGGGGGATGCCGAGGACGAGTCTGGCAGCGGTGATCTGTATTGTTTGGAGTTTGCGGAGTAGGGACTTGTTGATGCCGGCGTAGAGTGCGTTTCCATAGTCCAGTCTGCTGGTGATGAGTGCGTGGGTGACTGTCTTCCTTGACTCAGGGGGGATCCACTTGAAGGTCTTGCGGAGGATGCAGAGGGCGTTGAAGCAGCTGGAGGTGACGGCGTTGAACTGTCGGTTCATGGTGAGTGATGAGTCGAGTACGATGTCGAGGTTCTTGGCGTGGTCTGAGGGGGTAGGTGGGCTTCCAAGGGCGGTCGGCCACCAGGTGCTGTCCCATGCAGAAGGGGTGGTACCGAGGACGAGGACTTCTGTCTTCTCGGCGTTGAGCTTCAGGCAGCTGTTGGTCATCCAGACTGCGACGTCTTGCATTCCTTTCTGGAAGTTGAGTTTGGCAGTGGTGGGGTCTTTGGTGAGGGAGAGGATGAGCTGGGTGTCGTCGGCGTAGGATATGATGTTGAGGCCGTGTTGTCGGACGATGGCTGCGAGGGGGCCATGTAGCTGTTGAAGAGGGTGGGGCTCAGTGATGAACCCTGTGGGACTCCACAGGTGATTTTCGTGGGGTCGGAGAGGAAGGGTGGGAGTCTGATCCTTTGGCTTCTTCCGGTGAGGAATGATCGGATCCAGTTCAGGGCTGTTCCTTGTATGCCTGCGTCGTGTAGTCTGGCGACTAGTGTGCGGTGGGAGACGGTGTTGAAGGCCGCTGATAGGTCGAGTAGGATGAGGGCTGCAGAGTGGCCTTGGTCCAGGAGGGTGCAGATGTCGTCTGTGGCGGCGAGGAGGGCGGTCTCTGTGCTGTGGTTGCTTCGGAATACGGATTGGGACGGGTCGAGGATAGCATTCTCTTCAATGAATCGTGTCAGTTTCCTGTTGACTGTTTTCTCTGCAACTTTGGCTGCGAAGGGGAAGAGCAAGATGGGCCAATAGTTCTTGAGGTTGGTGGGGTCAGCTGTGGGCTTCTTGAGCAGGGGTCTGACTTCTGCGCGCTTTCAGTCGTCTGGGAAGATGCCTGTTTTGAAGGTGGTGTTGATGGTGCGTTGTAGTTCGTGTGCGATGGCGGCCGCAGCTCTGTGGTAGATGTGAGGGGGCTGGGGTCGGTGGGGGCCCCCGAGTGGATGCTTTTCATGGTCGAGGCGGTGTCTTCGGCCGTGATCGGTGTCCAGTTGGAGATGGTGGGCTGGCTGGTGTTTCTGGGGGGCGGGGGGCCGTCTGTGGCACCTGGTGGATGGTCAATGAAGTTGTCATAGAGGTTTTTGATCTTGAGGTGGAAATAGGTTCCAAGCTTGTCTCAGAGGTCTTGGGATGGTGTGATGTCTGTGGCTTCGCTGCGTGGGTTGGTGAATTCCTGAATGACACTGAAAAGTTCCTTGGAGTTGGTGGAGTTGGCCAGTATTTTGTTGTGGATGAAGTTCCTCTTGGTTGCTCTGATCTGGTTATGGTAGTCCGTCAAGGCGTCCTTGTAGGTGGTGTGGTTTTCGGTTGTCTTGGTGTTTCTCCAGTTCTTCTCCAGGCGTCTGCAGGTGTGTCTGGCTTCTTGGAGAGTGGTGGTGAACCAGGCGGCTTTCCTGGGGCGTTGTCTGTCGGGGTTGCGTAGCGGGGCGAGCTCATCTGCGCAGTTGAAGATCCAGGTGTGGAGTTCTCTGGCTGCGTTGTTTGCGTCATTTGCGTCGGGTGCCCAGGTGTGGTTGTCTCGGGTGAGGGTGGAGTTAAGTTGCTCGCCGGTAACCTTGCTCCAGTTCCTTCGAGGTGGGCGTGGGGCTGGTTTGGGTGCCTTGGATTTGTTGATGGCGAAGTGTACGCAGTGGTGGTCGGTCCATGGCGGCAGCGTTGTGTGGCTGAATTGGACGCTGTTTCCTGCCGCGAAGATGGGGTCGAGGGTGTGTCCTGCTCTGTGGGTCGGTGTGTTGACAAGTTGTTTAAGTCCGATGCTGGCGAGGTTGTCACAAAGGATAGTGGAGTTGGGGTGGCTGGGGTTGTCGAGGTGGAAGTTCAGGTCTCCAATGAGTATGTAGTTTGCTGAGGCGATGGCGAGGGGTGCGATGAAGTCGGTGATGGTGGTGGCGAAGGGTGTTCGGGCCGGGGGGTCTGTAGATGAGGGTTCCTCGGAGTGTGGCTTTGGGGGTGGTCTGGACCTGGAAGTGCAGGTGTTCGGCGGAGGGGAAGGTTTCGCTGGAGGTGGTGAGGTGGAGGGTGCTCTTGTGGGCGATGGCGAGGCCCCCTCCTGGGTGGTTGGGGCGGTCTTTCCTCTGGATCTTGTATCCGTCTGGGATGGCGGTGCTGATGTCGGGGGCGGAGGATGCGTTGGTCCAGGTCTCTGTGAAGAAGGCGATGTTGGGCGAGAGAGAGTCAAGTAGGTTCCAGATTTCCATGGCATGTTTGTGTACGGAGCGTACGTTGAGGAGGATGCATTTTAGGGTGTTGGAGGCCGGGGTGGCGGTGAGGGTCTGGCGACAGTGGAGGCAGGAGAACTGGCCGTGGGTCGTGTTCGGCGAGGCCTGTTGGCATTCTCTAAGTCTTCCCGGGTTGAGTGCGAGGAGGGTGGTGGTGTCGTAGCGATGGGTAGTGGGAGGTCCAGAGTTCCTGGCGCTGGCCGCAGTCGGATCGCGGACGGGCGCAGACGGGCTTGCCTTTGGCACACCTTCGGCGCGCCTGTGGCTCGTCCGCTGCGCAATTGCGCAGCGGCCGCCATTAAGTAGGGGAGGTGGGAGGGAGGAGAGGCTGGGAGGCGGGAGTGGGGAAATTCCGGAGTGGAATTCCGGGGGAGAATTCCGGGGGAGAATTCCGGGGGAGAATTCCGGGGGGGGGTGGGAGGGGCCGCAGGGGCAGCACCGGCGAAAGGCGAAAAGAACAGGCAGGCACGAGAAAATAAAAACAGTGGTGGAATTAGAGCAAGACACAGATGGGCACAATAACAGTGGCACAACAGGGAAAAATTAAGAAAAAAACGGCTGAGAAGTGTGTAACATCTGTCATTACAAAGCACTCTAATGCCATTGGTTCAAGTTCACAATATATAAAACTAAAAAAGCCAATGTAGTAGCTTTATTGAACATGAGCCTAGGAACTCTGTAATCCAGGAAGGGATGTTCCAGACAGAAGATGACACATAATATTGCTGGAAGCGCAGGTGTGGAGGAATGGTTCAAACCTAGCCCATTCCCCAGGAGCAGACATGGTTTCTTTGAATAAGTGCCATGGTGTAACAAGAACTGAGGGCCTCCCTCATGTACCAGTCCACTGAGCCCCCAAGTTTCACCCCCACTCCACCCCTATCAGAGTAGTCGACACTGGAAAAGGTCAGCGTGGACGTCTGCTCACTCACTCAACAGTATGAGTTGTGTCTGCAGCAGGGAGGCCATGACTAACATAAGACAAGGAACCGCACTTCATTTCTCTATTTGTGAATTCCCTCAATGACATACTAGGTCCTCTACTTCTGAGGGAGATAGTCTCCACTCATGGCTCACTTAGGATATGGTTCTGCGATGTCTTTCTTTATTCAGAAAGAGCTTGTCTCCAACACCTGCGATTCCTACTCTACTCTTGTTCATCCCCACACTTCCTGCCCAGTCCTTGGGGCAGGAAGTGGTGTCCAGTGTCCTAGCTGTGGATCTGGGAGGACTCTGTCATGTAGGAACCTAATGTTCTCATGACATGACAAAATAACCCTCCTTAACTATAAATCGCTCCCCCGCCATGCACAGTTTTCTCATCGATAATTTTATTGCAAATGTTGCAGTGATATTATCAATGTGTCATAGAAGATGTTATGAGTGATGTAAAATGTGGGGTAATTAGCAGTGCATGGCGAGAGCGTGAGTTATAGTTACCATAGGGCACGAGTTATAGTTACTTGAGATAACTATAACAGCTGAATTTCTATGGTTTTATGTGGGTAAAATCTGAACCTAACTATAATGACTTTGTAACCTTTGGATTTTTAGTGAATTTCTAAGGATTTTAAATTCTATTTCCTAACTATAACATCCCTGTAGCCTTTGGTTTTTTTCAGTGAATTTCTATGGCTTTTTTAATGCTACATCCTAACCATAATGGCCCTGTAACCTTTGGTTTTTTCAATGAATTTCTAGGGTTTATTTTAACATAAAGTAATATTTAATTACCATACATAAATGCAACTGGGCCATTAATGCAGCCGCTGCCCTTGCAGGTAAGAGCGGTGGAGCGGTGGGGCCGGGTGGGGAGAGGGATTTCGACAGACGACGATGAGGGAAAATTAAATATTTATTTAGTTTTCCCTCGTCATCTAATCCCCCCACCCGGCCCCACGCTCTTACCTGCACGGGCCACGGCTGTATTAATGGCTCAGGGAGAGGGGCCATGCGCCCCCCTCCCCTTCGCAGTTGTGGCTGGGCCCCGGGCCCCGGGCTGTGCCCTGGGGTATACGCGTCCCTGAGGATGAAATCGGACTGGGGAGGAGGCCCACGCGTGCCCACCCCCCAAATATATATAGTGTTTCTCCCACGACCTGGCCCACCCAGGGTGTGAAAAAAAACACAACCACCGGAGACAAGTTTGTTATTTTTTTTAATTTTGCCACGGATCTGTGGCTCCTCTGCAAATTTGCTGCAAAATTTAAAAAAAAAGTTTTTGGCCCCAGGTGGACCAGGCCTAGGGATTCAGGGTATTCCTACCCTGTCTCTTTGTGTTTTTTTTTGTGCCTTTTGTCTTAGGACTCGGGCCAAGTTCCGAGTCCGTAAGAGGGCTGGCATTACTTCCTGGCTGAAGTGGTGGCAGCAAATCAGATCTCAGTATGAGATCTGTCGGATCCATGGACCCTCCTCGTCTCTAGATATAAATACATCTTTATTTTTTAATTACTTCAAAACTACTGAACAGATTTACACCAAATTACAAAAAGCACTCCTTCTGGACCAAGATCTAGCTGTCTGCCAAATTTGGGGTAATTGCGTTCAGCGGTTTGGGCTGTAGGTGTGTCTAAAATCCCTATTGGAAATTACATGAGGAAAACATGTTTTGGGACCACCCCTTTTTCTCAGCCCCGCTTGACGAATCACCCCGAAAGTTTCCAAATAGCAGCTGAAGTGACTGACAAACTAGTTTTGAACATTTTGTATAGATTCATCGACACACACACGCTTTCATGCACACACACACACACAAACACACACACATATATTAAAATTGGGGTTTCACTGACATATACTTACCATTACGTTGTACAGTCATGCTTGGTAAAGGCAAATGCGTGATAAAGACTTGCAAGGTAAAAGCAATGCATGGTAAAGGCATTGCATGGTAAAGGATGCGTGGTGAAGGCATGTGTGGAAAGGCATTCATTGTAATGTCATATAAACGTCAATATCAGCTGGGTGGCAGTGTAGGCGGAGATGTGATGAATGGTCACAATGACATCAAGACATTGCATACATTTATCATACATACATATTTACAGCAGCAGATTTAATGGTGGGAGAGAGGTGTCAATGTAATGCGGTTAGACATTATTGCATCCTTGTAGGAGGACGTGTGCTCTGCGAGGGATGTTAAACATGGCCCTATGGGACACGTGCGCATGTCAGTTGGAAGTGAGATCCGGGGGATGAGGGGGGAGTAGATTCATGGATTGTAAATACAACGATGCGCAGGGAGGCTTGGGAGTGTCTGTAATACAAAGATGGCGAGGGAGCTTTGGGAGTGTCTGTAATAAAATGATGCGCAGGATAGTTTGGGAGTATGTGTAATACAGTGATGCACAGGGAGGTTTGGGAGTGTCTGTAATACAGTGATAACCAGGGAGTTTTGGGAGTGCCTGTAGCACATTGATGCGCAGCAATGTTTTGCTTTGCCAGTGTCTGTAATGCAGTGATGAGCGAGAAGTTCGATAGTGTCTGTAATACAATGATGTGCAGGTAGCTTGGGATCTTCTATAAAACAATCTTGCGCATTAAGGTTTTGGTGTGTCTGTAATACAATGATGTGAAGGGAGATTTGGGAGTGTCTGTAATACAAAGATGTGCAGAGAGGTTTGGGAGTTTGGGAGTGTCTGCAATACAGTGATGCACAGGAATGTTTTGGCATGTCTGTAATACAAAGATGGGAAGAGAGGTTTCAGAGTTTGGGAGTGTCTGTAATACAGTGATGCACAGGAATGTTTTGGTATGTCTGTAATACAATGATGCGCAGCAAGTTTTGGAAGTGTCTGTAATACAGTGATGCACAGGAAGGTTTGGACGTGTCTGTAATGCAATGGCGTGCAGGAAGGTTTGGAAGTGTCTAATACGATGATGCTGGAAGATTAGGGAGTGTTTGTAAAACAATGATGCACAGGTAGGCTTGGGAGTGGCTATAAAACAATCTTGCGCATTTAAGCTTTTGGTGTATCTGTAATGCAATGAAGTGTAGGGAGATTTGGGAGTGTCTATAATAAATTGATGTGCAGAGAGGTTTTAGAATGTCTGTAATAAAATTATATATAGCAAGGTTGTGGCGTGTCCGTAATATAATTATGTGCAGGGAGGGTTGAGAGTGTCTTAATACTGTGATGCACAGGGAGACTTGGTAGAGACTGTGATAGAATGGTGTGCAGGGAGGTTTGGGAGTGTGTGTAATACAATAATGAACATGAAGGTTTTGGTGTGTCTGTAATACAATGATGTGCAGAAAGGTTCGAAAGTGTCTGTAATAGAATGGTGTGCAGGGAGGTGTGGGAGTGTCTGTAATACAATGATGCGCAGGGAGGTATGGGAGTGTCTGTAATACAATGATGCACAGGAACGTTTTGGTGTGTCTGCAATACAATGATGCACAGGATGGTTTGGACGTCACTGTAATACAATAATGTGCAGCAAGGTTTGGAAGTGTCTGTAATGCGTTGATATAGAGGAAGGTTTGAACGTGCCTGTAATACAATGATGCACAGGAAGGTTTGGATTTGTCTGCAATAGAATGGTGTGCAGGGAGGTGTGGGGGTGTTTGTAATACAATGATGCACAGGGAGCTTTGGGAGTGTCTGCAATACGATGATGCACAGGATGGTTTGGACGTCACTGTAATGCAATAATGTGCAGCAAGGTTTGGAAGTGTCTGTAATACGATGATGCAGAGGAAGGTTTTGACGTGCCTGTAATACAATGATGCGCAGGGAGCTTTGGAAGTGTGTGTAATACGATGATGCACAGGAAGGCTTGGACGTGTCCATAATAGAATGGCGCTCAGGGAGGCTTTGGTGTGTCTATAATACAATGATGCACAGGAAGGCTTTGATGGGCCAATAATGCAATAATGCACAGGGAGGTTTGGGTGTGCCTGGAAATCCGATGCTGGTCAGGGAGGTTTGGGTGTGTCTGTAATGCAATGAAGCGCAGGGAGGATTTGGTGTGCCTAGAAATACGATGCTGCACAGATTTGAATTTGTCTCAAAGTAGGATGCAGATAGGGAGGCTTGGGTGTATCTGTTACAAGATGCTGAACAGAGAGGTTTTGGGTGTGTCTAGAAACAGGATGCTGTGGAGGGAAGTTTAGGTGTGCCTGTGATATAATGCTGTGTAGGGAGATTTGGGTGTGCCCGTAATATGGTGCTGCGCAGGGAGGTGTGTGTGTGTCTGCAATACTATGCTGAGCACAGAGGTTTGGGTGTGTCCGTAATATGATGCTGTGCACAGAGGTTTGGGTGTGTCTGTAATACGATGCTGCACATGGAGGTTTAGGTGTACATGTAATGCGATGGTGTGCAGGCAGGTTTGAGCGTTTCTATAATACACACCCACACCTCCCTGTGCAGCATCATATTATACCCGTCATCCTTGATGTGGTCTTCCCCTCAATCTTTTGCCTTCACCCCTACTGTTTTTTTAATTTAGGGGTCGATTAGGATGGTGGTTTTTGGCACATCCGCGGTGCTGGCGGTGGCGGAAAACATCTATTTCCTCACTCCTGCGGCGGTCCTCGCGTCCGCCATATTACAATGGGCAAAGATAGCGCATTTCCGCCCATCGCGGTGTTTCTGGATCCGCCAGAATTTTCGATCCGTAGCGGTGGCGTTGGGAGCCAATAGAGAAAGACCGCCGTGCGAAGTGACGTGACGACTGCCGGACAAATCACGATTCCTCAAACAGCCCATCAGAACGCAGCGGAGAAACTAGCCACCAGGAGACGGCAGAAGCACAACTGCGGAGATACAAACTCGAATCCGAGGCACCTCCACACGTTCCTGGCCGCCATGGATCCAGCTCTACAAGCCGTTCCGCTGCTGTACTTCATCCATTACCAGCAGATAAGACGCCCTCGCGGTCAACCCCGCAGGTAAGTCAACAACGCATCCTCGCATATGAACACAACTGCTGTGCTGAAATACGTGTCCTGTCTACATCAGACACCCTGGTGGAGACAGGAACATACCCCCCAGTGTAAGTACACATGTCCTGCACGTCACAATTTGACACCTCTGTATCGGGGTCACCTATCACCATAGAAATCACTGCAACTAGCCCAGTCGTGCCAGTCATGTCACCGCAGCGGTGAATCCGCGGGAGAACATGCCCACAATGTAGTAGGAGTCCAGGACATTGTCCCAGACAAGCAAGACCAACATCACAACATCCACACCACATGCAACATAAAAGAAGCACCACTCAGCACAACACATCTGCAGCAAGAAGTCATATGCAGGGACCCTGTCTACAGTGACATCTCATTAACATCACCAGCAACTGAATAGGAACATGAGTGTGGGGTGAGGCAAGAGTCCCTCAAAAATGACTATAGTCATCATTGCACACAAATAAGGGTCAGTCCACATACAATGTGGAACAGAGGAGGGCAGACCAAGTAGGGTGTGTATGTGTACTTCACAGTAGGCCAACAAGGTTTTGGAATGAGTTAGTGAGCCCAGGTAGATGACACAGCACATCACACACCACTGCCACACCATCACACATCAGCACAGCCCCCAAGCAGACATTGATAGGCCCATCACATACAATGGCAGACCATATCACACAATGACAGCCCATACCATGCAACACAGAACAACATTTCTGACTCAAACAGAAAAATCAAAGTAAGCACCACTGTGCATTTCACTCACAAGGGCACTGCTGAAATTAATGATACCATATGAGTATGTCCAGTACATCAACAACACTGACTACACTCCCAACTCACAGAACCCCCACACACCATCACTCAACCTCAACAAAGGGAGCACCAACTACTAAGTAGTGAATGATTGCCATAGTGTCAGGAAGCGTCCATCTTGACAGCAGGAAACTCTGACCTGACACTCAGGACAACCCTCATGCCATTGCTCACACCTGCCTTCCACTCATGTCAACCAAAGTGAGTAATTTAAGAAATGAAGAGTCACTGTGCAGATTAACAACCATGGAACTGTGCACACTGCATGTCAAGGCCCTCAGACAGCTCACACACTGACATTTAGCCTCATAGACATATCATAAGTCAGCAGCAATGTATGACGATAAATAGACTAGCCTAAAGTGGAGTGCCCAGTGCAGGAAACATGGAGAAACCCACATAGCATTTGTACATGACATGTAACAGGAGCAACATATCACACTACAACTAGGCCCAAAAATCTGACATGGGTGGCACAGTGTTTGAAACTGAACTAAAGTAACATCTGTGCAATATCCCTGTCATACAGCAATGCAAGCTATGCATTGGCCCAGGAATGATAGGAACTGTCATAAGCCATACAGTGAACAGCCCCACATCTGTGTCAAGTCCCTTGACATGTGCATGCCACCAGCACAACACTCATGGCTCATTGTCACACTCCCTGACTGTCAAACCCAAGTATGACCTTCACACATACCCCTCATCTATCCATCTCACACCTTCACTACTCCACACCTGTGAGAAGCACATATAAAGGTGAATATAATGTCCTGGGACTTTCCTGATAACCAATCCCACACCCTGGCGTGTATCTACAAATGTCAGAATCCCACTCAGGGATGTCTGAACCAATGCTGATTCAAAGCCAATTGCCAAACACATGTCTCACAAACAACATCCAAAGAAGTCCAACAAGCTCAGCCATGTGCAGGCAAACAGTGGATAGGCAATGTGACCCTAGACAGTACAGGAATAGATAACATTTACACTCTGGACAAATTCACAGACACCATACCCCAACACAAACAAGAATTGCATCATCAAATGCCAATCATGAACAGTAACTGTGATCAATACAACAAATCTGCTAACACAGACATACACACTACACCAGTTACCAAGTGAGCATGCTGTTCATGCGTAGGTGCACACTCCTGACAAGTGACAGGTCAAAATAGGAGGACATAGCACTATTGTGCACTCAAAACAAGCTCATTAACAAGACTCCACATTGCTGCATGTGACATTCACACATGAAAAGCACACTACACATTCAACACACATCAGAATGCATTACAATGCACAAACTCCTCACACACAGGGGCATATTCTCAAGGACTTATCGCCGAGTTATCGGCACTTTAGCGCAGCAAAAGTGGCAAAAGAATTATCGCCCCATTCCCAAGCTGGTGCAAACTGCCCACAACGCCAGTTTACCAGCGATAGCTGCCGCAAAAAACATTGCCACGGATGAGAGAGACAACTAACGCTAATGATATGCAGAGTAGGCGTTCCCATGCAAAAACACACGAAAACACCACTTCGCGATATTCACAACTTCCAGCCAGATCTGCGATGCGAACCAAAAACAGGTGATAAGGCGTGTTAGCAGCAGGGATTTAACACCTGCCTTTTACTGGTGTTAAGCAGGACGACAAACTGCAGTAGAAATGGAGCCCAGCCAAGAGCCACAGCTGAAGACCAACAGATGCCATAGAGACACTGATCATGCAGCTCGGAGACCCAAGAGGGCCACAACACCGACCGCCTCCACCCCCAGCCCCCCCCCTGACTACCACCGAGGCAGCGCAGAACAGGACAGCGGACGTCCCGAAAACGGCATGGCCCCTCAGCCACACAATAGCAGAATGTGGGGAGAGGTGGGAACCAAGTATGTGTGAAGGAGGCAAGTCACCCATGAATAAGAATGCACACAATGCCAAGTGTGGCGGTGATGTGCTGGACAGACCTCAGTATGCAGAGCACAGACCTATCCATATGGACATATACTGCAGGTGTTTGCAGTGTCGTGGACAGTGGACGCAACCATGTTACCTCAGGCAGTGGGGAAGACCTCGGTCATGTAGCTGTGCCGTCGCCCCCTGTAAGCGTAAGCGGAGTGGGCTTGTCCAGTGTATGCCAGCCCAGCATAGGAGTGTGAATAAATAGGCCGGGGCTCTGGGCGTGGTTCACTTCTGGGATGGCCAACGCGTCTGCCAGGGCGGCGCCCCTCACCCTGCCACGAGTCCACCGCCGTGACCGCCAGCCTCCTCAGCCGAACGCTGGCTTCCGCGATACAGGCCCGCAGCGCACCCAGCGGCACAGCACCACGGAGTTATGTGTGTGCTGGATACAGCCTCCGGCCTACACTGCAGTCAGCAGGGCTCACAATTCAGATCGAGTCGCGATTGCAGATGACGCAGTCCAGTAGGCAACAGACGTTGCTCCCAGTGCGGCCCGCCCGGACCACGCATCATCGCCGGCTGCGCACCCCCTGAGCGCCACAGGTGCCACTAACTCTGTGCACCACAAGGCAAAGCCACGTGGCCATATTGAGGCAGAATTCAATAGGCAAAAGACATTGCTCCCAGTGCGGCCCACCCGGACCACGCATCATCGCCGGCTGCGCACCCCCTGAGCGCCACAGGTGCCACTAACTCTGTGCACCACAAGGCAACGCCACGTGGCCATATTGAGGCAGAATTCAATAGGCAAAAGATATTGCTCCCAGTGCGGCCCGCCCGGACCACGCATCATCGCCGGTTGCGCACCCCCTGAGCGCCACAAGTGCCACTAACTCTGTGCACCACAAGGAAATGCCACGTGGCCATATTGAGGCAGAATTCAATAGGCAAAAGACATTGCTCCCAGTGTGGCCTGCCCGGACCACGCATCATCACTAGCTGTGCACCCCCAGAGCGCCACAGGTGCCACTGACTCTGTGCACCACAGCTCATGGACCCTTTATGATTGAGTCACATGCTGTGGACTGCGGACGCAACAATGTCACCTCAGGCAGTGTGGAAGGCCTGGGAAGATGATGATGAAGATGAGGCAGGTGTAACACACCCCACTGCAGCTGCGGCAGGAATATCCCGAAGGGAAACAATCATTGACAAATTCTTCACATGAGCACGCCCAGCTCTGGTGCCACTATCTCAGTGCACCACAAGTCATGGCCCCTTCTGATTGAATATTGGGTGACCTCTGTACTTGCTCCGGCTACCTCCATGGTGCTTCGCAGTTGTCAGTGTTATGTTGGTGTAATCTGTTTCCGCTTTAATAGTGATCACTGTTCAAGTTGTTGCCAGCACCAACCACACACTGAGGGCTGGCTCACACTCACCCCACACCCATCCAGCACAGGCGTCACTGGATATGTGATCCTGGAATAAAAAGGGGCCGGGTGCACGTGCCCGTAGCCAGTTCCACTATCTATCCAAGTGTGTCCGTGTGGTCATTATGCATGAATGATGGCCCCGGGCCCTACCACATTACATTGTGCTGTGGACAGCGGACACAACCATGTCACCTCAGGCAGTGGGTAATAGCTTGGACATGTAGCTAAGTCCCCCCCCTGTAAGCGACAATGTTGCAATGTAGCATGCTCCCGGAGGGCGGGCTCGCATGAACGGAGTAATGAAGGAGCGCAAGACCGCTCGGGGTCCAGGATCATACATGCCAAGTGTTGTGTGTAACTGTATTGCCGCAGCATGAGCAAAATGCCCAGCCACATTAGCAGCGCCAGTTCAGCCAGGCATGTACTCTGCATCTGTGTACGCCCTATCCTTTACATAGGCCTACACTCACGTGGCCCACCACCTTCAACGGCCAACATCACAGTGTCGTTGTCAGGCTTGTGGACATGCGCAGACAGGCATGACAATACTGTGCCGTAGGAGTGCAAGTGATGCAATCGCGCAGCGTACATAAGTAAATGGGCTCGGGGGGAGGGAGGAGCAGCTGTGAGGCAACGTAACACACAGTGTACCGCTCATATGCCACATGCAAGTCATGTCAATAATAAATCACAAAGTCCCACTCATCCCACCCCACCCCCAACAAGCCACTTCACATCCCATGAATGCAAGCAGATTACAAACTTACACTAGGGATGAAAGCTCCTTTGTCTGAACTATCAGGCGGAAGCACATCTGCACCTCGGAATTGCATGTGCCCGGCACCCCCTGACAGATACTATAGCAGCTGATGAGGACTCCCACACTACACACAGCCAGATGAAAGACCAACGTATACACACCCCACACACAGAAGTCCTTGCTCATAGTTATCTTGGATGGAATGGCCTTCACACTTACTCCCACAACATTCCAGGCGTACAACCGGTGCACACTATAACAACTCATTGATACGAGATGTGGCATTTCATCCACAGGACTGGCGCAGGTCAGAACAGTGCCGCTTCAACAAGAGCCACTAACGCAATGGCTGAACATCCCGGACACATGCACAACCCCTGTCATGTGGAACTGTACCGTGCACGAATGCTACATTCACTGGGGGCACTGCCATTGGCACTGCTGCGGATCAGTTACCGGCTAAGCTTCCGCCTTGCCAACGTCACCTACGTTCAGCCTGTGTTGCATTGTCGATCGTGCATGTTCGAGTGGTCCATGGATGTCTGCCTATCCAACAGGACGGTAGCTGAACTGGATTTTGACATGTGTGTGCGCCCCCTGTTGGCCCATGACCAGGAATGTCACTGTGATACCCGTTTATGAGATGCCTTGATACTTGGCATACATGCTGGCAGCTGGACCTGGGAGATTGCACAAGTCCTCGTGTGCAGTGACCACATTGAACCAGTTAGTACTGATGAATGCCTGGATTTTAGACATGCGAGGAGGTTGGCTAATTGAGACATTTAACATGGGTTAGTGCTTAAAGTTATGACTGTAGAAATAAATGAGCAACAGGAATTGAAAGTAGCATTATCGCAAAATTCGAACAATTTTGAAACATGGGTGTGTTTAGCATGTTTAGTGTATCACAAGTATTATAATGGAACTGATGATGATTGATTTTTTGTATCTTAGATACCCCTGAAGAAGGGATTTTCCCGAAATGCATTGGGTGATTTTAAATAAAGCGTGACATGTGGAAACAGCCATTCTCCTGTGTCTTCATGAACAGCAATGAACAAATATGAAAATGAGTATAATGAATTGAAGAAAAAAAAAGGGAGAAAAAGGATGAATAACATTGGATAAAATTGTGGAATAATTGAAGAGTTTATTATGAATTTAATTCATTGGACTCGTTTGAGATTGGCTGTGCAGCTTGATGGGGATCGAAATGTGGTGCCCTCGTGTTCTTACTAGATTGCAGCGCAAGTGGGCGGAGCGCGGAGCAAGCTAGCACGTCTACAAAGTTGAAACTGGAGAGGATATTAAATAAGGAATACAAGTAAAATTCGAGTACAGAGGTGTGCATCTCACCACCATTTATTTGCAATTGAATGAACTTTCCGTCCTAACCCGGCGAGATTGCACCCAGGATGAAGTGAAGAGTTAAACAGGTTTAAGGAATGGGACATTATATAGTGTCAATAACATCGATAACGCAGGAGCTATGTTTCCTGGCATGCACCATCATTTTCATTATGAAATTGAACTCACAACGAAATGAGATTACTTAGCAGTAATCATTAGGCTAAACACAATGTATCCGTGAAATAATTTATGGACGGTTTATACTTTGCTACCTTAATGAATATTTTTATGTCTTGTATATTCCCTTGTTCAGAGTACCAGTATCACGTAGCCACATGGGTGGGGAGCGCTAGCTTAAGTTTTTGTGACGCATTTATGGGGTGTTCTGGGTAATGGAGTTAAACAGACTAGAATTATTAGAGTGAGCCGGCGCGCAATTTCTGTAATCCAGTGCTGAGTTTAGTGCGTGCTTCACGGCACGTGATAGTTTAGCTGAGGGCAGTTGGGGTGATAAAGGCGAGCGTTAATTTACATCAGTTGGATGCAGCTGTTGTTGACAAGATGTGCGGGAGCAGTGTGCAGGTTTTACCGCGAGATGGAAATGAATAAAGTTAAACATGAGAGGAAATCCAGAAAAGCTTTTTATTTGGAGGTTTAACAGCACCTGTCACGGTAAGCGTGCTACAGAGCACTATTACAACTGTGAATAAATACAGGCCCCAGGGGTGAATAGAGGGTCAAGAATCAGTTAGTACTGATGAATGCCTGGATTTTAGACATGCGAGGAGGTTGGCTAATTGAGACATTTAACATGGGTTAGTGCTTAAAGTTATGACTGTAGAAATAAATGAGCAACAGGAATTGAAAGTAGCATTATCGCAAAATTCGAACAATTTTGAAACATGGGTGTGTTTAGCATGTTTAGTGTATCACAAGTATTATAATGGAACTGATGATGATTAATTTTTTGTATCTTAGATACCCCTGAAGAAGGGATTTTCCCGAAATGCATTGGGTGATTTTAAATAAAGCGTGACATGTGGAAACAGTCATTCTCCTGTGTCTTCATGAACAGCAATGAACAAATATGAAAATGAGCATAATGAATTGAAGAAAAAAAGGGAGAAAAAGGATGAATAACATTGGATAAAATTGTGGAATAATTGAAGAGTTTATTATGAATTTAATTCATTGGACTCGTTTGAGATTGGCTGTGCAGCTTGATGGGGATCGAAATGTGGTGCCCTCGTGTTCTTACTAGATTGCAGCGCAAGTGGGCGGAGCACAGAGCAAGCTAGCACGTCTACAAAGTTGAAACTGGAGAGGATATTAAATAAGGAATACAAGTAAAATTCGAGTACAGAGGTGTGCATCTCACCACCATTTATTTGCAACACATTGAACCGCTCCCATATTGGGCTGTAGTGCTAATTGGTGAAAGGGGGTGGACGCAGCACATCTGTCCGGACCTGCTAATGGATCACCTCACCGTCCTGTTTGATGAAGTCGACACCAACCTCATGTTGGAAATGTTGGCCTACGAAGCTGCAATCGCTTTCATGGACGAGTAACTACGTACCTGCAGCCACAACTGATTGGAACACATTGCTCATGTCCCGACACCTTGTTGCATCTTGGAGATCTGGTCACATATCCCATGACAACAGTGGACATGGCTGCACTCGCCTGGACTCTGAAAACATGAGCGGACAACAACGCGTGTTAACACACACCTGTGAAAGGTGAGGCACTCCCCCGGAGTGGACAGCGGCGCTTGGCAAGGTTCCTCATTCTGACATACTGCTGCATTGGTCTGCATGGTGTGGCACTTATCTTGCCCGTACTGACACGCATATGCTAATAAAGTCTACGCACCTTCACTTGTATTCAACTGTGATGAGTGTTGATTTGAATGACAATGTGTGTCTCAATGCCTATCTGGGTCACGCCCATGCATGCGCATTGATAGCATTACCCAGGGAGTGCCTCTTTTGTGGAACCACTGTCCCTACATTCATCCATACTTTCATTCTTAAATGGTCATGGCCATGACACATCAGTGTGAATTGGGATGTTTTATTCACATTCAGTGGAGTGTTGAAGCTGGGCCAGTACAGGGCCATGCAGACCCCACTTTACATTGTTGCCCCGTGGAGGGACAGCCAGAGTCCTTTCGGGATTGACAAGTTCATAGGGAGTGGAAGACTACAGTCCGCAGTGTAATTGCTGTGTCATTGGTAACCACACCAAATATGGCAGTCCATGTCGAGGTCCAAGGTGAGTGCTGCTCGGTGTATGGGGGGACAGTGGGAGGTGTTATTCCAGGGCATGATGCAGAGGGCAGAACCAAGCTGAACACGGCCATATGGCGGAGAGGAATGCTAACACTTCATTCTAGCCACAAAGCCATATTCATCATCATCTTCGTCCTCTGATGTGTCAGGTGCCTCACATGCGGGTGGTGGTGTTCTGTCTGCATCACTGTGTGGAAGTGACACATCAGGGCACAGAGATGTGGATGTAGTAGTGGCACCAGCATTCATCTGCGCCAGGCCTTGTGGTGGCAATGCCATGACGAGGATCTGCAGGGCATGGAAGATCACAGCTACATCTCGCTGTTGTGCAGCCGTGGCACACATTCTTTCTGCCTGCATCCGCTCCAAGCTCTCCATCATTCTCCTTATGTCTCCCAACTCACAGATGACATCGCTGGGGCCATTCTGACTGGACAGTTTTTCTTGTCTCAGAGTCATGACTCCAGCGATGTCAGCCATGGCTTGTTGTAGAGCAAGGAGCGGACAGTGGGTGTCCGTTAGGGACTGTGAGTGGTCCCTGATGGGACTTAGACACCCACGTATGGCATCCAGTTTGGCTGCCATGAGGTCGAACCCCACCGCAGCTGGTCAGACATCTCCTCCTGGCACCCTAATACATGGCGTTGGGAGGCCATATGTTGGTCGTGGGGGTCCTGGGAGACAGCCGTGGTGGTGGGTGCTTCCTGCTGTGTGGCCTGTGCAGGGTGTGGGGTCTCATGGATGCAGCTGGGCTGCCCTGCTTCTGGAGGTGGTGTGCCGGAGCTGTCCCTGAGCTGTTTGAGTGCGTCGGTGTAGATGTTGGGTAGGTCCTCTTCATCATCAGTGCTGTGTTGTTGGGTCTGCTCTGCAGGAGGTGTTGATTCTCCCTCTGCAATGTGAAGGGAAATGCAGATTGACATTGTGTTCACATGTATGTTCACGCATTGTGCAAGTTTGCTGTCAGACTGCATGGCAATGTACATTGTGACTGTGTATGAGGAGACGCCGATTTGAAGCGGGACACTTGGCATTCCTACACCATCAGGGATGTGAGGTTGTACTTGTACATTGTCATCTCAGATTTTCCTGCTATGCCAAATGCGAATGGCCATTTTCTAAACACAGGCGACAGCAGTTGTGTCCTCTGTTCTGTTGTGGAAGTGTTGCAGTTTGTACCACATTGTTGTCAATGTTGGGGTGCTCTGCATCTTGTGTGTGTGCTGCATTGTGGGTGATTTGCCCCTTCGGGTCTGATTTTGCTGGCCCTTATCCCTTTCAGGCGGTGTGCCTTTCCCTTCTGTGCTTATGCAGTGCTGAGCTGTTGCAGACTTGGGTAAGTTGGGCCCTTGATCGGAGTTGTGACTCTTGGGCATGGTTTGTCCACAGATGTGCTCTACTTACTTGTGCATGTGTGCCATTGTGCCCAGCTCCCCCCGTCCCCCCAGTCCCTGGTCGTTACTCACCCTGTTGCTGTTGGCTCAGGTCATGTTGTGCAGTGTCCGGTCCCCCTACTCCTGCCACCGTCTCCCCAATGATGGTCCCAGGCTGGTCCTCCGTGGGGCTTGTGGGGTTCTGGTTGTCCTCTGTTCTTGCTCCGGCTACCTCCATGGTGCTTCGCAGTTGTTTGGGTCTTGTTTGTGCTTTTGGTTGCCACTTTTATAGTGATTCTGGCCGCCTGACTTGTGGGACTTGCAGGCTGGCGCAGCTTATCGTTGGTTTGGTATCGCGGTTGGGCCCATCGCGACTTTTTTCGCGTTCGGGTTTGGATTTTTATCGCCGTCCTGGTGATGTTATCGCGGCCATTTGACGCGTTATCGGGAGGCTATCGCATGTTACCGCCGTGTTGAGAATACGACGTTAACACAGAGTTATTTTACCGCGATAGACGGCGATAAGTAAACGCGCGTTAGCCTTTTTTAGCGATGATTATTGCACGTTCTTGAGAATATCCCCCACAATGTCATGGAAATATAACATTACACACATGTGGACCTGTCAGTAGAAAGAGCCAACACAGGCCAAAGACTGCATCCATCCACAACAAAAACACAACATATGCACATACAAAATCATCACATAGCAAACTCAGCTGGACATCAGGGGGACTCACACCTGGCAAGGACAAGGCAACATACACTGTTATATCATTCATTTTTTTTCCCAATGTTTCACATACTGTTTGAATCTTCGTTTGATTGCTTTCTGAAACTGCAAATTTTTCTCTGATTTCAGCCAGTAGGGTGACTAATAATCCATCTGTAGATAGCTGTGCCTCTGAGTTGTCGACCATAGTTAACATCCTTGGCTCCTCTCTTAGTTCTCCTCTTGGCTCACTTCTCTGTTGACTCAGCTGATTCCCTTGATTCTCGGGGCCCAGAGTTGAGCTAGTATTTTCATTATTTTCTGACTTAGCCAAGGATGCCAGAGGTGCAAATCTATTTTCCAGAGACACAGAATTCATATTGATTTCTATCTTGTTATTTGTTGTTTTTTGTGTTTCTAAAGAGTTTAATTGTAGCAAATCACTACCGTTGCTTGAAGTTTCCACAAATATACACTCAGAGCCTTGCTGCTTATCCTCAGAAGGTTGAATAGATTGTAGAGACTGAACTTTAAAGTACGAACGTAGTGATGGGGTCACCCGAATATTTGCTGGTTTTAATTTGGTTTTATTTTGTTTTTTATTTCCCTCCTTAATTGCCGGGGTCTTCACCGTCAAGGCCTTCTTGTTTTGCAGAGCTCCGTCAGATTTTTGGGGGTTAATTTGCTCCGTAGAGAAATCAGATTCTTTATTATTCCCCTCAGGGGGTGACCAATCTTTACCCCAAATGTCCCTGCTTCTGAGGGTATATCTATTTGACTTTTTTAGCCCTGTGTAAATCTCAGCAGGACCACCCCTTACTTGCTGTTCCTGGCCTAAAACCCCTCGTTCTGCTTTTAATTTAGGCCCCCAATCCCCCCTTTTCCTCCTTACCGAGGTCATTTGTAAATGCCATAGACAGAGCTCTTCGTTTTCCACTTGATTCCACTCCTCAACTTGGCACCCTCCGGCACTGCCCCGAGGCACCACAAACTTCGTCTCCAAGACGATCCCCGCGTTTGAGACTGTTAATTCCTTCCAGGAAGAAGACGCGAAGTCAGCTGCTCGGCTCCCGCTGCCCCGGAAGCCGAGTCAAATGCAAAAGCATTGAAACCCTTTCATGAAGCTTTTGCATTTGACTCGTGAGGGACATCTAGTAACGACTAGTGGAACTGCAGCTTGATGTATTAATAATTTCAATGCTTTTGCATTTGACTCGTGAGGGACATCTAGTAACGACGAGTTGAACTGCAGCTCTTTGTAGAATTATTTTGATATTGGACACTATAATATTCACTGCCCACTGCTAATCTCGTCCCATAATGCTTTGCAGGGCCTTTGGTTGGGATTGTATTTTTGCCCATAACTGTGCTTGGGGTGGTCCTAGGAGGAAGGGACCACCACTGAATCATTCAGCATGATATGCTCTTTGTGTTCAAGGCATCTGCTTGGTCCTCCCCCTAGGTTAGGGGGGACCCCAAAATCATCACCTCTCTCACTGCTTGTTAATTTTTTGTTTTCACTTTTGTGAAATGACTATATGCATTTTAGCATATAAAGACAGAGATATTTATTTTGTTTTAACTTGTACTGTGCAAGATGCTGTTGGCAATTATTGCACAGTGCAGACAAGCACGCAGCTATGCACTTTGCGTAGCTATGTGTAGTTCAAAGTGTACTTCGTGTAACTACGTGTAGTGCTACTACACAAACTACGCCCAGGGTTAATCAAAAGTGCAAAACATCAAGGCCATTGGCCAGTCCAAATTTCTAGTCTGCACATGTGTGCAATGAGAACTTGCGCATGAAAAGGGCATCAAAAGTGCAAAACATCAAGGCCATTGGCCAGTTCAAATTTTTTGTCCGCACATGTGTGCATGAGAACTTGCACATGAAATGGGCATCAAAAGTGCTAAACATCGTGGCGTGGCTACGCTGCGGAACGTAATGGCTGCGAGTTAGAGCGGCTCCCATAACACCGGCTCCCTTCATAATATCCGACATCGTAATCCGACTCCCCAAGTGCGGGTGGACCGTCGGAACTACTCAGGGCACCGATGAGCCAGGAATTGCTGCTGGCGGACCTGAAATAACGGCGCTGTGGACGCCGGAAGTTGCGGCCTACTTCGACCTCGGAGCAGGGGCCGCGAGTGAGAAACTGAGGCTGTGTTGGGCGACTGGCTTGCGCAGCTAACGACGGCGACCCGCGTCCTCGACCTGAAAGTAGGAGGAGTCCTCGGAGTAGCGGCATCTACAGAAGATGGATTGACCCGTGTCAGTAGCCAGTGAAGCTCACGGGTGAGCGGGACCGCACCGGAGGCGCATCTTTCCCCGCCCCACCCAGGCCCGGACCCGCGGCATTGTGCGTATCTGCGAAGTAGGGGCCTCCCAGATCCTGGGTGTCATAGCTGCAGTGCACCTTCGGTGCCGCTGCAGGCCCACCACCGGCCGCCTTGACATCGAGGAGCGGTGCTGTCCCGGGCTCCCAGGGGGTGGCGTCTCCCCGAGTGTCCCACACTCACGGGCAGAGGGGCAATAAACAGAGGAGGGCACCGAATTGGGTGTGACCCTCGTGGAGAGCTGCGGCCACCCTTGCGACACGGGGGAGCCCCAGCGCCTGATTTCCTCCGGTTGTTGGACTGAGGCTCAAAATAGACACTCCGCATTAAGGGAGGACTCCGCTTCTCCCACTGGCCTGCTATTAAAGGGTGGCTTCGAACCATCATCTGGGTCTGCATCACTAAATTACCACCAAAAGGGCAGTGTGTCAAAGCAAAGGGGGTTAGAAACTTTGTTCAGCCTGTCACTGCTTGCCTGCAGCATAAGCACCACACCAGGATGTGACGGGGTGGCTGCTGGCCCCCCTCTCCACCCTCCTCATCTCGCAGGTCGACCAGCGTTTTAGGACCCACGCAGCATTGACCAACTGCAGGAGCAGGTGAGAGGACTAAAACTTCATAGGGCCAAGTTCACGGCCCTGCCAGGAGGAAAAGGCGGACACAGTGCGACCTGAGGCAATGTCGGGTCCAAGGGGCCCTAAGGTGACTCAGCAGAACAAACTAGACAGGTATACCCAACCTAAGTCGGCTACGCCAGAACAACCATCCAAGGACAAAAAGGCGGCCGCAACGGAGGGAGACCTACCCGAGCTCACTCTAAAGGACGTCATGGAAGCAATCTCGGGGGTTCGTTCGTCCTTGGAACAGAGGATGGACGCAATAACGTCGGAGGTGACGCTCATTAGGGCAGACCTGACCAAAATCGAAAGTCAAGCAGATGGAAATCACTACCTCATGCCTTCTCGACGATGCCTCACAAATGGAACAAGACATCAAAGAGCTTCAGGCCTTCTGGAAATTTGCGAAAGAGAAACTCGACGACTATGAGGGCCGCACTAGACGCAACAACGTGCGCATTATTGGTGTGCCCGAGAGGGCGGAGGGCCAGGCGACCGACCTGTTTGTTGAGGACCTCATACTGAACTACCTACAACCTAAGAGCTTGTCTAAATTCTTTGTGGTCGAGAGGGCTCACAGAGTTCCAGGGGGGCGCCCCAAACAGGGCGCGCCTCCGCGTCCTATCCTGGTGAAGCTCTTGAATTTTCGGGACCGAGATGCCATACTGCAACATGCCAGAGTGGCCCCACCCATTCGGTACGACAACGCAGAAATCTCCTTTTTCCCGGACTTTACCCTTAATGTACAGAGACAAAGACATTCATTTCTTGCAGTGAAGAAACAAATGAGAGACAAAGGAATCAAATACGCAATGATGTTTCCGGCCCGTCTCCGGGTGGAGGCCGATGGTAAACCCTGGTTCTTCAATCACCCGAAGAGGCTGCAGACTGGTTGGAGGGTTGGAGAGGTGCAAAAGAACACAGCGCATGTTGAAGGTCCACCCTATCCTAACCTGAGGTTGTGACTGTGCAGTGGATGTAAGGTGCTCCTAACATGCATTGACATTATCGGCAGGCCACAACCTGCGAATGGTGGTAGATTATTTTTGTTTGTTCCGTATCACTAGAGTGTTGCCCTGCCAAAAGATTTGCATATCCTACTGTTTGCCAGGGTGAAGACAGGTCCACACCCTGGGGGGATTAGTTATCAGGTTTCACAAGGAGGGGAGCGGAGTGACGGAGTAGCTCACCCCACACAAGTCTACTTTTAGTTCCAGTTTGGGCAACAGGCACTCTGCATAGTTGTTCAATGGGCAGTTGCAAGCCCAGAGTGCAGGGGAGCAGGGAGGGGGGTAGTTGGGTGGAGGACGGGTGGTTACGACACTCACAAATTCAATCAACATGGTTTATCCGCAGACGACGAGACACAGACACAGACCACGTTAGCCACAATGAGTACGCACTGGGACAAGAGCCTTAAGCTCCTGAGTTGGAACGTCAACGGGTTGGGGGACAAGGTAAAACGTTGCATAGTCCTACAGCACATCAGGCAACACTGCCCAGACGTGGTGCTACTTCAGTAGTCCCACCTGGTAGGTAACACCTGTAAAGCACTGAATAGATGGGGAAACAGACTAGTGGCTCACTCTGGCTTCACCACGTGCTCTAGAGGGGTGGGTATCTTGCTCAAACACTTCTTCCCGCTCTCCATACAGCGCACCTGGACTGACGAGCTGGGTCGTTACTCCGCGATCTCGGGGCAGTGGGAGGGACAGACGCTCACAGTGATGACTGTATATGTTCCGCCGGGCCTTCAGGGCTGTACCTTCAAGGACTTAGGTACTATCATGCTCTCACTCCCAGAGGGACACATAATTGTAGGAGGGGACTTCAACTCAGTAGTATCGGGTACCATGGATAGCTGTCCACCCCGCGACATTAGTTCCGCAATTAGATGGCTCCCGAACTTTTTCGACGCCCTGGGTCTCATGGATGCGTGGAGGGCATATCACCCAGATAATAAACAGTACACATTTCACTCGGGAGCGCACAACAGTCTTTCCCGAATAGATTACCTACTGGTGCCCGCATCACAAAAAGCAAATATTTGCGAAATCAGACACATGGCTAGGGGGATTTCGGACCACTCCCCAGTGTGGACTCAACTGGTCCTAGGGGAAAAGAAAGTGGGAAGCATTGCACCAATTAACCCATGGTATCTCCGAAATCCCATAGTTAAAAAAGCACTCCTGCAGGCCCTAGATCACTACTTCCAGGAAAATGAGTGGTCGGTTGGATCGCCCCAAACTCTTTGGGAAGCATTTAAAACAGTGATGAGGGGACAGGCACTGTCGTCAATCACCGGAGTGCGTAAGGAGAAATCAAAACACCTTACCCGTCTTGAAAATGAAATCCTCTGCCTGGAGGAGGAGTCGGGGGAGGAGGACACGCAAGGGAAACTCCACACCCTAAAACTCAAAAGAGACTAGTATAAAGGTATCGCTACTGATATGGCCAAGGCACTAGGGAGGGATAAAGATGGCAGATTATATGACTAGGGGGACAAGGCCGGGAAACTGATTGCCTGGCTGGAAAGGAAGGAGAGGGCGAGTAGGTTAGTGCCCGAACTGATAAGTGACTCGGGTGGGAAAATAACAGACCCACAAGCTATAGTCAACGAATTCGCATACCACTACAAGGTGATATACCAAAGAAGTTCAGATCTACCAGAAGAAGATTCACAAGCCCTCTTGTTGGATATAAGCCTGCCCATTCTGTCTGCCGAGGAGCTGCACACGCTAGATAGTGCCCTCACTAATGAGGAAATAGCACAGGCGATACGGCGCCTCCAACCTGGTAAAACCCTGGGCCCTAATGGCCTGCCCATAGAGCTATATAAATTAAAGCCAGATACAATAGCCCCGCGACTATGGGCTATGTTTGATGAGAGCAGGAAACTGGGGCTACTCCCACAGGATCAGAGGGTTGCAACATTGGTCACTATACATAAAGAGGGAAAGCCGAGGGGAAAATGCTCAACTTACAGGCCCATCTCTCTATTAAATGCGGAACCCAAAATACTGGCAAAATTGCTGGCGAGCCGCCTGGCTCAAGTCATAAGCAAGCTTGTGCACCCCGATCAGTCGGGCTTCATGCCCCACCGCAACACCGCACTAAACTTGCGTAGGCTGCATGGCGTGCTGGGCAGGTTAGACACGATTCAGGAAGATGCAGTGGTGGTCGCACTGGACGCCACGATGGCATTTGATACCATCGAATGGCCATACCTCTTCGCAGTATTGGCCAAGATGGGCTTCGGACCCAACTTCATTGGATGGGTGAGACTTCGCTACTCTGCCCCTCTGGTGCAAGTAGTGGTCAATAATAAGAAATCAGAAATATTCGAGCTGGGCCAGGGCTGTCCGCTTTCGCCCTTACTCTTTGCCCTCTCACTGGAGCCGTTAGCGGCATGGATCCATAGAGATCCAAGGATAAGGGGGCTCCAATGGACGGAGGGATGGGAAGACCGTATCTCACTATATGCGGATGACATCCTTCTGTACCTTGCCTCCCTGAAAAAGTCGCTCCAAATAGTGCTTAATATTTTCACAAACTTCGGCAAAAACTCAGGGTACACGATTAACTGGAGCAAGTCCCTACTGTATGTTCTACACGGGGAGCCTCCGTCCCCACCCCGGGGTTGTCCTATTTAAGTAATGAAGGTGGGTTTCCAATACCTGGGTATCTTTATCACCTCAGACCCTAAACTCCGTTATGAGCGCAACCTACTTCCTCCATTGCAGAGACTGAAGCGTGACGTCGCAAGTTGGAAGGCACTTCCCCTTTCATTGCTGGGAAGGGCGGCGCTTTTTAAGATGATGTCGTTACTTACCGCGCTTCCTCTATGCCTTGCAGAATTCCCCAGATCTGGTCCCAGCGAGATATTTTAAGGAGATAGAGGGCCTGCAGAGAGAGCTGCTGTGGGACGGTAGACCCCGAATAGCCTTCAACAAACTTGTACTCAGTTGGTATGACGGTGGGATTGGGCTTCCGGACATCAAAAGGTATTATTGGGCCGCCCACCTGGCTGCCATACATCACTGCACGTATCGTGGTGGGGACGACCCTGGGTACAGAATGGACAAGTGGCTCCTCCCCGGCGGAAATCATAACAGGGCTATTTATGCAAGACCCAGACGGTACCCCTTAACAGGACCAACTAAGCACTCAGTTCAGGTCTGGCACGCAGCGAACCGAAGCCTGGGATGGGAACAGAAACACACGCTAGCCACTCCCCTACGGGATTTGGAACAGTTGGGCACCTTGGGGACCTCAAGTGGGTTCGACAGATGGGACCTAATTGGGATCTCAAAGATCAGGGACCTCTGGGTAAAGGGCGAGGTGGTGTCATTTGCCTGGCTCCAGCGTGAACACGAACTAGCTGGCACTGAATATTTTAGGTATCTGCAAGTCCGGCATGCACTCCAGTCAAATCTGTCGGAGGGCTCCTCCCCCCCGGAATCCTCTCCGCTAGAGGACAGGCTACTTGACGGCTACCTCCCTGAAAAAGCAATATCCCTGACCTACAAAAAGTTAATAAACAACACTGCTGATCCCCTTGGATCGATACGAGAGCGCTGTTAGGGAGACGGGCTGGAGCTAGATGACGAAGAGTGGCAGGAGGCGGTGGCTTCCCCAAGGGAAGTGGCGATCTCTTCCAAATTGCGCCTCGTCCAACTCAAAATCCTACATAGAGTTTACGTCTCGGGGCCCAGACTAGTGCAAATGGGGAGGGTGACTGACGGAAACTGCAGGAGACAATGTGGCCAGGTGGGCACCTTTAGTCACATAACATGGGAATGTAGGTGTGTGCAGAATTATTGGAAGAAGATTCATGACTGCATGGGAGAGGTGTTGGACACTGTGATTAGGCCTGAAGCGAAACAATGCTTATTAAATGTGTGGGAACCCACAGACTTGACTAGTAAGGACAAACTATGGGTCACTTTGGCTCTAATGGTAGCTAAAAGAAACATCGCACAGCTGTGGGGGGCAGAGGTGTCGCCAAAACTTGAGGCCTGGAAGGCGGATATGGACTGGTGTATGATTAGAGAAAAAACGTTGTACGTTGCACGTGGTTGCCCCAAAAAATGGACTGCTATATGGGACAAATGGAATGCTTATAGGGGAAATATTTGTGTTCCACCGGCTCCCCCCCCCCTTGACGAACCACCAACACCGTGAATTATGTGAGTCACTATGTCTCATTGAACGGTACTCTGTAATATGCTATTGTCAGATCTTTGTCGTCGCATTAATCTCTTATATGCAATTCAATGTCGAACACGTTACTGTTAATAAAAATATATATTTTTTTTAAAGTGCTAAACATCAAGGCCATTGGCCAGTCCAAATTTCTAGTCCACACATGTGTGCATGAGAACCCGCAACTGAAATGGGTAACACAGTCCACTGCCATGGGAATCACCACAGGTCAGGGGCTTTGAATGGGCAGTCCAGGCACAGCTGTGGGAGAAATGGTGTGGGGAGGGGGACTTGGCTTCAACTTTGGCTTGAAGTTGAACTGGGAGGAGGCTGATTGTCGGGCCAGTTGGAGGACTGGACCTGGGAGGGAGAGAACTGGCTGAGGTAGAGGGATCCGTGGATGTGGGAGCCTGAGGGCTGCTTGGACCGGGTGGAGTGGTGGCACGTGGAGGTGGTGACATGCTGTGTGGAGGCTCAGTGGCTGAGGGGGAATGTTGAGGGCTGGGTCTCAACTCTTTGGGGATCCGATATCCCACAAGTGTCTTGGCCGGAGTGGGAAGTGAGGTGGGCACAACAGCCTCACTCTTCCCCAAAGGTGTAGCAGGTGCAGGTGCCTCTCCACGTGGGGATTTGCTGGACCTGGTGGTATGCTGGGTGTGGCCTTGCTTTTTCCCCTGCATCCCCTGTTTCTGAGCTAAAGCCCCCACTTTGCTCTCTTGTCCCTGCTTCACAGGGGTGGATAGGAGTTGAGGTTTTGGGTGAATCTGCCTTCTGAATGTCTTTTGACTTAGTTGTGGCAGGCACCAGGTTCACAGCAGACAGGGCAAGTGTTTGTGTGTCTTTGGGATCAGGTGTGGGGATGGTAGTGCCCTCTTGGATGGTGATGATTTTGACGCAGGTAATGTGGATGCATGCTTCTTTGCCCTATGTCCCTGAGTGTCCTGTGATGGGCTTTTTGTTTTGCGCTCATGTGTGCTTGTTTTGTCTTGTGGTGATGGTGTATGGTGTCTGGTAAGCTTAGACTGCTGCTGCTGTGTGCTGCGTGTGGATGACTGTGTGCCTGAGGGCTCAGGCGTGTGTGTACTCTCATCAGGTAGGACCACTGGCAGGGTAGTCGCTGAAGGGACAGGAGCTGGACTGGGAGCTTGGGACTGCTGAATGGCTGCCGTCACTGACTGGCTGCCGTCACTGACGAAGACTGGGCAGTTCTGTGTAGGCCACCCACGTCCGAATGAATGCCCTCCATGAACGCAACAACCTGGGACAACTTGTTGCCATGATCCTGGAGGGCATTCAGGAGAGCAGTCTGACCCACACACAGCTCGCGCAAAATTTCTACGGCCTCCACACTGAGGGCAGCAGGTGAGACAGGGGCTGGGGCAGCGGTGCCTGGGGGGAAGGAGACTCTACCCTGCTTAGGACTGCGGGCACGGACAGCACTTGGGGGAGCATCCTGGAGGGTGGGCACTGGACGAAGTGTGGTGGAAGAAAAGGCCGATCTGGAACTTCCGGTGCCCCCAACATCGAGGAGTCACCACTGGACTGGGAGGATGTGGAGGTTGGTGTTTCCGGACGTGAATCCTCCAGGGCACTCCTGTCCCCCTCCGAGGCGCTGGTCCCCTCAGTGTCACTGAACTCCTGTGTCCCAGTCGTGCCAGTAGCTTTCCCAACGCTGTCGGGCCCCCGTCCTTCCATGCCCTCGGTAGATGCTGCAAGAGACAGAGACATAGGTTCAGTATAGTGCCATACTCACAAACATCATATGCAATGAAAACTACAAACAGGAAAATGAATCTACCATGTTTAATTAGTCCATGTACTATCTGCATATGCCACATTTATGCAATTAGCAGATGATGCATGGAAACATCCATAGTTGTTAGTCGTGCTCCATGTTACGTTGACACAGCCAAATACCTGGGCTTGTGCCTCCCTGTAAACACACATAAAACCTTCTGTATGCATTGCACACCTACGTGCCTGTAGGTAAGATAGCTATAGATCAAAACATGTCTGCTCAGTCACATATGTAGTTTTTTCATGGAACACCACAGATACAAAGCACAATATGTCCTTTTGCAAGGGCAACCAGCTACTGACATCCACCATGTAAGGCCTTGAAGTAGAACTACAGTTGTACATTGGTGGCAGCTGTGTAGATGTTACAAGTTATTTGTTGTGTACAGCACACATCTAGGAATGCACACTAACATGATGCTCACCGCTGTTCACTGCCAGTTGATGTCTCTGACACTCACACTGCAGCATATGTCACAAGGCCACATCTTATTTGTTAACTAAGTGACAATGCACACCATTTAACAATGCAGTCACAAACACAATGCACAATAGCATTAGAAAGGGAAATCAATGCAAGGCCTCCATAGGTTGTGACATGTCACATACCAACATGTCCACAAGTCCCTGACAGGCCCTCATTGATCCAAGGCAGGATTGTGTCTTCTGTTGATGAAGAAGTAGGTGGACCCCATTAGGACAGCTAATGTGTGAGAATACCTAGGGTCTGATATATGACATCCCTACGTTGTGCTGACTGATGACATTGAGGACACACCAATGTGCCAAGAATTCACACACTGATTACAAGCATTAGCCACAACTTCACCATGCACTGATGCACAAGGACACCCCTCCACAATGCACACATACTGAGGACTGAAAATCTGAGTAACCTTTGCTCATTATCATCCTTCAAATTACTGTACAAGACCTCAGTCACATCACAATTTGACATACCCACTGATCACATCCAACCATGTTAAGCCATACTGCCAAAACAATCTTGCAATAGCCAGGTTCAGCTACATTGCAGTTAAGTCACAGAGTCTAACCGTAACAGTCATGTTGCCATGTGCACAAATGGAAAAGGTAATTTAGCCAATGCATCACTGCAATCATCACCATCTACCCCATCAGCCCCTGTGTGCACTTGATGTCACTATGGCAGGTAAGTTCACCATGTTATGCCATGCTGCTGATATTGGGCTAGTATACTTCACAATGGTGCTGTCCTCTATATGATTGGGAAAAAAGGGACCCATGGGACAGGTGTGACCCTTACCAGCTCACTGCTCCCTGAGTCCACATCTGTGCATGCCTGTAGCCACTGACACATCATCACATGAGCTAGCCACACAGCGCACACAAGTCTGACAAGTGTACTGGGCTGCCCACTTCACACAATGGATTATCCTGTGTAGGAAGGTCTCAGTTCAGACAACATTTATACAATGTGAGATGAAAAAATGCCAAGCTGATGTTATGTGACAAGGGTCATGGGTTTAAACACATGAGAAACAAAATGTTGTACAAATGCAGAACAGCTGCACTCAACACTGAGGCCACTTAGAAGCCATTGCATCACACTAGAGACATCACAGAGGTCCGCACAGGCTCAGGGCTGGGATTAATGCAGTCATTCATACGCAAAGTCACACTTTGCACAATACTCACCCCCAACTTGCTGCTGATGGGCCCTCAAGCGTCCATCCAGCTCTGGCTGCGTCACTGCCAAGATGCGGCCCATTAGTGGTGTCATGCTCCGGCGTGCCAACCTGCCACTTCGAGGGATCACCCCCAGCGTCATCTCAGTGACGTTTTTGCTCAGGCGGCAGATGTCATCCAACCTCTTGTGGCAGTGCGTATGAAGTCGGTTGGAGACACCCAGAGACCGCACCTTGCGTGCAATGGCCCTCCATATGGCCTTACGCTGATGGACCTTAAGCTGCAGGCATGGGAGACAAGAAGAGGAGGTTTCTGTGAAACTGTGTTGTGTACCACTGTGTGACAGTACAGGAGCATCAAAATACATAGCACACTAACACATCAATGGAGAGCAGAGCCCATACCGCATGTCACATAGTACACTTGGAGCAAACCATATCATTGCAATGGTTATATATATGATGATGGACACACTACATGCCCATCCCATACACATGCAGAGTGCCAGCACAGAAACCAATGTAAAAATTGCCCTCAGCTGTGATGCACTATGTGAGTGAGCGTGACATACAATACACTGGAAATGATGTGTAGAGGTCAGACTCACTGTGTCCTATACTACACGCCCCATAATGTCCCTGACCATTGCATAGCTACATGTGTCATGGTGCTCACATTTAGGGCCCTGATCTTATAATCTCACACTCTTCTCACAAGGTGTAGTCCTGTCTTGTGCAATCCTCAGGCCTATGATGACTCATTGAGAAATAGGGTTGTGGACAACACATATGTTTCACTCAGTCCTTTTGGTGATGGGTCCTTGTAACATTGGCAGTTTCTGTGCAGGCCAGAGGGCCTCACACTGAGGATAAACGTGGCCCATCACAGAAATCACATGCATGTTCAATATGAATGGAGATACAGTGCATACACATGCAAGACTCTACACATCATGGAATCAATAGTAGGATGACATGTCCAAATCACATTTAGCTGATGTGTCATAGGAGAATTACCCCCAAGAGTGATAGACTCAGGCATTGTACTCCTGTGCAGAATGGACACATATCCATAGGGTCATTTTTAAAAAGGTAAAAACATTATTCAGTACCCTCTGGCCAAGCTACATTTGTAATGTCTCAAAGGAGCATATGAACACTTAATGGACTAGGACATCACATAGCACAGGGAATGTGTGTTCAGACTTTGAGTCTCTCAAACCAGCAGGGTAACTGGGTAACTGCCAGACCACAGTATGTCATTCACATCCTTAAATGCAGTCAGGGATCTGTAGAAATAAGCTTACACACCCCATTGACGTGAAGTCAGCAAACTCAGCATGCTAGGCAGTATCTCACACATTTACATTACACAGCCTCATAACACCATATGTTCATTTTGGTTTAAGAAGAGCTGGACAAGTGTAGGGGTGGGCGGAATTTGCATAGTCGCGCTACGCAAAGCTCTGCGAAACGGTAAAAAATCTCCGCGAGCACGCAAAAGTTCTGCGAACACGCGGAATTGCTTGTTCCGCCCGTTCGCGATGCTCTTTTCCTGTTCGCGAACGCTGTTTGCGTGCTCGGGGAGAAATATCTCGCGAACACGCATTTTGAAAGCGCGAACAAGCAAAAAACTCCGCGAAGCCGCGGATAGCGGAATTTTTGGCAATTCCTCGTTCTCCGCGGTACGCGAAATTACCCAAATTCCGCGAGCGGAACGGAATTTACCGCCCAGGCTTAGATAAGTGTCCATGTTGCCATCCTCCCCACATACTCAAGTGCAATTAGTACTAGGTCATGTATGGAGCACGCTGTTGGCAAAATATTGATGCATGCACATAGGCTTGCACTCACAGGCACATACTACAGTACAGTAACATCATGTGAGCATTCTGAGCACTCTCAAACTTTTACTCAGACACTTACCACTACATCTGGAGCACCATATAGCCTACCATACTGTGCAAGGACCTCGTCCACCAGGACCTCCAGCTCCTCTGTGGTGAAGGGACGGGCCCTGATGTTCTCTGTTCGTGCCATCACTGGTTCCAGAGTACAGGTACAGCAGCAGTTGGTGGTGATGAATAGCAGGCAGCAGTGTCTGAATGCAAGTGACATGTGAGGCCCCTAGGGTTGTTTCAGTGGTACTCTGCTGTTGCAATTGGTCTGCCTGGTTTGCATCTTTCAATTGTATCCAATGACCGGGCCCGCGGTGGCGGTGCACGCCTACCGCGAGTTACAAAAATGCATTGCACTACCGCGATGGCGGTTCCCATTGGCTGCAATGGCATTGGCATATGCTGTGTCACACCGCGGGGGCCAGGTGGTCTCTACCGCAATTTGGCATCGTTCAATTGTGGCCAATGACCGTGACCGCGGTGACGGTGCACGCCTACCGCACCTATGGACAAATTGTGCTATTGCATTGGCACTAGCCAGTTTTCATCATTGAACACTATACCTTTACAATGTATACTAGCACCTGGTTGTAAAGTTAAATGCAAGTGTGACATTTAACTCACTGATGCCCACACATGCCATGTCAGTGCACATGATTACATGCATTGGCATGTATTTACTCACATGTCACATATGATATTTGTGTGCATGTACACAGATTTGGTGTGTAATGGAGTCTCATATTTGTGAACATGTCAATGTGTAAGATGGCTAATCAACCCACAGTAATGATGGACTGACCACATGATGTGCCTATTTCACTGTGTACATTGCTGTATTCATTTTGATAGTTGATCAGCTTACACACACTGTGCTCATTGTGCAAAAAAGATGTGCTCTGTGTGACTTAAGCAAGAAGGTGTGTCAGGTACAGCAGCTACGTAGCAGTCAGCAGTGTTGCTGTTTGCCACATGTGCTGTGTCAGCTACACCCAGGGCTGGTGACACAAGATGTAGGAGTGTACCATTTACCATTCACATAGTCTGAATCTGATTTTGAAGTAGTCAGTATGTACATACTGACCACATGTACGACTACATGAGATCAAGGTGTCTGTGCATGTGACTTGTGCATTAAGCTGTTGTTACAGTCCTGTCAATGTTGGTGCTGTGTTAGTCAATATGTAAGATGTTTGACACATCTCATTGGTGAATTTAATTTACATGTGTCCTCTTTCATGTTATGTAGGAGACGACCAAATGTGCATCGGCCTTTCCCAGTGCTGGCGAACATGGAGGATGAGGACATCATAAGGAAATTCTGGTTGAATCGCCTTACCCTTCAAGAGCTATGTGCTCAATTGGAGCCCCATCTGAGGCCTCACAGAACCTATCTGACTGCTTTGACACCAACAGTTAAGGTGATGGCGGCCCTGCATTTCTTTGCCACTGGTTCGTTTCAGTAGATGGTGGCCATCGCCGGTGGGATGTCTCAAGCTATGCTCAGCATGGTGCTACGTGATGTCCTGTCCGCAATGTTGACCTACAAGGACCGCTACATCCACTTTCCAAGGAGACATGAATTGGCTGATGTGAAGGCTGATTTTTATGATCTTGGATACATACCTAATGTGGTTGGAGCCATTGACTGCACACACGTTGGCCTAGTACCACCACAGGCACATGAGCACATCTACCGGAACAGGAAGCATTTCCATTCCATTAATGTGCAAGTGGTATGCCAAGCGGATATGATTATCTCCCATGTCTGTGCCAGATTTCCCGGTTCAGCTCATGACTCATACATACTGCGTAACAGCATTATCCCACAATTGATGGCAAATCTGCATCCGGAGCGTGCGTGGCTTGTTGGTGAGTACGCAGAGTCAAGTAGTGTGCTGTATGTGTGGCATGCAGTTCTCGGCTACTGTTTATATTACAAAATTGGTCTGTGTATCTCACACCTAGGTGACTCTGCGTATCCCAACCGGCCTTGGTTGCTAAGCCCACTGATGAATCCCAGGACCCCGGGGGAAGGCCGCTACAATGATGCACATGGGAGGACACGTCGTGTAGTGGAGCGTGCTTTTGGGCTTCTGAAGTCTAGATTTTGGTGTCTGGACAAGAGCGGTGGTGCACTACTCTATTCTCCCCAAAAGGTGTGTCAGATCATAGTTGCATGCTGCATGCTCCACAACCTGGCCTTGCGCAAAGAGATCCCCTTGCTCCTGGACGATGATGAGCAGCAGATGCCCCTCGCTGCAAATCCACACATGCCCAGTGACGATGATAGTGGAGAAGAGGAAGGTGTTGACCTGCGTCAACAGCTCATCGACAACTACTTCCCTTGAGTGTAAGTGGCATTGTACAACAGTGACATTGTCTGTTGGCTTTGATGGTAGTGGCAAGGCATAGATGAGCTTTCTGACTGCTGGCTGTTGTTGGCTCACTGCTAATGACTGATGTGTGTGGCACAGTGTATTGTTTTCCACGTACCTCATGTCTATGTTGATGGTGTTGGTCATTGTTATGTGTGATGGGCTTCGTACGTTGTTGACTACTGGTGTGTTTTAGCTGTAATGGCATCACCTGACAAGTAAATGTCATTCTCTTGTGTCTTTCTAGGTTCCTTCACCCTATCAATGCCTCATCACAATCAGAGCTTGTGGTACATTGGAATCTGAGTTGACATTGTACATACTGTGATAAACATGGAACTGACACAAAGGCATAGGTGTGTAAAGAGTGTTTATTTTCAAAAAGAAATTGTGAAAGAGAAGTGATTGTTTTCAAAAATGTGCAAAGTGAGTTTATGAGTTGTCCGTGATGGTAAATGAGACAAATAGAGTAGTCACCACATTGATGTTATCACACAGTCCAAAAAACTCCTGCCATCAACATGGCAATGTGGGTTAGGATAATTAACAAAGTCAATGTCAAGGGCAACACAACTGCCATCATGGCTGGCTCAGCGACTTGCCTTTGGTTGGTGCTTTGCCACGTGATCCTCCCATGGTGTTTCTCGGACTTCCCCACCTGCGTTTGGCACGGGGGGCCTCTGCTGCAGGCTCAGCGGTGTCTGAGGAGTCATTGTCTTGCAGCTCACCCCTCTCTGTGGCCGAAGCTGAGGTGGTGGGAGTATCAGCAGGCTGGCCACTGGAGGGGGGTTGAGCCGTCATTTGAGCCGCATGTCTGTCCCTCAGAACACCCACAAGCTGGCCCATGAGATCCACAAGTTGGCCCATAATTGTGTCCATGGACCTCAGCAGCAGGCGAAGCTTACGCACTTCTTCGACAACCTGGCCCATCTGTCCCTGCTTCTGTTCATACGCACCAAGGACTCTTGTAACGGTGGCCAGGGCTTCTGTCTCAGTGTCCTCCTGTGATTGTCCACCACTTGCCCTCCCACCTCCCCTGCTGACACGGACCTGTGGCGTTGGGACTCGACACACCCGCAAATTCTCTCTGGCATCCTCAGATTGTGTGGTGGTGTTGGTAACCACTGAGGCAAGGAGAGTGTTGCAGGCAGCAGTGGTGATGGTGGAGGTGGCTGCCGCACAGGTCGTTGTAGCAGGGGTCAGCGCTGTTGTTGTTGCTGTGGTGGGGACAATGAGGCCCTGAGACGTAGTGCGCCCTGGCAGTCCTGAGGGGCCAGGTTGTTGCTCCTCATCCGAGAAACGTAGGGAATCTGCATCAGAGAGTTCACGTTCCGGGGGGAGACAGGCTCTGCTGGTTGGTGGTGTTTTCAGCTGCAGTTGCTTGTGGATCTCCTGTTGAACAGAGATTAAGTTGTCAGTAAAGTGCACTCCACAAGCTTGGTGTTAGACTTTTGGATGTTACATTGATTTGATACACCAAACATTTTACATTGCAATCACTTGGTATGGCTGAAAGATAATATGCATCATGACATGATGTTGAGGTACGTACATTACTTGTCCATAGTGTGACATGTAAATTGAAACCATGTGCCAAGTACAGATTGTGTGATTACAAGGACATGTCATCATCTACCAACTTGCGGCACATCAACTTTTGATAATGCGTCATTTTTGTTTACTCTTCATATAATCTGTTTCCGCTAAGCAAGAACTAGCCATTGGAATGTTACAAATGTTCTTTCATATCATGTATTTTTGTTTGTTTGTGAGATTGACCGTGCATGTTTTGTGTTCATGGGGGCCCTCTTGCTCTGACACCATGGCACTTACACATTGCATTCTGTGCTGTGCATGATTGGGACCTGAATTTATTTCACATGTGACTTGGTGAGTCAAAGTGTAATTTCTGTGACAGTTACATGCGCTTAGCTATCTGCACACTGGATGTAACTTTTGGATCTATGCCAAGTTTGCTGACATGTGAGGGCTGGTGTTGTCATATGGCTCCATGCATTTTGAGAAGGATGGCAGGGTGCATGCACTGACTACCTACCTGTTAGGTGACACAGTGGAGGGAAATGGCTGCCACATGGTTCTGGGTGGGGGGGTGCTCCATCTTGCTCAGCTGTGGGACAAGGGGGCCTGGTGGGAGTTGTAGTGCTGGCTTCCTACCCCATCCCTGTTAAGATGGCTACCTCCCTGTGAAGTGGAGCAGAGGAAGAGAATAGGTTACACATGGCTCTTGGGTGGGGTGAGTGTTCCATCCTTCTCAGGGGTGAAACAAGAGAGCATGAGAAGGCTAGCTACCTGTAAGTTTGAGTAGAGCAATGAAATGGCTGCCACATGGTTCTGGGTGTGGGGGGTGCTCCATCTTGCTCAGCTGTGGGACAAGGGGGCCTGGTGGGAGTTGTAGTGCTGGCTTCCTACCCACAAACACCCTTCCCTGTTAAGATGGCTACCTACCTGTAAGTTTGGGTAGAGCAACGAAATGGCTGCCACATGGTTCTGGGTGGGGGTGCTCCATCTTGCTCAGCTGTGGGACAAGGGGGCCTGGTGGGAGTTGTAGTGCTGGCTTCCTACCCATAACCACCCCCCCCTCCCTGTTAAGATGGCTACCTCCCTGTGAAGGGGAGCAGAGGGAGATTGAGGGAGATAAGCTTATTCTAAGAAACGCGCTGAATACAAAAACAAATTAAGGAAGGCTAGAGCAAACTATTTTTATGAGCAGATCACTGCAGCCCCTAATAAAGCATGAAAAACTTTGAAATCCTTAAAGAATTCACCGATCCATCCCGCTTCAAGCAAGTGATCAAACCATCACAGATACTATGTGACAACCTGTCGGAATATTTCGACAGTCAAATCACAGCTATTTTGGAAGGGATCAATAAATCAACAACAGTCAAACACTCTAGTGCACATCCCCATAGCCCCGCTCAACTGAAACTGTCTCCCGCCCCCGCCCCCCTCAGATCTTTTCCCTGCCGAGTCGTCATCTGTGACACTCGCTAGACTGGATTCTATTTCCAGCGAAGCCTTTAAAACCCTGTATAGGGCTATTAAATCAGGATCTCCGTTGGACCCCATGCCCCCAAAGCAGTGGCTAATATGGGAAGAAGAGTTGGCAGGCCCCCTTCGACAACACTCTCTCGAAACCCAGAAGGTACCCGACTGTTGGAAGAAAGCCATAGTCAAGCCACTGTTAAAAAAAGCTCTTTCTGATCCCGCTGATCTGGCTAATTTTAGACCTATCTCCCTTCTCCCTTTCCCTATAAAAATCCTGGAAAGTTAAATAAGTTCACTATTGTCACAACATCTAGATGACTCTGCATGGCTTGAGGAAGAGCAATTTGGATTCCGTCCTGGTCATGGAACGGAGACCGCCCTTATCTGCGCTACCGATGAACGACGGAGGACTACCGACAACGGACAATCGGTCGTCCTTGTCCTCCTAGATTTATCGGCTGCGTTTGACACGGTGAATCATCACACTCTCATGTCCAGGCTTTTGGCAGCGGGTATGGGGGGGCCAATGTTAAATTGGTTAAAGTCATACCTGTCCAACCGCTATCAGGCCGTATCTCTTCCCCCGTTTCTTTCCAAATTCAGAAAGACAACACATGGTGTCCCCCAGGGCTCTTCCCTTAGCCCTATCTTGTTTAATGTTTACATTAAACCTCTGATCTCACTCATAAAAACCTACAATATTAAATTAATCAACTACGCAGTTGACACCCAATTGATTCTGTCATTGAACAATAACCAGGAGGATACTATTGGAAACTTCCAAGAATGCATTCTTGACATCCTTGACTGGATGAACTCTAATTCATTGAAAATGAATGGAAATAAAACTGAACTCCTTTGCTGCTCCTCCAACAAAATCCTGGTGTCCTTACCACCGAACTTCTGGACGTTACCCATGGAAAAGCCTTTGGGCAATCCTGTGGCGGTTGCGAAACTTGGGTGTGACCATCGACCAAGGATTATCCCTGGAAAATCAAGTGAATAGACTTACCGGGACTTGTTTTGCTCTGATCCGGGCTCTTAGGAAGCTATACCCTCTGCTCGATCTACCAGCCAGATCATTGATCTGTAGAGGGGTAATATTAAGTAGGCTGGACTACTGCAACGTTCTGTTGCTAGGAGCCCCTAGTTACCTTCTAAAAAAGTTAGAACGTATTCAGACCATCACCGCTAAACTGACATTGAACAGACCCCGATATTCATCTGCCACAGATGCCTTGAAGGAGCTTCATTGGCTACCTATCAAGCAGAGAATAGTCTTTAAATCTCTCTGTATTGTTCACAAGGCACTACAAAACAAAGGGCCAATACCTCTCCAAAACAAACTAAAAAAATACACCCCCGGCAGAAACCTCCGTTCTACTACTGGTAACTATGTCCAGGAGCTCAGGTACAAAAAAGTCAGACAAGGAGTACATACCTTTACGGTTAACACAGCCCGGTTATGGAATAGACTTCCAGCCTCCTTACGATCTCAATCAAACTTACAAAAATTCAGGAAGGTACTGAAGACTTGGTTATTTCCCTACTAGTAGCCGCTGTTCAGCTTTTCATCTGCTGCATCTTACATAATGGTTTTAGCACCAGAATACCATTTGTAGTCACAGTGCGCTCTATAAATAACCCCTTACATTATATTACATTACAGGAAGAGAATAGGTTACACGTGGCTCTTGGGTGGGGTGAGTGTTCCCTCCTGCTCAGGTGGGAAACAAGAGAGCATTAACCCTAGGAATAATACTTCGCTACGCTCACGGAGCATGCAAAGTTTGTGCTACTACGCAAATTGCACATAACAGAATGAAAAACCGTAGCAGAAGCATAATTAACACCTACAAATGCTTTGATAAAGCAATTTTTGATACTAAAAAGCATGTAACCAATTCACAAAAGTGAACTTTGACAATAAAATATCAAGCAATGAGAGAGGTGATGATTTTGGGGTCCCCTAACCTAGGGGAGGACCAAGCAGATGCCTTGAACACAAAAAGCATATCATGTGAACGATTCAGTGGTGGTCCCTTCCTCCTAGGACCACCCCAAGCACAGTTATGGGCAAAAATACAATCCCAACCAAAGGCCCTGCAAAGCATTATGGGACGAGATTAGCAGTGGGCAGTGAATATTATAGTGTCCAATATCAAAATAATTCTACAAAGAGCTGCAGTTCCACTAGTCGTTACTAGATGTCCCTCACGAGTCAAATGCAAAAGCATTGAAACCCTTTCATGAAGCTTTTGCATTTGACTCGTGAGGACATCTAGTAACGACTAGTGGGACTACAGCTCTTGTAAATTATTTTGATATTGGATACTATAATATTCACTGCCCACTGCTAATCTCGTCCCATAATGCTTTAGGCCTTTAGTTGGGATTGTATTTTGCCAATAACTGTGCTTGGGGTGCTCCTAAGAGGATGGGACCACCACCGAATCGTTCAAAGATGTGCTTTTTGTTTTCAAGGCATCTGCTTGGTTCTCTCCCTAGGTTAGGGAGGATCCCAAAATCATCACCTCTCTCACTGCTTGTTAATTTATCTTTTTCTCTTTTGTGAAATGACTATGTGTATTTTTAGCATATAAAGACAGAGATAATTATTTTATCTTAACTTGCACTGTGCAAGATGCCTTTGGCAATTATTGTACAGTGCAGTCAAGCACACAGCTACACAATTTGTATAGCTATGTGTAATTCAAAATGTACTTCGCGTAGCAAACTACGCCCAGGGTTAGAGAGCATGAGAAGGCTACCTACCTGTGAGTTTGAGTAGAGCAATGAAATGGCTGCCACATGGTTCTGGGTGTGGGGGGTGCTCCATCTTGCTCAGCTGTGGGACAAGGAGGCCTGGTGGGAGTTGTAGTGCTGGCTTCCTACCCACAGACCCCCCCCTCCCTGTTAAGAAGTAAGGGCCACCTACCTGTTAGTTTGAGTAGAGCAATGAAATGGCTGCCACATGGTTCTGGGTGTGGGGGGTGCGCCATCTTGCTCAGCTGTGGGACAAGGGGGCCTGGTGGGAGTTGTAGTGCTGGCTTCCTACCCACAAACACCCCTTCCTGTTAAGATGGTTACCTACCTGTAAGTTTGAGTAGAGCAATGAAATGGCTGCCACATGGTTCTGGGTGTGGGGGGTGCTCCATCTTGCTCAGCTGTGGGACAAGGGGGCCTGGTTGGAGTTGTAGTGCTGGCTGCCTGTCCACAAACACCCCTCCCTGTTAAGATGGCTACCTACCTGTAAGTTTGGTGAGAACAACGAAATGGCTGCCACATAGTTCTGGGTGGGGGGAGGGCTACATCTTGCCCAGCTGTGGGACAAGGGTGCCTGGTGGGAGTTGTAGTGCTGCCTTCCTGTACACATGCCCCCATGGAAATATTGGTAGCTACCTTTGAGGTGATTCAGAGGAAGGAAATGTTAGATATGTGAGACATGTGTTGGGAAGAGTGTGTTGTACGTAAGTGCATTTAGGTCTAGGAAGTGTAGCTTTCTAGTTGTGCAAGACAGTACACAGCAGTGTAATGGGAGACATTTGTTGGTACTTACCAGCCTCCACTCCCCCGGGTATTCCTGTGAGCCTCTCTGGATGCAGTATGGCAGGCACCTTCTCCTCACATTCGGTGAATGTTAGTGGTGGAATGGGAGGGCCACCGCCAGTCCTCTGAGCCAGCTCATGGTTCTTGTTGGCACGCTCTTTCACCATAGTCTTGAGGTCATGCCACCTCCTCTTGATCTCACGCAGGGTGCGCAGGGTGGTCCCTACTGCATTGACTTTGTTGACTATCCTTTTCAACATTTGATTTTTTTTGGCTACTGGTGTCTGTTGGACCATGCTTCCAAACAAATGTGGTTCTACTCTGATTATCTCATCTACCATGACTGACAACTCATTGTCAGTGAATTTTGGCATTTTTTTCTGTGCCATGGTGTGTGATGTGCAAATGGGTGAAAAGTGCAGGTGTGAAGGTGGTGGTGGAGATGTGTGTTGTGTGTGGGTGGTTGTGATGGTGTGACGTGTGCTGATTTGCCTCTCCTTTGTGCTGTGGTGTTTGGCCCTTCACTGCTGCAGTTGTGGAAAGGATGCTGGGCAGGGAAGGGGTTGGTTTTATACTCAGCTATGTGGGTGGGTCAAAATGGATTATTCATGTCAGGTGTGTTATCTGGGTTGACCTGGGATTTGTATTTTTTTCTTGCCATGGGGATGTGTCATTCGGGTGTGTCAGATGTTTTTGGTGGCTGCGCCAGAAAAACAGCCACAGTTGGTAGCCTTGTTGTCTGGTTGCTTTCGACCACCATTCCTCTTTTGGCGCGACCACAGCAGTCTGAATGCAATGGTCCTTCCGCCGGCTCTACCATTCATCATTTCGCGCGACCGCGGCGGTCGAGAACAACTGATCGTTCCGCTGGCTCCTCCATCGTATCATAATTTCACTTGCGGTCATTCCGCTGGACGATTAGCGTTTTTGGGTCTTTCCGCGGCATTTCCATCTGCCGCGGACGGATTTTCTGCTTTTCTGGACGTTCCCGGCGGAGTTTTGTGGAATCCGTCCACCGCGGTCGGATTTTTCGAGCAGGGCATCCTAATCTGACCACCGGTTTTGCCGCGGTACATGCGGATGTTTTTTTTTCCGCAACCACGGCGGACGGAGTGCTTTTCTGTCTGCCATCGTAATCAGCCCCTTAGTTTCTATTGGCATTAGGACTCTGTGCACATTATCACTGCTAACCAGTGCTAATGTGCTTGAGCTCTCGGTATTCAGTCCAAATATTGAGTTTGAAATTAAGCCTGGGCGTAAACAAAAAGCACATCTTTTGAACGATTCAGTGGTGGTCCCATCCTCTTAGGACCACCCCAAGCACAGTTATTGGCAAAAATACAATCCCAACCAAAGGCCCTGCAAAGCATTATGGGACGAGATTAGCAGTGGGCAGTGAATATTATAGTATCCAATATCAAAATAATTCTACAAAGAGCTGCAGTTCCACTAGTCGTTACTAGATGTCCCTCACGAGTCAAATGCAAAAGCTTCATGAAAGGGTTTCAATGCTTTTGCATTTGACTCGTGAGGGACATCTAGTAACGACTAGTGGAACTGCAGCTTGATGTATTAATAATTTCAATGCTTTTGCATTTGACTCGTGAGGGACATCTAGTAACGACTAGTTGAACTGCAGCTCAACAGAGTGGTGTTGTTGCCGATTTTTGCACGGGAACGCCTACTCTGCATATCATTAGCGTTAGTTGCCGGGGTCATCTGTGGCGATGTTTTTTGCGACTGCTTTCACAGGTAAACTGGTGTTATGGGCTGTTGTCGCCAGCTTGTGAATGGGGCGATGAATTTATCGCGAGTTTGGCTGCGATAAAGTGCCGATAACTCGGCGATAGATCCTTGAGAATATGCCCCATAGTTGTTTAAAATATCGATTTTTAAATTAGTATTATATATTTTAGGGTAAACAACCTTGACCCCGCATCCGTCACCCCGCATGTTGTTACAACGCGGTCGTTACAACGACCGCGTTGTAACAACGCATACCATTACCCCGCAATACGTAACATCGACTTGCGGAGGGGGGAGAAGGTGTTGGATTTAAAATCCAACACCTTCCCTACTGTCCGCACAGACTGGAGTTGGAATAGTAAATTATACTAGTCCAACATCCAGCGCCCCCCTCCGCAAGTCGTTGTTATGACTTGCGGGGTAATGGTATGCGTTGTTACAACGCGGTCGTTGTAATGACCGCATTGTAACAACATGCGTGGTAACGGGATGTGGGGTCAAAAGGCATATTCATATTTTAGTATATATTTTAAATGTATGTGATGTATTTTTCTGTATAAGTACTGTTTATGTTTTTTAATGTATGTGTTACATTTTTGGTAGTTATTCATTTTATTTTAATTAAATTTTGTGTTTTTTAGTTCCACAGCGAGTTGTGGTTTTATAGGGGAGTAGGGTGGGAAGAAATGTTATTATAATAAATTAATGAATATATTTATTTATTAATTTTTTTATTTAAATTTTATAATGTTAATTGTGTTTTTAATTTTTTTGAGTACATTTTAGGTGCGGGTTGTGGGGTTTATATGGGTAAAGGGTGGGAAGTAATTTATTTTTAATTAATAAATAATTAGTTGTTAATTAATATTAATTAATTAATTGACAATTAATTATGGCAATTGTGTAATTAATTTCAGGTGCGGGTAGTGTGGTTTATGGAGGTAAAGGGTGGGAAGTAATTTATTTTTAATTATTAATAATTAGTTGCCAATTAATCTTAATTAATTAATTGACAATTAATTATTGTAATTGTGTAATTAATTTTAGGTGCAGATTGTGGGGTTTTTAGGGGTAAAGGGTGGGAAGTAATTTATTTTTAATTAATTAATGATTAGTTGATAATTAATTAATTAATTGATAATTAATTAGTGTAATTGTTTAATTATTTTTTTTGTGTATGAGTTTTGGGTTTATAGGGGTGAAGGGTGGGGAGTAAATTAATTTTATTTACTTTATAATAAGTTGTTAAATACTAATAGTTATTTAATTGAAAAAGTTTTTTAATTGTGTAATTATTTTTTTACAGTTTAATTTTAGGTGTGGGTTGTGGGATTATAGGTGTGAAGGGTGGAAAGTTAATTCAATTTTATGTGTTTTCGTTTGTTTTGTAATGAATAATATTTGTTTAATTGATAATTAATTATGTTAATTATGCAAATAATTTATTTTTATTTTCAATGTGGGTTGTGAGTTGAGTGGTGTTATAGGGTAGGAAGTAAATATACTAAATTTATGTAGTAATTAATATTTTTGTTAATAAATAATTTCTAAATAAAAATGTTTATTTGTTTGAAAATTGTTTTTTTATTTTATTTAATATAATATTTGTAGGTATTTGTGATATGTATTTAACATTATAATGTTTTTTTTAATATTAAATATATTTTTATTTTTAACAAACTTATATTTTTTTTATTTACTTTTAAAAAATATATTTTTTTATTTTGTTGATGATATTTTGTTTGTTTTTAATTTTGAACTGACTGGAGTGAGAATAGTAAATTGTACCCTCTGCAATTCAACACTTTTCCTATTGATGCAGTGACTGGAGTGGAAATAGTAAATTTTGTCCCTCCGCTATCCAACACTTTCCTCATTGATTCACTTACTGGAGTGGGAATAGTAATTTTTACCCCTCCGCTATGCAACACTTTCACTATTGTTGCACTCACTGGAGAGTGAAATTTAAGTTTAAAGATTTTTAAATAGTTTAATTTATAATAGAATGTTTTTTTTAAATAGATTTTATGTTATTGGTATATGTATATATATATATATATATTATCTACTGGCGGTCGCAAGTAGATAGTTATAGTTACAACCTATTATCCATAGGAAATCCGCGACATTCTATTTGAAATAACTCTCTTGCCGGTTGACGTATCTTCGCAAAATTTTCAAACTTTGTGGGGCGCTCCGGTCCGCTCCTACCCTGAAAGTCTCGGGGGGATTCGTCAAGCGGGGGCCGAGAAAAAAGGGGGGTCCCAAAACGTGTTTTCCCCATGCAATTTTCCATAGGGAACTTTAGACACGGCTACAGCCCGAACTGCTGAACGGAATTACACCAAATTTGGCAAAGAGGTAGTTCTTGGTTCAGAAAGAACCCTTTTGTTAAATGGTGTAAATCCGTTCAGTAGTTGCTGAGAAAATCAAAAGTAAAAAGATAGATATATCTATGGCCGCGTCGGATTCGCGCACCCTCCCGATCACGAGCTGCATGCTAATTGGCTGTCAACACTCCAAATCAGGAAGTGTTGGCAGCCATTTTGTCCCTCGGTAGAACCGAGGGACAGAAACAAGTGCGCAAAGCGCACAAAGGGGGCAGGGTAGAAACACCCTGACCCCCTAGGTCTGCTCAGGGGGTCCCACAAGGACCCCCTGGGCAAAAAAAATATATATTTTTTTTTTTTAAATCGGCAGGATGCGCTCAGGGTGCGCAAATCCTACCTCCAGTATGCGCCAGGGGGCTGCCTTGCAGAGAGGTGTACAGAGGCCACGCCCCTTTTTACACCTCTCTGCAACGCAGCTCTGTGGCGCTTTTTGGAGGTATATGGTGGGCTAGTTGCACCCCAGGGACCCTCAGGATTCAAGGGGAGTTAATCCCCCGACTTAAAACGCGCCACGGGGCGCGTTTGCACAGTGGTGAAGGGAGGGGGCGGGGCTTCAGGTGACATGTGTGCAAACAGGCCCCGTGGCGCATTTTAAGATGGGGAATTAAATCCCCTTCAATCCTGAGGGTCCCTGGGGGCCAACTAGCCCAACAGGTACGTCCAGAAAGCGCCACAGAGCTGCGTTGCAGAGAGGTGTAAAAGAGGTGTGGCCTCTGTACATGTCTCTGCAACGCAGCCCCTGGCGCATACTGGAGGTTCCTGGTGGGCTAGTTGGCCCGTAGGGACCCTCATGATTCAAGGGGACTTAATCCCCCAACTTAAAACGCGCCACGGGGCGCGTTTGCACAGATGTCACCTCAGGCCCCACCCCTCCCTTCACCATTGTGCAAATATTCCTCTAAAATCAGCCGAAATACGAATTCTGATTTACTCACCTGTTATCAGGAGAGACCTCAGTGCTGCATCTTTCAGCCCAGTACTAATCCTGAAAAGTAATTTTAACCGTACTTACCAGTAACTTGAATTTCCTTCCATAGGCTAACATTGACTGGTTTCACTTGGAAATTCTTCTAAGTGTGGAGTTTTGGAACTTTAAAATATTCCTCTAAAATCAGCCGAAATACGAATTCCGATTTACTCACCTGTTATCAGGAGAGACCTCAGTGCTGTATCTTTCAGCCCAGTACTGGTCCTGAAAAGTAATTTTAACCGTACTTACCAGTAACTTGAATTTCCTTCCATAGGCTAACATTGACTGGTTTCACTTGGAAATTCTTCTAAGTGTGGAGTTTTGGAACTTTAAAATATTCCTCTAAAATCAGCCGAAATACGAATTCCGATTTACTCACCTGTTATCAGGAGAGACCTCAGTGCTGCATCTTTCAGCCCAGTACTGATCCTCAAAAGTAATTTTAACCGTACTTACCAGTAACTTGAATTTCCTTCCATAGGATATAATTGCCTGCTTTTTGCTGAAAAAGTTTCTAAGTGTTGATTTTTGAAACATACAAATATTCCTCTAAAATCAGCCGAAATACGAATTCCGATTTACTCACCTGTTATAAGGAGAGACCTTAGTGCTGTATCTTTCAGCCCAGTACTGGTCCTGAAAAGTAATTTTAACCGTACTTACCAGTAACTTGAATTTCCTTCCATAGGCTAACATTGACTGGTTTCACTTGGAAATTCTTCTAAGTGTGGAGTTTTGGAACTTTAAAATATTCCTCTAAAATCAGCCGAAATACGAATTCCGATTTACTCACCTGTTATCAGGAGAGACCTCAGTGCTGCATCTTTCAGCCCAGTACTGATCCTCAAAAGTAATTTTAACCGTACTTACCAGTAACTTGAATTTCCTTCCATAGGAATCCATTGTCTGGTTTTCAGCAGAAAAGTTTCAAAGTGTCGATTTTCACAAACTACAAATATTCCTTAAAAATCGCCTGTATGACTTAAACGCATTCTTTCAACTGTTTACAGGAGATGCACCAGTGCTGGATCCAGGATCCAACACTGAGTAAGAAAAAGTAACGATAACAGTTTTTACCTGCTAAGTGAATTTCTTTCCATAGGATAACATTGGTGATTCTATGAGAAAAAGTTTCTAAGTGTCAACTTTTAAAATACAATAATATTCCTTAAAAATCACGACTGTAACCAAAACGCTTTTACTCAACTGTTTACAGGAGATGTACCAGGACTGAATCTAGGATCCAGTCCTGTGGTTAGAAAAGTAATCCATAAAGTAACTAATTGCATTTAACTAGAAATTCACATTGAGCTGAATGTTGCATTGTGTTTGAAAATGTGGTGCCCATTGCAACAACTGTAACTACTGTACTTAAAAGTCTATTGCCTATGTGCAAAGTATTTAAACTAAAGTAATTCATTCTGAGAAAGTATTTTTTGTAATGTAATGTATAATGTAATTACAATGTAATTTAAAAAATAAAATATGTAAAAAAAAAATTCTAAAAATGTAATAAATCAGTATGAAAAAAATTAATATAACAATTAATACATTTAAAAATTGTCATTTACAAAACCTTTGAAATTCACTGAAAAAACCGTAGGTTTCAGACATGTTATAGTTAGGAATTAGCATTTAAAAAACCTTTGAAATTCACTGAAAAAACCATAGGTTTCAGATAAGTTATAGTTAGAAATTAGCATTTAAAAAACCTTTGAAATTCACTGAAAAAACCATAGGTTTTAGGGACAGTTATAGTTAGTTGGACATTGCACTCGTACAAAACCCGTGAAATTCCCCCGTTATAGTTAGTTCAGCTAACTATAACTCGCGCCCGCAATGCACTGCTGATGACGTCACATATTACATCACTCATGACATGGTCAGTGACATCACTGATGACATCACTGATGACATCTCAAATGACATCACTGATGACATTATCCACGTGATAATCTGATGCACCTCCTCACACCCTAATATAACCTTTGATACACCCAATCTAAATTACAGACTGCCATTCGCAAAACCATAGACACTCCAACACCAATAACTACATACCCACTCACTGATTCTTAGGTCTACACACACACATCCACTCACTCACCCGTACAGTCACTCATACTTATGGTCACTCAGTACAGGACAGTCATATGCACTCTTACTCCTATATATACACTCAAACCCCGCCACTCATCCATAGTGATACTCACACACCTAGTCAGTCATGCAAATAATTAAACACACTGCCATTTACTCACCTATACAGTTATACACACACCAGCTCACTTAATCATACAAATACTAGCACATTGTTACGCTCTTATACAATCACTGATACAAGCACACACTCATCCATACAGCCACTATCACAATCACTCACTCTCGCTTATAGCTATTTATATACTCCAATACACATATATACTGCCTTTCACATATGTAGTTACTCACACATGTACCACTGGGACATACATTCACTCACTAACACACTCTTACACACACTTACCCACCCATACAGTCTATCACAGATGCACTCTTGAAACCATCCACCCAGTGAATCACCCACTCACACATCTATGCACAGTCGCACACACCCCATCCACACAAACACTCAGGCACCCATACAGATACTCAGACAACAAATCAATAACTCTTATAGACACTCATGTAGCTATTCACAAACCCATGCAGCCACTTACACAGCAACAGACAGATACAGACATTAACCCAGTTTAGTCACTAACCCATGCATTCAGTAAGATACGTTTAATCACTCACTTATAGAATTAGTCACGCACCTACTAAATCATCCATACACACACTTATACACCCACTCATTCTTCAATACGCCTTTCCCTATATATACTAAAAAAAAATTAAACTTTACAGAAACACACAGTCACTGGATGATGTCATCAGTGATGTCATTTGAGATGTCATCAGTGATGTCATCAGTGATGTCACTGACCATGTCATGAGTGATGTAATATGTGACGTCATCAGCAGTGCATTGCGGGGGCGCGAGTTATAGTTAGCTGAACTAACTATAACGGGGGAATTTCACGGGTTTTGTACGAGTGCAATGTCCAACTAACTATAACTGTCCCTAAAACCTATGGTTTTTTCAGTGAATATATATATATTTATTTATTTGTAAAATTTTTATATAATTTTAAAATGATAAAATACATTAAAATTATTAGTTTAATAATTGTTTTAAAGTAAATATACATATATATATATTAATTATTATATATATATGTGTTTAACTTTTTTAAATTAAGTTTATTTGTTATATTTGTTAAAATGTATATTAAGTCTAATTTCTTTTTTTAAACTAATTTTATTCTTTAATATATTTAATATTTATTAATTTATTTTATATATATAAAAAACGATATTTTGTACAAATATATTTATGACATCGATATTTTTTTCTGATATTTATGTACTTTACTACTTACCTTTATAATTTTAGGATGTAGATATTTTTTACATCAATATTTTGGTCACAATATTTTTGTATGGGGATATTTTGGGTGTCGATATTTTGTCAGTGTATCTGTGCTCTCTCCTTAAAACATGGTAAATTGGCTTACACCTGGTTGCCATATTTAATTTACTTATAAGTCCCTATTTGTTTTTCTTATACTCTTTTTATTGAAATTTTTTCATTTTTAGACATCTTAACATAATCAACATGACGTTTACGTTACTTGGTCAAGTAGTGGCATGAAATCACTAGTCATGGGATATGCTTGCTGTAAATCGTCAGCATGCTTATAAGTCCATAATACATGATATTACATGTACCCAGGGCCTGTAAATTAAATGTTACTAGCGTGCCTGCAGCAATCATTGTGAGACCCACTTAAGTAGCCTTTCAAACAGGCTTCTGGGCATCCATTGCAACCGGTAGTGCCGTTTTAAATTGCCAGTTCAACCTGGCAAAACAAACATTTTGTGGCAAAACAAACATTTTAATCACAATTATGTTTCTCAGTGCACTCTTTCTCCACAATAATACTCAAATCTTCCACATTCGTTGTGTGCTTCTACGTCCGATGCACTGTGTCTAACAGTGCCCTGAACAATGCGAAACTCAATGGGTCAGGCGGACCAGTCCCAAGGATGTGTGCACCTTTAATGAAACAAAATGTTTCTCATCTCAATTCATCTTTATCCAGACAAAAATATATAATACTCGTGTTTTCTTGATTACTTCATCCATTTATTTTTCATCAAAATTATCACCATAACGTTTTATTATTCCATCATTCTGTGGTAACGCAATGTATTAATCAACCCAATGCATTTCGGGTCTGTCATGGACCCTTCTTCAGGGGTCTAAAGAAAAAATACAAGAACGCCAGATCAGTCTCTGTTTTGTCTCTGTTTTGTCATTCATCGTAACTCTTCATTAACATCAATATATAAATGATCTCAAATATTAATAATATCTGAACATAAATCCAAGACTATTCATTGTGAACATAATGGGGTGTTGGTTTAAACATAGCAAGTTCATATTTACACGTCTCACTGTTGAAGTGCCGTTGAAACGAAAATACGCGATGATCGTATGGCAATTGTGCTGAGAAGCGAGTTATGGTAACGCTTTGAAGAAAGTGTGCGTGAAATATCATGGCATTATAGCAGCGGAAGGGCCTTTCGGGGTTGAGTGGGATAATGATGAAGGTGAAACAACGCTAGTAAGTTGATAGCTTCTTACGAGTGATACTATGCCTGCGTATAACAACAGTTGCAGGGCACAATGAGATAGAAGGGTCGTACATTTCATGCACTTTCAGTTTAAAGTTGTTCATTTAAAAAAAGACATTGAAGAATAGTAACAACAGTGAGACGTGTAAATATGAACTTGCTATGTTTAAACCAACACCCCATTATGTTCACAATGAATAGTCTTGGATTTATGTTCAGATATTATTAATATTTGAGATCATTTATATATTGATGTTAATGAAGAGTTACGATGATGTGACACATTTAATCATGTTGGCTAATGACAAAACAGAGACTGATCTGGCGTTCTTGTATATTTTTCTTTAGACCCCTGAAGAAGGGTCCATGGCAGACCCGAAATGCATTGGGTTAATTGATACATTGCGTTACCACAGAATGATGGAATAATAAAACGTTATGGTGATAATTTTGATGAAAGAATAAATGGATGAAGTAATCAAAAAAACACGAGTATTATATATTTTTGTCTGGATAAAGATGAATTGAGATGAGAAACATTTTGTTTCATTAAAGGTGCACACATCCTTGGGACTGGTCCGCCTGACCCATTGAGTTTCAAAACAAACATTTTGTCAGGTCTAAACCCTCCTTTTTAAAACATGTACGTCACAACTACATTGGGCCCTAAACAGCCTACAGGGCAGGGTGCATTCTATTTGAAAAGTAGGACAGGCTTTTTCAGTTCATACAATTTCTGGTAGTGAAAAACTCCTACATGTCTTTTTACTATTGTAAGGCCTATTTCTTACATTGGATAACATTGGGTTACCTTATTACATTTAAAAAGAGCTAACTTTTGATCAAGAACAAATAGTAATGTGTGGACTCAATTTAATTGTAATTTAAAACCCTCTTTAATGGTAAAGTTGGATTTTAAGTCACAATTCTGAAAATTTAACTTTTAGAAAGTTGCCATTTTGCCTGCAGCCTGTATCCTGGTTCACATGACTGTGAATACCTTGGCAGTTGGCCTTTGTGTATTCCTCCCAGACAGTGAGACAAAAGGGGGTGAGGTGTTGGCAGGATGGGCCATCTAGCTAGTATGGGTGCGCGGAGCTGTTCCCTGCCCACTTAGATTTCAAAGGGGTGTCTCCAGCACACAAACAAAGGGATAACTCTAGACTACTTTGAGCCTAGGTAGGGGAAGTGGAGAACTTTTGAGAACCAAATGTTGGGATAGCAAGGATGTCATCCCCTCTTCAAAGACTGCTTGAGGCCTGTCATGTTCTTCAGAGTACTGTCCTGCTGCTTAAGGCCTGCCGTGTTGCTTGAAGGAGAGAGGACCATTTTCTTGAACCCAGGACCACCAGAGTGACTCCAAGTGTCAGTTTGTTGACCTGTTCTGAGCTACCGGGACACAACAAGCTCCAGCGGCCTTCCTACACCTGCCGGCTGACCTACTGAGCTTTACCTATCTGAACCTTCAACTGGACCTGCCTGAGCCCGGTTGGCCACTGCTAGAATGAGTCCTGGACCCTTGACTGGCATCAGTGTGTACTCCTTCTGGCACAACTGACGGCTCATTAGAACTGAAGCAGTGAGACGCAACAGACACAGGACACCGCATCGCAGTTCCTGATTGGTGGCTTCATCAGAACCGACACTGCACGATGCACCTCAACCCAGGAATCCGCATCACAGCTCTTGATCCACAGCGTCATCATCCCTGACCCTGCACAGCGCATCTTGATGCCGGACATCGCCTTACAGCTGCTGATCAGTGGATCCATCAGCACCAACGCAGCACATCATATCTCCATGCAGGACCTCAAACCGCAGTTCCTGTTCGACTTCTCCACTTTCACCCACACAGCGTGGTGCAGACCAATGCGGACCTTGCATCTCTACTCCCCAGGCCCCAATGTACAATCTTCAGCAGACTGACCTCGGTCCTGCATCATCATGGTAGGCTGGAACTTGTGACTTTGACCTGGTTTAACACAATGCAATAACCGTAGTTGGTGCTTTGCACTTCAAAACGCAATTCTTACCTGAATATTTGAAATGGCATATCTCTGGTTCTACTAATTGAATTTTTGTCGTTCTTGTATCATTGTATTTATTAATATTTACTCCATCTTTCTAAATCGATTTCGGATTTTTCTTGTGTTATGTTTTCACTACATTACTGTTTGTGTGCTATATAAATACTTTAGACACTGTCTCTAAGTTAAACCTAACTGCTTTTGTGCCAAGCTACCAGAGGGTTAGGCACAGGTTAATTTAGTGACTTTTGTGGTCCACCCTGACAAGGATTGTGGTTGTTCTTGAGAAGGGCTTCCACCCCCTCAACCAATAACCCAATTTCTTACAGTGTGTCTGTAATGTGATGCAGCACACAGAGATTTGGGTGTATCTGTAACAAAATGATGTACAGGGAGTTGTGGATGTGTATGTAATATGATGCTTGGCAGGGAGTTGTGGGTGTGTGTGTAATACAATGTTGCACTGGGGGTTTGGGTGTGTCTCCAATATGATGCTGTGCACGGCGGTTTGAGTGTGTCTGAAATACAATGCTGCAAAGAGAGAGGTGTGGGTGCGTCTCGAAATATGATGCACACAAGGAGGATTGGATGTATCTGCAATTGGATGTGCACAAGAAGGTATGGTATGTTCAGAAATATGATGCTTTGCAGAATGGTATGGGTGAGTCCACAAATAGATGCTGAACAGGAAGATTTGCATGTGTCTGGAAACAGGATGTACACAGGAATGTTTGGGTGTGTCTCACAACAGAATGTACACATGGAGGCCTGAGTGTGTCTGTGAATACAATGCTCCACAGGAAGGTTTGGGTGTTTGTGAATACAATTCTGCAAAGAAAGTTTTAGGTGTTTGTGAATACAATGCTGCACAGTGACGTGTGGGTGTTTGTGAATTAAATTCTGCCCAGAGAGGTTTGGGTGTGCCTCTCAATACAATGCTGCACAGGGAGGTTTGGGTGTGCTTGTGAATACAATACTCTACAGACAGAGAGGTGTGGGTGTGCCTGTGAATACAATGCTGCTCAGGGAGGTTTGGGTGTGTCTCTAAATACAGTGCTGCACAGGGAGGTTTGGATGTGTTTGTGAATAGAATACTATACAGACAAAGAAGGGTGGGTGTGTCTGTGAATACAATGCTTCACAAAGAGGTTTTGGTGTGACTTTGAATACAGTGCTGGACAAGGAGGTTTGGGAGTCTGTGAATATAATCCTGCACTGGGAGGTTTGAGTGTTTTTAATACAATACTATACAGAGAGGGTTGGGCGTGTCTGTGAATATAATCCTGCACAGAGAGGTTTGAGTGTGTCTCTGAATACAATCCTGCACAGGGAAGTTTGGGTGTGTCAGTGAATACAATGCTGCACAGAGAGGTTTGGGAGTGTCTGCAAATACAATGTTTAACAGGGAGGTTTGGGAGTGTCTGTAAATACTATGCTGCACAGGGAGGTCTGTTTTTTTTTTTAATACAATGCTGTACAGGGAGGTTTGTGTGCGTCTCTGAAAACAATCCTGCACAGGGAGGTTTGGGTGTGTCTGTGAATACTATGCTGCACAGAGAGGTTTGAGAGTGTCTATGAATACAATGCTGCACAGAGAGGTTTGGGAGAGTCTGTGAATACAACCTGAACAGGGGATTTGGGTGTGTGTGAATACAATCCTGCACAGGGAGGTTTGTGTGTGCCTGTGAATACAATGGTGCACAGAGAGGTTTCGGAGTGTCAGGACTACAATGCTGCACAAAAAGGTTTGGGAGTGTCTGTGAATACAATGCTGGGCAGGGGGATTAGGGTGTGTGTGAATACCTCCTGCACAGGAGGTTTGGGTGTGTCTTTGAATATAGCACTGCACATGGAGGTTTGGGTGTGTCTGTGAATACAATGCTATATAGACAGAGAGGTTGAGGTGTGTCTGTCGATACTATACTGCACAGGGGGGTTTGGGTGTGTTTGTGAATATAATGTTGCATGGGGTGGTTTGGGTGTGGCTGTGAATACAATGCTGCACAGGTAGGAGTGGGTGTGCCTCTGAATACAATGCTGCACAGAGAGGTTTGGGTGTGTTTGTGAATACAATGCTGCACAGGAAGGTTTGGGTGTCTGTGAATATAATCCTGCACAGGTAGATTTGGGTGTGTTTGTGAATACAATGCTGCACAGGGGGTTTGAGTGTGTCTGTGAATACAATCCTGCACAGAGAGGTTTGGGAGTGTCTGTGAATACAATGCTGCACAAAGAGGTTTGGGTGTGTGAGAATACAATCCTGCACAGAGGGTTTGTGTGTGTCTCTGAATGCAATCCTGCACAGGGAGGTTTGAGTGTGTCTCTGAATACAATGCTTCACAGTGACGTTTGGTTGTTTGTGAATACAATTCTGCCCAGAGAGGTTTGGGTGTGCCTCTCAATACAATGCTGCACAGGGAGGTTTGGGAGTGCTTGTGAATACAATACTCTACAGACAGAGAGGTTTGGGAGTGTCTGTAAATACAATGCTGCACGTGGAGGTCTGATTTTTTTTTAATGCAGTCCTGCACAGGGAGGTTTGTGTGTGTCTCTGTATACAATCCTGCACAGGGAGGTTTGGGTCTGTCTGTGAATACTTGCTGCAAGGAGAGGGTTGAGAGTGTCTATGAATACAATGCTGCACAAAGAGGTTTGGGAGCATCTATGAATACAATGCTGCGCAGGGGGATTTGGGTGTGTGTGAATACCTCCTGCACAGGAAGGTTTGGGTGTGTCTTTGAATATAACACTGCGCAGGGAGGTTTGCGTGTGTCTGTGAATTCAATGCTATATAGACAAAGAGGTTAAGGTGTGTCTGTCGATACTATGCTGCACAAGGGGGTTTGGGTGTCGTGGTGAATATAATGTTGCACGGGGAGGTTTGGGTGTGGCTGTGAATACAATGCTGCACAGGGAGTATTGGGTGTGCCTCTGAATACAGTGCTGCACAGGGAGGTTTGAATGTGTTTGTGAATACAATGCTGCACAGGGGGGTTTGAATGCCTGTGAATATAATCCTGCACAGGGAGATTTGGGTGCGTTTGTGAATACAATGCTGCACAGGGGGTTTGAATGTGTCTGTGAATACAATCCTGCACAGAGAGGTTTGGGAGTGTCTGTGAATACAATGCTGCACAAAGACGTTTGGGTGTGTGTCAATACAATGCTGCACAGGGGGGTTTGTGTGTGTCTCTGAATAAAATCCTGCACAGGGAGGTTTGAGTTTGTCTCTGAATACAATCCTGCACAGGGAGGTTTGGGTGTGTCTGTGAATACAATGCTGCACAAACAGGTTTTGGAGTGTCTGTGAATACAATGCTGCACAGGGATGGGTTTTTGTGTGTGTGAATACAATGCTGCACAGGGAAGTTTGTGTGTGTCTCTGAATACAATGCTACACAGAAAGGGTTGGATGTTTGTGAATATTATGCTGCACAGGGAGGTTTGGGTGTGTTTGTGAATACAATACTATACAGACAGAGAGGGTTGGGTGTGTCCGTGAATACAATGCTGCAGATAGATGTTTGGGTGTGTTTGTGAATACAATGCTGTACAGACAGAGAGGTTTGGGTGTGTCTGTGAATACAATGCTGCACAGGGAGGTTTGGGCGTGTGTCTCTGAATAAAATAATGCACAGGGAAGTTTGGATGTGTTTGTGAATAAAATGGTGCGCAGGAAGGCTTGGGTGTGTCTGTGAGTACAATGGTGCACAGGAAGGTTTGGGTGTTGGTGAACAAAATGGTGCACAGAGAGGTTTGTGTGTGTCTCTGAATACAATCCTGCACAGGGAGGTGTGTGTGTGTCTCTGAATACAATCCTGCACAGAGAGGTTTGGGTCTGTCTGTGAATACTTGCTGCACAGAGAGGGTTGAGAGCGTCTATGAATACAATGCTGCACAAAGAGGTTTAGGAGCATCTGTGAATACAATCTGAACAGGGAGATTGGGTGTGTGTGAATACAATCCTGCACAGGGAGGTTTGTGTGTGCTTTGAATACAATGGTGCACAGAGAAGTTTCGGAGTGTCAGTGAATACAATGCTGCACAAAGAGGTTTGGGAGTGTCTATGAATACAATGCTGCGCAGGGGGATTTGTGTGTGTGTGAATACCTCCTGCCCAGGAAGGTTTGTGTGTGCTTTGAATACAATGGTGCACAGAGAAGTTTCGGAGTGTCAGTGAATACAATGCTGCACAAAGAGGTTTGGGAGTGTCTATGAATACAATGCTGTGCAGGGGGATTTGTGTGTGTGTGAATACCTCCTGCACAGGAAGGTTTGGGTGTGTCTTTGAATATAACACTGTGCAGGGAGGTTTGCGTGTGTCTGTGAATACAATGCTATATAGACAGAGAGGTTAGGGTGTCTGTCGATACTATGCTGCACATGGGGGTTTGGGTGTGGTGGTGAATATAATGTTGCACGGGGAGGTTTGGGTGTGGCTGTGAATACAATGCTGCACAGGGAGTATTGGGTGTGCCTCTGAATACAATGCTGCACAGGGAGGTTTGGATGTGTTTGTGAGTACAATGCTGCACAGGGGGTTTGAATGTGTCTGTGAATACAATCCTGCACAGAGAGGTTTGGGAGTGTCTGTGAATACAATGCTGCACAAAGACGTTTGGGTGTGTGTCGATACAATGCTGCACAGGGGGGTTTGTGTGTGTCTCTGAATAAAATCCTGCACAGGGAGGTTTGAGTGTGTCTCTGAATACAATCCTGCACAGGGAGGTTTGGGTGTGTCTGTGAATACAATGCTGCACAAAGAGGTTTGGGAGTGTCTGTGAATACAATGCTGCACAGGGAGGTTTTTGTGTGTGTGAATACAATCCTGCACAGGGAGGGCTGTGTGTGTCTCTGAATACAATGCTCGAGCGAGCTTTGGGAGTGTCTGTGAATACAATACCGCACAAAGAGGTTTGGGAGTGTCTGTGAATACAATCCTGCACAGGGAGGTTTCGGTGTGTCTCTCAATACAGTGCTGCTCAGGGAGGTTTCGGTGTATTTGTGAATGCAATACTATGCAGACAGTGAGGTGTGGGATGGTGTGTGTCTGTGAATATAATGCTGCACAGAGAGGTTTGCATGTGTCTTTGACTACAGTGCTGCACAGGGAGGTTTGGGTGTATTTGTGAATACAATGCTATATAGACAGAGAGACTGGGGTGTGTCTGTCAATACTATGCTGCATAGAGAGGTTTGGGAGTGTCTGTAAATGCAATGCTGCACAGGGAGGTTTGGGTGTGTGTGAATAGAATGCTGCACAGAGAGGTTTGGGTGTGGCTGTAAGTACAATGGTGCACATGGAGGTTTGGGTGTGTGTGTGAATACAATACTATAGAGACAGAGAAGTTTGTGTGTGTCTCCGAATGCAATGCTGCACAGAGAGGTGTGGGTGTGTCTGTGAGTACAATGGTGCACAGAGAGGTTTGGGTGTGTCTCTGAATACAATGCTGGACAGGGAAGTTTGCGTGTGTTTGAGAATACAATACTATGCAGACGGAGAGTTTTGTGTGTGTCTTCGAATGCAATGCTGCACAGGGAAGTTTGTGTGTGTCTCTGAATACAATGCTGCACAGAAAGGGTTGGATGTTTGTGAATATAATGCTGCACAGGGAGGTTTGGGTGTGTTTGTGAATACAATACTATACAGACAGAGAGGTTTGGGTGTGTTTGTGAATACAATACTATACAGACAGAGAGGTTTGGGTGTGTCTGTGAATACAATGCTGCACAGGGAGGTTTGGGCGTGTGTCTCTGAATAAAATGATGCAAAGGGAAGTTTGGATGTGTTTGTGAATAAAATGGTGCGCAGGAAGGTTTGGGTGTGTCTGTGAGTACAATGGTGTACAGGAAGGTTTGGGTGTTGGTGAACAAAATGGTGCACAGAGAGGTTTAGGTGTGTGTCTTTGAGTACAATGGTGCACAGTGAGGTTTGGGTGTGTCTCCTAATATGATGATGCATATGAAGGGTTGGGTGTTTGTGAATACAATCCTGCACAGGGAGGTTTGGGTGTGTCTCCTAATACAATGCTGCACAGGGAGTTTTGGGTGTTTGTGAATATAATGCTGCACAGAGAAGTGTGGGTGTTTCTGTGAGTACAAAGCTGCACGGAGAGGCTTGGGTGTATGTGTGAATACAATGCTGCACAGGGAGGTTTGGGCGTGTTTGTGAATACAATGGTGCACAGGGGTGTTGGGAGTGTTTGTTAATACAATGCTGCACAGAGATGTTTGGGTGTGTTTGTGAATACAATGCTGCACAGGAAGGTTTGAGTGTCACTGAACATAATGGTGCACAGAGAGGTTTGGGTATGTCTGTGAGTACAATGGTGCACAGTGAGATTTGGGTGTGTCTGTGAATTCAATGATGCACATGGAATTTTTGGGTGTGTTTGTGATTACAATATTATACAGACAGAGAGGCTTGGTTGTGTCCGTGAATACAATGCTGCACAGGGAGGTTTGGGTATGTGTGTGAATAGAATACTATACAGACAGAGAGGGTTGGATGTGTCTCTGGATACAATGCTGCACAGGGAGGTTTGGGCGTGTTTGTGAATACAATGGTGGACAGGGGTGTTGGGAGTGTTTGTGAATACAATGCTGCACAGGAAGGTTTGGGTGTTGGTGAACATAATGGTGCACAGAGAGGTTTGGGTGTGTCTGTGAGTACAATGGTGCACAGTAAGATTTGGGTGTGTCTCTGAGTGCAATGCTGCACATTGAAGTTTTGGGTGTGTTTGTGATTACAATATTAGACAGACAGAGAGGCTTGGTTGAGTCCGTGAATACAATGCTGCACAGGGAGGTTTGGGTGTGTCTGTGATTACAATCCTGCACAGGGAGGTTTGGGTGTGTCTGTGAATACAATCCTGGACAGGGAGGGGTGTGTCTGTGAATACAATCCTGCACAGGGAGGTTTTGGTGTGTCTGTGAGTACAATCCTGCACAGGGAGGGGTGTGTCTGTGAATACAATCCTGCACAGGGAGGTTTTGGTGTGTCTGTGAATACAATGCTGCACAGGGAGGTTTGGGTGTGTCTGTGAATACAATCCTGCACAGGGAGGGGTGTGTCTGTGAATACAATCCTGCACAGGGAGGTTTTGGTGTGTCTGTGAGTACAATCCTGCACAGGGAGGGGTGAGTCTGTGAATACAATCCTGCACAGGGAGGTTTTGGTGTGTCTGTGAGTACACTCCTGCACAGGGAGGGGTGTGTCTGTGAATACAATCCTGCACATGGAGGTTTTGGTGTGTCTGTGAATACAATGCTGCACAGGGAGGTTTGGGTGTGTCTAATACAATCCTGCACAGGGAGGGGTGTGTCTGTGAATACAATCCTGCACAGGGAGGTTTTGGTGTGTCTGTGAATACAATGCTGCACAGGGAGGTTTGGGTGTGTCTGTGAATACAATCCTGCACAGGGAGGGGTGTGTCTGTGAATACAATCCTGCACAGGGAGGTTTTGGTGTGTCTGTGAGTACAATCCTGCACAGGGAGGGGTGTGTCTGTGAATACAATCCTGCACAGGGAGGTTTTTGTGTGTCTGTGAATACAATGCTGCACAGGGAGGTTTGGGTGTGTCTGTGAATACAATCCTGCACAGGGAGGGGTGTGTCTGTGAATACAATCCTGCACAGGGATGTTTTGGTGTGTCTGTGAATACAATGCTGCACAGGGAGGTTTGGGTGTGTCTGGAAGGTTCTGATTGGCCACATTGTGGAAGGAGTCTATGTAGCAAGGGTTTCAGTGAGGCGGTTACCAGCGGAACCATTTATGCTTCAAATGTCCAGAGCCTTGAACGGAGAAATGCTTCTAGTAGACACCGCCTGCCCTGGAGGTGATAGGAAAGGGTATTTACACTTGTGCTACAGTCTGACTTATTTCAGTGTGTGCATGTCTGGGAGTGTCAGTATGTGTGACTGTGTGCATAAGTTATGTGACAGCATGTTTCATTGTGTGTCACTAAGTGCGTACTAAGATGGGCTTGTGTGCTTGAGAAACTATTAAATATCACAATTTATGATTTATCACCTCATGAGGCAATATTTAGTGGAACAACAGCAATATAATAATAATATTAATGATGACGATAATAATAATTATTATTATTATTATTTTGGAGGGGCAGGGGTCATTAAAAAATACCCTATGTTTATTATTGTTGCAGTTGTTGTTTTTTGTTTATTAATAATAAGAAGAAGAAGAAGAAATAGAAAAAGAAGTAGAAGAAGGATAAGAAGAAGAGGAAGTAGAAAAGATGAGTAGGAAGAAGAAGAAGAATGGGATGAGGAAGGAGAAGAAGAAGAAGACGAAGGAGAAAAAGGAGAAGAAGAAGAAAAAGTAGAAGTAGAAATGTTTTGCTTACAATCCCGTTACTCCGATCAGCCCTCTGTCCCCAGAGTTGGAGTGTGCCAAGGAGTGAGGCCCATAGACTTTGAGTAGGCTCCCCCACCTGAAGGCCTTTCTCACCAAGAGTTGGAGTGTGCCACGGAGTGAGGCCCATAGACTTTGAGTAGGCTCCCCCACCTGAAGGCCTTTCTCACCAAGAGTTGGAGTGTGCCACGGAGTGAGGCCCATAGACTTTGAATAGGCTCCCCCACCTGAAGGCCTTTCTCACCAAGAGTTGGAGTGTGCCGACGAGTGAGGCCCATAGACTTTGAGTAGGCTCCCCCACCTGAAGGCCTTTCTCACCAAGAGTTGGAGTGTGCCACGGAGTGAGGCCCATAGACTTTGAATAGGCTCCCCCACCTGAAGGCCTTTCTCACCAAGAGTTGGAGTGTGCCAAGGAGTGAGGCCCATAGACTTTGAGTAGGCTCCCCCACCTGAAGGCCTTTCTCACCAAGAGTTGCCCCTGCGTCCATGGTAAGAACCGCTCCAGGGGAGACAACTGTGACAGCAGCTCCAACTATCAAAGAAGATGTGAGTTCAGGAGTGAGGTGGGACCAGCTGCTGAGAGTGACAGATGTGTGCTTATACAGCTCTGCTCTACTTCACTGCAGTGCATTACAGTCTGTGGTTTGCTGCATCTCCAACTGGGCACCAGCGAGCCGCAAGCATCAACCTCACTGCTCCCATTGCATTCTAGATACCACTTATTCGACAAACGACCTCTTCAAACTTTCAGAATCGAGACGCTGTATATCAGACAGGTCCACCACTCTCCAGAATTCTGTCATTTGTTGGCAGCACCTCTCCCCAAAAAACAGAATGACCTTGAGACCTGATTTTTAAGACAAGACAAGCAGTATGCAACCACATAGTACTGCAATTCAACTGAATGCTGCCCCCACCATGTTTTCTGCTGGTTCAACTCACTTTCAACTCACTTTCCATAAAAGAAACTTATTAAAACTATTATCATTGCTACATCATCTGTTGACCTCTGCTCACCAGATATATTCTACAGTTATCTTTTAACTTCTTAAGTGCCTGAATCAACCACAGCATTGATCAGTAAACCACTTGTAACATTCCCCAGTGAATTCAAACCTCCTATAACAACCAGTCCTGCAGAAGGGCTTAAGAATCCTGTCATTATTCATGAATGAATTATAGCAAAAGAAGCATTTATGAGCAAACTGGCAGAAAAAGTAGTGTATTTTCTCAAGGAAATGACATTCTCTCTGACATACAGACATGTCTTGACCTGGATCTATGTTAATAACAGGCACGGATGGCCTCATGATTACTGTTGACTGCACTCTTCCTACTTGACCTTTCAGCAGCATTGACATAGTGAAGCACCAACTATGCTATGTCATGTTATATTGATTTGTATAGCGTACTTTCCCCCGAGAGGGTATCCAGGCGCTTGGGCAAGGTGAGTAGGTGTGTGGTCCCCAAGGTGCTTATACAAAGAGCCAGATCTTCAGCTTCTTGCAGAACTGAATAAGTGAGGTGGAGGCTCTGATGTGTGATTCCATGTCTTGGGAGCGACCTCCAGTTTTGATTTGGCGGATGCGGGGAGTGTGTTCAAGTAAGAGTGAGGCAGAGGGTAGGTGTCTGGTGGGTTGGTGAAAGTGTATGAGGCTGTTCAGGTGTTGTGGTCCGATGTTGTATAGGGCTTTATATGTGTGCATGAGAAGTACTGCAATAACTCAGGAATTTAGGGAACAACCCAAAAATAGACTATGCCTATCTCGAACCCCCAACACTTGGAATCAGTTCCTCTCAGCTACTAGCAGCAACAATGTTCCACAAGGTGTATAAATAACATAGTTTTACACTATTAAATGGTGTACTCAATAGACCTATTTGATATTTGATATTTATTAATTTCTATAGCGCCCGAATCACCCCAAAGGGGTATCTCCGCGCTTGGACGGTATGCTATAGCCAAACCAGAGGGCCTCAGAAAAGGTAGGTTTTTAGAAGTTTCCTGAATTGAGGAAGGGTTTGGCAGTCGCGAAGCTGGCGGGGGAGTTCATTCCAGAAAGTCGGGGCAAGATGGGTAAATGCTTTGCCACCCTTACGGGCCTTATTAATTCTTGGAGTGCAAAGGAGAAGCTTGGATCCAGATCGGAGGGGCCGAGAGGGAGTGTACCTAGTCAGTTTGTTGGACAGGTAGGAAGGACCCAAGCCATTGAGAGCTTTAAAAACCATGCAGCCGATTTTGAATTTCACCCGTTTTCTTATAGGGAGCCAGTGGAGTTTGTTGAGGAGTAGAGTCGAGTTCGTTCTGGGAGGGGCATTTGTAACTAGTCGGGCTGCCGTATTCTGGACTACTTCTAACTTGTTTTAAGGCAGCCTCTTGGCCGAGGCCAGCAATGCGTTACAGTAGTCCAGACGGCTTAACACTAGGGCTTGCATCAGTGTTTTTCTTGTAGAGGAGGGTAACAAAGGAAATACTCTTCTGAGTAGGCTGAGTGTGTGAAAGCAGGTACCCGCTGTAGTAGCGGCGTGAGCTTTGAGCGTAAGATTCTGGTCAATCCGGATTCCTAAATTCTTGACCACTTCTTTTGGAGAGGGGGCCATGCCCAGCTCCTCCGGCCACCACCTGGGAGACCAACTTATGACTGCTCCTCCAAACAACATAATCTCCGATTTCTCGGCATTCAGTTGAAGGAAGTTGGTCCTCATCCAGGCGGCAATGGTCTTCATGCCCTCTGAAAAGATGAGTTGTATATCAGGGCTGGATTTATCAAAGGTGAGGAGGAGCTGGGTGTCGTCTGCGTAGGAGATGGGACTAAACCCTAGGTTCCTCGTAGGTTAGCCAAGGGAGTAACATAAATGTTAAAGAGGGTAGGGCTCAAACAGGAGCCCTGCGGTACTCCCTTGGTAACTTTTGTGGTTTTAGATCTAAAGGTGCCTAATGTGACTGTCTGGGTTCTGTCTGTTAGAAAGTCTGTCAGCCATTTTAGTGCAACCCCCTGTACTCCAATGCCCTGAAGTCTCTCCAGTAGGATATGGTGCGAGATGGTGTCAAACGCCGCCGATAGGTCAAGCAGCACCAAAAGTGCCGCCTGACCATTGTCCAGGGCCATTCTGATGTTATCAGTTACCTCTATCAAGGCGGACTCGGTACTGTGCTTGGCCCGGAAACCTGACTGGGAGACATTCAGGCAGTGCGAGGTTTCAACAAATTCTGACAGATGCTTGTTTATATGATTTTCAAGAAGCTTGCTCTGAAGGGGGAGCAGAGAGATGGGACGATAATTGGACAGTTCGGCAGTGGGGACCTTAAGGTTTTTACGAATGGGAACAATTTGAGCTGCTTTCCAGCCTGGGGGAAGTCTGCCAGCCTTCAAGGAGCTTTTGAGAATGGAGCATATGGGTGTGGCTAGTTGTTTAGATAGTCTGGAAGAGATCTTAGCAGGGATTACATCTAGGGGGGATCCGCATTTAACTCTGGTAAGGAGAGATTCAACCTCTACTGGAGTGAGTGAGGAAAAGCATTGAAGATGAGAGGTGCTAGTGTGTGGGGTAGGGTATACTGTATTAGGGGAAGATGGAATGCTATTGGAAATGATGATTTTACGATAAATGGCTTACCTAAAATTACAACTGATGTGGAAACAAACACAAATAGGCAATATAAACTATAGCCAAAAGAATTAACTGAGAATTTGTTCAAGCATTGAAAAAAAACGGAAAGTGCTTGACAATTTAGAATATGCTTCCTAAAAGTGTAAAAAAACAAAAAATGGCAACAGATTTAAGAATAGAATTGCAGAGTGACACAAGGTTCAATGTCCATTAGTGTATCTATACATATCCTCTGCAACTATTTCATATGGGTATTCCTTTGTTGCCACGTTTCGATTATGCCTGTGCGGAGTTTGCTGAGCGGAACTCCGAGAAGTGCAAAAAAAACTCCGCCGCGCTACGCGGAGGTCCGCAATCGGCGGAGTGCGTTAGATAAATGCCGTTCACAGTGATTTTCAGCACCAGGTGCTGGTCCGCACTGTGCAATCATCACAAACGGCACCATGCACAGCGCAATCGGGCGCTGCTTCCTTTCTGCCGCTCGAGTAGATTTTTTACTTAAGCGCAGCTGTCTCAATGCGAACGGACGGTTTCTCAACGCGAGCATATGCGACCACTCGCAATGAGAAATCTGACAGCCCACGTTGAGAAATCTCGCCAGGAGGTTGATTTTCCACGCTCGCGCTCGCCAACTTGATGTTGACGATCGCGAACAAGCAAAAATCTCGACGGGAAGTGGATTTTCCTCGCTCGCGCTCTCCAACTTGACATTTCATGGGAAGTGGATCACCATCAGGATGGAGAGCTACATGAGCTACATACACAGCTGTCAAAAAAATAAAAATATACATAAAACTTAAATACCACCAGAGTATGAAGAGGAATTTCACCAGTTTGCATGGCAGGCGAAATTACTTACTAGGTTCACCTTCAACAAGTTTGTTTGAAATGGCCAAAAATCAAGTTACCTGTAATCTGGAAATATAAAAATATGGGATAATTTTGTAGACAGCTCTAAGTCATAGGCCTTTGTACCCACAAGGGGTAAGTGAAACACGTGTGTAAGCAATTACATTTTGGCATAATCGTGAGACTCATACATCAGCTGCAATGACAGAGGGGCAATCGTCTCTTGAACTATGAGAGGACAGTTCGAAAAAGTTAATTTGATGCTCAAAATAAAGAATTTAATTGTACAAGAAGTTTGATGTCTCACACTAATGCAAAGTAGATCAGGGCAAAGGGTTCAGGAGTGATGAATCAACCATCTGATTGTGTTCCTAGGATGGGAAGTTCACAAGAGGCGTCATAGTAGAGACATGCTCATGGTATTCAAATCAAGTCAATCATGGGCTGTGGTGTAGGACGCAACTGTGTGTCAGCTCTTGTCCGAGTCTCGCTTGCCCACCACAGTGGATGTGAATGGGATCAGCAGCAGAAGCAGCTAAAAATATAAAAATCCCGGGGGATCTCAGTTGCTTGCTCACAGCAATGTGATCATAAAAACAATACAGTTCACTGTTGGGTTGAAAATTTTAAACAAGCATTATGTTTGAGAAAGGGAGACAGGAATACAAGGAGGAATAAACAAATTCAGAACTCTGTGGTACCGAAGACAGATAAGAAGAAAGGCTAAACAATAGTAAACCCTTTATGAAAGAAACTGTAAAAAGACTACGCTTGCAAGAGTTAGCCATAAAACAACACAGTTCAAATGACAAAAGTGCAGTAGCTAAAATAAACTACCCAATTGCAGCATACAATTCTAAGCTAAATAGTTAATTAGAAATAGTGTCTATGTTTATTCAGTGTTTGAGATCACATATTTAGGGAGATGCCGAATCTTAGTAATTACCGTACAGCTGTACTTTTCTATTCATCCATGCTGTTCAGTCCTTTAGTGATGGAATCATGAAGGGCGATCCACTTACATTCACGTGTTCAATACCTGTGTGATGTCACCAACAGGTGACGATACTGTGACTATTTCAACCACTTGCCACCTGATGTCACTCTCAATTAAGGGTGGGTGTAGTTCGCGAAGTAGCGCTACGTGAAGCTACGTGAAGTGCACTTCGCACTACGTGATCTACGCATAGCACTACGCGAACTGCGTAGTGCGCTGTTCGCGATGATTGCACAGTGCCGGATGCTTGTCCGCACTGTGCAATCATTGAAAACGGCATCTTGCACAGTGCGAGCTGTCTTTTACTGCTGCTCGAGTAGATTTTTACTCGAGCGGCAGCTTTCTCAACGCGGACTGGTAGTTTCTCATCGCGAGCGGTCGCGAGCATACGCGACCACTCGCAATGAGAAACCTGACCTCCCCGCGTTGAGAATCTCGCCGGGAGGTTTATTTTCCACGCTCGCGATCGGCAACTTGATGTTGCTGATCGCGAACGAGAAAAAGTCTCGCCGGGATGTCATTTTGCTTGCTTGCGGTCGCCAACTTGACGTTGAGGACCGCGAGCAAGCAAAAAATGACCGTTGCACTATGCTACGCTGCGCTACGCGTGTTTGCACTGTGCTACGTGCAATTCGTGTAGTGCGAAGTAGCGCAAACTTCGCAAACTACGCGAGCGTAGCGTAGTGCTTTGCCCACCCTTACTCTCAATGTGATTTAATGACATATATTCTGAGACTAATGGTGCAATAGGTATTTTATGTTGATCTTGCTCTTATGCTGCATGTGCTGTTCTTTGACCAGAGTAGATCATATTACATGGACACCAGATGGCATCGATCATGCTTGTTGAGTTGTAGTTTGTGTGATGTTTTAACTGATGTGCGTGAATGAATAGAAAATGCAAACTGAGAAATCACACTGGAGGAAACCAAATCATGGAAAACCAATTTTAAAGAAAGACAATTTTATGGAAATACAAAAAAAATCGAAAATTAAAGGAAATATTTTAAAGAAAAGATCATTTTAAGGAAAAATCCAAAATTACATTAAACTTGGGTGGAGTTTAGGCCTACTGTGGGTTTTTTGGGTTCCGGGATTGGTAATGGTTAGGGTGATGAAGGGCTTTAAGGGGTCAGGAATATTTGGAGTTTGGGCATTAAAAGGGGTTTTCAGGGTTCAGAGATGGATGGAGTGTAGGGGTGGTAAGGGGCTTTTAGGGTTCACGGACGAGTGTTCTTTAGGTGTGTGAGGTGTTGTTAGGTTTCAGGGATGGGTTGAGTGTATGGTTGTTGAGGGGTTTTAGGGTTCATGGATGGGCGGAGTTTAGGGCTGGTGAGGGTATTAAGGTTCAATTATGGGTTGCGGCTGGGGTGGTGTAGAGTTTTTAGGGTTCAGGATGCAGTGGAGTTTAGAGTGCTGAGGGGTTTTAAGTGTTCAGAGATGGGTGGAGTTTAGATATAGAAAGGGGTTTTTAGGGTTCAGGGATGAGTAGTTTGGGGTGATGAGTTCTTATGGGTCATGGATGGCTGGTGTTTAAGGGCGTTGAGGGTTTTTTAGAGTTCAAGGAAGGCTGGAGTTTGGGTGTGCTGAGGTGTTTTAAGATGTATGGATGGGTGGGGTTTAGGCATAGAAAGGAATTTTAGGGTTCAGGAATGGGTGGAGTTAGGGCTAGTGAGTGTTTTTATGGTTTGGGATGGTGGATTTCTGAGGTAGAAAGCTTTTAGGCTTCAGGGATGTGCGTAGTTTAGGTAGGGGTAGGGGTTTTAGAGGACAGGGATTGATGGTGTTTAGGGATTAGGAGGGGTCAGCCATGGATGATGTTTATGAGTAGTGATGGGTCAGTGAATTAAAAGCATCCAAAGTAATTGTTTGACAATGTAAAAGATATAAATATGAAATAATGTCCCCTGAAATAAAGCACCGACATAAATATCTCAGAGAAAACTGTTTCTAAAAGCAAGATCTGCAACCACTGCATTTACACTTAAGAAATAAGCATCCAAAAAGCCAATTTTGACCAAAAAGACATTCTATGAATTGGTTTCTAGGAAAAGGTAAATGCCATTTATTCTGAACATTTCCATTAAACAGTTTAGATTAGATTAAATGGTTCTCAGTAATGGCATTCTTTCAAATCGTTTTTCTATGAAATCACATACAACCTGTTTTAACACGTGTTCAGTCCTTTGTTCTGTTTGAACTCCTGCGTGTGAAAGGTAAGGGCACAAACGGAGTAATTTCTGCACCTAGAGGGACCTATTATGGGCGGGAGGCTTCAGAAATTCGTGATCAATGTATGTTAGGGTGCTGGTCAGGTACATGTCTTTACTACATGGTCTCAGGAATTGTTGCCTTTTGTCCGGTAAGAAGACATTGGGGAAGGGGGGGCTGATTCTGAGCCCACTGGTGTTCATAATGTCAAGTGGTTTTTGACGATCTCAGTCACCCTATTTGAACTTAGATTAAATGTAATGACGCAGGTTGTCATGCTGATCTTTTTAGTTTGGGGTGAAAGGAGTTCCTCACGGGGCCAAAATCAAGCCCTCTTTATGGCCCGAGTGACGAAATGGCATGCGTTGCCTCTGTCAATCAATTCTTTTCATAAAGCATTGTGGCACCAGGACAATATTTTTTTGTTCATTTACAGTTTCAGTTAAGGCGAGGAAACTGTCCACAGAGTGACCCGTCCATCAGGGCCCTTGGGTTGTTACTCTAATATAGTATGAGCGTGTGGCACTCAGTGGGTTCCTCTCAGAAGCATTCTTACAAAAGATAGGTGCCCCTCAAGATGCAAAACTCACTCCTCTTCTTTGCAAAGTCTACCAGCCCTAATTGCATGACCTTGTCACCTTGTTTGTGTTTGCCTGATACAACTAATGCAGTGACACTCAGATTGTACTACAGTTGTAAAAAACATCAGACCTAAAAACAGCTGGACCCCATCTCTTCAGGCAGTTGACAAACGCATGGCACAAAATCACCTCAAATTAATACCGCAAAAACTGAGAACCTCACTTGTGAAATTGGAAAACTTGCAACCCATGGAGGGTCTGGCCAAGGAGAATAGGTCCCTTTAGCCACTTCAATAGAAGTAAATAATTTGGGTGTGATCATGGACTCCCGCCGCTCGCTGCAAAGTCAGATGAACAATGTTATTAAATGAGTATTCAATGCTACGACATAGCTTTCCTCATGTAGGTTATCCCAGAAATTCTGAGCCTCGAAACATAACATGTGCATTTGTAAAGTGCGCCTTCACCCAGAAGGGTATCTTGGCGCTGAATAACAGATGTTTATTGTTACCCAACTTAATGGTACACATTTTATCAACCTGAGAAGAATGACAGGCTGAATGGACCCACCAAGATTTGAATCTGTGACCAGGAGGTCAAACACAGGCCCCTACAGTGGATGCATTAGTCCACTGAGCCACCAGAGCTGGCGTAGTGCCATCACAATTTGGCTTTGCAAAACATTTATGGGCATCATTAAGAAAGTACAGGAATGTGTAGTGTTTACAATAATATAACACTTCCCTGTGCTTTCCTCTGCACTGGTGCACAATAGGCTGCCTAGCGCCAATGCAGGTACCCTTTCACCACGGTGCAAGGGTGCCTGCGTTGCAGGGATAATTGTTTTTGTGCAGGAAGGGACACCTTCCTGCACAAAAACAATCATTGATGGTGTTTTCCTTGTTTTATGTGTGATGCGGAATGCAGCACATATAGAAAAAGGAAAAAATGAGGAGAAATAAAGGTATTTCTCCTCGTTGCGCCACTTTTACGCCTCCCTTGGGGAGTGGAATCTGACGTATTCACAGGTTTACAAAACCTTGTAAACTGGGAATGCGTCAAACTCCATGGGTGTTGTGTGGGAACGCCCAAAACAACACCCATAGAAAGCCCCTTTCACAAAGAGTAATGCGTGAAAGGAGGCCATATTCACAAGGTCATAAAAAGTAACGCAGGGTGGCTTTACATGGCCTTGTAAATATGGGCCAGCATACCGCGCCATCAGAGCATTAAAAAAGTGACGCTGTATTCAGAAGTCTGCTGTAAGACAGGTTCTTATCCTGAATTTATACAACCATATTATCTCTGAACTAATGGCTCTGTAGTGGCAGCCAGTTGCAAGAAGAACCTCTTACAAAGCATTCTGCATCGCCCACCTGGCATTCTGTAATAATGAACCATTTATTCTGTAATCTAAATTTAGGCTGGCCAACCAAAGGAACAACTTTAGATCAAACATGACACCACTCCTGATCAACCCTCCCCCTTTCACAAGAGCATGCATGGGCGTGGAAGCTGTTTCTTGGTGCACGCTTGCAAACATTGAACCACTTTAACCATGGATCAACAGCCACCTAGATTTTAAAAAAGCATTAAAACTTGGCTTGTCCCCAAAACATGCATAAACCTGTTCCATTGTTTTTACAGTGTGCCAATGGGTTAGACCATCTCCCATCACAGGGCAAACCTATATTTGAGAAGGCCTCTGGACCTACCAATGGACATAGAGGATAAGGTATTTATTTGACCACGGCAATGCCAGTGAGCTGTGACTTCTTTTTATGGCATAATCCACAATAATGATGGTGAACACCTGCAGCTCAAGGTTGTGTGGAAACATTTGCAGAATTTTGATCTATGGTTTTTATTAGTGCATATTCATATTTTCATACATCTGAGCTGTCTCAATAGTAATATACTGTCCTAACTTCCATGAACATATTCAAAGGAAAGAAACTATGAACTCAAAAACATATGGTCAGCTTATTGGCAGTAGGTGCTTCATTAGCACAACACTGCCCTACAATCATGTCAGCCGAGTGTGTGTTTGTGTCTGGGCAGTTGATTGTGCATGCACATGGTGTGTGTGTGTGTGTGGTGTGGTGTGGTATGTGTCTCTGTGTGTGTGTGTGGTATGTGTGTGGTATCTGTGTGGTATGCATGTGGAGTGTATGGTATGTGGTGTGTGTGTAGTATGTCTGGTATGTGTGGTGTGTGTGGTGTGTGGTGTGTGTGGCATGTGTGTGGTATGTGTGTTCTGTGGTGTGTGTGGTATTTGTGTGGTATGTGTGTTGAGTGTGTGGTATGTGGTGTGTGTGGTATGTGTGTGGTGTGTAGTGTGTGGTGTGTTGTGTGTGTGGTGTGTGTGTGGCATGTGTGTGGTATGTGTGTGGTGTGGTGTGTGTGCTGTGGCTGTGAGTGGTATGTGTGTGGTATGACGTGTGTGGTGTGTGTGTGCTATGTGTGATATGTGTTTGGTGTGTGGTGTGGTGTGTGTGTGCTATGTGTCTGATATGTATTTGGTGTGTGTGTTTGGTGTGGTGTGTGTGTGTGGTATGTCTGTGGTATGCGTGTGGAGTGTGTAGTATGTGGTATGTGTGTGGTATGTGTGTGGAATGTGTGTGGTATGTGGTGTGTGTGGTATGTGGTGTGTGCAGTGTGTGGTGTGTGTGTGCTATGAGTGTGATATGTGTTTGGTGTGTGTGATGTGGTGTGGTGTGTGTGTGCTATGTGTTTGGTGTGTGAGTGCGTGTGTGTGTGATATGTGTTCGGTGTGGTGTGTGTGTGCTATGTGTTTGGTGTGTGTTTGGTGTGTGAGTGCGTGTGTGTGTGTGTGGGTGTGTGTATGTGTGTGTGCACATGCGCCCTTGCAACACAGCTGCTCCCTTGCAGGCAGGGTGAGTCACAGACTATGTGAGAGAGCACGCTCTTCCTTTTTCTCCTGCTTAAGACAGTATTTCCCAGGTCACAGGTGAATTGCAGGTGCATGCCTGCGCATTCATCAGGCCGCTCTTGTAGCGCCAGGGCCGCCGCCGCTCTTGGGAGTCATGGCTGAGCAGGGAAACAGTGGCAACGAGTGTGCGCCAGGACCGGCGGCTTTTCACCCAGAGGACGCTGGAGAGCCGCACTCCGTGACCCCGCATCCGCCAGCCTCATTGAGCTGCAGTGGATTCTGTCTACGCGGGACAGAGGGCAGGTCGTAAAACAGCAGAGCCAGGTACAGAGGCAAGCCCTGAAGGAAGAGGTGGGCATAGGAACCAAGGAAATATAATTTAATGCCTGCAACTTCTCTCCTGTGCATTAGAAGGATACCACAAGTTGCTGAGGAGCTGGGGTCCCAGCTGCAGAGGTGCCTTGCAATATTCTTGTAATGTAGGGGCATTTTATTCATTATAATTAGGGCTCCCGGTTTTATGGTATTTCTTTTTTTAACATTTCCATCTGTATTTATCCATATTTATTTTCTTGCCATCTTATCGGTATTTATCCATATTTATTTAGTTTTTCTGAATAAATGAAGTCGTGACTTCTATGTTTTTACATTTATTTAATCAATAAATGTGCACTCATTCTTCGATGCCTGGTGGATTTTAGCACATTAACCAGCCAAATATAACAAAATAATATACCCACATGAAAATATTAGCATTATAATTCAAATATATGTAAAAATATGCAGTCCTTAAAGATAATCTCATGCCGTTTTTCAACTCACCAGGCTGTCAGTCAGCACTGCATTAAAAACTTTGAAGACCACTGAGATAGGCCTTTTCACAGAGTTTCAATGAAGCTTCCTCCCCAGATACTCCCTGCAGAGGAGGGTCAGCCTATAGGCAGCTTGGGAGGTTTCCAGACTGTTAACTCATTGAGCTGGGACAGAATCAGTGACATACTATGGTGCCTCTAAAGGTTCAGGAGGGCTGGGGTACAGTCAGTCACATGTCAGGGAGCCTCTTAATGAACGGTTGGGTTGGGGAAGGGTCAGGCGTATATTTAGGCGCATCTGAAAGGTAGTTGGGGGAGGGTCAGTCGCATGTTCGGGTGTCTCTGAATGGTAGTCAATGCTGGAACAGAATCAGTCTCACGTCACGTTGCTTCTGAAAGGTCACCAGGTTGGAGAAGCACCCGCCAACTCCCATAATGCCGTCATTGGATTAACTATATGTTGTTTGCTATAAACTTGATCCGTGGATGGCTTCCGACCTGTTCACTCTACATAAACGTATAGAGAGGACACACAGTGGATAACAGTGTAATATGGCCCTATATTGCCATTTAGGGTGCTGGTGACATCATTAACCATGAAGCTGAATGTTTTATAAATGTCACCTGAACCCCGGGATGACAATATAAGACCACGTTGCACATGTTGGAAGTTACATGTTTTTATCTGGCCAGTTATCTGAACAAAGGTTTTTCTCAATTAGGGGAAAAATTATTGAAAACAGTAAGTGAAATAATTGATTACACAGCTTGGTTCTCTTTAGTAAAAATAAGAGAAAATACTTACTTTGATTGTAAAAATGTAGCGTTTTAGTAGAAATTCCATTTAACTCGTTAAAACCAAATAATATCTACAGAAGAGAGGGGTTGTTGAGGCTGTTCTCTGCAAGGTGCAGCTAACAATGGCACTGATTGCAATTAGAATGTTTTAAATTCATGAATAGAATACTGATGAAACAAAGGGCAGTGGTAAAGCTCCACCGAGTAAGGATGAAACCCATTTTTAGCAGGGCATAGTTTCCATACTTCATGGGGCTCTTTGAAATATGGCTTTCCATGGCACTGCATTTTGTACAAAAGGAACAGCCATCATGTGACAAGAGGAGTGATGTCTGACCGCATGGACCAATGCTTCACCTCAAGTGTATTTTTCACTCTCCAGGATTATTTGCTTCAATGGTGTGTTTATTGTATTTCGATTTTACGTCACTAAGCACTTTATTGTTGGACGTCGTTCTGCCCAATATATTTATCCGTGTTTGATTTGCCCTCGCTTTTTAATGTATTTTTCTATTTGCAATTTGCGGACCGCGGCAGCGGGACATTGAAAGATGCCCTATTGCTGTCAAGCTGTGCTCTGTTCCTTTTTATGTTTGTACTTTTATGGCCTTCTGGCCGAAATAAAGTTTTACTACTGCTACGGTTTGTTTCACTGCAGGGGTAAAAATAATAGAAACATGTTTATTCCCCAAAACATGAGCCAAGAAGAACAGCCAGTGTCTATATCATAAGGTCCTAAGAGGGTGCATCGTGATTGGCCGAATGTCCCACTAGACCTATTGCACGGCTGCTTATGCAGCAATCTATTGGAGGGCTGCTCTCCGTCCTACATGCCGGGACTTACCGATAAGATGCACAGTGAATTGTGACTATGATAACCATATAGAACAGCATTTACATACATTTGTAAGTACCTGCTTGTGAGTCCATATCTCGCACCTTTTTGCAGCACTAATGATTATTGTAATTGTATTTATATAGCGCTTACTACCCCTGACGAGGCGTAGAAGCGCTTTTCGGCGAGTAGCATGCTACTTCGGAACCCAAAAGGATTCGTGGTGGATTTGTATAGGGAAGTATGAGTATAGTATTACAATTTGTATAGGGAGGTACGAGTTATTTTGAACGGAGGACATGTGAGTCTGTTAGTTGGATTGAATAGAGTAATGGAGGGATAGAAGTGGGAAGAAAACCAGAAGTGTTAATTGGGGGTCATAGTAGTAAGCTGAGGTCTGGGATGAGTAAAGCAGAGATGGAGGAGGGAAGAGCCTCTAGAAAAGGAGTAGGAAAAAGAGAATCAGAGTTGGAAAATGAGGTTTGGGATGAGTCAAAGGAGAGATCGCATGAGGGAGAATTTAGTAGGGTTGTTTGGGAGATCATAGCAGTAAACTGATGTTTGGGGGGAGCCTGGAGGTGTCGAGGAGGGAGGAGTCTAGGAAGGTTTATTTTGGAATCATAGCAGTAAACTGATGTTTGGGGGGAGCCTGGAGGTGTCGAGCAGGGAGGAGTCTAGGAAGGGTTATTTTAGAATCATAGCAGTAAACTGATGTTTGGGGGGAGCCTGGAGGTGTTGAGGAGGGAGGAGTCTAGGAAGGGTTATTTTAGAATCATAGCAGTAAACTGATGTTTGGGGGAGCCTGGAGGTGTTGAGGAGGGAGGAGTCTAGGAAGGGTTATTTTGGAATCATAGCAGTAAACTGATGTTTGGGGGGAGCCTGGAGGTGTTGAGGAGGGAGAAGTCTAGGAAGGGTTATTTTGGAATCATAGCAGTAAACTGATGTTTGGGGGGAGCCTGGAGGTGTTGAGGAGGGAGGAGTCTAGGAAGGGTTATTTTAGAATCATAGCAGTAAACTGATGTTTGGGGGGAGCCTGGAGGTGTTGAGGAGGGAGGAGTCTAGGAAGGGTTATTTTGGAATCATAGCAGTAAACTGATGTTTGGGGGGAGCCTGGAGGTGTTGAGGAGGGAGAAGTCTAGGAAGGGTTATTTTGGAATCATAGCAGTAAACTGATGTTTGGGGGGAGCCTGGAGGTGTTGAGGAGGGAGGAGTCTAGGAAGGGTTATTTTGGAATCATAGCAGTAAACTGATGTTTGGGGGGAGCCTGGAGGTGTTGAGGAGGGAGAAGTCTAGGAAGGGTTATTTTAGAATCATAGCAGTAAACTGATGTTTGGGGGGAGCCTGGAGGTGTTGAGGAGGGAGGAGTCTAGGAAGGGTTATTTTGGAATCATAGCAGTAAACTGATGTTTGGGGGGAGCCTGGAGGTGTTGAGGAGGGAGGAGTCTAGGAAGGGTTATTTTGGAATCATAGCAGTAAACTGATGTTTGGGGGAGCCTGGAGGTGTTGAGGAGGGAGGAGTCTAGGAAGGGTTATTTTGGAATCATAGCAGTAAACTGATGTTTGGGGGAGCCTGGAGGTGTTGAGGAGGGAGGAGTCTAGGAAGGGTTATTTTGGAGATCACAGTAGTAGAAAGGATTTGGGATGAGAGAGAGTGAAGATACAGAATACATTGATAGAGGTGTAGGGTGATGGAAGGACAGAGTAAAGCTTTCGAGAGAGTAATTTTTTCTTGTCCAAGTTTCTTGTCCTTTTTCTAAGGCCAATAGAAAACCCCAGCCCTAGTAGCCAATTAAAAATCTATTCCAAACAGCCAATCAGTACTCAAACTCTAGGCCTTCAGTCCTATAGAAGTGCTAGTCCTAGCAACCAATCACAGCAACAGATGCAACAACCCATAGAAAACATGTATAAGAGCCAAGTGACCTTAAGCCCAGACTGCTTTGGAAGGGAGGTGCTCCTGACCTCTCTTGAACCTCATGCATTGCACCCACCTTTTGCCTACACAGGGCATTTGCAACCAACTCTCCTTCCAGCCCTGCACCCAAAGAGTGTTCATGAAACCTAAGAGTGCTTGGATTATCCGTCAGCTATTCCTAGCACTATATAAATACTATCTAAGGAGTGGCCATTTACTCTACTGCCACAAAAGTGCCTAAGGCCTCCCGAGGGTTATAAAAAGTGTTATATATATGTCAATAACATACACTGCAGCGCTTCGATGCATATGTTTCACTGCACTTCTGAGATAAGTGTTACACTGCAGGGATACGATGAGAGCATGTGTTATACTAATGAGATGAATGTTCAGTCCCATTTATCAAGAACTCCCTCCCTTTGAGGTTGAGGCCACCCTGGTAGTGTCACCTCATCAGAGTGGGATGAGGTAGCCTAAGATGAAGCAAGCCCAAAATGTGGGCTAGCCGTCCTCATCCAATAGTAAGATATCTCTCATCATCATTTCAGCACGAGTCGGTGTAGAGTTATTTGTGTTTTAATTGTCGCACATGTTGTGGTGTGACGCAGCTGACCGCTGGCTATTCTCCTGTAGAGGTTTACTTTGAGGTGTTGGTAACATTTCAGAGATTTGCAACCAGAATTCTGGGTGCAACCCGTTGATAAAGCTGACCCCAAATTGCAATTTGGAAGTTATTACTAAACACGCCGCTTCCAAGTTGCGATTCGGAATGCATTTGTAAACCCATTCTCCATTCAGGAAGCATTTACCAAATCATAAAATGGACTTTGTAAACACCAAAAACGGTTTGGTGCTCGCAAATGATTTAATTGTGCAAATCGCAGGTCTGCAAACGCAAAACGGGGTAGCAGAGCTGGCCCATTGTGTTCTAAATATTGTATGACAAAACTGTGTGTTCCAAATCTAACTTACAAAAATATTGCGCCATTGGAGTTAATATTAGAAAATGTACACCACCTGGACAAACCTTTCAAGGTTTTGTCATACAAGCCTGTTTTCACTGTAACATTGTCATTTTCATTGTATTTCGGCATCTCAGTGTGTTTCCAGCATCTCAAAGTGTTCTGAAGTGATCAAAGTGCAGCATGTCAGCACTTCATAAGAAATCTTGGAAAAGCCAATACATCTTGCTTTAATGTGCTAAGGCATACAGCAGCAGGCATGCCTAAATGATTATTTCACGCAATAGCACATTTAAAGCAGACTATTATCTTTGCCAATCGACACCCACTTTCGCAGACAGGTGGTTTGGCTTGCTATGCATGCACAGTGCCCGATAATGTAAGTTTGGGTTTGCAAAGTACTCCGGGTCTGCAGATTTCACAGCGAGAGGGATAGCTCTGCATATCCCTAGCCCGGTACACGCTCACCCTGTCACTCTAGGTGTGTGCATGCGTATGTATGTACATTGAAGTTTTAAGAAAAAGTCTATCAGTTACAAACGGTGCATGTGGCCTTGCAGCAGTGAAGAAGGAGCAGGATGGGGCTGAGACCAGTAGCAAGGAGAGAAGGACAGAGTGAAGTGATGTCTGGCCCCAAGGTTTCTTCCTGAAGTGTCATGGTGCCCATATTGGCAGCCATATTAAGGCCAGGCGTTATCTCCAGTCCTGGCAAATACATTTTAAAACAGGCTGGTACAATTACAAAAAAGTTTATGAACTATGTAAATAATTGTATGTGTAATACTAGTGGCTATGTTTTAGATATAACATAGTCCTGCATGCACGGCAGTGCAAGCAAAGCATTGTATGTAGAATGATAGGCCGAACAGCCAATTGCATGAGGTGAGAGAGCAGAAAAAAACCCCTCTGTGTATATATTTAAGAATTAGTAACAAAACGCCTGCCAGACATCTAAAACCTAAAAGCACCTACACAAACAAACACGTACTTCACAAATAAATGGTTATTAGGTTGCGTGTCGCAGAGTCCACTCCAAGGACTGAGGTTTCTATGGCAACAGCTCTATGGACTTGTCACGGACATACTATCGGAAGCCTCCCTGAGCCCTGAGTCAACAGCCACGAGCGGGCTCTTCATCCCCGCAATCACTGCTTACAAGGATCAATTTTTGCTCCTTTCCCTTTGCAAATATAAACCAACAACTGAAAACTGTTGCGATGGACTGCTCTGGAGGTGCACAGGCCAGAGAGGCATGGGTCTGATCTGGAGGAACACAGGCCACAGAGGCATGGGTCTGATCTGGAGGTACACAGGCCACAGAGGCATGGGTCTGATCTGGAGGTACACAGGCCACAGAGGCATGGGTCTGAACTGGAGGTACACGGGCCACAGAGGCATGGGTCTCACAGGCCAGAGAGGCATGGGTCTGATCTGGAGGTACACAGGCCTGAGAGGCATGGGTCTGATCTGGAGGTACACAAGCCAGAGAGGCATGGTTCTGATCTGGAGGTACACAGGCCAGAAAGGCAAGGGTCTGATCTGGAGGCACACAGGCCAGAGATGCATGGTTCTGATCTGTAGGTACACAGGCCAGAGAGGCATGGGTCCGATCTGGAGGTACACAGGCCGGAGAGGCATGGGTCTGATCTGAAGGTACACAGGCCAGAGAGGCATGGGTCTGATCTGGAGGTACACAGACCAGAGAGGCATGGGTCTCACAGGCCAGAGAGGCAAGGATCTGATCTGGAGGTACACAGGCCAGAGAGGCAAGGATCTGTTCTGGAGGTACACAGGCCAGAGAGGCATGGGTCTCAAAGGCCAGACAGGCATGGGTCTGATCTGTATGTACACGGACCAGAGAGGCACGGTTCAGATCTGGAGGTACACAGACCAGAGAGGCACAGTTCAGATCTGGAGGTACACAGGCCAGAGATGCATGGATCTGATCTGTAGGTACACGGGCCAGAGCGGCACGGGCCAGAGCGGCACAGGTCTGATCTGGAGGTACACAGGCCAGAGAACCATGGGTCTGATCTGGAGGTGCACAGGCCAGAGAGGCATGGGTCTGATCTGGAGGTACACAGGCCAGAGAGGCATAGTTCTGATCTGGAGGTACACGGGGCACAGAGGCATGGGTCTGATCCGGAGGAACACAGGCCAGAGAGGCATGGATCTGATCTGGAGGAACACGGGCCAGAGAGGCATGAGTCTCACAGGCCAGAGAGGCATGGGTCTGATCTGGAGGTACACAGGTGAGAGAGGCATGGGTCTGATTTGGGGGTACACAGGCCAGAGAGGCATAAGTCTGATCTGGAGGTACATAGGCCAGAGAGGTATGGGTCTGATCTGGAGGTACACAGGCCAGAGAGGCATGGGTCTGATCTGGAGGTACACAGGCCAGAGAGGCATGGGTCTGATCTGGAGGTACACAGGCCACAGAGGCATGGGTCTGATCTGGAGGTACACAGGCCAGAGAGGCATGGGTCTGATCTGGAGGTACACAGGCCAGAGAGGCATGGGTCTGATCTGGAGGTACACAGGCCAGAGAGGCAGGGGTCTCACAGGCCAGACAGGCATGGGTTTGATCTGGAGGTACACAGGCCAGAGAGGCATGGGTCTGATCTGGAGGTACACAGGCCAGAGAGGCATGGGTCTCACAGGCCAGAGAGGCATGGGTCTGATCTGGAGGTACACAGTCCTGAGAGGCATGGGTCTGATCTGGAGGTACACAAGCCAGAGAGGCATGGTTCTGATCTGGAGGTACACAGGCCAGAAAGGCAAGGGTCTGATCTGGAGGCACACAGGCCAGAGATGCATGGTTCTGATCTGTAGGTACACAGGCCAGAGAGGCATTGGTCCGATCTGGAGGTACACAGGCCGGAGAGGCATGGGTCTGATCTGAAGGTACACAGGCCAGAGAGGCATTGGTCTAATCTGGAGGTACACAGACCAGAGAGGCATGGGTCTCACAGGCCAGAGAGGCAAGGATCTGATCTGGAGGTACACAGGCCAGAGAGGCAAGAATCTGATCTGGAGGTACACAGGCCAGAGAGGCATGGGTCTCAAAGGCCAGACAGGCATGGGTCTGATCTGGATGTACACGGACCAGAGAGGCATGGTTCAGATCTGGAGGTACACAGACCAGAGAGGCACGGTTCAGATCTAGAGGTACACAGGCCAGAGACGCATGGATCTGATCTGTAGGTACACGGGCCAGAGCGGCACGGGCCAGAGCGGAACGGGTCTGATCTGGAGGCACACAGGCCAGAGAACCACGGGTCTGATCTGGAGGTACACAGGCCAGAGAGGCATGGGTCTGATCTGGAGGAACACAGGCCAGAGAGGCATGGGTCTGATCTGGAGGTACACAGGCCAGAGAGGCATGGGTCTGAACTGGAGGTACACAGGCCAGAGAGGCATGGTTCTGATCTGGAGGTACACAGGGCAGAGAGGCATGGGTCTGATCTGGAGGAACACAGGCCAGAGAGGCATGGATCTGATCTGGAGGAACACGGGCCAGAGAGGCATGAGTCTCACAGGCCAGAGAGGCATGGGTCTGATCTGGAGGTACACAGGCGAGAGAGGCATGGCTCTGATCTGGGGGTACACAGGCCAGAGAGGCATGGGTCTGATCTGGAGGTACACAGGCCAGAGAGGCATGGGTCTGATCTGGGGGTACACAGGCCAGAGAGGCATGGGTCTGATCTGGAGGTACACAGGCCAGAGAGGCATGGGTCTGATCTGGAGGTATAGAAAAAAAGGAAGCGACTCCACTTGCCAAGAGACAGGGTACCACAGGTAAGAAAAAGGAGAAATCTCTAGGAACTACTATGAATCTTTCTTCAACCGCGTGTGTTCATATATATTCTACACACATTCAAACGTTCATGGAATACACATAAATCACCACTATATGAACCCAACAAACAACTATAATGCACACAAAGACAAGGAACACAAATCAATGCAATAGGACATATATTTATTAAAACATATTGACTCAATTAAAAAAAGATTTTTGTGTAAAAACATGGCAAATATATAATACATAAAATTAATAATCAACATTGAAAAACCATGAGAGACAAAGGGAGTGTAAAAAAATATTGAAACATCAAAATAAGGCTACTCCAAAAGGAATCACTCAATGAAAATTCATCAATCCATTAATTCATAATATTGTCGGACATGAAGAGGTTCCTTGGATATAACCATCTACATAATAGTTGTTTGTTGGGTTCATATAGGTGATTTATGTGTATTCCATGAACGTTTGAATGTGTGTAGAATATATATGAACACACGCGGTTGAAGAAAGATTCATAGTAGTTCCAAGAGATTTCTCCTTTTTCTTACCTGATCTAGAGGTACACAGGCCAGAGAGGCATGGTTCTGATCTGGAGGTACATGGGGCAGAGAGGCATGGGTCTGATCTGGAGGAACACGGGCCAGAGAGGCATGGGTCTGATCTGGAGGAACACGGGCCAGAGAGGCATGAGTCTCACAGGCCAGAGAGGCATGGGTCTGATCTGGAGGTACACAGGCGAGAGAGGCATGGGTCTGATCTGGGGGTACACAGGCCAGAGAGGCATAAGTCTGTTCTGGAGGTACACAGGCCAGAGAGGCATGGGTCTGATCTGGAGGTTGATGCAGCGCGTACAATAAAAACTATTCTCCTCCTAGGTTACTTATAGGTCATCCAGGGGCAAACTATATTTCTCATATCCACATGACGATGGGGCCCATAAACATCGTCTAACACACACGCACACTCCTGGATTTCCTTTACACCTTTGTGAAATTCTGTACTCCTAGGAGAAGCATGAGAATTAAATGGAGAACACCATTTTATGTACCGCTGGAAGAGCCAGGATATCTTATTACCTTATTTTGTCCCTTTATTTTAGTTATTTCTTAAGATATTCCTGCTTATTGTTTGTCGATGAATCATTCATTTAAGAAATTAGTTCATAGTGATTAAGACCAGCTGAATCACAATAAACAATTACTTATGTCACAATCATTTAGGAAAATAACCACTGAGTCATTTTGGGTTTAAAGAATCTTAAATTTTATATAATTTTAAAAACATGAAAAGAATTTTAATACTTTATTCAATTATTCATTCTTAAATTCACAATTTTATTAAACATAATCAATTTATTGCAGAAAGGAAATTTTTGTCATGAAGCCAAAACCCTAATTATCTGCCTAGCTTCCTAATTTAACCTAATGATTTCTAACCTAAGTTAGGAATTAGAAATAGCCTGATTCTCATACTCAACTGTAAAATTAAGACAGCAACAGCAACTTCAGCTCGTCAGCATCAGCTACCTGCAACCCGTCTCCTCTAACAGTCTTTCAGCATCTCCCGCTCAGTAAGGGATCGATCAGGACCACCCAGCACTGGAAGCCACCAACACGACTCTTCAACTCCTCTCCTGACTGTGACTGCAACCACGACTGACATCAATTCTGACCCCCTCCCACTAAGAGTAGGCCCTCTTATACCCTAATTCTAACTTTGCTAACTAACTGTTGCAACATTAATATCACGCTTTTCTTTCATTGGTCCATGCATGTCAGCTTATTCATTCTTTAATCAAGTCCTCTTGGATTCAAGGGTCCTTGGTAACCCTGGGCATAATACTTTGCTACGCTCACGAAGCATGCAAAGTTTGTGCTACTACGCACTACGCAAATTGCACGTAGCGTAGCAGGAGTATAATAAACTCCTTCAAATGCTTTGATAAAGCAATTTTTTATGCTAAAAAGCATATAACCAATTCACAAAAATGAATGTTGACAATAAAATATCAAGCAATGAGAGAGGTGATGATTTTGGAGTCCCCCTAACCTAGGGGAGGACCAAGCAGATGCCTTGAACACAAAAAGCATATCATGTGAACGATTCAATGGTGGTCCCTTCCTCCTAGGACCACCCCAAGCACAGTTATGGGCAAAAATACAATCCCAACCAAAGGCCCTGCAAAGCATTATGGGACGAGATTAGCAGTGGGCAGTGAATATTATAGTGTCCAATATCAAAATAATTCTACAAAGAGCTGCAGTTCAACTAGTCGTCACTGGGTGTCGTCCCTCAAGAGTGAAATGCAAAAGTATTGAAAACCTTTCATGAAGCTTTTGCATTTGACTCGTGAGGGACGACACCTAGTGACGACTAGTTGAACTGCAGCTCTTTGTAGAATTATTTTGATATTGGACACTATAATATTCACTGCCCACTGCTAATCTCGTCCCATAATGCTTTGCAGGGCCTTAGTTGGGATTGTATTTTTGCCCATAACTGTGCTTGGGGTGGTCCTAAGAGGATGGGACCACCACCTAATCATTCAATAAGATGTGCTTTTTGTTTTCAAGACATCTGCTTGGTTCTCTCCCTAAGTTAGCGAGGATACCAAAATCATCACCTCTCTCACTGCTTTTTGTTTTCACTTTAGTGAAATGACTATATGCAATTTTAGCATATAAAGACAGAGATATTTATTTTATCTTAACTTGCACTGTACAAGTTTGCTTTTGGTAATTATTGTACAGTGCAGTGAGTCAAGCACACAGCTAGCACTACGCCCAGGCTTAATAATAATAACAAACTCCTTCAAATGCTTTGATAAAGCAATTTTTTATGCTAAAAAGCATATAACCAATTCACAAAAATGAATTTTGACATATCAAGCAATGAGAGAGGTGATGATTTTGGAGTCCCCCCTAACCTAGGGGGAGGACCAAGCAGATGCCTTGAACACAAAAAGCATATCATGTGAACGATTCAATGGTGGTCCCTTCCTCCTAGGACCACCCCAAGCACAGTTATGGACAAAAATACAATCCCAACCAAAGGCCCTGCAAAGCATTATGGGACGAGATTAGCAGTGGGCAGTGAATATTATAGTGTCCAATATCAAAATAATTCTACAAAGAGTTGCAGTTCAACTAGTCGTCACTGGGTGTCGTCCCTCACGAGTCAAATGCAAAAGCTTCATGAAAGGTTTTCAATACTTTTGCATTTCACTCTTGAGGGACGACACCCAGTGACGACTAGTTGAACTGCAGCTCTTTGTAGAATTATTTTGATATTGGACACTATAATATTCACTGCCCACTGCTAATCTCGTCCCATAATGCTTTGCAGGGCCTTTGGTTGGGATTGTATTTTTGCCCATAACTGTGCTTGGGGTGGTCCTAGGAGGAATCGATTCAATAAGATGTGCTTTTTGTTTTCAAGACATCTGCTTGGTTGTTGGTTCTCTCCCTAAGTTAGTGAGGATACCAAAATCATCACCTCTCTCACTGCTTGTTAACTTTTTGTTTTCACTTTAGTGAAATGACTATATGCATTTTTAGCATATAAAGACAGAGATATTTATTTTATCTTAACTTGCACTGTACAAGTTTGCTTTTGGTAATTATTGTACAGTGCAGTCAAGCACACAGCTACGCACTACGCAATTTGCATAGCTACGTGTAGTTGAAGCTGTACTTCACGTAGCTACGTGAAGTGCTACTACGCAAACTACGCCCGGGCTTAGTCCTTGGATCATTTCCTTTCCCATACGCTTAAACATTTCCATCCGATTCGATCAGTTCATTTGTAACTTCTTTCGACACATTCGAGAACTCCGCAGTCATTGTCCTTTCTCTTAGACTTGTTTCCCACGGGCTCTCTGCTGATCATCATGGCACACTATCAGTTCAATTAGGTCACACCAGCCTTGACCATTTCTTGCATCCTAGCCTCTCAGAGACATCACGAGGTTCCGGATTTCTCCAATTTCATCCCGTACCACGTGTCCCCTTGCGCCTGCGCACATCTTCCCACTGGCGGCCATTTTATATCGCCACTCGGTTATACTTTAGAAGCACTAATTTGAGGCAAACAAAACATAATTAAAATAGAGAAAAATATCCCTTTCGTTTCCCTCCCGTCTACGTACCCCAATTAGTTGTTACCTAGCAGAAAGCAACACTTAAACTGTTCCTTACTTACCATCACTATTTGTTTTTGCAACGACACTTTTTATTTCTATGAAGCACAACAACATGCATTTATTTTTATTAGTATGCATTTATTTTTACGTTATAATTAGACACACGGACATCCATTAATAGATTATTTAGCACATACATTGGCATGTTACCATTCCTACACATACAGTGTTGATTAATACATTTAAACGAACATTTTATTAATAATTTATAAAATTTGTTAGGGGTTAAATTTTTTTATTTTTCCTGCTCCATCAATCCCCCTTTGGTGATTTTTAAATCACCACATAAAACCTAAGTCATACTTCTTTTCAGGCAGCATGTCTTTCATCCTTTGCCTTCTGTTATTTATACATCTGTTTCTTCTTCATCTTGCCTTTTAGTCTCTTTATACATGCTTTCTTTCATTTTCTCCAACTCAATTTCACCCATTTCTCTCTCTCTTTCTCTCATTATTCTGTTATTTCTTCTTATCTTATTCTGTCTTACTTTTCTCTTTATACATGTTATTACTATTTTCAACATCATGGCTAATAATATTACTATAGTTGCTACTATTATAACTTTCCCTATCACTAGTCTACTCATCCTAGTTAACCAATTCGCTACTGAGGAAAACCCTCTACCAAGTTTTCCCAAAACACTTTCAACCTCCAGTGGAACTAATTCTTTGTGCAAACTTGTAATATTTGTAATATACTTCTGTATATTTTCACTATTATCAGGAATGTAAGTACAACAATGTTGGACTTTCAACATTCCACAGACTCCACCCTCTTTTGCCAAAAGAATATCAAGGGCAAGCCGATTTTGCATCACCATAGCTCTCATGGCAACCATTTCGGTATTTACCATTAAGAACCCTCCCGCAGTATCTGTAGATAAACGATCTACTACTGTGGATAACTTCCGAATTTTAAATGCATTCAAAGATATTCCCACTGCTGGTATCAATGCTCCAAAAATATCACCTACAATTTCTGAAAAACTTTCCCTCTTTCTACGTGTAAATCTATTAATCATCTTGTATGTTCCCTTTTCTTCTCTGTCCATGTGAAAATTTTTTGGAAAGACCAGGCCTACATAACAAGTTCCATACCAATGGTCCGGTAACCTGTAATAAGCTCTATTCCCACAAACATAATAGATACCTGGAAATATTGGGTCCTTTCCACCTTTGAATCCCCAACCTCCCAGAATTTGATAATTGTCATGGCAGATACTGGAACCTACAAAGTAATTGTCATAGACTGTCTTATTTCTCCTAATGCACAACTTTCCTGTTTGTGGCCAGTCCAAAGTCATTGCTGCATTTATCTTTTTCCCTTCATGATTTCCTTCCTCAAACGTCCATAAGCGTTTTCCTTCCTCTTTTATTGCTTCTTTTTGAAATTTCATTCTTCTTTCTTCAACCATATCTAAAAATACCTTTTCTTCTTTCTTTAACTCACAGGTAAGGTTGTTACTAACTATTTCTTCTAACGTTAATTTTCTATGTTCTAAAAGAATTCTCCTAAAACTTTTGCTGGTTTTACTTTGTTAAGTTCTGGTACTACTGGAATGTTTGCAAAAATCTTATCTATATCAGTATAATAAGATTCTAATCTACCTGTTTTATAAAATAAACTTGCTATTACACTACATGTTATTCCATAAGTCAGAGGTAAGTGATGATAAGTCACACCTTCTGATACTGATGCAGGCAACTGCATACAAACATAACAATCTCTCACATCCATTGTCTCTACGTACTCATATAACAATTTGGTGAAAACATTCTTTGAAAAATCTGTTACTGACTTATCCTTATGCAACTCTGCACTACTCCTTAAAATAACTGGTTCTTTAATATTAGTTTCTTTTTCTGGTTTAGTATCATGTTTTGCTTCTATCACAGCTACACTAATAGGAATTGTGATTGCTAAAACTATCCATAGGGTCATTAATAACCCTGTACAAAAACAGCACATTTTGCACCATCTTTTTATAAATTCACATTTATTTCTTCTATTCTCATTATTTTCCATTTTTCTTTTTCTATTTGTTAAGTTTCAGAAAATTGTGTCACTACACCTCAGAAATGACTTAGATGCCACTCTGCTTTCAAAAGTCTTTGCTTGGTACTTTCTTTAATTCTCTCCAGAATTCTTTCGTTGTCACATCCGGTGATTTGTCACATCCAGTAAAATTGTCACGTCCGGCAGAAGCACTATAAGTCTTCACTTCAGTTTTGTTGCATCTCACCTTTTCCCATCCGACTTCTCAGTCTCTGGTTTCCGTGAGTGTTTTCTTCTTCTTCTTTGTAATCAGTTAGTGCAATATACAGCCACTCAGGTGACTTAAATTTTGAATTCACTTTCTTTGTCCTTTTGGACTTTTGTAATCTTTTTCCACTGGGTTTTTCTTGTTCCTTTTGACTTGTTACTTCATTTACTTGTTCAGCACCTTCGTCTTCCGCTCTTATTATTCTATATCTCAATTTTCTTACATAGCTGTTGGGCCAATTATCTCCTTTTCTTGGCCTTTTGACCTCACCTTCTCTTTCTTCTCTTTCCGATTTCCAATTTCTTTTTCTTGATTCAGTCTTTGCTTTTTCCTCTCCTCCACTTTCTTCTGTTTCTGTTTCAACTGTTTCACTATTGTCTCTTATTTTGAAACTTATAATCTCGTCATCTCCTACTGGTGGATCTGTCTTCTCCTTTTTGTTTTCCCTTATTACTGTCCCTCCTCGGGGTTCTTCCGATTTGGTGTTTTTCTCCTTTTCTGTTTCTAAATTTCCCTGTTCTCCTGTTTCTCTATCTATCCCTATTGCTCCTCGGAGTTCTTCTCGATTTTCTAACCTTTTGTGTACTTCTTTCCCTACTTCATCTATTAATATTGTTTCTGAAGGAGTTCCACCATAACTTGTACCTGGTTGTTCATCTAACTCAATTTCTTGCTCAGTTTCTTCTCTAATTGGTTTATAACCCCAAGTTTTCCTTAGGAATTCTTTACGGTTTTCAATTGAATCATCAGAGTCTGAAGTTGTGTCAGATATTTCCAGATGTCGACTTACAGGTCGATCTTCAAATTCTGGAATTTCTGAATTTCTTTTCTTCTTCTTCTTCTTCCTCTTCTTCTCTAGAGGTACTTGCAGTTGGGGTTTCCAGATGTCGACTTTCAGGTCGATCTTCAAGTTCTGGCACCCTTTCTTTTATCTTGGTTGTCCCAGCCGTTAAACGTTTATCCCACACTTCCAGACGCCGACTCACATGTCGATCTGTAGGTTCTGGAATTCTGATTGTGTGGCTGGCATGAACCCAGTTCTTCACTCCTGCACACTTGACAGCAGTCGTTGTCACTAGGATTACCTGTCTTGGCTCATCCGAACGCGGAACTAGACAGTTTCTTCTCTTGTGGACTTTTATGCGGACCCAGTCTCCTGGATTCAAGTCGTGGGCTGGTTTTCTTTCAAGAGTGGTCGCATCCGGTCCAACCTGATGAAACACAGAATGCACCACATCAGCCAGTCCCTTGCAATAATCCAGTACTAGATCATCAGTTATAGTTAATAACTTGTTGACGGGTACGTGTGCTTGTCTCATTGCTCGTCCCATGATCATCTCATGAGGACTGAGTCCCGTTTTCTTTTCAGGGATGCTTCTGATGGTCATCAGAACAAGAGGCAGTGCATCCGGCCATTTAAGTCCTGTAGCTTGACACATTTTTCCCAATCTGTTTTTAATTGTTCCATTAATCTGCTCTACTACCCCAGAAGCCTCTGGTCTGTAAGCACAATGTAGTTTTTGTTTAATACTCAGAGCTTCACAAATCAATTGGATCAACTCATTTTGGAAATGTGTTCCTCTATCTGTCTCAACCGTGACTGGAAAACCATACCTTGGAATGAACTCTCGCAGCATAAGTTTTGCCACTGTTGTTCCATCATTCCTTCTTGTGGGGTATGCTTCCACCCAACGAGAGAACAAACAGACGACCACTAAAACATATCTTAATCTGTTACTAGGGGGCATCTCAATAAAGTCCATCTGTATTCTTGTGAATGGACCTCCTTCTCGTCCTATTGTTCCTAGACTCACTACGGTTTTTCTTCCTGGGTTAAACTGTTGACAAATAAGACATCTTTGACAAAGACTTTCAGCAATGGCTCTGAATTTTGGGTTATACCAGGTCTGTCTAAAAAGTCTGATCATTGCATCTCTCCCAATATGAGCTTGTCCATGGTACATCCGTGCCATGTCTGCAATCATGCTATCAGGCATAACTGGTCTTTCATCCCTGTATACCCACACACCATTATTTTCCTGTCTTCTACATCCTGCTTTTATCCAGTAATCTTTTTCCTCATCTCTTGCTGTTTCTTGTAACTGTCTTACTTCATCCCATGTTTCGACAGTATTAGTGAAAAGCAAAGGACAAGAGACATGCTCCCTTTCTCTATTTTTGTTCAGGGACGCCATGTTTTCCGCACAATATCTAGCGATCTCATCAGCATAATTATTGCCGACCGCTATGTAGTCTTCGTTTTTCTTATGCGCCTTGCACTTCACGACAGCTATTTGTTTAGGCAACTGTATCACCTCAAGCAGTTTTTAACATACTCTCCATTTCTGATAGGTGTTCCTGCAGATGTCAAAAATCCTCTTTGTGACCAAATCTGACCAAAGTCATGTACGATGCCGAAACCATATTGGCTATCGGTCACAATCGTGATTCGTACATTTTTCCCCAATTTACATGCTTGAATCAAAGCAATTAGTTCCGCAACTTGGGCAGACCTAACTCCTTTCAGACAAGACGCTTCCATCACAGTTGCCACTGTGCATACTGCGTAAGCTGCGCTTAACACTCCTTCTTTTGTGCGTAAACATGAACCATCTACAAACATGACATAATCCGATTCCTTTAAGGGTTCATCTTTTATGTCAGCTCTTGGTTTTGTGCAATATTCCAGCACATTCAGACAATCATGATCTACTTCGTCTTGTTCAATTATACTCTCTTCATCTGGCAATGATGTAGAAGGATTTACATTTATGCATCTATCTATGGTCACATTTTCAGCACTCAAGATGACTTTTTCGTACTTAGTCAGCCGACTATGTGTCATGTACTGTGTTTTTGTTCTTGTCAAAAGAATTTCTACTGAATGGGGAACATACACTCTCAGTGGATACCCCATCACTATACCTTCACTTTGTTCCAGACTTACACAAGTAGCAGCAACTGCTTTCAGACACCCAGGCAATGCTTTTGCTATAGGATCTAAAACAGCTGAAAAGTAAGCGATTGGCCTCTTCATGGTCCCGTGTTTTTGTACCAGTACTGAAAATGCACATCCATCTCTTTCACTGCAGTACAACTCAAAATCCTTCTCATAATCAGGCATGCCTAAAGCAGGGGCCTCACACAGTTTCTTTTTCAATTCTTTGAAAGATTTCATTTCTTCTTTGTTTAACTCAAAAGGGTCTTTTACATCTTTCTTTGTCAATTTTTGTAAGGGTTTTGCAATCAAAGAAAATCCACTTATCCACTGTCGACAATATCCAACCATTCCTAAAAACATTCTTACCTCTCTTTGAGTCATTGGTGCTCTCATTCCTTGAATCATTCTTACTCTTTCTGTCGCTATTTTCCGCACTCCTTTCTCAATTTTATGCCCTAAATACTGGACTTCTTTCTGACAAAACTGTAATTTTGAAGGAGACACTTTATGTCCTCTTTTCTCCAAATGGTTCAGCAAAGCAATTGTGTCACTTACACATGCTTCTTTGGTTTTCGATGCCACCAATAGGTCATCGATATACTGCACCATCACTGATTTTTCTGGCATCTTCAAATCTTCCAGAGATTTCTTTAGAATCTGATTAAAAATTGAGGGGCTTTCTGTATACCCCTGCGGAATTCGGCACCATGCCAAAATACGCTCTCCGAAACGGAATGCAAATAATGGCTGGCTATCTGGATGCAAAGGAATAGAGAAAAATGCGTGACACAAATCTATCACAGTGTACCACTCAGCTTCATGCGGGATTTGATATAGAATCACTGCAGGGTTTGGCACTATTGGACAACATGGTACAACTATTTTGTTTATCTTTCTCAAATCCTGTACTATTCTATATGTTCCATTTGGCTTTTTCAGTCCCATAATAGGTGAATTACATGGACTGCTCATGATCTCTTTCAGAATTCCCTGTTCAATCATCTTTTTTATCACAGGAGTTATTCCTTCAATTATTTCTGGAGTTAATTTGTACTGTGGCGTGTTTGGATAAATTATCCCTTCTTTCACTGTCACTTTTACAGGATCAACTTCTCTCATTAACCCAATGTCTTCTCCTGTAAAATCCCACACACTTTCTTTTACAGCACTTTTTAGTTCTTCTGGAAGTTTTTCTGCATCAAATGCAGGAAACAAACCATTCGTTTCAGGTTCTTGATTCATCAAAGTTACTTTGTACAAAACATCTTCATCTGAAGTCTGAAAACCTATTCCATCTGGCGTACAATAAATTGTGCAATTCATTTTACACAAAAGGTCACGACCTAAAAGATTTACAGGACTACAATCGCACACTACAAATTTATGCATTTTGCTAAAAGAACCAATTTTTACTTCTACCAATTCAGTAAGTGGGGTTTTAATCTGCTGATTGGCTACTCCTACCACTTGGATGCATTCACCTGAGAGAGGAAGGTTCGGAATTTCCACTGATCTAACAGTAGAACGGGTAGCTCCAGTATCGACAAGGAATGTTACGTTTGCACCATTCACTTCTCCATCCACAAAGGGACCAGACTGATCTACCTCTAGAGTTGCGCCAAGCACACACTCTTTCCCCTCTCCTGCGCACCGTCAGAAACTTTCATCCGGGTCATCCTCACTCTGACGCAACCAATACTGAGAAATGTTAGCTGCTCGCGGCAACTGTGTTACCTGCTCTCCTCCGTAGAATCCTGTTTCTGTACTGTATCTTTGCTGGTTAACAGTGTTGGGAAGTGGTGGTTGTGGCACCTGACTTTGTTGAACAACTACCTCATTCTGCACCTGTGGAGTTAACGATTGATGTTCCGGATTAGGTTTAGGTGGGAACTTACACTCATTTCTCCAATGCCCTAATTTTCCGCAATTATGACATGGCCATTTCTTCTTTGCCTCTTCTAGACTCACTTGTCCTTTTCCTTTACCTATGTTTGGTCGCATCTTATTCTGTCCTGATTCGTTTCCATTATTATTGTCCAATTGGGCTTCTTGTTTCTCTGCCACTTTCACTTGTGCCCACATTGCCTTTTCTTTCAATTTACGCTGTTTACTCTCTATTTCATCACTACAATACTTAGCATACCTCAGCACCTCATCTACACTTCCATTCTGCCAGTTTATCATATGTTGCTTAATCATATCGCTTATTTCTTGTTTCAGGCCAAACACAAATCGGTATACAAAATGACTCATGTCCTTTTCACTCAATTCCTCATAACCGCTATACTGCTTGAAAACCAATAACAAACGCTCATAATATGCATGTACAGACTCCTTACTTTCCTGTGTAGTTCTATCAATCTTAACCCAATCTGTCTCTTTGGGAGGAATCTTATTCTTCAAAAAGGTAATCACCTTGTCGTATTTCTTCATCACATCTGGTCCTGGAGCTCCTGTCTTAGGATCTCTTGGATATTCTGTAGTTGGCCAGTCAACTGTAATCTTACATTCTGACCACAGATCCGTTGGTACCACTATGTCAAACAATCCATCCAAATCTATCCACAACACTTTTGAGACCTTTACAAACCTTTCTACCTGTCGGTACCATTCAACTGGCTTCTCTCTTAGTTTTGGAAAGTCATTTGTAAATGACAGGATGTCCTGCCTAGTCCATGGAACATGCACGTAACTACCACCTGGAGTTTCTCTCATAGGGTATTCTTTAACAACAGGTTCTTTTTCTGTTATCATAAAAGCCAATGAACCTTTGTCTATACTTTTCTCATTCTTCTTTGTCCATCTAACCTTCCATCTGTCCACATCACCCCATTTTCTCAACAAAACAATCAACTCTTTTATCTGTGTCAGCCTTCCTGCTGTATTCAAATTTTCAATATCTTTTTCACAAAAATCTACTCTGTATGGTTTCTGCAATGTTTTTACTTTTGCAAAATCTATTCCAATCTCACTAGCCACTTCTTCTAGTTTGTCATGTAAATTCTTTGCCCTCCATGTTATACTTTTGCACAGAAACATTATTTCATCATCCTGATAATTTTTTATCTTTTCAGTACCAATCGTTCCTAGTATTAATTCTTCCATGTCAATTTTTAATCTGATCACATCTAATGGTTTTTCTTCCGTTTCTTTTATTTTAAAAGCTTTCATCCACTCATTTAACTCATCAGGAGTCGGACCTATGGGAGTACTATTTATTTCTGTCCAATTTCCACTCTTTTCAGGTGTCACTGTTGCAGATTCAGTTACCATAGGTATTTTCCTACCGTTACACTCATTTACTGTTAAATTTTCAGGTGGACTTGGTCTGTAAGCACTAGCCAAATTGCTTGTACCTGGACTTGTTTCCATTCTTTCCTTTTCTCTCTGAAATTGTGAACTCAAGGGAATCACCAAGGATCGCTCATCAATTTTCTGATTCTCAAAAACTGGTATTACTGGACCTATTGTTACAGGCACAGTAACTGCTTCCATATTTTTCGTTAATTCTCTAATTTTCTCAGTTAGTTCTTTTGTTGTCCTTGCCAAATCACTTGCATTGTCGCTTTCTATTCCCTCATTTTGAGAAGCTCTCATTTGTTCTTGTGACCTATTTACTTCATTTCTCTTTTCCGGACTTTTATTTCGCATAGTCTCTATTGGTGGCGCATTTGGTGTCACCACTGTAGAACTCTGCTGATACGGAGGTGGATTTCTATTTAAAATATCTTCCAACAACTCGTCATCCGTTTCGCTCTCATGCATATACTTTTCTCTCTCTATATGTTTCTTTTTCTCAGTCCGTTTTTTCTTTGTCCCCTCCTCAACTGTAAAAGCTGGAAACAAACCTCCTGTCATGTTAGCACATCTCCATCGTTTTATTCTGTCCTCATGATTCATTCCCCACAATCTTCCGGGCACAAACTCATAACCTTTCATTCCTCTGAACCTTTCTCGCTCGTACATCTCATCTTCCCATTCTGTTAAAGCCTCAAACTGTGTCGGTCTAGGTCTAGGTTCCAATTTAAACATTTTTTCTCTTAGATTCCGTAAAACCGCTACATTAAAAGAACCATTTTCAGGAAAAGCCAATGCTCCATCATTCTTTGTATATTTTACCCAATTGTCCAACCATATGCACGTATGATATCCATATTTCAGCATCATATGTGAAGCTGCTGATTTCGGCGGAGGAATTACTTGTCCCTCTCTAGTCACAACCTTTTTGTCTTTCTTAAAGAAATTCTTCAATTTCGTCGTCCATGACGTTCTCTCCCTTTCATACTCGTAATACGGCATGTTTTCTATTTGTTTTCTCTTTACTCTAACGCTGTTTCTGTGTACGGAACTTCGACCAATTACAGCGCGATTCACACTAACGTACCAATCAGAACAATTCCCACCGTCCGCGAACCAACCAATCCTAGCGCGGCACTTTTCTACGTCACTCCTGCTCTGTATTCACGTGACTAGTGCACTAACCAATCCTATCGCGGCACTTTTCCACGTCACTTCTACTCTTTACCCCTCCTTTACAAAATTTTTCGGCAATTTTTTCTTTTCGCTATTTTCTTCGTTAGTTACAACAAATAAACAATTCCATAGTCTGATTCGCTAAACAAAGTGACAGCTTTGTCCTTTTACACAAGAATCCTGCTTTTCCAGTAGGCAGCGCTTACCTCTACCCTACCACAGAATTATTTACTCTTGCCGATAAAGTAGCACTTCCCTCTACCTTACCCTTCTTTCAAACAAACAATTTACTCGTTTCTCTGGGGATAAGACACATGTGGAGACTAGGCTCCTGAGAATTAAGGCCAAAGTTTCACAAGTAAACGTGATTTGCTATTTCATTTACACACTTTTCACACCGAAATCCCTAACATAACACAACCTGCGTTATAACCAAAATGAATTCAGACCGTGTACCAAATTCCATGTGACTTCTCTTGTCACACGTGTTCCACTTCCTACATCCCAGAAGCGTGAAAACTTACATATAACATAACGTGACTCAACATATAGTGTTAGTCATCAAAAAATAATCAATAATCAATAAACAATAATCACTAAACTAATCTATAGAAAACCATAACTCTGCTACCAAAAAATCTGATGCAGCGCGTACAATAAAAACTATTCTCCTCCTAGGTTACTTATAGGTCATCCAGGGGCAAACTATATTTCTCATATCCACATGACGATGGGGCCCATAAACATCGTCTAACACACACGCACACTCCTGGATTTCCTTTACACCTTTGTGAAATTCTGTACTCCTAGGAGAAGCATGAGAATTAAATGGAGAACACCATTTTATGTACCGCTGGAAGAGCCAGGATATCTTATTACCTTATTTTGTCCCTTTATTTTAGTTATTTCTTAAGATATTCCTGCTTATTGTTTGTCGATGAATCATTCATTTAAGAAATTAGTTCATAGTGATTAAGACCAGCTGAATCACAATAAACAATTACTTATGTCACAATCATTTAGGAAAATAACCACTGAGTCATTTTGGGTTTAAAGAATCTTAAATTTTATATAATTTTAAAAACATGAAAAGAATTTTAATACTTTATTCAATTATTCATTCTTAAATTCACAATTTTATTAAACATAATCAATTTATTGCAGAAAGGAAATTTTTGTCATGAAGCCAAAACCCTAATTATCTGCCTAGCTTCCTAATTTAACCTAATGATTTCTAACCTAAGTTAGGAATTAGAAATAGCCTGATTCTCATACTCAACTGTAAAATTAAGACAGCAACAGCAACTTCAGCTCGTCAGCATCAGCTACCTGCAACCCGTCTCCTCTAACAGTCTTTCAGCATCTCCCGCTCAGTAAGGGATCGATCAGGACCACCCAGCACTGGAAGCCACCAACACGACTCTTCAACTCCTCTCCTGACTGTGACTGCAACCACGACTGACATCAATTCTGACCCCCTCCCACTAAGAGTAGGCCCTCTTATACCCTAATTCTAACTTTGCTAACTAACTGTTGCAACATTAATATCACGCTTTTCTTTCATTGGTCCATGCATGTCAGCTTATTCATTCTTTAATCAAGTCCTCTTGGATTCAAGGGTCCTTGGATCATTTCCTTTCCCATACGCTTAAACATTTCCATCCGATTCGATCAGTTCATTTGTAACTTCTTTCGACACATTCGAGAACTCCGCAGTCATTGTCCTTTCTCTTAGACTTGTTTCCCACGGGCTCTCTGCTGATCATCATGGCACACTATCAGTTCAATTAGGTCACACCAGCCTTGACCATTTCTTGCATCCTAGCCTCTCAGAGACATCACGAGGTTCCGGATTTCTCCAATTTCATCCCGTACCACGTGTCCCCTTGCGCCTGCGCACATCTTCCCACTGGCGGCCATTTTATATCGCCACTCGGTTATACTTTAGAAGCACTAATTTGAGGCAAACAAAACATAATTAAAATAGAGAAAAATATCCCTTTCGTTTCCCTCCCGTCTACGTACCCCAATTAGTTGTTACCTAGCAGAAAGCAACACTTAAACTGTTCCTTACTTACCATCACTATTTGTTTTTGCAACAACACTTTTTATTTCTATGAAGCACAACAACATGCATTTATTTTTATTAGTACGCATTTATTTTTACGTTAGAATTAGACACACGGACATCCATTAATAGATTATTTAGCACATACATTGGCATGTTACCATTCCTACACATACAGTGTTGATTAATACATTTAAACGAACATTTTATTAATAATTTATAAAATTTGTTAGGGGTTACATTTTTTTATTTTTCCTGCTCCATCAAGGTACACAGGCCAGAGAGGCAGGGGTCTCACGGGCCAGACAGGCATGGGTCTGATCTGGAGATACACAGGCCAGAGAGGCATGGGTCTGATCTGGAGGTACACAGGACAGAGAGACATGGATCTGATCGGGAGGTACACGAGCCAGAGAGGCATGGGTCTGACCTGGAGGTACACAGGCCAGAGAGGTATAAGTCTGATCTGGAGGTACACAGGCTGAGAGGCATGGGTCTGATCTGGAGGTACGCAGGCCAGAGAGGCATGGGTCTGATCTGGAGGTACACAGGTCAGAGAGGCATCGATCTGATCTGGAAGTACACAGGCCAGAGAGGCATGGGTTTGTTCTGGAGGTACACAGGCCAGAGAGGCATGGGTCTGATCTGGACTTACACAGGCCAGAGAGGCATGGGTCTGATCTGGAGTTACACAGGCCAGAGAGGCATCAATCTGATCTGGTGGTACACAGGCCAGAGAGGCATGGGTCTGATCTGGAGGAACACAGGCCAGAGAGGCATGGATAGGATCTGGAGGTACACAGGCCAGAGAGGCATCGATCCGATCTGGTGGTACGCAGGCCAGAGAGGTATAAGTCTGATCTGGAGGTACACAGGCCAGAAAGACTTGGGTGTGTCTTGTCACACGCGGGCAGATATTTGAGAGGTCAATCAGGAGATATCTTTGAGGGTGCTAATCCTAGAGAAACAAACTAGACCCTCCTGCACCCATCACCTGGTTTGGTAGTAAAACCTGCCACTGATTGGGTTAAAGTGTTTCACCTTACAACCCCTGGGGCGCTGGTGCCACTGCACCTGCTGCACTACTACGAGCTACACCCCTGCCACCCAGAGAAAGGAGGGAATAAGGTCCTCAGTCATTGCCAGAAGCTGCCTCCCTAGTGATGGGCAGGGGCATCATTCCCCCAGGAGACCAAGGTACCTGAAGCCAAGTGTTGTGTAGTGGATCTGCCAGAGAGCATAGACTGAGAAAGCAGAAGGGCCCTATATTCTTATAATGGTACATGTCCCCCCTCCACCGCCCCATTGCCTGCATGAATTGGTGCTGCTGCTGCTCACATTGTTGTGGTAAATAATGCTTCTAGCATGGTGATTTTCTTCCCAAGAGGCTGGATTTTAGCCCATTGGCTCTAAAATGCACCTGCTTTGAAAGGTAGAAGGTCAGAAGCGATTTTTTTTGTTGCATTTCACAAGAATGCCAAGTGACGCTATGACACATTCAGCCATTCCTGGCTTTTCAACCAACCACATGTTGCATTGTGGGGCTTGTAGTTTTGCTGTCATTTTGGGTTCAGAAACCCAGCATGCGAAGTGCTGTTGGCTAAATTGCCAGAATTGACCATAGGTGTTATACACAACATGGAGACATTTGTAAATGGTATTTTAAATTTTTACAAAGCCGTCCGCTCCATTTCAACTACTTTTATCGCACCTAAAACCAAGAGTAACCTCTGCTCACACATTATATGAGAGTTCAGTCTTTCATTCACATCCTGCATTAAAGCAAGTATTGGAAATGTGAATTATGTTTTATTTTTCACAGTGGAAAATTATGTCCCAAACTTCACAACACAGCAAAGGTACAAACTGAATAGCAGCAGCGCGAGCTTCCCTAATACAAAGAATAGTTAAAGGACAGGTGGCAGCAGGTGGAGGAACATCACATGATTCTCTCACACATCCTGGGCAGACACAACACAGGCACCTAACGGAATAAGGCCCCTACTCTGAGTAGGTCGCCCCATGGGCCTGATTCCCCCACTCTCTGAGGGGCATATTATCAAGGGGCCGCGATAAGATTATCGCCGCTTTAGCGTCCGTTTTTGGGCGAAAAGCGGCGATAATATTATCGCTATATTAACAAGGACACGCTAGCGCGTGTTTCCTTGCCTTAGCGCCCGTTGTCAGCATGCCTCGCATCGCATCACTAATGAGATGCAAAGGAGGCGTGCCTGACAAAACCCCACGTGAAAATATCGCTAACCCAGCTTCGCGATATTATCAACGAGGGGTAGCGATATATGAAATCGCGTTAACTATGCCTTAACGCTGGAATTTAACGTCTGTTAAATTCCAGACTAAGGCATACCTAACATGGGGGGTGGATTGTGTGGCTAAGACCACATGCCCTATCATCAAGGATATCGCTGTTTCCCATGGAACATCGCTGGAAAACCAGCGATGTTCCATGGAAAACACCGCTATCGCTGGAATAATTATCGCCATTGCGCTAAGCGTTGTTAATACAGCGCTAGCATGGCGATAATTTCCAGCGATAGCCGGCGATAACTAATCTCACGCTAAGCGCGGCCAGCGATAATTTTTGCTGCCGCTTGAAAATATGCCCCTGAGTTATTTATAATTCTAGGGTTGGGAGAAATTATCTGAGGTGTTCACTAAGAAATGAGGGATTACCAGGGGTACTGGCATTTCAGGAACCAATCCCTCAGTAACCCCTCATTTTCCCATGCACTTTCTCTCAGAGATTTTGCCTGTTTTCAGCCATCAAAATCTCCGGGTTAAAGTAAAGAGACCTGCAGCTTTTCTGCACATAATTCCAGTGTGGCCGGTAACTGCTGCTATGGGCCCCATCAGAATTAAGAGACAACCCACAATGAGGGCATAAAGAGGGAGTTATGTCATGGCGATTTGTAATCATCTGTGAGGGTGTCTAGGCACTTGAGCAGGTGTGCAGGAGTCTGGTCCCCACAGAGTTATTCACAGTGCCAGTTCTTTAGCTTCTTGTGGAACTCAAGGAGTGAAGAGGAGGCTAAGATATGTTGAGGGAGGTCGGTCCATGTTTTCGGTGTGATGTAAGGGAAAACAGCGCCTTCTTGCTCTGCTTTTGTGAAGGCAGAGGGTGTGTGCGAGTGAGTGTGAGGCAGAGCGTGTGTCTCGCAGGTTGGTGAAAGTGTTCAAGTATGCTGCTCCAGTGTTGTGTAAGGCTTTGTATGTGTACATGAAAAGTTTGAATTGGCAGTGCTTGTGAATGGGGAGCCTGTGACAGGAGTGTAAGGCCTCTTGTAGAGTAGTCACACCACATACAGCAACAGCCAAGCCTCTTATGGAATTACCATTCATGCAGGTACTCGCATAGTATGAGGACCCCTGCCTACCTCGAGTGGTACAGGTCAACAGTGGCTTCCACATCCAGCACCGGGAAGCATCCAAATGTACCACTGCTCAGTGGTTGAGCAGTCTGCTAGTTATGGGTTCCCTAATTTGAACAAGGTTATATTCCTTATGTCAGCATTTATTCTCTCCCCAGCCGTGGTCCGTGCAGGTAACAGCGGTGGGGCGGTGGGGCGGTGTAAGGGGGGTATTTCGAGGGACGATGCCGAGGGAAAATTAATTATTTATTTAATTTCCCCTCGGCATCGTCCCTCGAAATCCCCACTTACATGGCCCCACCGCTGTTACCTGCACAGACCGCGGCTGGCTCTCCCTTTTTTAAACTGTTTGAACTTCATTAAAACTGTGTGTGGGTGAGTCATAAAAGGTTTTTATGCTGTCTCCTTATCACAACATTAAAATCAGGAGGTTCGAGTAACGGACCCTGCTTATCTTTGCAGTTGATTTGTGTCAGCACTTGAATGTAGCCGCTACGGGTCAGCTGCCTTCCTCTCGGTATCTCACTTCAAATATTCTAATATATCCTTTTGCATTTCATAGGATGGGGCAACAGCAGTGGAAACACCATGGGGCTTATTTACAAGCCTCTTGCGCCACTTTTACGTCATTTTGTAACATGGGAAAAGTGACGTACGGGTAGCGCAAGGGGCTTGTAAATAATCCCCCATGTATTTATAGAATAGGTACGTCTTGAGCACAAACGGTGCAAGGTTCCCTCCTCCAGAGAACAGGCACAGCTAGGGCAGCAGCAACACAAACTTTCTCCATCACGGAACATGCACAAATTAAGCAGCTGCAGAGGCAGTGAAGCTTTGCTTTGTCAAAGAACAGGTACAGAATGGCAGTAGCCAGTGGCGGCTGATGACATTTGAAAGTGGTGCGGCGTAAAATTAGTGGTGGAGCACACCGCGGCGAGCGAGCGTAGCGAGCGAGCCCGAACCACCTAAGGAGGGTTCGGGGGGGTTCTCCCCCGAGAAAATGTTGAAAAATGAGTGGGCAAATGGTGCATTTTCAAGACTTTCGGAAGCCACTGTGCTAAACAGAAACAGGCCACTGCCTCCCCTCAAACTATCATCAGTTCCAAGGCCTCATTAATAAACCATTCTAAATTGCAATAAACCACAATTAATTTTAATAATGTTGCATAAATAGGTTGGATCTGTCTACTGAGCCAGTGCCTACTTGAGATAAAGTGGCATTCAAGATGGCCCAACAGAGTAAAATGCCTACTTTTTCCACATAGAATTGAATATCATATTGGTTAGTGTTCATTTTTTGAAACTCAGACCACAGTTAAGTCAGAAGGGACTGCAGTGTGTAGGTTTCTCAGTAATATAGGGTGAAATGCATTCTTAAAGGTTTCATGTACATTGACGTTGGGGTGTGTGGTGGAAGCATATGAAATGATATAGGCAGTCACGGATTAGTACTCTGTGGCGCTTCTCCTGGGACATGGTGGACCTGCACCTGCTGCACAATTGAAACCTACACTCCTGTATACAGACTCAGAGGGTGAATAAGACAGTTGAAAATAACTGGAATATCCTGGGGGGCGCTGGCATGCTTAATGCACCTTCCATGGGGCCCCTTTAGGTTTAATTACATCACTGTTCTGCAGTCACCTCACCAGCCTTAGTGTCAAAATCTCAATTGTGTGCATATAGGTCTAGAAATGTAAGCAGACATGCTAAAGTATATTCGACTAATGTTCGCCCAGGGTTCGTAATTTGCGCTAACCTTGAAATATCATTAAGTGAAAGGAGGCACGAATGCAGCCTGAAGGCATGCAGCCTTCTGTGAATTACAGATGCTCTGCCATTTTAACTGACCATCCTTTCAGCTCTGCTCATTTGCATGAAAATATTGATGTCTGCAACCTTGCAAATGTGGCTCTTTAGTTGTGCAGATGGAAAAGAATCTCTCAAAATATAACATTCAGAAGTGGGTATGCTTTGAAAAAACTGAAATCTATTAATTCAATTTTTTTTATCAATTATGTAACAAATTTCGAAAAGCAGCATTCAAATTACATACTCTACATCTCGCATTAAACAATGTCCATCTCATCACATTCAATACTGCTTTAAAGCTGTCTGAATCATTTTGAATAGTAGCTTCTTCCCTATCGTGCTTTCCATTAACACACACCTCTATCACAGAATTAACAGTTTCACTTAGTTAAAAACCATAATTTTATAGTTACAACTCATTTCAAATGTCATTTACTCTATCATATTCTGTAACTAAATTCTCTTTAGTAAAAAAACCCTCTACAAGTCATTTCCCAAGTAATATCCTTTCTACACCAGTACTGTTCTACATCCTCTTTGTTGTGATATATATGGATGTTTTGGTTGCCATGGCTATCGAAAATACCTCATTTGCATTCTGGTGATTAACTAAACTCAAGGGGGCTCAGACGCACAGAGTTCCCAATGTGGCTGTGTTCGTGATTTCAAAACTACCACATTATGAGGAGCAGACGGAATAACAGACTGCGCCAGTGGCCAATCGCAAAATGACAACCCACAACAGGCCCCGCACAAGGCAAACAAACCCTGCACAGCACTTCACGAAAGCTAAAGTGCTATAACATTGAAATGACTAAGCCTGGGCGTAGTTTGCGTAGTAGCACTTCACGTAGCTACGTGAAGTACATTTTGAACTACACGTAGCTATGCAAATTGCATAGTCCGTAGCTGTGTGCTTGGCTGCACTGTACAATAATTGCCAAAGACATCTTGCACAGTGCAAGTTAAGATAAAATAAATATCTCTGGGGCAGATTTACAAGCCCCTTGCGCCACTTTTGCGCCGCCGTTGCGTCACTTTTGTGACGCAGCGGCGACGTAAACCATGCGCCACGTTGCGCATTATTTACAACGTGACGCATCTAGGGAGATGCGTCACGTTGTAAAGCCCTGCGCCACATGAAACCTGCGTCAGGTTTCATGTGGGCATTCCTCCGCAGGGTGGGCGTTCCGTCGAAGGAAAGCCTCGTAAAAGTGACGCAGTGAAATCTACAAGATTTTACTGAGTCACTTTTCCGACTGCGCTGCGACGAATCCTTACGCCTGCTTCAAGCAGGCGTAAGGAGTGGCGCACCACGTTAGGTATGGGCAGCCCACGAGCATTGCTGGAGTTGCGTCGCGCTTGCGACACGACTCCAGCAATGCGCCGCCCTTGCGCCACAGGATGCGACACGCATCGGCCTTTCCTTGCGCCACGGTGCGCCACATTGTAAATGCGGCGCATCCGTGGTGGCGCAAGGAGAGAATTGCGTGTCGCAACTATTCTGGCGCATCCCTGCTGATTTGCAGGGATGCGCCAGAAGTTGTAAATCTGCCCCTCTGTCTTTATATGCTAAAAATGCATATAGTCATTTCACAAAAGTGAAAACGATAAAATAACAAGCAGTGAGAGAGGTGATGATTTTGGGATCCTCCCTAACCTAGGGAGAGAACCAAGCAGGTGCCTTGAAAACAAAAAACACATCTTTTGAACGATTCAGTGGTGGTCCCATCCTCTTAGGACCACCCCAAGCACAGTTATTGGCAAAAATACAATCCCAACCAAAGGCCCTGCAAAGCATTATGGGACGAGATTAGCAGTGGGCAGTGAATATTATAGTATTTAATATCAAAATAATTCTACAAAGAGCTGCAGTTCCACTAGTCGTTACTAGATGTCCCTCACGAGTCAAATGCAAAAGCTTTATGAAAAGTTTCAATGCTTTTGCATTTGACTCGTGAGGAACATCTAGTAACGACTAGTGGAACTGCAGCTTGATGTATTAATAATTTCAATGCTTTTGCATTTGACTCATGAGTAACCCTGGGCATAGTTTGCGTAGCAGCACTTCACATAGCTACATGAAGTACATTTTGACCTACACATAGCTATGCAAATTGCATAGCTGTGTGTTTGACTGCACTGTACAATAATTGCCAAAGGCATCTTGCACAGTGCAAGTAAGAATACAATAAGCCTCTCTGTCTTTATATGCTAAAATGCATATAGCATTTCACAAAAGTGAAATCAATAAATTAACAAGCAGTGAGAGAGGTGATGATTTTGGTATCCTCCCTAACCTAGGGAGAGAACCAAGCAGATGCCTTGAAAACAAAAAGCACATCTTTTGAATGATTCAGTGGTGGTCCCATCCTCTTAGGACCACCCCATGCACAGTTATTGGCAAAAATACAATCCCAACCAAGGGCCCTGCAAAGCATTATGGGATGAGATTAGCAGTGGGCAGTGAATATTATAGTATCCAATATCAAAATAATTCTACAAAGAGCTGCAGTTCCACTAGTCGTTACTAGATGTCCCTCATGAGTCAAATGCAAAAGCTTCATGAAAGGGTTTCAATGCTTTTGCATTTGACTCGTGAGGGACATCTAGTAACGACTAGTGGAACTGCAGCTTGATGTATTAATAATTTCAATGCTTTTGCATTTGACTCGTGAGGGACATCTAGTAACGACTAGTTGAACTGCAGCTCTTTGTAGAATTATTTTGATATTGGACACTATAATATTCACTGCCCACTGCTAATCTCGTCCCGTAATGCTTTGCAGGACCTTTGGTTGGGATTGTATTTTTGCCCATAACTGTGCTTGGGGTGGTTCTAGGAGGAAGGGACCACCACTGAATCGTTCACATGATATGCTTTTTGTGTTCAAGGCATCTGCTTGGTCCTCCCCTAGGTTAGGGGAACCAAAATCATCACCTCTCTCATTGCTTGATATTTTCATTGTCAAAGTTCACTTTTGTGAATTTGTTATATGCTTTTTAGCAAAGAAAATTACTTTAACAAAGCATTTGTATGTGTTTAATATACTGCTGCTATGCTACGTCGATTAACAGTTTTTTACTCTGCTATGTGCAATTTGCGTAGTTTGTAGTAACACAAACTTTGCATGCTCCGTGAGTGTAGCAAAGTATTATGCCCAGGGTTAGAAATGACTCAACATAACATTTCATAGCAGTTAATCTGACCTCAAGTTAAGTATTCATAATTGTAATTGCATTTATATAGCGCTTACTACCCCTAAATGTCTCACAGGAAGAATGACTAAGATTGCTTTCAAGTACATAAAAACACTGATGAAAACCCTTTCTTATGCAGAAGATGCATCTTTAAGTCTGGATAAATATCTGCTTACTACCTTATTGATAATTTTTTAAAATAAACAACTTAAAGGCAAGCCAAGAAAGGCGATTTCTCACAGGTTAACACTCCCACCCCGACATCCATACAAGGCCCTAACTTTGGCTGTGGCAAGTTTTCACACATTCATGTCAGTCAGGGATTTTAACAAGCTGCAGATACACACCTGTCCAAACTGATCTTAAATCGCTAGAACTGGCAATGCTCTCTCCTAGACTGCAGGCTATAATTACTTATATCCAGTGGTAGAAATGCATTAATAAACTACGGAAACTGTCCAACCAGAGAACTCCACAGAATAAAATCTATCTTTACAGAGTGAATATCTTTGAAGCAAAACGTTATGAGTAATCGACACCAAGGCCCAAATATTTCAGAGTGGACTGTCCTATGGCCCAATGTTTTACTAGCAAATGATGTAAGCGCCTCAGCATTAACTAGCTGAGTGCACAGAGGCCCAACCTGCAGGAGCAAACATTGCAGGGACCCTACTGGGAGAACACTGAGGGTAACTAACATTTGAGGAGTTTCTTACATCATGGCTAAAGTACACATTTTTAGGAGCAAATGGAAGCAAATGGGAGAGAGTTCGAAGATAACATATTTCCAATTCAAATTGCGCCAGTGCCCACCTTTCAGGAGTCAACAGTGCAGGGGCCCAACTGTTTTGCGAGCAGACAGAACCAGTGTCATAGTACCTAGAAATAAACTTGAGCTTATTTACTTTTGCCTTCCTCCACACCCCTCACTGGTCAAACTGTCTTCTATTTTGTTCCTGTGTATTTTCCATTTTTTGCCCATCAGGTATAAAAATCATGCAGCAATTTCCAATACAGATTTTCAATATCAACGGACCGTTGCCTCTTCACAGTTGCCTCCACAATTATTCACAGTGCCCAGCTTAATTCTTCACTACAGTTACAATATGTTGAATATTTCCTCTTTATTTATTTTTTGCTTGCTCCTGAAGACACCATTTGAAGAAACACAAGTAACGACACCTGCCGCATTCCCTTGAGGAATGCCAAATAAAGAGATTCCCTGTTTACAGTCAAACAAGTTTCCATTGCATCATTAGAAATACTGCATTTCATCCACCTCTCGATTAGAGTGTGGAATGGCTCCATCTGGTAAGCAATTTCACAGGGGTATGCCGGTTACAGGCAGGAAACGGGGAGAGTTGAGATTCCCTCTAGTGGGGGAAACCTTGCCAATTAAAAATGGAATGGGCTGGCTGTCTAGTCACTTAGTTTTGGGAGAGGGGCAGGAATGTCTGTCAGTATCCTGGCATATCCAAAAGGTTACCATCAGGCATCACATTGGGGACCACTATCTTGTGCTGCACACACACATAGCACTCCAAGAACTCCAGCATACACCAGTCAATTCACAAAGTGATGAACCAAAAAATTCAACATTTAATAAAGGCACCATTCATATATGTGCCATACAAGATGAAGGCAAGGGACCCCTGTTATGGGGGAGGGAACTAGCTTTAGAGGGGGAACCAGTAGGCACCACCCCTGTTGGAGTACAGGTAAAGGGCCTGAATATATAACGGTACCAACAGTCTCCATGTAGCTTGGATAGAAAAGGTTGCAGCCACTCTTATGGCGAACCTGCAGCTAACCTACCCTTTAGTAAACCTGGAGCAGCCCTTGGTACCCCTAAAAATAGGAGTCATGAAGACAGGAAGAGAAAGTACATGTGGCTGAAAGCCCTTTATACTTTCTGTAGTTCTCACCGGTTCCCTTTCCTCTAGACCGCCAGCAGCAAATAAAAGGCTGTTGAGACACTAAGGACGTGTCATGAGGTCAAGCTGGTTATGTCATCAGGTGTCAAACAGTGTGTCAGTGATGTCTCTTACGCAACCCGTGTTAATCCGGTGTGAGCCTTGGCAGAATCATACGTGCCTAACAATTGCGAAAAAAAGAAAATAGGGCAAAGCACCGTAGCAGTCTTCTCGTCACATTTCTTATGCAACAAAACCAGCAGCACGGCCTGTGTCGCAAGGACCACAATTCTTTCACAAGTATCCTCTTACGCTTATCTCCACAACCCATGCCTTGGAGACATAGCTCCTAGATTTGGACTTTAATTTCGTAACAACTGCCCGCTACACAGTGCAATTTTCAAGAGACTCGTGCGGAAGGGAGGAGTTGCAGGCCAGTAACTAAGCTGCCGGTTTAGGAACATTCACGCAATCTTCCTGTGCACAACTGTAATGGTGAGAACTTTAAAGGTCAGTCATTTTACGAACCAATCAACGCACAGCGTGTCTCACTACCCCGCTGAGATTATGCTATGTAAATAGGGACAGAAACTACTTGTGCTCGTGTTGTTCGGTGCATATCTATTTTATACTGGGCTCTCAATGCAAATGTTGTTGCATATGTGCACTGACGACGCTTATGCTGTCTGGCCCTAGTGCGTGCTGAGAATCATAGTGGTTTGGATTCGTGGAACAAATTTGACTCAAGCAAGAATAGGCATTAATGATTTGTAACTGAAAAGCCTCCAACTGAAAACTTACTTTGGGTCTTCCTACTGACACGAAGTGAGGTTTCAACCCAAGACTGAAAAAACGTAGTTAGAAAAATAAAAAAATTAAATTAATCTATTTTTTTGTTCTAAACAGAAGGTGTTTTCCAAACCACTGGGATCTTCCAGAGTTTCCCTAAGTGCAGCGACGTTAAATACAGTCCTAAGTCGTCACAGCCCTTATACACCTAGCAGACAATGTCCTCCTTATTGCACTGCTTAGGCTTCAGTGAGCAGAGAGCCCGTGATGTTGGCGCCTCATTATACAGTGGCCTGGCGATGGCGAAGATAGTAGTTCTCTTCTTCGGCCAGTTTACAGAGGCTAAAAAAAAACGGCCCACAGGTGCCCCTGAAGCACCGGCCCATCGCCCCATGCCTGCTTTCCCAATCCGACCCTGTCAGAGAATATTCAATAACAGACTTACAGACTGACAGTTACAGGCAGCTGAAGCCGTAGCCAACGGGCCTATAAGTTAATAGTTAAAAACTGCCCGCCTGGGCCTTACCTGGTGAACTGCCCGAGTTCACAACTGGTCCAGTCCTTCCTACTGCCCTACTTCGGACAGCAACCTGGCAGCCTGCAGTGTGGCAGCGGCAAGCAACCACATGGACTAGCTGCTGCTGGTGATGCTTCAGGGCAGACTGCCTCCTCACTGCTCTCCGCTTTAATGCAGTCCGTCCGTCTCGAGGAGTGACACAGTAAAATGGCTGCCACTCCAACTGCCACTGCAGACTGACTCACGCGCGCGGGAAGCAGTCTGAGATCGAGTCTGCGCAGACTCGACTCCTTGGCTGCCCGCCTGCCACACCCTTTCCCAACTCGTCACAGGGTGGGTCCCACCATGCCCTGTGACGAGTTGGGAAGGGGTGGGGTGACACCGTGACAAGCTCTCCACCACTCTCTGATTGACGTGGAGAGTTAGCGATCCCGGGCTTGTATTTAAAACGCCCGGGGCTAACTTAACCTCCACGCCATCAGGGGGTGGAGACTGGGCCTTGCAGCTAGGTCTTTGCCGAGCTGATGACATCACAGCCTTCAGGGCTGTGATGTTCTCAGCCGGCAAACACGTAGCAGGCTTCTTTGGGCCCGGCCACCCGGGAGCAAAGCAATCAGTCACCGTCACGTGACAACAGCCGGGAGCTGCGGCGGTATTGGTGATGGGGCAGACTCGCAGAGACAGTGGAGATTTAATTTTGAAATTCCCAAAGAATAACACGTGTTATTCTTTGGGAATTTCAAAATGAAATCTCTTGATAAATGTAACTGGGGCGGAGCCCCGACGCCCTCAAAGAGAAACCGCCACTAGTAGCAAAGAAAGCTTCTCTCTGTCACAGATGGCAGCAAGTGCAGTCATCTATTCCCTGCAGAACATATTCAGCAGTGCAGAATGGAGCAAGTTTTCATTGCTTACAGAGCACGCACCACTAAGGCATGAGTGACATGTATGTTACAGGCAGAGTGGATGCTCAGCTCAACTCACTGAGTATATAGGTGGATGGCTGAGTGAATATGCAAGTTCTGAAACCATTCCCCCTTAGGAGATATTCCACGTCAGCATCTTGATGGTCCAGTTCTGTTTGTTTATTCGTTTCATGTATTGCGAAGTAAACATTTGAAGAGGCCCAGTCACCCCCTAAATAAGTATGCTCTGGACAGGTGCCTGTGCCTCCCTCTTTGATAATGTTTTGAATGCATGCACAGCAAGCACTCAGCCATTCCAGCCTCTGTGCTGCATCTGTGCAAAATGTTGAGGACCACCCCTTCTACACTACCCTCCCTAAGTCTATGGAGGCAGTGGAGGCCGCCTGCAGCAGAGGAAAGAGCGGGGGCCAGTTGGGTTGCCTAGAGGAACATAGACTGGTAGAGTCCAGTCTGAATGAGATGTTTCACTCCCCCATCGGTCACCCATTTGACCTAGTGGTCCTTCTTTCACTGTGCGCCTTCCCAAGAGAGAGAAAAGAGGAAACGTGGGTGAGCCTGATGTGAGGCGGTGATGGAGGGAAGGTGTGTGGGGCAATTGCCAGACAGGGAGCCTGTGGGAACATAAACTGTGTTCTGGTGGTAGGGTCTGCTTGTGTCCCTCTTTCCGTTTACCTGCCTGCCAGCCCAATACAGGTGTACACCCTTCTCCATGACCCATGGAGGTTGGAGAGGATGTGGTTGGTGCCCGACTGGCCTCGCCGGTGGCCTGCTGGCAGTGTGTAGCAGATGAGGTAGAATCTGGGGTAGAATGTAGGACTGCCGGCCACTCCTCACCACAATGGAGGACTTTCAGAGTCAGCTCTCATTCCTGCACCCACTTAGCTAGGTTTAGTATGACACTAGGGTTATAGCGCCACATGCCACAAGAAGCAACCTCGGGGAGCTAAGCCACAGAGGAGCAACTATGCCCTGGACTGCAAAGAAGCTGCGTTGCTTAATGTTGAAAACAGATAGACAGGCGCACAAGTCTCTTCCTTCGATCATTTACATAGCTCACACCATAAACTGGGAGCTTGAATTCCATCCTACTGTTATTGTTCAATAATTCACATATTATCGAACCATCCCTGCCATGATTTGAGATAGTGATCAGCTGAGCCATATTCATTTCTCCAACTTTTGCTGTTCCTTCTGAGTTCATTCACTGTGTGAGTTGTGCTGCTGTCTGAGAACTCTTTAGAGTGCCAAAGTCACTCTGAGAGTGCATGACTTTGTCCAAGAGCATGCACTGGACTGTGGGTTTTAAGTAAATGTTGCAGATACCTGTGTACACTGTGTACATTAAGGCCCAATAATACTAAACCTTCATGCAACACAAAACAGCGAGGAAACTTGCTGCGTTACCTTGTGTGAAAAGAAGAGAGCAGAAATTAGCCCTATTTATGAAGATGTGGCACACGTCTGCCCTCTGCGTGTGCTGACGCACTTGTGGCAGCCTAGTGCCAATGCAGGTATCATTGCGTCATGCTGCAAGGGTGCCTGAATTGTGGTCAGGATCCTGCGCAAAAACAATCCTTAGAGGCATATTTCTCTTTCTTGTGTGCTGCAGCATGGAAATAACATGGAGAATATAAGCATTTCTCCTCGTTACATCAAGGTCGGGAGGCTAACCATTTTGGAGCAAACCCAGGTTTATTGACTTTAGTAAAGCTGGGTTTGTGTCAAAATCCATGGGTGGATGCATGTAAACGCTCATGCTCCACCCATGTAATGCCTTCCCCACGCAAGGTAACACAATACAGTACAAGACGCAGCCTTGTGTTACTTTGTGGGTGAAATGTGATGCAAGCCACTCAAAAACTGATTTGTGTGGCTTTGTAAATGTCACGTAAGCCCCTGCGTTGTCTTGAGTCGACTTGAGTGATGCAAGGACAGCACAAGTGCTTAGTAAATCTGGCCCTAAGTTAATTGTGTCTTTTGGGTTCAGGTGCAATTCACTGATAGTGTTCCCTCAGCCGGTCAGTCTTCTTTCTGTGCATAATATTTTCGGTTTCAGATACCAAGCTACCGTGTGCTTAATAAAATGTCTAGAGTTTAGTTGCCTTGGACTGAAACCCCAACACCTGCAACAGGTGAGAAAAGTGATGAGTTGATACTCGTTTGTGTGATGTCATGAAGGTCAAGGTGGAAGAAAGAGTTGGCATTATACTGTTCCGTGAGAAGGAGGCCGACACCAGGCACGGAGAGAACTCTGGATTGTGATTGGTCATCGCTTGGTGGGAAACCGAAGATTGTAACTTTTGGACAAAATATGGGGGGATATTCTCAAGAACGTGTTATAATTATCGCAAAATTACAAGTACAGAGGATGACCAGAACCCCACAAGCCCCCAGGAGGAACAGCCTGGGACCTCGGGTTCACGGAAGGGCAAGGAGAAGAAGCCGAGTAAGACGAGGTTCAGTCCGCAGGAAAACAGGATCATCATCACGGATGTGATAGAACACCACCAACAACTGTTCGTCACCTCCAACGTGTCATTGGCAAATAAAATGCAACATGGCAGTCCATCCTGGACAAGGTGAATGCAGTCGGAGTGAGGAGGAGGACAATTGGAGAGGTCAAGAGGCGCTGGAATGATGCGAAGCGCAAAACCAAGAAGGAACTCGCTGACAACCATCAGCAGCAATGCAGACTGGAGGTGGCAGTCCAGCGGAACACCAGGAGCTGGATGAGATGGAGGAAATGGTGGCCATAGTCATCAGTGGGGGGACGGTGGCAGGAGTTGGGGGTCCGGACACTGCTCGACATGACCTGACACAACAGCACCAGGGTGAGTACCGAACAGGGACTGGGGGGTCGGGGGAGATGAGCACAATGGCACACATGCACAATTAAGTACAGCACACTGCACACCCACAATGACTCTGGATCATGTCCCTGATCCCCTTGGCACACTGCAGCACACATACAAACAGCAAGTAGGCCCCCGTCCACTATGGGCACTAAGGGGTCCCTCCCCACACAGCACCAATCTCACAACCAACCCATGCACACGTGTCAAAACCAGCACTGACAATGCAAGTGACACTGTATGACGAACAGGATGGCTGCAGTCCAATTATCATGACATGGTGCACGCCACGACACTGAGGTGGCTGAGTGTGGAACATATCCGGAAAGGAGCAGGTCACACTCTGACACATCCACGTGCACAAACAACCCCTGACGTCAACAACACATCTGCGGATAAACCATGCCCAAGAGTCCAAAATCCGAACTCGAGCCAAAATCAGCCAAGTCTGCAACATCTCAGCACTGTAGAAGCACAGAAGTCAGAGGCACACCGCCTCAAAGGGATAAGGGGCAGCAAAATCATAGCTGCAGGGGCGACTCTCCCACAATGCAGCACACACACATAGCAATAACAGCACAACATCATTGACGACAATGTGGTACAAAGTGCAACACTCTCACTACAGAACAGAGGACACAACTGGTTCCGCTTGTGCGTAGAAACTGGCCAATCACATCTGGCATAGCAGGAAACTGTGAGATGATAATGTACGTGTACAACCTCACATCCGTGATGTAGTTCAAATGTCCACTGCCCCGCATCAAATAGTCAGCTCCTCCCAAACAGTCACAATGTACATTGTCATGCAGTCTGTATGTAAACTTGAACAATGCGTCAACATACATGTCAACACAATGTTAAAATGCATCTCCCCTTCACATTGCAGAGGGACAATCAACACCTCCTGCAGAGCAGACAAGACAACTCATCAGTGATGATGGAGAGGACCTCCACACCTTCGACACCGATGCCCTACAACAGCTCATGGACAGCTACGGCAACCCACCTCCAGGAACAGAGCAGCCCAGCTGCATCGAGGAGACCCCACCCCCTGCACAGACCACACAGCAGGAAGCACCCACCACCACGCTGGCCTCCCAGCACCTCACCGAAGAACACATCGCATTCCAAGGCCATGTGTTAGACTGCCAGAAGGAGGTGGCTGAACAGATGGGGGTGGGGTTCCACCTCATGGCAGCCAAACTAGATGACATACGTGGGTGTCTAAGTCCCATCAGGGACCACTTACACACCCTAACAGCCACCCACTGGACAGTTGTTCTCCTCTCAGAGTCATGACTCCAGCGATGTCGGGCATGGATTGTTGGACATCATGGAGCGAACTGCTCCATGATGTCCAACAATCCATGCCCGACATCGCTGGAGTCATGACTCTGAGAGGAGAACAACTGTCCAGTCAGAGTGGCCTCAGCGATGTCAGCCGAGAGTTGGCACAGATGCTGAGGATAATGGAGAACATGGAGCGGATGCATGTGGAAAGAATGGCTGCCACGGATGCACACCAGCGAAAAGTTGTTGGGATCTTCCATGCCCTGCAGATCCTCATCATCGCATTGCTGCCATTAAGGCAGTTGCTGATGAATGCTGCTGGTACTTCTACACACACATCTCCGGCCCCTGATGTGTCAGTGGCACACAGTGCTGCAGACCAAACCTCAGCACCCACATGTCAGACAGATGACATAGAGGACGAAGATGCGGGTGATTCCACCTTTGTAGTAAGAAGGAGCCAGTAGCATTCTTCTCTGCCATATGCCCTGTTTCAGCTTGGTTCTGCCCTCTGCATCATGCCCTGTAACAACACCTCCCGCTGTCCCTCGAAACACTCTGCAACACTCACCCTGGACCTCGACATGGACTGCCATATTTTGTTTGCTTACCAATGACACAGCAATCAGACTGCGGACTGTACTCTTCCCCTTCCGATGTACTTGTCAATCCCTAAATGACTCTGGCTGGCCCTCCACAGGCCTACAATGTAATGTGGGGTTTGCATGGCCATGTACTGCTCCAGCTCCGACACCCCACCGAATGTGAATAAATCGTTCAAATTCACACAGATGTGTAATGTCCATAATCGATCAAGTATGAAAGTGTGGATGAATGTAAGGACATTGATCGCCCAAATAGGTACACCCTGGGAAATGAAAGCAATGCGCATGTTTGACCGTGACACACATAGGAAGTGAGATGACTGGGAATGTGTGCACTAGCTGTGGCCTCATGGCTCTGAAACAACAATCGTGCAAATCCTCAACATTGCCCCACGCAATGTTAGTTATAGGGATGGGTATGAAATGTCAAAGTCGTTGGCAGGCCTAAAGTAGTGTCCCCCATCACATTTGACAACAGAACATCTCTTCGCATACCTACTCACACTCAACTGGGTGGACACAGCCTGTAGTGATGGATCACATTGATCTACATGGCAAGTATGTGGACACCATACTCACATTGCTGAAGACACGTAAGAGCACAGGTCTATCAGCAACTATCCCAACCACTATGTCAGGCTCACAGAGGTGGAGCTGGCAATAGGGACTCACCCCTAAGTGAAATGCGTCAGTCAGTCCCTCCCTGTGTACGGACAATGCTCATTGAGGCATACGATTAGTCATTCAAATCAACACTCATCACAGTTGTACACTAGTGAAGTTGCGTAGACTTCATTGCCATGTGCGTGTCAGTATGGGCAAGACAAGGGCCACAACATGCAGACCAATGCATCAGACACTAACAGGCAGCATTCGGTCACGGTACAGTTCCACGTGACAGGCGTTGTGCATGCGCCCAGGATGTTCTGCCATTGCGTTGGTGGCTCTCGTAGAACCGGCACTCTTCTTACCTGCGGCAGTTATGTGGATGATATGCCACAGCTCGGAGCAATGAGTCGTATGTGTGTGCAACGTTTGGACGTATGGGTTGTTGTGTACGTAAGTGTCAAGGGCATTCCAAGCAAGAGTACCTCGAGCAAGGACTTCTGTGTGTGGGGTGTGGATACGTTGGTCTATCATTAGTGCTGTGCGTAGTGTGGGAGTCGTCATCATCTGCTATGGTATCTCTCTCAGGGGGTGCCTGCCGCATGCAAGACCAAGGTCGGAGGTGCAGATGTCCTTCCGCCTTATGTATTGCGACAAAGGAGCTTTCATCCCTAATGTTTGTCTGACTACTGCTTGCATTCTGGAAATGTGATGTGGCTTTCGCGCTGCAATTGGTGCTAGGCCTTAGGCTTATGGTGCACCAATAGCGATGCACACACAACAGTTGGCATGCATGAGCCAAGAGCCCGAGCGGCCTTGCGATCCTTGTACAATCCCTTCGTGCGCGGCCGGCATCCGGGTGCATGCAACATTGCAACGTTGTCGATTGCGGGCCGTGTGGCGCAGACACTGCAACAGAGACACACGTATCAGTTGGTTTCCTGTCCAGCCCAGAAATGAACCACGCCCAGAGCCCAGGGATAATTATTCACACACCTACGCTGGCCTGGCGTACGCCGACCCAGCCCACTCGGCGTACGAATAAAGGGGACGACGACGACACTACGTGTCCCAGTTCTTCCCCACTGCCAGAGGTGACATGACTGCGTCCGCCTGGCATTTCACGGGACTCAATCAGAAAGGGTCCATGATTTGCGTTGCACAGAGTTGGTGGCACCGGAAACACTGCGGCCGGCACGGGACTACCGCCACGGGACGGTGACTTTCGGTGCACTGACGTAGGGGCACCTTAGGTGCTGAGCGGGTGTGCAGCCTACAATGATGCGCCGTCCTGGCGGTCCGGACTGGTAATGGTTTGTGTGAGCCCTGCTGGACCGCAGTGTAAGCCTGAGCCAGCGGGCAGCGCAGGCCTACCGCCAAGTGGCGTTGCCTCGCGGTTCACAGAGTTAGTGGCACCTATAGCGCTGAGCGGGTGTGCAGCCTGCGATGATGCCGTGTGCACTGATATGATCTCTGCCATTGCGATAGCAAGACCCAGAATCACGTGTGTGACCTGTTGGCCCACGGGGTGGGGCTGCATGATGTGGAGGCTGCCAAGGTTGCGGGCCCCGGGCTTGGAGCTTGCCCCGCAAGTGGTGGGCCCTCTTGGAGACACGCTGGTGGCGGAAGGTGAGCAGTGAGGCCTGGGTGCGCAGGGGCGGGCAAACACCGCTGGTCGGCGGGAGGGGCTGGGGTGCAGCAGCCTGTGTGCGCAGGGGCGGGCAAACACCGCTGGTCGGCGGGAGGGGCTGGGGTGCAGCAGCCTGTGTGCGCAGGGGCGGCCAAGCGATGATGGCGTGTGCACTGATATGAACTCTGCCATTCATAAATCTGGACTCTGTTTCAGATAGGGGAGCTGGTGGACTGCAGTGTATACCGGCACGTGGTTGGAGACACACCGGTGGCAGCAGGTGAGCACTGAGGCCTGGGTCCGCAGTGTCGGCACTCTCTCTCCTTCTCCCTCTCTTCCTTTCACTGTCTCTCTCTCTCTTCCTCTGTTTCTCTCTCTCCCCTTCTCCCCTTCTCCCTCTCTTCCTTTCACTGTCTCTCTCTCTCTTCCTCTGTTTCTCTCTCTCTCCTTCTCCCTCTCTTCCTTTCACTGTCTCTCTCTCTTCCTCTGTTTCTCTCTCTCTCTCCTTCTCCCTCTCTCCCCCTTTCTCTCTCTTTCTCTTTCTCTCTCTCCCTCTCTTTCACTCTCTCTCTCCCTTTCTTCCTCTCTCTCTTTCTCTCTGTCCTTTGATGGGCGCATGACACACCTTCTTATCTTGAATTTTGTCTTGCAGGCTGTGTCTTACAGATTGTCCAGAGAAGACCCGCCATGGCTCTTCCGAATAGTTGTTTTGGGTTGAATTTGAATAAAATCATTTGTTTTGAAATTCAAAGAGGAATGGATGATTCTCCATTTTCTGGCCACACATGAATGTTAATTGTTGTACTTGTGCGACATCAGGCGAGTTGTTCTGTTCATGATTTCGTAGAGTTGATGTTAAATATCTTTGTCCGTGGTAGGGCCCGGGGGGCCTGGGTGTGGTGGCTGTGGGTGTTGTGGCCCTCTTGGGGCTCCGAGCTGCATGATCAGTGGCTCCATGGCATCTTTTGTTCTTCAGGTGTGGCTCTGGTCTGGGCTCCCTTTTGTGGTGTAGGTTGTCGTCCGACTTAACACCAGGTAAGAGCAGGTGTTAAATCCCTGCTGCTAACGCGCCTTATCGCCTGTTTTGTGATCTTATCTCCGATCTGGCTGGTCGTAGAGAATATTGCGAAGTGGTGTTGTTGCGGCTTTTTGCACGGGAACGCCTACTCTGCATCTCATTAGCGTTAGTTGCCGGCGTCATCCGTGGTGATGTTTTTTGCGGCTGCTAAACTGGCGATATCAGCTGTTAGCACCAGTTTTTAAATGGTGCGATATATCTGTCGCCACTTTGGCTGCGATAAAGTGCCGCTAACTCGGCGATAAGTCCTTGAGAATATCCCCCATGGTGTTTTAAGAATGCAAAGCTTGTTAGTTTTATCACTTGCCTTTGTCCACCGTTGCTGATGGACATCTTCTCTGATCTCCTTAGACCAATGTTCCTTATTTCTCTGCTCGCTGAGATATTCCCAAGAGCAAGTGACTGTCTTTTGATTCTGATAGGAACCTTTAGCTGGTTCCTCTCTCGATTCAATATTTGCTGATACCAACTGCTTTTGAAATTCCCCGTCCTGTCCGCAGTCTTAGCATAGAATTAGGGCATTTCCTTTTCTTGAAAAGAGTCTTTGCTTCACTTTGCACAAGATGCTGTGGATATACTATGGGGCATATTATCAAGGGTCCGCGATAAAATTATCGCCGCTTTAACGTTCGTTTTCGGGCGAAAAGCGGCGATAATTTTATCGCATTATCATCAAGGACACGCTAGCGCGTGATTCCATGCCTCAGCGCCCGTTTTCTAAACGCCCAGCATCGCAACGCTAATGATATGCAAAGGAGGCGTGCCCGACAAAACTACACGGGAGAATATCGCTAACCGGGCTTCGCGATATTTACAACAATGCCCCGGCCGCCGTGGCGATACACAAAATCACGCTAACTGCCCAATAACGCTGGATTTTAACGTCTGCTAAAATCCAGACTTGGGCATACTTTGCATGGGAGGTGGATTCTTGGGTTACGACCACAGGGTCGTATCAGCAAGGTTTTCGCCGTTTTTAGGTGAACATCGCTGGATTGCCAGCGATGTTCGCCCTTTTTACCCCCATCGCTGGAATTCTTATCACCAATGCACTGAGCATTGTTAATACAGCGCTAGGTTGACGATAAGTTCCAGCGATAGGCGGCGATAAAAAAAAACGCGCTAGGCGCGGTCAGTGATAATTATTGCTGCCTCTTGTTAATGTGCCCCTTTATCTCTTTACCATTGATTGCACTGCTTGGATTATATTCATGCATGCTCTATCCAACAAAATTTCAACATTCCTTAAGTGCATTGATTTGAGATGTGACTTTACTAATCTGATTAATAAACTCTTTTGGATTTTTGCAGTATATTTTGTGTGTGCTAGTAAAGGCTTGTGCTCTTCCTCTTTTATTACAGGTTCTGTGCTCCCAGTCCTCTACTTGTGAATCAGGGCATGCAAAGGAAACACAGAAATTTCAAGTCCATTCTAGCCGTGTGGAAATAATCCAGTCAATATGTTTGCCAAAAGCTACATGCTTTCAGGTCCACACTTTGAGAGCGAGCAAGATTACATTTTTGGGGTATTTTATTAGCCTTTTTTCTGCAGGTGGCTTTTTTGTTTCTGTTACAGGTTTTCTTCCCCTACAGCCACCCTATTAACTCTCAGAAACTAGAGAGCCATTGCTAATAAAAAAAGATGCAGTTTCAAGCAAAACACTAGAATTTGTATGAGAGTTAGATTTTATTTAAGGTGTTTTATAAGATTTATTGTTAATGGATGATCTGTAAACATAATTTATTTATGGCATGATTTAGTTCTTGGCGGGACTACCGCTGTCCCACGGCGTCGGCTGTTTTGAGTACTCCGTCAAGCCGACGGTTGTCTGCCCGCTGTATTTAGATTATACAGTAATAGACCGGAGACTGCTGAGGCGGTGGTCTTCTCTGCTGGCTAACAGTACTCCATCGCCATCAGGCTGGTCGGTTTGCGCAGAGTCAATTTAGGTGTTCCCGTTGTGCTGGCAGGGTCGAGCTGCGGTTTGCTGATGAAGTGAGTTCCTGGTGGACTTGAGACTGGTAAGTGAAACCTATTATTGTGTTAATACAAATATGTTGCAAGTTTGCATAAAAAACATAGGTAGGCAATGTGTTATGTCCTTTTGTGTTACATATTGCATGCTCTTCACACAACATACAAACACTATTTAATGCCCACCCACAGGCATCACTAGCACAACACCCCCAAACACCACCACAACAAATAATATTTAAGTGTCAATACAGGTGTGTTCAATTTACCTTGATAAGTAGAAAAATGAACACTACTGCACAACACTTAAGAAAAATATTGCATGTAAGAGCAATGCAGAAATACACATGGCTACGGCAATTGTCAGCACACAATACATAGTACGACAATTGTACAAGCAGCTTACCATAGATCTCAGCGACAACTGAGTCGTTTGACGTCTTGGTGGAGTCGGAACAGCAAAGGAGGTACCTGGAGGATGGGGTACAAGCACTGGTCGAAGTGGGCGGGATCGGCAGGGCACAGCGTGCCCCTACTTTCTTAATTTAATAGACTCAGTTCCCCTACTTTTTTGTTTTAAAAGTGCATCCCAGGACATCAGAAATACCCAAGGCCAATAGATAAGGCTCGACGTTCAGGAACAGGCGGGGTGGGAAAAGAAGGAAAAGGACTCTGTCTTTTCCTTCTTGCCCAGAGAAGACAAGGACTGTGTCCACTTCTCCTGGTCTGCAGCTGGCAGCTGCCCCCCCCCTCTCTCTCTTTCTTCCTCTTATTTGATCGCTTTCTGTCTCTGTCTCGAGCCTCCTCACCTGCTGAGAACCATTACTTCAAGAAACAGCTCTTACCCTCTCTTTCCTCTCCTTTACTTCATCGCTTTTGCTGGAAATGTCATCTTTTTCTGACATTTTTCTATTCCAAAGTGCAGCCTCGGGACAGAGTGAAAAAAAAGGTTCAAAATTCAAAAAATAAATAAATCACTAAATAAAGCAATACAGAGTGGTCGTATAGTGGCCAGATTGGTTTTATTTACAACACAACACATTAGTTCCACTTTACAGAGTTTGCCAGTGAAGCGCTACTTTCATTTTCTTGCCTTTCTTTGAACAGCATTGTTTTCCCCAGGTGGGGAAGTGCACCATTCCTGAAGGTACTGCAATACCTGGTTTGATGGGTGGAGTGGAAAACGTTTAAAGTGATCCTTATCAGCTGTTTTCCTTATTTTAGTTATCCCTGTGTTCAGGGATGTGGTCTTTTTAAAGCATAGTGCTTACGTTTTGTAAGGGTATAAGCAATGGACATTGAAACGGGTCCCTTCTGAGCACTGTAGTCATGCCCTTAACTTTTCAGGCAAAAACACTGATTGATTTCTGAATAATGAGTGCAAAAGCGTTAAAGTAACCCTGGGGCCTATTAGCAATAACCGGCGATAATTATCGCTAAGCGCAGTTAGCGCTAGGATAATTATCGCCGGCTATCGCAGGTTTCTATCGCGGAGATAGCGTGCTATCAGCAACGCTTATCTCCAAAGCGATATAAACCCTGGAGAACAGTGTGAATACAAGCGATATTCGCACTGTGACCAGTATTAGCTTGCTAATAGGGCGAGGGGGATTTAGCCATGTAATCCACCTCCCATTGGATTACATGGCTAAATCAGGTCTGGACCAGGTGTTAACAAACCAGCGCTAAACGTGTTTAGCGCTGGTTCGTTAATCACCTCCCCTGCCTCGCTAATAGGCGATAGCGAGCTTAGCGACTGTTTTCAGTCGCTGTTAGATTGGGAACGCCTCCTTTGCATGCCATTAGCGATAAATATCGCTGGCATGCAAAGCGGCACCCAACCCGGTCGCTATCGCCTAGAAGCTGTCGCTAACAGCAGTTAGCAACAGCTTGCTAATAGGGCGTTAGAATTATCGCCGCTTTAGCGGGAAAAAGTCCCGCTAAAGCGGCGATAGAGCCCTTGATAATATGCCCCATTGTTTTTTCTGCTTACATTTCACATGCTTTACTTAATCTTGCATTCCCTATGAGTGTTTGCTTTTTTCCAGGATGCTGCTACTTTTTTTTCCAGGCAGCATATTACTCGTGTCTAGTGCATAATTTGAATTTAGTCGCATCCAGGTGTTTATAGCGGGGCACAATTGGGTTGTAGTTGAAGGCAGTGCGAGTTTCTCTCAGTGGCGCAGTATGGTGTTCAGTGGGGGAGAGGATGTGGTACTATGCCCAGAGCTGCCGAATTTGGAACTTGGGAACCAGGTTCAGCCTTCAAGACCAGTCCACTAAAACACTCTCCTGAGGGAGCACATTCCCATGCTAGACCTTAGAAGCCTCCGCTAGACCTTAGAAGCCCTGATGTCTTAGCACCAGCGGTGAACCCTAGCAGTGGCAAGCGTGGGTTAACCTTGAAGGCCTGTCTGCCACAATCCATACTGAAGTTCAGCTACAGTCTTGCAGGCAGGCCTACGAAGCAGCACACCCTAGAGTGTCAGTGACTCTGTCACTGAGGTCACAGGGCCCTTGAGACCAGTCCGCCTCACACATTGGTACCTCCATTAGCCTTGTTTCAGCAGTAGTAGTGCAACTCACCAGGGATTGGCATTACAAGATTTGCACGCACACCAAACTAAGTTCAGAAACTTCACTGTCTCTCTGCTTCATGCACAAGCACGTTTAATATGTGCTGGCTGCTTTGGGGCCACTGGAATTATGCAGCAATGGAGGACAAAATTATGTCACAGTGTTGACTAAATTATGCAGTAAAAAAAAGGCTGCAGCATAATGCGGTACATTTTCTGATACTTTATTATTTTTACATTTTTACGCATACTAACAGTCTCTGCAAAGAGTTTGCCTCATTACTACCAGTGTAACATACAAATGTAGCAATGAGAAAGGTGACCAGTCAACCATTGCAAAGGGCCCTCCACTTTGCAGCAACACAAGTCACATTTCTTAGTAAATTTTGATCCGTTTGAGCTGCAATTTATTTAGTTAAAATTATCACATTATGCAGCAGATTATGTATTATGTGGCAAATATGGCAGAGCCATAATTATGTAGAAAACATTTGCAAACTAGGATATTTTGCCATTCATGTTTGAACTGCTCTTGTGGAAAAAGGGAGGAGAAGTGCTGATGAAAGATTCCACGTTCATGCGTATTTGGGACATTCTGTGATTGGAAACGTATCCCGGTTTGTGAATGTATTTTAATGTCAATAACTCATATTTAAACTTTTTTACAAAAATGTTGGCAGAGAGACTAAGTAAAATAGTCGGAGGGTTGATACACAATGACAAGAAGGGGTTTATTAAGGGAAGATACCTACATGAGTAAACTTATGGTCTTATAGGGGCCATTGATTTTGCAACCACCATTTGACTCCCTTAGCAGTGATAATGTTAGATGCTACTAAAGCATTCAATTGGGTAAAGTGGTCTTACCTGTCAACTATTTTAAAACGATACGAGCTGGGGATAGATTCTATAGAGTGATCCAATTAATATATGGGCACCCCTCAGCAAGAGTATTAGTGAATGAGAACCTAACCTTATCCTTTAAAATATCTAGAGGCACAAGACAAGGTTGCCCCCTATCCCTTCTTTTGTTTAATCTTTACATAGAGCCCCTAGCACATAAACGCAGATTGTCAGCTAATATTCCGCCTTTTTCTCATGAGGGCTGGGTAAAGTAGGTAGCATCATACGCAGATGACCTTATGGTTTTTTCCTCGGATCTCGCAGCGGCCTTACCGGCTATCCTACAGATAGCCTCAGATTTCGTCAAAGTGTCTGGTTATCTAGTAAATGGAGGGAAAATGGAGATCATGGTATGGAACCAGAGGAAAGACAACACGCTGATCAAGAAGGCGATGAGATACTTGTACTTAAAAAGTGTGCAGGATATTAATGAAATCCAGAAATAAACCTGGGTAAAGTATTAAAAGAAATTGTACATATAATGAAGGGATGGGTACATGTACCCTTAACAATCTTTGGGCAGGTCAATCTGGTTAAGATGGTGACACTGCCAAAAATTACTTTCCTGATCAATGCGATCCCTCTGCATTTTGAGAAGTCACTGATTGATAAAGTACAGCAAACGATAAACACCTTTATTTGGGCATACAAGGGAATCAGAATCTCATGGAAAAAACTGCAGAGAAGAAGGGAGAAAGGGGAGTTATCCCTACCAGACATCCAATATTATGCTTGGGCCTTCCAGTTGACAAACTCCAGAAAGCTTTGCAATACGCCAGATGGATCACAATTAGGGATCATGTTTACGGCAATGATAAAAGAAAGTAATATGGGTATAGATAGGTTCCTATTCAAATTTACAGATCCAAAATTCTTTTACATTAAAAGTATTACAAGCACTGACTGGAATGTGGTATACAATCAGACGATGGACAAAACTAGACTATTATTCCTATTCAGTCCCTATTTGGGGATCTCCAGGGACCCTGGAGCACCTCAAAGACAAACTAGCCCTAACGATGAGGAATGCGGATGTTAGTTACTGGGGAGATTTAACCCAAGATGGTAACCTTTTACCATGGGACAAGTTAAATGAGATGCTGGGGCGTAAACTCTCGAAATTTAAATATTTACAATTGAAAAGTTGGGAGCAAAGTAGGAGGTTGCCCTGGGGGGGAACATCCGGAACAACGAGGCAAGAGCCACGAGTTCCGGAAGCCCGCAAGCCTAACAACGACTTGCCTGAACTACAACTTTGCCAGAACCACGCATGTGCGTGGTTAAGGCAAAGTCGGTCTAGTGTTCAGGATGGGCGTGAAAAAGAAAAGAAAGAGGAGAGGACAGGTAAGAGAGGTTCAGGGTAGTTTTTAAGGGGGTGGAGGGGATTGGGGTAGTGTTTAGGGGTGGGAGAGGTTCGGGGTAGTTTTTAGGGGGTGGGAGGAGTTGGGGTAGTTTTTAGAGGGTGGAGGTTTAGGGTAGTTTTTAGGGGATGGGAGTTTGGGGTAGTCTTTAAGGGGGTGGGGGGACCGGGGTAGTCTTTTAGAGGGTGGGGGAGGTTTGGGATAGTTTTTAGGGGTGGGGGAATTCAGGGTAGTTTTGAGGGGGTGGGGGATTCGGGGTAGCTTTTAGGGGTTGTGGGGAGTTTGGGGTCGTTTTTAGGGGTTGTGGGGGGTTCGGGGTAGTTTTATGGGGGTGGGGGGATTGGGGTCGTTTTTAGGGGTGGAGGGATTTGGGGCAGTTTTTTAGGGATGGAGGGATTCGGGGTAGTTTTTAGGGGTGGGAGGGGTTCGGGTTAGTGTTTAGGGGTGGAGGGATTCGGGGTAGTTTTCAGGGGGTGGGGTAGTTTTTAGGGGTAGTTTTATGGGGTGGGAGGGTGTTCGGGATACTTTTTAGGGGGTGGGAGGGGTTCAGATTAGTTTTTAGGGGGTGGGGGTTCGAGGTAGTTTTTAGGGGGTGGGGAGATCGAGGTAATATTTAGGGGATGAGGGGTTCAGGGTAGTTTTAAGCAGGATGGGGACTGTATTTAGGGGTCAGAGGGAGAGGGAGGGGGTGGTAAACTTAGCCATGGGTAGCTGTTTACCATGCATGCCATTACCATGAAAATTCGTGATAAAGGAATGCGTGGTAAATTCAATTCGTGGTTAAGACGCGGTCGTAGTAGAGACCGCGTTGTTAAGGTAGGCGTTATAACGGAACTCATTGTTCCGACATACAACCTGTGCTAGGGCATCGGAAATTTTCTGGAAGAACAGCTTGTGGGGAAACCCCCAGGAATCAAGAAAGTCTTAATCTGTTATTGGGAACTACAAGAGATCACGGATGGAGAGTTCAGCCTGGCAGAAGAATTGTGGAGAAGATGCTTGCCAAGGGAGCAGTTACAGAATATGTGGTAAGTACCAATGCGTACATTATATTCAATTTTTAAGCCTGCTTTTTTAAGGAGAACCCACCTCTTTTCTCTTCTCAGGGTATACATAACACTGGAGAAGCTGTCGAAGATGGGGAAGGAAGATCTGCTAAATATGCAAAATGTGGTTTAGAAAAGGCGACGGATGTTCACATGTTCCTACAATGCCCGGGAATCCTGAGGTTTTGGGATGAAGTGGGTAAGACCATTCCATGTATTTAGGGTCTACATATTAAGGTAAGCCTTTCATTGATCATCTTTGGAGTGATTGAAGGCATTACAGGAATTGCCAGAGATCTGCTGTTCTTCTCTATTTTACTGGCAAGAAGAGGAATTTGTCAGAAATGGGTGGGAGGGACCCCCACCTCAACATTCATAATGGTTAGACTAACTTTTGTAAACGTCTAAAATGGACTTACTGGGGAAAATTTCTAAGAAGAAAAGATTCTAGTCTTCGCCATCGAACTGGGCTAGGGTGTAGTGGGAAGAGATGGATATATAAAATGCAAAACTATAGATACTTTGCCCAATGATTACACCTACATAGCTCTCTTGGCTGCAATGGCCCCCTCTTCGGTGCAGCTGCCGTTAATCGGACCTTGTGAGAGAGATGTACCCTTACTAGGGTAATGTATACTCTGGTGCCCGGCTCTAGGTAAATTTCGAAGTATGGGCCGAGCTAATAGACATTGGAACCTGAGATAAATGAGGACAAAAAAAATAAAATAAAAACTCATATTAAACTTTAAATAAACATGTGTATCCATTGGTTGAATTAAATAACGTAATAAGCTCTAACTGGTCAGTGAAATGCCAAACAAATACAACAAATTGGGATGTTTTGCTCTTTCTGGCCACACCTCTGATTTGTCCACCTGACCCAATCCTCGGGTTATTCCCACCCCCTTATTCTCCGCCCACAGTTCCCCTACTCTTTTTTCCCCACTTCGACCACTTGGAACAAGACGGAAACGAACACAGGAAGCAAGAAAAAGGTACGTTTTTACCTCATTTCCTCCTATTCCGCCAACTCAAAGTAGGAGGGATTCCCGCCAGAGTTGCCTCGACAGAAAGGTACATCATAATCAACTCGGCGGGACTCTTGGCTGGAATTCCGCCACCAGCCACTTATGCCTGTGGCGCCGTCGATGCGGATGAAGATTCCTGGCGGAGTTGGCAGGACTGTGGTGGTCTTTCATCCATGAACTCACCAACATCTAAATGCAGCAGGCGGACCGCCAAGTCGGCAGGTGGGAAAACAAAAACTAAGGGCCTGTCAAATCAGGCCCTTAGTTTTTGTTCTTGATGGTCTTCTAAAACCCTTCCTTATGAATTGCCAGAGGTCTCACCTAACTTCTTTCCCCTGGGCTTCTTACTATATTTCTGAGCTATGTCATAGTTTATGTCTAGAACATAGCTGGTTGGGAGCAGGTATTTTTCTACATTGTCAAGATATTGAGCATCAAAGTAAATATGCAATAACAGTGTTTTTTCCAAGGTATGTTGACATCTAGTTGCATCTGGACCCATCTGGCCACCCGGTTAAATCCAACACATGGTACTTCCACCCACTGATCCCTTACCACTTACTCACTTTCTACTGGTAGACCTGGAATTCCAAGACCTCTCGCCTGTAAATCGTGGCATGAAAAGGATCCACAGAAATGTTAGATCCATTGTTTCAAAGGCACTTGAACCCTATGGTGGTAACCCACTGAAAAAGTAGATCAAAGAGTTCATACTTTATGGTCAAATACCAGGCTTGTGAGGGACTCAGATGTTATTTACTTTGGGCAGTTTGTTAGATCTTGTTTTCCGTAGTTGACCAGCAGACATTATTTCTCTCTTGTTGCGGTTACTAGTTTGATCCCCAGTGGATCTGGCTGGGGCATTATTCGCAGCACATTTGAAAGTCCAGCATCACTCGAGCCCAATGTTGGTAGGTCAGTGAAGGCCTTGAGGAAAAGATACAGATCTTCAGTTAAAAACTCAAATTTTGGGAGGGAGCTAGAATTTATTTGTTTTGAGCACTCCGTAAGATTGTTTGGCTGGTGATATGTGAAGGGTAGTTCTTTACTCTTTGTCATTTCTACGAACCCTCCATTGTGAATCATCAAGAGAGGATGAATTTCAGAGCTGGTCCTTTGCTGTTTTGACATTCTAAATTCTGTTCACACTGATCTCTCCCTAACCCTGCCCCCTTGTACTAGATTTTTGATTTATGTGAGAATCAGAGTCCAGAACATAGTTGGGAGAGAGTGTCTTACTGCCTTGTTAAGACTTTTCAGAGCAGTAGTGTTTCTAGTCTTGCCCAATGTTACTGGCCCTCAAACTTTAAAATGTTTCATTTACACATATATTTCCAAAACATCCGTGGGACACTACACGTGTCTCAGACTCCAGGGTTCCAAATTTGAATCCATGAAACATGCTGTAATGACCCACTCGAAAAAACTCAACCTGTTTCCCAAGAAGTCACCAGTTACTTGGTTAATGTCCACCCTCCCTTTCACTACAGTAAGCCTAGAGGAAGGACCACTAGAAGGAGCTAAGGATGGGAGCTAAGAATGCAGGCAATACATGTCTACAGTCCAGCGCTGCACCTCACAGTGATGTTTAGCATAGAGCCAAGAGGGACAGATCTGTAGCTGGTTGTTAGGTGAAAAATTAGGGGTTCTGAGCCGAGAACTTAATGAAAATGTGATGTTATAATTGAAGTGAAAGGTGCATAACTGCAAACCCCTAATTCAATGTGAAACTTAAGAGAGACAATGGTCTTCAGTGCCACAGCCAGTGAGAGACGAGCACCTGCTGGAGTTCAGTTATTCAAGAGGTGTGCTTCACCGGGTTCCTTTCCATCCAGTGTCATACTTTGTAGAGTAAGAGTGCCCGATTCCTGAAGGTACATACATGTAGTAAAGTTACGAGTGCGGAGTCTCCACACTCGTGGCGTAGTCTCTGCTCTCATGGCGGAATCTCCGCACTTGGGATGGAATGTCCGCACTCAGGGCGGAATCTTCGCACCATGCACTCTCTGCAGTGCACCATGCAGAGTTTCTGCCCGAGCGCGGAGACTCCGCCACAAGTCCTGAGACTCCGCATTCATAACTTTACTACGCATAAGTACCTTCGTGGATCGGGCCCAAAATTTGAGACAGTCGGTTCCAATGGATTAATTGCTTTCGCTTGTAACAGACTCACATTCACACACTAACTCACACAGCTAGCAGACATACACACTAACTCACACAGCTAGCAGACACACACACTAACTCACACAGCTAGCAGACACACACTAATACACTAACACACAGGTAGCAGTCACACTCGCACACTAACTCATTTATCTAGCAGACACACTCACATACTTACTCATACAGTAGGAGACACACTCACACACTAATTCACAGAGCTAGCAAACTCACAACTAATATACTAACTCACAGATCTAGCAGACACACTCGCATACTAACTCACACAGATAACAGACTCACACTTACACACTAACTCCCACAGCTAGTAGACACACACACTAACTCACACAGCTAGCAGACACACACACTTGATCACACAGCTAGCAGACTCACACTTATACACTAACTCACACAGCTAACAGCCACACTGATACACTAACTCACACAATTAGCAGACACTCACACACTAACTCATACAGTAGCAGACACACACATTAATTCACAGAGCTAGCAAACTCACACTAACTCACAGATCTAGCAGACACACTTGAATACTATCTCACACAGCTAGCAGACACAATCACACACTAACTAACAGAGCTAGCAGACTAACTACCTAAATCACAAAGCTAGCAGACTCACACTAACACACAAATTCACTGAGCTACCAGACTCACACTTACACACTAACTCCCATAGCTAGCAGACACACACGCTTGCTCACACAGCTAGCAGAGTCACACTAATACACTAACTCCCATAGCTAGCAGACACACACGCTTGCTCACACAGCTAGCAGACTGACACTAATACACTAACTCCCATAGCTAGCAGACACACACGCTTGCTCACACAGCTAGCAGACTAACACTAATACACTAACTCACACAGCTAACGGCTGCATTACCTTACAATCTGAGTCATCATTATGCATTTGATCATCAAGATAGCTTGTGTGCATGGTAGAGAGCTGCTCCAATAATAAGCATGGATATTGTACAGCACACTGTGCCTGATGGCTTTGTATGTGTCAAATCAGCCATCACATTTTGCATACTAGGGATCATCAACATGTAAGCAAACTGTGCCTAGAAACAGAAGGGGTCATGAGAAATATCCTGAAGTTACCTAGAAAGAATCAGAAACAAGCAGATCAAGGTCTACAACCAACTATAAGTGACCCTCTGTAGAAATATGTAGGTGGAAATTGTGTTTACGTGACGTCCTCGGCAAAAGAAACATCCAGAATAGGAAAAACAAGTTGAATGTTCCCAGTACCATCATAATCATCACTCTTTATCAGCAAATGTATGCCATAAATTACTACAAATAACATTAAAGTGTCCAGTTTCACAAGATATATTGATTAAAACCCAATAAAAACAATTGAATAGGACTATAATTGATCAATTGCCGAAGTAAGGGCTCTTTGGGCCCTTCTTGTAGCTGGACACAGGCGTGTAGATGGCTCGCAATTCTGATCTAGCGCAATGCGCTAGTGCTTCTGTGCAAGATGAGATCGAAAATTGTTTAAACAGTGGGATAAGCCATTTAGTGCATAAATGCTTAGCCTTGGTACAAAATAGCATACGGGTCATTATGGACTCTTTCCCACCAGAGTTGCAATCACAGAGCTCAGAGTTGATGTAGCTGTTAGTGAATTTAGCAGTTTACTTTTTAATGGGCAAGTTGCCTAGAGGGAATTTTAGGTATAAAGTGCAACTTGCATCGGGAATAATGTCATTCAGATATTGCTCCATGTCCAGGGTGTGCTTTGTGTGCAGATATTTGCAAGTTAAAGATAGACGAGCACACTATACCAATATGAGCATTGAGACCATGGCAGCAGTGGTACTCGTAATGTGAGTAGTAAATAGGGATACCATTGCTCATCAACCTTGTGTCCCCAAAAGCAGTGGTACTGGTAATGTGGGCTGGCTCTAGCCAAGGATGCTGAAGGTCAAGAGTTTGGAGGCAGTTTCTCACGTAGCTTTCCCAGGATTATAGTGGGGTTTAAGCGTAGCCAATACAGGACCGGGGCTAGAGCTATGAGTTCGGAAATAGGGACGAAGCCCATTTCCAGATACAGGGGAAGAAGCGATGTGCCAGGGCTCAGATGTAACAGCCATCTCAAGGAAGCGTTTTTCATCTTTTGCAGCTGTTTGCTGTTGCTATACCACCATAACTCTGCACCGTAACTTGCTGCTGCCACTGCTTTTTGCTTGTAAACTTGGAGAATGACGCTCAAAGAGCTCTTGTTTTTGAGCCTCGGTATTGCTTTGACAAATTGCAATAAAGTGGCAGCTGTCTTGTCAACATGAGCAATCCAGGAGATCTTGTTGTCAAAAGAGATCCCTAGATAGTCATAGACCTTAACAATTTCAAGTACCATGCCAGCAGTGCCTGGTGGTTTTATCAATGGTGGAGATAATCCCAGTGGCATTACTTTTGTCTTTTGTGTGTTCATAAGGAGGTCTTTATAGCAGCAGTAGCTTTCAAAGCTGCCCAACCTCCTGTGCAGCTCTTTTTGCGTGCAGGATTGTATTACTGCATCATCTGCAAACAGGAGGACAACTATTTTTTGTTGCCCAGCTTCGGCATGTCTGTGTCCCCCTTTAGTAAAAATTCTTCTGAGTCGTTCAAGAAGGGGGAGAACAACAGTGAGGTGATGACATATCCTTGTTCTCTTATTGTTTGCCATAATTTTGTTCGATTTATCAGGTCGAAAGCCGATTCGAGGTCGATAAAGGACCAATAGAGTGAGAGCTTGAGCATCTTTGTGTATTTGACACATACTATAAATTGTTTTATGGCTTGGTCGATGGTACTAATGCCCTTGCGGAACCCCGCCTCAGCATCCATGAGGACAGTATTCTTGTCCACCCAGGCCTGCAGTCTGTTCAGAAGGAGACGCATAAAGATTTTCCCGGTATTGTCCAAAAGCCATATTGGCCTGTAGCTACATGTAGCAACTTGCTTCCTTTTTGTGGAAAGGGACTATGATGGCAGAACACCAGGAACATGGGACGTTATTTGATCTCAGGACCGCGTCAAATATCTTGGTCAGGGCCACAGACCAAGCCTTATAGTCTAGGTGAAACATGTCAACTGGTACGCAGTCTGGGCCTGGTGCTTTATTGGCCTTCTGGTCCAGGATTGCTCTTTCTACTTCTGGGCACACAATGTTTAGCTGCTCCATTGGTGGGGGTATGCTACAATTGACCAGAGCTGGTGTACGGTATCCACTGGAATATATGGTCTTATAATGGTTTACCCAGGCCTGTGCTGGAATGTGGTTGTCCTGGGATCCTGGATTTTCTCTAAATATTCCAGCGATTTGCTATTCATTTCTTCTGCTGCCTTGATCAGGTCTTGCCACACTTCTCACTGGTAGGTCTGTTTCTTACCCCAGAATAGGGCTTTGTATTCTCTCCTTATGGTTCTAAAGGATTGCTCTTCTCCTTGCCACTCACTGTACGTCCATTTCAGCTTATTTCTTGGCTGCTTTGCTCTCTTTTTCGTACCAACTTTTGTCCAGTTCCCTGCTTTTTATTCCTTGGTACCCATGGTGCAGACCAGTGGCGCGTAAGTTCCTTTGAACGTTTATTATAGTTTGTTAGTATTGCCTCGTGCGAGTCACTATCCGTGGTGTTCCAGGCACTCCTTTAATGAAATCTTGTTATGCGAACAGATCTCTCTGTTTTATTTTACTGCTCGTCTGCTTTTGTTTGGGGCGATGCTGGTGGCGAAGTGCTTAACGTTTTTATGCTCAGTCAGGACTGCACACTTAAATCATAGAGGGCCGTGGTCGCTCTCAGGTCTATGGATTGCTTCCATGTCCAACAAGAAATCCCAACATTCATTTGGAAAGAGAATGTAGTTGATCAAGCTTGATCTTCTACTATTCTACAATGTAGGCGCTGCAGGGATGTCTGATATCGTTCAACCATTTAGGAAGCTTAGCTGTGATTCAGTAAGAAAACCGCAGAATAATTTCCCTTTCTTGTGCCTGCTGAGGGGAAGAAAGCTACCCAGTTCTGGTGACAAAATATGACAACTGTGCTTCTCCCCGCTTTTCGTGGTCTCCCATAGATCTTCCGGTGGATAGATGTTGAAGTCGCCACAGACTAGGAGGTAATGCTTGCCGTTGCTGGGGGCCTTGCTCTTTATGATGCGAACAATTGTTTTTAAGGCTGCAAGTTGATCCTCGAACGTATTGCGTATATTTGGATTTAACTACACCTTTAGGATGTCCAGTGTAATGCTGCATTTCCTCCGCTCTTTGGCCAAGTACATACAGCAGAAGTTCTATCTAGGGTCCATCAAGGGAATGTAAGAGGGGACAGGTTAAATTACACTTTTAGGAGAGGTGCTACAGTGAGACAGCTGAGGCGAGCCACAGACCTCCAGGCTACGGCTGGTGCTTGCTTCACTTCTAGGAGAGGGGTTGAGGTGGGACAGCTGAGGCGAGCCCCAGACCACCAGGCTACGGCTGGTGTTTGCTTCCCTTCTAGGAGAAGGGCTGAGGTGGGACAGCTGAGGCGAGCCCCAGAACTCCAGGCTACGGCTGGTGTTTGCTTCACTTCTAGTAGAAGGGCTGAGGTGGGACAGCTGAGGAGAGCCCCAGACCTCCAGGCTACAGCTGGTGTTTGCTTCACTTCTAGGAGAAGGGCTAGGGTGAGACAGCTGAGGAGAGCCCAAGACCTCCAGGCTACGGCTGGTGGTTGCTTCACTTCTAGGAGAAGGGCTGAGGTGGGACAGCTGAGGCGAGCCCCAGAACTCCAGGCTACGGCTGGTGTTTGCTTCACTTCTAGGAGAAGGGCTGAGGTGGGACAGCTGAGGAGAGCCCCAGACCTCCAGGTTATGGCTGGTGTTTGCTTCACTTCTAGGAGAAGGGCTGAGGTGGGACAGCTGAGGCGAGCCCCAGACCTCCAGGCTACAGCTGGTGTTTGCTTCACTTCTAGGAGAAGGGCTAGGGTGAGACAGCTGAGGAGAGCCCAAGACCTCCAGGCTACGGCTGGTGGTTGCTTCACTTCTAGGAGAGGGGAAGAGGTGGGACAGCTGAGGCGAGCCCCAGAACTCTAGGCTACGGCTGGTGTTTGCTTCTCTTCTAGGAGAAGGGCTGAGGTGGGACAGCTGAGGCGAGCCCCAGACCTCCAGGCTACAGCTGGTGTTTGCTTCACTTCTAGGAGAAGGGCTAGGGTGAGACAGCTGAAGCGAGCCCAAGACCTCCAGGCTACGGCTGGTGGTTGCTTCACTTCTAGGAGAGAGGAAGAGGTGGGACAGCTGAGGCGAGCCCCAGAACTCTAGGCTACGGCTGGTGGTTGCTTCCCCTCTAGGAGAAGGGCTGAGGTGGGACAGCTGAGGTGAGCCCCAGACCTCCAGGCTACGGCTGGTGTTTGCTTCACTTCTAGGAGAAGGGCTGTGGTGGGACAGCTGAGGTGACCCCTAGAACTCCAGGCTATGGCTGGTGTTTGCTTCCCCTCTAGGAGAAGGGCTGAGGTGGGACAGCTGAGGTGACCCCCAGAACTCCAGGCTATGGCTGGTGTTTGCTTCACTTCTAGGAGAAGGGCTGAGGTGGGACAGCTGAGGCGAGCCCCAGAACTCCAGGCTATGGCTGGTGTTTGCTTCACTTCTAGGAGAAGGGCTGAGGTGGGACAGCTGAGGCAAGCCCCAAACCTCCAGGCTACGGCTGGTGGTTGCTTCACTTCTAGGAGAGGGGTTGATGTGGGACAGCTGAGGCAAGCCCCAGAACTCCATGCTACGGCTGGTGTTTGCTTCCCTTCTAGGAGAAGGGCTGAGGTGGGACAGCTGAGGCAAGCCCCAGACCTCCAGGCTACGGCTGGTGTTTGCTTCACTTCTAGGAGAGGGATGGAGGTGGGAGAGCTAAGGAAAGCCCCAGAACTCCAGGCTATGGCTGGTGTTTGCTTCCCTTTTAGGAGAAGGGCTAGGGTGAGACAGCTGAGGAGAGCCCCAGACCTCCAGGCTACTGCTGGTGGTTGCTTCACTTCTAGGAGAGGGGCTAGGGTGAGACAGCTGAGGTGAGCCCCAGACCTCCAGGCTATGGCTGGTGCTTGCTTCACTTCTAGGAGAGGGGTTGATGTGGGACAGCTGAGGCAAGCCCCAGAACTCCATGCTACGGCTGGTGTTTGCTTCCCTTCTAGGAGAAGGGCTGAGGTGGGACAGCTGAGGCGAGCCCCAGAACTCCAGGCTACGGCTGGTGCTTGCTTCACTTCTAGGAGAAGGGCTGAGGTGGGACAGCTGAGGCGAGCCCCAGACCTCCAGGCTACGGCTGGTGTTTGCTTCCCTTTTAGGAGAAGGGCTAGGGTGAGACAGCTGAGGAGAGCCCCAGACCTCCAGGCTACTGCTGGTGGTTGCTTCACTTCTAGGAGAGGGGCTAGGGTGAGACAGCTGAGGTGAGCCCCAGACCTCCAGGCTATGGCTGGTGCTTGCTTCACTTCTAGGAGAGGGGTTGATGTGGGACAGCTGAGGCATATAACTTCACAAGGGCCCAAGGTTCATAATTTCTCTCAGCCGTTCCTTCAGCACGGGAAGTGAGTCTGTGTTTTTGTTTAATTTGGTCCACGGTTAGACACCTGCTCGGTGTCACTGTGAGGTCTTATTTAAACTCATCAATTTTGCGTTTTTAATGAAAATGTCTTTCACCAGTAGAGAGTTTTTGTTTTTTACAAGAGTACTTGTGCAAATAGGTGGTGGTGGTGTTTCATAGTGTGCCCATTAAACACAACACATTCTTGACTGGGCCCACCCTCCGCAGATAGCATTGTGATTTATCAAGGTTTTGCATCGGACTTGCGCCAGGCAAGGCAATACAGGGTGACACAAAACCTAGAATCAGATTCATCTTGCGACGCACAGGCACCCTGCGTGGCTTGGTAAATCTGGTGTAACGCAAGACAGAGCAAGTCGCTACCACTACATGGTGGGCGCATCCCAAGGGTGGAGCGTGGGTGTTCCCATGCATCCACCCATGGATTCTGAAGCATTCCTAAATTTACCAACACTGGTAGACCTGGTGATGCAGCAGAATTGTACGCCTCCTGACCAGAGGCGCAACCGAAAGAACCATCTTTATATCTCCTACTTGTTTCTTCTTTCTCAGTGTGCTGCATTTCACAGCACACTGAGAAAGAGGAAAATACCTCTAAGGGTAGTTTTCGTGCAGAAAGGTGTAGCTTCCTGCACAAAAACACTCCTGCCTCTAACATAGGCATCTTTGCACCATAGCACAAGGATCCCTGCATTGGCGCTAGGCTGTACTGAGTGCGCCAGCACAAGGAGAGAATAGGAAAGAGCTGTATCTTGATAGGTACGAGCCATTCCCGCTCTCTCCCTTTCACGCAGCACAGCACAGCAATGTGTCTTGCTGCGTTCAAAAATCATAAATCTGTGCATGTGTTTTTATGATAGACGCAGAGCCTGGACTGCAAGCGTGGCATCCAATGGAGAGGTGCACCTGCATGGATGGGAGCGCTCCATCGCCCGAAACCCGTGTCTGGATGAGTACAAGTGATAGATAAATCTACAGGGGCCAGCTGCGCACAGCCATGTATAAACCACCCTTTCACATCTCAGGTTTGGATCAGGGGCCGTATCATGATGGGCTGTGCTGGCAAGGCCTGTTTCATGTGCCTGCAGCAAATAAAGTGAATGCATTTAAACCGATATTTCTCTGAGCTGGTGCTTTATTTTCAGATAGTACAGCTCGAAAGCAGTGAGCCGAGTTTGCCACATCCTGAGCTATGCTGTCTGAAAATAAAACACTAACACAAAAATATGAGGATAAACAGTCCTCAAAGTGTGCCGGGTCCCTGCTGAACGGACACTGAAACAAGTCTCCATCGGGCCATGCACTCATGTCCTTAAACTTAATGGTAAAAAACACTGATTGATTTTTGACCAATAAAGGTAAAAAACTTTTAGGTAATCCTTTTCAGCAATTTGGTTTCTGTTTATATTTCAAATTTTTCATGTTTTATGTAATATTGCATTCCATAATAGAGTTGGGGGCATATTCTCATGAACGTGTGATAACCATCGCAAAAGTAACTTAACGCAACCTCCAACATCGCAGTCTATCGCTGGAAATTTACGCCGTGTTAACCAAGTATTCACAACACGGCGGTACCATGCGATAGTCTCCAGATAACGCGTCAACTGACCACGTTAAAATCAACGCCACGCCGCAAAAATGCGAAACACGAATGCTAAAAAAGATGCGATGAGGTCAATCGCGATAGAACAATCAGCGAAACCCAGCTACAGGCCTGCAATTCACACGCGTCAGGCGGGAACAATCACCATAAAAGTAGAAAAAATAACAGACAAACAAATGCCAAACAACAGCGAAGCACAATGAACGTTGCCGGAGCAAGTACGGAGGAGAACCAGAACCCCACAAGCCTCCCGGAGGACCAGCCTGGGACTTCAGGGTCAGGGAAGGGCAAGGACAAGAAGAGTAGGAAGAAGCGGTTTAGTCCGCAGGAAAACAGGATCCTGATAACGGAGGTGGTAGAACACCATCAACAACTGTTCGTTGTGAGAAGTTGGCCTGGTATATGCTGTCCACTAATTATAGTGGGCACCTTGCACCAGTCCAAACAACCCCTTATTGGAGATAGGTTAAAGACAACCTTTATTGAAAGCTATCCTAGTGGTAGCTATGGAGAGCAGCCTTCAGGCTAAGTCTTGAAGGAATGTAAAGCAGCTTGTTTTACCAGCCTATAATCTCTTGAGTGACCAAATGAAAGAGGACCACCCCAGGTATATATATAAAATATATGTATTTAGTCGTAAACACACCCCTCTAGTCTCTTTATGAGGCTAGAGTTCGAAGTATATAAGTTACAAGTCAGTTATCAACAGTAATAGCACAAATACACGTTTGAGCCCTAGAGGCGTACCAAACCATATACCAATAAAGTGGTATAAGAACCACGACTGAACTAGACACAAGGCCTAGAGCCTGTAGAAGTTCTTGGCCCTCAAGGAACCACCCAAGGTAGTGACACAGGGGACCCACGGGGGACGCGTGCAGTGTGAGAACACAGCCGCGAGCCACCGTTGACTTCTATGGGGAATGTCGCGGTTGGAGTTTTAAAGAAAAAGGACACTCAGAGGAGGACTTGGAGCAAACCCTTTTAGAACTAGGTCGTTCTAGAGTCAATACCCACGGGAGCACCGGAGTACTCGTGTTACCTCACCCAGGGAAGCCGGGTGCATAGGTGCCTTTCGGGGTCGGGTTTCGTCGTCGTTTTCAATGGCGATCTGCTGCAAAGTGCTGCTGGCGACCAAGTCGAAAGTGTTCGGGTGGATCCAAATGTGGATCGAAGATCTGAAGAACCTGAAAGCAGAGGGGACAGAGTCTGGGTCCCTAGCCAGTGACCAGGAAGGCGATGAGCAGATGCCCACCGATGTCGGGTGCTTCAGGTTGGTTGACAGTTGTCTTGACTCTTCAGCCACGAGGTCCAGGAGGCGTCAACAACAACCAGGAGCTTGATTCGAGCTGTCCCATGACGTCTGTCGATGGCTGAGGTGTCGGCGACTGGATTGGACCCAACAAGCCTTGGCAACGGCAAGTCTCATGGAAGTAGAAGAAGGACGGTGGTACAGACCAGCAAGGTCTGAGGGACTCACCCAGCAAGGGTAAGTCAGGGCACGTCTGGAGCAACCAGGGAAGCGCAAGCAGAAGAAGAGTTGCCTTCGGGAGGGCCCACTAGCCAACGGACTAGCGAACGCAAAGGAGCCTCAAGTGGACGCACTTGGAGCTGGCTTGCAGGACACTCGTGTAGTGGAGGCCAGTGATCTTCGGTGCAGTCGGTGCAGGAGGCGGGGGCTACTCGAAGCCCAAAGCACAACTTCGTGGAAGACCAGGAAGAGGGTGCACTTGCAAATGTGCTTGGTGTCCAAGGGTCACGGTTCCACGTTACCCACGACAGCTACGGGCCTCAGCTTTGCTGGGGACTCAGGGCAGTCTCGAGGAAGTCTGGAAATCTACATCTGATGATGCAAAGACTTCGGCGTCCGGCGGGAGCTTCAATGATGCAGACCGGACAATTGCTTCTTAGGTGCCTGCCAAGCAGGGGAGTCACTCCTTGACCCCAAGGGAGATTCTTCAGTCCTCTAATCTTCAAGTAGAGCGTCGAAGGTCCAGGATTCAGTGTCAGAGTTTCGTCCAGGGTAATCTAAAGTCCTAAGGACTGGGGTCCCATACTTATACTAAGTTAGGGGTTGGACATACTCTGGGGACCCACCTATGGGAGGGTCAGGGAAGAGGGGTGGTTACACCCATTCCCTTTGTCCAGTTTCACGCCAGAGCAGGGGCAGGTAGCCCCTGCAACCGGTTTGAACTGGCATATGCACAGGGACACCAAATGTGCCCCCAGTGCAGGACTTCAAAGCACCAGAGGGTGCTCCCGCCCAGCCCCAATACACATTATCCTGTCTGGGGAGGTGGTTACACCTCCTTGGGACAGGAAACCTATTGTCCAGGCCTCCCCTGCTGGAGTTTCAGTCAGCAGCAGGAGGCCAGACCCGTGTCTGTGGCAGCGGCATCCATTTTGTGATGCCAGGGCTCTGGAAAGAAGTTACCGGTGTGTACATGTCTCTCCCTCTAGAAGGGTGGAATGCTACCCCCGCCACCAGAATTGGCGGGGGGTAGTATTCCAAGATGTTGGACACCAAACACGACATGTTTCTGTGCAGCCATCCCAAATTTAGCATTTACCGCGAGGATATAATGCACTTAAGAGTATATGGTCAGGCTGCACCACAAACAGCACCAGAGGAGGTACTCCGAACGCTGCAGAGGGGCCCTGCTCATGCAGGGGCACCCTCTCACATACAAACCAAGCACTCTGCCTTCAGGATTGTAAGGGCCTGCCATAGGAGTGACTTATAGGTTTATATGTGTGTGCAATTGTAGTGATATAGGTAGCCTATATCACAGTAAGGGGTGCATGCACCACCTTACCCAGGCTGCAGTAGCAGACCTGTGGTGTCATTTTGGATGGCCTTCCAGGGGTGGCACAATATGTGCTTCAGCCCCTGGCAGGCCTCTGAGGTACCTATGCCCTGGGTACATAGTATACCATATACTAGGGACTTATAAGGGCACTCCAGATTCCAATCAGAGATGTGCCTAAGGCACATGGAAACCATTTTAGAGAGGAAGCAGCTAGGCTGGGGTTCTGATTAGCAGGTCCCCAGCCAGACTAAAGTCGAAAAACAGTGAAGCATCAGCAAAAAGTGGGGGTACCCATGAGAAGCAGATCCTACTCTCCTACATTCATCACCTCCACTGTGTCATTGGTAACAAAAAATGGACTATGGCAGTCCATCGTGGACAAGGTGAATGCAGTTGGAGTGCTGAAGAGGACAATGGACGAGGTCAAGAGGCGCTGGAATGATGTCAAGCGCAAAACCATGCTGAAACTCGCCAACAACCGGAAGGCAGCAATGCAGACTGGAGGTGGTAGCCCAGCGCAACAGGAGGAGCTGGACGACATGGAGGTAATTGTGTCCACAGTCATCAGTGGGGAGACGGTGGCAGGAGTTGGGGGCCCGGACACTGCTCAACAGGACCGGACACAACAGCAACAGGGTGAGTAACGACCAGGGCCTGGGAGGACGGGGGGAGATGAGCACAATGGCACACATGCAAAATTAAGTAGAGCACATCTGCGGACAAACCATGCCCCAGACCACCAACTCCCACCAAGAGACCAATGTACCCAAGTATGCAACATGTCAGCACTGTACAAGCACAGAAGTCAAAGGCACACCCCATGAAAGGGATAAGGGGCAGCAAAATCTGAGCTGCAGGGGCGACTCCCCCAAAATGCAGCACACACATCACATGCAGAGCACATCAACATTGACAACGATGTTACACAATCCGCAAAACACCTACAACAGAACACAGGATACAACTGGTGTCGCTTACTGGCCAATCACATTTGGCATTGCAGGTAAATGTGAGTTGATAATGTGCAAGTACAAACACACACACGTCTGTCGTCGAAATGTCCACTGTCCCCCATCAAATAGGCAGCTCCTCCCAAACAGCCACAATGTACCCAGTCATGCTGTCTGTATGAAAATATGTACAATGCGACAACATACATGTGGACACATTGTTAAACTGCATCTCCCCTTCACATTGCAGAGGGAGAATCAACACATCCAGCAGAGCAGCCTGACCCTCTCTTGGCTGATGACGAAGAGGACCACCACAGCTTCGACTCTGACGCCCTCCAACTGTTCGTGGACAGCCTACGCAGCCCACTTCCAGGAGCTGGGCAGCCCAGCTGCTACGAGGAGACCCCCCTGCACAGACCACACAGCAGGCAGCACCCACCACCACGGCTGCCTCCCAGGACCCCCAAGAAGAACACATGGCCTTCCAACGCCGTGTCTTGGGGTGCCAGGAGAATCTGGCTGAACAGGTGCGGGTGGGCTTCGACCGCATGGCAGACAAACTAGATGCCATACGTGGGTGTCTAAGTCCCATCAGGGACCACTCACGGTCCCTAACGGACACCCACAGTCCGCTCCATGCTCTCCAACGGACCATGGCTGACATCGCTGGAGCCCTGAATCAGAGAATAGAACAACTGTCCAGCCAGAGTGGCTCTAGTGATGTCACACGGGAGTTGGGAAACATGCAGAGGTTAATGGAGACCATGGAGCGGGCGAATGCGGAACGAGCGGATGCCATGGCTGCACACCAGCGAGAGGTAGCTGGGTTCCTCAATGACCTCAGGACCATCCTCATGGCATTGCTGCCACAAGGCCTGACGCGGATGCATGCTGCTGCCACCACTCCATCCACATCTCCGCCCCCTGAAGTGTCAGTGCCACACAGTGCGGCAGACCTTCCACCTCCGGCCACTGATGTGTCACTGCCACACAGTGCTGGAGACAGAACACCACCACCCACACGTGAGGCACATGAAACAGCAGAGGACGAAGATGCGGATGATTCTGCCCTCGTGGTAAGAAGGACGCAGCAGCATGCATCTCAGCCATGGGTCTGGCTTCAGCTTGGTACTGCCCTCTGCATCATCACCTTCCACTGTCCCCCGATGCACTCTGCGACACTCACCTTAGACCTCGACATGGACTGCCATATGCTGTTTTATCGCCATTGACACAGCAATCAGACTGCGGACTGAACTCTTCCTCTTCCTTTGGACTTGTCATTCCCTGAAGGACCCTGGCAGGCCCTCCAAGGGACAACATCATCATGTGGGCTTTGCATGGCCCTGTACTGCTCCAGATGCAACACTCCACTGAATGTGCATTAAACATTCATATTCACACAGATGTGTCATGTCTATGGTCTTTTAAGTGTGGAAGTATGGATGAATGTAGGCTCACTGGACTCCTCTTATGTCCATGTGGCTCATGTCGTAGAACAGGGGTCACAGGGTGACACATTGCCTAATGCGGTCCGGGTGGCACTGACACAACAACAGGGACACACGCTTGAGTTACTCCCTTGTCCAGCCAAGTATGGAACCACGCCCAGGGCCCCGGGGTTATTTACAAACCCTTACGCTGGACTGGCATACGCCAGGCCAGCCCACTCCGCTTACGCTCACAGTGGGGGACATGTCCCATGTCTTTCCTGTAGTGATCTGCTGCTCACAGGTCTAGTTGTCAGCATGCCACAGCCACTCCCTCACGGCTAGTTTACACCCACACCATACCCATCCAGCACACACGTCACAGGACATGTGACCCTGTCAATAAAAAGGGCCGGGCGCACGTGCTCGACGCCATTTCCACTCTCTATCTGGGTGCATTCATGTGGTGTTAATGTAGGCATGAGGGCCTCGGGCCCTGCGACGTCACATTCCCCAGGACTGGAGGTGACATGATGGCGTCCGCAACACAATACACAATCATACAGGGTCCATGACTTTGGGGCACAGACTTGGTGGCACCGGATACATTGCGGCCGGCACAGGTACACTGCCACGGGACGGTGACTTTGGGTGCACTGAGGTAGGGGCACCTTAAGTGCTGAGCGGGTGTAAAGCCTGCGATGATGCCCCGTCCCGGCGGGCCGGACTGCTCAGGATTTGTGTGCCCTGCTGGACCGCAGTGTAGGCCAGAGCCAGGGGCAGCGCGGGCCTACCGCCACGTGGCGTCGCATCCCGCATCACAGAGTTAGTGGCACCTCAAGGGCTGGGCGGTGTGCAGCCTGCGATGATGCCGGGTGCACTGGTATGTCCTCTGCCATGGCGAAATCAAGACCCAGAATCAAATGTGAGACCTGGTGGCCTGCGGAGCGGGGCTGCATGATGTGGAGGGTGCCATGTCCGCGGGCCCCGGGCATGTGGCTTGCAGCGGCACGTGGTGGGCCCTCATTGCTACACGCCAAGGGCGGAAGGTGAGCAGTGAGGCCTGGGTGCGCAGGGGCGGGCATGCACCACTGGGCGGCGGGAGGGGCTGGGGTGCATCTGCCTGGGTGCGCAGGGGCAGACAGGCGATGATGTCTTGTGCAATTGTATGCACTTTGCCATTCATGTATCTGGACTCTGTTTCAGATGACGGATCTGTTTCAGATGTGTGACCTGGTGAACTGCACTACATACCGGCACGTGGTTGGAGACACACCGGTGGCAGCAGGTGAGCAGTGTGGCCTGGGTGCGCATTGTCGGCACTCTCTCTCCCTGTCCATCTCTTCTGTTATCTGTGTCTCGCTCCCCCTCTCTGTCCGTCTTTCTCTTGCTCCCCCTCTCTGTCCGTCTTTCTTTCGCTCCCTCTCTTTCTCTCTCTCTCTCCTTCGCTCTCTCTCTGTCCTTTGATGTGCGCAAGACACACCTTCTCATCATGATTCTTGTCTTGCAGGCTGTGACCTACGGATTGTCCCAAGGGGAGCCGCCATGTGTCTTCATTTCTGTTCTGTGTTTCTTTGAATAAATTTTGATTTGTTACATCGCAGGTGAATGTGTGATGCTCATTTTTGTGACGACACATGCATGTCACCAAATGTGATTGTGCGACATCAGGCGGATTATTTGGTACATGATTCCGTGTAGTTGATGTGGCATGTCTTTGGCCGGGGGGGGTGCCCGGGGAGGGGGGATCCGGGGGGTGGTGGCAGTGGGTGTTGTGGCCCTGTTGGGACTCCGAGCTGCATCATCAGTGGCTCCATGGCATCTGTTGCCCTTCAGGTGTGGCTGTGGGCTGGCCTCCCTTTTGTGGTGCAGGCTGCCGTCCGACTTTACACCAGGTCAGAGCAGGTGTTAATTTCCTGCTGCTAACGTGCATTATCGCATGTTTCGTGGTCTTTTCGCCGATCTGGCTGGTCGTTGAGAATGTTGCGGAGTGGTGTTTTCGAGGCTTTTTGCACGGGTACACCTACTCTGCATCTCTTTAGCGATAGTTGCCGGGGTCATCTGTGGCGATGTTTTTTGAGGCTGCTATCGCGGGTGAACTGGTGTTATGGGCTGTTAACACCAGCTTGTGAATGGGGCGATGTATTTATCGCAACTTTGGCTGCGATAAAGTGCCGTTAACTCGGCGATAGCTCCTTGAGAATATGCCCCTAGGTATTTACCTGTATCTCTGTTTTTCGCTGATTTTTGTTTTGTTTAGTGTATTACACTTGTATATTGCATACTTTCAACTGAGCCGCCTCCATGTATTTATAATGTGCCACGACTAAGCGCTAAGGAGTTGAGGCTGACAGCAGCGTGGGTTTCTCACAGTGCCTGTCAGTGGGTCAAAAAGATGTTTAAAATACATGGTCATCCAATCCTTGGCCTCTCTGCAGAGAGCACAGAGCAGTGGTCATGTATTTCAGTTGCAACTGTGATTCTGAACAAATGTGTGGGAAGGAGGCACACCACTGTCAAAATATTGACAAGACAAAAGAAAATACAGTGCTTATAGGTGAATGGGTGCGTTGTGTATTTTGGGGGTGGTGAAGTGAAAGAGATGTGTGGAAGTGCATTCAGGTGAGTGAACAGACGGTGCTGAGGAGAGAAGAGGAGGTGTGTGACATGCAGCTGAAGACATGGAGAGATAGAGGATGTACGTGTCTAACATAGCGTGAAACTAACAGGAGCGACTGAAATACTTTGAAGACCACTGCCCCTTCCTTCCACAGGCCTCAGTAATGTTTAATTCACAGCCTCACAGTTTCAGAATTGAAACATTTTCAATAATATTTAAAGCAAAATCATTGTTGTTGTTCAGCTATCTTAAAGAGCTAACAACCGACAATACCTATAGTTCTGGCTGGTTTTAGGCATATATCAGTTGTTGCGTTATAAATCTGGTTGCAATAACAGAAAGAACAGGAACAGAAATGTAGTTTACAAGTTTAAGCCACACCCTTAATTACATAGGCCACACCCCTTTAAAGACACCCCACTTTTTTCATCCAAATTCACTTTACACGCGCATTAAAGATGCGCTCGGCTCGGAGCTATGCCGGTAAAGTCCATTATGCGATACAAAAGGGGATGATGGACGGAACGTTTGAGCCAATCAAACACTCACCCCCAGTCAACTGATCTGGGTTTAATCCATCATCATTCTTTAGCTCACTCCACCACCCCAGTTCAGACATGGCCATATGCAAATCAGTCTGACCCTGTGCCTCATGGGAACAGTCCAGCCCGAACTGCCAAGCCATGTCTTCCCTGGACCGGAAACAGGCATCCTAGGACCGGTTTCTGGCATTCCAGCCGTCATCAGCCAGGCTTGCTTGAATCCAGTGGCAAAGTGAGCAAGGGACCCACGTCTGGGCATACCCCCGCCAATTTAGGGCGAACAAAGCGATACAAAAGGGGATGATGGACGGAACGTTTGAGCCAATCAAACACTCACCCCCAGTCAACTGATCTGGGTTTAATCCATCATCATTCTTTAGCTCACTCCACCACCCCAGTTCAGACATGGCCATATGCAAATCAGTCTGACCCTGTGCCTCATGGGAACAGTCCAGCCCGAACTGCCAAGCCATGTCTTCCCTGGACCGGAAACAGGCATCCTAGGACCGGTTTCTGGCATTCCAGCCGTCATCAGCCAGGCTTGCTTGAATCCAGTGGCAAAGTGAGCAAGGGACCCACGTCTGGGCATACCCCCGCCAACTTAGGGCGAACAAAGCGATACAAAAGGGGATGATGGACGGAACGTTTGAGCCAATCAAACACTCACCCCCAGTCAACTGATCTGGGTTTAATCCATCATCATTCTTTAGCTCACTCCACCACCCCAGTTCAGACATGGCCATATGCAAATCAGTCTGACCCTGTGCCTCATGGGAACAGTCCAGCCCGAACTGCCAAGCCATGTCTTCCCTGGACCGGAAACAGGCATCCTAGGACCGGTTTCTGGCATTCCAGCCGTCATCAGCCAGGCTTGCTTGAATCCAGTGACAAAGTGAGCAAGGGACCCACGTCTGGGCATACCCCCGCCAACTTAGGGCGAACAAAGCGATACAAAAGGGGATGATGGACGGAACGTTTGAGCCAATCAAACACTCACCCCCAGTCAACTGATCTGGGTTTAATCCATCATCATTCTTTAGCTCACTCCACCACCCCAGTTCAGACATGGCCATATGCAAATCAGTCTGACCCCTGTGCCTCATGGGAACAGTCCAGCCCGAACTGCCAAGCCATGTCTTCCCTGGACCGGAAACAGGCATCCTAGGACCGGTTTCTGGCATTCCAGCCGTCATCAGCCAGGCTTGCTTGAATCCAGTGGCAAAGTGAGCAAGGGACCCACGTCTGGGCATACCCCCGCCAACTTAGGGCGAACAAAGCGATACAAAAGGGGATGATGGACGGAACGTTTGAGCCAATCAAACACTCACCCCCAGTCAACTGATCTGGGTTTAATCCATCATCATTCTTTAGCTCACTCCACCACCCCAGTTCAGACATGGCCATATGCAAATCAGTCTGACCCTGTGCCTCATGGGAACAGTCCAGCCCGAACTGCCAAGCCATGTCTTCCCTGGACCAGAAACAGGCATCCTAGAACCGGTTTCTGGCATTCCAGCCGTCATCAGCCAGGCTTGCTTGAATCCAGTGGCAAAGTGAGCAAGGGACCCACGTCTGGGCATACCCCCGCCAACTTAGGGCGAACAAAGCGATACAAAGGGGATGATGGACGGAACGTTTGAGCCAATCAAACACTCACCCCCAGTCAACTGATCTGGGTTTAATCCATCATCATTCTTTAGCTCACTCCACCACCCCAGTTCAGACATGGCCATATGCAAATCAGTCTGACCCTGTGCCTCATGGGAACAGTCCAGCCCGAACTGCCAAGCCATGTCTTCCCTGGACCGGAAACAGGCATCCTAGGACCGGTTTCTGGCATTCCAGCCGTCATCAGCCAGGCTTGCTTGAATCCAGTGGCAAAGTGAGCAAGGGACCCACGTCTGGGCATACCCCCGCCAACTTAGGGCGAACAAAGCGATACAAAGGGGATGATGGACGGAGCGTTTGAGCCAATCAAACACTCACCCCAGTCAACTGATCTGGGTATAATCCATCATCATTCTTTAGCTCACTCCACCACCCCACTTCAGACATGGCCATATGCAAATCAGTCTGACCCTGTGCCTCATGGGAACAGTCCAGCCCGAACTGCCAAGCCATGTCTTCCCTGGACCGGAAACAGGCCTCCTAGGACCGGTTTCTGGCATTCCAGCCGTCATCAGCCAGGCTTGCTTGAATCCAGTGGCAAAGTGAGCAAGGGACCCACGTCTGGGCATACCCCCGCCAGGATGCTTGTTTCCGGTCCAGGGAAGACATGGCTTGGCAGTTCGGGCTGGACTGTTCCCAAGAGGCACAGGGTCAGACTGATTTGCATATGGCCGTGTCTGAACTGGGGTGGTGGAGTGAGCTAAAGAATGATGATGGATTAAACCCAGATCAGTTGACTGGGGGTGAGTGTTTGATTGGCTCAAGCGTTCAGTCCATCATCCCCTTTGTATCGCTTTGGTCGCCCTAAGTTGGCGGGGGTATGCCCAGACGTGGGTCCCTTGCTCACTTTGCCACTGGATTCAAGCAAGCCTGGCTGATGACGGCTGAAATGCCAGAAACCGGTCCTAGGATGCTTGTTTCCGGTCCAGGGAAGACATGGCTTGGCAGTTCGGGCTGGACTGTTCCCAAGAGGCACAGGGTCAGACTGATTTGCATATGGCCGTGTCTGAACTGGGGTGGTGGAGTGAGCTAAAGAATGATGATGGATTAGACCCAGATCAGTTGACTGGGGGTGAGTGTTTGATTGGCTCAAACGTTCAGTCCATCATCCCCTTTTGTATCGGTAAAGTCCATTATGACACTGTCTCTGCATGTGAGAAGGCAGATTTGCTTGCGCACGCGCAGTGACTGCTCTGATCACACCCGCTGCTGACACCTCCTAATGGACTCCGAAGGGTGCAGGTGATCGCGCAGTGATGCGCACACTGAGCGCGCTGCCTGCTGTGTTTACATGCTCGATGCGCGTCCCTTGTCTGTTTGCGGTGACTGACTGTACTCTGAACTCCATCACTTGCACCTGCGCATGTTTACACTGCCTGAAAGCGCTCTGGTGAGGCGACATGTTCGCAGTGTACAACGCACTTTAACAATCTCACACTCTCTGCAAACAAGCGCCCAGATAACAGTCCCAGTGTTTCCTTCACTTGTTGACACGTAGGCCACGGGATTCACACAGACTCTGATGCACGCTGTTTGCATCTTCTACACTCCACAGTGAGCCTTGCAGAGACCATGGAGCCAATATTTACTTTTGTTTTATGCAGATTTATATTGCGCGAACTCGACCCGACATGAGCACCAGTTCACATTCATTATATTTTGGGTAGGCAGTGGGATTAAGTGATTTGCCCAGAATCACAGGATGTGGACTCGACCCCGAGGCTCGAACCTTGGTTCCCCAGCTCCAAGGTCGGCAATCTAGCCGGTGAGACCACATCCTCTCCCCATCAAAGGCATCGGTCTCTCATTCTTGGTGTCTGCACCAAGGCAGGCTTTTCAGTCTAAAAATTGCAGTTTCAAAAACAAGCAAAAAAGAATCTGGTTCACGCTATAAGACGTATAGGGGCTTATTTACAAGCCCCGTGCGCCACTTTTGCGTCATTTTTAACATGGAAAAAGTGACGTACGGGTGGCGCAAGGGGCTTGTAAATAAGCCCCATAGTTTGGGACCCTGATCTCCAACCTCCAGTTTTTGAGTTTACAATTTATTTAGGCTTGTAGCATTGTGAAAGAAGGATTTCCTTTCAGCCATTGCCGACCGTCATTCATCCGGTGTTTGGCATTGGCTAAGAGGGCTGTCCATCATTTTTGGTATCCGCTGACAGTATTTCGTGGATGTGAACACTTTTACAACGTAGTCCACACGGACATTCGATTTAATTGAATTAATTCCTTAATTTATTTTTGTTCTAATTTTTTAGGAGATACTCCACCCTCAATCTCGCTCCAAGCCCACACTCTGTGACGTCCAATATTTTTTTCTTTGAGGGCCTGATAGTTGCAAAGTGCTACCCGTCCGCCACTCCCATCACTTTCAAACACTCCCCCGTGCTTTATCATTTTTATTTTAGTTTGGCATTCTTACTTGGCCATAGGGTGCTGGAATGGTAAAGTAAAAACTGCTGTCACGGGATCACGGTGCATGCATACACATGTGTGTACTAGGCCCCGGTGACATTTAAATTACTCTGAGTTAATTTGTGTTAGTTTGGATATTTTGTGTTACACTTGTTATGCAAAATTCCTGAAATTATGGCATTATGCCACGTTGTGTAATCACACAGCATTTGCAGTAAAATGTTACTGTGATTGCACGGTAATAACACGAATAGTTAGACCTCACATGGCTGTTGTTTGCGCCATTTGTGTTTTTTTGTGCTATTTTTACGCAAAATGTGTCCCTGAGTCAAAAATTGACGCAAGTGTGCATTTCATGCTAAAACACAGCACTAAATGATGGATTTGCATTTTGTATAATTTGATGTAATGTTCTGAAATTTTGCATAATCATGCAAAAGCAAATTACGCAAATTCCACACACCCCTACAGTGCACATGATGGCAATTTAGAAATGGTTTACAATACTGCTGCTAATAAGGCGCTTTGGGCAGCCGTGGTCCGTGCAGGTAACAGTGCTGGGGCGGTGGGGCCGGGTAAGGGGGGATTTCGAGGGACAATGCCGAGGGAAAATTAAATAAAGAATTAATTTTCCCTCTGCATCGTCCCTCGAAATCCCCCCTTACCCGGCCCCACCGCTGTTACCTGCACGGACCGCGGCTGGCTTTGGGCAAATAACTCTAAGGTAACCATCCAGGGCACGAGTCGGTGGTACACGCAGGTACACGACGTCCACCCACTATTTTCACAGGGTGGATGCCGTCCCCCCTGCCAAGAAGTTAGGCCCCGCAGAAATATGCTGAACTTGTCCCAGTGTAAGACACCGGGACACGTTTAACCCTGGGCGGGTAACTCCGCTCCGCCAGCGGAGTTTGCGGAGATTTGCCTACTCCGCGCTCTGTGGCGAACGGGGAGGTAGGCAAAACTCCGCCTCCGTGACGAAGCGGAGTTAGCCGCTCCCTCCCCGCTCCCAAATGCTTTAAAAAGGTATAAATAAGGCACTTACCTGCATGCCTGCAGCCTCCCGTGCCTCGCCGCTCTCCTTCCTGCTTCTCTCGCGTCCTCGTCCTTCTTAAAAAAAAAACACTACGTTGTACGTCTTGCGAGTGCGCATGCGCACGCGCAAGCCTTACAACGTAGTGTTTTTTTTTTTTAAGAAGGACGTCGAGGACGCAAGAGGATGTCTGCGGTGTGTTGGCACGGTTGGGTGCTTGTTGGGTAGATGGGTTGGAATCCTCCTCTCTGGATCCTTGAGATTCGTAACCCGAGCACAAGTTAACATAATCACTGGAGGGCTGGACACCTCATCTCCAGGAGGGCTGGACACTTCATCTCCTGGAGGGTAGACACCTCATCTCCTGAAGGGCTGGACACCTCATCTCCTGAAGGGCTGGTCACCTCATCTCCTGAAGGGCTGGACACCTTGTCTCCTGAAGGACTGGACACCTCATCCCCTGGTGGCTGGACACCTTATCTGCTGGAGGGCTGGACACATCTCCTTGAGGGCTGGACACCTCATCTCCTGGAGGGCTGGACACCTCATCTCCTTGAGGGCTGGACACCTCATCTCCTGGAGGGCTGGACACTTCATCTGCTGGAGGCCTGGACACCTCAACTCCTGGAGGGCTGGACACCTCATCTCCTTGAGGGCTGGACACCTCATCTCATGAAGGGCTGGGCACCTCATCTCATGGAGGGCTGGACACCTCATCTCCCGAAGGGCTGGACACCTCATCTCCTGAAGGGCTGGTCACCTCATCTCCTGAAGGGCTGGACACCTCGTCTCCTGAAGGGCTGGACACCTCATCCCCTGGTGGGCCGGACACCTCATCTCATGAAGGGCTGGACACCTCAACTCCTGGAGGGCTGGACACCTGATCTGCTGGAAGGCTGGAGACCTCATCTGCTGGAAGGCTGGACACCTCATCTGCTGGAAGGCTGGACACCTCATCTCCTGAAGGGCTGGACACCTCATCTGCTGGAGGGCTAGACACCTCATCTCCTGAGGGCTGGCCACCTAATTTCCTGGAGGGCTGGACACCTCATCTCCTGGAGGTGGCTGGACACCTCATCTGCCGGAGGGCTGGACACCTCATCTGCCGGAGGGCTGGACACCTCATCTGCCGGAGGCCTGGACACCTAATCTCCTGGAGGGCTGGACACCTCATATCCTGGAGGGCTGGACACCTCATCTCCTGGAGGGGTGGACACCTCATCTCCTGAAGGGCTGGACACCTCATCTCCTGAAGGGCTGGACACCTCATCTCCTGAAGGGCTGGACACCTCGTCTCCTGGAGGGCTGGACACCTCATCTGCTGGATGGCTGGACACCTCATCTGCTGGAAGGCTGGACAGCTCATCTCCTGAAGGGCTGGACACCTCATCTCCTGGAGGGCTGGACACCACATCTCCTGGAGGGCTGGACACCTAGTCTCCTGGAGGGCTGGACACCTCATCTGCTGGAGGGCTGGACACCTCGTCTCCTGGAGGGCTGGACACCTCATCTCCAAGAGGGCTGGACACCTCGTCTCCTGGAGGGCTGGACACCTCGTCTGCTGGAAGGCTGGACACCTAATCCCCTGGAGGGCTGGACACCTCATCCCCTGGTGGGCTGGACACCTCATCTGCTGGAGGGCTGGACACCTCATCTCCTGGAAGGCTGGACACCTCATCTCCTTGAGGGCTGGACACCTCATCTCATGAAGGGCTGGACACCTCATCTCATGGAGGGCTGGACACCTCATCTGCTGAAGGGCTGGACACCTCATCTCCTGGAGGGCTGGAAACCTCATCTGCTGGAGGGCTGAACACCTCATCTGCCGGAGGGCTGGACACCTCATCTCCTGGAGGGCTGGACACCTCATCTCCTGAGGGCTGGACACCTCATCTCCTGAGGGCTGGACACCTCATCTCCTGGAGGGCTGGACACCTCATCTCCTATGGGGCTGGACACCTCATCTGCTGGAGGGCTGAAAACCATCTGCTGGAGGGCTGGACACCTCATCTCATGAGGGCTGGACACCTCATCTCCTGAAGGGCTGGACACCTCATCTCCTGAAGGGCTGGACACCTCATCTCCTGAAGGGCTGGACACCTCATCTCCTGGAGGGCTGGAAACCTCATCTGCTGGAGGGCTGAACACCTCATCTGCCGGAGGGCTGGACACCTCATCTCCTGGAGGGCTGGACACCTCATCTCCTGGAGGGCTGGACACCTCATCTCCTGGAGGGCTGGACACCTCATGTGCTGAAGGGCTGGACACCTCATCTCCTGAGGGCTGGACATCTCATCTCCTGAGGGCTGGACACCTCATCTCCTGATTATACTTTCTCCAGGGGCCCCTCAACCACATGCCCTAAAGCAGCCCTAGAGAATGCAAGTGGCCACGTGTTAACAAACGTTCTTACAACACAACATCACATCACATTCCATCTTCTAGGACGCCATCACAGCAACACTCAGAGAAACTGAATGCCACCAGCGCATATGCAATTTCTGCACACCTGCGCATCTGCACTTCCTACACATCTGAAACCCTGCGCACCTGCACTTCCTACACACCTGCACCCCTGCGCACCTGCACTTCCTGCACACCTGCACACCTAAACTTCCTGGACTCCTGCACTTCCAGCACATCTGCACGCCTAAACTTCCTGGGCACCTGCACCCCTGCACTTCCTACACACCTGCACATCAGAACTTCCTGGACACCTGCACCCCTGCACTTCCTGTACACCCGCACTTCCTGCACACCAGAACTTCCTGGCCACCTGCACCCCTGCACTTCCTACACACCTGCACACCCGCACTTCCTGCACACCTGCATGTCCGCACTTCCTGCACCCCTGCACATCTGAACGTCTTGCACACTTACACTTCCCGCATGCCTGCACGTCGTGTACACCTGCACTTCCTGCACCCTTGCATTCCCTGCAAACCTGCACCCCTGCACTCCCTACACACCTGCGCACCAGAACACCTACACTTCCTGCATGCCTGCGCTTCCTGAACACTTGCACCCCTACACAGCTGCCCACCTGCACGGCCGCACCCCTGCACTTCCTGCACACCCACACTACACGCACACCTGCACTTCAGTCTGCTCTCGAAGCAGCCCCTATGCAGGACGGCCTTCTCCTCCTTGCCTCTCGTCTTGGCTCCATGTATTCTAAGCTTCATATCAGCTACAGCTCAAGCGCCTCCAAGCGTCCCTCAAGAAGCATGCAGAGACCCTAGTTCTGTCTCAGTCCAGTGAAGCGGACTAAATCTGACTGTCTGAGATGCATCAAGCCGGTCGTGAAAACCTAGAAAGTTTTAGGTCTGAGATTCAACTATTCTTTCCTGAGTCTAAAGATGCATGTCTAAGACTGGGGTCAGTGCTGACTTCTTTACACTCTCATGAAACTCCCTGCGCCTAGTGAGTGATACAACATCTTCATGACGCAAGGTGCTGTGGTGTAAGCTCATTCTTCAAAGAACAGAATGTTCTTCAAATCTGCTTCTGTTGCTGGAAAGGAAAATTGAAGGTCATTGGAAGACCTGTGATGGTCAGTAGATGCGGTGGCCAGCCCTCCAGGAGATGAGGTGGCCAGCCCTCCATGAGATGAGGTGCCCAGCCCTCCAGCAGATGAGGTGTCCAGCCCTCCAGGAGAGGAGGTGTCCAGCCCTCCAGGAGATGAGGTGTCCAGATCTCCAGGAGATGAAGTGGCCAGCCCTCCAGGAGATGAGATATCCAGCCCTCCAGCAGATGAGGTATCCAGCCCTCCAGGAGAGGAGGTGTCCAGCCCTCCAGGAGATGAGGTGGCCAGCCCTCCAGCAGATGAGGTATCCAGCCCTCCAGGAGATGAGGTATCCAGCCCTCCAAGAGAAGGGGAGTCCAGCCCTCCAGCAGATGAGGTCTCCAGCCCTCCAGGACAGGAGGTGCCCAGCCCTCCAGGAGATGAGATGTCCAGCCCTTCAGGAGATAAAGAAAAGGATACTCTCCCACCCCCTGAACTAGGATGTGGCAGAAAGTGGTCTGTCAGTATTAGCTGTTTCTGTAGATGGAAGTATGAGACACCGGCTGATTCCAGGAGCTAGAACACACAGATGGCAGGGCAGAGGCCTTCCCAAGTGCCTTCACCCTCAAGCAGTAGTGGTGGTCCACCCCATGTGGTGATCCTCACATGCTTCCATACTTCCTGTGGTCTTTTGCAGCCCGCTGCACTCTGTTGGCACTGGAGCCATGCTGCTCGAGTCCAATCTTTAAAAAAGACACCAGGCCTCACAGAGGATCATCCTTCAGTGTCTCGGTATGGACCTAGTGCCCATCTGTCCAACTCTGTGCCTACTTCTGGGTCCTGCACCAGCCCATGGGCACCCCTAGCAGATGTAGTCCCACGTGCAAGAACAATCCTGCAGGTGTAAAAGAAGCTGCTGTCTGATCGAGACCCACCTCCAAAGGCATCCACCGACCAATGGCATACCTCCAACATGCATACTGACAACCAGGACCTGTTGCTAGGAGATACTAACTCCCACACAACCTCTTGTAGGCTGTGACACTGCCACCTATTGGTGCCAGAAGAAGCATGCATCTTGGGCCCTCTCACCCACCTAGTGCCAACACATACCTTTGATCTGGTTGAAGCATGCACTCAGCCATTCACTCTAGAAGGGGTGTCTCTCCTCCCCCAACCCCCCCCCCCCGCCCGGCTCATTTCCCAGAATGCTTATCCCCAGGGCTATGTGCCTCCCGCGCATGGCCCTCTGGGAGGCTCCCGCCCAGGTGCTGGGCTGAAGATAGCCGGGGCTGAGTACAGAAATCTAGCAGTGTGTTGTTTTCAGAAAGGATCACAAGAGACAGCTTACTTCTGTCAACGCCTCAGAGCACATTCATGGTAATGTTTGTACAACCTGCATCGCAAACACTGTAAATGGAGTTTAGTGCCAGGCAGACAAAGGGCACGGATGCTTTCCAGAGAGCGCTGAAAGCAGGCTCCAGATGCGGGGAGATTAGAGCCTCTACCGAGGCGGCGCAGGGCGGAGGAATGCGGTGTTTAGACAACAGATTCTGAGAAATATTAACAATTACAGCCTTTTCTGCTGCTTCAGATATTACCAACAGGGAACACGTCTCGGAACTACAATAATGAGAACAGGTCTGTAAACAACTCCGATGAAATATTGGAAAGAATTATCTTTCTTTGCTGCAGTATCTGTGAGATGGAAAAATACATATGTGCTGAGGGGCGGCGTGGCTGCCTGTCCCCTGCCTGGCTGGGATTCACTGGTCCCTCTGCTCCACAGCTGCTTCCTGGACTGTGACCTCTCAGTGTCTGGTCCTACTGGCCCCCACTAGCCCTCCCTGAATTCTGACCTACCGGCCTGCCAGCCTGCACCTGGCGCAAGGCTGCTAATCTACCCCGCTCCCGCTCGTCATTGCCCCTTTTTCCAATTTACCAAACCTCGATCATAGCCACTTTATATTTCCCCTGAGCCTTTTTTCTGCCCCCTGCCTCCAGCAACAACTAATATAATACAAGCAAAGGCAATGCCAGTAGGTCGGCTTATGAATGCACTGTCAAGCCAGACCTAAAAATCTATGTAGATTAATGACTGCCCTCCTCTTATCTGCTTTGCTACCAGAGAAAAATACCAGAAATGGTCTAGTTATCTAAGACACTTTAATAGCTTTACAATATTATGTGTGTGCCCCTGAAAGTTCAACATCAGGCAGCTGGGTAAATAAACAAAATGATCACATCTGTGTCAAGGGCAAGTACTTTTTGTGGAAGCACACAACTTTTCCCAATCAAAACATGCACTCCTGGATTCCAGTATGCGGGTGGAGCCAAAGCCCCTCTCTAGAGATGCTCACATAATTGTCTGGCGACAGCTGTGCTGTCAAGTCAGACCATAATAAATATTTGCTTACTTGATCCAGCCTCCACAACTTCCTCAGAACCCATGGAAAAGTGATGATGGGGGACTTTTTGTGACCCAGGAGGAACTGAATGCCACTTTGTGTGACCTGAATAAGAGTCCATCAACAGCTGTGTGGTTGTTACATCACTAGTCACTCTACTCTGTTCCTTTATATCCTTCCCATAATCCCCTGGACTAAAAGCGATGTCCTTGCCATCTGCTTAGGACCCACCATCCCTTACTTTTCACCAACCCCTGGTGGAAGATGGACCAATATATTTACCACCCAATGTCTAAAAACACATTTCTGACAGGCTGGAGCCTCCCCCGGCTTTTGGTATCCTCTTACAGACCCACACTTCTTCTGGAAAAGGCTCAGGTCATGTGTTGTATTTATACCCTGAGGTACTGTAGTGTCTCTGAGACATCTCTCATCTCTGCTGGCACTGTGCTTATACCTCTGAGGTATCTCATAAACTGTTAACTTCTCTGAGCTATTTAAATGTATTTGTCATATCTCCCCTCTCCTCCGGATTTACTTTTAACGTATTTAACGCACCGGCAATCGTAAGAAGTCGGTCGTGGGATCTGCCAATTATTGATACTTAAAATAGCTATTAAATCCTCCAATTTCCGTAGGAAATAATAAATTCAGAGGAGAACCCGCCAGATGAATTTTCCCTATCAGGGCTAGACCCTGGTGGAGGAGATTCCATTTCAAATTTAGCATTTCCACCAGAAATAGGCGGATTTTCGGTTTCACCAGAAGCTAAATTATGTTCTAAGGTGGTCTTCAAGCCAACAAACCTCTGGGGATGTAGGCCCACCTCAGCCAGCTCAGCGGTGATCCAGCAGCCGAAGCTAGAGTCCTCCACTGAGTCGGGAACTTTTTACCAAGCACGATCCCTCCGAAGTTGGTGTTTCTTTCTGGAATTTTTTTTTTAATAATAAATGAACCTGCTGTGCTGGGAGTTTTACTCCAGCCAGGTGGGACATATCTGTTTTTTCATGTTCAGAACCTCCAGGCCCTGCAGAGTGGCCATGAACACAAACATTAGTGATATAAGGCTGACCCTGAATTGTAACTGCAGGCCTAGGGTCGTGGGTCAGCCAGCCAGTCCCCTGAAGCGCCGCTGTGACGAACAAGCAGTGCCTTCACCTCCAAATGAGGCAGTGGACCCACAAATGTGGTCGAATGGGGCGTCCACCAGTTTTTGGAGGATGCCCCCTTGTGAACACACTTTAAATGACCCCTCAAGACCAATGCCAAAGATTTTTTGCAAATTCTGCAAATTCCTACTGCCAGATATGGCGTAAATCGTTCTCCTATCTCGTTCCCTTCCACTGGAATAAACTACTTTTGCATATCCAATATATACTTGGAATTTGGAAAGTTCAAAAAGCTTTTAAAAACATGGCTATTCTAATCGATTGGTCTAACTCAGTTATTGCTGCTTGTCTGTATTTAGCCTAGTTCCGAGATATTTCTACGGGGAAGATTCGTTTTGCGCTATATCAAATGCAGTTAACATAACATAACAAGGCCATGTTGCGAGTCAATCAAAAATAACTGAAGCAGATACTGCGCTCAGAATCTGTGGTCTCTCCAGCAACTGCAGGAATCAGCAACCACTATATTAACAGACATCCATAGAAACAACCCCTTCACATGCACATGACTAGTAAAAATGTTGCCAAGCCCATGACACGCCCCTCGAGCCCAACATCCATGGACTGGGATAAGAAAAGTGGGCCTCATTTATAAGGCCCCGTGTGCCGCTGGAACGTCACTTTTTATGACGTTCCGTGGTGCAGGAGCCTGCACAATATTTATCAGGCAGCACTAAGCCACTTTTTTCTGGCTTAATGCTGCCTGATAAATATCATTCCCTTTAACACAGTTTTTTGCGTTAAAGGAGCGTTCCATGGTTGTTGCTGGGGGCGTTCCCAGCAATATCCATGGCTTTTTAACAATGCTCCAGACTTACGAGAAATCATAAATCTGAGGTAGCACCAAAAACTTATGCGAGGCACAACGAGGAGAAATATCTTTCTTTCTCCACGTTTTTAGGTCTCGCATGCGTTGCAGGGCAGAGCCCTGCTCCGCCTCCGCGAGAGATTTTGTAAGAGAGGACTTTGAGAAGAGGGCTTTAAGCCCCGCCCCTCATTTCCATTGGCTGGTGTCACCGTTTATGCTAAACGGTGGCCAGCCATTGGAAATGAGGATTTTCTGTTCACGCCCTTTGTCTCCGAGCCGGACTGGCTCGCCTGCTTTGCGTCTGTCGTGAAGACATTTCTTATCAGCTTGTTTATTTAACAAGCTGATAAGAAATGTCTTCACGAGAGCCGTGAAGGAGCATGCACCAGGCGTCCTGCAACCACGCTGGCTTCACGCCTGGAGCATGCGCCAGTCAGCTCTCTCATTGGTCTGTCGGTGTCCAGCTGCCAGAGGGCCCCACACAAGGAAGTGGCTACGTGTCTCAAAGGAGGATGCTCTGAGAAGGCGGGGCAGAGAACGCCCTGGAGTGGAGCTGCGGGTCTGTGCTGAGAGACCCACTTTGTGAGACCCAGCTGCTCTGCAGGCAAAGACGGAGAACACCGGCTTGTTTTTTTTTCTGCTCGTTTCCGTCCTTTTATTTTTGCTCCGTCTCCCCTTCTTCCCTCGCTCCTTCTCTTCCTTCATCCCTTTCCTCTTGATTTTCTTTCTTTTTACCACTTCCTTTGTGCGCGCCTAGCTTTTATAGACACCACATGTTATCATTTTGTGATAGGGCTATAGTGACAGTGCTATATGCTCCAAGAATGACCAAGGCAACGACCAGATCATACACGCCGCGCACGGGGGGCACAGGATGGCTGCTATGGCAACTCCCAGGAGCATTTGTCTTTCACGAACACAACTTTCAAATTCTGCAGGGACAACCCCGGCGTATTGGCAGGAAAAGCGGCAGGAAGCTTGCAAGCGTTAAAAAGCTTGCGCCTTTGACAGGGTCATAGGAGGGAGCCTGGCGCATGACGCGGCGGCCAGACACTAGAACCTGTAAAACCACGTGGGCTGTAAGTAAACCATGGACACAAAGCACCACGGAATGGAAATCAAGAGGGGGGAGAAGACAGGGAGGGAAAGAGAGAAAGAAGGAAAGTGAGGGCGGAGACAAAGTCAGGAGAAGCGACAAACCCTGAGCGAGGAGGCGCGCTCCTGGTGGACGGTGCAGTCCACAAGCCACGGCAACAGACCATATATTCAAATAAAAAGAAGCGACTCAAGGAAAGAGAGCGGCAGTGCTTAATTTGAGCCGGTGGTTTGGGCTGGTTGGTGGGCTAGATTAAGGTGAGAAGGGACAGAGTGTGATCAAACCCTGCCAAGCCTGGTCCTGATCGCCTACAAATGTCCGCTCGCTCGTCGCAGGGTGCAAGCACCCTGTTGTCCGAGACTACCCACGGCTTCATAAACTGCCCCCATGCCAATGCTTCCGTGCTCTCTATGATGCCAGGCCCCGCACCAATCTCTTCCACGAACGGCTGTTCACCTCTGGAGCCTTCAGGGTGAACCGGAAGCGCAAAGCTTAGCGAGGAGCGGTGTGCCCTTCGGGCCCCGCCCACGCCCCATGCCTGGCACCCTGCCAGCCTCCCTCCTCCACCGCAGCCCGGGGCCTTGTTTTATTGCAGCTTCACTGTGCATAGTTCCGCCTGAACAGACCCACGCTGCACAGGGCGCACAGAGCCCTCTCCATACGATGCTGTCTGCATAAGGGTCATCACGGTGGGGCCGCAGACCGCAGACCGCCAACCTATAACCAACCCAGGCATCTGGGCGGGACAGGCCTTTTATACCACCGGCATTTCCCCAGCCCTTGGGGCCGGCCGGTTTTACAAGCACAGTGCCTCTGTCACTCTCCCCCGCTGCACGGGAAGGCTTCAGGAGAGAGAGGGGCGGAAGGGATGGTAGAGGGAAAGCTATCAGAGATGTAGAAGAAAGACAGATGGGGAGAGAGTGGATGGATGGAGGAAAGAGAGAGATGGCGCAAGGAGGGGAAGGGAGCGGGGCTGGCTTCAGCATGTTTGCCAGGGTTGTTTTTGGTTTCCCCAGCCCTGCCAGGCATCCATTTTTGCCAACTCCGCGGATTTGGGCAGCAGAGTGGTAAATTTTCAGCAACACTCCTATCTACAGGTTTCCAAGGCTTGTGGGGGCGTGGTGTGTTTTACCTGATGACCAGCGCTGCACATTCAAGTATACAAAAGTGCAGGTACTCACTGTCCCAGAGAGACAGTTTACTAACCAGAAGGGTCTGTACTCCCCCGCTCTAAACACTGAGCCCCTTTGAGGAGTGCAGGTGCACTCCCTTTCACACGGAAGAAGCGCAGACACTCAGTACCTGCCCATTTAAAGCCCGGCTCCCTAAGCAGTGAAGGTTTTCCAACACCCATTGTAGGCTAGCAGCGCCCAGAAGCACACGCCTTGCGGCGCTGCTGCGGTCACAGACACTGATAGCAGGAGACGGCTGCCCGCAGTGGTCACAATTCACTTCATCCCGCGATGTCACACACGTTCACTCCTCTGATCTGGGTCACATTTAACGTCACGTGACTGTCGAGCCAAAGGCGGTGAGATGTTACTTCCAGTGAAGTCACTGGGATGTTAATTAACGGGTTTCAAACCTCAAAGTCCTACTTGTGGTTGGCGACAAAACGTTGCTTTGTATGCCAGGTCAATGCCCAGTGGCACGCTACATTGGAGGCCTCGTTGGGCCCTCGCTGCGCGTGCTCACAGCCCTCCTTGTGTGTTTCGTGTGTAGGACTCCTCCTGTGATGCACATCCTGACTCCTAGCCTGCCATATAAACAAAAGCTGGGCCCCGCCACATTAAATTTTTTTATTTCCACCACACTTCAGAATTACTACAAAAAAAAAATGTGCTTCATTTGTGCTTTCCATGCTCTGAGATATCAGCACAGTTCATTTACAGACATTTAAATTTTGTTTTGTGTTAGAAAAAAAAATAACATTGGACAGCACACCCCGAGTAGCTAGCTAGAAAAAAAACCAAGCATTTGCAATACAATAGGTCTCACATTTACGCGAGTTTAAGCTATTGGCATTGTACATGACAATGCCTTTTATTTGTTTTAAAAACGAAAACAAAAATAAAAGGCGTTGTTATTTGCAATGTCAATAGCTCAAACTCGCGTAAATGCGAGACCTATTGCATTGCAAATGCTTGTTCCTCTTTCTATGTGTGCATTCCATGTGCACAGTAGCGGCTCCTCCAGGGAGTGCTGCGGGGCGGTGGGGCGGGGCGGGGAAGGGGCAGGGTGGGGGGTAGTAAACTCCGGAATTGGGCCGAATAAAGTTGAGTAAAGAAATAAATAAAACGAATTACATTGCGCGCGCTGCAACGCCAAATCGGCAATGCAACGCGCAATGTAATTCGTTTCATTTATTTATTTCTTTACTCAACTCCGTTCGGCCCAATTCCGGAGTTTACTACCCCCCACCCTGCCCTCCCCCGCCCCGCAGCACTCCCTTGAGGATCCGCTACTGTATGTGCACTCTGCAGCACACATAGAAAGAGGAAAAAGCCTCTTGTGATTGTTTTTGCGCAGGAAGTTTTTCCTTCCTGCACAAAAATAATCATCCCTGCAACGCAGGCACCCTTGCACAATGGTGCAAAGGTGTCTGCGTTGGCGCACAGCAGCCCATTGTGCGCTGGCGCAGGGGGAAAGGACAGGAATGCGCCATATCTGATAGATGCGGCGCATTCCTGCCCTTTTCTTTTGCCGAAGGGAGTGCAGCAGGAAGGCCTGCGGTGCTGCCCTACGGCAAAAACGAATAAATAAGGCCCTGTATGTCTGTCAGGGCAAGGTCACGGCAGGTGGGGGTCACGTCACAGCAAGATCATATGACGTCATCCATGTAGTGACAAGTAGCCACAGCATCTTATGCTGGGAGCTAGCTTCAGACCCCACTGATGCGATTTGGTACCCAGGGCAGAGTGGCACGGCGTGGGCCACACCTGCAGACCTGCACAAGGACAAACATTGAGTCAGAGGGGAGCTGCAGAGTTTTCCATCTTCCACACCTGGTCCCATTACTTCTCAGCATGGATGGCCCCAAGTAAATATCTCCATCGCCACTTGTTCACGCCGAGGGCCCTGGGCCACGTTTGTGCTTTTTACATTGTTAGGCGGAAAAAGGCTGAGCTCATTTTTTACTTTCAGTGCATGTGTGTAATATTAGTGAGGCAGTGTCAGGGAGGGAGTGTGATATCTCTTTTTGCCAAAGCAGGGATATTTTCTCTTCCATGATATCTCTTAAATGTACTTCTGACGTGTGTGATAAAAAGCATTTGCTCAGCTGAGCGTTTTATCTTCTGTTTTATTGTGATAACCGTTTGAAGCTCTTTGACTGCGGAAAAGAAACATCCATTTCACTTTCTATGACAGTCCTCGCGGTGCCGCGTGCGGGAGGGTAGTTCATTTATAGTCCTGCTTTTACGCTGCGCTCATTTGCTTTGCATTACCCGGCTTTCCTTGTAAAACTGCGGCGACTGGAGAACGGTAAATACCGATTTAATAAAAGTGAACATCTGTATATAAAAAAAACTCGCAAAGATTGACAAGTAAAGGCGTGTAGGGGAGCTTCAGCGGGGGCATAAGAAAAATCACCAAAGAAGGGAGGTGAATGCACATAAACACATTAGAGCAGGAGCGGTGGGGGAGGGCCCCCTGGGAGCCAGAGTGGAGGGGGGGGGGAGGAGGTGTGCACGCATGCATGTGTTATTAAACTTTCACCGTTTTAATTCTGTTTATAGTTTCACGTGCATGCAGAACTAGCAGCCAATTAGTGTTTTGCGTCTGCTGAGGTTCTGATCTTTTTTGGGTCGCTGAAATAGCATTAAAAAAATGAATCTGTGTTAACATGTGTGTGTGCGCGCACGCGTGCGTGTAGCCATATAATTTACATATCATTATTAGGCTATTTATGCTTTCCAATATCCAAACCATCTGAGTTACATTTAGCCAATGACCATCTGCCAAAACCGAGCGTCATCACAATTCGGGCTGCGTGTTTACTATAGCGATGTGCGCTCGATTCATTAGGTCTTGGGCAATCACATTTCGCCCCACCGGGTCTGTCACAGTTTGTATGGGGTGATATTTCAATCCTTTTTAAAAAAGTTTTTGGGCTACTCTTCAGTATCTAGAATATCTGCAAAATATCTGTCTGCCTTTGGCCAAGTTTCTAGCTCTCTCTCCCACCAGATGCTTTTCCTGCAATATTAACATATCTACACTTAGGGGCATATTATCAAGCACATGCGATAATTATCGTAAATCGCGCATAGCGCGATTTTCATAGCGACGTATTATTAACGCTTTTCACCCAGGCGATGTGAAATCCAGCGATAGAGGGTGATAACATGCATTAGCGTGAGAAAAGCAGTGAAAAATGACCTGCGATAATGTAAACCTTGATAATAGGCAGGTGTGGACTTAGCCCTGAGATCCACCTCCCATGTTACAGATGGCTAAGTCATCCTGCGATAAAGGAGATTTTCGTGGGTCTGGGGCATCCTTGTAAACGTCGCGATGCAGTTGTAGTGATGTTTACCCATGTTGTTCTGTGAGGCACGCCCACTTTGCATGTCATTAGCAATAGAACCCTGGGCATAATACTTTACTATGCACGTAGCAGCAGTATATTAAACACATACAATTGCTTTGTTAAAGCAATTTTCTATGCTAAAAAGCATATAACAAATTCACAAAAGTGAACTTTGACAATGAAAATGTCAAGCAATGAGAGAGGTGATGATTTTGGGTTCCCCCCTAACCTAGGGGGAGGACCAAGCAGATGCCTTGAACACAAAAAGCATATCATGTGAACGATTCAGTGGTGGTCCCTTCCTCCTAGGACCACCCCAAGCACAGTTATGGGCAAAAATACAATCCCAACCAAAGGCCCTGCAAAGCATTATGGGACGAGATTAGCAGTGGGCAGTGAATATTATAGTGTCCAATATCAAAATAATTCTACAAAGAGCTGCAGTTCAACTAGTCGTTACTAGATGTCCCTCACGAGTCAAATCCAAAAGCATTGAAATTATTAATACATCAAGCTGCAGTTCCACTAGTCGTTACTAGATGTCCCTCACGAGTCAAATGCAAAAGCATCGAAACCCTTTCATGAAGCTTTTGCATTTGACTCGTGAGGGACATCTAGTAACGACTAGTGGAACTGCAGCTCTTTGTAGAATTATTTTGATATTGGATACTATAATATTCACTGCCCACTGCTAATCTCATCCCATAATGCTTTGCAGGGCCTTTGTTTGGGATTGTATTTTTGCCAATAACTGTGCTTGGGGTGGTCCTAAGAGGATGAGACCACCACTGAATCGTTCAAAAGAGGTGCTTTTTGTTTTCAAGGCGTCTGCTTGGTTCTCTCCCTAGGTTAGGGAGGATACCAAAATCATCACCTCTCTCACTGCTTGTTAATTTATTGATTTCATTTTTGTGAAATGCTGTATGCATTTTAGCATATAAAGACAGAGATGCTTGTTTTATCCAAACTTGCGCTATGCAAGATGCCTTTGGCAATTATTGTACAGTGCAGTCAAACACACAGCTACGCAGTCCTTGATGATAGAGCGATATTTAAATCGCTGCTTTTCAGCCGAAATCGGGCTTGATAATATGCCCCATAGTGTCAAAAACAAAAGAGAAAGGAAGGAAAAAAATCAACCTTCCCATATTATAACATTGGATGTTTTCATCTTTCGCTGCGTGACAGAGCGCATCCCATTATGGTGTTAATCCTATATCATGTCACTGCTGCCCCAATCTTGTTAAATATATTGTGCGTGATTCACAAAGGTAAACGTACACGTTTGTGTAAGTTGATTGCTTTTTGGTATTCATAAAACTGCTTTTTAATGGTAAATTTACGGATGTGGTGACTCCGCAGTCAGAACTGAGAACTCCACATATAGAAAGATAGGACATGGCTATCTTTTTATGTGCGGAGTTCTCCGTGCTGATTGCGAGATCTCCGCACTCGTAAACTTACTATTAAAATGCAGTTTTGTGCATACTGAAAAAGCGTAAACTTACATAAACGAGTAAGTTTACATTTGTGAATCAGGCCAAGTGTGTTTTTGTCGGTACCGTTAAATCTACAATTTCATACAGTATTCTGTTATGCCCATCAATCACATTACAAAATGACCTACAATAATATTCACATGTCTTGTCTATTAGGTATACATGGCTTATCATCCTGTCTGTGCCTGCGATCACCTACGGGGCCACGTGTCACTTAATATCACAGAGTCCTTGACTCTCTTCAACATTGTCATCTCTGCGGTCATTGGTTTTTTTAACATTTTTTTTTTGAGAACCGCAGCTGTCATTTTGTGATCTATAAACCCGTCACCTTTGCCGTTCATATGAAACCGCAATCTCACTAAGTATAGCATGACGTTTTGGACATTCAGTCTTTTTTTGACTGATGTAAACTTCCATCTTGCTTCCTGGACTCCTTATGTGTGATTTGAATATATTCTGGCCCATCACAGCTGATGTCTTTCATACCCCAGGCCATGGAAATAATTATACCTCTGTCCTGATAATTAAGAAGAGTAGCTAGTATAGACCATGGTGGGATGCAGGAATGGGTCTGGGTCTGGAACCCAGGTTTTAGGATGCTCCCTCCACGACAAACCCGGTTCACAGGTTATCACGTCCAATAACTGAGATGAGTAGCTTCTCAACAAAGTCCTCAATCCTTCCCATGGCTGTTGATTCTGGTAACCCAGTGATTCTCAAATTGATCCTGTGGGAACTTGCCTCCAGATCTTCACTTTTTCTTGTGAGCCGGTCAATTTCTTCATCCATTTTCTTCTGTGTTTTACATTTAGCCATGGCATTCAGAGTGTCTTCTGACTTCAAAATGCGATGTTCTACCTATGTTTTGCCTGACTCATGCCTTTCCAGATTCTCGTTCGTTGTGCCTAGTCTCTGAGCTAATTTTGTTATAGATTTTAACGATTTTAGCAAGGTTGCCATTCATTTCCAAGAGCAGTGCACAAACTTTAGGGGTAGGCGGAAATGGCGGAGTTTCATTCTGCAGAATCATGCGGAATTACATTAAAATTCCATGCAAGTCTATAGAATTCTGCTGCGTGGTGAAGTGTGCATTTGGTGCTATTTTCTAGGCCTATGCGGAACTCCACAAAGTGACAAAAAAACTCTGCCACGCTATGAGGAGTTCTGCAAGCGGTGGAGTGCATTACGTTGTGCCATTCGCGCAGATTTTTAGCACCTGGAGTTTCTCCAGCGCTGTAAAATCAGTGTGAATAGCACCATGCGCAGAGAAAGAGGGCGCTGCTTCTTTCTGCCACTCGAATAGAAGTTCGACTCGAGCTGCAGCTTCCTCAACACGAACTGAAGGTTTCTTAATGTGAGCGGTAGCGACCATCTGCGACCGCCCGTGTTGAGAAATCTCACTGGGAGGTGGTCTAGTGTTGGACTTTCCTAATGTTGGCAAGCGTGAGTGAGGAAAAAAAATTTGCTCCGCTATATGGAGCAGAGTTTTTGGGAATTCCACATGCTCCGCGGACTCTGCAAACTTCGTGAATGAAGCAGAGTTCACTGCCCAGGCCTACTATTTCCATGGCACTAAAGGCACCCTTGCATCCTGTTAGAAATGGGATTTCTGGTTGGCTAGGGCAACCGCCTAAGCCAGGCAGAAACCACCACTCTTTTCAGGGCAAGGGAGCTACACACTGAAGATAACCCCTGCTCACCCCCTTGGTAGCTTGGCACGAGCAGTCAGGCTTATCCCAGAGGCAATGTGTAAAGCGTTTACGCAACACACACACACAGCAGCAACACACTAGGCACACCACAAAAGAAACTCCACACAAGGTCATATACAAAATAGCCTTTGTATTATCCAAAACACATTAGAGTCATAATCACACATATACACTGTGCCAACCGGCACTAGGCAATATTCACAGGGGATTATATACATGACAGGGCCAATCGGGCCACTGTCAGAACCATCACAAAGCACAAGTAGTAAAAATAAACACAACCAGTAACTACTGGCAAAATACTGTACTCAGCATTATATCACATTAGCATTAGGCATAGAACACATTATGCATAAACCATCAGCATAAACACATTATGCATAAATCACAATTAGGAGGGCACCTCAGTGACACTCCCCAGGTGCATACATCACCTTCCCTTAGGGCCTTGCGCCCTCCTGGTACACACAGGTACCAAACCTGACCCCAGACCAACTGGCCTTCCACTGGGGCTCAAATGCCCTCTGTCCAGAATGTCAGGGCGTAATTGTAGGGCCTCTCAAGTATCCCTCTGGCTGCCAATGCAGCTAAACTCTGTGCGCAATGCGCTGGGCATGTGGGGTGCTTCTCACCCCTTCCTTAGCACGAAAACACCTATGCCCCCATCGTTGCAGCTGCAAGCCACTGCGGTGCAGCTGTTAGAATGGGCCTTGGCACTACGGTGCCTCCTGAGTCCCCACTGGGACTCTACAACAATTCTGCCCAACGTTGCAGCTGCCCTCTGTCCGGCGGGGCAGCTGTAGGCAATTGGCCTTGGCACCACTGTGCCTGGGGAGCCCCACTCCGGGACTCTAAACACACAATTGCCCCCAAAGGAAAATAGGCACAGGCACCACGGTGCCTGGGGAGCCCCTGGAGGAAGAAAGTGGCACTCTTAGTGCCTCACACGGTCTCCACTCATTGGGGCCTTCTCGTCAGGCACCAGAGGCTACGTCAAGATAGGCGGGGAGGGGAGACTCTGACTCGGTCTCCCCCTCACAGAAAGTAGCCCTAGGACCCCCAAGGCAGCCTCACAACATGGGTGGGAGGAAGAGCTCCTGGCTCACTCACCCGCTTCGAGCTGTCTCTGGTCCCTCTTCGGCCGGCTCCAGGCACCGACAATGTGCCTCGGTCGGTCCCGCTTCACTGGACCCTCCTTTACCGGGGAACCTGTGAGGCTCAGTCCTCGCCTCAGCAACACGTGGGGCTCTCCTCCGTCGTACGGGGAGCCCCGCCTACGGCCAGGCAACAGCCACCTGGCTTCCAGAAGCACTGCTTCTTCCCGCCTCCGTGGAGCCTGCGAGGCTCCGGCGCGACTTCCTTCTCGGCTGCAGGAGGCTCTGCCCCCAACCAGGCAAGATGCCTGACTTCCGGGCCGCGGTGGTGCCTTTCGGCGGCTCCTTTCTCCGTGGCGAAGTGTGGGGTGGGCTCCCGCCGTAAAATAAACACCAATGCGGGGTGGGCTCCCGCTCAGAGGGGCACACAACAGAGGGGTGGGCTCCCGCTCTTTAAAGACACAAATGCGGGGTGGGCTCCCGCTAACACGGCATCACTGCGGGGGAATCCCCACATCGGGATTCCTTCCAAAGGGGTCGCAGCTCAGCGCTGCAAAGTCTCAGCACTCTCCCCATCCTGTAAGAGGAATAGAGCACTCCCAAGGTGCCCAGGGAAAGTCTCAGGAGCACAAGGCTGGGCCCAGGCAGGTCAGCTCACAGGGCCCTCCAGCAGGAAGGCAGTCCCTCGTGGTAGTTCCTTCTAAAGCCCAGCAGCAGCAGACCCAAATCACAAGGAAGCACAAATAACTAAGGGTGGGCGTAGTTGGCAGAGTACCTCTATGCCAAATTCCACAAAGTTGAACAAAAACTACATGAATTCCGCAACTTCGCCTTGCTTCCCACTTATTAAAACAGAAACCTCCTATACTTTTGGTAAAATAACAAGCATCTCTTTTCTTACATGCTTAAATACATATAGTTATTTCACAAAGATGAAAATTTAGCAAGCAGTGAGAGAGGTGATGATTTTGAGATCCTCCCTAATCTAGGGAGAAAACCAAGCAGATGCCTTGAAAACAAAGAGCACATCTTGCTGAACGATTCGGTGGTGGTCCCATCCTCTTAGGACCACCCCAAGCACAGTTATGGGAAAAAATACAATCCCAACCAAAGGCCCTGCAAAGCATTATGGGATGAGATTAGCAGTGGGCAGTGAATATTATAGTATCCAATATCAAAATAATTCTACAAGGAGCTGCAGTTCAACTGAGTCACGAGTCAAATGCAAAAGCATTGAAATTATTACATCAAGCTGCAGTTCCACTAGTCGTTACGAGATGTCCCTCACGAGTCAAATGTAAAAGCATTGAAACCCTTTCATGAAGCTGCAGTTCAGCTCTTTGTAGAATTTATAGTATTAGCTCTCAGCTCAGGGTTTGCTTTTGCATTTGACTCGTGAGGGACACCTAGTAACGACTAGTGGAACTGCAGCTTCATGAAAGGGTTTCAATGCTTTTGCATTTGACTCGTGAGGGATATCTAGTAACGACTAGTGGAACTGCAGCTTGATGTAATAATTTCAATGCTTTTGCATTTGACTCGTGAGGGACACCTAGTAACGACGAGTTGAACTGCAGCTCTTTGTAGAATTATTTTGATATTGGATACTATAGTATTCACTGCCCACTGCTAATCTCATCCCTTAATGCTTTGCAGAGCCTTTTTCTTCAAATACTTTTTAATTAGCATAGGTGATTTTTATTATGCACATAAGAATTGATAGCACCTACAAGTCCCAGGGCATTGTGAAACGTCTTTGCCATGTGCTGGTGGCATCATATATACAAGTATTGTATATTGTGTGGCACATCTTTGGCCCAGACTGTGTCATTCACACTGCTGCTACTTGTAATGGCCTGCTGTACCCTATGCGTTTCGTGAGTTTACACTAATACTTTTTTTTATTCAAAGAAAGGAGTGGATAGAACCAGGCTCTCAATTGGCTTTTCTATGGTGTTTTCTTGGCAGTCTTTCCAGTAGTGGCCGCTAGTACTGTGAAGTGATGGGGCGGGGTGGGGGGAGGAGAACACAAAAAAAGACAGAATTCAAAAATAAATAATAAAGCACTTTTAGACTTTCTTCCTTTAGTGTGACATCGATACATGCTCATAAAAACAGCCAACGCGTTTCGTTCCTCAGCAACACAAGCTTTTGGAACTTCATCAGGGCTTTAAAAGGCAGAATGCAAATATGCTGTGTGGTCCTGAATCGGAAATGAGGTAGTCCGTTATAGCGGAGTGGTGCTCCAGATACTCCAAGTTTCCCACCTTATATGAAACTTGGCAAATAAGCCGTTGAGGTGTAATTAACGGATGATGTACTCCTTGTGGTGGAGTTCTCTTCCTGTGAGCCCGAAACCGGTCCCAGGATGCTTGTTTCCGGTCCAGGGAAGACATGGCTTGGCAGTTCGGGCTGGACTGTTCCCATGAGGCACAGGGTCAGACTGATTTGCATATGGCCATCTCTGAACTGGGGTGGTGGAGTGAGCTAAAGAATGATGATGGATTAAACCCAGATCAGTTGACTGGGGGTGAGTGTATGATTTGCTCTAACGCTCCACTCATCATCCCCTTTGGTATTGCTTTGTTCGCCCTAAGTTGGCAGGGTATGCCCAGACGTGGGTCCCTTGCTCACTTTACCACTGGATTCAAGATAGCCTGGCTGATGAGGGTTTTGAACCCGAACCCGGTCCCAGGATGCTTGTTTCCGGTCCAGGGAAGACATGGCTTGGCAGTTCGGGCTGGACTGATCCCATGAGGCACAGGGTCAGACTGATTTGCAAATGGTCATGTCTGAACTGGGTTGGTGGAGTGAGCTAAAGAATGATGATGGATTAAACCCAGATCAGTTGACTGGGGATAGTGTTTGATTTGCTCTAACGCTCCGTTCATCATACCTTTTGGTATAACTTCTAAAAGTGGCACTTCTAAAATAGTGATAATAAATCTGCGCACACCATTGCGTAGCATTTATTATCACTATTCCAAACATACCAAACTTGACCACGCTGCTCCTCTCATATCAGGAATTACCACTGAAACACTTATCAGGGAATCCCCAATGCATTCCTATGAGAGGGCAGCCTCACAGCAGTGAGAAACCAAAATGGCGGTTTGTCACTACCAGGACACGTCACACACTTAAGGTACATGTCCTACGTTCTACCTACAATGCACCCTGCCCATAGGGCTAGCTAGGGCCTACCTTAGGGGTGACTGACTTTAGGTGCCACGCCACAGCGGCAGTAACACTGCGCGCACAGGCCCTGCAATGGCAGAGGCCAGAGACAGGTTTGAAAGGCTACTTTGGTGGGTGGCGCAATCAGCACTGCAAGCCCACCAGTAGCATTTAATTCACCGGCCCCGGGAATCTGAGATACCACTTTACAAGGGACTGACAGGTAAATTAAATAGGCCAAACAGGTGTAGACCAATCTTACCATGTTTATCACAGAGAGCACACGCACTTTACACTGGACAGCAGTGCTAAAGTGCCCAGAGTCCTAGAACCACCAACACCATGTCAGAAAAAAGGCTAGGAGGAAAGCAAAAAGTTCAGGTATGACCCTGCAAAAAGGGCCAAGTCCAACACATCCCAAAAAAGAAAAAAAGATATGAGGGTGCATTTTGTGCTCTGAAAATAGCGCAGCCAGACATACCGAGTGGTATACTGTGGTTTCTAAAGTTTAGAAACCACTGCATATATCACTCAGTGCCCTTACAATACTCTGCAGTGATTACAAGTTAATTACTCCAGAGTATTCAAGGGCGCTGAGAAGTGTGTAGTGGTTTCGAAACTTTAGAAACCACTGCATACTTTAATTCTGCAGGTGGAGCAGCGGAGTTTAATAAATCAAGTAATTCCGCTTTACAGGGGTGAAGCAGAATTACTAAAATTCCGCTGACTCCGCCGGCGGAATTAAAACCTTTGCCCAAGTATCAAAGGCTAATTTGCTTGTTTCAGATTACCTTTCACAATATTCATTTGCCTCAGTGAAACTCACCGGGTGTTAAATGCACATTCATAATATGTGGGACTTACTGTGTTAACTGATTTGTGCCTGAATATGACCCTTCGTGGGTACACATGTACGACCACCCAGACTGACAGCATCCCTCTTTGGGTAGTTCCGATTGAGTTAGGAAGCACCCCACTGCTACATACGCTGTTTATGGTACAATACTTTAGGCAGCATCTTTGTTATGTATTCGAATGAGCGCAGGGCTTCGGAGCAGGGTAAACCAGCTATTCCCCATCAGTGCTATCATGATAACTCCTGCACTTGACCCACTCCAATAACTCTACTGATCATAATTACTTATACCACAAATACATGAGGCACGGGCTATGTTTGGAATTGTAGGCCACAGTTTATTTAGCATGTATGATTAGAACGGGCCCCTTCGACATGGGGCCATACATCATTTGACAGGGGCCGTCATAAATCACGCCCTGTCATAAATCAATCACTGCACTGGTTAGTGGTAAATCACGTCATAAATCATTTCTCTCAGAATCATTGCTAAGTCATAAATCATACTTGTCAACTTGGAAGGTAAATAGAGTTCTCGGTGCTGGGATTTCCTCTGTCTGCGAGGGGGGTAACTTCTCAATTGATGTTCGGCTAGAACTGGCTGCATTGTCTTTCCATTTGTGCTCTGCCGTCTGGTGGGTCTGGCTGCAAGTGGCGTGCTCCATGTACTTTCCCTTTCAGCCGGCTTACCCTGCCATGAGGCATCCCCAGGTAAGTAGCCTCCATCCGCCACCCTGCCCTGACGGGGTGTAGCCTTTCACGACCGCTTGCTCCATTTTTTATTTTTTTTTAGTCCCCATTCGCCTTCAACCGCCTTAAACCAGCCGCCTTTTTGTAGCCGTACAATGATAACCTGGGATATCCTTGGCTTTTTATATGGGGTCTCTCTGTGCCTCAGCCTGTAAGGGTACATTTTTAGGCCGGAAGGTTATTACCCCACAGATACCCGGGGGGGAGGTCGGATTTACTCCAGCTAGGTCCTTAAGAGCCTGGTGGACATTGTCGATAGCCTGGGAAGGCATGCAAAGGTCCAGGGAGTATCCAAAAGGCTTAATCATAGGACCCACAAAGAAGAAAAAAAAAAAAGATCACCTCCACCGAATAAGCAGGTCCCAATATGCAAGCTTTTTTACTGCAAGTTCTAGACATGTCCATCTTGGATACTTCATATAATGAGGTCAGCCAGTCTGAATGATTGGGGGGAGCTGGATCTACCCAGTGTTTACAAATTTGCCTCCTGGCCATTAGTATTGAATAAAATAGCAAAGATCTGGCAGGGCCTGCGATGTAACTATTAAGACCGAAGATTATCAAGGACAGGTTTATATGAATTGGTGCTCTTAAAATACTCTCGAGTGTCTTCCGCACATCTTCCCAGAAAGAAGCGATGAAGGGGCAGTCCTTAAACATATGTATATCCGATGCTTCAGCCAGCCCACATTTATTACATACAACTTGGGATCCTTTCAAAAATTTAGATAATCTAAGAGGGGATAGGTATGCCCTATGGGCAGTGAACAAGTGATTCCGCTTCAGCCAAGCAGGTTGAACTAGTCTGAAGAGAGTTCTAAACGAGTCTTGCCATAGAAACTCACACAGTGTATTCGGGATCCATTCACCCCATAGCTCGTCTGCAAGCTTAAATTCTCCATCCACTGCCTCTTCAATAGCCCAATACCACAATGAAACCTCCCTCTTTCCTGCCGGCCTTTCGACTAGCTGTTGTTCCAGGCTGCTGCCCCTACCAAAATGTTTTTTCTGACTTAGCTGGGATTGTGCCCAGCTTTTTAGCTGGATATACTTAAATCTTGAAAGGCCCGTCCCTTCTCTCTTACTTAGATCTTCCCAAGAGACAAATGTATCCTCATTAATCAGATCTCCCCACACTTTTACCCCAGCTTCTCTTAATGGTATCGCCAGACTGTCCTGGAGGCACTCCGGCGAACCTGGTGAATCCCAGAGAGGTGCAAGGTTTGAAAAGTAGTTGAGCCCTACCATAGTTCTTAATCTGGCCCATGTTTTTGCTATTGTATAGAGGACCTTAAGTTTAACCTTTTTAAAAAAAATTTTGGTCCCCAAATTTAAACATAAAGCCTTCTTCCGATATACCGGCACCCCTTAACATAGCCCGAAACATGTCTCCTCCCCCTGTATTTACAGGCATTTTTAATAACATTCGAGAATTTGAAAGCTGGAAAGCCCAAGCATAGTATTGCAAGTCGGGTAGCGCCAGTCCTCCTTTCTCTCTCCTTCGCCTTAGTTTTTTCCAGGCTATCCTGGTTGATCTATATTTCCAGGTGAAGGAGTTTATGTCCTGTTGAAATTTATCTATCAGGGATTTATCAAAAAAAAGGGGGATTGTATTGAAAAGGAATGTGATCTTGGGTAAAATTGTCATTTTGACCAGATTTACCCTCCCCAAGATGGATAAGGGGAGATGGGCCCATAACTTCATCAATTTCTGACACTCCCTGAAGACTCGCGCAAAATTTGTTTCTGCGATTTTTCCTACTTCCTGCACTATTCTGACCCCCAAGTATCGCATACCGGAGCTGACCTGGAATTGGGTTTCTCTAATATTCCACGTCATTATTTCCGTCTTCCCCGCATTTATTTCGTACCCAGATATTTGTCCGAATTCTTCTGCCAGTTTTATAACTGCCGGAAAAGCTGAATCCAAGTCTGCCGACAGTATAAGGATATCGTCTGCATACAGGGCCACCCTCCTCTCCCACTCCTCATATTTAAAGGAGATGATGTTAGGGTTATCTCTAAGTTTCTGTGCAAAGGGCTCTATATACATGTTGAAGAGCAGGGGAGAGAGAGGGCAACCCTGTCTCGTTCCCCTAGTTATCTTGAATGCCTCAGTCAGAGTGCCATTGACCAGCAGCCTGGCTGACGGTGCATGGTATAACAGCTGGATGGTACGGTGGAATTTATCTCCCAAATTAAATCTTGCCATGACTTCCGACAGGTACCCTGTCGAAAGCCTTGGTGGCGTCCAGGGTTAAGGCAGCCAACGGGAGTGCATAGGTGGAGGCGATATCGATTGCACCGACCAGATCGTATGTTAGGTCTGCTAATTGTCGCCCTTTTACAAACCCTTTTTGGTCTGGGTGAAGGATGTCATTTGCCACCATCCCCAGCCTGGTTGCTAAGATAGAAGAGAAAAATGTATAATCTGTGTTTAAGAGTGATATCGGTCGATATGAACCACAGCTAGCTGGATTTTTGCCGGGTTTCAAAATTAGGACCACCGTAGCGTCATCCCAAGAACGAGGGGGGCTAACTCCTTCCAATAATATCTTAATATACAGTAGAGTAAGTACTGGGATTATGGCCTCCTGCAAGACACAATATATTTCTGCTGGTAGGCCATCAGGCCCGGCCGCTTTCCCTCTTTTACCCCCTGCAATAGCTTTCCTCACCTCCTCTTCTGTGATAGCACATTCCAAATCTATCTGTTGCTTGGGGCTAATAGATGGTAATGTGGTCCCATCCAACCAGAGCTTCACTTTTGCTCTGTCTTCTATGCAAGAATCCTTATAAATATCTTGGAAATAACCCAAAAAAGCCTTGCCAATATCTTTATCCAAGGAAAGGGAGGGTGCGTCATCGTCCACCTTTATTTCTTTTATATGGTTCCGGAGCTGGTCCGCTTTGGTTTTCCAAGCAAGTAGTTTTCCTGCCCCTTCCCCATACTCAAAATGGGCAATCTTGCTAGCCTCCCACCTACGCATAAGCCTCTTTTGAAGAATACTCTTCAGCTCTTCTTTTAATTGATCGAACTTTTCCAGATCTTCCTTCCGGCCAATGCCGGTCTGGCTGTTCATTTTTTCCTCGACTGCCCTCATTTCAGCTTCCAGAGCTAAGGTCACTTCCCTATACTTTTTTTTCCTATAGCTCGATCTGTTGGTAATGCTGCCCTTTAAGAAAGCTTTGAGGGTGTCCCAGACTGTTGTAATGTCGGCTGTACCTAAGTTGTTCTCTAAAAAGTACTTTGTCTCAATAAGAAGGAAGGCAGTCTCTTCTTCTTCAAGCAGTATTGTTCGATCAAATGACCATGTTCTAATCTGCTGTGACTGTATACACTCAATAGTTAATATAACTCCTGAATGGTCCGAAAGGTGCAAGGGTAGGTATTTTATCTCTTTAACTCTATCTTTTAGATTATAACTGAGCAAAATATAGTCTATTCTCGACTTGTGTTTGTATTTAAAATTTCTAAAAGATACTCCTGGTTGGTCTCCCGATCTTTCCCTCCAAATATCGGATAGCCCCAATTGGGCCATCGTTGTCAACAGAGACGACCTGGATTTGGAAGGAACTGCTGCTCTACAATTTGGGGATTTGTCCAGTTTAGGGTCCAGGACGATGTTAAAATCTCCTGCCCATATCACTGGCTCTGGAAAATCCAGGAGATGAGAGCGAATAGAATTTATATAGGAGGGATCGTCCTGGTTTGGACCGTAATATCCAACTAAGGTAAAGAGGATACCCATTAAGGAGATCTTCAAGATCAACCACCTACCGCTAAGATCTTCCCTGTGTTGTAGAATCTGAGCTCTAGCCTGCTTTTTAAAAAGGATCAACACCCCTCTAATATTAGCGGTCTGGTCGGTGCATATGAAATCGTCCACCCATTTCTGAGTTTTTAGCAGTTCTTTTGTCTCTGTCTTGAGAAGGTGAGTCTCCTGAATGACAATGACCTGCGCCGGGGAATCTCTCAGATATTGTATGATTCTAGCTCTTCGTGCCCTCATGCGCAGGCCATTGACATTCCAGGACAAAATCTGGAGTATTGTCATGCTATTTTAGAGTTAGCATTAGCATATTCCACCCTAACTGGGCAAAAACAAGGTCATAAACCGAGAGACCTTCCAGCTTTCCCATTATTTCTACTCTTTAAAGTTTCTAGATCTGGCCCGGTTGAGGCGAACGAGGTATTTTTGTTATTTATCCCCCTGTGCTCCCCTTCCCCCACCCACTCCTTCCCCCCTTGGGAAACCCTTCCCCCATTACTCTGGTCTGGTGTTGACCAGCTATTGCGATCCGTGAACTACCCCTCCCCCTCTGTTTCTATTGTGTCTATATGTTACCCAACCCAAAAAAAAGGAATTGATTACACTTATATATATATTCACTGAAAAAACCATAGGTTTCAGACACGTTATAGTTAGAAATTAGCATTTAAAAAACCTTTGAAATTCACTGAAAAAACCATAGGTTTTAGGGACAGTTATAGTTAGTTGGACATTGCACTCGTACAAAACCCGTGAAATTCCCCCGTTATAGTTAGTTCAGCTAACTATAACTTGCGCCCGCAATGCACTGCTGATAACGTCACATATTACATCACTCATGACATGGTCAGTGACATCACTGATGACATCACTGATGACATCTCAAATGACATCACTGATGACATCATCCTGTGACTGTGTGTTTCTGTAAAGTTTAAATATGTTTAATATATATAGGGAAAGGCATATTGAAGAATGAGGGGGTGTATAAGTGTCTGAATGGATGATTTAGTAGGTGCGTGACTGACTCTATAAGTGAGTGATTAAACGTGTCTTACTGAATGCATGGGTTAGTGACAACTGTGTGAATGTCTGTATCCGTCTGTCTGTTGTTGTGTAAGCGGCTGCATGGGTTTGTGAATAGCTACATGAGTGTCTATTTGGGTTATTGATTGGTTGTCTGAGTATCTGTATGGGTGCCTGAGTGTTTGTGTGGGTGGTGTGTGTGTGACTCTGTGCATAGATGTGTGAGTGGCTGATTCACTGGGTGCATGGTTTCAAGAGTGCATCTGTGATGGACTGTATGGGTGGGTGAGTGTGTGTATGGGTGTGTTAGTGAGTGAATGTATATCTCAGTGGTACATGTGTGAGTAACTACATATGTGAAAGGCAGTAATAATATGTGTGTTGGAGTATTTAAATGGCTATAAGTGAGAGTGTGTGATTGTGAGAGTGGCTGTGTGGATGAGTGTGTGCTTGTATCAGTGATTGTATAAGAGCGTAAGAATGTGCTAGTATTTGTATGAGTAAGTGAGCTGGTGTGTGTATAACTGTATATGTGAGTAAATGGCAGTGTGATTAATTATTTGCATGACTGACTAGGTGTGTGAGTACCTCTATGGATGAGTGGCGGTGTGTGAGTGTCTATATAGGTGTATGAGTGCATATGATAGTCCTGTACTGAGTGACCGTAAGTATGAGTGACTGTACGGGTGAGTGAGTGGATGTGTGTGTAGACCTAAGAATCTGTGAGTGGGTATGTAGTTATTGGTGTTGGAGTGTCTATGGTTTTGACAATGGCAGTCTGTAATTTAGAGTGGGTGTATCAAAAGTTATATTAGGGTGTGAGAAGATGCATGAAATTATCACATGGATGATGTCATCAGCCGCAAGGCTCCCGTCCTGCAATTGCAAACAGCAGTGTCCCGGGGGTAGGCACCCCGGGACACTGCAGGAGCTGGCCCTGGGGGGTGGCGGTCCCCAGGGCCACCACAGGCTCCAGGAGGGGGCCGCGCGGCCCCCTCCCCACATCTGCAAAGCCCCGGGGAGGTGGTGGTCCCGGGGCTTCGGGGGTCTGAAATGGACCCCCATTTTGAAATTCTTAGTGCCCCGGGGAGGTGGCGGTCCCCGGGGCGTGTGGGGGGGCTCGAGCCCCCCCACACAGGTCATTAAATTAAAAAAAAAAGAAGCCCCGGGGGGTGGCGGTCCCCGGGGCTGCGGGAGGGCAGAGTGCCCTCCCACACCATTTTTATTTGAAAGCCCCGGGGGGTGGCGGTCCCCGGGGCTTGGAGGGGCCTTAAGGCCCCCCATAAAATATGTTTATAAACCCCCGCATGCCCCCGGGACTTGGCCCACCCGGGGGCCAAATAACAATGAAGCGGGATCCGCGCACCCTGCACGCAACTAGTTATGGGCAAAAATACAATCCCAACCAAAGGCCCTGCAAAGCATTATGGGACGAGATTAGCAGTGGGCAGTGAATATTATAGTGTCCAATATCAAAATAATTCTACAAAGAGCTGCAGTTCAACTAGTCGTTACTAGATGTCCCTCACGAGTCAAATGCAAAAGCATTGAAATTATTAATACATCAAGCTGCAGTTCCACTAGTCGTTACTAGATGTCCCTCACAAGTCAAATACAAAAGCATTGAAACCCTTTCATGAAGCTTTTGCATTTGACTCGTGAGGGACATCTAGTAACGACTAGTGGAACTGCAGCTGTAGAATTATTTTGCTATTGGATACTATATATAATATAATATTTTTGCCAATAACTGTGCTTGGGGTGGTCCTAAGAGGATGGGACCACCACCGAATCGTTCAAAAGATGTGCTTTTTGTTTTCAAGGCATCTGCTTGGTTCTCTCCCTAGGTTAGGGAGGATCCCAAAATCATCACCTTTCTCACTGCTTGTTAATTTATTGTTTTCACTTTTGTGAAATGACTATATGCCTTTTTAGCATATAAAGTCAGAGATATTTATTTTAACTTGCACTGTGCAAGATGCCTTTGGCAATTATTGTACAGTGCAGTCAAGCACACAGCTACGCACTTGCACTACGCAATTTGTATAGCTACGTGTAGTTCAAAATGTACTTCGTGTAGCTACGTGTAGTGCTACTACGCAAACTACACCCAGGGTTACTTTGCATGCTCCGTGAGCGTAGCGAAGTATTATGCCTAGGGTTAGTATTAGTCTGGGGAATACCTCTGTAATTCTGTCCGCTAGGATCCTCCTGAGTATTTTGCAATCCGCGGTCAGGAGAGTGATGGGGCGGTATGAGGTCCGGAGTAGAGGGTCTCGATCTGGCTTGGGAAACGTCACCAATATAGATTCCAGCATAGACTGGGGGAGTAGTCCCACCTCCAATGCTTCTTGAAAGACTGCGTCTCGCTGTGGGACTAAGTGTCGAGAGAACGTGGCATATAGTTCTATGGGGAAACCGTCATGACCTGGGGCCTTGTTTTTGGCCAGGTGGTGAATGGCGTGCTTGATCTCTGTCGCCGTGAGTGAGTCGTCTAAAGACGCCCGTTCTTCATCTGTTATCTGGGTTATGGCGTCCGTGGCCAGTATGATACGAATATGTTCCCCCCTGTCCTGGATTGGTTCCCTATATAGTGTGGTGTAGTAGTCGTGGAAGGCTGATATTATGTCCGCCTGTGTGTATAACACCTCACCAGCGTTATTTCTAATGCCGGTGATCGGTTGCGTTTGCGTGTCCTGTCTAATGAGCCAGGCCAGTAGGGTGCTGGCGCGGTTCCCTTCATTGTGGGCTCTGCTGGCGTATGCGTGAAAATTATATCGCCATAGGCTGCACACGCCTCCTCGTATTTGGTTTTGGCTTCAGCTATTTGCGCGGGGGCTCTCACGTTGGTCCGCTGCCTTAGACAGACGTGCCACTTGTTGTTCTGTGGTTTGTACCGCTCTCTCTAGTGTTTGCCTTACCCCTGAGATTTGCCGAATGCATGCTCCCCGTAAGACCACTTTGAAGGCATCCCACTCGAGTGTTCTAGCTTGTGTGGTGCCCATGTTTTCGGAAAAATAGTGTTGGATGGTTTCTGATTGCTCGTGTTGGAACACTGGGTCAGTGAGGCAGTCTCTGGGGAGTCGCCATATGGGGATCGGGGGCGTAGGTGGATGCCACCGGAGAGTCACGACATGCGCATCGTGGTCCGATATGACCCTGCCCAAGTAGTCAGAGTGTCGAATGAGTGGGAGGATTGTCTGTGTGCACATGATGCGGTCTAATCGGACCCGTAAGTTGTGAGGGATAGAATGGAATGAGTAGATTTTAGCGGTCGGATGTGTGTGCCGCCACGCGTCCGTTAATGACCAATGGGTGGCCCAAGCTCGAAGTCCGGCTGTGTGTGTGTGGGCGTGGGAGTGTTTGGCGGGGGTGGGATCTGTCCAGTGTGAGATCTAGGGAGCAGTTGTAATCCCCCCCTGATATCCACGGGGAGGATGTAAAATGCGCCAGGTTGCTCATCAGGGTCCCCAAAAATGGTGCCTGGTCTGTGTTGGGGGCGTATATGCTACCTATGAGGATAGGCTGACCATCCAGTAACCCCTCCAGTAGTGTGTATCGTCCCTCAGGATCTATCTTCCTGCCGGTTTCTCGAAAGGGGACTCCTGGCCGAATCCAGATCAGGGCTCCCCGCGCGTAAGCAGAGTATGTCGTGGCACAGAATGTGCCCCGCCATTTCTTCTGAAGTTTGCCCAGTTCCCCTCGCGTGAGGTTAGTCTCTTGCAGTAAAATGACCTGCGCCTGCTGGCGTTTAACATAGGCATACATCGCATAGCGTTTCCTAGCCGTGTGCATCCCCCTTGCGTTTAGAGTTAGAAAAGTAAAATCTGTTTGAGTCATGGTGGATGATAGGTTGCGCTGTTGTGGTGATGGGTCTCAGGGGGTGTGTGGTCTCCCTTCCATTGCAAGTAAACGCTACCTGATAAATAATGTGGAGCTGTAGGTGGGCGCCCCCGCCCTTCATGGTGGAGGTAGTGGGAGGTCTTGGTTCATGGAGAAGGTGAACAGATAACTGGGAAAGGGGAACAGTCCCAATACTGAGGACCTATCGCTGGGAGCGATACATCCAAACTGACTCTCATAGAGGGAGAGAGTGCAAAAACGTTACATGTGGGTGGTAGTGCATGCCTGCGAGGTGAGTCCCCGAACGGGCTTTTGTAGGATCAGTGTACGTCGTCTGGTCTAAGGACCATCGGGGAAATGCTGCGTGTGTGGGATGAGTAAGCTTCGACTGTGTTGGGCAGCAAAGGACTGCTGGTAGGGCAGCCTTGTTCCTATATGCTACCAGTGGCTCTCTCAAATTATGTCGTCGGCAGTCTGGGGGGTGACCAGGGGTGGAGTGATTGAGTCCTCTCTAGGAGTTGTCCCTTCGCTGTCTTCGTCTCCATCCAAAGAGAAGAGGTGTGGGGCCCGGTCTATGTCTTCTGCAGGCGGGGAGGCCTGCAGTTCTATGACAGCCTGCAGAGCCCTCCATCGCTCCTGCATGATTTGCTCCAGATCTGGAGACTCCAGGGTGTGGGGTGATGTTGCAATGTCTCTCTCGCTGCGTCGCTGCTTCAATCTGCGCCTCCTGATCCGCGGTGCCCTGGATCTCCGATCTTTTGAGGTCTCTTCCCTGGAGCGCTGTGCGCAGTGCTGATCCGCCCAGTCGTGGGACTCCTCAGCGTTTGCAAAGAAGATGGTGGAGTCCTTGTGGATGACCTTGAGTCGGGCCTGGAACAGCAGGGAGTATTGTATATTGTCCACCCGTAGCCTTTGTTTCACCTCTAGGAACGATGATCTTTGCCTTTGCACCGCCCGTGCGTAATCTGGGAAGATCATGACCTGCTTGTTCTCGACACGGATGGTGCCCGATTGTCTGGCGGCCCTGAGCACCGCGTCTCGATCTCGAAAATGCAGGAATTTCGCTAGCATCAGTCGGGGTGGGGCTCCTGGTAGAGGCCTGCGGGCTGGGACTCGATGGGCACGTTCAACGGAGTAGAAGGCTGTGTGGTCCGCGTTTGGAGTGAAAGATTTCACCCACACTTCTATGTACTCCACCGGGTTGGTACCCTCAATTCTCCGGGAGTCCCAGCACACGGATGTTACAGCGCCTCGAGCGCCCTTCTAAGTCGTCCACACGCTCCTCCATGGTGGTTAGGCGGCCCATGATGGTTTGGAGGGTTTTTTGTTGTGTATTGACGGTGGGCTGCATTTCGGCCAGGGCTTTCTCTCCGTCCGCTACTTTGTCGGCCAATTTGCGATGGTCGTCCCGGAGGAGGCTAATGTCCGTCGTCAGGGTGCCGAGTCGTTCCTCCATGGACACCCTCGAGAGCTCAATAGCTGCAAGTACTTGGTCGAGCTTGTCCGAAATGGAATGGTCCGATGGGGTCGCTGTTGTCTTAGATGAGGCACAAGTATTCTGTAGGTTCTCCGGCGCTGTTTCTGGTACCGTCGTGTTCTGTGTGATCTTTGGCTTCCCCATTATGCTCTGTGGAGGGTCTCGGAGCGCGCCGGGTGCAGTAGGCGTCCAGATGCGCTGGATAGATGGACGGAGATGCACCGCGCCCGAGCAGAGCCGGGCTTTGGCTCGCCTCCTCGTGTCTCTGTCTCCTTACGGGGATAAGGCATGTAATAAGCAGTGCTTCGGTCCACACCCGGCCCCCCTTCTCAAGCGGCCGATGTCGGGCGTCACCCAGAGGCCTTAAGCTGCGCTGCCACTGTCCGGGGGGGGGGGCTCCCGGGTATGTGTCGGGTGTGGCGAGGGGGAGGTGATAGCCCGAACACGGCCTCCGTGCGGGTGCCCTGGCTGCCACCTGAGGTTCCAGTGTTGTGCACTGTCCGTTGTTGGTGTGGCTTCCCAGCTCAGGAAACAGTGTGTGGCCTTCCCCTCTGCAGTCACTGCCGGTCTAGGGTAGTCCGCAACCCACCTCCCCGTGGTGACTCAAGTTGCGTGCGTTGGATTGCGCCTCGGGAACACAGTCTATATCGCAGGTGCTGGGAGGCCTCAAATGCACACCAAATATATCAGTGTGGAGAGGGAGGCTGCATCGGGATGGGTTCAGTCCGGGCAGTCAGGCAGCCATCTCAAGGTCAGGCAATGACCTCCTTCAGTGCATCTGACCGGCCCAAGCCAGCATAGGGGGTCGCATGGTAAGTAGCGAGCGGCCCAAGGGGTCCACAGCCTACCTCCCGTTCTCCGCTGTGGTATCCCTGTGGCGGGCTGTATCTCCTCTCCCTGTTAGTTTCAGCCGTGAAATCTCTCGGGCGCCATTTTGAGTCCAGGCAGCCCCGGCGTTGAACGGCGTCCAAACTGATGTCGGGACCAGGGGTGCAAAGGGGGGGAAAGTGCGCTCCCTGCCCTCAGGTTAAGGATGCTATAACAATTGTCCGTGGTACATACTGCAGGCATGTAGGGGCCAGATCTTCTGGACGATGCCGCTGTGGAGGGAGTCGGAGGCAGCTTCCGAACGCCGTTCCGATCCCCGGTACTTCCCTCGAACTCACGGCGGCCTCCTGCGATGTTTATGCCTAGACTGTCGCCCCCTCGGTCCTCTGCACCTTGTCTTCTTCGCCGTGGGCCGAGTCACAGAAGTCTGTTGCTGAGTGCGGGTCTGGCCGATCAGGAGTTGGGGTCAGAGGCGGGCAGACGCCATCTTGATTCTGGGTGCCGGATCCGACAAAGTTCGGTTTTCTTCAAGATCCGCTCGACAATTGACCGCAGAGATCACCATCCAGCGCTCCTCATGATCTGATTCCCAGATATCGTTTTCCCAGCCAGGTTCGACGTGATGAAGCGGGCAAGATGCCTGCCCGAGCGTGGAGCCTCAGCAAGGCATGACCACCATCGTAGCCGTCTTGGCCACGCCCCCCTGCGTAAAGGCATGATAATGCTTTTGTACAAACAGCAGGGAGAGAGAGAGAGAACCTCAAGAAATGGAGGCCCATCTCGCTCCTCAATGTAGATTACAAAATCCTAGCCAAGGTAATGGCCAACCGCCTAAAGAAAGTGATAGCGAAAATAGTTCACCTTGACCAGTCCTGTACGATATCGGGTCGGCAAATCATGGACAGTCTGGCCCTGGTACATGACACGATCAAGTGTGTCAAGTGCCGCAAGGTTCCGATGGCCTTGGTCAGCCTGGATAAGGTAAAGGCGTTCAACCGCGTTTCTCATGAGTTCATGGGCCGGACACTCAGAATACTGGGACTGGGAGACTTCTTCTGCGACGTGGTGACCAAAATGTATAGAGATAGCTCTAGCACGGCGTTGGTTAATGGCTGTAAAACCGACCCCTTCCCTGTCCTGTCCGGTGTTGGCGGGGCTGTCCACTCTCCCCTCTTCTACTCATTTGAGTGATAGAGCGCCTCGCCAAATGCATCAGGCAGAACAAAAACATCAGATGAGTGACAGTACCAGGAAGCAACAGGAAGGGCAAAGTGAAGTGCTCCCTCTACATGAATGATGTCTCGGTCTTCTGCACAGATGGTCAGTCTGTGAAAGAGCTGGAAAGGACTAGTATCGAGTTTTGAAAGGCATCAGGAGCAAAGCTTAACAGCGCCAAGTCAGAGTGGCTACTCTTCGGCCACTGGACCCCCACCAGAGACCCACTGCCATTCACCATCAAGCAGGATTTCCAGAAGATCCTTGGAGTCTGGTTCGGCTGAAAAGGTTCAGCACAGAAGACATGGGAGAGAGACTGGCAATGACGAACCAGAAGCTGGGACTCTGGAGCCTCTGGAAGCTGACAATCGAATGGAAGTCTTTGGTCCTGCGGAACGAGACCCTGCCAGTGCTCCAGTACATTGCTCAAGTGTGGCCAGTGCAGCCTCGAACAGCCAACACCATCATGAGAATGATCTTCTACTTCATCTGGAGCTCCAAGATGGACAGAGTGAAGAGGGAGGTGATGTTCAAGACCCACGACAAGGAAGGCAAGGGAGTGCCGGACATCGCCACCATCCTGAGGGGAATCTTCGTGTGCCACTGCGTGAGGAGCACCCTGAAGACTGAAGATGAGAACCATGCTGACTTTTTGATGGCACGCTTCTTCCTTTTGCCAACGTGGAGGCGCCTCAGATGGGCAGAATGGGCAAGCACCGTCCCCTACAACTGGGGCACCCCATGGTTTCACAAGGAAGTGGAAAGTTTGTCAAGGAGTTTGGTCTGGAGGCTGCCACCCCAGTCAAGTGCAGTCCAAAGGAGTTCGGCAAAGTCTTTGGTGGCTTCTGCCCTGGCAAAATGGACCCCGAAGATCGCCCAATGCCAGATACGTGCGAGGGACTTCAGTGAACCGATCGGTGCCCTCCCCTCTACCACAGCAGATCACGTGTGGAAAAACGTCTCCACTAAGCGCCTGATCAAACACCACAAGGACATCCCCTGGATGGCAATCCAAGGAGGTCTGCCAGTGAAAGCCTTCATACACGCAAGAGGGCTCAACCAATACAAGTCCTGCCCGAGAGGGTGCACCGTAGACAAGACGACCTACCATCTCTTCTGTGAGTGCACGTATGCACAGGACCTACTGAAGGCCCTATGCACGGAGTTTAGGGCATGTATACCAACATCATGCATCACCGCAGACTTGGTGATGTACTGACTGTTCCTAGGGACACACGCACTCGGGACCTCCAGGACTGCTCGAGGCTCCTGTGCTGCTTTAAAGATGTTCTTCTGTTTTCCAGAAACCACCTGGTAGTAGGTGATCCAGCACCAATACCAATAATTGATCAGGGATCAATACTCAATAACATCACTACAATGGCCCATACACATTGACCCAGTATCCCTGATGCGCTGGGGTCAATTTGTTTCGTTTTGCCAAATACTTCTTTTATAGATCCCTTAGGGACATTCGTCCAATAACTAATCTTGATATCAACTCTTCTTCTACTTGGTCGATGGATCAATTAGTTGAGTAGTTGATGGCAATGATAAACACTAACTTACCAATCATCTAGTCAAAATCAATTACAGACTCTCGGTAAGGTTAATAATGAAATTTTATCTCAATTTAAAGGTAAATGCTCATTTGCAACAGGTCACAATTACAAACATCGAACCTCATGACAGGAATAATTATGCATTCTATACAGACTCATTATGCAATGACATTATGCAATGAAGGAGTGGATAGAGTAAGAGACAAAAGATTCAGCAAATAATTATGCCAAAACCATAATATACCTAATGGAGGGATAGATGAAGAAACAATAGGTTCATCTAAAATAATGCATATCAATATATTGTTGACGGAGTGGATAGGTGGAGAGACAAAAGATTCAGAAAAAAATACATTAATGCTGAGATTCTGAGAACAATATAGGCTAAATACAAACCTATCGGTCTGTAGGAAAACCACCCCCTGGACCCAGGAGATGATGGGGGTTCCCCAAAGGGTAATCAGGAAACGCAAGATGCAATGGACAGGAACGGGACAGGATAGGAACAGCTAGGCCTCTCTGCAAACCGACAGACAGCGACGCATCTCCCCTCTTCTCTCCTGTCAGCCTAAGCCTAAAAACACACCCCTAAAGGCACCCTAATTATAGTCTAAATTGACATGTCCATCCATCAAATGTTTCATTTTACTCTCTAACTCGCACAGGGATTGGTAGGCTAGGGAGGTGGTGTTGTCACGCCACCATGACTTTACCTTTATTCAACAACTTTATTGTTTACAGCAATTCCCATAGCCTGAATCTCAGCTTATTCACATGTTCCCCACATCAGTTACATTTTTACATTCATTAAAGTTATTCGCAGAGAGCATCTCCGGTCTCACGCTCTGGTAGGGTAGTTGGCAGTCGACCGACACACTGGCCTTCACTTCTTCATGTCATCTGGAGTGCACAGCACATCTTTTTCTCCTCATGGCAGAACGAACTCGTTCCTAACAGTTCCCCTCTCCCACCTTAGCCAAGTTAAATAAGATGGCGTCTTCCTTCAGTACACTAAAGTGAATAGAAATGAGCATTTATTAATTATGTAATAATGAAACCATCACTGTTTACCTCCCACCATTCACTACTTCCCATTAATGTTACCTAGCATAAGCCTAGTGCGAAAAGTGGCATTAATCATTACCTTTAAACTAAAGCAGAATGCGACATGCAAATACTGAAGAACTTGCGGCCTATTCGTGCAATTCCTTTTAAACCACAAATTATTACATTATTATTCATTCACGTGTTAGTTCAGGCATGCGCAATGCAGTTTCCCCATGTTTATGTTGGGTGCACGTTAATTTTACTATCTCTACTTATTGTTAGTACTTATTATGGGGGTACTCAATTCGAGCAGGTTTCATTTTCGCGAAACCCTGCTCCATCAATTCCCCTCTGATGGCTTTTAGGAGCCATCATAAAATACCTATCATACCAAGTGCCATCTTTTATTCAATTTTTTTAAACTCTGTACTCTTTTCTCTTTTTATGGCACCCTCATCTAAATTTTTCATTAAGTCATGGTATTCTCCTTTCATCTCTTCTAATTCTATCTCTTCTCTTTTTCTCTTTCTTGCTCTTCTTTTATTCTTTAATTCTGTTATTTCCTTTCTTTCTCCATTCCACTTACAACATTTATATGCTGTTATTATTACTAGAACTATGATTACTATTGAGACTATTGGCATTATTATTTTTCCTAATAGACTACTTCCAAAGTTAGAAAACCAATTACCTATTGAGGAGAAACTCTTACCAAGTCTCTCCCAAACACCGTCAACCTCCAGTTGGGTCAAATGAAATCTTCGTGTAATTTAGTAATATTCTTTATATATCCCTCAATTCCTTTACTTTTATCCGGGATATAAGTGCAGCAATGTTGAACTTTCAACATTCCACAGACTCCACCCTCTTTTGCCAATAAGATATCAATCGGCAAGTCGATTTTGCATAACCATTGATCTGATTGAAACCATTTCCGTGGCAATCATCAAGAACCCACCAGCAGTATCTGTAGATAATCGATCAACCACTGTGGACAATTTTCGAATTTTGTGTGAATTTAGAATGACTCTAACTGAGGGTATCACTGCACCAAAAATATCACCTACTATTTCTGAGAAACATGGGGGCATATTACCAAGGATTTGCGATAATTATCGCAAAGCGCACTTAGCGCTGTTTTTTTTTATCGCCGGCTATCTCTGGATTTCATCGCTGAGATAACGTGTTATTATCAACGCTTATCTCCAAGGCGATAAAAAATCCAGCGATAGCGGCGAAACCCAGCAATAGCTCAAGAAATCCAGCGATAAATTCACTGCGCTAATGAAAAGCTTGCTAATAGGCAGGTGAGGACTTAACCTTACAATCCACCTCCCATTGACAAGATGGTTAAGTCAAGTTTTTATCAGGTGTTAAATTCCAGCGATAATCGCGGTTAGCGCGACTTTTTTTATCGCTTCGTGGGCATTGATAATAGGGAGAAGTTGTGTTTGCGACTGTTTGCAGTTGCTTTTAGTTGGGAACGCCTACTTTGCATGTCATTAGCGATAATTATCGCTGACATGCAATGCAAAGCGGCAACAAAATGGCCGCTATCGCCATTAAGCTGTCGCTAACAGCTGTTAGCGACAGCTTGCTAATAGGGCGATAAAAATATCGCCGCTTTAGCGGCAAAAAGTGCCGCTAAAGCGGCGATAACGCCCTTGCTAATATGCCCCTTGCTCTTTTGTTACGTGTTAGTCCTTGCTCTATTTCTTCCAGTTTATGATTGTTTCGGTCTATATGGTACACCTTAGGAAAAACGATAGCAAAATAACAACTTCCATACCAATGGGCAGGCAATCTATAATAAGCTTTCTTGCCACACACATAATAAATTCCTGTAAAGACAGGATCAGTTCCACCCTTCAATCCCCAACCTCCAGTAATTTGGAAAGTATGCTCACATTCACTAGAACCAATAAAGTAGTTATTATAGTTAGTCTTAGTTCTAAGCAGACAAATCTTCCCTTTCTGCGACCAGTCCAAGGACATTGCAGCGTATTTTTCGCCCTTCTCATAATTTCCTTCTCTAAAGTCCCATGGTGGTATTCAGGACTTTTGTTCAGCAGCTTTCTTTTGGAAACTTTCTCTTCTATTTTCTACCATCTCTACGGAAATTTTCTCTTCAACCCTTAAACTACTTGTTAAATTATTCTTGTAAGCATATTCTATGTCTAAAGTTTTAGTAATATGTAAAAATACTCCCATATACCATGCATTCTTACCACTTAACACATTGTTTAATTCTTTAATAACAGCAATTTCTGAAAAACTCAGGGGCATATTAGCAAGAAGCTCGTTAAAATTATCGCCGTTTTAGCGGCAGGAAACTGCCGCTAAAGCGGCGATAATGGGCTTGATAATATGCGTTATAGAATTCCAATAGAAGCCCAGGTTAGATGTGCAGGACATCTAACCTGGGCTTCTATTGGAATTCTATAACGCATATTATTAAGCCCATTATCGCCGCTTTAGCGGCAGTTTCCTGCCGCTAAAACGGCGATAATTTAACGAGCTTCTTGCTAATATGCCCCTCAATCTATATTGGAATAGTGATACTCAAGTTTCCCCGTTACATAGAATAGGCTAGTAAGTATACTACAAGACACACCATAGGTTAATGGAAGGTGGTGATAACTGATAAGTCACCCCTTCAGAAACAGACGAAGGTAATTGCATGCACACATAACAATCACTCACATTCACAGTTTCAACATACTCATAGAGCAACTTGGTAAAGACGTTTAACGAGAAATCACTAATTGATTTATCATGATGGAGAATGCTTCCATCAAAGGGTACTATTTTAGTAATTGGGGTTTCGTTAGTGACATCATTCATTCTTTCACTTGTTACATCATTAGTATTGTTTCTTTGGTCAGTTACCATTAGAATAGGTATAAGGAGGACAGTTAATAATATCCACATAAATGTTAATAACAAGACACTGCACAAGCAAGCTTTAACACACCTATGTTTTAGACTAGATTTTGGAAGTTCAGTCACTTCTTCTTCAGCCATTTTCTTTCTATAAAAAGAAAAATCTATCTATACTTCTAAATTTCTAAAAAATAATTCAAAAATAAATTAGTAGTGTAATTCAAACTTCAAGGCTTTCTTCTTTACACCTCTTTCTTTAGTCTTTTTCTTCAGTTTGCTTTGAATTTTTTTATTTCATTTTCTTTAAATGTAACCCTGGGCATAGTACTACACTAGCATAACAACAAAATCATCAACATCTACAAATGCTTTGATAAAGCAATTTTACTAACCCTGGGCGTAGTTTGCATAGTAGCACTACACGTAGCAAATTAGGGCATCTTGCACAGTGCAAGTCATGATAAAATAAGTATCTCTGGGGCATATTAGCAAGAAGAGGCGATAATCATCGCTAACCCTGCTTAGCGTGATTATTTTTATCGCCGGCTATCGCTGGAATATATCGCCACGCTAACGTTGTATTAGCAACGATTAGCGCTATGGCGATGAATATTCCAGCGATAGCGGGGAAATGGGCCAACATCGCTGAAAAACCAGCGATGTTGCATGGAGAAGGGAGAACACCTTGCTGATACGACCCTGTGGTCGTATCAGCATAATCCACCCCCCATGTTAGGTATGGCTAACACCTGCTAATTGCAGGTGTTAAATAAATGGCGATGACCTCGGTTAGCGCGACTTTTCACGTCGCTAACTGGGGCCATGGCCACCTTGCTAATAGGCGATAGGCCTGTTAGCGAGTGTTTCCCAGGTTTGTTCGTCGGGAACGCCCACTTTGCATGTCATTAGCGATAAATATCGCTGACATGCAAAGCGGTAAAAAAACGGGCGCTAATGCCCGCAAACTGTCGCTAACTGCTGTTAGAGACAGTTTGCTGATAGGACGATATAAATATCGCCGCTTTATGCCCCTCTTTCTTTATATACTAAAATGCATATAGACATTTCACAAAAGTGAAAACAATAAATTAACAAGCAGTGAGAGAGGTGATGATTTTGGGATCCTCCCTAACCTAGGGAGAGAACCAAGCAGATGCCTTGAAAACAAAAAGCAAATCTTGTCGAACGATTCGGTGGTGGTCCCATCCTCTTAGGACCACCCCAAGCACAGTTATTGGCAAAAATACAATCCCAACCAAAGGCCCTGCAAAGCATTATGGGACGAGATTAGCAGTGGGCAGTGAATATTATAGTATCCAATATCAAAATAATTCTACAAAGAGTGGAGTGAATTCCAGAGCCCCCCCCTGCTTTGTGACAGTCAGGACCGCTTGCTCCTTGTCTTACCGCCGTCTTTACAGGCTGCCTTACTACGCTGCACTGCGACATTGTCTCTTAATTAGGTGTGGGTGGGTGGGCGTTAGTGTCTTTGCTCTATCAGTGAGCATACTGTGGGGCAGTGCTGCTTATACCCCTCACCTTTGTCTCTGTTGCCCCCTCATAAGGCAATTTGAACAATACCCCGGCTCCTAATTGGCCCTTGGAGGTTCGCACCTTTTTTGTGTCTTTTGGTGCTCAGCTGGCGACCCCAATTTCCGGTGTGGGGGTAGGAGGAGGGGTCCTCCCTTTTCCTGTTTTGCCCCCAAAACTGGTTTTCCAGGCACAGGGCGTCCATTAAGTTGCCAGTCAGCCCTTTATGCCCTCTTTCAGGGCGGTCTCTGCCATCGCTCACACATAGTCCCTGTGTTGGCTTCCCTCCTCATGCACCAGATTTGGAGAACCACTGGACTTACTTTGCATGTGCGCAGCCCGGGCTGGCATTTTGCACTCAGGGGCGTACTGGGTGCCCGCCCGTTCTCCCCCCTCTCCTCACCACCATAATGATGTTATCCCTCCGGTCAGGATGCTTCCAGCAGTTTCTGCTTCCAGCTGAAGATGACCGAGTGCCTGGCTGGTTTTCCCCACCTCTGGGAGCACACCTGCTCCATCATTGTGCTTCTTTTGGTTGCGGCTGCTTCTCCCGATGCTGCTCTGCCCTGGCTTTTCTTTGGCATCCGCAGGTATTTGGGAGGAGGACAAGGGTCCTCGGGCGCTCCCCATCTTCACGGACCTCGGGACACGTCATTGATGGTTTACAGACAAGCAACTCGCCATGGTTGAGCCTCTGCAGAGTGCTCAGCGTGTGGCCATCCTCGCCCGGCTCTCTAGCGCCCCCAGTGGGTGTAGTTTTAATCTCACTCACTTTTTAGGTCTCGCCTGCGCTGCTCTAGGAGGGCCTTTAGCCATCGGTCTTCACTTTTCAAGCACTGCACTCGTGCTTGTGGCGGCATCCACCTTGCGGGAGCGAGCAGCGGCATGCCACAAGCACGAGTGCAGTGCTTGAAAAGTGAAGACTGCTCTCCCAAGCGCGCGCGCACCACTCGCGGGCTCACCTCCTGCTCCCCCTCTCTCTCACAACCTCTTCCTCGTCCTAAATCACTCCCTCCTCCTGGCACCCAATTTCATGGATCTTTTATCATTCACTTTCACACAAAACAAACAACACAGCGGCTGTCTGCTATGGGAACCGGCCGAGCTCAGGAGGGGGGCTCAGAGCTCCAACTCATTTCACTCGGCGGCCATTTCACTTTTCCACTTAGCGCCGAGGCTTGCGGTAGTCGCAGTGCTCGGCAGACTGTGTGTCCAGTCAAATAATTAAGACAATGTTTTTGAGTTAGCGCATATTATAGCAGTTTTTACCGTCTGTGTAACAGGTGTTGGCAAATTAAGTCTACTCGATTTATCGACATTTGAGGGATAAACTATCGAGTTGGCGCTACAGGTCACTACACCTTTTAGTGGTTAGACGGTATCTCGCCCAACAGTGTTGAGGTTTTTTTTCTACTATGAATCGTGGTGGTGTATATTTTCTTCAAGTAGAAATATTTGCTAACTGAAATGGGCTGGAGAACATGTATGCTGAAGGTGTTGAAAGGCTTACATGCTCCTTTCTCTGTGGTTTCTGTTCTCTGACTTTGCCTGTAGCCTTAATTGCTTTTCAGCTCTTGTTCATTTGGCTGCCTTCAGAAGCCCACAGATCACTCTTGCTGGGAGGGGGTTGGCCTGGGGCAAGTAAGTAAAGTGGATAAACCTCCCCCTCCTGTGGTAACCTCGGTGTGCTCTTGCGGGGTGATCTGTTCAGAGCTACGATACTGGCAGCATTCCGCCGGAATGTTGTCTCTTCGTGCATTGTACAGACCACGCTGTTCCGTCCCCCACACCAGGAAAATCACTTTCCCTTTAACGGAACTCTACCTTTAATCCACTTTGTAACGCCCATTGAGCGTTACCACTCTACCACTTCTCTTCTTCTCTCCCTCTCCTCTCTGCGGCCTCTCCGCACCACCTAGCTCTCTTCTTCTCTCCGTCTCCTCCCTAACCTCCTCTTTGTGGCCTCTCCGCGCCATCTCTCTTCTCCCTCAGTTTCTCTGACCGCCTCTGTGAGTCACGGCATAACACACCGAGGCAAGGGAGTTTACCGTTGTTATTTAGAAGATAGATTGTTTCCAAAAAGCGCGATTTACATCACTATGCAGCCCTTGCCAGAGACACTAGGAAACAGGATGGTATTACATGTGCATTTTCCTGAAACATACATTTTCTTTCTTTCTGCAACTATTTTTAAGTGTATCTATTGATAGACTCTCTCTCTCAATAACTAACTCTCTAACTATCTCTCTCTCTCACTAAATAACTCTCTCTCTCACTAACTAACTCTCTCTCTTACTACATAACTTTCTCTCTCACTAACTCACTCTCTCACTCACTCACTCACTAACTTACTAACTCTCTCACTGTCTCACTAACTAACTAACTAACCAACTCTATCATTAACAAACTAACTAACTCGCGAACTATCTCACTAACTGTTACACAGGTACTATTTCCCAAGCTTCAGCCTCCTGTTATTTATGCCTCCCCATAACAAAAAAAAACCATAACAAGCAAGCATTAGCACACGCAGAAACAAGTTGCCAGCATTTAAAGAACAAAATAAGATCAAGACATTATTTATAAGTAATACTTTTTTTAATATAATATTTCACTTGTACGTAATGCTTTCTTGGTCATATATAAGGTAACAAAAATGCTTTAAACACTTCTTTATTATAACTTTGCAGCATTCTACAAACTAATGTACAGCACAGCTTAAAACATAGGCAAAGTCAATATTTCTGGCTAAACACTTATAAGGTCCCAAAGGCGAGACCTATTGGCTATGCCAATGCTTGTTAATTATGTTATTGTCCAACATACATACATATTTAGACGCCAATTGAGTAGCTTGCACCAGCTGAGAATGTTAACACAATGTGTTTTTGGTCACTGAACTAGCGTTACAATGAGTGTGTGTGTGTTTGTGTGTGAGTGTGTGTTTGTGTGTGTATGTTTAATCTCACTCACTTCTTAATTCTGTTTATTCTGTTTATACTACAACATACATGCAGAATTGGAAGTCAGCTGAGAGTTTCGCGCCTCGGGGAAGTATTTAACACGCTGTTGTCCTGGTCACTTAACTGGCATAAAATCACTTTAATACTTTTAGCTGTGGGTGGTAAGTGTGCCTCAGAGTAGCAGCAGTTTTCGACATGCTCACACCTGGGATGCAAGGCCTGCACGTCACCTGACAGGGTCTAGTGTAGTGGCCCCTGCAGACAGGGGTCATGCGCCATGGAGGCAGCACGCACCGCCGTAAGGAAGGATGATACATCCGGTACTGCGTGGGGACTGGTAAAGGAGGTCCTTCCTGTCAGAGCTGCTTGTCGCTGGCCTCGTGACCGGGACAGAAAGACGTCAGGCGCGCTCACTGCTGCGTGCTTAATTTGAGCCGGTGCTTTCCAGTGCTAAGCAGCACCAGCCCTTAATTGGTTTACTGTGCTCGGCCCCGGCACCTAATTGTCAACACCATACATAGAAAAGTCTACCACATGGTGGCGCTGCTCATCTAATTTAGAGATGAGCAGAACAATGGTTGTTTAGGAATACAATATACATTAAAATTGCTAATGCCTGCCTCCCCAGCCATTCCTTTAGCTTTGGGGACCTGGAATAATCTGAACCGTCGCACTTGCAGGCGAGAGAGATGTTTAGTAGTTGTTTTGGCAGCGATGACAAGGGCGATGGGTGGTGCACGCTGCAGTGGCCTCCTAGTCAGAGCCCTGGCACTTAATATTTTACAAATTAAGCACTGCTGCTGCTGGTGATACAAGGAGACAGCAGGCGCCTCTTGTGTGTTCAGGGATCAGTCCCTGGCTGATGATGTCACAGCAGGAACAGCCTCGGACCACAAACATTTCTGCTCTTCCCCCAGCTTGCCGGAGCCACCCACAGCCGAGCTACCCCGGAATTGGATAGTACCATCTTGTTGGTGGGGCAGGAGGCTGTTGGTGTGCGGGGTTAAGACTGAGACGAGAGGTAAAGGATGTGGTGAGGTGTTAAACATTAGTGCCAATATCGGCAACACACCCCACCGCAAACACAGCAATCTCCCCATAAAATAAACACACCAGACACCTTGTTTGTGGAGAAACATTGCTGCAGGTTTATTTGCATAACAGAATATGCCAAAATGGTGGGACAACTTAAGGGCGATCCAAGGGCAGGCAGCGAAGACACCCCTAAGCTGCCCTGCCCACCTGAAGAGCCAAATTGCACCGTGGCCCAAACCAATCACTGCTCACCATTTTGGGGGATTACCCCTTGCCACATGTGGACCGCCAGTACACCCATTTACTCATGCCCCATGAGGGGGCAGAGCGTATCCAGGCAAGCCCCCGGTTGCTCAGGTTTACAACCGCCCGCAGAACTAACGGGGCGCCGTGGTTCCTCCAGGGTCCTGCTTTAAGGACTTCCTGGGGCTATTTGGCATTTGCACCCTTGTTGTGCTCCTGAAGAGGGTACCCCTATGTACCATTCAGCCTCTGGATTGCCCTGTAACTCTGCCTGCAACACAAATTAACAGGTTAACAACCTACCTACCCCAACCACCCTCCAGCAGTCATGCCGGGTAAGCAGTAGGGAGGGGAACGGCGTGAAGATTTGCGCCAAAGAGAGCGCCAGTTAGGCGGGAGTGGTAGATATACCTGGCTCCCCGCCCACTGGCGCGCCGGATATAACGCGGGCCGCGCCGGACCCAGAGAGGGTCCCAAACAATGAAACGTGCGTTGTGTGCCTTCATGTGGTGCTAAGGTGGCCGCCCTCCTATGGGGGCCCCCTGCGTGGGCCGCGGGCAGACACATAGTGCCAATATCAGCAACACACCCCACCCGCAAACACAGCAATCTCCCCATAAAATAAACACACCAGACACCTTGTTTGTGGAGAAACATTGCTGCAGGTTTATTTGCATAACAGAATATGCCAACATGGTGGGTCAACTTACGGGCGATCCAAGGGCAGGCAGCGGAGACACCCCTAAGCTGCCCTGCCCACCTGAAGAGCCAAATTGCACTGTGGCCCAAACCAATTGGTGCTCACCATTTTGGGGGATTACCCCTTACCACAGGTGGACCGCCAGTCCACCCATTTACTCATGCCCCATGAGGGGGCGGAGCGTATCCAGGCAAGCCCCCGGTTGCTCAGGTTTACAACTGCCCGCAGGACTAACGGGGCGCCGTCGTTCCTCCAGGGTCCTGCCGTAAGGACTTCCTGGGGCTATTTGGCATTTGCACCCTTGTTGTGCTCCTGAAGAGGGTACCCCCATGTACCATTCAGCCTCTGGATCGCCCTGTAACTCCGCCACAGCTCTGGGTGTGGTCCGCGTCACACCCAGGGCCCCCCACCAAGGCAGGCATACTTACTTACACCCGGCTGATTCTAGGGCGCCACCCAGGTCCAACAAGAACAGATCCATGCCCACTCTAGACAGGTGGACCCCATCCTCATCAAAATACCCAGTGGATTTTGCATGCAACAGGCCGTGCCTAATAAAACCAAAACCCCTCTGCCCAGTGAATTTGCGCATGGCACTGTTTACTCTCCTGCGCGAAATTTCTATGGCCTCACCCGTCTTTGCCCCTTGCCAAACTAAACGTGGGGTAATCTCGGACCACCATAATTTGCATGACCCCAATTGGTTGCTTAACTTACACATGTCGGATTTCTTCTCTTGCAGCAGGGCCGTCCTACCCAAAAAAGTCAAATCATTGCCTCCCAAGTGTATGACCAGAATGTTGGGAAGGGATTCGCCTTCCGCTAGTCTGTGCCGCTGCTTCTTCAGCAAGCTGTGCCAGCGCATGCCTGGGAACCCCAACCAGACTATCTCTGTGAAGGAAAACCCATGCTTCCACTTCCTGCTTTCCACCCATCGTGCCACTCTCGAGATGTAAGAATGGCAAATCACCCAGACCTTTGATCCTGGCAAAATAAAGAAATGCAAGGTTGCCAAACACATTTATTGAAGCACTGCACACAATTCTATAAAACTACTCAAAATTGCACATAGTTTACACAAATTCCACACTGCACCCCACAAAAAACGTGTCGCTGCACAAGGTTGCAGTTGGTATACTCATGCCTCCAGCGCACTCCCCATGGTGGCCTACGGGCGGATGTAACGCTTGAAATACTGGGATTCCCATCGCCCATCCTGCATGATGCGGTCCTCTGACATGCCCACCTTAAACGCTGAAGTAGCTGCCCCTATCCTGAAACAGTGACTGCAAAAGCGCTTGCCCGGACCTGCATTGCCTGATAGTACTAAGCACGACTTCATGACCTGCTCAACTTGAAATTTAGTAAGGGGTGTGCGCTCAGCATGAATCAGTAAGTGGCCCTCCCCAGAAGGGCGAAGGGCCAGGTAGGCAGTGACCAAGCCCACTGGGCAATACCTCTTATCCCTCAGTTGGTGCAACCAGATCACCTTCCCCTGCCCAGCCTGGTCCGTTTTGGATCTTCTAACTAGGATTCTAAGGAATGCACCAGATAGCACTCTGTCCTGTCCCCGTAATGCTGCTCCCGATGTATCTGTCTTGGACCTTACCACTAATTCGCTGATCCTCAGGGCCCCAAAAAATGCCAGGCTGAACGTTGCTGAGAAGAGGGCGGCTTCAAAAGGAGAAAAGGTTGCCTTGTGTACAATATCAATCATATCCTGCAATGTCCTAAACTCAATGCGGGACCTGGTGTCAGGAACCCGAGAATCTCCCTGAGCCCAACTCTTTAGTGCCGCCCTAATAAGGAATGACTTAGTGGGATCAGGCTGGCCCCTAAACTTAGTAATGACTCACTGCCACCAAGTGGCCAGAGATCCAGGAGTGGCTCTTGCCCTGGTCATTAGCCCACACTATAAAGGTCTGGACCTTGTGCTCCAAGGATGTGAACCCTTCCTCCCAGGCCCCCACCACCTTGCAGAAGATGACAACACAAGCCTTGTAACGTTTCCTGGTCCCTGGTGCTAAGGAAAGCTCCCCTAGTTCCCTCAGTCGTTGTTCCACTTGAGAAGGAACCAGAGGTGAGGTGGGAAAGGGGTCATCTCCTCTCTCGCTCTCCGCCACGCCTCCCGGAAACGGCGCCACTGAAAACAAGAGAAAGCATCAGCTGCTACGTTTTGCACCCCCTGAATATGTCTTGCCCTGCATTCCACATTGTTGTAGAAGCAAGCCCGCACCAGTTCCCTCAACTAGCATAGCACCAAGGGACAATTTGCAGTTTGTCATGTTATCTGACCAGAAGAGCACCCGTTTGGCTGACAGTACCTTAGGCCAGAGATGGAAAGCGACAACTATTGGAAATAGTTCCAAAACAGTCACATTGACCGTGATCTTTTTCTTGTGCCATGCATTCGGCCACCTTTCAGCACACCACTTACTCCCCAAAATTGCACCAAAGCCCTCCCTGCCCACTACATCCGTGAACAGGCATAGCTCAGGGCTGCCAGCCCAGGGGGCTCTCCAAATGACTGATCCATTAAAATTGGCTAAGAACTCTGCCCACATGCTGAGGTCTTTCCTCATTCCTTTGCTCAACCTAACCATGTGGTGTTTCTTCTTGACTTTGGCCGTGGCCCTGGCTAACCTCCTTGCAAAGACCCTACCAGCTGGTATCACTCTTGCTGCAAAGTTCAATTTCCCTAACAGGCTCTGGATAGCTCCCAAGGTGACCTTGCCTTGTACCAGGGCTACCTGAATATCCTGAGCTAACTCATGAACCTTGTCTAATGGCAGCCTAGACTCACCCGCAATAGTGTCCAATTCAATACCCAGGAATGGCCCTCAGTCTTACCGGGTGCCAGAGGGACCCCCAAATGTTTGGATAACCTTTCAAAATCCGAGAGAGCTTTCTTGCAGTCCTGCGTGCCCTCCCCCCCAATGAAAAGGAAATCATCAAGGTTGTGGGTAGCCCCTTTCACATTGTAGGTCACCTGGAGCGCCCATTGCAGGAAGCAGCTGAAAGCCTCAAAATACGCACAGGAGACTGCGCAACCCATGGGCATGCATCTGTCATAGTAGTACCTGCCCTCCAATTTGAAGCCTAGTAGATGCTGCTACTCGGGTGGACAGGCAGTAAGTGGAACGCGGATTCAATATCTGCTTTCGCTAACAAAGCCCCCTTCCCTGCCCTCCTGACCAAATCCAATGCTACATCAAGGGTGCAGTAAGACACAGAGCAGGTGCCATCCTCCAGACCATGATTCACCGATTCCCCTTCCGGGTAGGACAGGTGGTGGATCAACCTGAATGCCCCTGGGTCCTTCTTGGGTACCACCCCCAGGGGGGAGACAACAAAGTTGTCCAGCGGGGGCGGGGGAAGGGACCAGCCACCCTACCTAGCGCCCGTTCTTTTTCCAACTTGGCCTGCACTACTGCTGGACGCTCCTTCGCAGACCTGAGGTTGTCTGCTTCACGGCTCTTCAGGGGGCCGACATAGGGGATCCTAAAGCCTTCAGTAAAACCAGCCCACAGCAGCTGACCATCCTGCTTTTTGGGGTACCGGCTGAGTAATGGCATGAGGTTGTCCAGGGCTACCGGAGACGGGCCCTTGACTGCACACCCAGGTGCTGCGATGCTGCCTGAGTGGGGAGGGGGGTCATCCTGAATTCGGGGGGCAGGGACAACAGGGAAAGAGCCGAGCAATGGCGCCAGGGGAGGGGGAGGTGGTGCGTGAGATGAGCACTCAACTGTCCTGCTTGAACTTGCCGGGTGGCTGCTGCTCGTACTTGCTATAACAGGACGCCCCACATTTCTTGCAGGTGTGTGTGAACTTACATGTTTTGCCCCAGGTGCACGATCCGGCATTAAACAACCTACAAGTCCCTGAGAACGTGCGTGTAAAACCGCCCCTCTGGCTCCCTCCCCCACACGCGTCCCGAAAGGGCTGTTTGAAGTTGCGCCTCCCCGCCTGAAACGAACCCCTTTGCTGAGTGCCCACCCTGGTATTTGGTGTGGTGATCCTTGCTCTGCGGCTTGTGCTGCTTGCCCATATGTTCCATCCAGAGTTGAACCTCTTTCTGGTCCCAACCCATCTCAGGGCACATGGCCATCTTTTTTCTAAACTCCCTGTCGTAATTATACCAGCCCATGCCTTCCCGCTTGAGAGCCTCATTGTGAATGGTCCTAGAATACTGAAACAACCCCAGGCCCAATTCTGGGTGTTTCTCCATTATAACCGCCGACAGTATGGAGAAAGCCTCTAGCCAGTTCTCAATTGTTTTGTCCGGCCAGGTTTGGTACTTAACCTTCTTTTCCTCATCTTTCCCACCCATTTTGCTCGTGTCCAGACCATCCTGCCCATGCATTAAGAGAGTAAAGATATCGATGAAGTCCCGCCGCCAAATCCCTTCCTTGGCGGCCAGGGGGACCTGCCAGGCTAGGGAGCAACAACCAGACAACCGGGGTGCGATGGTGATGGGATGAGGGGTGATCGGTGGCGGCGGCGGTCCCTGCTGTGGGGCCCTGCGGCGGCAGGGTTTGCGGAGCCCTGAGCAGGAGTAGCGATGGGCGCCGCAGGAGGGGGGGGCCGGCGTACCCTCAGTTGCCGCCGTCTGGGCTAGAAGGGGAATAGGGGTGGGAGCGCTGGTGGGAGCTGGTGCACTACTTTATGCTCCTGTAGCTACTGTTGGTAACACCGGCCCCGTTTGCTTGACCCCATCCATGGTAATTGCCGGCGTAGCCTCTGCTGGGACAACACCTGGTGTCTGGGGTTCGCTTGCCTGGTTCACCCACACTTTAGCAATTGCTTGTCCCCCCTCCCCACCAATGATTGGGCTGCTGTTAATCGGTGGGGGGCCGTGCCCTGCAATACTGGATTTAAATTCTGCCATGAAACTCACCATTGTGTCCATGAGCTTACCCATCTTGTCCATGTTAGCGGTGTTTGATGCGACCGCACTACTGTCTGTAAAGGCTACTGGCCCCAGCACCGGGCAAGGGAGGGTGGACGTCACTGGAGCGGCTTCTCGGAGGGTCTATTGCGCTCTACCTCTGGGTGCCGGCGGATCGGCAGGAAAGTCCTTATTGGTCGGCCTGCGAGCCCATTTCAGCCTGAAAGGCCCAGCCTCCGAGCTCGGCTGTTGCTCAAGAACAGGACCATTGACGACGACCCCCGAATCATCCGGTTTGTGCGAATTCAAGATCCCTTTCGCCCATGCCAAACCCTTGGTCTTGGCCAACTGCATGAATGCCGCCCATTGCGCATCCTGCGACGCTCCTGGCAGCGAATCCTCCATGGTGGACATCTGCGAAAATAGGGGGGGGGGCCCTGGCTATCCATGCCGCTCTTTGTAACGAAGGTCACTGAGACCAATCTGAGGAGAAAAAGCTGTGTGTAAGAAAACACCGCATCTGCATAAATGATGTCTTGACTGGCCCTTTGTGTGCCCCTTGTGTCCACCACGTCTTCGCTCCACACCCCGCCTCCCTGTACTTACTAATGAGGTGAATTGACTTTGTCGTGACCTGATGCCGGTGTTCGCACTACCGAAAGATCGACGATTACTTCTGCATGCGAAGACGAAAACGAAACGTTAGCCACTAATCCCTGCATTTATGCGATCACAGTTGCATCGGCCTTGACGGTTTGACAACTCCCCCTAGTTTTGTTCACCCGCATCCCCTCTTGACCACCCCACCGGGAGTTCAGGCGATGGACTCTCCCACCCCGCCTCCCTGCTCTCGCGCGCCCTGCACAACGCATAGACAATTGCCGCCTAGACACGGGTCGCTCCTCTTATGTACGAGCTGCTCCTGTAATAGATAAATAGTTATAATCTTCCCCAGGTCCATTCACCCGCCCCGTGGTGACCCTCTTTACGCTGCCGCTAGCGCCGCTGGGTGTGCACCCATATACCCTGTACCTGCTGGGGACAACCCGGTCCTCTCGTGCACGCTCACAATGTCGCCATTCGTGATGAGCTCGTATCTGACAGCTAGCTGGGGACACAAATACAAACGTTAATGCACAATTCCCCCTCCATTGCACAAGGTGCGCCAACTATCCCGCACCTTCCTCCTGGTCTCATGGCCTTGCTAGTCCTTGCTACCTGCACAGGTGAAAAAAGGGGGGGGGCGCTGTCAAACCCACTACTAACTAAGGACTACCTTGTACCTAAGTACTATGGCCCCCCTATACTTATAGTGCCTTCTAATTTGTGCCTTAATGGCGGCGAGAGGAGGGAGGCCCAAGGGCTCTCGTGAATTCCCCTACCCCACATGCGTGTCCACGTACCAGATACTGATTGATGGTCAGTAACAAATTAGAAGCGATGTCGCGTGTCTGTGGTGTTTATAATTAAATCTTGCCTACCGCACCAAATTAATAACAATAGGTCTCCTGATTGTCTGCACACTTTCCATGCACAACATGTACCAAATTTCCTACACACGCCATGCTTGGTGGTTTGTGTTCCATAATCCTGGAAGGCGCAGTTTCGAATTTCTCAAGGGTGAGTATTGATAGTGCACCCGAAGTGAACAGAAGTGGCACATTAGGGCTTGCCGAAGCGTAAGAGTGTCAGATGGTCGCGGACCCCTCCCCCTCGCCACGTGACACGGGAGAGCCGAGACGGCAGCCGCTGGGCCTCCTGGCGGTCCCAGCCTGCCCCAACGACCTAAAGCTGTTTCCTGTTCCTAAGATTCCGTTCGCCTTCAAGACTCACTCGCCTCATGCATGCAAGCATACACAATACCGGTACTGGCCCACTCAGGCACGCATGCGCAGCATGCAATACATTCGATTTATTTATGTTTCTGCCTGGTGGGGAACTCCTACTGCTGTTCGCTCCGCTGCACCGCCTACACTCGCACCTGCTTCAACAGGCTTTAATATTAGGGGCAGGCGGGCCCCGGCCGGGCGGGGCCAGCCGGGCCCGCGGCGCGGAGCGGGAGGCCGGCGGCGGCCCAGCACGTGCTCGCCCCTCGGCCTCGTGGGCTCCCGCGTAATGGGCAAACCTGATCAATTCAGTGCCCTAGATTCTTTCAGATCACACAAGCAGTTAAGACTTTTTAAAAGTCCCAATCTATCCAATTTGGGCACGTTATACGATAATCACTGGTATCGCTACTCAGGGGACCAGTGAAAAGCAGCATGAAAGATACATAAACCAAATGCACCATAAATGCATAATAATGCAGGGACAATTGAAATGAAGTTGAAGAGTCGAAGCTGATGTATCAAACCGTTCATCTAAGAGATAGTGAATCACCTCAAGCCCTCCTTGCTTCCGCTCTCAACGACCCTCTCTTCCTTGCCTCTACAATGTATTCACCATGGATACCTCACACACAATTCATTCTACGAAACATCCCAATAGCCATGTTCCATATTAAAAGGATGTTCCATATTAAAAGGATAAGCCGCAGGGGCAGCAGTGACCTATTGATAAGCAGATACCACATCGATATAGTTAAATAAACACCGAGCCCAATAAAATGGGACTAGCGATTGGGAATTAGTGCCGCCCGCCCGGCCTCGTGGGCTTCAGGGCAATTGGACCGCACGGAAGGATGTGCTACCATCTAACTGCCCAGGCGGATTCGCTATCCTGGAGCGGCAGGGCTCGGAGATAAACAGCGGCCCGTCCTGCGTCCGCATGCCGCCCTTACATGCTTCCATTAGTTGCGGTGGTGGGGGGCGCGACGGCTGTGAGGGGTGTTACGGTTATTGGTGGCACCTCACCACGGAAACACTCAGTCGGAGTTGCTACTTGTCGCTCTGCAACCCCCGCCCAACCACCCTGCATTGCACACACAGGGGCGCACCTCTGTCCCCGACCGGGTATCGAACCCTTTACCCACGCTTCCTACCCCACCAGAACCAAACACTCGATGGGACATAGCGCTCCGCCCAACCAGGGTGCGGGACGCTAAACTCCGGGAGCTGTACAACCCCCCCACTTGGCGGACTGAACCCCAGGCAATGGCCGGGCGTTAGTCACCATGCAAGCTGAGGAGGTAGGAGGGGGTGGGCTGGGGGGGGTCATCGACTCACCATGAGGCACAGCTCCTGGACCCAACGACGACACGTCCAAACGGCGTGAAGGTTTGCGCCAAAGAGAGCGCCAGGTGGGCGGGAGTGGTAGATATACCTGGCTCCCCACCCAGTGGTGCGCCGGATATGATGCGGGACGCGCCGGACCCAGAGAGGGTCCCAAACACTGAAACAAGTGTTGTGTGCCTTCATGTGGCACTAAGGTGGCCGCCCTCCTATGGGGGGCCCTGCTTGGGCCGCGGGCAGACACAGTTGCCTGGGATAGTAAAACATATTAAAAGCAGTTTAACCTGAATGGCTCGAGACAAGTGCGAGGTGCACTGCTGTTTGCACGGCCTCAACACAGACAGCCCGTGTGCCCCTCTGAAGGTTGACATCATGGGCGTGGGTCACACTCAACGATGCCAAATCTCGGCTCAGGTGACTGGATATCTAGGCTTATGACATCATACGCAGTAAGACATTACACACTGGGAATTGTGAGCCCGTGCATAGAAAGTGGGTGGATGACTCTAGGATTCCCGCTACAATGGTCAGGACCCAATGACGCAAATGGCACGTGCCCCACTAATGGTTACACCCAGGAGCCATTGGAAAAAGGATAATTGAAGTTGTGGATGGAGGTCTGTGCCGAAGAGTTTCTGTTCCCGGGACCGCAGATACCGCTTGTTTAAAACTCTCCAAACTATAGGACGGCAATCATACGCCCTGCCTTGAGAAAGCCCTCGGCCATTCGGCCATCGGGCAAAACACGTGTCGGCTGTTTTTCGTGTGATTTCACTGTGGGAACGACTAATTAAAAAAGGCACATCCTGCCAACCAAGCAGATGCACATGAGTTTTGGAAATTATTATTCCTTTCATTGAATTTGATAAACCGGCACAGACCTCCATCCACAACTTCGACGTGCCTAGAAAGTGCACTGCAAATCAAGAATATATTCCAGTCGTGGCTAAAAAGGTAGGAGTGGCTGGAGGTGTCACAAGCAGCCCCTTATCAGCTTGTGTACTGGGCATTATAACTATGAATTCCCATGGTAGGAATATGTAAACCAACCAATCATTTTCTTCAAACAGTTATACTGCAGTGGCAGTCATGCGGCATTTCCTAGACCTTGTAACATTAGAACTCGCTCGTTATGATTTGTGAGTCATAGATTAATTCAGTTGTTAGGTCATTAAAATCATTAAAGTGCCATGGCGTATCTGTAGATATGTTTATATTTGGGCCAATCACAACGGGGCTAATAACAATCAAATCCTTAATAGATTGGAAGCCCTGGATGTGGTCCCGCACTCAGGGAAAGGATGCAGAACTGTCAGTTTACAAAAGTGTACCAGGCACGGATCACCGGAGGAGACTCCAGTCTACTGTTCTGAAGGAAATCGAAATAAAGCACGTTTTAGGTCTAGCTACAGACAGCTTTACCTGCCTGCCAGAACATTCAAAGTCAACAACAGTGTGCTCATCGTACCTTCACACACACACAGAGTGACCGAGCAGCATCTGTGACTACTATTGGTCCATCAAACATTCCACACAAAGAGTGCTCCAATCCATCATGGACAAGAGTAATCTCGCGAGGTTACACGGGACAGCAGAAGGTCAGGGCGAATGTGATGTCACACTTTCCAAGATGTAAACTCTGACGTCTCACTTGTTTCTTCAAACAGAGCACTATCCTCAAGACAAAACTTCGCTCCTGTTGGCCAGGAGGTTTTCATGGACCACGGTGGTCCGCAAGCACTGTTGAGCAAATGCATCCATAGGAAGAACCGCTGCTTGCTGGGGGGTCTGTTTCCTACACTCCCTACAGCAGCCCAAGAGGGTCCACACCGGACTCCCATTATCTCCTCGGCCTCCGGAGTCTCCATGCACCCACACTCACTGTGCAGACCCTGAGGGTCCACGCCGGACTCCCATCACCTCCTCGGCCTCCTGTGTCTCTATGTACCCACACTCTCTACAGCAATCCCTGAGGATCCACGCCTGACTCCAATCACCTCCTCGGCCTCCTGAGTCTCCCTGTATCCACACTCACTGTGCAGCCCCTGAGGATCCACGCCGGACTCCCATCACCTCCTCGGCCTCCTGAGTCTCCATGTACCCACACTCACTGTGCAGCCCCTGAGGGTCCACGCCGGACTCCCATCACCTCCTCGGCCTCCTGTGTCTCCATGCACCCACACTCTCTACAGCAACCCCTGAGGATCCACGCCTGACTCCCATCACCTCCTCGGCCTCCTGAGTCTCCCTGTATCCACACTCACTGTGCAGCCCCTGAGGATCCACGCCTGACTCCCATCACCTCCTCGGACTCCTGAGTCTCCATGTACCCACACTCCCTACAGCAGCCCCTGAGGACCAACACCGGACTCCCATCACCTCCTCGGCCTCCTGTGTCTCCATTTACCCACACTCCCTACAGCAACTCCTGAGGATCCACGCCTCACTCCCATCACCTCCTCAGCCTCCTGAGTCTCCATGCACCCTGTTGTGATTACAACATGACACGAAGGCAGGTTGGTCAGTGAATAGGTTTATTCCATTCAGCACATAGCGTCAGCGCGCCTCTTCCTTCAGCCAGCAGCCGCCAAACTCGCAGGACAAGAGCGCACAGTAAACTGCATTAGAACGTTGGTACAGTGGACGTTCTACAGAGGCACGCGGCCTCAATGACAGCGAGATCATAACATACCCCCCTTTCCTCTATACGCAGGTAGAGCAAAACAAGGAAGGCGTAAAATTAAAGGAACAGGAGGGAAACAGGGGGCAGGGGTGGAGGCGAGAGAGGCGAGAGAGATGAAAGAGGCAAAACATAGGCAATGAGAAAGGCATTAAAGGGAAGGAGCTATCTCCAGTGTGGACGATGTTGTCCAGTGGAGTTGTGGTGTAGTCAGCAAAGAAGAGTGGGCAGAGGCCATGTTACAAGATGAGGTTCTCAAGGGAGTCCTCAACCTCATTCTCAAAGGTGGGCGTAGGGAGAGCACATAACCCAGTAGTGTTAGACCCTTTAATGCTGTCATTGACGAACTATCCACCGTCGCTGATCAGATTGTCATGCGTGGCGATAAGAATAGGTTTATTCCATTCAGCACATAGCGTCAGCACGCCTCTTCCTTCAGCCAGCAGCCGCCAAACTCGCAGGACACGAGCGCACAGTAAACTGCATTAGAACGTTGGTACAGTGGACGTTCTACAGAGGCGCGCGGCCTCAATGACAGCGAGATCATAACACACCCACACTCCCTACAGCAGCCCCTGAGGATCCACGCCAGACTCCCATCACCTTCTCAGCCTCCTGAGTCCCCATGTACCCACACTCACTGCGAAGCCCCTGAGGGTCCACGCCAGACTCCCATCACCTCCTCGACCTCCTGAGTCTCCATGTACCCACACTCACTGTCCAGCCCCTGAGGGTCCACGCTGGACTCCCATCACCTCCTCGGCCTCCTGAGTCCCCATGTACCCACACTCAATGTCCAGCCCCTGAGGGTCCACCCCGGACTCCCATCACCTCCTCGGCCTACTGAGTCCCCCTGTACCCACGCTCACTGTCCAGCCCCTGAGGGTCCACGCCGGACTCCCATGATCTCCTTGGCCTCCTGAGTCTCCATGCGCTCATACTCCCTACAGCAGCCCCTGAGGGTCCACGCCGGACTCCCATGATCTCCTTGGCCTCCTGAGTCTCCATGCGCTCATACTCCCTACAGCAGCCCCTGAGTGTCCACGCCGGACTCCCATCACTTCCTCAGCCTCCTGAGTCCCCATGTACCCACACTCACTGTGCAGCCCCTGAGGGTCCACGCCGAACTCCCATCACCTCCTCGACCTCCTGAGTGTCCATGTACCCACACTCCCTACAGCAGCCCATGAGGATCCACGCCGGACTCCCATCACCTCCTCTGCCTCCTGTGTCTCCATGTACCCACACTTCCTCCAGCAACCCCTGAGGATCCATGCCTGACTCCCATCACCTCCTCGGCATCCTGAGTCTCCATGCACCCACACTCCCTACAGCAGCCCCTGAGGATCCACGCCGGACTCCCATCACCTTCTCAGCCTCCTGAGTCCCCATGTACCCACACTCACTGTCCAGCCCCTGAGGGTCCACGCTGGACTCCCATTATCTCCTCAGCCTCCTGAGTCTCCATGTACCCACACTCACTCTGCAGCTCCTGAGGGTCCACGCTGGACTCCAATCATCTCCTCGGCCTCCTGAGTATCCATGCACCCACACTCCCTACAGCAGCCCCTGAGGATCCATGCCGGACTCCCATCATCTCCACGGCCTCCTGAGTCTCCATGCACCCACACTCCCTACAGCAACCCCTGAGGATGCACGCCTGACTCCCATCCCCTCCTCGGCCTCCTGAGTCTCCATGCACCCACACTCCCCACAGCAGCCCCTGAGGATCCACGCCGGACTCCCATCACCTCTTTGGCCTCCTGAGTCTCCATGTACCCACACTCACTGTGCAGCCCCTGAGGGTCCACGCCAGACTCCCATCACCTCCTCGGCCTCCTGTGTCTCCATGCTCCCACACTCCCTACAGCAACCCCTGAGGATCCACGCCTGACTCCCATCCCCTCCTCAGCCTCTTGAGTCTCCATGTACCCACACTCCCCACAGCAGCCCCTGAGGATCCACACCGGACTCCCATCACCTCCTCGACCTCCTGAGTCTCCAAGCACCCACACTCCCTACAGCAGCCCCTGAGGATCCATGCCAGACTCCCATCACCTCCTCGGCCTCCTGAGTCTCCATGTATCCACACTCACTGTGCAGCCCCTGAGGGTCTACGCTGGACTCCCATCACCTCCTCGGCCTCCTGAGTCCCCATGTACCCACACTCACTGTGCAGCCCCTGAGGGTCCACACTGGACTCCCATCACCTCCTCGGCCTACTGAGTCCCCATGTGCCCACTCTCACTGTCCAGCCCCTGAGGGTCCATGCTGGACTCCCATGATCTCCTTGGCCTCCTGGGTCTCCATGCGCTCATACTCCCTACAGCAGCCCCTGAGGGTCCACGCCGGACTCACATCACCTCCTCGGCCTCCTGAGTCCCCATGTACCCACACTCACTGTCCAGCCCCTGAGGCTCCCATCACCTCCTCGGCCTACTGAGTCCCCATGTACCACTCTCACTGTCCAGCCCCTGAGGATCCACACCGGACTCCCATTATCTCCTCGGCCCCCTGAGTCTCCATGTACCCACACTCACTGTCCAGCCCCTGAGGGTCCACACTGGACTCCCATCACCTCCTCGGCCTACTGAGTCTCCATGCACCCACACTCACTGTGCAGCCAATGATTCACAACTGGAGTGCCGCTCTTGGGGCCGCCTCCACAGCAGCCATTTTCCTCTCTGAGACGGTGGAGGAGGGACGCTGCCTGAGACACAGACAGGAAGTGGAGGCAGCAGCAGCTGCAGGACTATGGCATGGAGGCTTTGGTTCTGGCAGCAGTACTTATGTTACTGGCATAATAGGACCCCCAATCATTGATGGGAGCAGCAGTACCCAATACAGCCTCCTGGCTAAAGCACAGACTAATCTTGAGCACATTTTACCTTGCCAGAGAGAAAGAGTACCCTAAACATCCTAACCCCCTGTCCGGAGCCCATCTCCAATCTAGGCTTAACCAACAGCAGTAGGCCATTGCTACCTACCTTCTCACTCTAGAACAGGAGCCTGTGATCCTCCACCTCCCCATGTTCCCCAGAGCAAGACCCTTTCTTAGTCTGTGCCCTTTTCCCCATTGCTGAACCCCAATATGTGTCCTCTGCCAACAAGTAGCCCACCTCCTTTCTCCAGCCTGCAGCACGCTGCATGTTCACAGCCGTGAATACCGCTGAGCAGCAGCCATCACCGTGCAGAGACGCTCATCACAGTTCACACCCTGAGGCCCTCAGAAATAGCCCACCTTTAGCTGCACCCTAGCAAAAGGCTGTCTTAATCTGTATCAACAAATCTATGGTTCATTCCTGATGTGTAGTGCCAAAGATGGACCAATGGTCATGCCCCATGTTAAAGGCACAGTTGCTGCTTTGAGTCCTCCAACACTAGGTGGATTCACTTAACCCTGAAACTCATGTCTTAGACACAAAACTGAGACCACAGTCCTGCCCACCTCTACTCTGTGTCACAAAGTCATGTCACACCCCTAATGTAAGCTCCCACTGCTGGACACCCACATCCATCAGAGACTTCTACCATTCACAAACACTGCTGTTAGAAGCCTCATGGCCCTTACCTTAAACCACATCTCCTGATAACATCTGGATCCTTTCACAGCCTGTATCCCCTAGCACTGATCTCATGCCTCCTCCAAGCACCAAACCCACCCCACTCAAAGACATGACCATTAACCTTTTCTCAACACTGATTCCTCAATGACCTGAGAGACAAATCAAAGCCCCCTTTGATAGGACTCATCTCTGACAGTACAAGCCATTTCACAGGCCTGCACACTCACTATTTTCCCTCAGTAACAGGCCTATGCTCATTGCACTTGTCCTTTTCACCCCACGAAAGGCCTCAACACTGTCCTTGTGTGAAGACTCTGCTCACAGTTTTCAGTTCTTCGGCTCTGGTACCGTTCACTGGCCTCTGTGCTGCAACCCAAGCTCCATTGAGGCTTTGTTCATAGGCCTCACTCCAGGCATAGGACGATTGCCCATGCCCGGGTGAGACCCACCAAAGAGGCAGTGGCAGTCTGCTGTGTTTTATGAATCTTTAGTGTGGCCAGACCTTTTCCTTCTGCTTCAGAGAAAGTGAAGTCTGCAGACCCCTCTTGGGTAAGGTTATCATTTATGTGAACCCCTAGAATCTTGTGCTGACATTCAGTGTGCTTGTTGATTGCACGTGCTCAGTGAATGTGTAGTGCATGTACAGTAGTAGGACTCTGTGTGTGGTACGAGTCTGATTACTAGGACCAGTTGGATCCATTTTCATTGCCCTGGTTTAGCATGGTGCAAAAAGGAGGATGAGGGCAGCTTCACCAGACAGTGGACATGTATTGCTTACATTCCAGTGACCGGAGTGTGGAGACCTGGACTCTGAAGTGGAGGAAGATGAGGCCTGGCTTTTCTTGGAAATTCAATGAGGCCCTCCTTATCAAAAGTCTGCCACTGCCATGTGGTGGATGGTAGGGCTGAGGGATGGGCTGCAGTTTCTGTTGTTCAAGGTGGAGAAGATTCAAAGCAGGGCCTGCCCTTTTGTCTGCCTTGCATTGCTGCTTGTGGAAGGCTGATGACAGCCAAGTGCAGAGATCTCACACTTCGTTGTGCTCTTGTTTTGGATATTCCTGCTGTGAGCCAGCATCACTGCCGCTGGCTGTGAGAGCACTTTGCACAAAAGCTGTGTCTGAAGATCAGCCAGAAAACATAATTTGAAAGAGAACCAACACAAAATGGTTCTGAAGCCTTAGACAGTGGATCCACATCCCCTGTCTGGAAAATGTGTGCAAACATCATATTCAAATCACCCCACTTTGTTCCAGTTCCAAGTTGAATTGATTTGATCTTCGGTTTGTAAAGCGCTTGAATGCTTTGAGGTGTCTTTACGCTGCATCTGTCGGAAGGAAACAATTGCAGGACTAGTTGCTGAAAAGCCAGGTTTTAAGAGTTTTCCAGCAGGACAAAAGATTGGGACTGGCCTTCAGATTCAAAGGTACAGAATTCCACAGCTTAGCAGTTCACTGAATAAAACTTCTTCCTCCCCAAGAGGTACATTTATTCTTAGGGATCATCACAAGCCGGGAGACGCAGAATCGAATAGGTTAACAACCAGGGTAGGACCCTTGACGAAAGTGTGACTACAGGGCGACCCTCTCCCCCCGCGATACAAACAGTCCAAAACTGACGGGTGGGACCACAAAGGAATAAAAGGGCAAGTATACTCACTGCCCTAGCATACACAAGGCGGCATGCATGATGTGTACATAGAAAAATAGCGTAATACGCTGATCGAACCGGGGAGGTATACCGTATCACCCAGACGAAAGCCCTGGACCTAGCTAGGCCTTAGAGTAGGGCTGAAACATGTTGGTATGACATAGGGTCATAGGACCATCAAATAAAAAAAACACATACATTGTAATTTTAACATCCCCGACTACTCCACTAATAAAGGGATACCTTGGGGCAGTTGAGGGAATTGTAATCTATAGCTAAGCGTCCTGGTCTTTTTCTTATAAGAGCTCCCTGAAAGACGGTTGAGCCCACCCTGACCTTTAGGTGTCAGGGTGAACCTGATGATGAAGCATGCCAGTACTAGAGTGGGTGAGGGTTATTTAAAGAAAAGGATGTCTTTCCTTCCCCACATTTAGAAGTGCGGTGTCATTGTGAAGACTAGTGTCCCCCGCTTCTCCTCCCTAAACAGATCACACCCGACATTTAAGGTGGGATACCTATGGTTGGACGTATTCTCAGGGATTGCCAGAAGTTTGGATGTAGATGATCTAAGCTTTCTTTGCGGGGAATACCAAATAAATCTGTCCACAGGTAGCTTGGGCCAACATTGTGTAGTGCCTTAAAGGCCATCCACAGCACCTCGAATTAAATACTAACCAGTGCAGTTTCACCGATGCATGTGAGGCGGATTAATATTTGGGACTTTCCAAGAGAAGCCGTGCTGACGCATTTTGCAGCATCTGCAGTTTGCGGAGGAATCTTTTTGAGATGTTCAGGAATAGAGCGTTGACATAATCCTATTTGGATACGGCCAGTGCCATTACTACATTTTTCTGAAGATCCAGTGGGATGAAAAGACATATCTTCCTGATAATTCCCAAAATGAAGAAAACGGATGTTACTAGGGTGTTGACTTGATCTTCGAAGGTTAATTTATTGTCAAAAACTATCCCCAAGTTTCTAACTTTCCTCACAGGAGAGGCAATGAGCCCAGTTCCTGAGGCCATCAACTCGCAGACCAAAAGGTGGTGTCATTTCCCCGAAGAAGGACCTCCGTTTTCCCAGAGTTACGTTTTAAACAACTGACTTTCATCCAGTTATCCATCTGTCCCATACAGTTGTTAAATCTGGTTGCTGTTTCCTCTGGATTGCTAGATACCAAGACCACTATTTGAGTGTCATCGGCATATAAGACAACAGAGAAGCCAAAAGATTTCATGAGCCTTGCCAATAGGGTGACAAAAAGATTGAGAAGAGTGGGGCTCAATGAAGAGTCCTGCAGCACCCCACATGGCAGTGCTCCACACAGAACACGAAGAGCTTCTGTGTTACAAGGTTTGTGTCCGCCTGGCAAACCATTTCCCAGAGGTCAGGGGACATCACCTGAAAACTGCACTGTGTCTTGAAGGAGCTGAGGGTCTGCCTAACGTGCCTTGAAGCCTGCATGAAAGGAGGAAGGCACGTGCATGGGAAGAGACTGTTAAGGAGGAGAAGCTGAGCATGTTCCAGACGTGGAGAGCAACCAGGAAAAGCTAACTGTCACCGAGAGCGAAGCCTGCCAGAAATGACTTGTGCTGTGTAGGGGTCTCCCTGTCTTTCTGAGTAGCTCATGTGTGAAGTTCATCAAACTTTTGCAAGGACAAGCATCACTGGGTCAACCAGCGATTTGCCGTGAGTTCAGGAGACTGGCACTGCTGCTGATGATGTGGGGTAGAGGAGCCACATCGCAGCAGAATCTAAAAAGCCCTGATTAGCCCAGAGAGAACATCTGCTGAAGACGCACCATCCTGGATGAATCAGCGTAGAGACTGCAAATTACATCCCTGACCCGGTCAAGGAAGCCATCCCTGCCGAAGGCAGGTAACGATGGGCAGGCCTGTAATGCCAACTTCGTTCAGTGGTCCGTGATATAATGAGATTTCACCTCTGCAGCCCTTGTATAAGTAAGTCTGCCGCTGCAAGGTCAGGTATGCAAGCAGCACTCGGCACATCACTAGATCTGCAATCCCAACAAGCAGGTAAAAGTGGGGCTTAGCCCGCAACTGGAGAAAAAGAGTAAGAGGCTTATTTACAAGCCCTGTGCGCCGCAGGAACGACCCTTTTTTTGACGTTTCGGCGGTGCACAGTGCAGACCCATATCTACAAGGTCACAGAAAGCCAACCTGCATGGCTTTTCCTGGCCTCGTAGATATGGTGTAAGGCAACGCAGCACAAGTCGCTGCATTTCCTCACTCTACCTCAAGGAGGTGTGCCATGGGCATTGCGGTGGGTGTTCCAACTCAACGCCCATGGTTTTGGACACATTTCCAGATTTACAACATAGCTTAAATCTGGGAATGTGCCAAAACCCTGCGCCTCCCAAGGGGTGGCGTAACAGTTGTTTTTGTGAAGGAGGGTGTCGCTTCCTGCACAAAAAGAACCTGATTTCAGTGCAGGCGCCCTTGCACCATAGTGCAAGGGTGTCTGCGTTGGTGTTAGGTAGCCATTTTTGCACGAGTGCAGTATAAGAGGACAGGAATGCGCTGTATCTCAAAGATATGGCGCATTCCTGCCCTTTTTTTACTCAGAGAAGCACAGCAAAGTGATGTGCAGCAGTGTCCTGCGTCAAATTGTTGTAAATGAGGTCCTAAAATGTGAGGACAAGTCTGCCACATGGACTTGAGACTTTTAGCCAAGTAAATGCAAGGGTTAAAAAGATGCTGAACTGAGTTATGCATTTGATCAGTGGGTACTTGAAGTAACCTGCACCTGTGCCCAATCAGTGCCTATGCCAGAGTGTAGTGGGGTCTGTAGTCACTAGAAATCTCTTTCAGAAGAGAGACAGAACACTAGAAGAGGGATCAATGCCTTACTGAAAATCCGAGCTGAGAGAAGAACCCTGTACTTACATTCCTATTAAACTGTAATATTTAGTTCTGAGCTGAAACTAAACTACTTTCTTTTAATTAAAAGATGACCCTAGGCTGGACAACGACTTATTGTGCCTTCTGGTTGACTGCTGATTTCTGATCTATTGTCCCACACTCTAGTTCCCTGAGAAGTCTTGGACTGCTCGCCAGGGGCGTAGCCTGGTCAGTAAGATTGGGGGGGGTAGAATTCCAACAATCACGCTGAATCACGCTGCCATATAATGTTAAAATAAATTATAGGACTCGCAGGGGGCATGAGAGGAGCTTAAAGGGCAGCCGAAAGGGAGAGGAAGGCGGATTGGTAGGGGTACGAAGTGAGGGAAAACAATATTTTGTAAAATAACTAACATTTGTTAGGACTTTCAAAACAGAGAGAGGGACAGAGTGAGTGTGCGTTTTTGTCTCTGTATGTATGTGTGTGAAATCCGACAGACACCTCACCATACCTGACTGAAAGCACCTGTATCCCACTATTTACCAGAAAATACATTTATTAGAGGGTGTGACACCCCCAACACCCCTCCTGAAGCTCCGCCTCCGCTGCTCGCCCTCACCACCCTGAGAGGGAGGGGCGGAAAGCTCACATCTCCCCCAGTTTGCAATATTCACAGTCATTTCCACTTAAGATCAGCTTTTTCAATTGTAGCAGCAGAATAATGTAATTTGTTCCCTTTGGCGCTTGAGGCTGACATAAATTTGACTAAATTCAAAACCTTTCTCTTGAATAAGTAGTTCATTTTCTTCTGTTATATTCGGTCTTTAATTTAGACCACAGCTGAACCAGCTCCTTTGAATTGCATTGATGGGGTTTCTTTTCGTTTTTTAATATTTTATTTCTCCAAGGGTTGTTGAGTTGTTTGCTTCAACAGTGCCAAGAAGCTTTGCCCGTGTCACACTAAATAAATACAGTTAGCACAACCTAACACCCGCAACTGAAAGGGCAGCCCTCTCATTTCCTGCCCTCAAGCAAATATTTTCAGTTTTCCACAAACATTGAAGATGAGTTTTATGTTAGTAACTGCTCCACTGTAATAATATACTCAGTCCTTCTTTTGCGTTGTTGACTCTTCGCCAAAGTGACTGGGTCCACAAACACAGCCCGCCATTCTTAGTGTGGCAGAAACTTAGGGTTCCAGATTTTAGTGTGAAAACCATCCTGTTGGATTTGGCCCTTTTTGCAGGGTCATCCCTAAACTTTTTGCCTTTCTCCTACCCTTTTCTCTGACATGGTTTTGGTGGTTTTAGGCCTCTGGGCACTTTTACACTGCTGTCCAGTGTAAAGTACGTGCGCTCTCTGTGTTACATTTGGTAAGATTGGTCTACACCTGTTTGGCATATTTAATTTACCTGTCAGTCCCTTGTAAAGTGGTATCTCATATACCCAGGGCTGGTAAATTAAATGCTACTGGTGGGCTTGCAGCGCTGATTGCGCCACCCACCAAAGTAGCATTTCAAACCTATCTCAGGCCTCTGCCATTGCAGGGCCTGTGCGCGCAGTGTTACTGCCGCTGTGACGTGGCACCTAAAGTGCGTGCCATGTCTGTGACCCCCCCTTTTACTGCATGTCAGTCACCCCTAAGGTAGGCCATAGCTAGCCCTATGGGCAGGGTGCATTGTAGGTAAAAGATAGGACATGTACCTTAAGTGTGTGACATGTCCTGGTAGTGACAAACAGCCATTTTGGTTTCTCACTACTGTGCGGCTGCCCTCCCATAGGAATGCATTGGGGATTCCCTGATAAGTGTTTCAGTGGTAATTCCTGATATGGGAGGAGCAGCGTGGTCAAGTTTAGTATATTTGGAATCGTCATAATAAATGTTGCGCAATGGTGTGCGCAGATTTATTATAACTATTTTAGAAATGCCACTTTTAGAAGTTGGCATTTCTGTGTGCTATGTGTCTGCCTGCCTGATGTGAATTGCATGTCTGGCTTTTGAGTGACAGGGGCGGGGAGGTGTGTGTGGCTCCAGGAGGGGCAGGGTGAGTCAGCACAAGGCTGAATGGGACATCTGCATTGGGAGTAGTGGGAGGAGTAATCCCCTGACCCTGAATAGATCTGTGCCTAGCCTGTACAATGCTGGCTCCGCCCCCTGTGGTGTGTCTGCTCACTGAGCCCCCACCTGACAAAGGGGAAGAGGAGCCTGGTAAACAGAGTGCTCCAATTCCCCCCTGAACCAGTTGCATCTGGTTCCCCCAAACCCTGTACTGCAGACAATGGACTGTGTGGTATAAATGTAGGGGCTGTGACCCCATGTTTTTTGTGCTGTTCCTGTCTTTGCTGGGGCTTGCTGCTGATGGGGGCTCAGGAGGAACCGCCAAGAGGGCTTGCCTCCCTGCTGGAAGGCCCTGTGTGCTGGCCTCCCTGGGCCCAACTATGCCCCAGGGACCTAAGGACTTTGGTTGCCTCTAGCGCCCGGTGAGCGCTATATTTTAATCTTCCCAGGAGAGAGGAGCCTTTATTTTGTGGCATCTACAGCGCTTAGGATGCATCGTGAGCGCTGTGCTTTATTTCTTTATTTCCCCAAAGGAAGAGGAGAGCAGGGGCTTCGCAGCGCAGAGCTGCAGCCCTGTTAGAGGGAAACCCCACGTGGGGATTCCCCCGCATTTTGTGCCTTTTCGGCGGGAGCCCACCCCGCATTGTGATGCTTAGCGGGAGCCTACCCCGCTTTATGAATATTTAAAATGGCGGGTGCCCACCCCGCATTATGGTGCCTTTTGAGGGTGCCCACCCCGCATTGTTTATTTTCAGGCGGGTGCCCACCCCGCGTCCTGCTGCCGAGAATCACCACCGCGGCCCGATCGAAACCGGAAGTCAGGCACCTCCGCCTGACGGTGGGCGGGGCCGCGAGACGCGAGCAGGAGCCCGCCGGAAGGAAGGAGAAGTGCTGCGGCGGGTCAGCGGGGCTTCCGTGGCAAAGGGAGAGCCCCGTGTGTCGCTGCGTTGACCGAGGGAGTCCAGCAAAGGAGAGAGAGCCCCCGAGCAGTGGGGGCTCTCCTGAGCATGCCGCCCGGGACCGGAGTCCCCAACCAAACAGCCCGGTGAGCGGGGGCCGGGTTGATGTCCCTGAGGCACTGCGAGTGCCAGTCTTTGTTTGTTTTTACAGCTGCACCGCAATTGCGGGCAGCTGCATCAAGGGGGCACTTTTGTTTTCTAAGAGTCCCGGAGTGGGGCTCAGACGGCACGTGTAGTGCCCGTGCCATTTTTCCAATGTTGGGGGCCAATTTGATTCAGAGAGCCCCAGTGGGGGCCCCGAGGGCACAGTCGTGCCAGGGCCCCATTACTTTCTTCACAGCTGCGCCGCACCATCACGGGCAGCTGCAACGTTTGGCAGCATGTTGATAGAGAGTCCCAGAGAGGGGCTCAGGCGGCACAGTGGTGCCAGGGCTGATTTCTTGTTCCCAGCTGCACCGCATCAGCGCGGGCAGCTGCAACGTTGGTCATGTTTGTTAGAGAGTCCCAGTGGGGACCCACCCAGAGGGCACAGTGAGTGCCCATGCCTACAGTACCTTCACAGCTGTACAGCAATTAGTGACAGCTGCAACGTTTAGGCCAGCGCAATTGCGCACTTGTGAATTCTGCTGCATTGGCAGCCCAAGCCCTGACATTATGGAGATAGGGCATTTGAGCCCTCTGAGAAGGCCAGTTGGCCAGGGGGACTGTGTGAGGTTGATAGGGCGCCAGGCCCTAATGTGATTTATGTGGTGCACAGGAAATGTAATTTATGCACCCTGATTTATGCCTCTAATGTGGTTTGTGTTATGAGGTTATTTGCATACTGTGGTTTATGCTTGTGAGGTTATTCTCTACTGTGATTTATGCCTCTAATGTGATTTATGATTAGGAGGTTATGGTCTAATATGTTTAGGCTTGTGAGGTTGGCGCATAATGTATTTTACGCCTGATGTGATGCTGATTGCATACTATGATTTATGTTGCAGGATAATGCTGAGTACAGTGTTTGCCAGTAGTTACTGGTTGTGTTCTACATTTACTATTTTCACTTTGTGATGGTTCTGACAGTGGCCCAATTGGCCCTGTCATGTGTATATAATCCCCTGTAAATATTGCCTAGTGCCAGTTGGCACAGTGTATATAGTGTGATTACTATTCTAATGTGTTTATGATAATACAAAGGCTATTTTTATATATAACCTTGTGTGGAGTTCCTTTTGTGGTGTGCCTAGTATGTTGCTGCTGTGTGTGTGTTGGGCAAACGCTTTACACATTGCCTCTGGGATAGGCCTGACTGCTGGTGCCAAGCTACCAACGGGGTGAGCAGGGGTTATCTTCAGCGTGTAACTCCCTTGCCCTGACTAGAGTGGTGGTTTCTGCCTGGCTTTGGCGCAAGCCTTAGCCAACCAGAAATCTCATTTCTAACATTGGTGGTCAGCGGTGAGGATAGGACTTGCGTTTACGCAGTACCACAGCGACAACTGGTTACACTACAAGCTCTGCATTTAGATGATCACATGTTTGGGGATTATTGTTTCTGATTTTGTTTTAAGTAGCATTTCTTTGAAATGTGTTTTCTTGTTGCACTATGAGTTGGGGGTCCTGCCAAGGACAGAAACCAGAGAATCTGGAGGAGTTTTGTACTGCCCTTGTGCAGACTGCTATTTCTGGGGTGGCCCTGCAGCGCAAGCTGGAGGAGGTAACTGCCCCTGTGCTGTCTGCTACTTCTAGGGTTGGCCTACAGTGGTAACTTAATTGGCATGGAGAAACTAGCTCGGGAGGGTAGATTATCCCCTAAGTGCAGTTTTAGTTTTCTGGATTCCCCAGTAAGGGTGGGATCCAGTGGTGGCAGAAATATGGAGTCCAGTGCAGGAAGTCCCATTCCCGGTTCCCAGAGTATGGTACCTGGTTCCCAGTTAAGAGGGGTACAGGTTGAGATTCAGGGGCAGTAAGATACTGTCTCACCAGTCTTGGGGGGAGTGTGGATGAATGTTGTGGTGCACTGGACGTTTGGGTGATGGTTAGCACGGCAAATGATGATAAAGGGCTGTTCAATCTGTTTTGTCAGAGAGCACATGTTCTGTAATTGTTTTCCGGGGTTGCGCCAACACCTGTTAGAGTGTGAGTTCCTTTGATTCTAGGGAGCTTGCTTTGGGGAGTGATCCTAAGAGGAATGGTGCAGGTATCATCCAACCCAGAGTGGTGGAAGTGGCTCAGAGTAGCCCAGCTAGGTACCCTTATAGTGAGAAGGTTGCAAGGCCTCACATCCTGTCTCGCAGGGGAAGGTGTGAGACTGGGCCGTATTCCGAGCCTCAACCTCAGTCTCCAGTACTGGGTGGTTTTTTAAGGGAACACCAGGTAGGGAGCCTAGTCTGTCCTGTTGGACCGTCCGTTGAGGGGGATCTCCCCGTGTTAGGTGAGCTGGGAGTGTCTGTAATCAGGCCTCCATCAGTTCGGGTGTCTGGCAGTGCCACTCCTAAGTGGAGGGTGCAGAAGTCCAGATTGAGGGGTGAGAGGGGGAAAGAGTCCCCAGTGGAAGAACCATTGGGTCAGGGGCCAGCCAGAAGGGCTGAGTCAATATGATTGACCATGGTGACGCCACTTCTGTCCTGGGGGATCTTTAAGGCACTGTCAGATGGACAGGAGGTCGGGAGATCTGCGCCAGGCATACTGTCACTCGACACGTGAGTTAAGTGTCACCCTCGGGGGGGTATATGTACTCCCCAGGAAGTCCTGGTTCGCCAGGCAATTGTTCAACCAAAGGGTTCCGTCCATGGGTTGGGAGGCCAGGTTCAGGTGTTGTCTGACCTGGAGGGAGGGACAACTGTAATCAGTGTACTGACCGGTTTGTCTTTTAGGGGTACCACTCCTGATGGGAGGGTGCAGTATTCTGGAAGGGAGTGCAGAGGGAGAAAGTCCTCGCCTCTGACCCCAGTGCAGCCAGAGGGTTTAGCTCCCTGGTGGGTAGACCAGTTAATGGAGAGAGGTCCTGAACTGGTGGGAGAGTTATGTTCTGGGGGTGCTTCTCCTGGGAGAGTGCGGAACCCCAGAAGGAGAGGTAGGGGGAGGAGAAACTTCGCCCGTGACCTCTGGTCAGCCTGAGGGTGCGGACCCTAGGTTGGAGGATCAGTGGCAGTTTGGAACTACACTGAGAGGAAGAGTGGAGAATGGCTATTATGTGTCAGGGGTTACTGCCCCCCACTCTGTGGATTGGCAAGGACCAGTGACATCTGGGTGGCCTAGGGCCTGGTCCTGGCCGTGGACAACTAGGGAGTACCAGTGGGGTAGCCTAGTTGGGCCTGAGAGCTTTTTACAGAGGGAACCACATGGGTTCAGAGTGGCGTAGAACCGGAGGGTGTCCCTGCAGTTGCGGGCCCGCGTCCGTGTTCTATCGCCCAAAGCAGGGAAGCCCATCAAGGTAGTGATTGGTCTACCCTGCGTTTTGGCTGGAAGGGCGTTGTGTTGGACTTGGCCCTTTTTGCAGGGTCATCCCTAAACTTTTTGCCTTTCTCCTAGCCTTTTCTCTGACATGGTGTTGGTGGTTTTAGGCCTCTGGGCACTTTTACACTGCTGTCCAGTGTAAAGTGCGTGCCCTCTCTGTGTTACATTTGGTAAGATTGGTCTACACCTGTTTGGCATATTTAATTTACCTGTCAGTCCCTTGTAAAGTGGTATCTCATATACCCAGGGCTGGTAAATTAAATGCTACTGGTGGGCTTGCAGCGCTGATTGCGCCACCCACCAAAGTAGCCTTTCAAACCTATTTCAGGCCTCTGCCATTGCAGGGCCTGTGCGCGCAGTGTTACTGCCGCTGTGACGTGGCACCTAAAGTGCGTGCCATGTCTGTGACCCCCCTTTTACTGCATGTCAGTCACCCCTAAGGTAGGCCCTAGCTAGCCCTATGGGCAGGGTGCATTGTAGGTAAAAGATAGGACATGTACCTTAAGTGTGTGACATGTCCTGGTAGTGACAAACAGCCATTTTGGTTTCTCACTACTGTGGGGCTGCACTCCCATAGGAATGCATTGGGGATTCCCTGATAAGTGTTTCAGTGGTAATTCCTGATATGGGAGGAGCAGCGTGGTCAAGTTTAGTATATTTGGAATCGTCATAATAAATGCTGCGCAATGGTGTGCGCAGATTTATTATAACTATTTTAGAAATGCCACTTTTAGAAGTTGGCATTTCTGTGTGCTATCTGCCTGCCTGCCTGATGTTAATTGCATGTCTGGCTTTTGAGTGACAGGGGCGGGGAGGTGTGTGTGGCTCCAGGAGGGGCAGGGTGAGTCAGCGCTAGGCTGAATGGGACATCTGCATTGGGAGTAGTGGGAGGAGTAATCCCCTGACCCTGAATAGATCTGTGCCCAGCCTGTACAATGCTGGCTCGGCCCCCTGTGGTGTGTCGGATCACTGAGCCCCCACCTGACAAAGGGGAAGAGGAGCCTGGTAAACAGAGTGCTCCAATTCCCCCCTGAACCAGTTGCATCTGGTTCCCCCAAACCCTGTACTGCAGACAATGGACTGTGTGGTATAAATGTAGGGGCTGTGACCCCATGTTTTTTGTGCTGTTCCTGACTTTGCTGGGGCTTGCTGCTGATGGGGGCCCAGGAGGAACCGCCACAAGGGCTTGCATCCCTGCTGGAGGGCCCTGTGTGCTGGCCTCCCTGGGTCCAACTATACCCCAGGGACCTAAGGACTTTGGTTGCCTCTAGCGCCTGGTGAGCGCTATATTTTAATCTTCCCAGGAGAGAGGAGCCTTTATTTTGTGGCATCTACAACGCTGGGCTGCATCGTGACCGCTGTGCTTTATTTCCCCAAAGGAAGAGGAGAGCAGGGGTTTCGCAGCGCGGAGCTGCAGCCCTGTTAGAGGGAATCCCCACGTGGGGATTCCCCCGCAGTTTGTGCCTTTTCGGCGGGAGCCCACCCCGCATTGTGATGCTTAGCGGGAGCCTACCCCGCTTTATGAATATTTAAAATGGCGGGTGCCCACCCCGCATTATGGTGCCTTTTGCGGGTGCCCACCCCGCATTGTTTATTTTCAGGCGGGTGCCCACCCCGCGTCCTGCTGCCGAGAATCACCGCCGCGGCCCGATCGAAACCGGAAGTCAGGCACCTCCGCCTGACAGTGGGCGGGGCCGCGAGATGCGAGCAGGAGCCCGCCGGAAGGAAGGAGAAGTGCTGCGGCGGGTCAGCGGGGCTCCCGTGGCGAAGGGAGAGCCCCGCGTGTTGCTGCGTTGACCGAGGGAGTCCAGCGAAGGAGAGAGAGCCCCCGAGGAGTGGGGGCTCTCCTGAGCAGGCCGCCCGGGACCGGAGTCCCCAACCAAACAGCCCGGTGAGTGGGGGCCGGGTTGATGCCCCTGAGGCACTGCGAGTGCCAGTCTTTGTTTGTTTTTACAGCTGCACCGCAATTGCGGGCAGCTGCATCAAGGCGGCACTTTTGTTTTCTAAGAGTCCCGGAGTGGGGCTCAGACTGCACGTGTAGTGCCCGTGCCATTATTCCAACGTTGGGGGCCAATTTGATTCAGAGAGCCCCAGTGGGGGCCCCGAGGGCACAGTCGTGCCAGGGCCCCTTCACTTTCTTCACAGCTGCGCCACACCAGCGCGGGCAGCTGCAACGTTTGGCAGCATGTTGATAGAGAGTCCCAGAGAGGGGCTCAGGCGGCACAGTGGTGCCAGGGCTGATTTCTTGTTCCCAGCTGCACCGCACCAGCGCGGGCAGCTGCAACGTTGGCCATGTTTGTTAGAGAGTCCCAGTGGGGACCCACCCAGAGGGCACAGTGAGTGCCCATGCCTACAGTACCTTCACAGCTGTACAGCAATTAGTGACAGCTGCAACGTTTAGGCCAGCGCAATTGCGCACTTGTGAATTCTGCTGCATTGGCAGCCCAAGGCCTGACATTATGGACATAGGGCATTTGAGCCCTCTGAGAAGGCCAGTTGGCCAGGGGGACTGTGTGAGGTTGATAGGGCGCCAGGCCCTAATGTGATTTATGTGGTGCACAGGAAATGTGATTTATGCACCCTGATTTATGCCTCTAATGTGGTTTGTGTTATGAGGTTATTTGCATACTGTGGTTTATGCTTGTGAGGTTATTCTCTACTGTGATTTATGCCTCTAATGTGATTTATGATTCGGAGGTTATGGTCTAATATGTTTAGGCTTGTGAGGATGGCGCATAATGTATTTTACGCCTGATGTGATGCTGATTGCATACTATGATTTATGTTGCAGGATAATGCTGAGTACAGTGTTTGCCAGTAGTTACTGGTTGTGTTCTACATTTACTATTTTCACTTTGTGATGGTTCTGACAGTGGCCCAATTGGCCCTGTCATGTGTATATAATCCCCTGTAAATATTGCCTAGTGCCAGTTGGCACAGTGTATATTGTGTGATTACTATTCTAATGTGTTTATGATAATACAAAGGCTATTTTTATATATGACCTTGTGTGGAGTTCCTTTTGTGGTGTGCCTAGTATGTTGCTGCTGTGTGTGTGCTGCGCAAACGCTTTACACATTGCCTCTGGGATAGGCCTGACTGCTCATGCCAAGCTACCAAGGGGGTGAGCAGGGGTTATCTTCAGCGTGCAACTCCCTTGCCCTGACTAGAGTGGTGGTTTCTGCCTGGCTTAGGCGCAAGCCCTAGCCAACCAGAAATCCCATTTCTAACACATCCCTAACCTTGTTTAATGTTGGGTAAAGCCGCGGGCAGTCATGCAAGCCCTAATGGGGCGAGGAGCACGACTGAACGGCCTTAATATGGAAAATGTTTACCACTAGAGCCTGGTCAATGACATCTCTGGGGTTAGAGGTCAGGTGAAAGAAGAGAAAGAAGTTAGAAAGAAGTCCTGTAATCTGTGCTCTCTATAGAACCTCAAGTGTGGAGGGCTTGGTGGTGGAGAGCAGCTAGGCGTGGTGTGGCTGCACGATGGAGGTGCACAGCTTTCTGTCGTCTGTGCACTGGGTCAATGCTCGTTATGCATAAGGGATGGTGAGGAAGGTGGGACAAGAGGACAATTAGATTAGACCAATCACCAATGGGGAGAGGTTGCTGTACACATCAGGGACCCGATTTATCAAGGTTTGCTTCGCCCTTGCCCACGCTAGGGTGCGCAAGGGTGACGCAAAGCCAAAGAGAGATTTATAAAGCCACGCAATGCCACCACGCTCGGCCCTGCATAGCTTGATAAATCTGGAGAAACGCAAGGCAGTGCAAATCACTATGTTCCATAACTCTGCCCCACGGAGGGGTTCCATGGGTGGAGCGTGGGTGTTCCCACTTATCCACCCATGGATTTTGGGGCATTCCCAGATAGACCTTTGGGGTAGACCTGGGAAAGCGTCACAATGCTACGCCACCCCAGGTGAGGCGTAATGAGAAGAAATATCTTTATTTCTCCTCATTTTTTGTTCTTTCTATGTGTGCAGCACACATAGAAAGAGGGAATGCCTCTGAGGATTGTTTTTGTGCAAATCTGCATGCAACGCAGGCACCCTTGCACCATAATTCCTTAGCGGAGGAGCCGCCACTGGTTGCTGGCTGTGCTGCGCTGCATGAAAAATGGATAATATGGGCCCAGGTTCTTAAAACTTCTGCAAATGTTCACCTTCAGCATGAAGTCCACAAATGAACGGCCTAGTCGATGCCAGAGGTCCTCGCCACTTTTTTGTTGCGCCAGTTTAAACCGAAAACTTCTAAGACCCAGCCTAATTTTTAACGTTCAGGCCACTTGTACTATCGCTGCAGTTTACAAAAACTATACCACGACATAGAAATACTCCCTGCGCCAGTTTCTTGTTGCTCAAATGTCTGTAATTTGTGATATTTAGAAGTTTCCCTAGTCTTCACTGCATGATTTTTGCTCGCGAGAAAGTGTCACTCTTAGTCGTTGGAATGTCACTCATAATTTCACTGAAATTTTAAAAATGTCACACATGGCAATCTGAAACCTTGGCAGCTATGTAGTGTGGGGGGGTGTCCCATTGGTGCGGCAGGTGCAGCTGCACCGGGGTCCACAGCCCTGAGGGGGGCATCGAACTCTGACAATTGCCGTATTGTCCTGCCCCAACAGCAGCCCACGGGGCCCCTTCCGTGCCAGCACCAGGGCCCATGGCGTCCTCGCTACGCTACTGCTGAGCACGCACACGTCAAGAAGCACGTTTCCAGTGGGAAGATGTGCGCAGGCGCAAGGGGACACGTGGTACGGGATGAGATTGAAGAAATCTGGAGCCTCGTGATGTCTCTGAGAGGCTAGGATGCAAGAAATGGTCAAGGCTGGTGTGACCTAACTGAACTGATAGTGTGCCGTGAGGATCAGGAGAGAGTCCGTGGGAAAGGAGCCCAAGAGAAAGGACAATGACTGCGGAGTTCTTGAATGTGTCAAAAGAAGATACAAATGGACTGATCGAATCGGATGGAAATGTTTAAGCGTATGGGAAAGGAAATGATCCAAGGACCCTTGAATCCAAGAGAACTTGATTAAAGAATGAATAAGCTGACATGCATGGACCAATGAAAGAAAAGCGTGATATTAATGTTGCAACAGTTAGTTAGCAAAGTTAGAATTGGGGTATAAGAGGGCCTACTCTTAGTGGGAGGGGGTCAGTTCCAGGGAAGTTCCAGAGAGTTCCAGTCAGAGTTCCAAGCAGTTCGAGAGTCGTGGTTGCAGTAGAGGAGACGGGTTGCAGGTAGCTGATGCTGACGAGCTGAAGTTGCTGTTGCTGTCTTAACTTTACAGTTGAGTATGAGAATCAGGCTATTTCTAATCCCAAAGTTAGGTTAGAAATCATTAGGCTAAATTAGGAAGCTAGGCAGGTAACTAGGGTTTTTAGCTTCATGACAAAATTTCCTTTTCTGCAATAAATTGGTTATGCTTAATAAAATTGTGAATTTAAAAATGAATAATTGAATAAAGTATTAAATTCTTTCCATGCTTTTAAAATTATATAAAAATTAAGATTCTTTAAACCCAAAATGACTCAGTGGTTATTTTCCTAAATGATTGTGACCTGAGTAATTGGTTGATTGTGATTCAGCTGGTCTTAATCACTATGAACTAATTTCTTAAATGAATGATTCATCAACAAAACAATGAGCAGGAATATCTTAAGAAATAACTAAAAGAAAGTGACAAATTAAGGTAAATAGATATCCTTGCTCTTCCAGCGGTTCACAAAATGGTGTTCTCCATTTAGTTCTCATGCTTCTCCTAGGAGTACAGAATTTCATACAGGTGTAAAAGGAAATCCAGGTGTGTGTGTGTGTGTGTGTGTTAGGCGATGTTTATGGGCCCCATCGTCATGAGGATATGAGAAATATAGTTTACCCCTGGATGACCTATAAGTAACCTGGGAGGAGAATAATTTTCATTGTACGCGCTGGATCAGTGCGGCAGGTGCAGCTGCACCGGGGTCCACAGCCCTGAGGGGGGCATCGAACTCTGACAATTGCCGTATTGTCCTGCCCCAACAGCAGCCCACGGGGCCCCTTCCGTGCCAGCACCAGGGCCCATGGCGTCCTCGCTACGCTACTGCTGAGCACGCACACGTCAAGAAGCACGTTTGGTTTGCGCCGCCTTCCGTGTTGCCTTCTGTTTTCCTGCGATAACCAATCGAGGCCCCCGTGTGGGCGCGCGCGCAGCTCATCTGAATTTCCACCGTCTTCTGTCCTCGTTTGATCTGCACGTGCCAGTATTATTGCAAAGCTGCGTTCAGTGGAAAATAATAAGCAGGGATTCAATAAATTCACTTCAAGCTAATAAAAATACGCGGTTACAACTGGATACAGCTTGTCGGGGACGCTCAGGAGTAAATGAGTTTATTTCTGTTTATTGCATCGCAGTGTTTTAGGCTGCCAGAGGTTTTTAGCGCGTCGTGCTCATGGTCACTGAACTGGCATTAAAACCGTCTGCTCGGCTCGCTTGAACGCGTGTAATTGTGTCTGGTGGATGTGCGTCAGGGAGGCAGCACCTGCACCTGCGGCCCCCACACACCAGCTGCCTCTGGCACTGTGCATGGGCCCGGGGCGGGGGGGCGCACCTGATGCTGCCATCACAGGTGGGCTGCAGGCTTCCACTACAGCCCGGTGTCAAGCAGGCCGTTATGGGGGCCTGCGCTCCAGAAGCCCCTGCAGACTGGCCTTGCATCTGTTCTGGAGGCCAAAGGCCTGCCTTTCTTTGTGCGCACTGATGTACACTATTGTAGTGCCTCGTTCCAGGTGGGCCTGCGCGAGGCACTTCTGTCCCTGCAGACAGTGTAGAACATTACTGCTTTTACTGTCAGTGACGTGGCTCTCTACCAAGGTGGGAAGCAGAATTCCCATGCAAGACTCCCCTCCCTTCCCTGCCCACTCCAGCCCTCTAAACACAGACCTCCTTACACACAGTTACCATCTGCTGAGATCAGGTGGCAAATGTCAACATTAAACCCCCTGGAATCCGGAGTTTTGTTTGGAACTCGGCCTGGTAATTCCAGACCTGGGCAGTTATTTCCCATTACCTCCTCGTCCGACCTCCCCGTCACAGTCCTTATATACCTTAGGATCAGCTTCCCCCCCCCCCCCAGACATCCTCAAGGAAAACAAGCATTTGCAATGCAACAGGTCTCGCATCAGATAGAGTTAGAGTTATTGGCATTGTAATTACAATTTTGCACGTATCTAAAAAAATTAAACGCTCAGGTTGGGTTACCGACATGCGCCATGGAGAGCTAACAACTGGTATACCACAGCATAGACGCTATGATCTAGAGGATAATGCAGCGTCGCAGGTTGTGAAGGTGGAATCGAAATAAAGCTGCAAAACATATTTTCCACGAACAAGGTCTCGCATTTGCTTAAGTTACAGCTATTGGCGTTGTAAATGGCGTTGTAAATGACAATCAGGCACATGCATCAAAGCTTTTTGCGATCGCAAACGGTGCGAATCGCAAAAATCAGCCGTTTGCGATCTCAAAATTAGCTTTTGCGATGCATGAAACAACTTGCCACTCGAAATTTAAAAAATCGCAATTATTTGCGATTTCTTAATATGATTGCATTTAAGGAATCGCAATTTGCGATTCCTTAAATGCAATGCAAGAACCACTTTAGATTAGCGATTTCGCTAATAGGGGCGCAAATTACCATGAAGTTGAACTTGATGGTAATTTGCAAAACTTTGAAAAATGCACTTTAGTGCATTTTTCAAAGTTTCATGTTGCGCACACACATGCCCTTGGGGCATGTGTGTGCGCAACATGGGTGCACATCACTATTTCAGGGTGCAACAGGGTGTCATTTTGACACCCTTGCACCCTTGAATAGCATACGTAATTTGCGAGTACCTATTGGTACTCGCAAATTGCGCATGTACTCTCCCATTCATTCCTATGGGCCTGTAGGCCCATAGGAATGAATGGGAGCCATTCCTTAATTGCAACTCGCAATTTGCGAGTCGCAATTAAGGAATGTGTAGGAATCGCTATTTTTTAGGGTTTCCTACATGCATAGGCATTTGCGATTCCTTATTAGCGAATCCTTATTTTTCGCTAATTAGGAATCGCAAATGACATTTTTGATGCATGTGCCAGAATGTCTTTTATCCATGTGTTATGGAGTGTATGTGGTGTGTAGTGAAAATTTACTTGTAGAGCTGTGCAGTGTTTGAATTCCTTAAACTCAAAGAGGTGGTGGTCAGGCAATTAATCACAACTCATTGATGAAGTTATAGTTTAGCGAGATAATTTTTGGAGCTTAACCATGTATATACATCGGCCTTGCTTAGTACCAACTTTAGGGAAAACATGTATTCGGCCTCGGCAGGATGACAGGCTGAGTCGCCCGACCTAGATTTGAACCTGCGACCCAGTGGTGCCACCGAAATCGAAGAACTTTCCCAGTCATTTGAACAGACGGCGGCCAATGTTTGCTAATTCCGTAAGTGTTATAATTTTTAATAAGAAAACCAAAAGAGCGTTTTAATAGAAGAAATTACATCAAAAACACACACACACGGTACTCACCGCTTTCCCCATCCTTATTAGATTTAGAGGGCGCCGACCCGCAGGAATCGGACTTTGGGGAGGGGCAGTGAACCCCTTAAAGGCACAGGAAACTGTGTAAAACACAACACCCCTCTTAGGTCCGAGATCATTTATTAGTGTTATTATACAAAAGGGCGCCGGGTGTTGTCTTGAACAGCCCTATAGAGAAAGAAGACACCAGGAACCATATGTAACAGTCCTCCCAGGAAGGAGACGTCCCGGTTTGGATAGAAAACAAACACATTTCTCCCTTTCCCCACTTGTTAGGTCACAGGATGACAGTGATAACGCCGATTCTTATCTAATTATCTATAAGAACCTTCTGGTCGCCAAGATCTTTTTACCTGTTGAATAGTGTAAAGGAGAGAATCTCATCTGGTTATATAACAGCATTCATTTTGTCTGAAAGGACCACTGACTCCGAATTCAAGTTTAAGAATTTATTATCGCCAAAAATAACTGGACATGCAAGCACCTCAACACGAGGTTAAAGAAATAGATGGGCACTAATACAAATAATAACCTACGCAGGAGTCTCATCCGACTCAGAATAAAGAGAATAGAAAGTTCTAGAAGGATCAACCAGACTATGATTGCTCCAATTTCTACGTTGCTCTTCATTTATCTAAGCAAGCTTTAAATCAATTGCTGTCCCTACACTAACACTTCGTGACATCCCTGCATAACGATTTTCCCAGGCAAGAAAGAATAAAAGGTGTCAGCTGTGAGGACTTCCTAAGAAGTGCAATCACATAATACCTAAGCTCAGCTCTGTCCTTCTCTCTGGTCTCCCCTACCTCTTCTCTGGCCTCCTCCCTCAGGGCACTATCCCTAATACAAAACCCCAATACAATTGTACACGCCTTTGTCACGCCTCCTTGGCCAGGTCTTCTTTCTTGTACTTTTCCATCGAAACGGTTACTTCATCCTGGACGGTTGCGATGACCTTGAGTCCCAGGCACCTTCTCCGCTGAAAGTATCATCCCTAAATTCCATTGCACTCCCGTACCATGCCTCCCATCTCTCTAACTTTTGAAAACAAAGAGTTAGTCTTTACTAACGAGACATGTGTCCTTGCACCTGCAACAAAAGATACGTTCAACAGAAACCTTCTACTGTGCTAATTAAATCTACCGTTTGTACCCAGAGAGCCTTACCAAGAGAAACTTTTCTCTGCCTACAAAATAAGCTAACATAAGAATAAACCAGGCCTTCCCTAAACATATATGTAGTCAGGCCTTTACGTATAACTTTTAAACACACATCTTACTTTTCCCTATAAGCATTTTCATTACAATTCATATGCGAAAATGAATTACATGTGCAACTTTAATATGGTGCACGTTTAAACTACTGCCATTGAATTACACACGAACTAATTTCTCTATGCATTATGTTCACACAATTTAATAAGCATTACATTACATACTGATCATAACACAATTATACTGCTGGTTCACTTTATCTCAGTGAACTATTCATTCTTTACTAAACATGCATGGATATACAACTGAATATATACGAATATAGGTCTGAGTACATGCGGGTGCGGACTGTCAGTGATTATGATGCACTCCTACAATTCACAAGAACATTTCGCTCTATCAGTTCCCCCCTTTGATGACTCCTGTCATCACATCTCATTCTACTCCCTTGGAGAAAGAACCGACCTAAACAGAACTTGTTGCCATCTTCCCTGATCTTAGTTTCTCCATGCTCTTGAGCCTTTGATACTGACTGTCCTGCAGTCTTGCCAATCTCATCTCATTCTCCCTCAAAGCTCTCTTGACTCGGCCTGCCCGATACCACTTGTAGGCCTTGATCAAAATCCACAAACCAACCACACAAACCACCAAGATAAGGAGGGGTCTCAGAAAGTACCCAAGGAATCCCTTTCCTAGATTCGCAAACCAACCTCCCACTTGACCAAAACCCTTGCCGACCTTTTCCCAGGCTCCCTCTTCGGTCAAATCCGCTATTTTTGTGTGGATTGTAGTGATGTTACTTATATATTTCTCCAGATCCTTGCTACGGTCTGGTATATAAGTGCAGCACTCTTGAACCTTCAACATTTTACAGACTCCGCCCTCTTTTGCCAATAGGACATCCAAAGCAAGGCGATTCTGCAAAACCATCCCCCTTATCGACAACATCTCTCCTTCCACCAACACCAATGACTTTGCTGTATTCATTGAAAATTCATCCACCACAGTCGCTAACCTCCGGATCTTCACATCATTCAAGACTACTCCCAGACTGGGTATCATAGCTCCAAAGATATCCCCCACAACGATTCCTGCACTTGCAGCTCTTCTCGCTCTTGAATGCTCTCCACCTTCTAGAAGATCCAAATCCTCTGTATGGTAAATCTTTGGAAATATTATTGCCAAATAACATGTTCCATACCAATTTGCAGGCAACCTCACATAAGCATTCTTCCCACATACATAATACACCGTTGGTATCACTTGTACAGGACCTTGGAGAAAATCTTTTGCCACATCTGCCATGGTGAAAACGTGATCACAAGTGCTCTGTCCCACTGCAACCTTTTCGTAGTAAGTCTGATAACGCCTTATACACAACTTACCCCTCTGCTCTTTGTCTAACGCTATAGGACCATAGCTTCCCTTGGTCCTATGCAACTTTTCTTCATCTGTCCAATCAAGCCTGTGATGCCCCAAGTCTCGTGAGTGGGTCAGCTTTCTATACCTGTCCTCTACCTGATCTACAAACTTTTTCTCCACATCTGACATCGAGCAGGTCAGATTGTGTCTGTGAGCGAATGCTGTATCCAATTCCAAACTCGGTATGAAGAACTTCCTGAGTCTATCCTCGGTCTTATAATAATCGTACTTATTCAAATGCTTGTAAGCTGGGACTTCAGGAAGCACTGCGTCGAAATTGGAAAAGAAATACTCAAACTGATCTCTCTCATAAAATAAACTAAGCACAAGACTACATGAAATTCCATAAGTCAGTGGAAGATGGTGATACCTAATACCCTCGTCCACTGAAGCAGGCAACTGCATACACACATAACAATCTTTCGCATCCATCACATCAACATACTCATATAGCAGCTTAGCATATGCGTTAAGCTTAAAATCACTCCTAGATAAATCTATATGTAACCTACGACTTTCTTCTAATAGCAAAGCTCTGTCAGCTCCCATGTTTACCCCCTTTTGGCTAGGTGTAGTAGGTGTAGGTGTCCCTGGCACCCCCTGCACTTCTAGCTCATGCGAACCAGTATATGAGACTATGATTACTATGATTATAGAAACTATCACACTACTTATAAGAATGCCTACAATCCACTTTGATCTACGATTGGGATCTCCCGGCTCCATGGTTTCGAAAGTTCTCAAAAGTCTTGGTTATAGCAATGAACCCTGAAAAAGTCTCTGTGTCCTTTACTCGTGACTTGCTTAACCAGCTCGAGCAACCATGAAATCTCCGGATTTTCCCTTCTCGATCACAATCTTATTTACACAGTCCAGAAAAAGACTTCCCTAGTTTTCGTTCCTCTTCTGTGGAAAGTCCCTAAGTTTATTCTTCTTCCACTCGGACCTAGGTTATCTTCTTCTTTTAGACTTTTATTTACAGTTTATAGTTGATCCACAATAAGATCCTCATTGAGCAATACCAGAACGTGATACAAAAGTTCAAGACGCAAAATCAACACTTCATGTGAAAACGGCTCAACCCCAAAAGGCGGAAATTCGAGTCGATGCAGAACCAAGTTTCGAACTTCACTCAGAAGCGGGGATTCGGAACCGTGAGGGTCAGTGTTCCTTCTATTTCGAGCCCTGGCAACTGCAGCACCACCTTCACCACCACATTCGGGCTCCGACGGACCACCAGCACTGACCTCAGCCTTCCCGTGCTCACCACCCCCTGCATCAAACACCGTGTAAGTCCACTCAGGGGTAGAGTATCTGCGACAAGGTACTCTGGTTCTTTTCGACCTTCGCCGACTATCTTGAGCCTGGTCTTCGTCGCTTGCCTCTGTTTCAGATGCTTCAGACACTGGGGCAAGGTCTCTTTCAGGTGCTAACTTCAAGTTCCGTCGCCTCTGTCTTTCAGGCCAACTTTCTGCGCTTCTGTTCGTTCGTCTGCCTTCCCCTGCTATACCCAGTGCACTACTTCCTCTTTCTGCTGAATCTGACTCTTCTCCGCCCACTGCACCGTTTCTGTCTTCGGTGTCTGAGTCAGGGTTCGAACTGTGGAAACCCCCTTCAGCTTGCTCTAGTGCACCACCAGCTGTGTCAGCGACCCTTACAGCTTGACTTGTCCTCTCATGTGGCCCTGCCACATCAGCTGGATTTTCATTTACGAGAGGAGCTGTTTCTTCCAAGGGTGCTGAAACTCTGCGGGTATGGGAGGCATGCACCCAGTTCGGCAATCCTCCACACTTTACTGCTGTGTTCGTGATGAGTATCACCTGATACGGGCCACGCCAACGGGCGTCCAAGCAACTCTTCCTCACGTGCTTCCGGACAAGCACCCAATCTCCGGGACACAAATCGTGGCACAGATCACTCGAGGCTGGGACCACTGCTGCTTGCACCTGCTGGGATACAGAACGGACCACATCAGAGAGTCCTTTACAATAATCGAGAATCAAGTCATCAGTGATGCTTATCAAAGCTGTAGCTGGTACTGCCGGCAACCTCATTGCCCTTCCCATTAGAATTTCGTGGGGGGACAACCCGGTTTTCCTGTCTGGGACACTTCGCATGCTCATCAGCACGAGCGGCAAAGCGTCGGGCCATTTCAGGGATGTCGAGGAACACATTTTTGCCATCCGGGCCTTCAAAGTTCCATTAACTTGTTCCACCATCCCAGAAGCCTCTGGTCTGTAACTACAGTGGAGTCTCTGGTCAATATTCAATGCAGCACACAGTAACTTCATGATTTCACTGTGGAAGTGCCTTCCTCTATCTGATTCCAAAGAGGTCGGGATTCCGAACCTAGGGATGAGCTCCCTCAACAATAACTTAGCCACTGTGAGAGTGTCACACCTGCGTGTGGGGTAAGCCTCCACCCACCGTGAGAATACACATACCAGCACTAAAATGTATCTCAACCCATTACACTTAGGCATTTCCACAAAGTCGAGCTGTATCCTGTTGAAAGGCCCACCTGACCTCCCAATGTGACTCAATGTAACTACAGTTTTCTTTCCAGCGTTCATCTGCTGACACGTAACACACCTTTGACACACTGTTTCAGCCATTGCTCGAAATCGTGGGTTGTACCACGTTTGTCTAAACACCCTCATCATTGCGTCTCTACCAAGATGTGCCTGTCCATGTATCAGCCTTGCCATCGGACTCAACAATTCTTCTGGTAATACGGCTCTCCCATCGTTGGATACCCACACATCCACATCTCCTCTCTCACAACCCGCTTTGATCCATCCCTCTCTCTCCTGGTCTGAAACTTCATCCTGCAATCGCTTAAGCTCTTCCCAAGTGTCTGCCATGGCCAACATTATGCTGAGCTCGGTTCTTTCTTGGCTCTCCCCTGCGTATCTATCTGTGAATATGCATCCTTGTTCTGCACAGAAACGGGCGACCTCGTCCGCATAATTATTACCCAATGACACAAAGTCCTCCCCTTTCCCATGGGCGGAACACTTTACAACAGCAATTTCTTTCGGATGCTGTAGTGCATCCAACAGTTGTCTTACATATTCTCCATTCCGAATGGGTGAGCCAGATGATGTCAAAAATCCCCTCTGAGACCATAACTGCCCGAAGTCGTGCACCACGCCAAACCCATATTGGCTGTCTGTGTAAATCGTGATTCGAATTCGATCAGCGGCCAAACAGGCACGGGTCAAGGCAATGATCTCAGCTACCTGCGCGGAGCGTACTCCTTCTAGGCAAGCAGCCTCGACCACTCCTGAAATGGTACATACAGCAAACGCTGCTCTCAATTGCCCCACACTGTCTCTTAAGCATGAACCATCGACAAAGAAAATTTCATCTGGGTCAGCCAATGGTTCATCGACAATGTCAGGTCTCGGTTTGGTGCAAAGCTCGGTCACATCGAGACAATCATGGTCCGCACAATCTTCATCATTCGTGTTCGGTGTAGGCATCAATGTCGCAGGGTTCAAGACAGAGCACCTTTTCAGAGTCACATTCTCTGCGGCAAGTATGACTTGCTCGTACCTCGTTAACCTATTGTTTGTTAGGTGCTGAGTCTTGGTCCTGGTCATCAATAACTCAACCGAATGTGGCACATGTACAGTCAATGGATGTCCCATTACAATGCTTTCACATCTTTCAATGCTGACACCGGTTGCAGCAACGGATCTTAGACATCCGGGCAACGCAGAAGCTACTGGATCTAGAGTAGCTGAGAAATAGGCAACTGGTCTACGGACACCTCCATGGTTCTGAGCTAACACTGCTAATGCACATCCTTCCCTCTCATAACAGAACAATGAAAAGGCCTTGTTGTAGTCAGGCATTCCCAGTGCCGGAGCACTGCACAATTCCTCTCTCAGTTTCAGGAATGACATCAAGCACTCCTCGTCCCATGGTACCGGATCACTCACATCCTTGTGCGTAAGCCTCTGCAAAGGCTTTGCTCTCAAGGAGAAACTAGGAATCCACTGTCGACAGTAGCCGACCATTCCCAGGAACATCCTAACTTCCCTCTGTGTGGTGGGTACTGCCATACTCATTATTGCCTCAATTCGGTCTGGTGACACCTTCCTCTTGCCTTTTTCCAATCTGTGTCCCAAGTACTGTACCTCATTCAAACAGTACTGCAGCTTGTTCGGGGACACCTTATGTCCATTCTCTGCTAAATGATTCAACAGAGCTACAGTGTCAATTCTGCAAGCATCTTCTGTTTCTGAGGCAATGAGCAAGTCGTCTATGTATTGCACGAGGACTGAGTTCTGCGGCAACACAAGACTCTCGAGATTCTTCTTCAGGATCTGGTTAAAGATCGATGGACTTTCCGTATACCCTTGAGGGATACGACACCATGTTAACACGCGATTTTCCAGCCTGAACGCAAAAAGAAATTGGCTTTCCTCGTGGAGCGGTATCGAAAAGAAGGCTTGACACAAATCGATAACCGTAAACCACTCGGCTTCACATGGGATCTGGAACAGTATTACTGAAGGATTCGGTACCACTGGACAACAGGGGACAACTATCGTGTTGACCTTTCGCAGGTCTTGCACGATCCTGTATTTCCCGCTCGGTTTCTGTAGCCCCATAATGGGTGAATTACAGGGGCTACCTCTGATCTCTTTCAGAATGCCTTTCTCAATGAAAGTCTCGATCACAGGTTTTATCCCTGCAATCGTTTCTGGCGACAGGTTGTATTGAGGTGTCCTTGGGAAATCAACATTCTGTTTCACCTCAATCCGCACTGGTTCAACCCCTCTGATTAGACCTATTTCATCGCCTGCGAAATCCCACACCACAGATGACACTGCGTCTCTCAGATCAGGTGGAAGTTCTTCCACCGTCACCATTGGGTACAGATCTATACATAGATGCTGATTGGTAACCTTAAAGTCAGCATCGTCATCTCTCGTCTGGACCTCCACTCCCTGAGGCGTACAATAAATCGTGCAGTTCAACTTGCACAACAGATCTCTTCCCAAAAGGCAAACTGGACTCGTATCACACACTACAAACTGATGTCTAGTTTGGAAGGAACCTATCTTTACTAGGATCGGTTCTGTCAATGGGCTGCTTATTCTTTTGTTCGCTACTCCAACAACCTGGATTGATTGTCCCGAGAGGGGTAGGTTAGGGACTACTGCTGATCTCACAGTAGACCGGGTAGCACCAGTATCAACCAAAAGTGTGGCAGGATGACCCTCAATATCTGCCTCCACAAAAGGTCCTCTCTGGTCTACCTCCAAGACCGCTCCAAGCGTGCAGTCTTCCTCCCCTCTCAGGCACCGTCAGGATAAAGGGTCTGAGCTACTCTCGTCATAGTCTTCAAACAGGGGCATCTGTTGGTACGTTCGTATTCCTTGTGTAATCCTTGGAGCCTGGGGAACCTGGGCGTGAGAGCTGTATACCCCCCTTTCATCGTCCTAGGCCTCGTCACTGTGTTAACTACCTCTTGCGCGGGTGCCTGAGCCCCCTCTTCCTCTTCCTGCAACTGATTAACTGGGTTCAAAGGACACTCGCGTTTCCAATGTCCGACCTGGCGACAAAGATGACACGCCGTGGTCTTTTTCAGTGTGGCCACGTCCACTCCTGTCTTGGGGTCTACTGGTTTTCCCCTTCCCTGGCCTTGCCCATTCTGGTTCCCCTGGGAATTTCCTTGTTTTCTTCCTAAGGTCCCTCCATTAGGCTGACCCTGTGCTGTCTGCATCTGGACAAGCATCAATTTATCTTTTAGCTTCCGATGTTTTGATTCCACCTCATCACTACAGTATCTCGCATACCTCAAAATTTCATCTAATGGCTTGTTCTGCCAGCAAATCAAATGGTGCTGTATCATGAGGCTGATTTCCATTCTCAGACCCAGTACAAACTTTGAGACAAACTGTCCCATATCCTTGGGGTCCAAGATATCTAACCCACTATACTGTTTAAAAGCTTGCAGAAGTCTTTCATAATATTCATGCACCGTTTCTTTGGGTTCCTGTACGGTCCGATCTATCTTAACCCAATCTATATCTTGGGGTGAAATCTTCAGTTTTAGCCATGTAATCACCTGCTCATACTTTTTCATTACTAAGGGTGATGGGCCATTTGTAACCGGCTCCCTTTCAGGTTCCGAAGTCGGCCACTCGACAGCGACTTTACAAGCTGTCCACAAATCTCCCGGTACCACTATGTCAAACAAAGTGTTCAAATCAATCCATAGTACTTTTGAAATTTTAACAAACCGCTCAACCTGCTTGTACCACTCTACTGGTTTCTCCCTCAGCCGAGGAAAATCATTTGTAAATGCAGCCAAATCACCTCTATTCCACGGCACATGCACATACCCTCCATTCTGTACTTCCCGTAAAGGAAAATTTCCAACACCCGTCGCCCCCCTCCTGGAGGCGGCGTTTCCCCTCAGCTTTCTTTGCTGGTTTCTTCTTGGACCACCTTTCTTCCCATTTGTCCAACAAAATCCATATTCTCATTCCTACAATCAGATCTCTGGTGTGTGTCCTTAATCCTGTGATTCTTTTCTCCTCCAGCTCCTGGTCACTGTATTGTAATCTATGCGGTCCCTGCAACGCTTTAGTTTTGTTCAGGTCTACCTCATATCTTTTGGCCAATTCCTTTAATCTATCATGTGCCATTCTAGCTTTTCGAGTCACATCTTTTGCTACAAACAGCAGCTCATCTGATCCATAAATTTCTATCCTTTCCAGAGGCAGACCCCCACTGATCATCTCGTCTACCTCTGCTTTCAACCTTACTACGTCTAGCAACCTTGCCTGTACTGCACTCCTCAGTACTTCTCGACAAGTTGAACCATCCCGCTCATCACAGTCACTATTCTGTCCTTGTGACCTATTCCCTTCCATCATATTCCTGGAACTTGGTCTGTCTTCCGAGATGTTTTGTGCCCTATCTCCTGGCATCCTATCACTTTGGTTTGTTACTGTTGGTGTCCACATCCTCAAAGCTGACTTGGATTCCTGCAAAGACCTCGGTCTGACCGGCCTCTCCTCCTCCTGTCTAAAGGAAGAGTCTGCCGTAGCCGGTAACGGCGTACTTGTCTCCACTGGTCTTGGGAAATGAACCACTCGTACTCCGAACCCGTTCCCGCTCTCGCTGGTTGCTTCTTTCCATCTGTACTGAGCTCCCTTCTCTCACTCGGTCTGGGTCATACACCGGTACTATAGGACCAATGGTAACCGGTACTGTCAAGGAGTCCGGTAACCTTGTGTTCCCAACAGGAGGCTGTGTTATCATAGACGTCGTTGCCCCTTCCGTTCCTGTGGAAATCCTTCCCACTACCCTCATGCTAGTCTGATTCTGGCTCCCATCTATTGTTACTGCTGGAGTCGGCTTTCCCTCTTCTGAGTCTGGATTAAATGGTGGTGGCCTCTCTGCCAACAACCTATCTAACAGGCTGTTGTCTGTATCACTGTCGTCCTCATCGATTCTTATAATCTTTCCATTCTGTACTAGCAATGGGTATAACTTATCTCCCTCGATTGTTTCCACTCTCCACCTTTTCTCCAGTGCATCCCACCTTGCATCTTGAAATGCCCTGACCGATTTCTTCACCCTTTCCTGGCTCTTGTCTTTCCTTCTATCGTACGCTGCTCTAATCCACGCATGTAGCGCCTCAAACTGTGTTGGTCTAGGTAGTGGTCGTAAAGAAGCCATTATACTTTTTAGCTGGTACAACACCTCTAATCTGAAAGTACCATAGCGTGGGAAAGACAATTCTCCTTCTCCTTCTGTCATTTTATGCCAATTCTCAAGCCATATTATAGTATGCAATCCTACATTCTTTGCCATATAGTGTGCTGGCGTATCCTCGGGAGGAGCTTCCTCTCCTTCCCGAGTAACCACATGTCGATCACCTCTACAAAGTTCCCGTAAAACTTTAAAACATTTCATGATGAATCACTTTGTATTTGCACTCAGAATGTCAGCTTTTACTTCCTGATTTCAATCCACCAATGCCAGCGCGGCTCACACCAACCGGCCTATCGCAGCGCGGCACTTGTCTGACGTCACTTTTCCTCCGCTCGCAGCAGTTCCCCTCCTTTCTAATTCACTCGTTCTCTCTCGCACCTGTCCCAATCATACTCTGAAATAATGTCCGTCCTACCGAACAATTACTTCTCTGACCGTCAGTCTTACCAATGACCGATCAGCCTCTTGAGCTTGTTGACCTCAATCTGGCAACCGTCTGTCCGCGAAACGACCGGACAATCACCTCTAACACACTTGATAGGATTCAATCACTCGATGTTCTGCACACAATAACCTACGACCTGCGTTGGTTATTCACACTCTCACACATGTGTTCCCTATCTTCAGTGGGTCTGTCAATGACGTCTCGTGACCCCCACAACCTCTGGTCAACGTTCTCAACTCTGGGTGTATTCTACACCACAATAAATCTCCCGGTCCCGCGCGCGCTCACGGTCCGGTTCTCAATCACACAACTCTCGTTCCAACTCCGCAAGACATCACACAACAATAAAACACCGCAATCTACCAAACACCACTCTTTTCATACTCACTCTACCACGAACTGCTACTTCCGCCGCACCGTCACTCTCCGTCAGTTTTCAACGACCTCCGACCTCCGACATCTTTCTCCCGCGGTCCTCTGGATCTGCGTCACTCGGGCTCTATGGGGCAACTTAATCTCCTATCTTGCTCTAGATCTCCCCTTACCATCAAAGGTAACCATCCTACTCTGCTACCAACTGATAACGCCGATTCTTATCTAATTATCTATAAGAACCTTCTGGTCGCCAAGACCTTTTTACCTGTTGAATAGTGTAAAGGAGAGAATCTCCTCTGGTTATATAACAGCATTCATTTTTATCTGAAAGGACTACTGACTCCGAATTCAAGTTTAAGAATTTATTATCGCCAAAAATAACTGGACATGCAAGCACCTCAACACGAGGTTAAAGAAATAGATGGGCACTAATACAAATAATAACCTACGCAGGAGTCTCATCCGACTCAGAATAAAGAGAATAGAAAGTTCTAGAAGGATCAACCAAGCTATGATTGCTCCAATTTCTACGTTGCTCTTCATTTATCTAAGCAAGCTTTAAATCAATTGCTGTCCCTACACTAACACTTAATGACATCCCTGCATAACGATTTTCCCAGGCAAGAGTGAAATAAAGGTGTCAGCTGTGAAGACTTCCTAAGAAGTGCAATCACATAATACCTAAGCTCAGCTCTGTCCTTCTCTCTGGTCTCCCCTACCTCTTCTCTGGCCTCCTCCCTCAGGGCACTATCCCTAATACAAAACCCCAATACAATTGTACACGCCTTTGTCACACCTCCTTGGCCAGGTCTTCTTTCTTGTACTTTTCCATCGAAACGGTTACTTCATCCTGGACGGTTGCGATGACCTTGAGTCCCAGGCACCTTCTCCGCTGAAAGTATCATCCCTAAATTCCATTGCACTCCCGTACCATGCCTCCCATCTCTCTAACTTTTGAAAACAAAGAGTTAGTCTTTACTAACGAGACATGTGTCCTTGCACCTGCAACAAAAGATACGTTCAACAGAAACCTTCTACTGTGCTAATTAAATCTACCGTTTGTGCCCAGAGAGCCTTACCAAGAGAAACTTTTCTCTGCCTACAAAATAAGCTAACATAAGAATAAACCAGGCCTTCCCTAAACATATATGTAGTCAGTAAGCCTGGGCGTAGTTTGCATAGTAGCACTTCACGTAGCTACGTGAAGTGTAAAGCACATCTTATTGAACGATTCGGTGGTGGTCCATCCTCTTAGGACCACCCCAAGCACAGTTATTGGCAAAAATACAATCCATTCCCAACCAAAGGCCCTGCAAAGCATTATGGGACGAGATTAGCAGTGGGCAGTGAATATTATAGTATCCAATATCAAAATAATTCTACAAAGAGCTGCAGTTCCACTAGTCGTTACTAGGTGTCCCTCACGAGTCAAATGCAAAAGCTTCATGAAAGGTTTTCAATACTTTTGCATTTGACTCGTGAGGGACATCTTGTAACGACTAGTGGAACTACAGCTTGATGTATTAATAATTTCAATGCTTTTGCATTTGACTCGTGAGGGACACCTAGTAACGACTAGTTGAACTGCAGCTCTTTGTAGAATTATTTTGATATTGGACACTATAATATTCACTGCCCACTGCTAATCTCGTCCCATAATGCTTTGCAGGGCCTTTGGTTGGGATTGTATTTTGCCCATAACTGTGCTTGGGGTGGTCCTAGGAGGAAGGGACCACCATTGAATCGTTCACATGATATGCTTTTTGTGTTCAAGGCATCTGCTTGGTCCTCCCCTAGGTTAGGGGGACTCCAAAATCATCACCTCTCTCATTGCTTGATATTTTATTGTCAAAATTCATTTTTGTGAATTGGTTATATGCTTTTTAGCATAAAAAATTGCTTTATCAAAGCATTTGAAGGAGTTTATTATACTCCTGCTACGCTACGTTGATTAGCACAGTTATTCACTCTGCTACGTGCAATTTGCGTAGTAGCACAAACTTTGCATGCTTCGTGAGCGTAGCAAAGTATTATGCCCAGGTTTAGTAGTCAGGCCTTTACGTATAACTTTTAAACACACATCTTACTTTCCCCTATAAGCATTTTCATTACAATTCATATGCGAAAATGAATTACATGTGCAACTTTAATATGGGGCACGTTTAAACTACTGCCATTGAATTACACACAAACTAATTTCTCTATGCATTATGTTCATAATGATCATAACACAATTATACTGCTGGTTCACTTTATCTCAGTGAACTATTCATTCTTTACTAAACATGCATGGATATACAACTGAATATATACGAATATATGTCTGAGTACATGCGGGTGCGGACTGTCAGTGATTATGATGCACCCCTACAATTCACAAGAACATTTCGCTCTATCAACAGGCTAGAGTATTATAAGTGTTCTATGGAGGTGAAACAAAGAGTGTGCCGGAGAAAGCGGGTTGCAGCCCTCACTTTTATATCTGGCACTTTGCCGTCACCACGACTGTCACTGCTCCCTTTCATTCTCGCCCCTTACCTGCTAACTGCCTCCGCAGCAGCAGCGCTGAGTGAGGCTCGGTTATGCTTCACTGGGGAAAGGGGAAGTGGGCGGGTTTCGGGTGTGTAAACTTTTGACAGCCCGTGCCCCAGACAACGCCGGTAAGAGAGTAAGTGGTAAGTGTACGCGGGCCCCTCACACCGCCTTAGCCCCACTCGCCGCACTCCAGGCCACCGCCGGCAACAGCGCAGGCGCACTCGGACTTGCTAAAATCCATTCTGAGAAACCAACACGACTCTTCCAGACAGGGGCCTCCCTGCTTACGTAACTAGGAAGGCTCAGGCGCGTGGCCAGGTTGGTGAGGTCAAATAGGCGAGTAGAACACATTGAGATGGTGGTTTTGAATATATATGGGACATCTTAAGGTTGGCTCCGCGCGGCGTCAACAGCCAGGTTTGGTTTCTTCTAACTTAGAATGCTCGCTATTGAAACGTTACCTTAGTTGCGATACACTATACTAAAGTTAATCAAATGTGTTTATGTCTCTTGCGTGGTATACATGCTTAACAAGAGCACCGAGCACTGCTAATTCATAAAGCAAGGGCTGTATTTTTATGGGGTGAATGTTTTATAAGGTTTCCATGCCTTTCCTTTTAATGATTACCCCATTCGCGGGTCACACAGAGCCCGACCCTTCCAGACACCGCTGCAGAGCTCGACCATTTAAAAACAACCTGCGGCGACAATCAAGAGAGCGCCGACTGAGTACCTGAGCGCGCGATGCCGCTGTCCCGGTCTTCATTCTGTGCTCGGCTGGGCATGTCCACGGGGGTGCTGTGCGCTGCACGGAATAACGAGGAGAGGTCGCCGTCGCTCCACTCGGGCTCCTGCTTGACGGCGGCCCGGGCCTGCGGTGCCACGCCGCAGCTCGTCAGCAGAGTGGAGAGCGTGCTCATGTAGGAGTCTGGATGGGCGGGGCCTAAAGGAGACAGGGAACACAAAAGCATCACTTTCAATAGAAAGCGAGGCTGGGTGGAGCTTCCACCCCACTTCCAAAGAAACCCGACAGAAAACCGGCGACAATAGATCTCGCAGAGCGAGTAGCGCATGCGCTGCAACGCTAGGCGAGACCTAAAAACCCTCCAACAAGTCCCATCCCTACCCTCCAGGCCACGCCCACATCCTGTGGAACATAACCCCTGACCTAACCTCCAGAAATCTTGTTGTTTTTTTCTGCAGTGTATTGGTCAATCAGAAGAGCTTGCATGTCTCGCAGGGATTGGGGAGTCTGGGCTAGTGGGCTGGTGCGCCTTGGGCGCAGAAGGTCTCTAGTCGCTTGGCACGCTGCGGTGCCGGTGGTATCTGAGGACTCTCGCAGGGTGTGCGGGATGCGCAGGGCTCTTGCTTTGATCTTTGTGCAGTGGGGGCCGTGCTGGCATTGGCCGGCACAAGTCTCAGTGGCGCTTGCTCGTTGGCCACAAGGGATTCCGCGTCTGTATGGATTGGCCGGGTATCCTGTTTGATGTGCTGGTGCATGGCCATTGATTTGTTTGGCGTCCTAGCAACGGGTGTTGCTGGAGCCTGGTGCTATGGTCTTGACCTGATTGGTTAAAGGGCTATAAAAGGTTCAGCTTTCGTCTGGTCTCTTACTCGTCATGGAGGGTAGAAAGAGATCGGAAAAGTGCCATAATTGTGAGGAGGAGGTGCTGGCTGGGCCTCCGGCTGCTCCTTCCTTTGCTGATGTTCAAAGGATGATAGAAGTGTTAAAAGCAAAACGACAATCGTGAACATTACCTGCGCCATCTTGTCTGGTGGAATTCTATGTGCACATAAGTTGCAGTCATTTTAATCTATCACAGCCATTTTGTACTCTGTTGGTCACCTTTGTTTCACCCTGCCCTTACTAGCATCCCTCTGACCCTCTGACCGACCTGGTACGTGTGCTGGGGGCTATAAGCTCTATTTGTTGCAACAAACCTCAGCGCCACTTGCTGCCACAAACTCGTTTTTCCTCTCATCTCTGTTTTCAGGCAAACCTTTGGACACTCTACCCCTCATTGCACCTAGTTACACAAACAGGTTCCAAACACCAAAAAGACTCTTGCAACATGATTTATTGCACTGCAAACAGCAAGACTTGTTGTTACCAACAATGGGACAGAACGGACTCTTAGATCTTAGACTCTTAGATCTGGCCGGTCTCACATGTTTTAGACCCTGAAGCAAGGTCCAGCTGCAAGATAAGATTGTCTGTTTGACCTGGGTGGGAAGAGAATTACTGTTGGGCTTGTGTGACAACCTGCCCGGGGCGGGGACCCCAAGCTTGTGTAACCATGTTGATGAAACCAATGCATTGTGTCAAACCTGTATAAAAGGAAGAGCCAAAGGAGTTATAAGCAGAACACCTCCCTCAGACATCCCGGTGTCTGCAGTTGACGTGATCTCCTCATGAGAAATAAACCTTTTTCTTGTCTTCCAGTTTCCAGCGCTTGCCTCATTATTTTGATAGCGAACCCAAAGTGAATTAGAGGTGGAACCCTGCACCGGGCAGCATTGAGGGTCTTAGAAGACTCGCTGCCTTTCACAAATTGGCGCCCAAACGTGGGGGCCCATCAGCGACGCGTGGGTCCGGTAGAGAGGTCCTAACGACGGAGTGAACGACTAAACGATTGGGGTATACCTGCCTGAGAAGACCCTTGTCTGGCTGCCGATCGACTGAACTTCACCGGTTCCGAACGGACCTCTCTCGAGTGACCTGCGGTCCTGACTGGGACCTTAGAGGAACGCCGCATTGATTGTTGGAGTGAGAGGACAACCAGGCACTGGAAGGGGAAGACGAAGAACCGTCCTTACGGTCCGGGTAAGGTCGTGAAAAAAAACGACTTAAATTGATTGATTGATTGAATAGTTTGATTGAAATACTAGTATTCCTTTTTTGATATTGAGTTATTTGCGACATTTCCCTGCTTGCAAACAACGAAGAATAGGAATATTCTCTCTCTTTGCAGGCAGCGAAGGACAGGTAGTGCAGACTTTTTGTCTAAATTGATTGATTGAGATATTCATTTTTGACCGATAAATACGTCATGCCTGTTTTCTCTAGATTGTTTGATTGTAATTGTTTTGGACCAGACCGTTCATTAGAGGTCAGTCAGCCGGCACCGCCGGAAGGCACCTCTAACAAGGACATGTACGTAAAGTATGGATTAGCCACCGTAGCTTATAGCAAACTATGGCATAAATACACTAGGAAGGACCGGGTAAATCAGTGGCCACTGACGGGATCTTTCGATCCCGCTAAAATAGAAACGTTAGAATTAGCTCTCCACAAAAGAAAACTAGACCAGCCATGTTTGACAGTTTTGGTTTATGGCGAAAAGAGGCAGCTCAAAGAAAGAAAAGGGACGAAGCTAGACAAGATAAAGAAACGCGAAAATCAGCTTACCAAGCCTGTAAAAGATTAGAAGAAAAACTAAAAGAAACGGAAATCGATAAAAAGGAACAGGAATCAAAAATATCAGGTCAATGCCCTGTTAGAACGCCCTCGACTCTTTACCCCAAGTTACCAGCAAAACAAAGGGTAGATGATGATTTATTGTTAGGTCCCCAAATCATATACATGCCACCCCCTTACGCCCCTACTCATCCCGTAGTACAACGCCAGGACCACCAAAGTATAGCCGGAGATGGCACGATCGCCTCAGTCTCCACCGCCTCTGCTCCCACCGAGTCACCCACACCAAATGCCTCATCAAAGGATACAGTAGTAGAGGTAGGATCAAAAGAAAAAGGAGCGCCCAGGGTCCCGCGATTAAGTAAAAATGAGCGAGCAGGCATTGATAAAATAGTTAAATCCCTCATAGATAGGAAGGAGACAGAAGAGTATGTAACTGACATATGCAACTCCTATGTTGAAAACCGCAAATGATACTTTATTATACGTCTCTGTTACCACACTCTTACTGCATATGAAGAGAAGTACCAAGATGTAGGGCCCGAGCGGCTAGTGGCTCTCTATAGGAAGGTAGACACCGGAGATGAAGGCGACAACGATGTTACAGAACTCTTTTCATCCACACTGGAGGTATTCCGTCACCTCGTGGAACAAGGACGGATAGATAAGGACAGGACATCTAAGATAGCAGGACCCCCGGTGGAAAAACAAGATAGCATGATGCCGATAAAAGAAGCTGCCCCTTATTGGGTACCTCCTAGAGGACAAGGGACTCATGACGATATGAACCATCAAGACGCTAGAGGAAGGGTGGTCTACAATTGGGTGTATCAACCATGGGACAGACATGACATTTTGACGTTCCGTAAACCTTTACCGGATTTACGAAAGAACCCCACCGCCTTTTACACCGAGCTAGGTACCGCTCTGGGATCAACAATAATGACACTTGCCGACATAGACTTGTTCTTCGGGTTATGTTTGCCAGCAGATGTGTGGAAACAGATTAGGAAAATAGACCATACCGAACTGCTTGGTCATACCTGGGAACAACTCAACACACTAGATAAACAGCGGAACCCTGGTCAAAAACCGGTTAAAGCAATATTGGACCTCCCTGACAAAATAGTGCAGAAAGTGAAAACGCTGATCCCAGAGAAAAAGGTAGACTGGTCCATAGTAACCGCGTGCCGCCAGAAACCACAAGAGGATGTCTCAGAGTATTTCTCCAGATTTGAAACGGTGTTCTCCGATTACAGTGGACAAGACATGTCCACCGCAACCGGACACCACTTATTTGTGCAGAACTATGTCAAAGGACTACTGCCAGATATATCCCAGAAATTACAAGCCAGCGAAAGTAGTTGGGCAGCATCTAAACCGGCGGCCATTCTCCAAATGGCCCAGTACTATGAGCATCAGGGAAACGAAAATGACAGGGCTACAGAAAGGAAAAAAAAGGACTTGAAGGAAAGGGTAATGGTAGCACAACTCCAGGGAGCGAATACAGGAAGGGAGCAATATAGGGGAGGATACCAGCAGAATACCCCTAGAGTACAGCCACCTAGAAACAATTCATCGACATCATATGTAGGACGCCAAGAACTAGGACAGGATCAATGTGCAGTTTGCAAAGAATATGGACACTGGAAAACCCAATGCCCGGCTTTGTTAGGAGCTGGTAGGGGCAGAGGGGCGAGGGAAATAGCAAGTGGACAGAGAGGAAGAGGACGTGGGAGAGGGTACGCGAGTGAAGCAAGCGAGGAAAGGCCAGGAAGAGTGAACACATTCGACCATCCCAAACAGAATCAGTACCAACTGACAGATTATGACAATACGTCCGACTTTGCATAGGACAGCCAGGGGCAAGGGAGGGATCCAGTCGAGCTCTATGTTGATCAGCAAGACCCTTATGTTACCGCTGAGGTCCTGGGCACAAAGTCGCCATTTCTGGTAGACACGGGAGCAACACGTAGTGCACTATCCAAACGACTGATTCCAAGGGCACCCTTGGCAGGCTCACATGTGACCTCAATAGGATTTGACGGAACGCCCTCCACCAACCCTTTGTCCCGACCGATCCCTTTTAACCTTGACAACAATAGCGTCGAAACGACATTCCTCCTCTCTTCCAACACCCCAGACGCCATTATGGGTCTCGACCTTTTGAAACACTTCCATGCGACTATCAGATGCTCACCAGACGGAGTGCGTGTCGTCCTGTATGACAACCCCCAGCGCCATAGAGAGAACCCTTCTCAGCACATGTTTCCCATCTCCGAGACTGATGCATCCCTACTGGACACTTTGCCATCACACTTATGGGCTAGGGCTGATTCAGACGTAGGACGAATGATGATTGACCCAGTACACGTAACAATACGACAGGACGCAACCCTACCGAAAGTACCGCAGTACAAAATATCGCCAGAGGGTGAGAAGGCACTGACAGAGATCATACACTCTTTGGTAGAGGCAGGGGTGGTAGAGGAAGTAGTGAGCAACGTTTGTAACAGTCCCATACTACCGATTGTAAAGAGACAGGGAGAGGGAGACGGAAAAGCCTACCGCTTCATCATTGACCTGCGGGAGATAAACAAAATCGTAGTGCCACAATACCCAGTAGTTTCCGACATCACGACAATTTTGACTTTAATCCCCTCCACTGCCACCACCTTCACTGTAATTGACCTCAAAACGCATTCTTTTCCATACCTATACACAAGGACAGCCGCTATCTATTTGGATTCACCCTAAACTCCCGTTCGTACAGATTTTGCAGAGCACCTCAGGGGTACACTGAGAGCCCAAGCATCTATAGCCAGGCGCTTAAAAGACAGTTGGACGCCATACAATTGCCAGATGGAGTGGCACTAATACAATATGTAGACAACATCCTTCTAGCAGCGGACACCATACCAATAGCCGTCACAGCCACCATCAAACTACTCCATTTTCTTGCTGAGAATGGTCACAAGGTCTCCCGAAAGAAATTGCAGTTCTGTAAATCACAAGTGACCTATTTGGGTCACCTTTTATCAAAGAAGGGAGGAAACTCACGCCTGACTGGATCCAGACAATTCTAGACACCCCTGTCCCCAAAGATCAGAAACAAGTCCGCTCTTTGATAGGTCTCACTTCATTTTGCCGACAGTGGTTACCGAACTTTAGCCTCATTGTCAAACCCCTTCTCTCCCTCCTAGCTAAAGACATCCCCTCACCTCTCCCCTGGACCTCCGAATGCCAGTCAGCCTTTAAAGAACTACGCAATGCCCTTTGTTCAGCGCCTGTCCTAGGAACCCCGGATTACTCCAAACCATTCTTCCTCTACACGCACGAGAGGGAAGGATGTGCATTGTCTGTCCTAACACAATCAATTGGTCACAAACAACGCCCTTGTGCATATTTCTCTGCCACCCTCGATCCAGTAGCCAGAGCGCTGCCAGCGTGCCTGCGCGCTGTGGCAGCTGCAGCAGTATCGATACGCCAGAGCGAAGGAATAGTACTCTCCAATCCAGTCACTGTTTTAGTACCCCATGCAGTCGACACACTACTAAACCAGACCAAAACCCAACACTTGACTAGCGCCCGACTGACAGGATATGAGTTGACCCTGCTAGCACCGCACATTACCCTAAAGCGATGCACCACCCTCAATCCAGCCACACTGTTACCCCGACCCGAAAATGACCCTAGCGTGACTCCACTACACGACTGTGTGACACTAACCGATGAACAAACAAAGAGTAGAATAGATCTCAGAGACACCGCCTTTCTATAACCAGATGGAGAACTATGGGTGGATGGTTCGTGCATCAAACTCCCCGACGGCACCACCTCAGCTGCATACGCTGTCACCACAGCCCGAATCGTTCTGGAAACAGCCCGTATTCCCCAACGTTCAGCCCAGGCTGCAGAACTCATTGCCCTCACACGAGCATGTATCTTAGCGACTGACACGACAGTTAACATATACACCGACAGCCAATATGCCTTCGGGGTGGTTCACCATTTTGGGATCTTATGGAAAGAAAGAGGGTTCCTGACTTCACACGGTACACCCATCCTGCATGGAGATTTAGTCTCCGCCTTGACGCAAGCAGTCCTCCTCCCCAAGAAGTTAGCAGTGATAAAATGCCAAGCACATAGGAAAGTGACTGATCTCATTGGACAGGGAAATGCACTAGCAGACGTTACTGCCCGAGCCACGGCAGGAGACAGAACTACGACACGAATGTATGTGACCAGGTCACAAGCTGAACGATGGACTGACGCTAGGAGCACTGTAAGGGACATACAGACTACAGGCACACAAGATGAATTGACCGAGTGGGAAAAGGTGGGACTAAAAGACGAGGAAAATTGCTGGAGAACTAAAGACGGAAATAAATGGCTGTTACCCAATGCCTACCTCATCCCCATATTGACCATGGCACATTTACCAGCACACATAGGCTCCACCCCCATGATTGAACTAATCACCAGAGTATGGCATAACGTCAAGATAGCAGAATCTGCAAAACACCTAGTACAACAATGTATAGTCTGCCTACAACACAACCCAGAGAAGGGGACAGTAGTACCACGGGGAGGGTTTGGAGTCCCTGACCACCCCTTTGAAATCCTTCAAATGGATTACATTCAACTAGAGAGATGCCTTGGTCTAAAATATGTCCTGGTGGTTGTGTGCGCTTTTAGCAAATGGGTGGAGGCATATCCCACCCGCGACAATACCGCCTTAGCCACTGCAAAAGTATTGCTGAAAGAATTCTTCCCCGATACGGCCTTTGCAGAATTTTATGGAGCGACAACGGCCCCCACTTCGTAGCCGAGGTGATACAGAACATACTGAGAGGGTTGGGGGTAAAACAAAAGTTCCATGCCGTCTTCCACCCCCAATCAGCGGGCCTGGTAGAGAGACACAATGCAACGTTGAAACTAAAACTAGCCAAAATAGTTGCCACGACCGGGTTGAAATGGCCCGACGCCCTCCCATTGGCATTGTTATCGATGCGCTCCACCCCAACCAAACCCCGACTGACCCCGTATGAGGTGGTCTTCGGCAGGCCTATGAGCATTTGGGCGGCACCAAGACCCACCTCCATTAACGATGTCCCGAACATATTAATGTCGGATTACTTGCATAAATTGACAAACGAGCTAACAATTATCCACCAACAGGTGCAGCAAGCCTTGCCTGACGTATCCAGGGGCCCGGGACATGAAATAAAGCCAGGCGACCATGTATTGATTCGCAACTTCCAAAGAACGAAGAATCTGGAGCCTAGGTGGACGGGCCCCTGGCAAGTCCTGATCACCACCCGAACTGCCCTCCGAGTGGAAGGAAAACGAAACTGGCTGCACGCTCAAACGAGTCCCTCCAACCCTGGCAACCTGTGAAGGGGTGGAGGTGCAAGAGGAAGTACTCACGAGAGACCGACCAGCTCTGAGTTGCTACCACAAGAAGACACTCTCGAACTATCAGAATTTCCCGACCCCACGGTGCCATCCAGGAAAGGGTACAACCTAAGATCGACGAAAGGAGGGAGCTCCAATGACCAGGCCACTAACCAAGTCAAGGTCTCAGATCGGTAGCACAGTCAAACAATGCTACCAGGAAAGCGCCAGACAAAAGTCTGTGGTCCTAACAGTTGTTGAGCTCCTCGAAGATGATGGAAGAAACTGAACACCTGCAAAACCACCGCAAAGACACCAAGACTGCTAACCTGCACAGCATAAAGACAATTGCACTTGTAGCCGCATTTCTCACCTGTCTCCTGCTAATGGTCGCACTCTGGATCATTGAAGAGAATGCACCTGCATACAGAACATTGTCACCCACCATGCAACCAACCACCAAGAAAGAACACTACCTGGTATCACTACCGCCACATCTCCGAGAACGACGCAAAGAATTCTGGAATAATTCTTTCGTGCAGATGTTGCACCAGCACAATCTTGCCACCATTGCTACCAACTGTTGGGTCTGTGGGCTGTTACCACATGCCACTGAACATTCCATCCCTTTCATCCCTTCGCCCTTTTCTATTCACGCATCTTGCCTTGCCTGGATGATGCTCCTACAAGAAAGTTACAAAGACAATGCCACTTCCGACGGAACAATCGCCCAGTTCTACAACGAGTTCTGGCGAAACAAAACAGGAAGGACAGCCGCCCCTTCTGCCCTCACACCTTCAATGCGACATTCCAGATTAATGTCCCCTCCAAAGAACAGTGGAAATGCAAGTGTTCAATAATCCTAACAGAGCCACATTTTCCTACCTGAAGAAAAGAACTGCTGCAACACTGACTGTGGCCCTATCTGTGGTGAACGTCTCTGGCCTTGTATGCATTGAAGGCCGTGGGACTAAGAATGTGGGTCACAGCACCTGTAGCATTGTAAGGACTTTGAACACTGCCAACCCCCCAGCGCTTGTTGCATCACCCAATATGTACTTTGTTTGTGGAACCAAAGCCTACACCTGGCTCCCAAGAAACTGGGGGGGCACGTGCTACATCGCCTTTGTTTTGCCACCAACCTACACAGCCCGTGCAGAGCATCATCGAGAAAAGCGTTCTAAAGACATTGATCAAGCAGACTCTGCCTCATCACAATTCCTCGACGCAGCAAAAGGGCTCGTCCCGCTATGGGGTCCGATGGCAAACAGCCGAGCCATCAGACATCTGTCCCAAGCGGTAGAGACCGCCCTGAACGTCACTGCTGGCATCCTCACCAACAACACTGCTGAGCTCCAAGCGATCCGTCTGGTTACCCTGCAAAATCGCATGGTCCTGGACGTGGTACTAGCGGACCGTGGAGGACCATGCCGCATCATCGGTGCCAGCTGCTGTGTATACATTCCTGATAATTCACCTTCTGTCTATGAAGCAATCGAACATCTCCATAGACTATCTTCAGACATTCATCAAGGATCAGAGACTTGGACAATTGGAAGTTGGCTTTGGGGCATCTTGAAGGAGTGGGGTTGGAAAATATCAATGATTCTCTTGGTCCCAGTATTGACAATATGTGGTTGTTGTTTAGGTATATACTGTATACCACCTTTGTGTTCTCTTTGCATAACTACCTTGCACCCTAAGACTATGGACACTCAGCTAACAAAAATGAGAGTAATGTATGATCAAGAGATACAGGACATTATGGAGATCGAAATAGACTGACAAGCTGGCTAGTTATGTTCAAAGGGGCCACTGTTAAAAGCAAAACGACAATCGTGAACATTACCTGCGCCATCTTGTCTGGTGGAATTCTATGTGCACATAAGTTGCAGTCATTTTAATCTATCACAGCCATTTTGTACTCTGTTGGTCACCTTTGTTTCAGCCTGCCCTTACTAGCATCCCTCTGACCCTCTGACTGACCTGGTACGTGTGCTGGGGGCTATAAACTCTATTTGCCGCAACAAACCTCAGCGCCACTTGCTGCCACAAACTCGTTTTCCTCTCATCTCTGTTTTCAGGCAAACCTTTGAACACTCTACCCCTCACTGCACCTAGTTACACAAACAGGTTCCAAACACCAAAAAGACTCTTGCAACATGATTTATTTCACTGCAAACAGCAAGACTTGTTGTTACCAACAATGGGACCTGTTTTTATCAACAGAACGGACTCTTAGATCTGGCCGGTCTCACATGTTTTAGACCCTGAAGCAATGTCCAGCTGCAAGATAAGATTGTCTGTTTGACCTGGGTGGGAAGAGAATTACTGTTGGGCTTGTGTGACAACCTGCCCGGGGCAGGGACCCCAAGCTTGTGTAACCATGTTGATGAAACCAATGCATTGTGTCAAACCTGTATAAAAGGAAGAGCCAAAGGAGTTATCAGCAGAACACCTCCCTCAGACATCCCGGTGTCTGCAGTTGACGTGATCTCCTCATGAGAAATAAACCTTTTTCTTGTCTTCCAGTTTCCAGCGCTTGCCTCATTATTTTGATAGCGAACCCAAAGTGAATTAGAGGTGGAACCCTGCACCGGGCAGCATTGAGGGTCTTAGAAGTCTTGCTGCCTTTCACAGAAGCAGCTGTATCGGCTGCTTTATCGGCTGCTGTATTGGCTGCTTTCCAGATCAGAGAGACGGTGGTGCCTAAAAAGCAGAGGCTGGATTCCCCTGATCCTGGCTGTGAATTGGAGGAGGAGGAGGTGAAGAGGAGCTTTATTCAGGGCTCGGAACTTCGCAATGTTTTGCAACATGTGTGGGACAATTTGGCTTTTTCAGTGTCCCAGGTCACTGAGGAATCAGAGGATTTCCTTGCCAATTACCAAAGAACAGGGCCTGAGTCTCTGCCCATTCATAAATCTGTCCGTAATGTACTGGAAGGGAAATGGAGGGATGTTGACAAGAATGCCTTTCCCCGGTTACCGGCTAAAAAATATCTGTTGCAGGGGTGTACAGAGGAGTTACCTTCCGTCTTGAAGGTTTATTTGCTGTTGGCTGGCCTTTCTTCTCAGAGTGTGGTTGTTTCGGAGGATGCAGTGCCTTCAGATCCAGGTGATAAGCGGGTTGAAGCGGCAGGCAAGAGGTCCTTTGCTGCTTCCAATTTTGCAGTTAGGTCTGCTGCGTATGCCAGTTATTTAGTTCAGTCTCTGCTGAGGGACTGCCAGAGTATTTCTGAACAACTGCTTCAGGGTGATGATCCAGCTGAGTCATTGGCTATGTTGGAGCAGCAGTTGCGTTTTTTGTCTGACCTGTCTTCCGATTCCCTCAGTGCCTCGGCGGCAGCTGCTGGGGCCTCCATTGCTGCTCGGCAGCATTTGTGGCTTAAGCCTTGGAAGGCGGAGGCAGCGCAAAAGAGTGCACTCATGAAGATTCCCTTCAGAGGCTCCAAACTGTTTGGCGATCCCTTGGAGATGATGATCAAGAAGACGGCTGAGGACAAAAAATTGTTGGGCCCTGTCTGTCCGCCCCAGAAGGGGAAGTTTGCTGGCTATAAAAGGGCTTTCGGCCAGGCTTTTCAGACCAAGATGGCCAATCGGCGCTTTCGCGGTAGGGGATGTGGCCAAGGAGTCCCTTCCCTTAATAAGTCCCAAGCCCATAGGGGAGGTTCAGATGTTGCCGGTCAGGCTAAATCGTGACGATCCTTTCTCGCTGGAGGGGGCCCAGTTGGGGGTCGCCTCAGGACTTTTTTGCCTGTCTGGGAGGAGTTTGTCAGGGATCATTGTGTCCTTCAGATTATCAGACTAGGGTATAGTATGGAGTTTTTGACTTCTCCCTTGGAAGTCTTTGTTCTACCCCTGTTCCGGGGTCACCTGTGGAACGTCAGCCCCTATTGATGGGGATTCAGGACCTGTTGGACAAGGGGGCCATTGTAAGGGTCCCGGTGGAGCAACGGGGCAGGGGGACTTACTTTGTCCTTTTCTTGATCAAGAAACTGAATGGTGATTACAGACCGGTGTTGGATTTAAAGGCTGTGAATTTGAGTATTCCTCATAGGTTGTTCAAAATGGTGACTCTGCAACTGATTCTTCCCTTCCTGTCAGTAGGGGATTTTCTAACCTCTCTGGATCTATGGGACGCTTATTTTCATGTGCCTGTGCACAAGGCCTCGCAGAGGTTTCTGAGATTCTGTGTGGACGGTGAACATTTCCAGTTTCAGGTATTGCCGTTTGGTCTGTCTGCTTCACTTAGGGTGTTTACCAAGGTGTTGGCTCCTTTGGTGGGTTTATTGCATGCACAGGGGATCCAGATGTTCCAGTGCTTGGATGACTGGTTGATTTCGTCCTCTTCTTTCCCTAAGGCTCAGCCCCAGATTCAAGATGTCTGCAGTCTTCTACAGAGGTTCAAGTGGTTGCTGAACCTGGAGAAGTCCCATTTGATTCACTCTCGGGAACTGTTGTTCATTGAAGGGGTCTTCAACACGGGAGTGGGGAAGGTGTTCCTTCCGAGCCTCGAAAGAACTCGGGGCAGTTCTTGGCCTCTCCGGCTTCCACGGCAAGACGGTGGTTGAGAGTACAGGAGTTGATGGCCGCTACTGTCACGATTATTCCTTTGACCAGGTTGCATTTGTACCCCTTGGTGAATCACATCCTTCGCCTCTGGTGTCCGGGGCCGCAGGATTATGAACAGTTGATTCCAAGGGGTCCGGGTATCACCGAGGAGTTGGCTTGGTGGTTGGATGTGGGTAATCTCATGAAGAGTTCTCCGTTTGTATTAAAGGACATGGTGGTTTTGACGAGGGATGCCAGCGAACTGGGTTGGAGAGCTCTGGTTGGTCAGGGCTCGGTTCAGGGGATCTGGTTGGTTCAGGAGGCTCGGATGTCTTCCAACTGGAGGGAGTTGTACCCCTCCAGTTGCATTTGTACCCCTTGGTGAATCACATCCTTCGCCTCTGGTGTCCGGGGCCGCAGGATTATGAACAGTTGATTTCATGGGGTCCGGGTATCACTGAGGAGTTGGCTTGGTGGTTGGATGTGGGTCATCTCATGAAGAGTTCTCCGTTTGTATTAAAGGACATGGTGGTTTTGACGACGGATGCCAGCGAACTGGGTTGGAGAGCTCTGGTTGCTCAGGGCTCGGTTCAGGGGATCTGGTTGGTTCAGGAGGCTCGGATGTCTTCCAACTGGAAGGAGTTGAAGGCAGTACAGTTTCTGCCTTAGGTTGTGCATCAGGAAGTTCTGTTGAGGATGGACAACACTGTGGTGGTGTGCTAGGTGAACCATCAGGGGAGTGCGAAAGTGCCTGCTTTGAATTTGTTAGCTCAGCAGATTTGCAAGTGGGCACAACAGAATTTGTTATTGCTGAGGGCAGTTCATCTTCATTGGGTGTTGAACGTGAATGCCAATCACTTGAGCAGGTTGTTTCCTTCCCTTTCAGAGACGAGTTTGGACAGGGGGGTGTTTGGCGGTCCTCATGCTGAAGTTTGGGGTCCCCGATGTGAACCTGTTTACGACACCTAAGAACTCATTGAGGGACAAGTTTTGCTCGCTGAATCTGTCGAGCAGGGTTTGGGAGGTGGATGTGATGTCGTTTGCTTGGGGGGAAGGGTTGCTGTATGCCTTTCCTCTGATTGCAATGATTCAGAGGGTTCTCCTGAAGGTGAAGCAGGACAAGGCGCCAGTGATCCTGGTGGTGCCGGGCTGGAGCAGGCGACTGTGGTTCCCTCTGTTGTTGCAGTTGGCAGCGTTGCCGTGTTGGAAGCTTCCCCATGACCCATGTTCGCTGAGATTTCTGGGTCTGTCTTGGGAGTGTCTGGTCTGCTTGTAGTTGGCTGCCTGGCTATTGAAAGGTTGAACCTTGTGGCTCTGGGTTGTTCTCCTTAAGTGGCTCTCTTTATTCAACAGTCTTGGAAGCCTTCTATTCTGAAATCTTATGCCAGACAGTGGGTTTCGTTTCAGACATTGGTGTTCTGGGAAGGGCTGGTTGGCATTGACTGTGGACACTGTGAAGGTTTTGGACTTTCTGAAGGATGGTTTTGATTTGGGCTTGGCTGTTTCCACGTTGCGGGTGCAGTGGGCTGCTGTGAGGGCTTTTCAGGGTCCCGACTGAGAGTGTATGGTGCCGATTGTGGCGCGGCTCTTGCGGAGTTGTTTTCTCAAGAAACCAGTGGTTAAGTCCTTGTCTCCGGGTTGGGACTTGTCTTTGGTCTTACCGGCGTTGCAGTCAGCCCTGTTTGAGCCTCTGGAGGAGGTTTCCTGGTGGCTATTACCTCGGCACGGCGTGTGGGGGAATAGGGCTCGTTGCTGAGTTCAGAGCCCTTTTTGAGGTGCTATCCAGATAAGGTGGTTCTCAGGCCTGATCCTGCGTTTGTTCCTAAGGTGCCGTCCTCTTACTATTGTTCAGAGGAGTTAGTTTTGCCTGTTTTGTGTGCTGATCCTCAGTCTGAGGAAGAGTCTCTGAAACACCGTTTGGATGTCAAGCGCACCCTTGGTGTGTATCTGAATCGTACTTGCCATTTTCGTAAGGTGGGTTCACTTTTTGTGACCTTTGGTTTGGCGGGCCAGGGTCTGAAGTAACCCTGGGCATAATACTTCGCTACGCTCACAGAGCATGCAAAGTTTGTGCTACTACGCACTACGCAAATTGCACGTAGCAGAGTGAAAAACTGTGCTAATTGACATAGCGTAGCAGCAGTATACTAAACACCCAGAAATGCTTTGATAAAGCAATTTTCTATGCTAAAAAACATATAACAAATTCACAAAAGTGAACTTTAACAATGAAAATATCAAGCAATGAGAGAGGTGATGATTTTGGGGTCCCCCCTAACCTAGGGGAGGACCAAGCAGATGCCTTGAACACAAAAAGCATATCATGTGAACGATTCAGTGGTGGTCCCTTCCTCCTAGGACCACCCCAAGCACAGTTATGGGCAAAAATACAATCCCAACCAAAGGCCCTGCAAAGCATTATGGGACGAGATTAGCAGTGGGCAGTGAATATTATAGTGTCCAATATCAAAATAATTCTACAAAGAGCTGCAGTTCAACTAGTCGTTACTAGATGTCCCTCACGAGTCAAATGCAAAAGCATTGAAATTATTAATACATCAAGCTGCAGTTCCACTAGTCGTTACTAGATGTCCCTCACGAGTCAAATGCAAAAGCATTGAAACCCTTTCATGAAGCTTTTGCATTTGACTCGTGAGGACATCTAGTAACGACTAGTGGAACTGCAGCTCTTTGTAGAATTATTTTGATATTGGATACTATAATATTCACTGCCCACTGCTAATCTCGTCCCATAATGCTTTGCAGGGCCTTTGGTTAGGATTGTATTTTTGCCAATAACTGTGCTTGGGGTGGTCCTAAGAGGATGAGACCACCACTGAATCGTTCAAATGATGTGCTTTTTGTTTTCAAGGCATCTGCTTGGTTCTCTCCCTAGGTTAGGGAGGATCCCAAAATCATCACCTCTCTCACTGCTTATTAATTTATCGTTTTCACTTTTGTGAAATGACTATATGCATTTTTAGCATATAAAGACAGATATTTATTTTATCTTAACTTGCACCTTGCAAGATGTCTTTGGCAATTATTGTACAGTGCAGTCAAGCACACAGCTATGCAATTTGCATAGCTACGTGTAGTTCAAAATGTATTTCATGTAGCTACGTGAAGTGCTACTACGCAAACTACGCCCAGGCTTAGTCTGAAGCCTTCTGTGTCTACTCAGTCGGTGGTTGAAGTGGGCAATCTTTGCGGCTTACGAGTCCCCGGGGGTGTCGTAGACTCGGAGTAATGAACTTTACCAGTAAGTAACCAGCCATTCCGGAAGGTCTAACTTGCAATTGAAGTAGTTTTCAGAGGAGGTGCTGGCATTAGTGGAAATTCCAGCTGCCCAGAATCTTGGCACAGAATTCCTTATTACTCGTAATTGGGGCCATAAAGCGGGATGTATCAAATGTCTGTTTCTAAAAGAGACACAACAATTTCAGCTTTTTCAGATACGCAGTTTTAACCAAACACTTTCTAATTCTAAGCAGAATTTTGAAGTTGTTAGTCATTTGAATCAGCGTGGATTTACTTTGGATTTACTTTGCAATTGATCAAAATTGAATTTTTTTTTTAGTTCTGATATCACTTGCTGATAATTTATATTTCTTGCCTCTACTGACAGACAAGGGGTAAATATGAAAATAAGTGGAAAATCATAAACATAGGGACACAGGTTTCTGGTGTTTTTTTTTATTTAGAATGGAATTATTTTACAGTTTGGCAGATTCTGGACATCCTTCAAAAAGTGTAGGATGTTGTGTCCTCAAAGTTCTATTTAGAGTCTGGGAAGCATCAGGCATCCAACTGCATAGACTCTGATGGCTCCAAAAGTGGAGACCTTTGACCAGTGGCCTGTCCATTATTGGGCTGTTGGTTAATGTCCATCAGACCATTCACCCTCCTTAGAGTGGACCTTCCAATGTAGATTTTTCCTGCTCGAGACTTCCTGGGAAAGCCAGTCTTGAAAAGGAAACAAGGAGGTGGCTACCAAGTATTGGGGGAAATCTTTCAGCATCTTTGGACCATTTGTTTTTTTTGTTTTCCAATGACAAACTCCCAGTTTGAAAAACAAAACAGTCTCCACTTGGCACCCGCTCAGCAAAGCTTCAGTGACATCCGTGGAGCCAATTTTGAAAATCCTTCTCTGGTGTCCCTTGCAAGTTAGAATTCATTAAAAAAAATGCCATGCATCATTCCCAAAGCCTCAATCTTGGCTTTCTCGGCTAACTCCACACAATAGGAGGCAAACTGGCAGAAGAAAACCAAAACATTGACCCAGCTTGGCTCTTGCCAAGCTCCAAGACCCTGGAACCAGCTTGTGAATGAGTGGAAATTCTTCAGTAATGTGCCATCTTTTTGGAAAGACTAAGGTCCTTATATAGATCTGGGGGGATGGAATACTCCATCACAAACATGACAGATTTCCCACCCGCCATATCACGATCTCCATAGAATATAATGGGATCATAATACGGCAGATGGGATATCCTGGGATATCTAAATCAGGCCCTTAAACTATATCTGTTCAAAATAGACCGTAATGTCAAAGCTGTTTTTCTCTCCTTTCCTTTCCCACCTTCTTCAAACCAACTCTCCTGTCATTGCTGACCCAGTTTTATGTGTGCTGTTCAGTTGCTCTTGTGGCTAGATCCACACTACTTAAATACTGTAAGTAAATTCATTCAATATTAGGCCAGTAGGTCATGCGTAGGGAAACAAATACTGAATCGTGGGTGGTATTAGTAAATTTCAAAGTACGCAGACTTGATTTATTGTTGGTGTCATGAAGATTGTCACACTTTCCTGGTTTGGATCAGCTAAATCTTCCTGGAAGAATGGCAAGAGGAAAAGCAAGGAAGCAGAAGCTTCTGGAAGCTGAGGAAATAGCGGGAAAATCTTCACCTGGGAATTTGAGCATGACTGAAGAACATGGCAATCATCTAAAAAATATAAAATGGAGGACAAGACAGCAAGGACCTTGGTTCTCCTAATCTAAGAACTGTTTGAAAAGAACACACTAGACTAAAGGGAGGAGACTGCAACATTTTAAAAGTAGAGGTGGGTTTCAATCTGCAATCATTGACTTTCTACAAAGATAGGAAAACTAAAAGAACTATGATGTGCGACACCAATCCTTCAATCTCACTTGGACTTTAAGTTAAGCACAGCAGCCCATTGCAAACATAAATGGGACCTGCCGACTCCCCAAAGCCACTCCTCCAAAATACGGACTCCTTGGATGGATGGACAACAATAGGGATTCAAGCCAGCCGACAAGCACCAACCTTTAAAACAGTCCGCAATCTGATGTATGCCTGCAATGTAGAGATGCATGCAAAATCACCTCAAGGAAGACAATTGGGGTGTACATCGGAGAGAAGCAGAGAGGGAAGACGTTTAAGAAGAAAAGGCTAAAGAGGTAGATTCCAGTCAGGACATTGAGTATAACGATGAGCCAGGAGCAATGTAAGTTGCCAATAGAGAATAGCCAAAACAAACTGAATCCATTCCTATTCATTGTGGCCAGAATGTTCTACATCAGTGGAAAGCACAGGACATTGGTTACTGAAATGACCTGAAATTCACACTTTGAGCCAACTGATCCAGTACTTAACAGCCATGCTGCGACAGGAGTGCGCTATCCCGAATGTCACACAGTTCAATTCAAACTTCGATCTACTGAATCATCTCTGGATGGAGACAGAAACCTCTAGAGAAGGGAAAGGCCTGCTAGGACAATCCACCTGGAGTTTGTTGACGTCCAGGACATACATTGGTCAGATATCCAGATGACTGAACCCTCCTCAGGGACTGATCAAATGAGCTAGAAAGAAAACCATGTTCCTTTGTGCTTGTTGAGACAACATGGTCATAGACTAGTTTTTGCATGTACGGACATGTCACACCTGTACCAGACCCTGAAAAAGCAGTAAGATCATGCCCACTGTGAGGAACATACTGCTTCTCTTGTTGACCATTTCTTCTTGAGCTGGGCCTGATCTAAGCATAGCCTCCTGTCCATCAAACTGACATCTGTAGTAATGGCATGAGAACCAAAGAAGAGAAAACAAGACCATTTTCCATGTGAGCTATCACCACCACGAATGTAGAAGTCATACCACCCCTGGAGGCACCAGGTGTACTCCTTCAACATTTCTAGAGGTTCGTTGCCAATGATACAGAGGATGCCTGACCTAGGGTTACTCATAGAAATTGGGCCAGGTGACATCAAAATATGGCTTATCCTAGTTGAGGGTAGAAGGAGGGGTTGGTCTGGTAGGAGCGACCGAAACCTCTTTGCCTGAAGAAGGGTCTTTGGTAGGGGCGACCGGCGGAGCGACCCCTTCTGCCGGCCCTAGCAAAAACACTTGGGTTAAAGACTCTGTGCATGTTAGCTTGCACCTTGTCCAAAGCCGTGAAGGTTGCCACGTATTTACCCAGTCCCTTGATCATGTCCTCCCCAAAGAGAAGACCATTGGGATTGATCGAGGGTTCCTTCTCTGCCATGTCACAGAGCTTAGGATCAATTTTTGATAATACGACTTTCCTTCTCTCGGTATTGATTGTAGCATTGGCGTTGCTGAGGAGGATTAGTGTTCTCTGGCTCCATCCTCTTAACAAATCAATGTTGGGTGAAGAGCCTTTAATGTAGCTCTCCTCGATTAGGTCGATCATTCGGCATAAAGGGCCAAGCATTTCAAGCATGCAATCTTGGCATGTTTTGAGGGAGCTCTCCATCCCTTTCCTAGGGTCCCTGCCCATTTTGAATAGGAACTTGATAAGTTCTGGGTCCAAATTTGGGGTGAGACAAATGTTATCTTGGACCATGGATCTTGGGCATTCAGCTTTTAGGATATTCCTTGTCTCTCTTTCAAGGGGGTTCCTTATCCACCTCTTGATAAACTTGGCCACGTGTCTTTGGGGCCACCATTGGGAACTTCTAGGGTGTTGAATATTCTCGGGGGAGAACATTTCCCCGCCTAGGGGATCAATTAACAATCTCTTTGAGGAGGAGGGAAGTGCCTCTTCCGAGAGATCAAAATCGGCATAGTTTTCGACGTGGTCCAAGTCAAAGATATATTCATCCAAGGATTCAGTTGTACCTTGCTCGTCATCAGTTAAGAGGGGGTCAATTAGAGCACTTGGGTAGAGTGAACCGCTTAGGGCATCCGGATAAGTTGTGCCGTTAAGGGCACTTGATTTTTTTGGGGCGCGTAGGCCTCCCTTAATATTTGAGGCGCTTAGTCCTCCTTCAGTTTGTGAGGTGCGTAAACCTCCCAATAGGTTCGAGGTGCTTGGACCTCCCACTGTGCTCTCTCGTTCCAAATTGTTGCTTTTTCTTAGTCTTTTACCCCCACACTTGATAAGCTCTTCAGTGTGCCCTCCGTGGAGAGCAGTGGGGTTAGTAGGTTCGGGAAGGGGTCTCTTACCAGCAACAATTTTACTTATAGCCTCCCTCATGCAAGATTGCATTTCCTTTTGGATTATTTTCTTTATGAGCTCCTCATTAGTATTAGGAGCAGGGGTTTGGGTCTGAAAATCGTCAGATTCAGCATCAGACATGATAAATAAATGAGATAAAAAAGGTAAGTAAGTCACAAGGCACAAGTTACTGGTGGAAGAAAAAACGGTAATGCATAATGTTAGCCTCCGTGTCTTTAATGAAATCCAGATTCTCTGGTCATGGTAATAGGAGAATCGCAACTCTCAACAAGACTCTGGAAGAACATTTTCTTGCTAGTGAGAAAAAAATAACAGTCTGATCCTGGAGTTCAAGGGACAGAAAAGTCATCTGTCATCTGAAGTAGAGATACAAATAAATCCATCCACTGGAAAAGACAAGGGGAGAACTTTTGAATGTTACTCAATAACCAATGTGCAAAAAGAAGGGATCTAATGGTAGACTTATTAATCAATTAAACCTTACCACAGGTGTACAATAACTTCTTAATGTTGCAGGATCCCCACATGCATGACCAGTTCCTTTGTACAAATTCTTGGAGATGACCAAAGGATGTTCGGCAACACAGTTACTTGGTGGTCGGTCTTCTTGTCTGAAGAATGAAGGCACTGCTGATGAGTATTGTTTGGCATGTGCCAATACAAGTCTTTTGTGTATTTTGATGTTACAAAGTTCCTAAATATCAGGAAGAGTATGGTAATCTAGAGTTCTAGACTCTGTATGCAAACATTAATTTTCTGACAAACCAATAGAGTTGTGTGAGGTTGATCACAAACTGACACCTCTTTCCCACCAGGAGTACAATTGAGTACCTACTGCCTCTTTCCAGTCTGGTAACCAGACAAATCACATATTTTTAATGTATCAGTTGAATAGCCTGTAGATAGCATAGTCTTGGACTTGGCCCTTTCTGCAGGGCCATCCCCAAACCTTTTGCCTTTACCCTCCTTTTTTCTGAACCAGTTTTGTTGGCTTTTAGGACTCTGAACACTTGACCACCACTAATCAGTGCAAAAGGGCTTGTGCTCTCTCCTTTTAAACATGGTAACATTGGCTTACATCCAATTGGCAAATTTATTTTACTTGTAAGTAAAGTGATAATAAATGTACCCAGGGCCTGTAAATACTACTAGTGGGACTGCAGTACTGATTGTGCCACCCACTTAAGTAGCTTTTTAAACATGTCTCATGCCTCCCATTGCAGGCAGTATGTGCAGTTCAAACTGCCATTTCGACCTGGCAAAAAAAAACTTTTCCCAGACCTAAAACCTTCCTTTTTAATACATTTAAGTCACCCATAGGGTAGGCCCTAAACAGCTCACAGGGCAGGATGCAGTGTATTTAAAAAGTGGGCATGTACTTTTGAGTTTTACATGTCTATGTAGTGAAAAGCTCTTAAATGTATTTTTCACTATTGCAAGGCCTACCTCTCCCATAGAATAACATTGGGTTACCTTATTACATTTAATAAGTGATAACTTTTAATTGGGAGCAGTTAGTATTGTCGAGTTTGGCATCTAAAGAATTATAATTTAAAGCTCTCGTTGGTGGTAAAGTTGGATTTTAAATCACAATTCTGGAAATGCCTATTTTAGAAGTTTCAAAATGATCCACAAAAAAGATACCTGCCTCTTTTATAATTTAGTGCTAAATTGCTTTACAGCTTTTAATCAAACAACCAATTTGTAATGTCTGATTATGGTTATTTATTTCAACTTATTAAAAACTTTTTTTATATTTGTTTTCATCATTTCAAAAAATAGAAAAAAGGATCACACTCAATAATCAAACAAATAAAACATACATCACTTTGTCAATAAATAACATACACCATTTGGACAAAAACAACGTACAAATACAGTACATCAATAACAAATAATCAACAACACATTATCACAAAAGCAATTCGTAGTCGTTTGCATCATACTAAATTAAACACATGGCTAGCCTTCAGACTTACAAATAGAGCCATCAATTAAGGCAACGCCTGGACAAAGGGAACAACAGTTATTCAAGTTGGGAAAACAAATTAATTACGCCAACATGTATTTTTCAAACGTTCCACAATGATGAAAATGAAATGCCAACGCCGTTTCAAAGCGCAGGCTTGCTGGACTGCGCTTATCATCAGGGCCTCTTAATTGTGTAGATATTCCACGATAATCTGTAATGCTTTGTTTTGAAAACGTTATGCGAAACTGATCGCAAAATCGCGTGTTGTGGTGCTTCAGGGTGGACCACTCACGGCTGAACGAATACGATATTCAACCCGTCCTGTTACTCTTCGGACCGAAGGGGAAGTCGCGCATCAAGCGAAATTGAATTCGAACACTTCTGACGAATTTCAAGAGCTACTTAGTTGCTCGTTACTGCCGTCATTCGGGCTGCGCGGCGACTATGGCGGGAACATTTCCTGCAGGAGCATCAAAGCATCCTATTTTAGAAGGTTGGCATTTTCTTGTTCCAACCATTTGGTGTCTGCTGCCTGTATCCTGGGTCACATATATAGGTGTAGTTGGCAGTTGGTCTTTGTGCACACTCACAGAGGGTTTGTCAGTAGTTCACTGTGACCCCATTCTGGGGCCAGGGCAGAAACTTTCAGAACCTCCTCCTTTTTCAAAATTGGCACCAGGTATAAATATTGGACCCTCAGACCCAACTCTTCAGTACACCTCTGGACCTATGGAAGACTCAGAAGGACCTCTGTGCTGCTCTGCCGGAAGGACTGCTACTGTTGCCCTGCTTCCCTGCTGCCTGAGTGAAGGACTAGACCTGTATCTTGAACGCATGACTAGCAGAGTGACACCAAGTGCCAGTTGACTGGCCTCTTGACCAGAAGCTTCATGGACAGAAAAGACTCTAACCACCTTGAACCTAGCACCTGGACTGGCTTTGGTCCTGTGGGCAGAACCGACGCAGCACAACGCATCTGCTTGCAGCTCCACTTTGGAACCACTACTGTGCAACGCATCCCCAATGCAGTACTGTAGTTCAATTTGAAGCCGCAGTCTCCTCAGAACCTCTGTTGTGCAATCCAGTCTCGACACAGGCCTTCCCATCTCAATCTCCTTGTTGATGGCATCTTCGACGACAACGCAGGACTCCGTATCACAAGTCCTGAAACTTCTTTGGAACCTCTACTGTGCGATACATCATCGACGCAGGACTTCGCATTGCAAGCCCCTCATTGACTGTATCCTTGACAACGATGGGGCACCTCGCATTGCAGCCTCACAGCTCCTAGAAATAGCCTCTGCATGATGCATCGTCGACGTAGGATCTCGCAACGCTCGCCAACCAGGATTCAAGCTATTCTTGTTCAGTGGGCCTAACTTGGTACCTGTACCCGGCCCGTGCTCCATCGCAGTTGGTCGGACTTGTGACTTTGTCTATCTCCGGTGCGACAAGATAACCACAGTTGGCGCTTTGTGCTTCTAGGCACTGTTTTTACCTAAAACGTTGAAAATGCATATCTCCGGTTCTATTGGTTGGATTTTTGTCGTTTTGGTGTAAAATTATTTATTAAATTTTCTCTACTGCTGTAAATGGATGTGGGATTTTTTTGTGTTGTGTTTTCACCTCATTACTGTTTGAAGTACTGCATAAATACTTTACATATTGCATCTAAGTTAAGCCTGATTGCTTTTGTGTCAAGCTACCATAGGATTAAGCACAGGTTAATTTAGGGTTTGCTTGTGTTTAACCCTGACAGAGATTTTGGTTCCTGCTAGAGTATGGTTCACTACCCTCAATCAGTAACCCAAATTCCAACACATAGACTTTTGGTGGCGATCAGGGGCCAATGGTGAGAGGGGTGGGTGTGGCAAGAGTTAAATAAATATTATAGATTGTGTTGCTTACTCAAACAAAGCACATGTTTAGTACAAGAGTGTATTTTGACTTTTTAGACCTGATTTAGAGAGGTAGACAGGTACACCATCACAACATTACCGATATCCCATCCCCCATTTTACAAGTACCACAGGATCTAAAGAACTTTTAATAGCTGAGGTAGAATATCCGTTACATAATACCTGTTTCATTTGTGATGGAGTAACCTGTCTGCTAATCTCTGACACGATCACAGAGACAGACAAAGTTTCTCGCCTTTTGCAGATAATTGAATTTATGTATCCATGAGTGCTTTTAACTGAAACTGCTGCCTCGTATTTGTATCAACCAATCACCTCTTTTTGCTGAATCCCAATTTCAATTTTCTTATTATTTCCTTGGTTTTGGTTTGATTACACACCTGGGGTCTGTTGCTACTATTCTCTCACTATACACTACCAAAAATAATTGTTTAATTATGTGTTTGTTTTTTAATAAAACTCGGTTCGACTGAACCGTGTTACATACTGGTTATCATTGCTCCTTCTAAATATCTTTAATTTTACATTGACACCTTTTGGATTTAGTCCGCACAGAAATATCTGTGATATTCATAATTTGCTTTCGAATGAGTTCCACGTGAACACATATTTCAAGGATCACTTGATACCCCTGTTCGCATGGACTTAAGGGTTGATCTTGTTGTTTTGTTTCAATAATCTCTACATGAGGCCCTATGTACCGGACACATTGATCAGTAATGGAAGGTTGCCATACATGAAGTGTAGCCGCTATGAGGACTCCAGAAGGGTAAGTGTGCGGCACGGAACTTGATTCCTCGCATGATCAGGTGTTGTGACTGAGTCCATGTCTGAGAGTCAATGATGTCTGATGGCCTCACAAGGTGTAGAGTTGTCTCAAAGTACTGTTGTTTCACCCTGTAATTAAACAACGCAGCAAGTTCAGGTGGTGAAATGCCACAATAGGTGGCAGGGGGAAGCAACGGCACAGGGCCACCCTGGTAATTAAAAAAAGAAATTCAGTGGAAGAGGGGAGGGGCAGCAATCTCACTGCAGGGCAAACACTGTCGCCTAGGGTGCTTCCGATTTTCTGCTGCTGTGTGCTGCCAGTAGTGCCAGAGTAATGGTGGCCTACAGCCTTTCCCAAATGGCTGTCTGTTTCTTTCATTTGGAGGCGTACACACCAGGAGACGTGCATAGACACTCCATCCAGAAGTAGAGATAGGTGGTTGGGGCAAGGACGCTAAGGTAGGGTGACCACATTTTAAAAACCAAAAACTGGGACATTTCACAAACATAGAAGTAGGACTACAGTTTCACATTGCAGAAGGGTGCAGAATCACTTTAAAGATAGCACTCATCAATGTCACAAACACAGACAAAAAGCCAGTAAGGGGCATACATTAAATACAGCTATTACACAGACTATCATAAATTAAATCTAATTAAATTGATTTCTGAAAAGACTGGTACCAATTTCTGCACTGGAGCTCATAAAATCTTGGTCAGTGGAGCCTCTCAAAATACCTGGGACTAGTGCTTAATTTATTGAAATCTGCTGGGACAGGTAACCAAAAACCTGCACTGTCTGGGCAAATCCCGGATGCCTGGTCACCCTATCTAAGGGGCTGATGTCACTGCTGATAGTCTGGAATGCTGCTGCGCAGTTGCCATGTCTAGTTTTGTGGTTGGAGGCCGTGCCTGTCCCTTAGAGGTATCACACTGGAACAGTGGTGGGCTGGGGCAGTTGCAGCTCAGATAGTCAGTCAAGTACAGCCCTTGGAGGTGTCAGATTGAAAAGGTGGGCTCTGGAAGTACAGACTGCCAGGCACAGCCCTTAGAGATGCCTCCGATTGAAAAGGCGGGCTCTGTGTCAGATTGAAAAGGCGGCCCTCTGGAAGCACAGACAGACATTCACAGCCCTGGGAGGCGTAAGATTGAAAAGACGGGCTCTGGAAGTACAGATAAACACGCACAGCCCTGGGAGGCGTAAGATTGAAAAGACGGGCTCTGGAAGTACAGATAAACATGCACAGCCCTGGGAGGCATAAGATTGAAAAGGCGGGCTCTGGAAGTACAGACTATGGTTACAGCCCTTGGAGGCATCAGATTGAGAAGGTGGGCTCTGAAAGTACAGACCGCCAAGTGTAGCCCTTAGTGGTGCGTCAGATTGAAAAGGCATGTTCTGGAAGTACAGACTGCCAGGTACAGCCCTTAGAGGTGCGTCAGATTGAAAAGGCGGGCTTTGGAAGTACAGACAGACATGCACATCCCTTGGAGGCGCATCAGATTGAAAAGGCGGGCTTTGGAAGTACAGACAGACATGCACTGCCCTTGGAGGAGTCAGATTGAAAAGGCGGGCTTTGGAAGCACAGACAGACATGCACAGCCCTTGGAGGTGTAGGATTAATAAGGCAGGCTTTGGAAGCACAGACAGACATGCACAGCCCTTGGAGGTGTCAGATTGAAAAGGAGGGCTTTGGAAGCACAGACAGACATGCACAGCACTTGGAGGCGTAGGATTAATAAGGCAGGATTTGGAAGCACAGACAGACATGCACAGCCCTTGGAGGTGTCAGATTGAAAAGGAGGGCTTTGGAAGTACAGACAGACATGCACAGCACTTGAAGGTGAAAGATTGAAAAGGCGGGCTTTGGAAGCGCAGACAGACATGTACAGCCCTAGTAGGCGTAAAATTAAAAAGGTGGGCTTTGGAAGCACAGACACTCATGCACAGCTCTTGGAGGAGTCAGATTGAAAAGGCGGGCTTTGGAAGCACAGACAGACATGCACAGCCCTTGGAGGAGTCAGATTGAAAAGGCGGGCTTTGGAAGCACAGACAGACATGCACAGCCCTTGGAGGTGTAGGATTAATAAGGCAGGATTTGGAAGCATAGACAGACATGCACAGCCCTTGGAGGCGTAGGATTAATAAGGCAGGCTTTGGAAGCTTAGACAGACATGCACAGCCCTTGGAGGCATAGGATTAATAAGGCGGGCTCTGGAAGCACAGACAGACATGCACATCCCTTGGAGGCGTCAGATTGAAAAGGCGGGCTCTGGAAGCACAGACGGACATGCACAACCCTTGGAGGCGTCAGATTGAAAAGGTGGGCTCTGGAAGCACAGACCGCCAAGTATAGCCCTTAGCGGTGCGTCAGATTGAAAAGGCATGTTCTGGAAGTACAGACTGCCAGGTACAGCCCTTAGAGGCGCGTCAGATTGAAAAGGCGGGCTCTGGAAGTACAGACAGACATGCACATCCCTTGGAGGTGTAAGATTGAAAAGGCGGGCTTTGGAAGTACAGACAGACATGCACAGCACTTGGAGGTGTAAGATTGAAAAGGCTGGCTTTGGAAGCACAGACAGACATGTACAGCACTTGGAGGTGTAAGATTGAAAAGGCGGGCTTTGGAAGCACAGACAGACATGCACAGCCCTTGGAGGCGTAGGATTAATAAGGCAGGCTTTGGAAGTACAGACAGACATGTACAGCCCATGGAGGCGTCAGATTGAAAAGGAGGGCTTTGGAAGTACAGACAGACATGCACAGCACTTGGAGGTGAAAGATTGAAAAGGCGGGCTTTGGAAGCACAGACACTCATGCACAGCCCTTGGAGGAGTCAGATTGAAAACGCGGGCTTTGGAAGCACAGACAGACATGCACAGCCCTTGGAGGAGTCAGATTGAAAAGGCGGGCTTTGGAAGCACAGACAGACATGCACAGCCCTTGGAATCGTAGGATTAATAAGGCAGGATTTGGAAGCATAGACAGACATGCACAGCCCTTGGAGGTGTCAGATTGAAAAGGAGGGCTTTGGAAGTACAGACAGACATGCACAGCACTTGGAGGTGAAAGATTGAAAAGGCGGGCTTTGGAAGCACAGACAGACATGTACAGCCCTAGTAGGCGTAAAATTAAAAAGGTGGGCTCTGGAAGCACAGACACTCATGCACAGCCCTTGGAGGAGTCAGATTGAAAAGGCGGGCTTTGGAAGCACAGACAGACATGCACAGCCCTTGGAGGAGTCAGATTGAAAAGGCGGGCTTTGGAAGCACAGACAGACATGCACAGCCCTTGGAGGCGTAGGATTAATAAGGCAGGCTTTGGAAGCACAGACAGACAGACATGCACAGCCCTTGGAGGCATAGGATTAATAAGGCGGGCTCTGGAAGCACAGACAGACATGCACATCCCTTGGAGGCGTCAGATTGAAAAGGCGGGCTCTGGAAGCACAGACGGACATGCACAACCCTTGGAGGCGTCAGATTGAAAAGGCGGGCTCTGGAAGCACAGACAGACAAGCACATCCCTTGGAGGTGTAAGATTGAAAAGGCGGGCTCTGGAAGTACAGACTGCGGGTACAGCCCTTGGAGGCATCAGATTGAGAAGGTGGGCTCTGAAAGTACAGACCGCCAAGTATAGCCCTTAGCGGTGCGTCAGATTGAAAAGGCATGTTCTGGAAGTACAGACTGCCAGGTACAGCCCTTAGAGGCGCGTCAGATTGAAAAGGCGGGCTCTGGAAGTACAGACAGACATGCACATCCCTTGGAGGTGTAAGATTGAAAAGGCGGGCTTTGGAAGCACAGACAGACATGTACAGCACTTGGAGGTGTAAGATTGAAAAGGCGGGCTTTGGAAGCACAGACAGACATGTACAGCCCTAGTAGGCGTAAAATTAAAAAGGTGGGCTCTGGAAGCACAGACACTCATGCACAGCCCTTGGAGGAGTCAGATTGAAAAGGCGGGCTTTGGAAGCACAGACAGACATGCACAGCCCTTGGAGGCGTAGGATTAATAAGGCAGGATTTGGAAGCATAGACAGACATGCACAGCCCTTGGAGTTGTAGGATTAATAAGGCAGGCTCTGGAAGTACAGACAGACATGCACATCCCTTGAAGGTGTCAGATTGAAAAGGCGGGCTCTGGAAGCACAGACAGACATGCACAGCCCTTGGAGGCGTCAGAATGAAAAGGTGGGCTTTGGAAGCACAGACGGACATGCACATCCCTTGGAGGTGTCAGAATGAAAAGGCGGGCTTTGGAAGCACAGACAGACATGCACAGCCCTTGGAGGCGTAGGATTAATAAGGCAGGATTTGGAAGCATAGACAGACATGCACAGCTCTTGGAGGCGTAGGATTAATGAGGCAGGCTTTGGAAGCACAGACAGACATGTACAGCCCTTGGCGGCGTCAGATTAAAAAGGCGGGCTTTGGAAGCACAGACAGACATGCACAGCCCTTGGAGGCATCAGAATGAAAAGGCAGGCTTTGGAAGCACAGACAGACATGCACAGCCCTTGGAGGCGTAGGATTAATAAGGCAGGATTTGGAAGCATAGACAGACATGCACAGCCCTTGGAGTTGTAGGATTAATAAGGCAGGCTTTGGAAGCACAGACAGACATGCACAGCCCTTGGAGGCGTAGGATTAATAAGGCAGGCTTTGGAAGCACAGACAGACATGCACAGCCCTTGGAGGCGTCAGATTGAAAAGGCGGGCTTTGGAAGCACAGACAGACATGCACAGCCCTTGGAGGCGTCAGAATGAAAAGGCAGGCTTTGGAAGCACAGACAGACATGCACAGCCCTTGGAGGCGTAGGATTAATAAGGCAGGATTTGGAAGTATAGACAGACATGCACAGCCCTTGGAGTTGTAGGATTAATAAGGCAGGCTTTGGAAGCACAGACAGACATGCACAGCCCTTGGAGGCGTAGGATTAATAAGGCAGGCTTTGGAAGCACAGACAGACATGCACAGCCCTTGGAGGCGTAGGATTAATAAGGCGGGCCCTGGAAGCACAGACAGACATGCACATCCCTTGGAGGCGTCAGATTGAAAAGGTGGGCTCTGGAAGCACAGACGGACATGCACAACCCTTGGAGGCGTCAGATTGAAAAGGTGGGCTCTGGAAGCACAGACGGACATGCACAACCCTTGGAGGCGTCAGATTGAAAAGGTGGGCTCTGGAAGCACAGACGGACATGCACAACCCTTGGAGGCGTCAGATTGTAAAGGTGGGCTCTGGAAGCACAAACAGACAAGCACATCCCTTGGAGGTGTAAGATTGAAAAGGCGGGCTCTGGAAGTACAGACTGCGGGTACAGCCCTTGGAGGCATCAGATTGAGAAGGTGGGCTCTGAAAGTACAGACCGCCAAGTATAGCCCTTAGCGGTGCGTCAGATTGAAAAGGCATGTTCTGGAAGTACAGACTGCCAGGTACAGCCCTCAGAGGCGCGTCAGATTGAAAAGGCGGGCTCTGGAAGTACAGACAGACATGCACATCCCTTGGAGGCGCATCAGATTGAAAAGGCGGGCTTTGGAAGTACAGACAGACATGCACAGCACTTGGAGGTGTAAGATTGAAAAGGCGGGCTTTGGAAGCACAGACAGACATGTACAGCCCTTGGAGGCGTAACATTTAAAAGTTGGGCTATGGAAGCACAGACACTTATGCACAGCCCTTGGAGGAGTCAGATTGAAAAGGCATGTTCTGGAAGTACAGACTGCCAGGTACAGCCCTTAGAGGCGCGTCAGATTGGAAAGGCGGGCTTTGGAAGCACAGACAGACATGCACAGCACTTGGAGGTGTAAGATTGAAAAGGCGGGCTTTGGAAGCATAGACAGACATGCACAGCACTTGGAGGTGTAAGTTTGAAAAGGCGGGCTATGGAAGCACAGACACTCATGCACAGCCCTTGGAGGAGTCAGATTGAAAAGGCGGGCTTTGGAAGCACAGAAAGACATGCACAGCCCTTGGAGGCGTAGGATTAATAAGGCAGGCTTTGGAAGCCCAGACAGACATACACAGCCCTTGGAGGCGTCAGATTGAAAAGGAGGGCTTTGGAAGTACAGACAGACGTGCACAGCACTTGGAGGTGAAAGATTGAAAAGGCGGGCTCTGGAAGCACAGACAGACATGCACAGCCCTTGGAGGAGTCAGATGGAAAAGGCGGGCTTTGGAAGCACAGACAGACATGCACAGCCCTTGGAGGAGTCAGATTGAAAAGGAGGGCTTTGGAAGCACAGACAGACATGCACAGCCCTTGGAGGCGTAGGATTAATAAGGCAGGATTTGGAAGCATAGACAGACATGCACAGCTCTTGGAGGCGTAGGATTAATGAGGCAGGCTTTGGAAGCACAGACAGACATGTACAGCCCTTGGAGGCGTCAGATTGAAAAGGCGGGCTTTGGAAGTACAGACAGACATGCACATCCCTTGGAGGTGTCAGATTGAAAAGGCGGGCTCTGGAAGCACAGAGAGACATGCACAGCCCTTGGAGGTGTAGGATTAATAAGGCAGGCTTTGGAAGCACAGACAGACATGCACAGCCCTTGGAGGCGTAGGATTAATAAGGCAGGATTTGGAAGCATAGACAGACATGCACAGCCCTTGGAGGACTTAGATTGAAAAGGCGGGCTTTGGAAGCACAGACAGACATGCACAGCCCTTGGAGACGTAGGATTAATAATGCAGGCTCGGGAAGTACAGACAGACATGCACATCCCTTGGAGGTGTCAGATTGAAAAGGCGGGCTCTGGAAGCACAGACAGACATGCACAACCCTTGGAGGCGTCAGAATGAAAAGGTGGGCTTTGGAAGATCAGACAGACATGCACAGCCCTTGGAGGCGTAGGATTAATAAGGCAGGCTCTGGAAGTACAGACAGACATGCACATCCCTTGGAGGCGTCAGATTGAAAAGGTGGGCTCTGGAAGCACAGACGGACATGCACATCCCTTGGAGGTGTAAGATTGAACAGGCGGGCTCTGGAAGTACAGACAGACATGCACATCCCTTGGAGGTGTAAGATTGAACAGGCGGGCTCTGGAAGTACAGACAGACATGCACATCCCTTTGAGGTGTAAAATTGAACAGGCGGGCTCTGGAAGTACAGACTGCGGGTACAGCCCTTGGAGGCATCAGATTGAGAAGGTGGTCTCTGAAAGTACAGACCACCAAGTACAGCCCTTAGCGGTGCGTCAGATTGAAAAGGCATGTTCTGGAAGTACAGACAGCCAGGTACAGCCCTTAGATGTGCCAGATTGAAAAGGCGGGCTTCGGAAGTACAGACAGACATGCACATCCCTTGGAGGTGTCAGATTGAAAAGGCGGGCTCCGGAAGTACAGACAGACATGCACATCCCTTGGAGGTGTCAGATTGAAAAGGTGGGCTCTGGAAGTACAGACTGCTAGGTACAGCCCTTAGAGGCGCGTCAGATTGAAAAGCTGGGCTCTGGAAGTACAGACAGCCAGGTACAGCCCTTAGATGCGCCAGATTGAAAAGGCGGGCTCCGGAAGTACAGACAGACATGCACATCCCTTGGAGGCGCATCAGATTGAAAAGGCGGGCTCTGGAAGTACAGACAGACATGTACAGCCCTTGGAGGCATAAAATTAAAAAGGTGGGCTATGGAAGCACAGACACTGATGCACAGCCCTTGGAGGAGTCAGATTGAAAAGGCGGGCTTTGGAAGCACAGACAGACATGCACAGCCCTTGGAGTCATCAGATTGAAAAGGCGGGCTTTGGAAGCACAGACATGCACAGCCCTTGGAGGCGTCAGATTGAAAAGGCGGGCTCTGGAAGCACAGACAGACATGCACAGCCCTTGGAGGCATCAGATTGAAAAGGCGGGCTTTGGAAGCACAGACAGACATGCACAGCCCTAGGAGGCGTAGGATTAATAAGGCAGGATTTGGAAGCATAGACAGACATGCACAGCCCTTGGAGGCGAAGGATTAATAAGGCAGGGTTTGGAAGCACAGACAGACTTGCACAGCCCTTGGAGGCGTAGGATTAATAAGGCAGGATTTAGAAGCATAGACAGACATGCACAGCCCTTAGAGACGCCTCAGATTGAAAAGGTGGGCTCTGGAAGTACAGACTGACATGCATAGCCCTTAGAGGTGCGTCAGATAGAAAAGGTGGGCTTTGGAAGCACAGACGGACATGCACAGCCCTTGGAGGCATCAGAATGAAAAGGCGGGCTTTGGAAGCACAGACGGACATGCACATCCCTTGGAGGTGTCAGATTGAAAAGGTGGGCTCTGAAAGCACAGACCGCCAAGTACAGCCCTTAGAGACGCCTCGGATTGAAAAGGCGGGCTCTGGAAGTATAGGCAGCTAGGCCTTGGCTCCTGAGCCTTCAGATTGAAAAGGCGGGTTCTGGAAGCACACGCTGCTCCCTGAGGACCGTGCAACAGATGTGCCGGTGTCAGAACAGCTTCCGTTTGCCGCGTGATTGCTCATTAAAATGTAGATTCTCCAGAAGCTGTAAATTTGAATTTATGCTGCAAATGTTAAATCAAAAGCAACAGGGCGGGATCACACAGGTTCCTGGCACAGAAACAGGCAGTCACACGCTTCACACGGCGAGGACATGACTTATAGAAAGCGTATTAAATCACTGGGAGGAAAGGGGAGAGACGGGAAGATGAAACAAAAAGAGATCAGGGCAACCTGGGAGGTGGAGAGACGTAAGTGAAGGGAATGGGAAAAGAAGGGCCATGGTTTTCATTCTTATATTTGAATTGTTTTTGTACAGAATGAACCATTCCTTGAGGATTTTGAAAGGTGACAGGCAGATTTCATAAAATAGGAAAATGTGTGTCTGTAGAGGCAAGTTTGGTAACTGCAATGACCCTGAGAGGTGGTTTGTTGAGAAATATGCTCTCGCTCTTAAGGTTTCATGCACTCAGCCGCGGCCGGCATGGCTCGCGGGTGGGGGTGTGGGCGTGGGCGCAGGGGGGTGGGGTGAGTCGCAGGGGGAGTTGTGGCTCCCACGGGGGGGGGTGCTCGGAATAAGATAATAAATTGGTTCTTATCTCGAGCCGGGTCCCACGTCTTCTCTGCTCTCCTGTCTTGGACAGGAACAGGAAGCAGGCGGCCAGGTTCCCTCCCCTAACCAATCACAATGCTGCACTGCAGCGTTGTGATTGGTCTGAGTGCCATGACACGGCGCTCAGCCAGGGGCTGGAGGGTGGGCATGTTCTCCATGCAGGCTGCAGTGCAGCCTGCATGAAGAAGGGGAAAGTGCACATGACTGGTTTGGGTGGCCAGAGATGCGCAAAGTCATTGCGCAGTCCTGAGTGGGCAAACCACTCCTCCCCTGCCCTGCTCAGAGAGCAGAGCAGCCCCGCCCACCCGCCCGCCGTAAAGCAGCAGGACATGAAACATAAAATGATAATAACTCTAAGTTATTGTCATTTTATGTTTCTCACTGCTTAAAAGCAGTGGGGGGGGCGTGGCCAAGATGGCGATCTGAACGGTCGCATAGCCCGAGGGCTCCTCGTCTCCGGCCCCTGTAACCGGCCACCAGCTTCTGCAACCCCCCCCCCCGGCTGGGCAGCCCGCAGGCGGTACAACTGCACGAAGTGCAGTGGCAGCACTGAGGGCACCGGCGACCGCCGCACTTCTCCGATGGGCGGCAAACTGACCTGGCAGACAGCGGCGACAATGGCGCCCTGTCCGGAGACCTAGCACAATGGCCGAGAGGGCTGCATGGCGTTGGCACCGCGGCAGCAGTAGAGGAGCGGCAATCGAGAGAAGCGCCCAAACCACATGTGAGTGTTCCCCAGGGGCAGCGGCGACAACTACAGGGGCGGCGGAGTACGGCGGAGCGGCGGTGCGGAGGCCCGCGCCTAGGCTCCAACACAAATCGAGAGCGCGGCCTTAAGGCCTGGTCAGCGCGAGCCCCGGACCTTCACCAGATACGGAGGCACGGCGCTGGGGGCCTTCGCAGAGGAAGAGCGGGAGGTGCTGCGTTAGGCCCAGGGACTCCAACGCCTCAGGAGACTCACCGCCTTGTCGGCCCTTCCGGCCGCACGGGGCCCCGTCGTGGAGGAAACCGGAGTATGGCCCACAGGAGAGTGGCCAGCGAGCCTGCATCGCTGCTGAGAGGGGCCTTGGCGCGCAAGCCTGGAGAGAACGCGCGGCGGGCGGCCCAGATCAAGCCAGCGACAGGGAGTGGCGCTCGCCCCGGGGACCCAGACGCCACCGGCGAACCCGTGCCAGCATATGACACGAGAGATCCCGGAGGGGCTACGGTGAGAGGGGCCCGAGGCAGCAACCGGACGGGCCCCAGTGCGGGAGCGCCTGGGGATGGCTCGCCAGCCTAGGGGTGCAGCACATTCCTGCTCCGGGGATGACGACAAGGGTGGCGCTGAGAGTCGACCGCCTCAACGCTCACCCGCTGCCAGTGGAAGAAGTAGTGGAGTGGAGGCCGAGAGCCCCGGCCCCCACCCGAGAAGCAGTGGGCAAAGGACATTGAGGGGCAGACTGCAGGCAGGCTGAGACGCAACTCCAGCCCCGGCATACCCATCTCCTGACTGAGCGGCTCGAGAGCCATCCTGGGCTCCGACTCTCTTCCAGCGCTTCTCGGTGTGCCGCCTATGACAGAGCCACGCTAGGCGCCCCAACCCACGACGCTGGCAGTGTATTGGAGGAGGTCACTGGACTTTAAACCGGAGGGCTATCGACAAGCGGCCTCCTCTCCGCCGACATTGGCCACCAGGGACGTCGCCCATGCACCCCAAACCCACGACAGGCGTCACACCCAGCCACTCCACAGTGAGCGACTCCGCGATGGCTTCGGCCCGACGGAAGGGGGAGAGGTCCTTGAAAGAGATGCTAATCAAGGGGCCCCTGACAGGGGACAAAGGCAGCAGAACGCCCCCAGCTTCGACAACCCCTGAAGGCACGGAAGGCCGAGATGTCCCGATCACTCGCTCTTTCCTTGAATCACTGTTCAATGTCCTACGTGAAGACTTTCATTCGCTCAAAAGCGAAGTCGCGGGCGAAGTGAAGGAAATTCGCCGGGATGTCGACGAAATTGGGGAGAGAGTTGCGGCAATCGAAGAGAAAGAGCTGACCAAAGGGGAAGAGATTGAACAGCTTCAACAAGAGGTCCTCCGCCTCCGGGATCAACAGCTTGACCTACAGGCACACGCGGAGGACCTCGAAAACCGCTCCAGGTGGAATAACATTCGTGTTCGAGGGGTCCCATCGAAGGCGGAGGGGGCAGATGTGGCTCAATTTCTCCAGTGTCTCTTTCGAGACATCTTGGGCGAACCGCAAGACTTCGAGATACGCATCGATCGGGCGCATCGAGTGGGCCTGCAGAGGCGATCCCCTGCCCCCCCCCCCCAGATATCCTGGCCTTCCTCCCCGACTTCCCCCTGAAGGAGCGCATACTGCGAGCGGCTCGCTCGAAACAGCCCCTCACATTCCAGGGTCACCCTGTGGCCCTCTACCAAGACTTGGCTTCCATCACCCTACAACGGAGAAAGGCTTTCAAAGAAGTAACCGCGCACCTGAGGGAGCAGGGAGTGACATCCCTTTTGCCTGATATTCAAATGGAATGGCAGGCTCCACCAACTTCGATCCTTTCAAGAATCCTGAAAGGTCCTTGGCCTGGAGCCCCGGAGCCCGGAAGGCTCCCTGAATTGCACTCAGAGGCCCTCTGGGGATGGCTGGCAGAGTGTGGGCCGCAGACGCTCACCTGGCGTGGAGATACGCCCAGACCCGGACGCTCTGGCACCTGAGAGGCAGGTGGCCGTGGAGGCGGTTCTGAAGGACACTGCTTCTACGACCCCTTCTTGATTCTGCGGGGGGGGATGATGTGGCATTGATATGGCAATGGTTGGGGGTGGGGGTTTGGGGGCGGGAGGCCCGGGCTACTTGGGCCACACACACACCCCGATTCTTGTTCACCACATGCCCCCATCTTCGGATGATGGGCAAGGGACATTGACTGAACTTTGGGACTTTCTGGTTGGGGTTAGGGGGGGAAGGGGTGGGTTTCGGGAGGGAGGGGGGCAACGGGGAAGACGCAGACTCATGTTTGCGGAGGGGGGCTGTTGGAACCAGGTGGGGGGAGGTTTGGGCGGGGCGGGTTGGTTGTCCGGTAGTTCGTTTGATTAACTTAGCAGATGGTGCTCTTGAGCTATGTCATGACGGGGGTCTGACTCCACGGCTGGTCCGCAGTCATAATCCTAGGGACCCTGGGTCCCCCCTCCTGCTCGCCTATCTCTCCCTCACGAGACGGGGTCCGTGTCAGTGCTGGGGTGGGGGGCACTACTCTGGGGACACATCAGCGCGCAGGGCTAATGTTGGACATGGTCACTAGGGAGGTAAATGTCCTTACACTTAATGTCAAAGGGCTTAACAACCCAGTCAAACGGAGAGCCATGCTGTCCTACTTGGAGCATGCGGAGGCAGACGTGTGTCTTCTACAGGAGACCCATCTCCTAGTCGGAGATCAACACTGCATGCGATCCAGGGCGTTCCCGCACCAATACTTCTCCTCTTCCGGGGAGAAGAAGGCAGGAGTTGCTATACTCCTTTCTAATCGCTGTCCAGGGATGGTGCTCGAGAAGGTGGCGGAAATAAAAGGGAGATTGCTAGTTTACACTAAACGGTTCGGCCCTCACACCATGGTGCTCGGTTCCGTATATGCCCCCAATTCTGGGCAGGAAACCTTCCTCAAGAAGGCCTTAACTGACGCACTGGCTTCCCAGAATCGCATGACTCTCATTGGGGGCGACCTGAACCTGGTAATGGATGCAAGCAAAGATAGAACCCAATCCACATACTCAACGAGTGGGGAGCTCTCACGAGATGGGAAACACTGGCTGTGGGAGATGGGCCTCGTAGATCTCTGGAGGGAGGCGCACCCGACTTCCCACCAATACACCTTTTTCTCTCATGCGCATAAATTCTATGCCCGTATTGATTATCTTCTCGGCACGAGGGAGGTCGCTGGGGTGGTGGGGTCGGTGAGCATCGAACCGGCTGCGTTATCAGACCACGAGGCAGTGGCGGTGAACATGTTGCTCACTATGGGCCCCCGTCAGAACGGCCAGTGGCGGCTCCGAGAAACGATGCTACACAAACAGGCCGTGGAGCAACAACTTACTAAATGTATCCAGGACTACCTAGCCCTCAATGACACGCCAGATATAACACCCACGACTCTTTGGGAGGCGTTGAAAACGGTTGTTCGCGGCGAGTTGATAGCCATAGCGGCGGCAGATAACAAAGAGCGCAAGGAACTTCGCGCGACGCTGACCGCTCAGGCGCGGGAGCTTGAAAGGGTCCACAGTAGAACTGGGGTGCCCCGAGTGTGGCGACAACTAAAGGCCGCTAGGGCACAACTGGCAGGCCTGGACCTAGATAGGGCGGAGTATGCGGCGGTCAGATTGAAACACTCATACTACGTCGGGGGAGATCGCACGGGCCGTCTTCTGGCTGCTAGGCTTCGGGCTCAGAGGCAGCGGACCCAAGTGTCCTCGCTGTGTGGCACTGGATGGGAGGAGATAACGGGAGACCAAGACATCGCCAGGGCCTTCCGAGATTTCTACCAACATCTGTGCACTGCTGATACCTCTGCAGATCAGGCGTCACTAGATTACCTTAACTCTGTCGAAATGTCCACACTCACACCAGATCAGGTGGCGCAGCTGGACGCCCCCATTCGGATCGAAGAAGTCATCACAGCGATCTCACGTCTTAAGCTGCTTAAGTCTCCCGGCCCTGACGGGTTTCCAGCCCTCTACTATAAGAAATTCTGCCACATTCTGGCTCCGCTACTGGTGCGACTGTTCAACTCCTTTGGAAGGGAGGCTCCGATCCCCACCACGATGCTGGGGGCAGCCATAGTGGTCCTGCCGAAGCCAGGCAAGGATCGGCAGCAATGCGGTTCCTACTGTCCAATATCGCTCCTTAACGTCGACTTTAAGATATTCACCGGCATACTTGCTGCCCGGCTGGGCCCATGCATGCTCAGTCTGATAGAACCAGATCAGGCTGGGTTTATTCAATCCCGACAATGCGGGGACAACACTAAGCGAATATTGCATCTTATTGACAAAGCCCACCAGTCGCAACTAGACGCGATCCTACTGACGATAGACGCCGAAAAAGCGTTTGACCACGTAGACTGGCGTTTTTTGGGGCACACGATGGCTAAATTCGGCCTGGGGGAGAAATTCAGGGAATGGGTGGGCTGCTGTTACAACGGCCCTACAGCTCACATTAGGGTGAACGGCTTAACCTCGCAGCCCTTCGCGATCCAGAGGGGAACACGGCAGGGGTGCCCGCTGTCCCCTCTACTTTTTGCCCTGTACATCGAGCCCCTCGCGCAGAGAGTCCGAGACAACAGCGCCATCCGGGGCATACCATTCGGGGGTGAGACTCACCCAATCAGTCTATACGCGGACGATGTGATAGCGGCGCTGGTAGAGCCTAGGGTCTCTCTCCCGGCATTCGTGGAGGAGCTGGAGGCATTCGGTGGAGTGTCTGGCTTCCGAGTCAATGTTGGGAAATCGCTCATTCTAGACCTGAACCCGGAGTCGACCTCGCTCAAACTACGGGAGGGCGACACGTGTGGCATCCGTGTAGTGGAATCTATTCCCTACCTGGGGTTGGAATTAGCGTCGTCCGTGAGTCAAACAGTCCACCTGAACTATTCTCGACTGGCACAGCAGGCAAAAAGGGACCTGGGCACCTGGAGCAAACATCAGCTCTCCCTTTTGGGAAGAATAGCGGCGGTCAAAATGTCCTTATTGCCCAAAGCACTTTTTCTATTTCAGACTCTCCCAGCCCTACCACCCCCTGGGGCGATAACCTCGTTGCAACGTGACATCAATCGGTTTATTTGGGCGGGAGCACGACCACGCATGAGCAAAGCGCTGGGATATCGGCGACCCGAGCAGGGGGGGCTGGGGATACCAGATCTCCTCTGTTATTATAAGGCCGCACAGCTGCGGTACCTGGTGGAATGGGCCAGACCAGAGTCGGAAAAGAGGTGGCTCTTCCAGGACAGGGCTCTTGCGGGAATACCTCTTTGGAAGGTTCCCTTTTTACAGAAAACACAGCGACCACCTAGCCTAATGCGCTCTCCTATTACCAAATCAGTGATGTCGGTATGGGACGGGGTGGCAGTCTCCAGAAAGCTCACTACATTCCCCTCCCCCTGACTCCATTGTTCGGGAACAGCGATTTCACGCCGGGCTGGTCAGACAAAACGTACATGGCGTGGCGGGACACTTCATGCCGCTCAGTGGGGCATCTCTTTGACATATCAGGGATCATCTCCTTCACTCAGCTGAAACAGGAATACGGGATTCCTGAAACGGAGCGATTCCGCTACCTGCAATTAAGACATTGGGTACTCCAGCCAGAAATGAGGGCAGAGGGGGGTCGCCGGCTGACCAAGTTCGAAAAATGGTTGATTACCAAGACCACGGATAAGGGCCTGATCTCCAACATATACGAAATGCTCAGACACAACACACATTCGCAGGACACGCCAAGCAAGAAAAGGTGGGAGAGGGAACTGGGGGGCGAACTCACACAGAAAGATTGGGACAGGATCTATTACAGGGCGAAGCACACAGGCCGAAATGTAGCTAGCATAGAATCTGCCATGAAAATCGCTACCTATTGGTACCTTACTCCAGTACGCCTTCACAGGGGCAATCCCCAGCGGAGTTCTGCTTGCTGGAGGGGCTGTGGCGGTGAAGGAACGTTATTGCATATCCTGTGGGACTGCCCACTGCTCTCCCCCTACTGGACCAAGATCCTTGACACTGTAGACGAGCTCTTCGACACACAGATCCCGAGGCTCCCGGTGTACGTTGTCCTGGGGCTCCCAAATCCCATCACATACCCACTTCAGAGTACGAGGGGTCGACAAATGGGGATGGCACTAGGGGCAGCGCTGCAAACCATATTGACCCACTGGGGCACCTCCATTTTGCCCAACCACACGGGGTGGCTGCACAGACTCTGGTTCATCCTCGGCATGGAGCGCATTTCTGCCACTCTGACTAACTCTACTACCTCTTTCCAGAAAGTTTGGGCCCCCTTCCTGAAATTGCTTTCGTCTGAATTCAATGAGATCACTCAGCCCAAATACCTACAGGTGTTACGACTCTCGGATCTGTGGAGACCTCCCTAGCTCTCGCATGCAACCTAACTAACGAAACAGCAGCACCTGCCACATGGTGGCCTTTCCAGGGCGCAGGAACTACCGGACGGGGTAAATGTAAGTAAATGTAAGTCCGTTTTTATATAGCGCAGCTACTCACCCTTACGGGTCTCAAGGCGGTGGGGGCCGGTGTGGAAATTAAGTGAGCTATTGCCCAGAGTCACATGGTGCTGAGCTGAGCTGCCGCCGGAGCCGGGGATCGAACCGTGAACCCTGTGCTCCGGAGTCAGCTGCCCTGGCCGCTGCACCTGGGTGTTATTGTTTTTGGTTCTCTACAGAGTATGCTTTTTTGGGATGCAGTTTCCATACGGGGGAGGAACAGAGCATTATTCTAAATGCATTATACTTCCAAGGTTGCGATTACATCCGCAGGCTGCCCGGTTACTCACAATGTCTATTCTAATGCTACCTCTGTATGTTTTGATTTTCTTGAAAATTTCAATAAATACATTTAAACATAAAAGCAGTGGGGCGACGCTCCTCCGCCATAGTGGAGGAGTACCCCTGCACGCACTTAAGTTATTCTTTATTTTATTGTGGTTTTGAACACCAGCAAACTAACCCTGGGCGTAGTTTGCGTAGTAGCACTACACGTAGCTACGCGAAGTACATTTTGAACTACACATAGCTATGCAAATTGCATAGTGCGTAGCTGTGTGCTTGACTGCACTGTACAATAATTACCAACGGCATCTTGCACAGTGCAAGTTAAGATAAAATAAGTATCTCTGTCTTTATATGCTAAAATGCATATAGTCATTTCACAAAAGTGAAAACGATAAATTAACAAGCAGTGAGAGAGGTGATGATTTTGGGATCCTCCCTATCCTAGGGAGAGAACCAAGCAGATGCCTTGAAAACAAAAAGCACATCTTTTGAACGATTCGGTGGGGGTCCCATCCTCTTAGGACCACCCCAAGCACAGTTATTGGCTCTGTGAGCGTAGCGAAGTATTACGCCCAGGGTTACAGCAAACACAAGTCTGGTGCAGAGCACTGGTGGTTCTTGGAGTAGAAGAACATGTAAACCCAGTCCTGTAATCAAACTTGAGGGGGGCCCCCCTGCAAAGTACATGGAGCCCTCCCACCCAAGGAGGAGCTCTCAGGCCAGAGGCCCACTACCTGTGCACAGTGCCGGAGTGGGCCCCCAGGAGCTCATGGGCCACTGCAGGGGCTGTAGTGGCTAATGTTACGCCACTGCGTAAACCCTGTGTCATGGCAGGGAGCAAAACATTACGTAATGTGGGACATTGGTGGACAAGCAGCCACCTTGCGACTGGCCCATGACAGAATGTCTGGGGTTCTTTGATAGGCCCCTTGGAAGGTTGGTGTTTGTGAGAGGTATGTGCGTTGGTGAGCACTCAAGTCCAGGACTCCAGGAGGGCCTTGTGCTCCACCACTCGGCTTTGCTCACTAGGCATAGTGCACGATAGTGAAACCTCAGCTTGGTGGGTAGGTAGTGCACAAATAGGGGGCATAAGAAGACTTGGCCAAGGCAACCTAGAACATGTGGTGTTCTGGCTCAGTCTTCTTGGACTTCTGTAAATTATGGAGTGATTTCTCACGAATCCCAGCCTGGCGGCTGTTGCACCAGACATTACTGTGGCTAGCATGGCTCCACTATCTGTCACCTGGCTAGGCAGGAAAAGAGAACATTTAAATCCTGGAGTCTAGCCATGACTGTGGCAGTCACATTGTTGATGTGGTGACTTGGAGTCAAGTCGTGTCCCTTATTAGGGAAAAACCGATGATGTGCATAGTGTATCTGCACAAGTGCTGGGCATGGGATGGGTGATATGTGTTCTGAAATCCTCCTTCCACAACCCGCTGTGTCCTCTCGCTCAGTGACCTGGAACCCATACTCAACAATGAGACCCAGACCAGCACCAAGGACCCAGTTCTGCAAAGTGGAAAAGGCCTTGCCACAAAGAACACATGGGAGGAAGCAAGATGACTCCCAGCTGGAAAGGATTCACTTCTGCTTACTCCAGTCCATCTGTTGCCTCTGAGCCCTCTCCAGAAGAACTCTGCACCTGCATGGAATTCCGTTTTTCCTGGCACGTGCAGCACCAGAAGGCCTGATGTCTTGAGAGCTCCTTGTACAATGTGCCAGTGAAGGCGTGCCGCCAACTGATTCCTATACGAGCAGATTGTATTGCATTGTATTGTAGTTGCATTGACATAGCCTTCATATCCCTAACAAGGCAGAGAAGCATTATTAAATGGATAGCACCCAGCTTATGGGAGTGCTATGACTGGAAGACAGTGTGTCAGGTATGTGGCCTACATGGGCAATGCAGGCTACCATGAGTGGGGACTAGACTTGTGCTATTATGCTTTGCTGCTGCTTCTTGGTGAAAATTTGAAGCGAAAGGAGTGAGGGAAAGGATACTGAAACACTAGATGCTAGGGTACGGTAGGAAAGTGTGGAAGTGCATTGGTGCCTATGTGGATGTGTTCTGGGGTTGTTCGTCTATAGCAGACACTGCTCAAGATGTTTCATTGAAAGCGTGCCTATGCATTGGTGTAGCAGACAGTATGTGAAGTGACAAGTTCATGCATGCAGCATCTACCATCAGTAGGGCGGCCTCTGTCATGCAGTATTTACCACATTCACTACGGTGCTTGGGGAGGAGTTGTTACCTTGAATTGTGCCATGTTTGCATTGTCCAGCATTCCGTCCATCAATTGTTTCTTTTGCATTTGTCGCCCTAAGTGGGAAGGGTATGCCCAGACGTGGGTCCCGTGCTCACTACACCACTGGATTCAAGCTAGTCTGGCTGAAGAAGGGTGATGCCCTGAAACCGGTCCCAGGATGCTTGTTTCCGGTCCAGGGAGGACCTGGCTTGGCAGTTCGGGCTGGACTGTTCCCACAAGGAGCAGGGTCAAGACTGATTTGCATATGGCTGGGTCCAAACTGGGGTGGTGTGGTGAGCAAAAGAATGATGGATTTAACCCAGATCCTTGTGACTGGGGGTGAATGTTTGCATTGTCCAGCATTCCGTCCATCAATTGTTTCTTTTGCATTTGTCGCCCTAAGTGGGAAGGGTATGCCCAGACGTGGGTCCCGTGCTCACTACACCACTGGATTCAAGCTAGTCTGGCTGAAGAAGGGTGATGCCCTGAAACTGGTCCCAGGATGCTTGTTTCCGGTCCAGGGAGGACCTGGCTTGGCAGTTCGGGCTGGACTGTTCCCACAAGGAGCAGGGTCAAGACTGATTTGCATATGGCTGGGTCCAAACTGGGGTGGTGTGGTGAGCAAAAGAATGATGGATTTAACCCAGATCCTTGTGACTGGGGGTGAATGTTTGCATTGTCCAGCATTCCGTCCATCAATTGTTTCTTTTGCATTTGTCGCCCTAAGTGGGAAGGGTATGCCCAGACGTGGGTCCCGTGCTCACTACACCACTGGATTCAAGCTAGTCTGGCTGAAGAAGGGTGATGCCCTGAAACCGGTCCCAGGATGCTTGTTTCCGGTCCAGGGAGGACCTGGCTTGGCAGTTCGGGCTGGACTGTTCCCACAAGGAGCAGGGTCAAGACTGATTTGCATATGGCTGGGTCCAAACTGGGGTGGTGTGGTGTGGTGAGCAAAAGAATGATGGATTTAACCCAGATCCTTGTGACTGGGGGTGAATGTTTGCATTGTCCAGCATTCCGTCCATCAATTGTTTCTTTTGCATTTGTCGCCCTAAGTGGGAAGGGTATGCCCAGACGTGGGTCCCGTGCTCACTACACCACTGGATTCAAGCTAGTCTGGCTGAAGAAGGGTGATGCCCTGAAACCGGTCCCAGGATGCTTGTTTCCGGTCCAGGGAGGACCTGGCTTGGCAGTTCGGGCTGGACTGTTCCCACAAGGAGCAGGGTCAAGACTGATTTGCATATGGCTGGGTCCAAACTGGGGTGGTGTGGTGAGCAAAAGAATGATGGATTTAACCCAGATCCTTGTGACTGGGGGTGAATGTTTGCATTGTCCAGCATTCCGTCCATCAATTGTTTCTTTTGCATTTGTCACCCTAAGTGGGAAGGGTATGCCCAGACGTGGGTCCCGTGCTCACTACACCACTGGATTCAAGCTAGTCTGGCTGAAGAAGGGTGATGCCCTGAAACCGGTCCCAGGATGCTTGTTTCCGGTCCAGGGAGGACCTGGCTTGGCAGTTCGGGCTGGACTGTTCCCACAAGGAGCAGGGTCAAGACTGATTTGCATATGGCTGGGTCCAAACTGGGGTGGTGTGGTGAGCAAAAGAATGATGGATTTAACCCAGATCCTTGTGACTGGGGGTGAATGCTTGCATTGTCCAGCATTCCGTCCATCAATTGTTTCTTTTGCATTTGTCGCACTAAGTGGGAAGGGTATGCCCAGACGTGGGTCCCGTGCTCACTACACCACTGGATTCAAGCTAGTCTGGCTGAAGAAGGGTGATGCCCTGAAACCGGTCTCAGGATGCTTGTTTCCGGTCCAGGGAGGACCTGGCTTGGCAGTTCGGGCTGGACTGTTCCCACAAGGAGCAGGGTCAAGACTGATTTGCATATGGCTGGGTCCAAACTGGGGTGGTGTGGTGAGCAAAAGAATGATGGATTTAACCCAGATCCTTGTGACTGGGGGTGAATGTTTGCATTGTCCAGCATTCCGTCCATCAATTGTTTCTTTTGCATTTGTCGCCCTAAGTGGGAAGGGTATGCCCAGACGTGGGACCCGTGCTCACTACACCACTGGATTCAAGCTAGTCTGGCTGAAGAAGGGTGATGCCCTGAAACCGGTCCCAGGATGCTTGTTTCCGGTCCAGGGAGGACCTGGCTTGGCAGTTCGGGCTGGACTGTTCCCACAAGGAGCAGGGTCAAGACTGATTTGCATATGGCTGGGTCCAAACTGGGGTGGTGTGGTGAGCAAAAGAATGATGGATTTAACCCAGATCCTTGTGACTGGGGGTGAATGTTTGCATTGTCCAGCATTCCGTCCATCAATTGTTTCTTTTGCATTTGTCGCCCTAAGTGGGAAGGGTATGCCCAGACGTGGGTCCCGTGCTCACTACACCACTGGATTCAAGCTAGTCTGGCTGAAGAAGGGTGATGCCCTGAAACCGGTCCCAGGATGCTTGTTTCCGGTCCAGGGAGGACCTGGCTTGGCAGTTCAGGCTGGACTGTTCCCACAAGGAGCAGGGTCAAGACTGATTTGCATATGGCTGGGTCCAAACTGGGGTGGTGTGGTGAGCAAAAGAATGATGGATTTAACCCAGATCCTTGTGACTGGGGGTGAATGTTTGCATTGTCCAGCATTCCGTCCATCAATTGTTTCTTTTGCATTTGTCGCCCTAAGTGGGAAGGGTATGCCCAGACGTGGGTCCCGTGCTCACTACACCCCTGGATTCAAGCTAGTCTGGCTGAAGAAGGGTGATGCCCTGAAACCGGTCCCAGGATGCTTGTTTCTGGTCCAGGGAGGACCTGGCTTGGCAGTTCGGGCTGGACTGTTCCCACAAGGAGCAGGGTCAAGACTGATTTGCATATTGCTGGGTCCAAACTGGGGTGGTGTGGTGAGCAAAAGAATGATGGATTTAACCCAGATCCTTGTGACTGGGGGTGAATGTTTGCATTGTCCAGCATTCCGTCCATCAATTGTTTCTTTTGCATTTGTCGCCCTAAGTGGGAAGGGTATGCCCAGACGTGGGTCCCGTGCTCACTACACCACTGGATTCAAGCTAGTCTGGCTGAAGAAGGGTGATGCCCTGAAACCGGTCCCAGGATGCTTGTTTCCGGTCCAGGGAGGATCTGGCTTGGCAGTTCGGGCTGGACTGTTCCCATAAGGAGCAGGGTCAAGACTGATTTGCATATGGCTGGGTCCAAACTGGGGTGGTGTGGTGAGCAAAAGAATGATGGATTTAACCCAGATCCTTGTGACTGGGGGTGAATGTTTGCATTGTCCAGCATTCCGTCCATCAATTGTTTCTTTTGCATTTGTCGCCCTAAGTGGGAAGGGTATGCCCAGACATGGGTCCCGTGCTCACTACACCACTGGATTCAAGCTAGTCTGGCTGAAGAAGGGTGATGCCCTGAAACCGGTCCCAGGATGCTTGTTTCTGGTCCAGGGAGGACCTGGCTTGGCAGTTCGGGCTGGACTGTTCCCACAAGGAGCAGGGTCAAGACTGATTTGCATATGGCTGGGTCCAAACTGGGGTGGTGTGGTGAGCAAAAGAATGATGGATTTAACCCAGATCCTTGTGACTGGGGGTGAATGTTTGCATTGTCCAGCATTCCGTCCATCAATTGTTTCTTTTGCATTTACCCAACCAGGAGTGGTAAAAAAGCATCTCATAACAGTATCCATTATGGAAGCAGCTGTGGCACATTGTCTGAGATGTCTGCATGGGAGTAGCAAGGTGCAACCCATCGGAATGGGCAGTACATTACCAGCCTTATTATACTCTGATGGATCCATTGCAGACGGAAGAGAGAAGCAACCGCTATGTGACCGGCCATGGCACATACCTTTAAGGGTCAACTCAAGAGTAACAAAGATAGGCCTATTCTATAAAATCAAAGGCATTGTAACCCAGTTCTGGCAGAGATTAACCCATGCTGATAGCATCATACAGAGAAGGCACGGTAGAGCAGATGAGACGCACTCATAGGATTGGAGTTTACACCACCAGCCATTATACGTGTTCTGAGCTTTGGGCTTGTAGTGGTAGAGAAGCCCTCCAAGGAATCATGAGACACCCCACCTCCCAGATGTTTGTGGGGTCTGCCTTGGTGACAGTGATGGTGAGTCCTAATAAAATCATAACCAGCTAATGAGTGAATAGAGGCCACACGTCAAGGGAAGACACAACAGGAATGGACTGGAGGTCAGGGAACCAATCAACTGACAGGATGGAGCAAACCTGATCTACTGGCACACGTGGAGGGAGCAGAGGGCAGGTGCCCCCAGACTGGAGCTCACAAGGACCTGGTAGTCCCAGCAAACACAGCAAATTAAACTTCACACTGGTGGTGCTGGTCAGACAAACCCAGACAGTGTAAGAATACAAAATCTTCCTTAGACAGATTGAATTTTGTACTCAGCACTACTAACTGGAACACATTTCAGAGTGTAGACACAATTTGCTAGTAGTAAGCAATATTCATTTTCTGCATGGTAACTCCAAATTTTTTGCCTTTTGCGGGACCCTATATTTTTGCTGGCCTTAGAACTCTGCACTTTAACCGTGCTAACCAGTGGTAAAGTGCCTGTGCTCCCTCTTTAAAAATGGTTGAATTGGCATACTCCTACTTTGCATATTTAACTTACCTATAATTACCTACCTTGAATTGTGGCTGTGGGTTAAAATTTTACCCAGGGCCTGTAAGGCAAATGTCACTAGTGGGCTGCAGCACCTCTTGTGCCATCCACTACAATGACAGTGTAAAACATGACTTCAGGCCTACCATTGTTGCCTGACAGTAGCAGTTTAAACACTGCAATTCGACTTGTTAAAATAAACCCTTTTGACAAGTCAAAACCTCCCTTTTAAATTTTAAAAGGACACCACTGTGTAGGCCTTTCAGTCCACAAGGCAGGATGCCTGGTATTTAAAAGTAGGACGTGCAGAAATGTAATGCTAACATGCACGTACGGTGACTAGCCCCCAAAAGCAATGTTTCACTGTGGCAGGCCTAGCCAGAGTACAGATTAAAATCTTAATAATGTATCTCAGGAATAGGACTGTTAGACGTTACATCCTTGGTGTGGCTTCCCCTATCTTTATTCCTCTGACACCTGTATTTTTGATGTTGTGCTGGACTTAGTTTTTGCTGGTTTATGTACTCTGGGCACTTTACCACTGCTGATCAGTGCTAAACTGCAAGTGCTCCCTGTATAAATTGTGATTCTGATTGGGTATCCATAATAGGCATATTGGATTTACTGTTAAGTCACTAGTAAAGTGCACTGTGTGTACCCAGGGCCTGTAAATGAATGCTAAGAGTGGGCCTGCAGCACTGATGGTGCCACCCACATGGGTAGCCCTGTAAACCTGTCTCAGGCCTGCCATTGCAGTGTCTGTGAGTGCAGTTTTAAATTGCCATGTCGACCTGGCAAGTGCACCCACTTGCCATGCCCTAATCTTCCTTTTTTCTACGTGTAAGGTACCCCTGAGGTAGGCCCAAGGTTGCCCCTTGGGCAGGTTGCAGTGTATGTGAAAGGTAGGACATGTACTGGTGTGTTTTACATGTCCTGATGGTGAAATACCGCCAATTTCGTTTTTCACTATTGCAAGGCCTTTCTCCCCCATAAGTTATCATTGGAGCTACCTTGTAGCATCTTACACGTGTAACTTTCAATTGGGGAGAGATAGAGATTTGGAGTTTGGCTCTCTGAGCTCACAATTTTAAAACACATCTTTTAGTGAAGGTGTTTTTTAAATTGTGTGTTTGAAAATGCAATTTTTATAAAGTTGGCATTTTCTTGTTTAGCCATCCTGAGCCTCTGCCTGCCTGTGGAATCAAAGTTTGGTGTAGACTGACAGGGGCCTGTTTGTGCAATCACACAAATGGAGATGAGGTGTGCCCTGCATATCCTGATGGCCCATCACCAGGCTGATGGATCTTCCTGAGCTAGAGTGGTGGGAGGAGTTGTAACTGACACCTGAATAGGGCTGTACCTGTCCTCTCACAATACTGTCTCCACCCCCCTGGATAATGTCTGGAGCCAAGGCAGAGCAAGGCAGGAACTTGTGAAGTACAAAGACTTTTCTTTAAAATATACCTACTTCAAAGGCCAAAAGGGGCATTAGTGTTGGACCTAAAACCCCAGACTTAGAGAACACTTCTGGATCAAGAGGAGACTCTGCCAAGGAGAAGAGGCGAAGAGCTTTAAGGAGGAGTACTGCCCCTTTGCTGTGTGCTGCTTTGCTGGATTGGCCTGCAGTTGCTGCTTCTGCTTTGGAGGGGAAAAAGACTGGACTTTGCTGTGTATTCTGCTTGAGAAGTTTCTTCAAGGGCTTGTGTGTGCTTGCCTCCTATTAAGAAGTCTCAGGGACATCGAAGACTTTTAACTACAACATCCCTGAACTCCACTACTGGAAGTTCTGACCTGCCAAGAGGTGCCAATTCCAGTTCTGGGCCCTTGGAGGTGGTTCCTGCTGTAAAAAGACTTGAAAATCAACACATCCCCCTTCCAGCGCCTGTTTTTCTGATGCAGCACTGTGTGTGTGGGAGAAGATTCCACGCACTGCCGCCGTGCGGCCGTTGAAATCTGCGCAGTGCCTTCCCGCGGCCGAACAAACCGCCGCAGCCTGAGTTCCGCGCACCGTGTCTTTAAAGTCTGAGACCATCGTACTGACTCCGACACAGGCCCTATTGTGCGGCTGAAAGAATCAATGCATTGTTGCACCGCGGCTGAAGAAATCGACACAGCGCCTGCTTGCTGCCGTCACATAGACCTCCAGCACGTATGGATTTCCACGCATGGCACCTGTGCACCAAGTTTTTCACCACATCACCCGCAGACCAGAACTGTCTTGGATTTCAATGCATCGTTTCCCCTTAGAGTCCAGATTCGACCCAACACTTCTTCTGCGTGCAACAGAACTGATACATCCCCTCCCAAGGGAATCAGGAACTGATGCATCGCTGTGTCTTCTGACTCTTCCCTCCTCCGCGACTGTTTTTCCTTGTGGATTTTGACGCATCTAAAGATACTTTCTGTAAAATCACCGTATCTATAGAATCCTATGGAAAGAATTGCTAAAACCTTCTAAAAGTGATATTTTGAGTTGTGTATGTTGAATTTTTGTCGTTTTAGTCTTGTTTGGTGTAGATGAATATACTTTATTATTTTATAATGGTGTGGTGTCCATTTGTAGTGTTTTCACTGTGTTACTATGTGTGTTATGTACAAATAAATTGCCTCTCAGATAGGTCTGACTGCTCGTGCCAAGCTACCAAGGAGGTGAGCAGTGGTTATCTTAGCTGTGTAATCCCCTTACCCTGACTAGAAGGAAGGGTCCATACTTGGACGGGGTGTACACCACTGCCAAGTAGAGACCCTCATTTCTAACAGGGTCTAGCTAGAAAAATCATTAAACAACTATCTTTAAAAGTGACTTAAAATTTAATTCAGTTGTTAAATCTGATTTGTAATAAATATTATGGAAAAGTAACTTTTAGAAAGTTACATTTTCCCTCCCTGGAGTTCCTAGAGGCTTATTTGCATTTGCTCGCAAACGTCTACCATGCAGTCAGTAGCATTTGAATAGGTGTGAAAAAGGTGCGAAAGGCCTTCCAGGAATAAACAATAGGCTCTACTGAATGAGCAGAGATGACGCCTCTGAACAATCCAGAATGCATGGGTGGGGACTGTGAGCATCCTTTTTGACATTACAGTGTCAAATCCTGACTGAGTGTCAAAGACTGCTTGACAGGTCTGCTGGGTTTATATACAACATGTTGGGATTCACTTGACTTGGATGCCAAGATAATTCTTGCATATTCACTGTCTAGTTGCTGAGGAACCTGATTACTACCATCAGACTACTGTCTCTGAGATTTTTGTGGATGCAATGGATGCCCAAACTGGATTTTAGTGTTAGATGTGGGAGAACACTAGGGTTACCATAGTACACTCCCCACACACCATTTGCCCTTAGAGCCCAAGTTGAGTGGGGCCAAAGAATTTTGCTATCTTGAAAATGGCCAAAGTTGGTAGGGTTGGCATGAAAACTTTTTCCCCATTGGTTAGCACATGTCTAGGAGGCAATGCCACCCGCTAGCTCGTACCAACCATAAATGTGGCATCTGCAGGTAACAAGTTCAGAACACTCCTGGATCTGAGAAAGATCAGAAAAGGACTGAACCTGATGTCTGAAATGTAATAACAGCCCTGAAAGACTGGAAATGCTTGGACAGGGGGATGCGCAACCCCCTCCCTTTAATAAAGGCATTGTGCCCCGGGGATTGGGTCCCTGGGGGGCCAAGTGTGGCTTGTAGAGGCGTGCCACATGCCCCCACCCCATAAAAACTAAATTTCCAAAATGGCTCGTGGGGGGGGGGGGGGGACTCAAGCCCCCTCCCTTTAACTAAGGAATGTGGCCAAGGGCAGACATTTTTTTTCCTCAATCCCTCAGGAGTCTCACAGAATTGCAGCAAAATCCCTCTGGGTCTCTCCCCCACAGCGTCTAGGGGGCAGGTTATCCCTACCTTGCCCCCTTACATCATTCTTTAAAAAAAAGTTCAGGACAATGGACTAAGTCCCTGAATTCCTGAAACGGCTGCCAGCAAAATTTTTCTCATGTTGCCGCAGGCAATCAAAGCGCTCGCTCCCGCGGGGGTGAGATGGCCCAAGGGAAAATAAGCTCCCTTGGCCAATCAGAACACTCTATTTTTGAATTGGGGCTTCCACAAGGCTCTCGCGGGAGTCCCTCAGACCCAAACTTCCAGATATACAAATATTTCTAAACTTTCAGTTCTCAAAATCTAGTGAAAGGATTTACACCAAATAACAAAAAGCACAGTTTCTGGACCAACATCTAGTTTCCTGACGAATTTGGTGTAATTCCATTCCGCAACGGTAGCGCTGTCTACAAAAGTCTATTCAAAATGCATGGAGATTTTGCATTTTGGGCCCCCCATTTGTTTTCGGCCCCCTACTTGATGGATCTCTCCGAAACTTTACATGCACAAACTAGGCACAAAAGAGCACTTTTTAAAACGTTTTGTGGAGATTCGTCAAACGGCAAGTTATTACCAATATAAAAAACACATTTCCTATGGAAACGCTATATGTATATTACCCAGTGGAGATTGCCACTATTATATAGTTAGGTCAGCATTTCCATAGGAAATATATATATATATATATATATATATATATATATATATATATATATATATATATATATATATATATATATATATATATATTCAGAAACAGGAGCACACTCGAGTCCGTAAGTATTTTTCTTTATTCGTGCAGAGCCCCCCTCAGCACTGACAGACGCGTTTCGCCGCTCTGGCTTTGTCAATGTCAGTTTGTTCAGCAAAGTATCACCATTTTAAAATAAAAATAAATATAAAAAAAGTGTAAAGAAAAAATGGTAAACATAAAAGACAGCCCAATACATGCATAATGCTCAGTTTCAGTGTCGGCCATCTTATCATTTAATGCGGCTTTTGCTTTAAACAATAGTAGTCTAACAGTGTTGTCTCTAAGTTTGTGAAACCTGGTGTCAGAATTCCTAGAGTTTGTCAATACTTAATAAATCATACATGAGAAGAACATAAAGTATAAGGAGATTTACATGTAGCCAATTTGTGAAGAAAGACATATATTTTTCTTCTTCAATGCTGATAACATCTATGGAATTCTATACTTTACTCATCATGCTTGAAAACATTTGTATATAGGAATTATAGCCATTACACCAAACAATCTAGCCCTGAATGGGCATTCATAATCAAAACTGGAGAATCTCTATTGATAAAGAGAATTAAAATTGGAGCGAGTAGAGGCTGTATGACCCACAGTTCATAATCGAACGTTCATTTCCACCTAGTGATTACATAACTCATCCAATCAGAAAAAGAGGATACACAAATATTTGTACATCTAGGTGAAACGCCCGCACTCTGTCAATATCCTATCTGTGCGATTACCATAGGATAATAATATTTTTATACAATATAACACAAATGTTGTATAAACACAGGATATGAAAAATAAATAAAAGCAGGCATCAATCTATATCTTATCTGAATTCTGATGCATGTGTGTTGTAAGAAAAGTCGCCTAACTCATATCATTCTAAGCCATATGTAAACATATTACGATTACAGCCTAAATCAAGGTTCCCAGTCTACTAACTCAAGTTGTTTGGACCTCATTCTAAGTGTGCCCATAGCTCCTCATTGTTATTCAAACCCTGCGGGGCCTTGGTGCCGAGCTCAATGATGAATTTGGACTCTAGGGCACGCAATCTCTTTACTCTGTCTCCCCCTCTTTCATTTTTCGGAATCTGGTCTAGACAAAAGAAGGTTAGAAAATCCCTATTACTTTTGTGAGTGTCCTCAAAATGGCAAGCTACAGGATAGTTGCTATCTTTTTTTGCAATCGCCCGCATGTGTTCCAACACACGCTTCTTGGCAGGATGTATTGGGCTGCCAATGTACCTTTTCTTACAGGGACATTCTAGACAATATATATTGAAATCGGTGTTGCAATTAAGTAATTTATTGATGTTTCTCAAAGATTTAGGATTGTTGCCTAGGGTCTCATAAGAGGTCTTTTTATGCCTATATTTGCATGCTTTGCATTTCATGCATGGAAAGAACCCAGTTATGGGATCTTTCACTGTCTTTTGAGACTGGAAATGGCTTGAAACTTGGAGGTCCTTAATCGATTTGAATCTTCTATATGTTATCAGAGGCTGACTAGGGATTTGGTTCTTAAGGATGTTGTCAGTTTTGAGAATGTGCCAATTTTTTGAAACATCTGGACTATTTTGGAAGACTGCGTGTTAAAACGTGTAATCATGCGTGTAGGTTCTGTGGTTTGAGAGATTTTGTCACCACTAAGGGTTTTGGGAGCTAAGAGCTCTTCTCTAGATTTCTTTTCAACTTTCTTTGCTGCTACACAAAGAGAATTATTTGAGTAACCCTGGCTTTAAAACGACTGCATATTTCATTCTTTGCTGTGATATAGTCTTCTTCAGTAGAACAATTTCGCTTCAAAAGCAAAAGCTCCCCATAAGGGATATTATTGATCATACTTTTTGGATGAAAGCTTTTGCGTGAAGCAAAGCATTGCCAGCCGTGGGTTTCCTATATAATCGGGTCAGGATTTTTGCATTACTAACGTAGACTTCTAGGTCTAAGTAGAAGACCTGTGTGCTGCTTATGTGTCCACTAAATACTAGATTTTGGTCGTTAGAGTTCAGAAATGTTATAAACTCCTCAGCTGAGGAGTACGAGCCCTTCCATACGACGAAAAGATCATCGATGTAACGGGTCCAGAATGCGACCTTGTCCATCCATTTTTCTGGTACTTCCCGCCAGGCCACATGCTCCTCCCTCCAGCCAACGAACAGGTTCGCATAACTGGGGGCGAAGCACGTGCCCATCGCGGTACCGCGTTGTTGTCTGTAGAGCTGCCCTGCGAAAATAAATATGCTGTTTTCTAAACAGAATGCTAGCATTCTGAGTAACATATCATTGTGTTTTTTAAATTTAAGCGGGCGCTTATCTAAAAACCACTTGACCGACGCAATCCCTTGGTCATGGTTTATACAGGTGTATAAACTGGTAATATCCAGTGTTATGATCAGCATATCAGGTTCCCACTTTATGTCTTCAATTATCCTCAGAAAGTCTTGCGTATCCCTAATATAGGAACTAAGACTCTTAACCCACGGTACCAAAAAGAAATCCAAGTAAATAGAGCAATTCTCAAGAAGGCTATTTATAGAGGCAACTATTGGCCTTCCCGGCGGCCAATGCAAATCTTTATGGACTTTTGGAAGATGATAGAAGGTAAGCAACATGGGATATTCACATAGCAAAAAATTAAATTCATCAATGTCTAACATTCCCTCGTCCCTCCATTCTCGTAGATTATGATGGAAAGTCTCAATGCAGTTAGAATATTCTCTTCTTGTCGTAGGCAAGTAGCACTCGCGATCTTCAAGTTGGTTTAAGGCTTCTCTGATATATTGTTGCTTTGGAAAGACCACAATATTGCCCCCTCTATCAGAAGGTTTCACTACTATCGATGTATCTTGTTTAAGACTTTGAATGGCTTGCCATTGCTTCTGAGGGATGTTATAATGCTTTTTAGAATTCGTTTGTTGTTGAAGTTTCTTTAGATCTTGAATCAAAGCATCATTAAAAACGTCTATAGCATCATATGGCATCTGGGGGCAAGTTCTTTATTTCCTTTTGAGACCACTGTTTCCACTTGCTTGTTCGATTCCTGCATACGAAAGACCGAACTCTGTTCCCCCTGTATCATATGGCTCAACCGTTTGTTTGGACGTTTCTAAATTTTGGAGCAATATTAGAGTGTCAAGATCGCTACCAGCAAGGATGTCAGTGTTACAAGTCACTTTGTCTGTCTCTGCACTTCCGATTTTCCTAGGATGCATGAGATGTACCTTCTGGAGTTTTAGCTTTCGGATAAATTTAAACAAATCTACCCTTGTTTCGGCGTAGTCGAATTCAGTTGTTGGACAGAATGTTAGTCCCAATTGTAGTACCTTCAGTTGATCTTCATTCAAGGTACGGTCCGATAAATTAATGACACTTTTTTCAATCATTGCTTGCCCCTGTTGCCCTTGCTGCGGGTCACTCTGGGTGTAGATGTTTCTTCTCCTCCTTTTGCCACGTCTCGTTTTGCGTTTCTTCTTTGGTTTGGAGGATGTGTCCTTTGTGCCGGTCTCTGGCGATTCTCGCGGATTAACTTGAATTCTTGAAAAAATGTCGATTCCGCATCTGTATCTTTTGCCTCATCACCTGTTGCCTGTTCACTACCAGAAGTTTCCACTTCAGATTCGGAGGTATCCTTGCTGAAGGAAACGCCTGTTCTCTTCTTCTGCATCTCCTTTCTTGGCAAATCATATTTGCGTGCAAAAGTTAAAACACGCCCTGACTGGTAATCTTGCTCGTCGCGCTGGAATTTGGTCTGTTTGCGGCGACGAATTCCATTTTCATATTCCTTAGGCCTGTTCTTCATGGCTAATCTTAACTCCTCGCTTTGTTTTGTATCTTTATCTTTGCTTATCAGTTCCTCCAAATTTTTGATTTCTTCCAAAAGTTTTTTTCTGGTCGCTCCATGCGTATTTGACCAGGATTCTCATCATCCCTCTTGCTGACTCCATGGTGAATTCAGACCAATCCTGCAATAATTGCGGGTCGGGGTTCTCATAGGAGGGCACAATGAAAATACGCAAGCCCCGTGGGATACGTCCCACCTCCAGGTATCTTTCCAAAGATGTTCCTTCCCACCATTTCCTTATTTCTTTTTCTATCGTTTTTTCCAAAGTTTGATATAGGATTTTCAAATTGCTTGGGGGATTAGTCAGGTTGCTTGACTCTTTAAGAATGCCTTTTGTACGTGCCCTTCCCTGTTTGAAAACGTCCACAGCGGCCTCTTCTCACTTCATAACTGTAGACATGGTAATGCCGCAATAGATACTTCAACAAAGGGCTGGGGGAAGATACATTGAATCCCACGCAGGACTCTTTTCAGGGCTAACGCTTACAATGGTTTAACAGAGCAGAACTCAAAGCTGGGAAAAGCACTGACTGGGAGCTCCGTACTGGAAAACGCGGGTCCTCCGATCCGTGCAGTCCTTAACGTCCCAACCGGCGCCGTGCCGTTCCGCCGTGCATTCGCTTCAAAACCTTTTCATGTTCAAATCCGCTAATCCTGCATAAGCGGAGAACTCGGAAATCCTTCGTAGCGTAGCGTTGGGGCAAACAACCAAATTTAAATGCAACACTGGAGTTCACCGTCGTTGCAGCCACACGCCCTGGGTGCTTTCTACCGCGGTGGTGAGCCGCGTTTCACAACGCACACAGAGACCAGAATTGTGTCAGCCGACACAGAAACAGGAGCACACTCGAGTCCGTAAGTATTTTTCTTTATTCGTGCAGAGCCCCCCTCAGCACTGACAGACGCGTTTCGCTGCTCTGGCTTTGTCAATGTCAGTTTGTTCAGCAAAGTATCACCATTTTAAAAGGAAAAAGAAAAAGAAAAAAGTGTCAAGAAAAAATGGTAAACATAAAAGACAGCCCAATACATGCATAATGCTCAGTTTCAGTGTCGGCCATCTTATCATTTTATGCGGCTTTTGCTTTAAACAATAGTAGTCTAACAGTGTTGTCTCTAAGTTTGTGAAACCTGGTGTCAGAATTCCTAGAGTTTGTCAATACTTAATAAATCATACATGAGAAGAACGTAAAGTATAAGGAGATTTACATGTAGCCAATTTGTGAAGAAAGACAAATATATTTTTCTTCTTCAATGCTGATAACATCTATGGAATTCTATACTTTACTCATCATGCTTGAAAACGTTTGTATATAGGAATTATAGCGGTCGCCAGTAGGTAGTTATAGTTAGGACCACGTTTCTATTGGAAAAGTGTTTTTTGATTTGCTTATAACTTTGGCGTTGTTTGGCGAATGTTTACAAAATTTTCCAAAAAACTTCTCTTTTTAGATCAGCTCCTATGTTGAAAGTTTGGGGGTGATTCTTCAAGGGGGGCTGAGAAAAAAGGGGGGTTCCAAAACATATTTACTCCATGCAATTTCCATAGGAAACTTTAGACAAGGCTACAGGTCAAACTGCTGAACGGAATTACGTCAAATTTGGCAGGGAGAAAGGTCTTGGTCCAGAAAGCATGCTTTTGTTTAAATGGGGTAAGTCCGTTCAGTAGTTTCAGAGAAATATCAAAATTTACAGATATCGATATTTGAGAATTCTGACATCTGATTGGCTGAGGCGTTGCGAGCACGAGCGTGCTGCTCATTGGCTGCAAACTGTTGAAACTAGGAAGTGTTGGCAGCCATTTTGTGACTGAGTTGAAAGGCGTAGGGGGAAAAATAAGAGAATAATTGTATAAGAGGGTATAGTAGGAACACTGTGGTCTTAGTTTAAGCAGTCTGTACGGTGGAGTGGCAGGGAGTTTGAATGTTGCGTAGGCCGTGGAAATCACGTCTGCAGAACAACGGTGCGTGGTATTGCGTCAAGGTTCCGTAGGCTCTGGAAATCCCGTCGGGAACACAATGCGCCGTATTGCGGTAAGCAGTGTGTAGGGTGCACACACAGGGAGTGTGAATGTTGCGTAGGCTGTGGAAATCACGTCCGCAAAACAACGATGCGCGGTATTGCGGCAATGTTCAGTAGGCTGTGGAAATGATATCGGGAAAATAACAATGCGCTGTATTGCAGCCTTCCTTTACCTTCCTTTAATATAATGCGCAGTAATGTTTACTTATAATGCAGTGTTCACTTTTATCACGGACAGTGAAGAAAATTAACGTTTAATTGGCTGAGGTGTTCCAACAACAAGCTCAATGTTCATTGGCTGCGAACCATTAAAAATAAAAGTGTTGCCAGCCATTCCCTACCCTTGCGCGGAGTAGCAAGGACATCTGATTGGCTCACATGTTCCAAGCAGGACCTTCCAGAGGTTAATGTTCATTGGCTGCGAACCACTGAAAGTAGAAGTGTTGCCAGCCATTTCCTCCCCCGTCCGCAGAGTAGCAGGGACATCTGATTGGTTGACGTGTTCCAAGCAGGACGTTCCCAAGCTTAATGTTCATTGGCTGTGAAACATTAAAAGTAGAAGTGTTGGCAGCGATTCCCTCCCCCTGTGCAGTACACCATGGACATTTTATTGGCTAAAGTGTTCCGAGTACAAGTTTGCTCTTTATTGGCTGGGAACGTTTCACTGTTGTGAAGCGTTTTGTGACGCACTTCAATGGAGTACGGGAAAACAAAGTAGTAGCGGGGAGGGTAGGAACACTATTAACTCTGTAAAGTGGTTACAAGGTGGTGAACAGGGATTGTGAAGGTAAAAATGGTTTTTTATATATTTTAAGGGCCATTTATATAATTGGCGTGGGGTGTACAAATCACGACGGGAAAATAACAGAGTGTGTTGCGGTCTTCTTTTTATTAAGTTTGCGGGTGGTATACTTCCCAGTAGCACTATTTACTTAGAATGTGGTGTTTACTTTTCTGACGGGGAGGTGTGGTTGCGCAGCAAAAATTTCAGTCTAGGTTTGAAACAGTTTTTATTAAGCAATTACAAATAAACTTTCTTCGAAAACTGAAGCTGTATATATCAAAGAGGTGACAAATAAAAACCCAATTCAAAAAATATCCCTTAAGCATGGCCACACCCTCCCTTTTTTTCTGCTATAGTTTGTAAAACTGTTGTCCCATATTCTTGATAATATAAGAGGGCATGAGTTACTTTTAGATAAAGTAGAAAAGAAGTGCTACAAGAAACACTCCCGCACTACATCATCTCAGGTCACAAGAACAAAAACAAGTAAAAAACTGTTAAAAACAAATCACTTTATATTACATAGAAATGTACGCTTTATCATTTTTTATAATTTCTATTCTGTAGAATTAGGGAAAGTTCGGTCGGAGTGCTTAGAGGTCGCTCACTGCTCCGCTAACAAATCACGTACTCCTTTGAGAATATATAGGATAGTAGTAAAATAATATACACTACTGGTAGTATATATTCTATAGGGAGAAGGTGAATAGGAACCGCAGCAGACAAAAATAGAAATATCAAAAAACGCCACTGAGGTCAGTATAAATGTAAATATTACAATATACATACTCACACTATATGATCTCAAGGGAGAAATAGACTAAAAACCAGAAGCTGCTGACGTTACATATAAATCTTTAGTCTTCGCGCCGACGGTCACAAACTCCTCTGAGATCATAATGTGTGGTTAATTTATAATATACATACTCACACTATATGATCTCAAGGGGGAAATAGACTACAAACTAGAAGCTGCTGACGTTACATATAAATCTTTAGTCTTCGCGCCGATGGGTCACCAACAGCTCTGAGGTTAAGTACAGTGTCAATATTATAATATACAAAGTCAGACTTTATGATCTCAAAGGAGCCAGAAAAGGAACAATGTTTGCTGTATTCTGTCTGTTTTTGAAAACAAGCTGCTGACGTTACATATAAATGGCAAAAACAACCAATAACACTTTTTCTAAATACAAATCTTTAAATATTGACAAATAGCTACGTATTATAAATATCTACTATGCCATAATCAAACAACTTACAACTCTGGAATATGTTTTGTTGCCGCAAAACAAGAATCCGACGCTAGAAAACGGAACGTGCATCACAGAATGGACACGCGTAAATAACTCACATAAACAAAACTAATCAAACAACGGGTGTGGTTTATATACTTTTTGGTTATTGAGTAGTCTATGGAAGGAAGATGCGGCTCTGCCCATTTAGATGTCACGTTTTACAGTTGACACGTGCTCACGTTTTCACTGTTTAACTTGTGCACGTGTTAGGAAAAGTAAAAAATGTGAAGCGGTAAAGGTTTCGATTTCGATCCTAACACGTATAAGGTCCTTAATATGTACATACGTTGGAGAGCTTAAAAACTGTTACCCGGCAAACCGTGTCATTTCCATTCTCATGACTACAAACATCTATTAATTGCCGTAATTCTAAATAGAAGACATTAAAAAAAATATCGTTCAGAATAGAAAAAAAAAAATACGTGCTAATATTTCTCATCACTATGGTTTTAAATGAAAAAAATGCCAGCATTTGTAAAGCGTACAGCTTCCCCCGGAAAAGTGTGCCGGCGCTTGGGGGCGTTGGGAAGATTAAGCAAGGTGTTGCCCACAGTGACATAGTGGTGGGCTAACGTGCCGCTGGAGCCGGGAATCGAACTGTGAACGCTGTTGTTCGAAGTCAGGTATCATAGCTGCTGCGGGACACATTTTCCACATTTAAATGTTAATTAGTGCTAATTAAGTTTTAAACATTGTTAAATTATAACTTATAACAGACTACTGTTACAGTTAGCTTTTCACTACAAAAAGTATGCACGTCTTTTTAAAATTTACTTAAAAACAATATAGGTTTCAGTGACATTGTAGTTAGAAATTAGCATTTATAAAACCTTTGAAATTCACAGAAAAAAACCATAGGTTTTACAGACGTTATAGTTAGAAATGAGCATTTAAAAAACTTTAGAAATTCACTGAAAAAAACCATAGGTTTTAGGGACATTATAGTTAGTTGGACATTTCACTCATATAAAACCAGAGAAATTCCACCGTTATAGTTAGTTCAGCTAACTATAACTTGCGCACCCGCAATGCACTGCTCATGACGTCACATATTACATCATTCATGACATGGTCAGTGACATCACTGATGACATCACTGATGACATCTCAAATGACATCACTGATGACATCATCCACGTGAAAAACTGATGCATCTCCTCACACTCTAATATAACCTTTAATACACCCACTGTAAAATACAGACAACCATTTTCAAAATAGTTAACACACCAATACCAGTTACTACATACGCACTCACTGATTGCTAGGTCTACACACACATCTACTCATTCATCCATACAATCACTGATACATGCAGTCACTCATAAATACAACACTACCATATGCACTTATACACCTATACAGACAATTACACCGCCACTCATCCATGCAGTTACTCACACACCTACTTAGTCATGCAAAGAATCTATCACAGTCCCATTTACTCACCTATACAATTATACACACACCACATCACTTATTCATACAGATACTAACACATACTTACTCTATTATATAATTAGTGATACAAGTACAGACTCATCTATACAGCCAGTCTCAAAATCACCAACTATCATGTAGAGTCCTTTATATACTTGAACTCTCACATACACTGCCTTTTACATATGTAGTTACTTGGACATGTGCCACTGACACATCCATTCACTTACCAACACTCCGATACACACACTCACGCACCCATACACGTGTTTCCACATGCACTGTTGAACCCATACATCCAGTGAATCAACCACTCACACATCTATGCACAGAGTCACACACCTCAGGCCCACCCACACACACACTCAATCTCCCCCCCAAAAATACTCAAACATCCAATTAATAACCTATATAGACACTCATATAGCTACTGACCAACCCATGCAGCAGCTTGAACAACAACCGACAGACTGATACAGACATTCACACAGTTTAGTCACTAACCCATCCATCCAGTAAGACACATTTAATCACTCACTTATACAGCCAGTCACCCTCCTACTAAATCCTCCATCTAGACACTTATACACCCACTCATTCTTCAATACACCTAGGAATATATAGAAAACATATTTAAAAATTACAGAAACACACAATCACGGGATGATGTCATCAGTGATGTCATTTGGGATGTCATCAGTGATGTCACTGACCATGTCATGAATGATGTAATATGTGACGTCATGAGCAGTGCATTGCGGGTGCGTCGAATTATAGTTAGCTGAACTAACTATAACGGTGGAATTTCTCTGGTTTTATATGAGTGAAATGTCCAACTAACTATAACGTCCCTAAAACCTATGGTTTTTTTCAGTGAATTTCTAAAGTTTTTTAAATGCTAATTTCTAACTTTAACGTCTGTAAAACCTATGGTTTGTTTCTGTGAATATATATATATATATATATATATATTTATATTTATTTATATATATATTTATATATATATATATATAAATATATGTATGTATGTATGATGGATGGATGTATGTATGTATGTATATATATATATATATATATATATATATAAATATATATATATATATATATATATATATAAATATATATATATATATATATATTATCTACTGGCGGTCGCCAGTAGATAGTTATAGTTAGGACCTATTTTCCATAGGAAATCCGCAACATTCTATTTGAAATAACTTTGCTTCGGTTGACGAATCTTCGCGAAATTTTCAAAACTTATGGCCCGCTCCGGTCCGCTCCTATCTTGAAAGTTTCGGGGTGATTCGTCAAGTGGGGGGGCGAGAGAAAAGGGGGGTCCCACAACGTGTTTTCCCCATGCAATTTTCCATAGGAACCTTTAGTCGCAGCTACAGCCCGAACTGCTGAACGGAATTACACCAAATTTGCCAAAAAGGTAGCCCTTGGTTCAGAGTCGTGCCTTTTGCTTAAATGGTGTAAATCCGTTCAGTAGTTCCTGAGAAAATCAAAAGTAAAATCACATATATATCTATGTCCGAGTAGGGTCCGCGTACCCTCCCGATCACGAGCTGCATGCTAATTGGCTGTCAAGTGGCTGTCAACACTCCAAATCAGGAAGTGTTGGCAGCCATTTTGTGCCTCGGTAGAACCGAAGCGATACAAAAGGGGATGGTATCGCTCGGTAGAACCGAGGCACAGAAACAAGTCACAAAACGCAAAAAGGGGGCAGGGTAGAAACACCCTGACCCCCTAGGTCTGCTAAGGGGGTCCCACAAGGACCCCCTGGGCAGGAAAAAGCATTTTTTTAAATTTATTTTTAAATCGGCGGGATGCGCGGATCCCGCCGTGATAAAAAAAAAAATCGGAGCGCGGTCTCCCGCGCTTCGAGGCTATTTTGCCCCCGGGTGGGCCAAGTCCCGGGGGCATGCGGGGGTTGGTTTATATTTTATAGGGGGGGCCTCTTAGGCCCCCCAAGCCTCGGGGACCGCCACCCCCCGGGGCTTCTTTTTTTAAATTAAATAACCTGTTGGGGGGGCTCCAGACCCCCCACACGCCCCGGGGACCGCCACCTCCCCAGGGCACTAATGAAAGAAATGTGGGGGTCCGTTTTGGACCCCCGAAGCCCCGGGGACCACCACCTCCCCGGGGCTCAGTTGATGTTGGGAGGGGGGCTGCGCGGCCCCCCCTCCTGGAGCCTGTGGTGGCCCTGGGGACCGCCACCACCCAGGGCCGGCTCCTGCAGTGCAAACAGGCCCCGTGGTGTGTTTTAAGTTGGGGGATTAAGTCCCCTTCAATCCTGAGGGTCCCTGGAGTCCAACTAGCCCACCAGGTTCCTTCAGTAAGCACAACAGAGTTGCGTTGCAGAGAGGTGAAAAAAGGTGCGTGGCCTCTGAACGCCTCTCTGCAACTCAGGTCTGTGGTCCTAACTGTAGGTACCTGGGGGCTAGTTGGGCCCCAGGGACACTCAGGATTCAAGGGGACTTAATCCCGCAACTTAAAACGTGCCACGGGGCGCGTTTGCACACATGTCACCTCAGGCCCCCCCTCCCTTCACCACTGTGCAAACGCGCCCTTTAAGAGGTAGTTTTAATCCACCTGCCCTATTATGTACTAGGGACTTACAGAGGAGGTCATGCTAATCACAGGGGTACCCCAACGCATAGTGTTCCCTAGTGTATGTAGGTGTTTTCACTGTATTCTAAGTGTGTTTTAGCATAGCACTGGCTCTGGTTAGTCAGAGTCAGTTACCACCAGTACACGTCGGAAAAAGTTGTGGGCACAGGATGATTTTGGAACAAGGCCTCTTTCTGCTCCTCTGTTGGTTCTTTCTGCGCATCTTTTGCTTCTTCCTGCACTTTTCTTCGTCTTTGTGGACTTCTGTTGCTTCTTTCTGCATTTCTTTTGCTTCTTTCTGTGCGTTTTTTCTTCTTTCTTCACATGTCCTACCTCTGTAGGCATAGTTACAAACTAGCATTTAAAAAACCTTTGAAATTCACTTAAAAACCATAGGTTTCAGGCACGTTATAGTTAGAAATTAGCATTTAAAAAACCTTTGAAATTCACTGAAAAAACCATAGGTTTCAGACACGTTATAGTTAGAAATTAGCATTTAAAAAACCTTTGAAATTCACTGATAAAACCATAGGTTTTAGGGACAGTTATAGTTAGTTGGACATTTCACTCGTACAAAACCCGTGAAATTCCCCCGTTATAGTTAGTTCAGCTAACCATAACTCGCGCCCCCGCAATGCACTGCTGATGACGTCACATATTACATCACTCATGACATGGTCAGTGACATCACTGATGACATCACTGATGACATCTCAAATGACATCACTGATGACATCATCCATGTGATAATTTGATGCATCTTCTCACACCCTAATATAACTTTTGATACACCCACTGTAAATTACAGACTGCCATTCTCAAAACCATAGACACTCCAACACCAATAACTACATACACACTCATTGATTCTTAGGTCTACACACACATCCACTCACTCACCTGTACAGTCACTCATACTTACGGTCACTCAGTACAGGACTATCATATGCACTCATACACCTACATAGACACTTACACACCGCCACTCATCCATAGAGGTACTCACACATCTAGTCAGTCATGCAAATAATTAATCACACTGCCATTTACTCACCTATACAGTTATACACACACCAGCTCACTTACTCATACAAATAATAGCACATTCTTACGCTCTTATACAATCACTGATACAAGCACACACTCATCCATACAGCCACTCTCACAATCACACACTCTCACTTATAGCCATTTATATACTCCAATACACATATATACTGCCTTTGACATATGTAGTTACTCACACATATACCACTGAGATATACATTCACTCACTAACACACCAATACACACACTCACCCACCCATACAGTCCATCACAGATGCACTTTTGAAACCATGCACCCAGTGAATCACCCACTCACACATCTATGCACAGAGTCACACACACCCCACCCACACAAACACTCAGGCACCCATACAGATACTCAGACAACCAATCAATAACTCATATAGACACTCATGTAGCTATTCACAAACCCATGCAGCCACTTACACAGCAACAGACAGACGGATACAGACATTCACACAGTTTAGTCACTAACCCATGCATTCAGTAAGATACGTTTAATCACTCACTTATAGAGTCAGTCACGCACCTACTAAATCATCCATCCAGACACTTATACACCCACTCATTCTTCAATACACCTTGGCATATATATTAAACATATTTAAACTTTATAGAAACACACAGTCACTGGATGATGTCATCAGTGATGTCATTTGAGATGTCATCAGTGATGTCATCAGTGATGTCACTGACCATGTCATTAGTGATGTAATATGTGACGTCATCAGCAGTGCATTGCGGGCGCGAGTTATAGTTAGCTGAACTAACTATAACAGGGAATTTCACGGGTTTTGTACGAGTGAAATGTCCAACTAACTATAACTGTCCCTAAAACCTGTGGTTTTTTCAGTGAATATATATATATATATATATATAGTAATAAGGGGTAATATTTATTAGGGTCACCACTAGATAGTTACTGTCAAGTCTGCTTTTCCATAGATGGAGAGTTTTTTGGTTTGCTAATAACTTTGGCCCAGTTTGACGAACCTTCAAGAAGCTTTCCAGGAAGAAAGTTCACCCACCTTAGCTCTTTCCTGGAAAGTTCTGAGGTGATCCGTCAAGTGGGAGCCAATAAAAAAGGGGGACTCAAAACATAAAATCACCATGCATTTTCCATAGACTTCTTTTTTGAGACAGGTTATAGCAAAAATAACTGAATTGAATTTCACCAAATTGGGCTAAAAGCTAGATCTTGGTCTGCAGATTGTGCTTTTTGTGATTTGGTTCAAATCCGTTCAGTTGGTTTTGAGATTTTAAGGGTAAAAAACAATTGTGCATTTTGGCAGTTGGGTTCATGAGAGTCCCAGGAGAGCGTGAAATCAAAAAGGTCGAGAGGCCTGTTTTTCCCGTGAGCCTTCATGCTCTCGTGGGAGCAAGAGGTTCCTGTGAGTCCCGAGAGGAGTCTGATTGATTGGTTGTTGGAATGTTAGGAATTAAATGGCCGCCATTACTGTTTACTGTGAAAAATTGGAGGTGTTGTGGAAATTTATTAAAAAAGCTATATAAGTGGGCTGAAGAAAGACATGCTGTCCCCCTAGATTTAGAGAGGAGGAGTCTAAGGGATAACTTCTGTGAGGATAATAAATGTATATTGGTTTTAAGTAATTTTTACGATCTTGCGGGAATCTTGCGGGATCGTGAATAGTAAAAAGGAGTTGATGAATTCTCAATAATCTCTATTTTTTTTTTTAAACAAACTTTATTAGGTTTATAAATCAAGACAATTACATTGTTTACATTATAAATTCAGCCCCCCCTCCCTCCAATATGACTTCAAATCGTTTGCTTATAGGTTCTTTGGCACATTCCCATGGTTCATCTCTATCTCGGTCTTGCAAGGCAACAATCGTGGGATCAGAGGTGCAACTTCTAATATTCAATGGATCCCGCGTAAAGCTACATCACTTGCCCTAAAAATTCTTAATCTAAATCTAACTTCCCCCTCCCTCCCTCCCTCCCTCCCTCCAGGCGTGTCACGGCCAATGGTACTCTGTGCCTACCAATAACTAGTAATAGTGTGCAGTTGGTGGACTCCAATTCTTAAATAATATAGGCTTGTGCAGGCTACCACTCCAGTCTCACTCTTCCTATATATGTCGAATGCGGTCGTGCAGCTGTAACTACGCGCTGCAAGGGGCCTACTCCGTTTCCAGGACTCCCGGTTCTGTGTCGTCGTCACTCATAGCATCCGGGTCTTTCAATAATCCCACCAAGTGTTCCCACGCTCTAGCCGCCCCAAGCGCTCTCTCATGCCCCGCTCTCCTTGCTAGTTGTAGTCGAACTATACCATCACATTCTGCCCACTTGATAAAGTCCCTCTTCCATCGGTCTAAGCTCGGGGGCCCATTCGCCTTCCAATGCATCGTAATTTCCATCTTGGCCAACACCAACCCCATATCTATAAACTTGCTGGTGATCTTAGTTTTAGCTGTGTGGGGGAACCAATGCAATATACAAGTCCCCAACACCAGCTCCAACTCCCTTTCTGTCACCTCCTTCAATAGTGCAAGTACTTTATTCCAGTAATCAGCTAGTAGCGGACATCCCCAGATCATGTGGGGGAAGTCCGCCCCCTCCCCTCGACATCTTGGGCATTCAGCTGAGTCAGTGTTGAAGTATGTTTTGATTTTCGCTGGCATGAGGTAGGCTCGGTGCAAGATATAGAAATGAAGCAATTGAAAGCGGGCATTCCTGGTACTTTTCCACGCTCGCTTTACCACCTCAGCCCAGGCTCTTTCCGGAATCTCTTTTCCCACATCTACTTCCCACTTTCGCTTGAGTACGTCCAAAGGGGGCAACTTCTCAAGAGTCATACGCTTGTACAGGCACGTGACCGCTTTAAACTTCCCCGCTGCAGTTACTATATATTGACATCCCAACGAAACCCTGGGTTCCGCTGGGCCCTCTTTCCAGTGCGCACAAATAGCCGCGGTAAGCGCTGCGTAGAGCAAAAAGTCCCCCCCTCTCAAATCAAATCGCTCCTGTAAAGTACAAAAAGGCAGCATGGTCCCGTCCTCATATAAATCCCCAATGGTAGTCAGCCCCCTCTCATCCCAGTCACTCAGCTCCCGCCAAGAACCACCGTGGGGTAGTGCCCCGCACATAGAGAGCGGTATATCAGGGGCGTACAGCACTTTCAAGCCTGCCCTCTTGAGGCTCCGCCTCCAGCATTGCCTTGCTGTCTTGAGTTACTCAGAGAGTGCACCCATCCGTACAGGAAGGTCCAATACTATTTGAGAGAGCTGCTGCAGTTCCGGTGCACCCCCTCTTTCCCCTTCCATACCTCGCAGCCTCATCGCCACTCTCTGTGTCAACCATTGTAATTGTGCAGCCAAATAATAGGTTTCGAAGTCAGGTACCCCCCAAGCACCCTCTGATCGTGGACGCATCATCACTTTCAGGGCAACCCTTCATCTCCCAGTACCCCATATAAAACCCGTGATCATGGATGTAAGTTGTTTAAATATCCGCGCTGGTATCCAAATCGGTAGGGTTCCGAAATAGTACAGCAGTCGGGGAAGTTACCCTCCAATGTATCCGATCTGAAATGATATATCTGGACCCCCAGATAGGGGAGGCACCTGCATTCCCATCGCACTCCCGCTATATCTTGTAAATCGCGTCTACTTCTGTCCGTGGGAAACAAGCAGGATTTAGCCCAATTAACTCCAATGCCAAACATCTCCCCTAGCTCCTGCAACACTGCCTTTGCTCCTAGTAATTCCCTCTCTGTGTCTCCTAGGAACATAAGCAGGTCGTCCGCATACAGGGCTATATGATGAATTTGACCCTGCACCTGTAGGCCTCGAAAGTACCTCCCCGTCCTAACTTTCGCCACCAGAGGTTCCATAGCCAATGCGAACAAAAGAGGGGATAACGGACATCCCTGTCTCTTGCCCCGGGTTACCTCGCAAGCTTCTGATATCACCCCTCCCGCCCGGACTCGCGGTGTGGAGGACCTATAAAGCAAAGCCATCCATGCTATGAAGTCTTCTCCTATGCCAAAGCGGGCCATGACATGAAAGAGGTAAGGCCATTCCAAACTGTCAAATGCCTTTTCCATATCGACGGCAAATACCGCAGCAGTGGCCTTGGGGTAAGTGTCCGCTTCAAGTATACGCAGCAATCGCCGTACGTTTAAGGCCGTATTCCTAGTAGGAATAAAGCCAGATTGATCTCGATGAATTAAGGTTGACATGTAGGGCAACAGACGGGTGGCCAAGATACGGCTTAGGATCTTATAGTCCGTGTTAAGCATGGATAGCGGACGGTATGCCGTCCTGTCCCACGCTGACTTACCAGGTTTCAGGAGCGGAACAATAACCGCCTCTCTTGTGGAGACAGGGAGGTGGCCCAGGTGTCTTGCCCTATTGTACAAATTCACTAATCGCGGCGCTAATTGCTCAGAATAAGTGACATATAACTCAATCGGGAGTCCGTCTGTGCCAGGCGTTTTGTTCCGCGCCATATGTTTAATGGCCGCACGCACTTCCCGTAGTTCAATATCCCCTCCGATGTCCTCAGCTTGATCATCCTCTAGCTGTGGGAGCTGGAGCTTGCGCGTGAATCCATCTAAATCGTCCCCGGTCCTGACTGTCTTCCTCCTGTATAATTCCTTATAGTAATCATAAAACAACCCGTTTATACCTTCCTGAGTGAAGCAAGCGTCTCCCCGGGCGCCACGAATCTCCAATATCGGCGAGCCCCTGCGGAATGGGTTAGCCAACCAGGCCAGCAAGGCCCCCGACTTATCTCCCTCGACATGAGTGTGTGCGTTATACACCTTGTGATCAAAGCATCTTAGGCGCTCCACCTGCCCTGCCACTACCTCCCTTGCCTCCACCAAGTCCCGCTGTTTATCCGGCCTACCAGGGCGAGCCTTCTCGACATCACGCAAGCGTTGTTCAGCCTCGTCTACCTCCTTCAATAGCACTTTGCGCACTCCCACCATCTCAGCTATGCAGCGCCCCCGAAGCACCACCTTAAAGGGGTCTCATTCCACAACTGGCGTGGAGGCAGTCCCCTCATTATCCCCAAAATATTGGGTGATGGTCGCGCCCACCGCGTCCCTAAACACTTGGTCCTCCAAAGCCTCTGGGCGGAGCCGCCAGGTAGGTATCCGGGCCCGGGACCGCGACATGCGCATCCGGAGCAATACAGGGTTATGATCCGATATCGTTCTGGCAAGATATTCACTACAGTGCACACCGGCATGCACGTCCGGAGTACATAGCAATGCGTCTAGGCGCACATGAAGATCGTGCAGCACCGAGAAATAGGAATAATCCCGGTCAGCTGGTTGTTGGGCCCTCCAGGTATCCACCAGGCCCCATCGGGCCTGCCAATTTCGCCTGGCTTCCGCAACCTTGTGAGTGGGAGCATTAGGGAGCGGGGGGTGGGATCGGTCCAAAGTCACATCAGTTATGCAATTAAAATCCCCTCCCAGTAATATCGACCCGGTAAAATAAGGTGCTAACTTCGTGGACAGCTGCGCAAAAAAAGCTGGCTGCTCCGTGTTAGGAGCATAGACACTACCCAGGGTAGTGTCACGCCCATCCAGTTTCCCAAGGACCACTACAAAACAGCCCTCTGGATCAATAAACTTTTCTCTGCACTGGAAAGGCACCCCCGCTCGCACCCAGACTAACACTCCCCGGGCAAAGGCAGAATAGGTTGTATAATACAATTGACCTCGCTAGCGCCGCTGCAACACTGCCCCCTCCTGCGCCTGCAAATGTGTTTCCTGTAGCAATGCGATATGGACTCCCCTCCGCACTAAATACGCATGAAGCTTTTGTCTACGCCACATAGAGTGCATGCCCCGCACATTCCAGGATATACACTTCAAATCATTGGTAGAACCCATTCCGACTGCATCTGGAAAGTACACCTGCAACCTAGGGTAGTGACATGCCTGGCCCTATTTACCCCTAAAACTAAAAAACAACAACCCCAACTCCCCCACCCCAGGACAGCTACTATAAAACTAGTACCCATCCAAACCATGAAAACAACACACTCAAAAAGCCTCTGACGAATTCAGAGGCACTGGGGACTGCAGCTGACTCAAGAAAACTCCTAAAGATGCTCATCAGCCCCATATCTTCTAAGCCGGTCCGGGTTTTGCAACCAGTCTCTCGCCAGCAGCGCCAGTTCGTAGGTTACCAGCTCGCCCCCGTCTTGCAGCCATCTACTTCAAGCTATGTCATCCGCCGTCTGTGGTGTCACCACAGGCATCTGCTCCTCGCCAGTTAAAGAGGAGTCCGAGTCCTGCCCGGCCGAGCCATCAGTGGCAGTGCCCTTCTCCTCCTCGGATGCTGGAGCTCGGACTTGCGCTAGCTCCACCACTGCCTGCAGCGCCGCTGCCCGCTCACTTGCCTTCTGAGTAAGCGTGGGCTTCTTCTGAGTCGTATTACGGAGGCGCCGACGCGGTTGCACAGATCTATTGGGCACTTGGTCTCGCACCTCTCTCTTCGCCCCATCTCGCGGGATTTCCTTCTTGTAGCTCTCCAGCCAATCCCATGCTTCTTGAGGAGAATCCACATAGTGTGTGTTCCCATCCAGGATAACACGCAATCGGGCTGGGAACATCACGGAGTATTGGAGGCCCTCCTCCCGCAGAGCCTTCTTGACCGCTATGTAAGAGGCGCGCCTCCTTTGCACCTCCATCGTATAGTCCGGAAACAGCGTGACTTTGGCATTGTCCACTGTGAAGGGGCCATCTGATCTTGCCTTTTGTAACAATAAGTCCCTGTCTCGGAAGTGGAGCAGGCGGGCCACCACCGGTCTCGGGTGCCTCCCGGGGGCCAGTGGACGAGCTGGCACTCTGTGGGCCCGCTCAAGCGTACAAAAGGCTGTAAGTCCTTCCGGAGCAACTACGTTCCTGAACCATGTTTCCAGGAAGGACACCATATCTCCTCCTTCTGACCCCTCCGGTAGTCCCACGACCCTTACGTTGTTCCTCCGATTGCGCCCCTCTGCATCCTCGGCCCTACGTTCTAGCGTCGACACCCTGTCCGTTAAGGCCTGCACTTGCTGCGCCATATCTTTATGCGCTGGTGCTATTTCCGCGATGTCGGTTTCAGCTTTCTTGTCCCTCTCAGAAAGTTTCTTGTGCTCGTCCCGTAATTGGCCAAGCCCCACTGTAACCGTGCTAAAGTCCTGATGAAGGGTCGCCTTCGTGTCGGCAATGGCAGCCAGGATCTGTTGTAGTTGCCGCTGCACTGGGTCATCCGTGGCACTTCTCACCGGTTCCTGCGTTTCATCCTCCTGGTCCTGGGGAACCCCTGTCTGGCGGCCCTTAGGCTTGCCCATGGCTGCAAGGAGTCCTCCCGCCCTCGCCGCTACACTCCTCGTGCTCCGCCGAGTACCCTGCAGGGTCGGCACTGGTTCTCCCCTCCGTATAGTGGGGATCGTCGTTCCGTCTCTAGCAGCAGAGGCTTGGGCGCGGTAGACGCGGCTCTGGAGTAGGGGCTACAGACCAGGTCGCGGGCCGCACCCCTCTTCAAGCACCCCACAATCACAGTCCACTAGCCAGAGGACTCGTTCACTGCTGCTCCGCCCGTTCTAACTTCACCACCGGCTCCGGGGCACCACCAGAACCCTGTCCGTGCCTCCCAATGAAGGGCCCAGCGCCTCCCAGGCGCTCAGTTTTACACCCAAGTGGCTAGCCGGCTGTCTCGCAATCAAATGTACGTAGGCGCAGCAGGGGCCCTCTCCGGGTTGCAGCGCGGAGCAGCAGCCAATTCACAGGCCCTTCAGTGAACGCGGGTCTCATCCAAGGGTCAAGCGTCCGCTCCTAGGTCTCTTCTATTCGACACAGCAGTTCCTCTCTCTCTCAGGGGACCCATGAAGCACTCAGTCTCTACCCCAGTACGGGCCCCCAGGAGGGATTTCTGCTCATCGAAGGAGGGCCCCTTAGTGAGCCCAGCCCGCAGGTCACCACCGCTGTCCAAGGCCAGGGTCAGGGGGTCCCCAGCACAGTTCCTTGGACTGCCCTGGTCCGCGTACCTTCAGCGAGCCGTCCGCTCACTCTCCTCCACCAGATCGCCAGTGCGGTCACCGAGACCAAGTGATAGCTCCGGCGCCTCCGCCAGGAATCCAGGAAGTTCCTGCAATCGTTCGGGCCTCCTGCCGCCGCGCAGCTCGTATCCCTCTCGCCGCCGTCAGTCACCCGCTCACAGCGCTCTACGGGCAGCAGGAAGTCCCCCACGCCTCGTCAGTGGGGGCGAGCCGGGACTCGGCCATCCGCCGCACTCCAGCAGCTCCTCTCCCTGCCGAACCGTCAGCCGCCACACATATACTGCCGCACTGGAGCGATAACACCCGCAGGGCCCTCCGCTCTCCCGATCCAGCGCTTAAAGCCCCGCAGCCACCGCCTCACTCGGCATCGTCATCCCCGCCGCCATTTTGGGGACTCTCTGCGTCTCAGGGCTACCTCTCAGCCCCAATACTCTCTATTAGTAGGAATGCATATTGTGGTCCTTGTTTTTGAGAGGAAGTGTGTAAGAGTTAAGTACTGTGCTGTTTAGAAGGTTAATTCTTTCTTTTAAAAATGTGTACAATCTTGTGAGACTCCTGCTGGGTTGTGTAAAGTAGGAAGGAGTAGGTGATGTTTGAATATACTCTGGTATGCACATTTGCTACTGTAGGAAGGAGTCTTCCTGAAGATAGTGTTTATCAGAGTCTACTATTTACTCCCATTGGCTTCATAAGAGCTGTAAGTAGAGTGCAGTCTCTTCACACACCCTACTATGCACACCTATTATCATAGAGGTGTTAGCACGGAGGACAGTCCGTCTCTACTTACTAGTACACACACCCATCATCTGAGTGATAGGTTTCAGCAGAGAGGCCGGTCTCTCTCAAAACATCCTACTATGCACACCCATCATCTGAGAGAGAGGTCTGACAGGAAAGGTCAGACGCTCCCATACACCCTACTACGCACAACCGTCATGTCAGATAGAGGTCTCAAAAGGAGAGGCCACTACCTCCCCACACTTCACTACGCACAACTGTTGTTTGAGAGTAAGGTCTGAAAGGAGAAGCCACTCCATCCACACACCGTACTATGCACACCCGTCATCTGAGAGAGAAGTCTAAATGGAGAGGCCACTCTCTTCATATACCCTACTATGCATATTTGTCATTTGAGTTAAAGGTTTGAAAGGAGAGAGCAGTCCCTTCTCACACTCAAGTATGCACACCCATTTTCCAAGAAGGGGTCTCAGTGAAGAGGCTAGCCCCTCCCACATACTACTATTTCACTGCAAGTATGTTGGAATCATGCGAGAGTGGAGTGCAAACTTCAGGGTGTGAGGCTTGCCACATGAGGCTCGTGTGATCCCTGTGCACACGCGCGAGACCCGCATGGAAAATTACTGGGCCTGCCACAATATGTTTTACGATCCTGTGAGAGTCGCGCAAGATCATATGGAGCGAAGTAAAAAAAATGGGCCAAGTCTTGCCCAATACTTACCATTCTTATTAAATATTTGGAGAAATACTGTGATGGTATTGGGTGCTGAAGCAGAGGTAGCTCAGTTCTTCCTTCGTACTTTGAAGGAGAAAAAAGCTTGTTTGAGTTGTGCTCAGCAGAAGTGAATTTATGTGGAGCTAAAAGAGATTTGTGTCTTCATCTGCATGTAAGAAGGAACTTCAAGCCGAGGTATTTAATAATGTAGCTTATAAACTTTGTTGTGAAGTGTCAGTAAGTCTACTAATGTTGGTAAACTTATTCTACATCATATTTACAGAGTGAAAAGCTGTTGGGGAGTTGTAGATGTATCAATAGAGCTTTTGAGAGGTACACATTATAATGTATAGAGATCTGATCAATGTTTTCAGATTGTGATGACAAATGAAGTGTTGCAACTTTATGTACTTGTAAGTAAAGGAGGCAGTGTTTTTCAAATTATAAAACAAGAAATGTGGAATGTGTTAATACAGAAACTCACTGTACATATACTTTAGCCCTATTAGGTGTTTGAGTGGTGATATTGCTATTTCTAGTGTGAAATGCTGGGGCGACTATTAGCAAATGTGTGTGAAGATGAATGTGTTACTTTAAAAACTGTTTTAGAAGCAGAGTTCATGGTATCTTATAATTTAATTTTGAAAATATGAAAATAGAGTTGTTGGATGATGTGGAATTTTTCAGGAGAAAGGAATAACAAGTTACTGGTGTACCAGATATAAATATGTGGTTGTGGGTGAGAAATGTAGTAAAGCTTAGATAGTATAGTGATGTATCACTGTTATCAGTTATTGATCACACTTTTATCTTTTTGTTTATTTGGTCTTTTTTAAGAGGAAAATGGAAATTTGACTCTGAGTAAAAATTATCTGCTTACATAAGCAGCAAAATAGAGCCTTGTTAAGGCAAGCAGGATTTATGTCTTGTTCACCAGTGAGTACCTGAGCAGGTTCAAAAGATGTGGAAGCACATGAGGAACTCTGTAGTTCAGCTACACAAGCTAACTCTGCCTGAGCTAGCATTTGTGAACTTTTTAAAAAAAAGTGTACGCATGAGAAACTTTGCTGGGTGGCCTCAAAACATAAAACTGCCATACCAAAGACTTTTTGCCTGGTTGAGGTGGCTGACATGGGGCAGCTACACCAGGCTGCTTTTCATAATGTGATGAAGAAATATATAAATTAGTAAAGTTTTTTTTTTTTTTTTTTATAATTGTTGTAGTTTTGTAATGTTGTTAAATTTTTGCAATAAAAAAGTTTAAAGTTACTACTGATTTGTTTGCTTAATAGTTGTTATAGATTCCAATATTACTACAGTATTGTAATGTTGACTAAAACTGTCAGTTCCGTTTTCAGGGAGTGCAGAAGTGCTGCTGCATGTATACATATGTACACAGTACTATATATATATATTTTATGCTACAGAGAATTGTTAATGGAGAAGGCAATTATTGATTACCCAAGTATGGTGACTTCTTATTAACCCTGGGCGTAGTTTGCGTAGTAGCACTTCACGTAGCTACGTGAAGTACATTTTGAACTACACGTAGCTATACAAATTGCGTAGTGCGTAGCTGTGTGCTTGACTGCACTGTACAATAATTGCCAAAGGCATCTTGCACAGTGCAAGTTAAGATAAAATAAGTATCTCTGTCTTTATATGCTAAAATGCATATAGCATTTCACAAAAGTGAAATCGATAAATTAACAAGCAGTGAGAGAGGTGATGATTTTGGTATCCTCCCTAACCTAGGGAGAGAACCAAGCAGATGCCTTGAAAACAAAAGCACATCTTTTGAACGATTCAGTGGTGGTCCCATCCTCTTAGGACCACCCCAAGCACAGTTATTGGCAAAAATACAATCCCAACCAAAGGCCCTGCAAAGCATTATGGGACGAGATTAGCAGTGGGCAGTGAATATTATAGTATCCAATATCAAAATAATTCTACAAAGAGCTGCAGTTCCACTAGTCGTTACTAGATGTCCTCACGAGTCAAATGCAAAAGCTTCATGAAAGGGTTTCAATGCTTTTGCATTTGACTCGTGAGGGACATCTAGTAATGACTAGTGGAACTGCAGCTTGATGTATTAATAATTTCAATGCTTTTGCATTTGACTCGTGAGGGACATCTAGTAACGACTAGTTGAACTGCAGCTCTTTGTAGAATTATTTTGATATTGGACACTATAATATTCACTGCCCACTGCTAATCTCGTCCCATAATGCTTTGCAGGGCCTTTGGTTGGGATTGTATTTTTGCCCATAACTGTGCTTGGGGTGGTCCTAGGAGGAAGGGACCACCACTGAATCGTTCACATGATATGCTTTTTGTGTTCAAGGCATCTGCTTGGTCCTCCCCTAGGTTAGGGGAACCCAAAATCATCACCCTCTCATTGCTTGATATTTTCATTGTTGAAGTTCACTTTTGTGATTTTGTTATATGCTTTTTAGCATAGAAAATTGCTTTAACAAAGCATTTGTATGTGTATAATATACTGCTGCTACGTTACGTTGATTAGCAGAGTTTTTTACTCTGCTACGTGCAATTTGCATAGTGCGTAGTAACACAAACTTTGCATGCTCCGTGAGCGTAGCAAAGTATTATGCCCAGGGTTACTTCTTATGCAACAGTGACAAAGAAGAAAAAGACGACGAGAATGGCATGGGAATACATGGGTGAGGAAGAAGGAAGCAACGATGGATGAAACAACCTCAGAGGAATGCTAAATGACAGCAATTCATTTCTCGCCAAGTAAGTTAACTGACATTGAGAGGAAGGTTTTAAAGCTGTGACTATCTTTTTTTCCCGGTGCATCTAATGACTATGCCCAAATGAGAGATGAATTATTCTAATTCGCTCACAAATTGAAACTACATAAAGTGCATTTACTGAAGAAAACTCATATTCAGGAAAGAGTTTTACCTATGATTGAGAAGTCTAACCTGTTGATTGATGACATTAAAAAGCTGAATACATTGCATGATTTAAGTCATCAAACTGATTTAAGTGTCATGAGTGAGAAACGTGATCCCTTTGATCCCCCTAGCGATAGTTACCTAAAGAGTTTGGTGTAAGTACATACCTAACTGTACCAAAACATTTTAAGCGACTTTCTAAATTTGTACCACAAACACCCAGGGATAACATTGATCATTTTGTAAATTGGTGGCTAAAGACCTATTATAGTTGTGTTGTAAAACAGTCAAAATACACCAAAATTTAGGTAAGAGTCATTGGAAAGATGAGAATATAATCATTAAACCATCCGATAAAGGGGGCAACATAGTATTGTTGTCAAGAGAAAAGTACATCAGAGAAGTGCATAGAGAGCTTAATGATGTGACTTGCTACAAATAAATTGCCAAATATTATTATATAGATCTGCAAAACAGATACTTCGAAAATCTTAAAGAGTGGTACAACAACCAATTGATTGACTGGGAAGAATTGCAATTTCTAAAAGTTTTTAAACCCATAGTACCAAATCTGTATCTGTTACTCAAAATACATAAAAACAGATCAGGCGGGGACGACCGATTGTGTCATCAAAGGTCAGCCTTCTATACTTCTATTTAAGTTGATCAATGTTTGTTAACTTGTACAAAACTTAACATCTTACGTAAGCAATACTAAAGATTTTATCTCAAAAATACAGAACTTTGAGTGGGAACAGTCTTACATATTGGTTTGTCTGGATGAGGAAAGCCTCTATATGAGTATACGACATGGGAATGGGATGGAGGCATGGAAGTATTTCTTGCGTGCCCAAGGGATCAGCCTCCTAGAACCCACACACATGCTATTGAAAATGATATAGATCTGTCTGAGTGAGAATGTATTTCTGTTTGAAAATCAATACTTTAGACAAATACAGGGAATGGTGAGGGGCACCTGCTTGACCCCCAGCTATGCCAATTTGATGATGGGCTGGTGTTAGAAGCAGGTGCTCTGGGCCACTGACCTGGAACATTTCATGCATCTGGGATGTTCATGAAGAAGAACTAAAACAGTTTGTAACATCGTCGAATCAGAACCAGATAAATTTGAGATTTACAATGAACTCCAGAAGGGAAACCATAGACTTCCTAGATCTAAAGCTTACAGTGAGAAATCAATTCTTAGAAACTGAACTTTTCAGAAAGAGTAGAGCAGGAAATTCTATCTTGCTTGTGTAAAGTAATCATGTACCAAACTTTAGATGGAGTATTCCATATAGTGAGTTTCTCTGTGCTAAATGGAATTGTAGCTCAAAGGTAAGTTATCTTAACACTAGAGATGACATGATCCAAAGATTCAAAATGAGAGGATACTCCAGTAAAGTGTTAAAACAAGACAGTGAGAAAGCTGACAGTGAATAGAGAAGAGGCTCTTTTTAGACCTAGAAAAGATAAGAAAAATACATTGAAGGAACCTATTTGCTTTATTACGAAATTCACAATGCAGGCCAGCAAGTTCAAGTATATTTTCCGCAAAAGATGGGACATTCTGTCACACGACCACATCTTGAGGGAAGCAGTTGGGGAAAACCCAACTTTAATCTTCAAGAGGAATACATCCTTGAAGGACATACCAGTACACACTTTTCTCTCACTTAAATTAGGAAGTTGGCTTAAACCAGTAAAGGGCTTCACACAATGTGTACATTGTAAAGCATGTATACTTAGCACCAATATACAGGAGGCTGAATTAACATTTGCTAAGAAGAAGTGGGAAATTAACAAACATATCACCTGTAAAACAGATTATGTAGTATATGTTATTGTTTGCCTGAGTGGCAAATGGTACATAGGATTAACCATCTTTCCTGTGAAAAAAAAAAAGAATATTAGAGCACAAGAGGGCAATTACTAATGATGACAAAAGCTATAGTGCTGCCCAGCATTTAAATGAAACACATGAAGGGAATTGGAAATAGTAAAGTACTTTGGTATTGATTCTGTACCCAAACACCGAGAGGAGGCAATAGAACATTATCTCTTCAAAGATTAGAGTCAAGATTCATTCTGGAAGCCGGATGTCTTGCACCGGTAGGTTTGAATTTGGATGAGGAACTGTATGTGCATCTATAAAGTTGAAGATTAAAAATTAGCTTCGCTAACCTTTGTGGAAATATACGGGGTGACCTGTAAATCTATTATTATTGACACTCTGGTAAGACACGGGCTCAGGGCATTAAGTCACCGCACAGTCTTTGACACCTCCCGCAAACCCACCTTTAGAAGAGGCCTGCTTTTCCGCAACACAGACTATATGTTTTTTTATATCAGAATTTGGTCCCAAGTGGTTGATATGGAGGTGGTGCTAAGAGTGGTTAACGACCACGAAGCCTTTTGCGTGCGTGATGTCATCAATGATGTCACTGACCATGTCATGAGTGATGTAATATGTGAGGTCGTGCATTGCGAGTTATAGTAAGCTCAGTTAACTATAACTGCTGAATTTCACTCATTTTGCACGAGTTAAACCTGAGACTAACTATAACGTCTCTGTAACCTTTGATTTTTTCAATGAATTTTTAAGTTTTTTAATTCCATTACTTAAGTATAACGTCACTGTAACCTTTGGTTTTTTCAGTTAATTTCTAAGATTTTTTTAAATGCTAATTCCTAACTATAAAGTCCCTGTAACCTTTGTTTTTTTAGTGAATTTCTATGGTGCTTTAAGTGGTAGTTGCATTTGCAGAGTAGTGGAGAAAGGGAGCTGAGCCTCCGATCAGCTCTCAGGAATCCCACAGTGTAGGACTTACAGGAGGTACCAAGAGGGCTTCTTGCATGTTTGCATGAGGCCCCCGAGCATGTTTCCCACCAATTTTGGTGACGCTTTCTTGATGTAGAGGAATACAAGGACATATCCACCAAACAAACAAGCACTTACTTGATATAGTTAGGAGGAAGTACCCTTGTTTGGTAGCGATATGACTCTTTGTAGTCTCATCCTTTTCTCTTGACGAGGATTCATGTTATCACGGATTTGTGGATGAAGACGCTGCGGGAACAGTCACATTGCCAAAAATATATTCACACAAGGTCACTAGAGACATTCCCTTGTGGTCCTTTACGCAGCTGTAGTGTAGATTATGCACTATACATTTACCTAACGAGGTAGCACTAATTAACCAGTAGAAAGTACTTGGGTAGACACAAGACTGTGGACTCTCCTTGGAAAAATGAGTTTCTTTCCATTCTGGCCCTGATTCTCATTTCACAGAATTGAAACCTCAACGGGAAGCACTTACAAATATTAACACAGCAGGTGCCCCAGTTGAAGCTCCACTTCTGTAAAGCACAAATGTTGCTAACTGCTTGGGCTTGGCGAAGGCAAAGCAAGTGTGTTTACTCCCGTATTCCACACTGAAAAACAATCTGAAATCCTTAATGAAGGTGAATGCACTGTTCATCTATTGGAGTGAAATCAGTTCTGTTGTGACTGTGACGAGTGGTTTCAATCTTGTCTTGAGAGTAGAGTCAATTGTTCTCCCTTATAATTACCCTGGTAGGTAGAAAACAAGTTTATTGGGTCAAGTGTCCATTAAACATTCTAAAACAATAAAAACATTTATACAATATAAAATTGACTTAAAACGCACCTGTCCCTCCCATAAACCTTCCACCCTGCTGTTGCCCATCCTTAAAGCTCAGTTTATCAGTACATATAAAATGAGCAATTCCTACTGCCACGTCTAAATAGCGCATTTCAGACAGATCTATTGCCTCCACCCTTTGTACTGTTCTATATTTTAAAAACAAAGGTCTTAAAAACTTGATCCGGATAGAGATATAAAAAGCACAATCCATAAGTATGTGTAACAAGGAACATTGCACATTCAGGGGGCAAAGACAGAGACCGTCGTTACCCTGGATTTTAGCACATCGGATGTAGGATGAGTAAATAGGGTTACATCCCACTCTCACCCTTAAAATTTAATTCCGTAATCTGGGATCAGGTAACTGCGCCAGGTAGCGGAAGACCATGTCAAGGCCAAGTATGCTTAAAGAAAATCTACTAGACGGTTTCTTTCTCAGGTAGGGCAAGTCAAGAGACCTGCCAGCCTTTCCAGCAGACTCTTTCAATACTTGTTTACTGGGAAAAGGGTACCAGGTTACAATTGTACTGTGCTCTTAATGTATATTCTCAAGGTTCCTACTCTATTCCTTACTTCTCTTGCCACCTTCTTTCACTACCTTGGATCTCATCCCAACAAAGTTTGGAGACCTTTGCCACTTTGCTATCCTCCAAAAGCTTATTGCGAAATCTTAGAACCCTAGAAAACACCAGCAGGTTTGAAGAGGTAAGATTCAGTTTCCTCTTTATACCCTGGACCATGGTGCCTGGCGGTAGTGACCAATGTTCCCTCTAATTATTCTTCCTCGTGTGCGGCAACAGAATGTTTGTGTGCACACGTTCCTAGTCTGTGTGCGCAACCGAGTGAGGAGATGTTTAAGTAGGAAAATCGACTAGCTACCACTTGAATGTTGATAACAACCACTGGCAATATCAATGGGTCTGACTTACATATGAAAGTGCCTTTTTAGTCATTAAGGGGTTTGGTTACAGAATAAATCATTATACATGCATTCTGTTAGTCATCCTTGCACTCATGCATCTATTTGTCACTGGGGCACTCTTGCATTCACCCATTTACACAACCACAATAAAATGCATGCACAATCTCAGCAACATGGGCTAAAAATTAAAGAATAAAAACAGAAAAAAGAAAGTATGCTATATCCTAAAAATGGCAGACATATGCTTGCAATAACAAAATTAAACAGAGCAGTAGGTGGCCGTCATGCAATGGTACTGTACATAGTGTATTGTTTTATAGTTGCACCGACTGCCAGGTTTAAGACCAACATGTTGGCCATTTTGCAATGTTGAAAACAATGAAACCTTATGGACAATATTCTTCCATGGTGGTCAGGTGGTTTCGATGCAGTGGCTGTACATGTTGCGGTATACTGCAGATGGAGTGAGCGGCAAGCAAGCAGCAAGTTAGAACTGTCTTTGGAGAGGAGGTGTAGCAGGCTTTAATCATGAAAATAAAAAGTGAAGATGGAAAGAAATGAAAAGGGACCTGTAGCTAGAACATGAAACCTAAAGTACTGGCCCACCAGCCTTGGCACTGAAATGCACTCATTTTCAGGTGGCTGTGCACACGTGGACAAACAAATGCCATTCACAGGGCAAGAAAGTCAACGTCACTTTAACCTTTGGTTTTTTCAATGAATAGATAGATAGATAGATAGACAGACAGACAGACAGACAGACAGACAGACAGACAGACAGACAGACAGACAGATAGATAGATAGATAGATAGATAGATAGATAGATAGATAGATATGATGACCGCTGACAAGCCAATAGGCTGTCCCATGTATAATGACACCCCTTACAGTATGATGTTGCATCTGGTATAGACGGGGGCATTTTGATTATGGATTTCAGTGCCCTCTGGGGGTGAAATATGATATAAAGGTGTCACCAAATGCATTTCCAGCTACCTCATGTACATATTTATAATGTAATGCATATTATTTACTAGTGTGTGTGTGCCTAATAAATGTGCATTTCCTTTTTAAAAGAAAAAGCACTGACTGGACAATGCTTTATTGAGTGTTACTGTTGTGTGCCAGTGAATTTTGAATTGGTATCCCACACCACCTCCCATAATTAGGCCTTGGACTGCTCTGCTTCACTACCATTAGAGAGTCAAGTGTGACAATGGGGTACTTGGTTCCCAATAAGGTGACAATTGTGGACCCATTACTTGTGTAGGACTCACATCCTTCGCAACTAATAACCCAATCCCTTACACATGACATATAATTTTTTTGGGGGGGCCATGGGGAGATTGTGGGCCATATTTACTAAACTTGGACGCAACTCAGCAAGGTCAGTTGCTGCGCTGTGCTGCGTGGCGTCAAAGGAAGACACCAGAAATGCACATATCCACTAAGATATGGTGCAGTTCTGATCTCTCATTGTGCTAGTGCAATTCTGGTTGCCTAGTGCCAGCACAGGTACCCTTACACCAAGACGCAAGGGATGCGTTCCTGCACAAAATCTATTCTTAGAGGTTTATTTGTCTTTGCATGCAGTACACATGCAAAGAGGAAATGACAAGGAGAAATAAATTTATTTCTTCTTATTACGCCAGCCTCCGATTGGCGCAACATTTTGATGCAAACCCAGGTTTACAGACTTTAGTAAATCTGGGTTTGCATCACAATACATGGGTGGAAGCACGGGAACGCCCATGGTCCACCCATAAAACGACTCCTTTAAGCAAGGTAATGTAAGGCTGTGCTTTTGGGACGAAATTCCACTCAAATATTGATTAAATGGTTTGCGCAGAATCACAGGGCCCGATTTTGATCTTGGCGAATGGGCTACTCCGTCACAACGATGGCGGATACCCCATCTGCCGAAATATAAATCCCATAGGATATAAGGAGATTTATATTTCGGCGAACGGGATATCCGTCACCGTTGTGATGGAGCAACCCATCCGCCCAGATCTAAACCAGGCCCGCAGTTTGTTGAGCTGAGGCCGGGACTCAAAGCTAACTCTCCAGTTCTAAAGTCGGCAGCGCTGACAAGCCGCATCTTTAGGATCGCGCACACCATAAAAGCATTTTTATTCCAACATTTTCCAGCGGTTTCAGGTAATCGGAAAAAGCTCTCATGAAAGTTTTAATGTAATGTCTGTACAAGATATTACAGTGCTGAATGGCTGTCTGGGTGGTAATGGTGCTGTAACTGCCTTCTCAATTAAATGTTATATATAAGGTCCATGACTCCTAAGTGTACCACAGCAAGAGGACACAAATCTGCTCTTAATGTGTCTGAGAAAATGTATTAGAGATGAAACTTCAGTGAAGTTGCGCTGCTCCTGTCCTCTCGTTCTGGCATAAGGTTCATTTCAAATCAGAACATTAAGGGATTGCAACCACTGATACATTAGCATCAAAGCAAATCTCCACTTTATATGCAAACTAAAAGTATTTTCATGAGTTGCATACATTTCCGGCCAAATATCAATTCATTCTGTTGTCATCTGACACGTGTTTCTCTGTGTGAGTTTTTCAAGGCTGTGAAGTGAAACCAAAAGGAAAAACCTGTATATACGTTTTTTAGTTCATAAATTTAAAAACAGGGCTCATTTATCCTATGAATTAAAGCGAGCATATGCTTCGAGACTTCTGAAAATAGCCATCCAGAAAGATGCAGGGATAATGATGTTGTTGCAAGCCTTATAGGTACTCTCCAACATTACAAGATATCCTTTTTGTTTTTTTCATGTTTTGATACCAGTCTCGGTAATGTACACCAACTTTACTGGTGAATGCCTGTGTAATGCTGAATTGAGGTTTGATAGAGACAGATAGACAGACAGAAGACAGACAGATCAATGTATGGATAGAGACAGATAGACAGCCGGGTCTGGTGGCTTAGAGGACTAATGCTTCCACTGTACGGGCCTGTGTTTGACCATATCGTCACAGGTCCAAATCCAGGCGGGTCCACTCAGCCTTTCATCCTTCTGAGGTCGATAAATTGAGTACTATTGAGTTGGGTAAAAATAAACATCTGTTATTCAACGCCAAGATACCCTTGGGTGAACCTGCACTTTACAAATATACATGTTATAGGTAGATTGATTCTAAAGGTCTTAGCTAACACAATAAAAAAAATATATAAGATCTTCCTGCCATTTTCTTCTATCTGTGTTTTTTAGGTCGAGCATTCGAGACCTCTTGTATATACTTTAGTATATACTTATATACTTTAGTATATACTTATATGTGTATGTACTTTGTGGGCTCTGGAGATCAGCCCTAGGACTTGTCTGCTTCCGCTTAGGGACTTTTTTTTCCGTTCAACTGCCTCTATTTAACTGTCTTGATAGAAAACGACCAGCAGATGTCAGTAAAATACCAGAATCGAAATTTGCCTTGCATAGTAACGGTAAGTTTCAATTCTATTAAGGACACGGAGGCGAGGATTATGCTTTTCTTCCTCCGCTTTATTTATTACATCAAAACCACAGCAGCCAGAAAAGCAATATAAATGATGTTTTCCCAACAACATAGGGAAAAAACGATCATTCAAATATGAAAAAACGACCAAAGTCTTCATCAGAAACTGCAAATCCCATAAGTCCATAGGGGGATGTTACACCGCGAGTCCTTCCACAGTGTCCATGAAGGGTAGATAGCTCCTCCATTTTGTATGACCCTCCTCTTTCTTCGCGCGAGTCACGCCAAATTGTTAGTGATCCTGTTTGGAACCGTCATTCCCTGAAACATAAAGAAACCACGTGAGATTACCCGAGACCAATCATCGAAAGCAATCTCGAAAATCATCGCTAGCAAGAGAATGGAAACTGTGATTGACAAAACACAATATACACTAAGGAAAAAACCCTTAAAACCTGGGGGCATATTAGCAAGGGCGGTATCGCCGCTTTAGCGGCACTTTTTGCCGCTAAAGCGGCGATATTTCTATCACCCTATTAGCAAGCTGTCGCTACGACAGCTTTATGGCGAAAGCGACCGTTTTGGTGCCGCTTTGCATGTCAGCGATAATTATCGCTAATGACATGCAAAGTAGGCGTTCCCAACTAAAAGCGACTGGAAACAGTTGCAAACACAACTTCCCCCTATTAGCAATGCCCACGAAGCGATAAAAAAAGTCGCGCTAACCGCGATTATCGCTGGAATTTAACACCTGCTAAAAAGTTGACTTAACCATTCTTGTCAATGGGAGGTGGATTGTAAGGTTAAGTCCTCACCTGCCTATTAGCGAGCTTTTCATTAGCGCAGTGATTTTATCGCTGGATTTCTCGCGCTATTGCTGGGTTTCGCCGCTATCGCTGGATTTTTTATCGCCTTGGAGATAAGCGTTGATAATAACGCATTATCTCCGCAATGAAATCCAGCAATAGCCGGCGATAAAAAAAACAGCGCTAAGCGCGCTTTGCGATAATTATCGCAAATCCTAGGTAATATGCCCTCTGATTACTTACGCAGGTACGGGAGGGTTCGCCCTAGATCGTGCACTGGGAGGGATAATCCTCGCCTCCGTGTCCTTAATAGAATTGAAACTTACCGTTACTATGCTAAGCAAATTTCGATTCTATGTCAGGACCGGAGGCTCCGATTATGCTAGTTCAAAGCTTACTTACCACTAACTGAGCAACGTCCACAACTGGTTTGAAATAAAACCGCTTAAATGTGGAATCCGAGGACCAATCCGCCGCGCGCATTAAGTCCTCCAAACGGGCCCTCAGGGAAAAGGCCTTAGACGCCATCGCACACCTGGCTGAATAAGCTCCGAACTGTTTCGTGTCAATACCCGCATCTTGCATGACCCACCGCACCCACCTTGCTATAGTGGGTGAGGAGACTGCTTTATGCGGTTTTCTTAAGGCAATAAGAAGTTGGCGCTCGCCCGAAGGGTGAAATTCAAGTGTCATATCCTCGTACGCCTTGAGGCAGTTCACAACACACAGCTTGGGGACATCTGAAAAAGCTGGATACGAAATCGATCTTGAAGATGATTTAGTATGGCGACCCACCGTAAACGTAACCCCATCTGGGGAAAAAACTCTCGTTGAGATGTCCAGGGCCCGGACGTCTGATACTCTGCGACAAGAAACCAGGCATAACAGCATGGCCAACTTGGCCGAAAGTTCCTTCAATGAAAGATACTTGTTGGCTTGCCAAGAAAGGAAAAGATTCAGAACCAAATTTACGTCCCACAGGACAGAATAGCGTGGTTCCGGGGGCAATGAAAGACGAATACCCCTCAAGAGCCTGCAGACAAAAGGGTGCTCCCCAATAGGGGCTCCCTCGACCGGAGAATGAGCCGCCGAGATTGAGGAACGCACCGCGTTGATGGAACGATACGCTAGACCATCCGTTGCCAATTCTGCTAGGAAGTTAAGAACGGGAATGACGCCTGCGACCACGGGATCCAGGCCCCGTCAAAGACACCAACGCATCCACTTAGTCCAGGCGGAGTGATAGCACTTCGAGGTGCTGTCCGCCCAGGCCTTGGATAAGAGGGCCTCAGCTGGTCTCGAAAGTCCTGGGAGCGACCAGCGTCACCTGAAAGCCGCCATACCAGGAGGCGGAGAGAACCCTGGGTGATGAGGTGATGTTGCTCCTCGTCCGGATTCAGAAGGAGATGAGGAAACAGGGGGAGTAGGATTGGAGAATCCCAAGAAAGTTCCAGAAGAACTGGAAACCAAACTTGGGACCTCCAATACGGAGTCACCACCACCATCTCTACTCTCTGTTGTCGGATCTGGGCCGCCGACCGCACCACCATCGAGAAGGGGGGAAAAGCATAACCCTTCTCCTGGCTCCACTCCTGGAGGAACGCATCTTTCGCTTCCGCAAGAGGATCCGGTCTCCAGCTGAAAAAACGCGGGAGCTGGTGATCTAGACGGGACGCGAACAGATCCACCGAGAACGGTCCCCATAGGTCGTGTAACCACTGGAAAACTTGAGTGTCCAGTTTCCACTGGCTGGAATCCCTCAGGTGCCTGGAGTGCAAATCTGCCACTTGGTTGGCTTGACCCGGCAGATACTCCGCTGTCACAGATATGTGATGAGCGAGGCAATAGTCCCAAAACTCCTTTGCCATATTCGCTAGGGCTCGGGAACGAGGACCCCCCAGGTGGTTGACGTAACGGACCGCAGAGACATTGTCCATCTTCAGTAGGACACATGAACGCACCTGGTCTCTGGTCCAGCATCGGACTGCGAACGACCCCGCCAGGAGCTCCAAGCAGTTGATGTGCAACCGCTGTTCGTCTAATGACCAGGCACCTCCGGTGGAGAACTCCCCGCAACGGGCGCCCCACCCCGACCTGCTGGCATCGGAATCTATAACTAGATCCGGGACTGACCCGAAAATCGTCCGTGCCTGGATGGACGAGGAGAGGAGACCCACCACCCGGGCAATCTGCCGGAGAGAGGTATGAGTTTTGGAGATGGTCTGCTTCAACTCGTGCCGAATCTTGGCCATCTTCCGGGACGGTAGACTTAGGGAAGAGTGGAGTGAGTCCACGATAAAACCGAGGAACACCATACTCTGAGCCGGGACGAGGACTGACTTGTCCCCGTTGATGACAAAGCCCAACCTCTGCAAGAGAGAGACCACCTGTTGAAGCTGCAGGGTCAACTTCCTGGGGCATTGCGCCATAAGCAAGATGTCGTCCAGGTAAACGATCATCCAAATACCTTGACTCCTTAAAAACTCCACCGCCGGATGGAGCACCTTTGTGAAGCACCAAGGTGCCGAGGAAAGACCGAACGGAAGGGCGGTAAACTCATAAATCTGACTTTTCCAGCAAAACTGGAAGAACCACCAATGCGGGGGATGGATGGGAACTACTAGATAAGCATCCTTGAGGTCCAATCAAACCATCCAATCGCAAGGACATCTCGGAGGAGATCAATGCCCACCATTTTGAAATGCCAATAGACCAACCACCCGTTGAACTCCTTGAGATTGATTCCTGGCTGCCACAGAACTGTTAACTACACATTCCATTAAAAACTCCGTAGTGGAATCAGCTACTAAACTGCACCCACAAATGCTTTGATAAAGCAACTTTACATGCTTAAAAAAGCATATAACCAATTCACAACTATCAGCCAATGAGAGAGGTGATGATTTTGGGATCCCCCTAACCTAGGGGGAGGACCAAGCAGATGCCTTGAACACAAAGAGCACATTATGCTGAACGATTCAGTGGTGGTCCCATCCTGTTAGGAGTCGGACCACTCCAAGCGCTGTTATGGGCAAAAATACAATCCCAACCAAAGGCTCTGCAAAGCATTATGGGATGAGATTAGCAGTGGGCAGTGAATATTATAGTATCCAATATCAAAATAATTCTACAAAGAGCTGCAGTTCCACTAGTCGTTACTAGATGTCCCTCACGAGTCAAATGCAAAAGCATTGAAACCCTTTCATGAAGCTGCAGTTCCACTAGTCGTTACTAGGTGTCCCTCACGAGTCAAATGCAAAAGCATTGAAACCCTGAGCTGAGAGCTAATACTATAAATTCTACAAAGAGCTGAACTGCAGCTTCATGAAAGGGTTTCAAGGCTTTTGCATTTGACTCGTGAGGGACATCTAGTAACGACTAGTGGAACTGCAGCTTGATGTCATAATTTCAATGCTTTTGCATTTGACTCGTGAGGGACACCTAGTAACGACCAGTTGAACTGCAGCTCTTTGTAGAATTATTTTGATATTGGATACTATAATATTCACTGCCCACTGCTAATCTCGTCCCATAATGCTTTGCAGGGCCTTTGGTTGGGATTGTATTTTTGCCCATAACTGTGCTTGGGGTGGTCCTAAGAGGATGGGACCACCACCGAATCGTTCAGCAAGATGTGCTCTTTGTTTTCAAGGCATCTGCTTGGTTTTCCCCCTAGGTTAGGGAGGATCTCAAAATCATCACCTCTCACTGCTTGCTAAATTTTTGTTTTCACTTTTGTGAAATGACTATATGCATTTTAGTATGTAAAAACAGAGATACTTGATATTTTACTAAAAATATATGTGGTCTTTGTTTTAATTAGTGGGAAGCGGAGTGAAGTTGTTTTAGCGACAAATGGCTCCTTTGCGGCTGCAACGGAGAAGGCAATGGTGTGTGGAAACCCTTCTTGATGGGGAAGATCGAAAAATTCAATATGAAACCCCCTGATGGTTTGCAAGCCCAAGCGTCTGTTGTAATCTGGGCCCAAGCACTCAGGAAAGCTGCTAGCCGGCCCCCGATAGGAACCTGCGTTGCCGGTATGACACCATTGGTTCCACTGCCGCCAGCGTTGTTTTTGAAGCCGCCCTGGCCTCGGAATCGCTGGCCTCTGGTAGGATAGAAATTGGTGTAATTTGCGGTGGTGCTATACTGCCCCCGCCCGGAGCCTTGTCCCTTACCAGGATGTTGCTGTCCACCACGGCCGGTCGTGCGGCCCCTACCGTGACCGGCCCCTTGGGAAAAACGTGGTTGGAAAACCCTCTTGATGCTGGACTGGGCCTTGTCCAACGAGGTGAATGTGGCCACAAATTTAGCCAATTCCTTGTCAAAAGGGTCGCCAAAGAGGCCCCCTTGTGCCACTGGCCCTGCCTCTGAGGAGGCCAAATCGCCCAGTTTAGGGTCTAGCTTGATCAAAAGAGAGCACCGACGTTCTGTCGATAGGGCGCAATTGGCGTTACCTAAAAATATTACCGCCCGCTGGGCCCAATTCGACAGAACGTCGGGGGATATGGTGGAACCCGTCACTTTCGCCTCCTCCTCCATATCCAGAATCTTTGTTAGGGGTCCTATCGCATCCAGGAGCTTATCCTGACAGGAGCGCCAGGAACGGTCAATACCCTTACGAGGGTCTTTGATGTACTTGGCCAGGAAGGTGGCCATCTTGGAATCAAGTTCCGGGGTAAAGGCTTCCTTCCCCTCCATAGTGGGACACGGACACTCTGCTCTCAAACATCCCCTGGCCTCCTTCTCTAGGGGCCTGCGGAGGCGACCCGCCACAAACTTGGCCACCTTGTCCCCAGGCTGCGGACCACGGATGGATTATTTCATCCGGATCCAGCATGCCCGTACTATCCTGCGGCAATGCGGCGGAAGAGCTGGCCAGGCGCCAAGACCGCGAAGACCCCTCCTCGTCATCAGTATCCGCTGGCGAACGCCCATCAGGAGACGGGAAGGCCGGCGGGGGGGAGGCAATAGGCTCTGGGGCCGGAAGTGGCGCTGGGGAGGGGACAACCGCTTTAGCTAAAAAAAACACTTCTGAGGCACTCAAAAGTGTCCTTGTCCACCCCCTGCGCCTCTACCGGACCACCCTCACTGCAGCACTTTTTCGGGGGCTGGGTTCCCTCCCTAGGCGTTGGAGTACTAGCGGGAATCGGGGCCCCGAGATGGGCTTATGCCAGTTTTGCGCACTCAGCGACAATACGGTCCGATAGTCGGTCCTCCATAGGACCTACAACTTCATTTACACATTTGTAAATGGAGTTGTCCACAGCGTCAAAGAAATCCTCATCATAAGGAAGGTACTGTTGCACTTCTTCCTCCTCATAATAATCACCCTGTTCCATGGTGCCAGACAAAGGTATGGTACTTCCCAACTAAGCGTAACCCAAAGGGGAAAAAACAAAGAGGCCACCCACAGGATGGTCAGAGACGTGGTAGTCTTAGACTTGTGACTAGTCTGGTGGTGCCAGAACCAATACAGGCAGACCGGAGGGCTGCAAAGCTTTAGGGCGGGATAAAACCGCTATAGACGTGGAACAGGCCTCAGGTGCGCGCGCAGCCCTCAGAGAAACTGACAGGGCCCATACCGCCACCCAGCTCGCACTCACCGAGGCGAAGTAAGAAACAAGGGAATCGTGCCCAAACCTGCCCGCAGGCGATTCACGCGGCCGAGCCGCAATACGGACCCCCAGCGGGGCGTAAGCAATGAATTAGGGACAAAATACAACCCCGCAGGGCGGCACAGTGTGGCGGCAGGGGGACAAGGCTCACGGTAATGCAGGTCACGCAGCGCGGCTCCTCATCTGAAGAGACCGCGCCGCGAGACCAGCGAGACGTTTGAGCTTCCCCTAGCGGTGATCAGAAACACCGCAGCAAAAACTGGAGGTGGCCGCGTAAGGAGCGAAGCGCTCCCGCGGCCGCTTAAGGGATCTGTTGAAAAAAGAACAACACAACCCAACAAGTCAATTAACACCTCCCCGGGCACAGGATGAGATAAAATCCGTGCTCCGGGTCGCAACAAACATTAACAAGCACATGCAAGGCTAGGTATCAGAAAGGCAAAAAACAACTTAACTGGCTGCGAAGCAGCGAAGAAAGAGGAGGGTCATACAAAATGGAGGAGCTATCTACCCTTCATGGACACTGTGGAAGGACTCGCGGTGTAACATCCCCCTATGGACCTATGGGATTTGCAGTTCCTGATGAAGACTTTGGTCGTTTTTTCATGTTTGAATGATCGTTTTTTCCCTATGTTGTTGGGAAAACATCATTTATATTGCTTTTCTGGCTGCTGTGGTTTTGATGTAATAAATAAAGCGGAGGAAGAAAAGCATAATCGGAGCCTCCGGTCCTAACATAGAATCACTTTAGCATTCTCTAGATTCCAGTCCACAGAAATTATCTTCCACGAGCACCCGTAGACAATAATATTTTTTTCAAAACTTGTATTTTCAGTGATATGACCACAGAAGGCCCTGATTTTATATTAAAAACAGAGCTTTGGACCATCCCATTTCCCACTGAAAAAGCAATATTTCTCTCCATGTGTTTTCATACCAGGTATATCACACAGTTTGGTGCTTACTTTCCCTTCCTAATCCGCTGCAGAGTTAACTACTAAACCCACAACACTTTGATAGATAAACTTTACTTTTATATGTTAAAACGCATATAATTAATTCACAATAGTGAACTTTGAAAAACATACCACGCAATGAGAGAGGTGATGATTTTGGGGTCACCCCTAACCTAGGGGGAGGGCAAGCAGATGCCTTGAACACAAAGAGCATATCATGCTGAACGATTCGGTAGTGGTCCCATCCTCCTAGGACCACCCCAAGCAAAGTTATGGGCAAAAATACAATGCCAACCAAAGGCCCAGCAAAGCATTATGGGGCGAGATTCTAGTGTGCAGTGAATATTATAGTATTTGCTCTCAGCTGAGCCGGAGAGCCTGCCCCTTGAGGAATGTTTTGATATTGGCTACTATAATATTCACTGCACTCTAGAATATCGTCCCATAATGCTTTGCAGGGCCTTTGGTTGGGATTGGATTGTAGCCCATAACTGTGCTTGGGGTGGTCCTAGGAGGATGGGACCACCACCGAATGTTCAGCATGATGTGCTCTTTGTGTTCAAGGCATCTGCTTGGTTCTCTCCCTAGGTTAGGGAGGACCCCAAAATCATCACCTCTCTCACTGCTTGCTATGTTTTCATTTTCACTTTTGTGAGAAGACTATATGTATTTTAGCATGTAAAGATAGATATTTGTTGTTTTATTAAAGGTATGTAAGATTTCTTTTTTATTAATACGCATTACATCGAAGGAATTCATGTAACAATTCTGGAGTAAGCTACTGAACACACAACTCTATGATAAAACAACTTTATCTTTACATGCTAAAAAAGCATATAACCAATCCACAAAAGTGAGCTTTGAAAAATATCAGGCAATGAGAGAGGTGATCATTTTGGGGTTCCCCCTATCCTGGGGGAAGGACCAAGCAGATGCCTTGAACACAAAGAGCATATCATGCTCAACGATTGTGGTGGTCCCATCCTCCTAGGACCACCCCAAGCAAAGTTATGGGCAAAAATACAATGCCAACCAAAGGCCCAGCAAAGCATTATGGGTCGAGATTCTAGAGTGCTGTGAATATTATAGTATTAGCTCTCAGCTGAGCCCCGAGAGCCTGCCCCTTGAGGAATGTTTTGATATTGGATACTATAATATTCACTGCACTCTAGAATCTCGTCCCATAATGCTTTGCAGGGCCTTTGGTTGGTATTGTATTTTTGCCCATAACTGTGCTTGGGGTGGTCCTAGGAGGATGGGACCACCACCGAATCGTTCAGCATGATGTGCTCTTTGTGTTCAAGGCATCTGCTTGGTTCTCTTCCTAGGTTAGGGGGGACTCCAAAATCATCACCTCTCTCACTGCTTATTATATTTCTAATTTAGATGACTATATGCTCTTTAGTATGGAAAGGTAGAGTTGCTTTACCAAGGCTGTGTGAGGTTCCCATATTATTAATTAGGACTGAGCAGAGTTTTTTTTTTTATCTCTGTGTAATCCGCTTATTCTTAGCAATAATATAAAATTAGCTTTTTAAATCATAAAAACACTCAAATTCTCCAGTTATGGTTTACTAAGCTAACCATAGTTTGCCTCCTGCCATGCACTGCTTATGATCTCACATACTACATCTACATTGTTCATGACATATTACATGACATCATTGATGACATCACTGATGACATCTCAAATAACATGTTTGATTACATCACTGATGACATCATCCAACCTACTGCTGTTCAAATGACTCTATTAACCAGTACAGCATTTCAGATATCAAAGTAAGTTCTAAATAGTGCAGAAATATGTAAAGCATAAATTACCACACAAACCTCCTTAGGTCTACCAAGCTCCTTCAATGGTCAGCTTTCGCCCCGTAGCAAACACTTTGTACATAGTCGACTTTATTAGGTCAGTCAACCAGATATGAGTGGGCAAGCCACTGCTGCATACGGTCTTCACCCTGTGAACAACTCTTCATGGAGAGCCCACTTACTCAAGACACACAAGCCCCATTAGGTGGCCAAGCCCCTACCACACACAGCCGTTGCCTGGTACAGAACCCTTCAGAGACCGCCGACCTCTTGTTGTCAATGAACCAGATATGGATAGGAAAATATCTACTGCAAACAATCTTCACCCTGTTCAGAGCTCCTCCATGAAGAGTCCACTTCCTCTAGAACCTCAGGCCCCTTAGGTGGTGAAGGCACTACTATGCACAGCCTTCACCCTATTCCGAACTCTTTGGAGATAGCCGACCTCTTGTATGCAATTAAGCACACATGGGTGGGCAATTACCTGGTGCATAAGTCTTTACTCCCATGCACAACTTCACAGGTAGAGCCCACTCCCTTCATACACTCAAGGCCCCTTAGGAGAGTAACCACCTACTACTTACAACCTTACAGCTTACAACCTTTATCCTGTAGCAAAGCTCTTATAGATAGTCGACCTCTTGTGAGCAATCAACAAGACATGAGTTGGCAAGTCTCTGTTGCGCATGGTGTTCCCCCTGTGAACAACCATTCACAGAAGGCTCACTCCCTTCACAAAACCAAGACACGTTAGGCCAATACCCGACATGGTACACTGAGCATGGTGCTGGAAAAAATAAAAAGAAACAGTCCATAATCGGGCAAATTAAGATTATCCCGACTCCCACATCCATACAAGGGCCTCAAAGTGACCTCCATCGGTATTAAAATTATTGTTAAAAAAGTTTTGTCATGAGATTCGTGAACCCCAAAAAATTGTTTTTAAAAATAAAAAAAATGATTTGGTGCACTGCAGCTGCACTAGAACAACCCACTTGTGCATGGTCTTTGGGTGTGTGCTGCTGTTGTTGGCTGCACATGGTTGTCTGGTGAAGGGCCAACCCCAGCTGTACACAGCCTTAGGCTGCGCACAGCATGATTTGGGTACCTGTGGTGGTTTGGGCATTTGGTTATGTGCTGTGGGGGTTGGGCTCCCATGTTGGATTTCTCATTGGGCCTACAGCCAATCCCCACTGCGCATGACTGATGGACAGCCCGTGGCCACTAGCTGCGCTTAGCCAAAGGCTGTGCATTGCAGGAGCTGGCCGCACATAGCAGGTTGGATGCAGCTGTGCACAATTGAAGGCTCTGGGCATTGGGCAATGACAGTCTGTGGCAGCGAAGGATTGTTCACAGCAGGATGAGAACAGACCCTGGCCATAAGCCAGCTACCTGCAACTAAGCCCCGCTTTGTATGGCCAAAGGCCCTATGCAGTGCTGGTTGAGCAACAACAGCGGGTTGGACACAGGCCCTGTGGCCAAATCCCGTTGTGCACAGCTGAAAGTATTGCCCTGCGCCTGAACCACGCTATGTATGGCCAAAGTCTGTGTTCTATGAGGTTGGCCACAAGCAGTGGGTTGGATGCAAGACCAAACTATAGGCAAGTCCTTGCAGCTAACCCCTATAGCACTTTGGGAAAGCCAGGCCCTGTAGCCAACCCCCACTGTGCACGATGGACCACCATGCCTTGCGATCAAACCCTGATGCTCACGGCGAGAGGCTTTTTTTCTCGCCATTCATTTTCATGGAAAATGTAACAGGTCCTGGAGTTAGAGGAGATTGCATGCATCTGGTAGAGAACCAGGCCAGCCCATGTTAAACTTCTTCCCTGTGTCTGAGGAATTGAGAAGGTTCTGTGGACAGAGGTTGGAGACACTGCAAATGGAACCGGGCATCGAGTTTAACCTGGACATATTGCTGTGGGTCTGAAGTTGCGGGGAGCCCCTGCAGGTATAACATGGACCCAAAGAGGGTGGCATGCATGGTATCCACCAGTATTTGTTTGCAGGTATCTCGCTTCTGGCAGCTGCTTAAACGTTGCCACAAAATATTTTATTTATTTAAATGAAAAATATTTATTCAAACAAAAACAACATCACATTCATCTGGTCTCCTGCTCAGGGTTAAAGCTCGGACACAAGTTGTTTATCCCAACCAGTTTTTCTCTGCATACTGCAACGTTAGTTTTAGTTTTCTGAGTCTAAATATAGAACTATAGGTTCCAGAGTCTAAGGCGGGGCTAGCCATGTCTGACATGGGCTAGCATGTGAACATTGGCCATGTAAAGACTGTGCTTGACCGAATTATATTTTCTGTTGAAGAATGGCACTCTTGCGCCTGTGATAATCTAATTAATCTGTCTTCCCAGTTTGAAAGTCACTTGAAATTGGAAACGGTTGAGTAGAGAGAACAAGGAGCCACCATTGTGATTTCAGGTGCTGGGAGAAGTTTACAACAGAGATATTCCAGAGACCATTATGCAAATCATGCTTTAATTAATCTGCACACTCCCAAATTGCCACCACTAGTTGAGGAGAGTGTTTTGGTGGCAAAGAGAATGGGTGATAGCCATACATAATTGCTAGCTTTATTTTAATACTCTTAGGTCTTGCTGACAGACATCATTTAGCAGTCTGCTGTCAAAAGACATCTTGTGGACCATACCAAAAACATACAATGGGCTTAGAGCCTGCCCATTGGTTGCTATTGCTAGGCTTTATTGTAACCTTCACTTGCTTGCTTCTTGTCCAATGGCTCGCCTTCCTCTGCTTGTGTTTATCCCTCCCCTCGAGCATAGCTTCTTTACCATCCTTCTGAATGGCGGACTTGTATCCTTCCACTTCTCACATTCAGCAAACTACGGGGTATATTCACAAGAACGCGTGATAACTACCGCAAGAGTAGCGTAACGCAACTTTCAATAACGCAGCCTATCACGGGAAAATAACCCTGTGTCAACGTGGAATTCACAACAAGGCGGTATCATGCGATAGTCACCAGATAACGCGTCAAATGCCAGCGTGTAAATCAACACCACGCCCAAAAAATGAGAAACGCGAACGCGAGAAATCATGCGATGAGGCCAATCGCGGTACAAAAAGCTGCAAAAAGCAGCCTCAGGCCTGCAACTCCCACGCGTCTGGCAGGCAATTGCACCATAAAAACCACAGGCACAACACACCAGAAACAAGCCAAAGCACGTAGCAACATCCATGCACCCTGACTCAGCGCAGAGGGCAACGCGAACAGCACAACCCCCACAGACCACCAGCAAGGAACAAGTGGGTCGGGGTAGGCCAAGGAGAAAATGGAGAGGAAGACGGGGTGCAGACCGCAGGAAAACAAGACCAAGGCCACGGAGGCGACAGAACACTACCAGCAAATGACCCACAAGCAGACTGCCTGGAATGCAGACGCAGAGCCCAGGAGGCCAATCCAGGAGGCCAAGAGGCGCCGGCAGGACCTGACAACCTAAACCAGGTACAAACCTGCTGCCAACAGGAAGGCAGCAACGGCGGCAGGAGGTGGCAGTCCAGCGCCACAGGAAGAGCAGGAGGAAACCCAGGCCACAGTCATCAGTGTGGAGAGGGTGCAAGGAGTAGGGAGTACGGACACAGCCCGACAGGACCTGACACAACAACAACAGGGTGAGGATCCAACAGGGACTGGGGGACGGTGGGTGATGGGCACAATGCCACACATGCACAATGAGGTGTAACACACTGCACACCCACAATTACCCAGGGACATGTCCCCCATCCCCATGGCACACTGCAGCACACACACATAGCAATCACAGCACATACCATGACAATGTGGCACAAAGTGCAACACCCACACTGCAGAACAGGGGACACAACTGGGTCCAACCAGGCACAGTAACAGAACAATCACATCGGACAGAGCAGGGAACTGTGAGATGCACATCTACCCCTACAACCCCACATCAGCCATGTAGACCAAATGGACACTGTCTAACCCTGGGCATAATACTTCGCTACGCTCACAGAGCATGCAAAGTTTGTGCTACTACTCACTATGCAAATTGCATGTAGCAGAGTGAATAACTGTGCTAATTGACATAGCGTAGCAGCAGTAAAATAAACACCTTCAAATGCTTTGATAAAGCAATTTTCTATGCTAAAAAGCATATAACTAATTCACAAAAATGAACTTTGACAATAAAATATCAAGCAATGAGAGAGGTGATGATTTTGGAGTCCCCCCTAACCTAGGGGGAGGACCAAGCAGATGCCTTGAACACAAAAAGCATATCATGTGAACGATTCAATGGTGGTCCCTTCCTCCTAGGACCACCCCAAGCACAGTTATGGGCAAAAATACAATCCCAACCAAAGGCCCTGCAAAGCATTATGGGACGAGATTAGCAGTGGGCAGAGAATATTATAGTGTCCAATATCAAAATAATTCTGCAAAGAGCTGCAGTTCAACTAGTCGTTACTAGGTGTCCCTCACGAGTCAAATGCAAAAGCATTGAAATTATTAATACATCAAGCTGCAGTTCCACTAGTCGTTACAAGATGTCCCTCACGAGTCAAATGCAAAAGTATTGAAAACCTTTCATGAAGCTTTTGCATTTGACTCGTGAGGGACATCTGGTAACGACTAGTGGAACTGCAGCTCTTTGTAGAATTATTTTGATATTGGAAACTATAATATTCACTGCCCACTGCTAATCTCGTCCCATAATGCTTTGCAGGGCCTTTGGTTGGGATTGTATTTTTGCCAATAACTGTGCTTGGGGTGGTCCTAAGAGGATGGGACCACCACTGAATGGTTCAAAAGATGTGTTTTTTGTTTTCAAGGCATCTGCTTGGTTTTCCCCCTAGGTTAGGGAGGATCCTAAAATCATCACCTCTCTCACTGCTTGTTACTTTATCGTTTTCACTTTTGTGTAGTAACTATATGCATTTTTAGCATGTAAAGACAGAGATATTTATTTTATCTTAACTTGCACTGTACAAGGTGCTTTTGGCAATTATTGTACAGTGCAGTCAAGCACACAGCTATGCACTACGCAATGTGCATAGCTACGTGTAGTTAAAAATGTACTTCACGTAGCTACGTGAAGTGCTACTACGCAAACTATGCCCAGGCTTAACACTGTCCCAACTCAAGTAGCCACCACTGCCCAAACACTCACAATGTACATAGTCACACAGTCTGCATGTCGACAAGAACAAGGCGCCAACACAATGCCAACATGCACCTCCCCTTCACAATGCAGAGGGACAAACAACACCTCCAGCAGGTCAGAACAGACAACCCATCAGTGATGCCTGAGACGAACACCACAGCCCAGACACCGACGCCCTATAACAGCCCATGGACATCCCACACAACCCACCACCAGGACCAGGGCAGACAAGCCACTCAGAGGAGAACCCAGCCCCTGCAACAGACCACACAGCATGAAGCACCCGCAATCACGGCTGGCTCACAACACTTCACCCACCCACACATGGCATCCCAATGCCAGGTGGCAGAACGCCAAAAGGAGGTGGCCCAACAGGTGAGGGTGTTGCCGAACCCATGGAATGCGAACTAGAACACATACGTGGGTGTCCAATACCCTTCAGGGACCCCCCACATCCCACAAAGGAAACCCACACCTCCACAGAGACACATGCACATATCATGTTGAACTGGCCACGGGCACGTGCGCCCGGCCCCTTTATTGGCAGGGCCACATGTACAGTGACGCTTGTGCTGGATGTGTGTGGGGTGAGTATAAGCCAGCCCGCACGGAGTGCTTGGTGCTGCCAACAACCTGAACAGTGGACACCAGTGCAATGGAAACAGAAAACACTAGCATAACAGAGTCAACTGCAGAGCAACATGGAGGGATCCGGAGTAAGGACAGAGGTCACCCAATATTCAGTCTGGACGTTCCTTGAGTTGCAGTGCACTGAGGCAGGGGCACTAGAGAAGAGCGCGCTCATGTGAAGAAATTGCTAGGATTCTGTCCCTTCGGATCAGTCCTGATGCAGATGCAGTGGGGTGTGTTACACCTGCATCAACTTCCTCATCAACGTCCCAGGTCTCCCACACTGCCTGAGGTGACAGTTGCATCCGCAGTCCACAGCGCAATACCCAGCAATAGATCCGGGTGTGTAGCTTGACTACCACCACCAGTCTGCATTCCTGCCGTGGGGCTGTTGCCTCCTGCCCTCCCATTGTCTGTGCCCTCTCCCTTCCGCACACTTGACACATCTTCCTCATCATAGTCCCAGGTCTTCCCCACTGCATGAGGTGACATTGCTGCGCAACCTCACAACAGCACAAAACTCAATCAGTAACGGACAATGGCTTGCGGTGCACTGAGTCACTGGCACCTGGAGTGCTGAGCAGGGTATCAGTCCGATGATGGCATCCACGACAGGTCTGAGAAACTCCTTAGGTCTGTCAGGACCACCATTTCGACTCTGGCAGATGGCGGTTGAAGGTGGTCCTTGCGGTGGTGGCATGTGCCTCCTGCGGTGATGCGACGTCCGGGCCGGTCAAGACTCGATGCCATGTGTGGGCCCTGGTGGCCCGCAGTTGGGGCCGGAGGAGGCGGACAGCGCAGGGCCACAGACACATGGCATTGATGACCACAAGACCATCGCTACAGAGGCCATTCAATGACTCAGAAGAAGGGGTCCCAGGCCTGAGCAGCACAGAGTTAGTGGCCCCGGATGCACTGCGGCCGGCACAGGCACCCAGCCACGGACGGTGACTTGCGGTGCAGTCAGATGGGCCATGCGACCTGAGCAGGTCCCCATCAATGTCCGAGGTGTATGTTGCGGAGGGTTTCGGGGGACAGTGGAAGGTGTCCTCCAGGGCATGATGCGGAAGGTCTGATGTTATCTGGAAGCAGCAAATGGAGGAGTGGTGAGGACGCAACCCTCGTCCTCACCAACAATTCGGGATCAGCTACATGAGGATGAAAACTAGCCCCTAGTCCATGGACTCAAACGCCACCAATGTCCGACCAGTGAGTGTCCATGAATGTCGGGGAACAAACTTAGTGACACAGGTGCTGTGAGGGGATGCAGTCTGCGATGATGCCCGTACACAGATGTGAACTCCAAGAATGCCAAATCAAGGCTCTGTGACCTACTGGACCGCAGTGTAGGCCGGAGGCAGCGGTCAGCAGTGGCCCACAGCCACGGTTCGTTGGCTCGTGAGGCACAGAGTTGGTGACACAGTGGCAGTTGTCGGTAGTGTTCAATCACCTCCGTGACGCTGATCCTGTTCCCTCCAGACTGCAACGTGTCATCCTCTTACGCCCCTCCGTGCATGCGAGGAAATGTATTCTGCCTTCTGAATTACCGATGTTCAGTTCCAAATCAGTGATCCCACTCGTGCGCAGCGTAGGCCGAGGGCAGTGGTCCGCATAGGCCCACAGACACGTGTGGTTGTGATGCCATGCACAGACTTGTTGTCACCACATCGGAGGGTGTATAGTGTATTGTTCTCTGCCTTAAATGATGTTCACTGCCATAGTGTACTCAAGACTCAGTTCCAAATGTGTGACCTACCTGACCGTGGTGTAGGCCTGAGGCAGCGGTCAGCACGGCCCATTCACTGAGTGTTGCCGGCATAGGTTGGATGGCCCCACCGGCCTGCGTAGTTCAGGTTCAGTGGCACCACGTGTAGCAGCCTGGCGTTGAACAGGGTTAGTGGCACCACGTGTAGCAGGCTGGTGTTGAACAGGGTTAGTGGCACCACGTGTCGCAAGATGCCCATATGGAACTATGCCTCACTGAACAGGGGGGGTCTGGTGCTGTGGCCGCTGGCGGGGATATGGGGTCACTGCCATTCATGACTCAAGACACAGTTCCACATGTGGGACCTACTGGTCCGAAGAGTAGGCCGTGGGCGGCAGTGGAGTACGTCAACGAAAAAGGAATAAAGCGGGCCGGTGTTGTGGCAGCCGTGATGGTCTCAGGTGGCTGCCAAGGTCTCGGGCCTCGGGCTTGTTGCATGTGGTGGGCCCTCCTTGACACACGCCGGTGTCGGAAGGTGATCAGTGTGGCCTGGCTGCGCAGGGGCTGGCCTGACGGGTTCGTGGACCAGCGTGCCGGGGTCTGGCAGGCGCACGGCATCTCAGGCAACTCTGCTCACGAGGATGGGGTCAGCCTCGTGGCGATATGGGAGGCGCCGCCCTGGCAGAGACGTGGGTCTTTCCGGAAGTGGACCACGCCCAGGCCTACGTGGTTTTTATTCACACCCCTACAATGGCGTGGCGTACGCCAGGCCATCCCACTCCGCTGACGCTTAGGGGTGGGCGTAACAGGCAAAATTTCTGCGAGGTCCCCCACTGGCAGTGGTGACATGGTGGCGTCCACTGTCCACTACACTCCATACGCAAGCGGTGTATGTCGCCATGGATATGGGTGTGTTCTGCATACTGCGAGGTGTCCAGCACATCTCCGGCACTCTTGGCATTGTGTACTTTCCCAATCATGGTTCTACTGCATCCTTCACACATGCCTGGTTGCCACCTCTCCCCACATTCGGGTAGTATGTGGCTGAGGTGCCATGCCGTTGCTGGCTCATTTTCAGGGCTTGCCCATGTGGACATTGTAAGTTGTTCTGTCGTGTCTGGTGGGTGGGCATATTGTTGTGCCTGTTGTATGTGATTTTGTGATGTGTGCATTCCCAGAGTTGTGAGTTGCATGGTTGTGCTGTTGAGGTGTGTGGGGTGTTCATTTGTATATTGCCAAGGGGCTGTACATTTCCCTTGTTGCCATCCTGGGAACGCTGGTTGATGATGGACTGTCGGAGGATGAAGGTATCATGCACACTGGCTGTGTATTTGAAGGCGACATTGTTGGGTGTTCCAAGGTGTTCTGTTGTTGCCTGCACATTGGTGTGAGACGTGTGCTTCCTGTTGCGGTGATTGTGTGCTGTGTCACCAGGGGGCACAGGTAGTACATGTGTGCAGTGTGTTGCCCCCAACACGTGCGTGCATCCTGCTATGGCGTATGGTCCTTGCTTGGTCTCCAGCGGATCCTGCGCATTGTGTTGTACGTATGGGGACTGGGGTACCAGGGTGATGGTGATGTCCAGGACAAGTGTGGGGGACTTGGATGTGGCTGGCTGTGGGACTCCTCCGACTCTGGCGGGTGTTGGATGGGGGGTCTCAGGGGCCAACAGGTGCAGCCATGCCATCAGCTTTGTGTGGGGTGGGATGTTGGTTGTCCGCTGTGTTGTTGCCGTGGGCCTGTTAGGCGATGATGGTCAGGATGCGTAGGTTGGTTGTCCCTTTCAGCCTGGAGTGGAAGGTGACATTGTCAGATGCTGGGTCTGTGCGGCTGGTACGTTTCCTGGGGTTCCGCTGTCTTTGTCTGCGCTGCGTCTGTGTTGGTCCGGGGGGGGGTGTTCCGGTGTGGGATGGGGTCCTGGGGTGGTGGAGGTGGGTGTTGTGGCCCTCTTGGGTGTCCGGGCTGCATGATGTGTGGCTCCATGGCATCTGTTGCCCTTCGGTTGTGGCCCTGGGCTGTGCTCCCTTTTGTGGTGCTGGCTGCCGTCCGACTTTACACCAGGTCAGAGCAGGTGTAGATTTCCTGGTGCTAACGCGCCTTATCGCCTGTTTTGTGTTTTTATCGCGGATGTGGCTGGTCGTTGTGAATGTTGAGGTGTGCTGTTGTCTCGGCTTTTGTCACGAGAACGCCTACTCTGCATCTCATTAGCGATATTTGCGAGGGTCCTCTGTGGCGATGTTTTTGGCTGCTGCTATCGCGGGTAAACTGGTGCTGTGGGCTGTTAACACCGGCTTGTGAATGGGGGGGGGTAAATTTATCACGACTTTGGCTGCGATAAAGTACCGTTAATTCGGCGATGGCTCCTTGTGAATATGTCCCTACATTTTTAATTCTGGACTCTATGAGAGGGCATGTGTTTTCTTACTCTCTCTTGCTTGCTGGGTTTCCCCTTAAATCCCACCCTGCTCCTCCTCCCTCCACACCCAGCTGGCCTGTTGCATCCCCTGCCGCTCCTATTTGTTTTTGTATTTTAGTGCTTTAAAAAAACAGTTTACCTGTTGCTCCCCTAACATTGGAAAGTTTTGTAAGTGGAATAGAGACAATGGAGATGACGGGCCGCAAATGACAGAGAAAGGAAGAGTGTAAAAAGAGAGAAAAGACTCAGAATGCCCAGCTTGACTTTCGTCGATGCCCTGCGCAAGGAGCTTTGCAAGGATTTCCAGCACATCAGCTAACAGCAGTGTGTGTGCTTGAGTGTTACCTATTTACAGCCAAAAGTAATTTTCCATTTCTTTTTTGTAGTAATATGGCGCAAGTACTTGGTGGCGCTCTACTCTAGGGGACAGATTTACAAGCCCCTTGCGCCGCTTTTGCGTCATTTTTAACATGGGAAAAATGACACAAAAGTGGCGCAAGGGGCTTGTAAATCTGCCTCTAGGTCTCCTGCCTGGCCTTATGGAAGTGCCATCACTGCGTTTTGTTACGATTGTTCGCTCAAACAAAATGTTTCTCAGTTCCAATAATGTTTCTCGAGCACATGGCATATTCTTTTTACAATACCTTAGTCAGCACTTTTCCACAATAACAGTGCCGATTGATTGATCAAGCTATGCGTGAGTCTATTCCAGATGAGAACCCTACATTTAATATAACATTTACCCAGAGGACAAAGAAAAACCACGCAGGAAAATCCACACAAGACAGGATTTCAAATTAAAAACCACAAATGTTTATTAGAAATTAAGAATCAATACAGAAGGTAAACGGCAGGGGTAAATGAAATCATATACAAATGCTCAAAGTGCAAATAAATGTAATATATCATTGGAAGCAGAAACTAAGCCCCAATATAGTTAATAGCAAACACTATTGTGGTCTATCATTAGGAATCAAGGAGCTTTTGTCATAAGAGCTGCTCAGAACTAAGCACAGAATGATAAACAGACTAGCATGGGGTCTGTCTCTATAGGAATCAGGAAAGAGACCTGGCTCGTCCCCAAAACGGTGGGTTTTATACATTTTAGAGAGAGAAACTGTGCGGTCACTGTGGTCTGACAGCAAAAGTCACAAATCATAACCAATAGATATAGAAACACATCACAAGGTAATATTGACATTTGGTCTAAATCTAGTGCATCCGCTGTGCTATGCCTTACACAGGAAACAATAACACATTCATATTATAACCAACATCTCCATCAAGCTGAGAAGTAAGGAAATGGCCTTCAATTTGTATGCAGTTGTAAAATCTGTCCTGTCCAGGAACATTGGGCACACAAAACCTTACATTTTATAAATGTTACAGTGTGAACAAGGCCATAATATTGAGTAAGGAATAAAGATCAAAATTGAGGTCCGTGGTGCACAGGCAGGGAGGGGGAAGATGAGTTTGTCAAGTGTTAAAACCCATACACATTAAAAATGTGGTATTCTGAAAACACAAGTAGGCCTAAAGCCTTACTCAAGTATATCTATAATTCTTGTTCTATACAATCCAATAAAAACATTGCATTGCTGACCCTTTCATGTTAATTATAATGCCGAATTATTCACTGTGGAATCTGTGTGGAACCTTTTGTGGACAGTTGAGAATGATTTTGTCTCTACAGCACAGGAATATGACACACACACACACCGAGAATTGAGGAGTTACAGAGAGAGAGAGAGAGAGAGGCTGATAACATGAGAGGGGTAACAAAGGGGTAATAAAAGGACACGGGCAATAAAAGGGTTGGACCACAGAAAACTCTGGTGCAATTAAAAAGGGCTTTGGGTAATACAAATGCACGTGGTGATGAAAAAGAAATGGTAGTGAAATGACGAGGGGTTATAAAAAGAACTTGGAGTAATAAAACTGTGTTGAAAAGGAGTAAGGTGATAGAAAGGACAGGGAACAATAAAACAGGGATATGCTACAACACAGAATGACAAGGGGTAATAAAAAGGGCAAGTGGAATAAAAAATGAACACAAGACAATGAAAAAGGACAAAGCGTAGTGAACTTTACAATGTGAGACCCCAAATGGATAGCAGTTACCAGGCACAGAAATGGTTACTCTCTCACAGACTGCACAGACAGCCCCTGCTCAGCCCCTGCCTCTGATGAGCCTGAAACTGAAAGGAACAGCTCTGGTGAGGGAGGAGAGAGGTGCCAGGCCAACATATCTAAGTTTGTCCATGTTGAGGACTCTTAGGTGGTCTCTGCCTGGCAGGTCATTTGGCTGATGTTTGGAGACTGATCAGAGCCTGGGCTGGAGTCCATGGTCGCGAGTACACTGATTCTGAGTGACAAAAGCCCAAGACAATGTGACAGAGTGGAATGTGGCCAATGCTGACCAGAGGGACCAGCAACCTTCTAAATCCAAAGGTTTGAAGAGAAAAGGCTGTTGATGCCAAACAAATGCTAGTTGCGTGTGGAAGAGACACAGATCACAGGCATAGGAGCAAAGTAACTTTATATGTAGCAATGGATGAGCACTCTTTATGTCCACTGTGGAAACTTTTTAAGGAGTGCCATGGTCGTCAGGTGTCACTGATCTCAGATTGTATCAATTCGGGCAATTTACCACATTGTGCATTGGGACTTAAACCCGCTGTGGGACCCAGAACTGAGCCTCAAGTGCACCACTTTAGCATTAGGTTAGTGAAAGTGAGCAGCCCAAAAGTCACTCAGTGAGGTGGGTGGGGTTAGAGAGTCAGAACGCAACAATCCACTACATAAAGTAATGCCTGTGAGGCTTTTCAAAAAGGTACATTTTTTACTTGTGTAATTCTACATGTGTTTTACTACTTTTGGCTGTTTAATTTCTGATTGTAAGGAATTTATTACATAGTAGAGACTTACATATCTCCACCTTCGTAAACGGAGGAGGTGCCAAATTTACAAGTGTAAATTTACTACAGCCAAAAAGGACCTGGAGTAAGCCCACCACCACAGATGGCTAACCACTGGTTCTGCAACAGCTTGCCATATAAAATAATTTTGGCAGGGACTTAAAATTAAACCCTGTAGCAAACAATGTTAAAATTAATTCATTTATTTTGACTTTTTACAAATATTAATACAAATGTAAATTATTGTTAAGAAGAAATGTATATCCTTAAATAAATAATGAATATTGTTTTATGATAAAATATTGTAATAACCTTTTTAATGAAATTAATTGAAATATGTTAAAAAATAATATTAATTCTATGCATACCTTTTTGTAAGTTGTAATTAACCCTGGGCATAATACTTTGCTACGCTCACGAAGCATGCAAAGTTTGTGCTACTACTAACCCTGGGCATAATACTTTGCTACGCTCACGAAGCATGCAAAGTTTGTGCTACTACGCACTACGCAAATTGCACGTAGCAGAGTGAATAACTGTACTAATAAACGTAGCGTAGCAGGAGTATAATAAACTCCTTCAAATGCTTTGATAAAGCAATTTTTTATGCTAAAAAGCATATAACCAATTCACAAAAATGAATGTTGACAATAAAATATCAAGCAATGAGAGAGGTGATGATTTTGGAGTCCCCCTAACCTAGGGGAGGACCAAGCAGATGCCTTGAACACAAAAAGCATATCATGTGAACGATTCAATGGTGGTCCCTTCCTCCTAGGACCACCCCAAGCACAGTTATGGGCAAAAATACAATCCCAACCAAAGGCCCTGCAAAGCATTATGGGACGAGATTAGCAGTGGGCAGTGAATATTATAGTGTCCAATATCAAAATAATTCTACAAAGAGCTGCAGTTCAACTAGTCGTCACTGGGTGTCGTCCCTCAAGAGTGAAATGCAAAAGTATTGAAAACCTTTCATGAAGCTTTTGCATTTGACTCGTGAGGGACGACACCCAGTGACGACTAGTTGAACTGCAGCTCTTTGTAGAATTATTTTGATATTGGACACTATAATATTCACTGCCCACTGCTAATCTCGTCCCATAATGCTTTGCAGGGCCTTTGGTTGGGATTGTATTTTTGCCCATAACTGTGCTTGGGGTGGTCCTAAGAGGATGGGACCACCACCTAATCATTCAATAAGATGTGCTTTTTGTTTTCAAGACATCTGCTTGGTTCTCTCCCTAAGTTAGCGAGGATACCAAAATCATCACCTCTCTCACTGCTTTTTGTTTTCACTTTAGTGAAATGACTATATGCAATTTTAGCATATAAAGACAGAGATATTTATTTTATCTTAACTTGCACTGTACAAGTTTGCTTTTGGTAATTATTGTACAGTGCAGTCAAGCACACAGCTACGCACTACGCAATTTGCATAGCTACGTGTAGTTGAAGCTGTACTTCACATAGCTACGTGAAGTGCTACTACGCCCGGGCTTAGTTGTAATACATAATAATACAATTAGTAGTAAGTATTCCCGTTTTTCCAGCCACCTCTACTTAGATGTGTGAGATTCTCTCCATAGAAAGCATTAGAGATGAGGATTCAGGAGCTTTACAATTTTAGTTTGTGAATTGCATTGTGTAGTATGTAACTTGTCCCTCTGCAGCCCTTCTTTACATACTACAAGATACAGCTTGTGGATCGAGCCCTGAATGTCCAGTCACTGCTTAGCCTTTTGAACAGAAAAAGTACCTTATTGCAAATCATACAAAATGTAATACTGTACATAAACGGCATAGAAGCAATAAATACAATGGTTCTGAATATTACCCATCAAATGGTTAACACTGAAGGTTGTCTCAGCTATTCTTATGGGACATCCTTGCAATGTACTCTTATGCCACAACCCTTCCCCCGCGTCCCCAACAGTCTTCTGAGATTTTCCTGATGATGCGTTACAGGGTTTTAGGAAGTCATTTTTGTGGCAAATGGTGCTATCAAAACTGTTTACAGATTTCCTTCCCCAAAGTGTTCAGAACTTACGTTCCCCCATTGTATCGTGAGGTCCATTCTGTAACAGTGGAGTAACATGAGCCCCAGCGGTGCGGGGGAGGGGGCCGAGATCCAGGGTACCATTCCCGCATAGTGCATGGGCCGCAGGCCCCTGGCCTGAGAGATCCTAACTGGGTTCGGGTAGGGGGGGCCTCTATGTACTTTGCAGGGGGACCCTCTCAAGTTTCTTTATGCCCCTGTTCTGGTACCAAGCCTGTGTGACTCAGCAGCCTTTGTTAGTTTGAGCTGCTTGCAGTGTTTGTGTTGCACAACCCTTGACTCTCGGGGAGCACGGGTCTCATCCTGGCCCCACTGGCTGGTGTGTGGTTGGGATCTTTTGTGCTGCGCAGATATCAGCCGCGCGGAGGCAGCACTAGCACCAGTCGGGTTAGTGCTCCATCCTCGGGTGGCCTTATGACTTGGGAAGCCTACTTGGGCCCAGACACTGACACACCAAACAAGCAGCTTGGCGCACACTCCAGGTGAGTACTCATGGCCTTATTTAGAGTTTGGTGGACGCAGATGAACCATCAATGAAGAACAGTTCCTCAGTCCTCCACAGTAAATACCGTCTGCCATCTGTCCCCCACCTACCGCCACCTGTGTCAATGGTTTCCTAGTTGGAAATTGGTGGAGGGTCTGTTGAAAAAACAGTGCTCCATTAGCCATATTTAGAGTTTGCCGCCTGCCTGTGGATCCATGCAGGAATATACTCCACACCTGTCATGGAGGAAAAAGTTCAAGTAGCCAAACCACGAGCACACCCACATCTCAATGAACACAGGCAAGATGTCCCTGCTGCTGAGAGCTCCTAAAAGCCCTGTGTTTCTAAAGCGATGAAGCGTGTTGTTAGCCTTCTTGGCTTAACGACACTCTTCGCCACTTTCTTGTAAATATGCCCCATTGGGGCATATTTACAAGGGAAGTGGCGGAGTGAGGCGTTAGTCTTCCTGGCTTGACGCCTCACTCCGCCACTTCAGAAACGCAGGGCTGTACCATATTTACAAGAATATGGTGCAGCCCTGCGTTTCCCCCTGCGCTGGTGCTACACTTAGCAGCCTAGCGCCAACGCAGGCACCCTCGCACCATAGTGCGAGGGTGTCTGCGTGCAGGGGAAGATTGTTTTTGTACAGGAAGGTCCCCCTTCCTGCACATAAACAATCTTGAAATGTCGGTTTGTAAGTTCTATGTGTGCCGGTTAAAAAATGATTTTTTATGTGCAGGAAGGGGAACCTTCCTGTACATAAACAATCATTGGCCTTTTGTTGTTTCCATGTGTGCTGCACAACGCAGCATACATGAAAACAGCAAAAACGAGGAGAAATGAAACATTTCTCCTCGTTGCGCCAGGGTAAGACCAGGTTTTCCCTGGTCTTAATTCTAGCGCTGCCTCCTATTTACGCCTCTCTTGTAAATAGGGGGCAGCATCATAATCAATGGGTGTTGCGGTGGAACGCCCACCGCAACACCCATTGCCCTCCCCTTTCACACTAAGCATAGCGTGAAAGGGGGTGTGGAAGTACGTCCCTCCGTAAAGCACAGTAGACAGCGCGGTGAAGGACAAATAGGGTTTATTGAGGTTACACAGCTAGAGACCCCATCCAGCAACCGGCTGAAGCTAACTGACAAATCGTCCCATTCCAGCCCACTGCCTGGCAACCACCCCCACATTCCAGAACATGGAGATCCAGGACATCCCACCTCCTCCCCCCTCACACACCCTAAACCTAAACAGCATGAGGAAAAACTAAAAACGGTTACAAACCTTGTACAACAACACCAAACAGTTTTGCGAAAACAAGAAGTAGAATGGGGTACATGGAAAATATGAAGAGTTCTTGCTTTAAGAAACACAATCTTGCAAGGGACGGGGAACACGTTTCAAGCGAAATGGCCTACAGCCCCCTTCTCATGCAATAGTCGCCTCTACCTCTGAGCTCGAGGCAGGCCCACCAGTTGTAGCGGCAGAATCAAGACCATCACTAACCTGACACTTCGCTACTCTACCCAAATTCCAGATCCTATGGTCACTGGTCTTTATAGCATTTTTGAAAACCTTAATCACCTGAAAGGGCTGACTGAATTTAGATCTGCCTCTGCCTTTCCTGAGAGACCTAATCTTGACCCAGTCTCCAACGTCGACCACTGTGTTCTTCACAGCCCTCCTTTCATCATACCAGATCTTTCTTTTACTCATCACCTCTCTCTCCCTCTCTCTCCAGTCCTCCGTGCTGCCCACTTTTTCATCCACCAATGTCCTTTTGGACGTTACCCACAACGGAGTGAATTCCATGTTGGCAACCCTTCCTTTACCCAGACGAAAGGGGGTATCACCAGTGGACAAATGAGAAGTGAACCTATATTCTCGGACTTTCTTCCTCATAGCCAACTCCCAACTCTCACCACAGGAAACAGCTTGTTGCAGAGTCTCCTTGAGCACCTTGATAAACCTTTCCACCACACCATTGCTTTGTGGATGGTACAGGGCCGCCTACTTGTGCTTGATTCCCCTGGAACTCAGAAACTCTTCCATGACTGAGGACATGAACTGAACACCATTGTCTGACAAGAGCAGTGACGGGAAACCCTTGCATTCCGGGAAAACATATCAATACACACAATAACATAGCGGTCCTGAGTCTTTAGTGCATGCCCAGACGTGCTTGTTTCGGGTCCAGGGAAGACCTGGTTTGGCAGTTCGGGCTGGACTGTTCCAATCAAGACTGATTTGCATATGGCTGGGTCTGAACTGGGGTGATGGATTCGACCCAGATCTGTGACTGGGGGCAAGTGTCTGAAAAGTTTCAGTGCTGCGTCCATCATCTCCTTGTGTTTGATTTGTTTGCCTTTAATTTGGCAGGGTATGCCCAGACGTGGGTCTCTTGCTCACTTTACCACTGGATTCAAGCTTGCCTGGCTGATGAGGGATGCTACCCCGAAACCGGTCCCAGGATGCTTGTTTCCGATCCAGGGAAGACCTGGCTTGACAGTTTGGGCTGGACTGTTCCCATCAGGAACAGGGTCAAGACTGATTTGCATATGGCTGGGTCTGAACTGGGATTGCGAAGTGAGCTAAAGAACGATGATGGATTCAACTCAGATCTGTTACTGGGGGCGAGTGTCTGAAATGTTTCAGTGCTCCGTCCATCATCTCCTTGTGTTTGGTTTATAAGTTGAACCATGACAAATGTGAAATTCTCCCTCTCAATATTCTGTGTTTTAAACAAGATTTCTCTCTTTCTAATTTTGCTTGGAACTGTCAAAAAATTAAATATTTAAGTCTTTGGTTTGCTTCTTCCATTAAACAAGCTCTAACTTTAAGTATGAATCAAGTTCTTTCCGCTTTATCCACTTCTACTGCTAAATGGCACTCTCTTTATTTATCCTGGTGGGGTCGACTATATACTATTAAAATGATGCTTGCTCCTATTGTGTTTTACACCATTTCTGCTATTCCTTTTACTATTCCCTCACACTTTAAAAAAAAGATTTATTCTATATTGTCTTCCTTTTTATGGAACCATTAAAGCCAGGTATGTCTTTGTTTATGCTTAAACGTAATAAATCACACGGAGGTGTGAATTTTCTTGATTTCCAATGTCACCATACTGCGTTTCTCCTTAAACACTTTTCTAAATGTTTATTTCATTCGCCTTTAGGTCCCTTTCCGCTTTGGAAAGATATTGAACTAGCCTTTCTTTCTCCTTTTTTGTTTCAAGAGTTTCTTGAATATACCCATAAATCACTCTATTTATCATCCCCTTTACATAACACTACTTATAAGCTTTGTCACCCTATCCTTCTTTCAGTCCTTTCGCATATTGAACGGTTTCTTCAATCCTTAATTTGGCATAACAATCTTATAAAATTAATAATAAGCCTATTTTTTGGAAAACCTGGTGGGATAAAGGTTTACTTTGGGTTTATCAACTTTTCCCAAATTATACGTTTCTTACATTTTCAGAAGCACAATTACTATATAATCTTCACAATCATATTCTAATAGATTTACTACATTGATCTAATTCGTATCTTCCTCCTTATCTTCAACTATCCTCCCTCTATTATCTCATATAAATATTCTCCATATTTTAAGCACTCATCCAAGTGCCTCTTCCATCTACAATTTACTTAATAAACTTCCAGACCATAGAAATAAGATGAACATTGAATTACGGTGGGAACACAACTTTCAAACCACTTGGTCTGTCTCATTTTGGGACAAACTGTGGTTAAAACTTCGTAAGACCTTAAGGTCAGCCAGCACAGCTCAAACTCTTTTCATCTTATATAATAGACTCATGATCATGCCCACTACTTTACATAGATTCAATCCAGATGTCCTGTCCCACTGTTGGTCATGTAATGCTATCCATGCTGATTTATTTCATATGCTTTTTCATGCCCTTGCAACCACCAATTATGGTTGAAGGTATGGTCTCAAATTAATACTATTTTTAAAACGCACTTCCCTTTTTCTCCTGTACATATTTTTCTAGCTACTCTCTCTGAACACTGGCACTCCCTTGCTTGCACCACCACAATATTGGATTTATTAATTGCAGATGCCTTTCAGCAAATCACTAAACATTTGAAACAATCCTCACAGTTTTCTTTTCAAGCTTGGTGGTATAGTGTTTGCTGCAATCACTGATTGCATCGTGCGTACGTCTCGCCCCTATCTCTCCTTATTAAAAGAGAACATATGTGGTCACTGATGACTATTTTCTTGGTTACTTCTGCTCGTAATTTTGCTCGTCATCAGCCATTGTTGGAAGAAGTTCCCAAACCACCATGAATTGATTTACTTCTTTTACTTCTGCTTAAATACCTTTTTTATGATCACATATTATAGTTATTATATTGATAGTTTGACATTTTAATATGATCTATTTTTGCTCTCCATTCCTTTCAGTTTTTTTTAACTTATAGTATCAATTAATTCTTGCTGTCTTCCATTTCCCTTTAGTTGTGTTCTTTTTCATATATGCAACAATTCGATTTCATCAACTGTTATTGTATTGTTGATTATTCCATTGTAATTTGTACTCTTGAATTTTCAAATAGAATGTATACAATTTGTTGCATTTTTCTTTAATACATTTCTTTTCAAACTAAAAAAAAACAAGATTGTTAGGTAATTATTATATAGCAAAACCAAAGGGGATGATGGACGGAGTGTTGAACATTGCAAGCACTCACCCCCAGTCAACTGATCTGGGTTTAATCCATCATCATTCTTTAGCTCACTCCGCCACCCCAGTTCAGACATGGCCATAAGCAAATCAGTCTGACCCTGTGCCTCATGGGAACAGTGCAGCCCGAACTGCCAAGCCATGTCTTCCCTGGACCGGAAACAAGCATCCTGGGACCGGTTTCTGGCTTACAGCCATCATCAGCCAGGCTATCTTGAATCCAGTGGCAAAGTGAGCAAGGGACCCACGTCTGGGCATCCCCTTTGGTTTTGCTATGTTCGCCCTAAGTTGGCAGGGTATGCCCAGACGTGAGTCCCTTGCTCACTTTGCCACTGGATTCAAGATAGCCTGGCTGATGATGGCTGTAAGCCAGAAACCGGTCCCAGGATGCTTGTTTCCGGTCCAGGGAAGACATGACTTGGCAGTTCGGGCTGGACTGTTCCCATGAGGCACAGGGTCAGACTGATTTGCATATGGCCATGTCTGAACTGGGGTGGCAGAGTGAGCTAAAGAATGATGATGGATTAAACCCAGATCAGTTGACTGGGGGTGAGTGCTTGCAATCTTCAACACTCCGTCCATCATCCCCTTTGGTTTTGCTATGTTCGCCCTAAGTTGGCAGGGTATGCCCAGACGTGGGTCCCTTGCTCACTTTGCCACTGGATTCAAGATTGCCTGGCTGATGATGGCTGTAAGCCAGAAACTGGTCCCAGGATGCTTGTTTCCGGTCCAGGGAAGCATGACTTGGCAGTTCGAGCTGGACTGTTCCCATGAGGCACAGGGTCAGACTGATTTGCATATGGCCATGTCTGAACTGGGGTGGCGGAGTGAGCTAAAGAATGATGATGGATTAAACCCAGATCAGTTGACTGGGGGTGAGTGCATTCAATGTTCAACACTCCGTCCATCATCCCCTTTGGTTTTGCTATGTTCGCCCTAAGTTGGCAGGGTATGCCCAGACGTGGGTCCCTTGCTCACTTTGCCACTGGATTCAAGATAGCCTGGCTGATGACGGCTGTAAGCCAGAAACCGGTCCCAGGATGCTTGTTTCCGGTCCAGGGAAGACATGACTTGGCAGTTCGGGCTGGACTGTTCCCATGAGGCACAGGGTCAGACTGATTTGCATATGGCCATGTCTGAACTGGGAGTGAGCGGAGTGAGCTAAAGAATGATGGTGGATTAAACCCAGATCAGTTGACTGGGGGTGAGTGCTTGCAATGTTCAACACTCCGTCCATCATCCCCTTTGGTTTTGCTATGTTCGCCCTAAGTTGGCAGGGTATGCCCAGACGTGGGTCCCTTGCTCACTTTGCCACTGGATTCAAGATAGCCTGGCTGATGATGGCTGTAAGCCAGAAACCTGTCCCAGGATGATTGTTTCCGGTCCAGGGAAGACATGACTTGGCAGTTCGGGCTGGACTGTTCCCATGAGGCACAGGGTCAGACTGATTTGCATATGGCCATGTCTGAACTGGGGTGGCGCAGTGAGCTAAAGAATGATGATGGATTAAACCCAGATCAGTTGACTGGGGGTGAGTGCTTGTAATGTTCAACACTCTGTCCATCATCCCCTTTGGTTTTGCTATGTTCGCCCTAAGTTGGCAGGGTATGCCCAGACGTGGGTCCCTTGCTCACTTTGCCACTGGATTCAAGATTGCCTGGCTGATGATGGCTGTAAGCCAGAAACTGGTCCCAGGATGCTTGTTTCCGGTCCAGGGAAGCATGACTTGGCAGTTCGAGCTGGACTGTTCCCATGAGGCACAGGGTCAGACTGATTTGCATATGGCCATGTCTGAACTGGGGTGGCGGAGTGAGCTAAAGAATGATGATGGATTAAACCCAGATCAGTTGACTGGGGGTGAGTGCTTGCAATGTTCAACACTCCGTCCATCATCCCCTTTGGTTTTGCTATGTTCGCCCTAAGTTGGCAGGGTATGCCCAGACGTGGGTCCCTTGCTCACTTTGCCACTGGATTCAAGATAGCCTGGCTGATGACGGCTGTAAGCCAGAAACCGGTCCCAGGATGCTTGTTTCCGGTCCAGGGAAGACATGACTTGGCAGTTCGGGCTGGACTGTTCCCATGAGGCACAGGGTCAGACTGATTTGCATATGGCCATGTCTGAACTGGGGTGGCGGAGTGAGCTAAAGAATGATGGTGGATTAAACCCAGATCAGTTGACTGGGGGTGAGTGCTTGCAATGTTCAACACTCCGTCCATCATCCCCTTTGGTTTTGCTATGTTCGCCCTAAGTTGGCAGGGTATGCCCAGACGTGGGTCCCTTGCTCACTTTGCCACTGGATTCAAGATAGCCTGGCTGATGATGGCTGTAAGCCAGAAACCGGTCCCAGGATGATTGTTTCCGGTCCAGGGAAGACATGACTTGGCAGTTCGGGCTGGACTGTTCCCATGAGGCACAGGGTCAGACTGATTTGCATATGGCCATGTCTGAACTGGGGTGGCGCAGTGAGCTAAAGAATGATGATGGATTAAACCCAGATCAGTTGACTGGGGGTGAGTGCTTGTAATGTTCAACACTCTGTCCATCATCCCCTTTGGTTTTGCTATGTTCGCCCTAAGTTGGCAGGGTATGCCCAGACGTGGGTCCCTTGCTCACTTTGCCACTGGATTCAAGATAGCCTGGCTGATGACGGCTGTAAGCCAGAAACCGGTCCCAGGATGCTTGTTTCCGGTCCAGGGAAGACATGAATTGGCAGTTCGGGCTGGACTGTTCCCATGAGGCACAGGGTCAGACTGATTTGCATATGGCCATGTCTGAACTGGGGTGGCGGAGTGAGCTAAAGAATGATGATGGATTAAACCCAGATCAGTTGACTGGGGGTGAGTGCTTGCAATGTTCAACACTCCGTCCATCATCCCCTTTGGTTTTGCTATGTTCGCCCTAAGTTGGCAGGGTATGCCCAGACGTGGGTCCCTTGCTCACTTTGCCACTGGATTCAAGATAGCTTGGCTGATGATGGCTGTAAGCCAGAAACCGGTCCCAGGATGCTTGTTTCCGGTCCAAGGAAGACATGAATTGGCAGTTCGGGCTGGACTGTTCCCATGAGGCAAAGGGTCAGACTGATTTGCATATGGCCATGTCTGAACTGGGGTGGCGGAGTGAGCTAAAGAATGATGATGGATTAAACCCAGATCAGTTGACTGGGGGTGAGTGCTTGCAATGTTCAACACTCCGCCCATCATCCTCTTTGGTTTTGCTATCTTTGCCCTAAGTTGGCAGGGTATGCCCAGACGTGGGTCCCTTGCTCACTTTGCCACTGGATTCAAGATAGCCTGGCTGATGACGGCTGTAAGCCAGAAACCGGTCCCAGGATGCTTGTTTCCGGTCCAGGGAAGACATGACTTGGCAGTTCGGGCTGGACTGTTCCCATGAGGCACAGGGTCAGACTGATTTGCATATGGCCATGTCTGAACTGGGAGTGGCGGAGTGAGCTAAAGAATGATGATGGATTAAACCCAGATCAGTTGACTGGGGGTGAGTGCTTGCAATGTTCAACACTCCGTCCATCATCCCCTTTGGTTTTGCTATGTTCGCCCTAAGTTGGCAGGGTATGCCCAGAAGTGGGTCCCTTGCTCACTTTGCCACTGGATTCAAGATAGCCTGGCTGATGACGGCTGTAAGCCAGAAACCAGTCCCAGGATGCTTGTTTCCGGTCCAGGGAAGACATGACTTGGCAGTTCGGGCTGGACTGTTCCCATGTGGCACAGGGTCAGACTGATTTGCGTATGGCCATGTCTGAACTGGGGTGGCGGAGTGAGCTAAAGAATGATGATGGATTAAACCCAGATCAGTTGACTGGGGGTGAGTGCTTGCAATGTTCAACACTCCGTCCATCATCCCCTTTGGTTTTGCTATGTTCGCCCTAAGTTGGCAGGGTATGCCCAGACGTGGGTCCCTTGCTCACTTTGCCACTGGATTCAAGATAGCCTGGCTGATGACGGCTGTAAGCCAGAAACCGGTCCCAGGATGCTTGTTTCCGGTCCATGGAAGACATGACTTGGCAGTTCGGGCTGGACTGTTCCCATGAGGCACAGGGTCAGACTGATTTGCATATGGCCATGTCTGAACTGGGGTGGCGGAGTGAACTAAAGAATGATGGTGGATTAAACCCAGATCAGTTGACTGGGGGTGAGTGCTTGCAATGTTCAACACTCCGTCCATCATCCCCTTTGGTTTTGCTATGTTCGCCCTAAGTTGGCAGGGTATGCCCAGACGTGGGTCCCTTGCTCACTTTGCCACTGGATTCAAGATAGCCTGGCTGATGATGGCTGTAAGCCAGAAACCGGTCCCAGGATGCTTGCTTCCGGTCCAGGGAAGACATGACTTGGCAGTTCGGGCTGGACTGTTCCCATGAGGCACAGGGTCAGACTGATTTGCATATGGCCATGTCTGAACTGGGGTGGTGGAGTGAACTAAAGAATGATGATGGATTAAACCCAGATCAGTTGACTGGGGGTGAATGCTTGTAATGTTCAACACTCCGTCCATCATCCCCTTTGGTTTTGCGATGTTCGCCCTAAGTTGGCAGGGTATGCCCAGACGTGGGTCCCTTGCTCACTTTGCCACTGGATTCAAGATAGCCTGGCTGATGACGGCTGTAAGCCAGAAACCGGTCCCAGGATGCTTGTTTCCGGTCCAGGGAAGACATGAATTGGCAGTTCGGGCTGGACTGTTCCCATGAGGCACAGGGTCAGACTGATTTGCATATGGCCATGTCTGAACTGGGGTGGCGGAGTGAGCTAAAGAATGATGATGGATTAAACCCAGATCAGTTGACTGGGGGTGAGTGCTTGCAATGTTCAACACTCCGTCCATCATCCCCTTTGGTTTTGCTATGTTCGCCCTAAGTTGGCAGGGTATGCCCAGACGTGGGTCCCTTGCTCACTTTGCCACTGGATTCAAGATAGCTTGGCTGATGATGGCTGTAAGCCAGAAACCGGTCCCAGGATGCTTGTTTCCGGTCCAAGGAAGACATGAATTGGCAGTTCGGGCTGGACTGTTCCCATGAGGCACAGGGTCAGACTGATTTGCATATGGCCATGTCTGAACTGGGGTGGCGGAGTGAGCTAAAGAATGATGATGGATTAAACCCAGATCAGTTGACTGGGGGTGAGTGCTTGCAATGTTCAACACTCCGCCCATCATCCCCTTTGGTTTTGCTATCTTTGCCCTAAGTTGGCAGGGTATGCCCAGACGTGGGTCCCTTGCTCACTTTGCCACTGGATTCAAGATAGCCTGGCTGATGACGGCTGTAAGCCAGAAACCGGTCCCAGGATGCTTGTTTCCGGTCCAGGGAAGACATGACTTGGCAGTTCGGGCTGGACTGTTCCCATGAGGCACAGGGTCAGACTGATTTGCATATGGCCATGTCTGAACTGGGAGTGGCGGAGTGAGCTAAAGAATGATGATGGATTAAACCCAGATCAGTTGACTGGGGGTGAGTGCTTGCAATGTTCAACACTCCGTCCATCATCCCCTTTGGTTTTGCTATGTTCGCCCCAAGTTGGCAGGGTATGCCCAGACGTGGGTCCCTTGCTCACTTTGCCACTGGATTCAAGATAGCCTGGCTGATGACGGCTGTAAGCCAGAAACCGTTCCCAGGATGCTTGTTTCCGGTCCAGGGAAGACATGACTTGGCAGTTCGGGCTGGACTGTTCCCATGTGGCACAGGGTCAGACTGATTTGCATATGGCCATGTCTGAACTGGGGTGGCGGAGTGAGCTAAAGAATGATGATGGATTAAACCCAGATCAGTTGACTGGGGGTGAGTGCTTGCAATGTTCAACACTCCGTCCATCATCCCCTTTGGTTTTGCTATGTTCGCCCTAAGTTGGCAGGGTATCCCCAGACGTGGGTCCCATGCTCACTTTGCCACTGGATTCAAGATAGCCTGGCTGATGACGGCTGTAAGCCAGAAACCGGTCCCAGGTTGCTTGTTTCCGGTCCAGGGAAGACATGACTTGGCAGTTCGGGCTGGACTGTTCCCATGAGGCACAGGGTCAGACTGATTTGCATATGGCCATGTCTGAACTGGGAGTGGCGGAGTGAGCTAAAGAATGATGATGGATTAAACCCAGATCAGTTGACTGGGGGTGAGTGCTTGCAATGTTCAACACTCCGTCCATCATCCCCTTTGGTTTTGCTATGTTCGCCCTAAGTTGGCAGGGTATGCCCAGACGTGGGTCCCTTGCTCACTTTGCCACTGGATTCAAGATAGCCTGGCTGATGACGGCTGTAAGCCAGAAACCGGTCCCAGGATGCTTGTTTCCGGTCCAGGGAAGACATGACTTGGCAGTTCGGGCTGGACTGTTCCCATGAGGCACAGGGTCAGACTGATTTGCATATGGCCATGTCTGAACTGGGGTGGCGGAGTGAGCTAAAGAATGATGATGGATTAAACCCAGATCAGTTGACTGGGGGTGAGTGCTTGCAATGTTCAACACTCCGTCCATCATCCCCTTTGGTTTTGCTATGTTCGCTCTAAGTTGGCAGGGTATGCCCAGACGTGGGTCCCTTGCTCACTTTGCCACTGGATTCAAGCTAGCCTGGCTGATGACGGCTGTAAGCCAGAAACCGGTCCCAGGATGCTTGTTTCCGGTCCAGGGAAGACATGACTTGGCAGTTCGGGCTGGACTGTTCCCATGAGGCACAGGGTCAGACTGATTTGCATATGGCCATGTCTGAACTGGGAGTGGCGGAGTGAGCTAAAGAATGATGATGGATTAAACCCAGATCAGTTGACTGGGGGTGAGTGCTTGCAATGTTCAACACTCTGTCCATCATCCCCTTTGGTTTTGCTATGTTCGCCCTAAGTTGGCAGGGTATGCCCAGACGTGGGTCCCTTGCTCACTTTGCCACTGGATTCAAGATAGCCTGGCTGATGACGGCTGTAAGCCAGAAACCGGTCCCAGGATGCTTGTTTCCGGTCCAGGGAAGACATGACTTGGCAGTTCGGGCTGGACTGTTCCCATGAGGCACAGGGTCAGACTGATTTGCATATGGCCATGTCTGAACTGGGGTGGCGGAGTGAGCTAAAGAATGATGATGGATTAAACCCAGATCAGTTGACTGAGGGTGAGTGCTTGCAATGTTCAACACTCCATCCATCATCCCCTTTGGTTTTGCTATGTTCGCCCTAAGTTGGCAGGGTATGCCCAGACGTGGGTCCCTTGCTCACTTTGCCACTGGATTCAAGCTAGCCTGGCTGATGACGGCTGTAAGCCAGAAACCGGTCCCAGGATGCTTGTTTCCGGTCCAGGGAAGACATGACTTGGCAGTTCGGGCTGGACTGTTCCCATGAGGCACAGGGTCAGACTGATTTGCATATGGCCATGTCTGAACTGGGGTGGCGGAGTGAGCTAAAGAATGATGATGGATTAAACCCAGATCAGTTGACTGGGGGTGAGTGCTTGCAATGTTCAACACTCCGTCCATCATCCCCTTTGGTTTTGCTAGGTAATTATTATAGACATGTGTTAAGTTTTCCATTTGATGATCTTTTAATTTGTTTATTGCAGGAGATTTAGCATATCCGTGTCAAAAATGACTTTCTACACCTGTAAGGAAAGCCCTGTTATAATTTGAAACACATGTCCATATCAGAGCACTTGTGGACCCTACATGTGGCCTCCAAAAGGCCCTCTTCAAATGTCTTGATAAGACCAAAGGTGCTTTAATGTACTCTTCTGCCAAGGTCTGTAAAATTGTGACGTTCTAATGTGTGCTGCACAACATTGCCGTATGAGAATAAGTACCAGGAACATCCCTAAGGTTATACGGATGTTGGTCGACAGCATGAAAGCCGTGATGATGAAGACGACTGTGACGTCAGACATGATTTGACGGAATACATCTTTGACTAATGGTAAATTCATCCATGTTGAGTGTTATTGTTGATATTAATTCAATTAGAACACTAATTTACCAAAATGTCGTACTGAGACATGTACACCATGACCGTATGTATCTTGATGTACTTTTAAACAGTATTCAGAATTACGATTCATGATGTATTGTAGATTTCATGTCAAAAGTTAAACTGTTCTGTCTACCCTCTTGGTTCCGATGGTCTAGACTAATTGGATTATTGGCACTGTTCTGGTGTTCCGGAACTGTTCGAGAGCAAAGGGTGTGGGTATCAATAGGACAAATCTATTGTGATGAATTTGGTTTTGAGCAAATGCTTTGTGGTGCTTGTAGTTTGGTGAGGATTATCGTGGTGTCATAGATTATAGTGTGTGAAAAACCTTTCGGTTATGCGATTTTGATTTGCGGGCTAATAGGAGTCTGCGGGGCATATTAGCAAGACCCACGTTAAAATTATCGCCGTTTTAGCGGCAGGAAACTGCCGCTAAAGCGGCGATAATGGGCTTGCTAATATGCGTTATGGAATTCCAATAGAAGCCCAGGTTAGATGTCCTGCACATCTAACCTGGGCTTCTATTGAATTCTATAACGCATATTAGCAAGCCTATTATCGCCGCTTTAGCGGCAGTTTCCTGCCGCTAAAACGGCGATAATTTTAACGTGGCTCTTGCTAATATGCCCCTTAGTTATTGTGATTTTGATGATTTTGTCATATGTTTGAGTTAGATGGTTGTAGCTCATTATTAAGGGTGGGCATAACTCATCTTATTCCATGTAGTGCGGCCATGGAGAATTAAAAAAAATCATGCAAGATTATGCAGAATTATGCGCAAAGAGTAATTCTGCATTTAGACCCATTTTCTTAGAGCAAAAATGCCACCTCCCATCCAAAATGGACACCAGGATGCATTTTACGCCAAGAAAATAGTGCTAAATGTAACAGAACATAAACAGCAACATGAGCAGCCAATCCCACTCTCTAAGTATGCTCTTATGGTAGTGTTTTTTCCCCACAAATTACTCCTAATTATGCGAGCTGGTGTAATCACCTTATTATCAGAAGTTCTGTATCAAAGAGTACTGCAGAACAATAAATATATGTTATATATGTTGCTGAACTTCTCCGTCAAGTGAAGGTGTCTATTGTCAGACACCACATTCACATCACGATAGGGAACTTTCTTGAATTAATAAACATTTAGTTGAATGTGTTCTAATATAGATTGGTGATTGTTTATTCTTTGATTCACAGGAATAGACGTGGTGATCAAAGGCGGGTTTCCACAGGTCAAAAACTTGCCTCAGTGTGATTGACAGTGCAAGAAAGGTACATCTCTTTACCTACAGTGAGATTGTTTCCCTCCCTTTCTTTATTTAGGTTGAGCAGAAAAGATATTCTTTATTTTGCTGTTTGTTTGATTATTGCTTTGCAGATCTGAAAGCATTTCATCTTAGTGAGCCGCACTGCGATTGTTGAATGATCACAGTGAGGCGTGCTATTATAGGTTAATTGTTGTTGTGTATCACACTGTAATTGGTTGGGATTCATCGTAACTACACTGTGATTGGTTGATTATCGTTATTTATACCATGTGTTTTGTGTAGTCAGATCAATCCAAAATGGCGCTACATTGAAAAAGTCAAAATTTCCTGTTATCAAGGAAGAGAAAATAATACCTTTGGAAAATTCTCCTGCATATCAAATTATATTAAATTCAGGACTCCATACCTATATGTGGTTAAAAGATTGGAACAAGGTCACATCTGATGACAAAAGCATACAATTTCCTTTAGAGGATAACTTTAGTGTGAGATAGCTTGAGTATTTGATTTGAGACATGTGATGTATGAGAGAAAATTTCAATCTAGACCAGTACAAATTTGGGAGTGGCAGCATTTCCTGCAGTTGTCAATGAGTCAAATAAAAAGAAAGATGATAATAAAAATGATGGGAATAAAAATGAGGAAAAAAAAGAAAAGAGAAATAAGGTGAATAATTCAGATGAGGCTTATTAGACTCCAGACTTCGTCCAGATAATGATGTTTCAAAGACACTCAGACCATCTATTCAGTCTATGGCTGCAGAAGAGCCGAGAGTGAGTATTCATTCATAAGGAGTGACAACTGCCCCTGTGAGTGAAGCAGGACTGTCAGATACCCTTTCAGAGGGCCACAAACGAATGGGCCAAATCTTGGTGGTTGAGATCTTTTATTCCTGATTTCTCAGAGTCCGGCCTACTATGGGCTCTGAACCACGGAGCCAAGTACCCCTTACTCACTTGACTCTCAGTGGTAGCACAGGTCAAGCAGTCCAAGGATTCTCGGGGAGGAAGTAAGTGTAAGGTGAACCCAGGCTCAAAACTCACAGTACATTCAGCACCCTCAATAAATGAATGCCATTCAAATACTCACTTTTTGGGAAAAGTTGTATTTAGACATACACACAAAGTGAAATACAGTACATTGTAAATATTAATACACTCTTCATAAGGGCTGTATTCTAGCACTGTCCACGTAAGCACCAGCATCCCACTCTTCCAACTATGGACTGGGGTTATTCCCCATTTACTTAAAGCAAAATGCATGTTAGGCCCACTACAGAATACGATCTTAGAAGTTTCACAATGGTTATTCAAAGTCAAAAGTGTCCCATCGCCTTCAGGGCAAATGTTCCACTCAAGGGCTCTGCAACTCAAGGTGCAGTCTTACATCCTCTCGCTGGAAATGAACTGGAAGGCCTGGGAGTGTTCAGCCGTCCTGGGTTGTAATCAACTTCGGCTGGTGCAGGGAATGACCAGTACTCTCGTAGTGGTTGGCACGGGGTCTTGACCTCCACAACGGTCCTCTGCTGTCAAGTCAAGTATGGTCTATCTCTGATGGCAGACCTGGTGTTGCTACTCAAGTTCTGATGACAAAGTAGCAGCTTTGAGTTGACAGTAGCACACTGTTCTCGGGTAATTGCCCTTGGCTTCCTCTGCGGCCTCCACCTGGCAAATGGGGGTCATGCTTCGCACACTCAAGGGGGTGTCCCTCTTTGGATCGCAATACTGCACATGGCGTTTGCCATATCTTTACCACAGCACCGCACTAAGGCAATGGCGCTTAAGATTCGCTGTGGCCCCCACCTGGCATAAGGGGGAAGCGAGCCTCAAACTTAAGGAGGCATCCCTCTTGGGGTCACGGTACTGCACAGGGTGATGGCCCCATCTTCAACATAACACTGCACCAAGGCAACAACACTTAAGCTCTCCCGCAGCCCCCACTTTGCATACATGGGATGCCAGCCACGCATTTAAGGTGGCGACCCTCTTTGAGTCACAACACTACACAGAGCGGCAGTCTAACTGCACCACAGCACTGCACCATGGCAACAGCCCTTAAGCTCCACCTCTTCTCTCACCTGGCATATGTGGGTCGCGTTCAATGCACGTGGGCGGCCAGCCCGATCGATGAAGTGATCCAATCTTGTTCTTGGCCCCACTTGGCATACAGAGGCTCGTCACCTCAGCACACGGGTACCTAACCCGATAGGTGCGCTGGTTCCGATGGATCAGAATCTCACTTTTCACTACCGAGGATCCATTCAGCAGGATCACCACTGGACCTTGATCCCTCAAGGCCGTCGCATTCGCCTCGCAGGGTTCACTGCTGTTGCATCAGGCAGAAGCTAATGCTCCCGGCTCCAGGCAAGTGTCTTGATTCTCCGGGTTGGTGTCCCCTCACCCTGCATGGGAGACGGGCAGACTCTCAGACCCCAGACCCCAGTCCTGATCACAACTGGCAGACCTTGTGCTGAACTCCTACAGCCACGCCTATGCACAGAAGTATCTCCAAACCAGATAGCCCCAAATCTAGGCCATAGATATGAGTGAGTAAAGGATCGCACCTGGATGTCAGCCTCAGTGATATGTGTATCAAAGGGTTGGAAAAGACCCCCAGTCCTATTCTTTATGATTCCCTTATCAGCCCCATCTCCTTCCGGAGATGTGACCAGGCCCCTTTGACCATTAACTTTTCTTTAGAATCAAAGAGCCCCCTTTGAAGTGCACAAAAGAGCCTGGCTCTTCCTTCCTCCAGTGTGTGTCCCACCCAGCTCTTAGGAATGCAACAATCCACAAATCAGTCAGGTGGGCCCCACTACCTCTATAAACTATGCTCCTCCGTTGACTCCCATGTACCGTACCACTTTACAGGCATGCATACAACCCAGCATGCACACGCAACTGCGTGCTGACTCTCCTGTGCTCCATCCCTTCACCAGCACACATACATCTCAGCGTGCACATGCAGTCACACGCCTGCTCAGCTCCACGTACAATCCAATGCAGGCCAAGGTTGATTTACACCCACAGCAACGGAATGCGAGTGGGCTAGGAGGCACCACCCCAGGGACACTGGTAAGAAGGCCCGTTAACTCCACTGGTTACTATTACTTGAAAGCCCTGCATGCTGCCACCACTGTGCTTGTGTGGCTTAACTCCTGGTGAAGGTGGTGGTAGAGCACTGCGTGGTAAAGTTACAAATACTTGCCTGACAGGTACTTATCTGCGTGGTAAAAACTGCGTGGTAAGGATCATGCGGGGGGGAGGATATGTGGTAAAGGCTGCCACCTCTCCCCCCACTCCCTGAGTACTGAAAAGAGCTGCTAATGGCGGATTGGGCGCTAAACAGGGGCGTAAGTACCATTGGTACAGCAGGTGCAGTGGCACTGGGGTTCAGAGCCCTGAGGGACCACTGAACCCTGATAACTGTTGTATCGACTACCCCAACAGCAGTCTCAGAGGGCATTTTGTGCTTGCACCAGGGCCTGTGACATTCTTGCTACGCTAATGGCACTATAGAAGGGTCAATTAACTATGAAAACAGAAGTGTGCTCGAAGGACGGGTAAAAATAAGTTATTCACATTATTTCAGGTCTTACAGTAATATGGCCCTGTTTGCACTCGCTGGGGACAATAAGCTGCCCCCACCTGTTCCCCCAATTGTCTCTGGTGCGGAAGCGCCTCGAAGTCCCCTCTCTGCCCACCTGAAGCGCTGACGGGGCGGTGAGAGAAGCCGAGTCTGAGTTTGCATCCGAGAGATACATTATCAGCCGCTGCAGACGGATCAATACCTCTGATCGGATCACTGTCTCTGCTTCACAGCCAGAGCCCGCGCGCATTCAGGGAAATGTAGCGTTTAGAGTGAGAAGGGGCCGAGCAGCGCTGGCTCTCGCAGGCAGGGCCGGCATTAGAGCTCGTCTTCCCGTGTTTAATTGCTGCAGGGGGCCCCAGGGGGCCTGGGAAGTGAATATTGTAGCAGCGGGGGGTAACCTTTGATAGCCGATGAAAGGGATCAAAGCCCGAGCTGAGTCAAACTCTTTCAGTCTTAGAATAAGCCAGGCAAATGGAGGTGATTAATGCCGGTAAGACGCGTCTGTGAGTTGCACGCGCACTGCTGACATCTGCTGTGATCTGCAGGTCACAGGAGAGAATCCTGCAAACACTATCCATCCTCTCAGCCTTCCGAGAAGCAGCGCCTCTTATGTGCAATGCTTAAAACCGGCAGGAACGCAGGACAGAGTGGTGCGTAAAAGACGAACCTCTACCCTGCTGTTGTGGTGGCCCCAAGGTCAGGGTACCCCTGACCCTGCACCAGCTCGAACAGCTACGAACCCGCGGATTCACTGTGATTCTGAGCTACAGTTTATGCCACGAGTCCAGGCAGTTGTCAGACCCACCGGCAGCTTCCATTCTCCCCAAAATCCTCCGACCTCTCCTGAGTGATCCTTGGGACCAGTTCACGAGAGCCATTGACATGGCAGGACTGGGCTACTGAATCATCTGCACAGGCCTACTCTAGAAAACCATCCCCGGCCTTCAAGGCGCAGGTCCAGGAAGCAAAAGTGTGACAAAACTATAGAAGCGGTGTCACCCTGAAGCTGCCTTGGGCGCCCTGCAGGGACATCCTACGGATTTTGGGGCCCTTGGGCCAAACATATTTTGGGGGCCCCTGTTAGGAACAGCTTTGAATTTATGATCCGATTTCAGCTCTTTCATGCCCTCTTTGGCCAGGTCACTGACAGTGCACAGGCACTCTCTCCAAATTCTAAATATATTTACATCTAATATTCGGGGATGATGGTCTGTGTTTTCAATATTGTGACACAGCAGCAGCTCACTAATATTACTGCAAATAATCTCTGCGACACCATCCCATTTCTCATATGTGAGGTCCTGTTTTGATCTCAAAAACTTTTTTATGGGTGATGCATGAAAGCTAAGCACATCTCTCTGCAAAATATCTTAAATAGACTCTTCTCACACATCCTCCACATTAAAAATATATTAAAGGAAAACGGTATTTAAAACAATCTGTGTAAGAATCATTCAAGCTCCTCAGGGAAAGATTCTCTACAGAACAGAGCTGGCTCTATGGGGGGGGGGTGGGGGGGAGGCGGCCTGAAAGGCTGTGGCGCTTAGCTTTAGCCCACTTTGCCCATGCCTTAAAACGTCTCTGGTGCCCTGCACTGACCGCCACTAGAAGTGAGCATCACACCCCGAGCCCTGCACACTGCATGCAAAGCTTACTGGGTTGGGGCCAGATCATGAGACCAGCGTCCAGCAGGATCCAGGAGATGGAGGGATGGGGTCCCATCCGGCCACTGAGAGGGAACTTTGGGCATACAGGGTTAAAAAATGAGGGATGCCCTGAAGCCCTCCCTGAGGCCTTGAGCCTAGCTATCAACGAGTCAGGAATGCCTTACAGACAGTACCACCCAGGCTCGCCTCCTCGTGTTTAAAGGGACCACCCAGAGTAGCGGGAAACACCTCTCTTTTCTCAGACCTGTACTTATTAATAACTAACAAGAGGCGGTCTAGAATGTTGCTTTGTCTCATGACGTCACCTGGGGTTTTGAGGGGTAACGTGACTAGTGCTGGAAAGTAGGGGGATCCCACAGATCCCGGTTTCAGTAGCTATTTCTGGTCTGTATTGGGGATCTGGCCGCCCCAGGGAAACATGCTGAATTTGTCCTGGTGCCACTTTCCGCCATCAGGGTATGATTCAGCAGCAAACCTGCTGAGTCCAAAACAGAAGCCTCATTAAAGGCCCTCTGCCCTCCTTTTGTTGAAGTATTATCCTGGCTGGGAGCCATCTGGAGCCTAACACCTGGACGCCGGTGCAATGGAAGGAAAAAAGGCTCACAGTTTGTTATCACTTCACTTTAAAGCATTATAAAGTACTTGGAGGAAGGATCTCAACTTTGTTCAACTCTCTATATAAGAGATGTGTTTGCACTGAAAGGATGCAAGATTTATCTGTCTGTATGAGTAATTACACAAACATTGATTTAAATGGCACCTACTAATTATTTTTAGTTAATTCATTTATAGCGCTACTCATCCCAATATAGGGTATCAAAACGCTTTACATCACCCATAGAGGAACAATAAATCAAACAAGTGTGTAAATCAATATACAGGAAATGTTACATAAGACAATGAGGGTTATAACTTATAAGGTGTAGGAATCACATATCATCAATACTTGTAGACATTTCATGTTAAGAGTGAATGGTCAGGAGAAACACAAAATCAGGATATAACATGTAAGGCATTGATTGTGGTTGTCTGTACTAACAAGACTTTGTTACTTCAATCAATCAATCAATCAATCGGGGGTCTCAAGGCGCTGGGGGGTGGGGGAGGATTAGCAGCTCCCTTCAGTCAAAGAGCCAGGTCTTGAGTGTCTTCCTGAAGATGTTCAGGGAGGGGGCGCATCTGATGTCGATCGGGAGCTCGTTCCAGGTCTTGGCCGCGATGTAGGAGAAAGCTCTTCCCCCTGTTCTGGCTCTGCGGATCCACGGGATTTCGGTGAGGGCGAGGTCGGCGGATCGGAGGTTTCGCTTGGGTGCGTGGAAGGAGATTCTCTTGTTGAGGTATTGGGGTCCTATGTTGTGAAGGCATTTGTAGGCGTGGGTGAGTATCTTGAAGGTGATTCTCTTTTCTATGGGGAGCCAGTGGAGGTTCTGCAGGTGTTGGGTGATGCGCTCGTGTCGAGGGATGCCGAGGACGAGTCTGGCTGCGGTGTTCTGTATGGTCTGGAGTTTGCGGAGCAGAGACTTGTTGATCCCGGCGTAGAGGGCGTTTCTGTAGTGCAGTCTGCTGGTGATGAGTGCGTGGGTGACAGTCTTCCTTGATTCGGGGGGATCCATTTGAAGGTCTTTCGGAGGATGCAGAGGGTGTTGAAGCAGCTGGAAGCGACGGCGTTGATCTGTCGGGTCATGGAGAGGGAGGAGTCGAGTACGATGCCTAGGTTATGGGCGTGGTCCGTGGGGGTGGGAGGGCTGCCGAGGGCAGTGGGCCACCAGGAGTTGTCCCATGCAGAGGGGGAGGGTCCGAGCACGAGGACCTCTGTCTTCTCCGAGTTGAGCTTCAGGCAGCTGCTGCTCATCCAGGATGTAGCGTCCTTCATTCCTTCCTGGAAGTTGAGCCTGGTGGTGATGGGGTCCTTCCCAAAGGAACCCTGCTTTGCAATCTTAGAATAACAACAGATTGAGAAAAAAAACAATAAGGATCTAAGCACACAATTTACAGTTTGCATGCAGCTCCTTGATGTCGACAAATAGACTACTGTGCTCTATTAGAAGGCTTGTAACTTATGACCTGGAAATAATAAAACAATTTCAGCAACGAAAGCAATAGCCCACTTACCTAGCTAAATAAAATACCCATCATTTTTATTTATTAATTTTTATATACCGTGAACAAGACCCTAGTGGGTATCAGAGTGCTTTACATGAAGGAGTAGGAAAGACATAGATGTGAGATCAAGAACCAATCACATATAAGAGCGAGAAACAGGCATCTAGGGCCTCATTTCGATGTTGGGTGTTATTCCTACCGCCCGACACCGACTCGGTCCTGGGACCGACCGACACCCGGTCAGTGTCCCGAGTCTCCCGACCAACCCATTACAATGCGACCGAACATTGTTCAGTCGCATTGCACTTTTCTCAATGGGAACCAGCCAAAACACAAGATCCCTTTGAGAAAAGGGAGGTGCAGTTCATCCCTTCATCCCGTGGCAAGCACCTCAAGGTGCCTGGCATGGGGTGCAGGGATCAGCAGGGGGCACCATAGGTGCCCCCTCGGCTTCCAACCGGAGGCTGTGCACCCAAGGGGGCCCTGCTGGGGGCCCGAAAGTTGAGTTCTGAAAGCCTTTCCATGTCAGAAAGGCTGGTACGGAAAGGCTGCAGAAACCCGACATTGTAATCTCAAGGGCGGAAATGCCCGCCCTTGAGATGACAGGCCAGATTCCGACTGGTCAACGGGCTCTCTGAGCCCGTCGAAAGCCAGCCAGAATGACCAACAGGTTTAGTTCATGACCACCTCCATCAAAATGAGGTGGTCGTAAAGTAAATTGACCGGCCCATTAAGATGTGGCCGTAAAGGCTCTGACCGATGGTTGGAGCCTTTTACGGCCGCATCGTAATCGGCCACTAATGATAAAGAAATAAATACGCTTTACCACCAAAGGGAGTCTGAAAAGTAGTAGTCAGCATCAGCAGATGAATAACAGGCAGATATAGAATCAATAAACGAACAATGTACTCCTAGGGCAAAAACTTGTTCATCAAAATGTTTTCACTTCTTTTTTGAAGGTGGCAGTCGATGAAATCAAGCGTACATCCGGAGGCAGAGTTCCAAATCTTCGGGGCGATACCCGAGAAGGCTCTATTGCTTGCTTTCTTTTTACGGAAAAGTAGTGGTTTCAAGAGCAGAGTGCTAGCACTTCGCGATGATCAATGTCCACCCGATAGTTCAAGCTTTTGTGCCAAACACCTGGGGATATTGAGATGCAGGGCTTTATGAGTCAGGCACGCAATCTTTAGTTGAATTCTTGCCTAATAAAGGAGCCAGTTCAGGGATATTAGATCCAGGGAGATGTGCTCATTTCTTTTAGATCCGGTGACAAGTCTGGCAGCAGAGTTACGGGAGGCCCTTAGAAGGGCCAGCTTGTATCTAGGCAAGCCAGATAGTGTGGCACTTCTGCAATCCAGCCTGGGTAACACAAGAGCTTGGACCGCAAATTTAAGGTCGTCCTGTGGGAGAAAGGGTTTTAGTTTCCTTAGCAACCTCATTTGATAGTTTGCTTCTTTGGTAGCAGAATTGATGTGTTCCTGCATATTCAGGTATTTGTCTAGTGTAATTCCCAGAGATCTAGCAGAGTCTATAATGTGAGGAGAACAGTTGAGGGCGGTTAGATGCTTCATCCAGAGGTCGATTTTGATTATGTTGTTTGGAGGAGTAATGAGGAGGAATTCCGATTTGGCAGCGTTGAGCTTGAGATGGTTGCCAGTGAGCTAATGCTGAGTGTTTTGCAAAGTAGTGTTGAGGGAGATAATGTCTTCTTGGTAGGAGATTTTCAGATACAATTGGGTGTTATCTGCATACATGTGATAATGAATGCTAGCAGCTTTCAAGGAGTCTGCAAGAGGTTCCAAGAAAGGTTGATGAGAATGGGTGAGAGAGCCCCCATGGGTGACCACGGAGGGGTGAGAAAGGGATTAATTAACCTTGAACCTTTGGGTTCTACTGTGGAGAAATGAAGTAAACCACTGCAGCACAGGCCCTGATAATCCCATCCTCCATTTAAGTAGGTTCAGTAGACCATCGTGTTTAACAGTGTCAAATGCAGAAGATAAGTCAAGTAGTATAAGAAGACACGATTCATTTTGGTCCAGCATTTTTAATATGTCATCAACAATGTGAGTGAGTGCTGATTCCGTGCTGTGCCCTTGATGGAAGCTGGATTGGTGTTGGTCCAAGAGTTGGAAGCTATTTATGTGGTTGCAAAGTTGGATCTGGATGCATTTTTCCAGAAGCTTCGCCAGAGTGGGGATGCTAGAGATAGGGTGGAAGTTGTTAAGATCTGAGCAATCTGCAGTTAGCTTATTCAGAATGGGGGTTACCTGCCCTACTTTAAGGCAATCAGAGATAGTGCCTTGAGTAAGCGAAGCATTTACAATCTTAGACCATAAGGGGAGAATAGAGGATTTGATCTCCTTGAAGATAGCCGGAGATAAAGGGTTGATGAAATGATTAGATGGGTTCAAAAGCTAAAATAATGTTGTCAATGTCACTTTTATGGAGGGGTGTGAAAGTGTGCCAAGAGGCATTATTTTGGGGACCTGCCCAGGGTGACCAACCAGATCAGTGGTCAGAGAGGTCTACGGAAGGATGTGCGAAGCCAGAAGTAGTTGCCTCACTGAGTGTAGATAATTTTCAATGATTTCAGTTTTTCCCAGGAAGAAGGAAGCCAAGTCCTCACAGTTTAGGAGTGTGGTGGACCCATTGCCAAGCGGGTTTGGTATGTTGAGGGATTGTTGCTTGGCAATTTCAAAAAGCTTTTCGGGTCGATTTCTGGCTTGGTCTAGATGGGTTCTGAAGAAGTTGGCCTTTGCATGTTTGATTCTTCTGTTGTATGTGTTCCTCATTGATCTGAAGAGTTTTAGGTGCTCCAAAGAGAGTGAGGATCTCCCGGCTCTTTCTGCTAATCTCAGATTTTGTCTTTCCGAATTAAGGTTGTCATTGAACCACGACTTAGAGATTTTGGTGGCTATGATTTTAGTTGGGGGGGGTGGCGATTGAGTCAGGGACATTCAAGATGGCGGTATTGTAGAAGTCTGTGTGATCATGAACATCTACCATATCTGTTTGAGGAGACAGGACATGGTTACAGAGGGTAGATAGATCATTAGAGTTTATGTTTCGAAGACTCCTTTTCCATTGTTTTGTTTTCTTCAGTTGAGCTCTCTTCGGGATCACAGCTACATTGATGAGGAAAGTGATACAGTAGTGGTCTGTCCAGTCACTGGGGATATGGACTCCAATGTGGTGTTGCCCATTTTACCAATGATAAGGTTCAATGTCTCACCCTTGATGTGAGTAGAGCTGTCACAGATTTGGGTCAACTCGTGGTTTGACAGAAAGAATTTGAGGCTGTTCACTGCTTGATGATTCAGGTCATTCCAGTGGAGGTTAAAATCCCCAAGGAAGATCTGGGACACTTGAGGGTCATCGTTGGTTGAGATGACTTCCATGATTTGTTCAATGAAAGGCAAATTATCACCAGGAGGGTGGTAGAACGCGTGCAGTTTACAGATGAGACTATTGTTGCTAGCGATGTTGATTCTAGGATATTCACAAGCGGGCAGCGCAGCAGTTTCTGACTGGATCACAGAGAGGGTGTTCTGGTAAATTCAGGCTACTCCCCCACCAGGATTCTTAGTTCTATCTAGTCAAATGATGCCTTGACTAAGGGGGACTAGTAGGCCTAAAATAGGAGAAGATGAGTTGTTTAACCATGTTTCCGTGAGGATAACGATATCAAACTCATGTGTGAGGATGAGATCATAAATATCAGATGCATGTTTAACAGCCGCTCTACAGTTGAGAAGCATCCATTTCAGTTGGCTATTGGTGTGGACAGTGGCAGCCCAAGAGATGTTAATATGCTTGAGGTTGTCGTTTACAGCTCTGTGGCTGTAGCTAGTTTCTCTATAAGGGTTAGCCTGGATGGTTTGAATTTGACCCTAAGAGGCCATATTGATATCTTTCGAGTGGGGGTAAGAGAGGAGGAGGTCGTGGATGTCACTGTCAGATAGACCATCATTCAGTCTCCTAGCCGTGAGGAGGTGTTGGGGAAGGGTATAATTTTCGAGCTAAAATGAGGAGAGTGATGGTCTTGTGAAGGCAGTGTGACTATTTGGGAGACTGTCCGATTAAGCATGGCACTCATGGGCCTATGAGTGAGCAACAATTCTGTGGTGATGGATGTCAGTCTCTGGAGTTTATCCTTGAGCTGGAGCAGGCTAAGTGAAATCTCGTCGAGGCGTGATTCCCAAGAGGCGCGGTGACAGGTTGTCATGGGTTGGGGGGTGAAGGCTGATTGAGGGGGAGGCTAAATGAGAGGCCAATTTGAGAGAAAAAGCCATTATCGAAGGCCTGGAGTAATTGTAGGTTAGGGAGGTAACACGGGGGACTGACTGAGTGAAGATGGGGGTAGTGGGAGGGGGAGTCAGGGGGGAATTATGTGCTGAGGGGGAGACCTGGGAGGCGTGAGGTTAGTCATGTTAGGGGCTATAGAATATAGATGTTACACAATGTGCTTTGCAGCAGGTACATTCACCTTCTGTGCTACTGTATGAGTTAAAACTGTGATTGGACAAAACACAGAACTCTCTTGGAACTGCATCAAGAACGTGAGTTATCTTACCACTAATATAATCCCCTCAAAATTGTTGGACACACAATGATCTCTGTAGCAGGTTTCTTAAGTCTGTAGGATATTTTAAAATGCAGCCCTTTGCCCTTTTGTGACCAATTAAGTCATCTAGAAGAGATTTACTGTCACATATGTCCTTTTTTCAACTTCTTTGCAGCAGACTAGTTTTAAAAATGCATATATAAGTTGACTGTGCGAATCTGCTTTTCAAGCTCTGCCCTTTGTGACTCCACCCCCTTTACTCTGCCACAACTTGACCACCCAATATATGGGTTCCCGTAGTAATTTTTTTCCAATTCCAGCACTGATTTTGACATCATTCACTGGATGCCCCCCTTGAGTATTGGAATCTTAGAACACTGGATATGGTATAGAGACAGAATATCGAGTTGGAAATGTCGACTTGCACTAATATCGAGTTGGAAATATCGAGACACAGAAATATCGACAGCAAGAATATCGTGGTCAAGAATATCGAGTTTAAGGTAAGAAATATCGTTTTTTTAAATATCGAAGTCTTTAATATCGTCTGCAAAAATATAGTTGTTAAAAATATCGTTTTTTTAGTTAGTGTTATGTATTTTAGTATGTATTTTAAATGTATGTGCTCTATTTTTTTGTTTAAGGGGCCGATTCCGATTCCGGCCGGAAAACGTACCGACCGACTCAGAGCCGGAATTAATTCCGACCGACACGTACCGGTGCAGCCCGACCCGCCAAGTACGATGAGAAGCGAGCAAAACCCGACCGACTCGTACGGAACACAAGCCGAAGGACCGAGCCGCGCGGAAAACAGCAATCCGGCCGGAAAAACACGCGATTTGAACCGACCGACTCGCACCCGGAACAATACCGAACGAGATGTACCCGCGGACTCCCACCCGCCAAGTACGATGCAAGGCGTGGAAAACACGACCGAGTTGCACGGAGGACAAGCCGTACGACCGACACGCATACAAAACTGCGAGCCGAAGCAACACAAAACACCGTGACCGACGCGTACGCAGCATAGAAAACAGCACAAACACAGCGTGAAAGAAACGGACGAGCCCGTACGAGACAACTGCAGGGTCCGACTCGGTCACAAGAACGTCTCCTACATGCACGAAAAGTACAAAGGGAAAATACACAAAAAAAGGCCAAACAAGCAATTACAAAGCCAATAAATACTGGGGGGAGGGGCAGGGAACAAAGACACACCCACAACTCCACCCATATAAAGGACACAAATCCCTACCATGATCCTTTGCAAATTCAAATTACCTGCCAGCACTCAACAGACAGCAACCACACACCCACAGCTCATCCATCACACAAGCCACACACCATCAGCACCACAACAAATAGAAACCTCACATACACCTAGCAAAACACACACTCACACACCTTCACCTGCACACCAACACACACATCACTCACCATCACCACCCATCACCATGCCCCCAAAGAAGAATCACAAGTTCCTAGATAGTGAATTGGAAGTCCTGGTAGATGAGATCCTCAGGGTAGAGCCACAGCTCCTTGGTCCACTGGTCCAACAGACACCCATGTCACAGAAAACAAAGATGTGGGAGAGGATCGTCGACATGGTGAACGCACAATCACCATGTTTGCACACAAAGACAGATATCCAGAACAGGTGGTATGACGTGCGCAGGAGGGTCAAGGAGCTGCTGAAGAAGGACTACATCTTGAGCCAATACACCAGCAGTGGCCCTCCTGCCAAGCCAGTATACCTCAGGCCCTGGGAGGAGAAGGTGCGGGACATCCTACCACCAGTGAGCGTCTATGGACTAGAAAACATCCCAGAGCCTGGTGAGTACACAACAAATGTACACAATATTCTGCGACTACACACACACATCACTGTCAAGGGGAGAGTCAAACCATGCACTCTTAGCAAATACACAGCAACCAGAACAGAATCATCCCAAAATGTGTATGTCACTCAGAGAAACACAACACATGCCATCACAACGTGACATTTAACTGTGTCATCACATGTACAAACACAACTACAACTACAGCTAGGCAGTGGCACAAATATAACTGACAAACACATCCAGACAAGTAGCCACCACTACAACACCAGCACACAGTGAAGCCCACTGAAAGAAAGGAAATATGTGTATGCTGGGCAAGTCAGTGTAGCCAATAGCATGATGGGAGTTGTAGGCACAGATAATGCTCACCCCCACAACTGTCCCATCAACACCACCCTGAACCATGCGCACATCACAGGGAGTGGAAAACAACTTACAAGATGGCTGACACTGACTACTGCTGTGGGGAGCACAAGGCCCTGCTGGCAACTGTGCACCAACCAACAGCAGGACACCACTGACTGACATCCTGAAAGACAACTTGCACTCCCTGCAATGGAAGCACGTTCCATGGTGGGATATCTGGCTGGGTGGGAAGGAGGACTCACAGCCCTGACCATAGTTACCAGCAGCGTTTCTCACACACACCCCTAACACAAACTCCACAAAACTCACCTGGGAGAATGCATTGCCCCACACTCCAATCAAATATCCCACAAAGAACCACAACCCTGGGTCATGCTGAGTGAAGCACAGGGACACACATGGGACTTGTAGCAAAACTAACCCCAGGATAACACTGTCAGCCATCTTGTCAGCACAGGCACACAACCCCACAGGGAAGCAGAGTCAAAGGGAAGGAAGCAAGGGCATGCTGGGAAGGGGGTGGAGGCAATAGCATGATGGGAGTGGTAGTCACAGCTCAACATCCCCCACCCACATGGCCCAGCAAGCTCACACTCAAGCAAGCACACCCCACAGAGAGTGGAAAGCCCCATCAAAGATGTCTGACACTGGTGCTCTGTTGTGGGGATCACAAGGCCATGCTGGGAACTGGCTACCAACCAACAGCAGGACACCACTATCAGCCATCTTGCCATTGCTCTCACACTCACACACAGTGAAGTCCACCCAAAAGCAAGTAAGTATGGGCATGCTGGGAAGTGGGGTGGAGGCAATAGCATGATGGGAGTGGTAGTCACAGCTCAACATCCCCCACCCACATGGCACAGCAAGCTCACACTCAAGCATGCACACCCCACAGAGAGTGGAAAGCCCCATCAAAGATGTCTGACACTGGTGCTCTGTTGTGGGGATCACAAGGCCATGCTGGGAACTGGCCACCAACCAACAGCAGGACACCACTGTCATCCATCTTGCCATTGCTCTCACACTCACACACAGTGAAGTCCACCCAAAAGCAAGTAAGTATGGGCATGCTGGGAAGTGGGGTGGAGGCAATAGCATGATGGGAGTGGTAGTCACAGCTCAACATCCCCCACCCACATGGCACAGCAAGCTCACACTCAAGCATGCACACCCCACAGAGAGTGGAAAGCCCCATCAAAGATGTCTGACACTAGTGCTCTGTTGTGGGGAGCACAAGGCCCTGCTGGCAACTGTGCAACAACCAACAGCAGGACACCACTGACTGACATCCTGAAAGACAACTTGCACTCCCTGCAATGGAAGCACGGTCCATGGTGGGATATCTGGCTGGGTGGGAAGGAGGACTCACAGCACTGACCATAATCACAAGCACCTCCCCTCACACACCCCCTCAACACATACTCCACAGAAGCCACCTGGCGGAATGCAATGCCTCACATCCTAACTCAAGGTCCCACAAAGAACCACCACCCTGGGTCATGCTGTGTGAAGCACAGGGACACTCCTGGGACATTTAGCCAAACAACTGCCCGGACAACACTCCAAGCCATCCTGTCAGTACAGGCAGCCCACCCCACAGGGAAGCAGAGTCAAAAGGAAGGAAGTATGGGCATGCTGGGAAGTGGGGTGGAGGCAATAGCATGATGGGAGTGGTAGGCACAGATATTGGTCACCCCCACAACTGTCCCATCAACACCACCCTGAACCATGCGCACATCACAGGGAGTGGAAAACAACTGACAAGATGGCTGACACTGGGCACTGCTGTGGGGAGCACAAGGCCCTGCTGGCAACTGTGCAACAACCAACAGCAGGACACCACTGCCAGCCATCTTGCCATTGCTCTCACACTCACACACACTGAAGTCCACCCAAAAGCAAGTAAGTATGGGCATGCTGGGAAGTGGGGTGGAGGCAATAGCATGATGGGAGTGGTAGGCACAGATATTGGTCACCCCCACAACTGTCCCATCAACACCACCCTGAACCATGCGCACATCACAGGGAGTGGAAAACAACTGACAAGATGGCTGACCCTAGCTACTGCTGTGGGGAGCACAAGGCCCTGCTGGCAACTGTGCACCAACCAACAGCAGGACACCACTGACTGACATCCTGAAAGACAACTTGCACTCCCTGCAATGGAAGCACGGTCCATGGTGGGATATCTGGCTGGGTGGGAAGGAGGACTCACAGCACTGACCATAGTCACAAGCACCTCCCCTCACACACCCCCTCAACACATACTCCACAGAAGCCACCTGGCGGAATGCAATGCCTCACTTCCCAACTCAAGGTCCCACAAAGAACCACCACCCTGGGTCATGCTGTGTGAAGCACAGGGACACTCCTGGGACATTTAGCCAAACAACTGCCTGGACAACACTCCCAGCCATCCTGTCAGCACAGGCAGCCCACCCCACAGGGAAGCAGAGTCAAAAGGAAGGAAGTATGGGCATGCTGGGAAGTGGGGTGGAGGCAATAGCATGATGGGAGTGGTAGGCACAGATATTGGTCACCCCCACAACTGTCCCATCAACACCACCCTGAACCATGCGCACATCACAGGGAGTGGAAAACAACTGACAAGATGGCTGACACTGGGCACTGCTGTGGGGAGCACAAGGCCCTGCTGGCAACTGTGCAACAACCAACAGCAGGACACCACTGCCAGCCATCTTGCCATTGCTCTCACACTCATACACACTGAAGTCCACCCAAAAGCAAGTAAGTATGGGCATGCTGGGAAGTGGGGTGGAGGCAATAGCATGATGGGAGTGGTAGGCACAGATATTGGTCACCCCACATCTGTCCCATCAACACCACCCTGAACCATGCGCACATCACAGGGAGTGGAAAACAACTGACAAGATGGCTGACACTAGCTACTGCTGTGGGGAGCACAAGGCCCTGCTGGCAACTGTGCACCAACCAACAGCAGGACACCACTGACTGACATCCTGAAAGACAACTTGCACTCCCTGCAATGGAAGCACGGTCCATGGTGGGATATCTGGCTGGGTGGGAAGGAGGACTCACAGCACTGACCATAGTCACAAGCACCTCCCCTCACACACCCCCTCAACACATACTCCACAGAAGCCACCTGGCGGAATGCAATGCCTCACATCCCAACTCAAGGTCCCACAAAGAACCACCACCCTGGGTCATGCTGTGTGAAGCACAGGGACACTCCTGGGACATTTAGCCAAACAACTGCCCGGACAACACTCCCAGCCATCCTGTCAGCACAGGCAGCCCACCCCACAGGGAAGCAGAGTCAAAAGGAAGGAAGTATGGGCATGCTGGGAAGTGGGGTGGAGGCAATAGCATGATGGGAGTGGTAGGCACAGATATTGGTCACCCCCACAACTGTCCCATCAACACCACCCTGAACCATGCGCACATCACAGGGAGTGGAAAACAACTGACAAGATGGCTGACACTGGGCACTGCTGTGGGGAGCACAAGGCCCTGCTGGCAACTGTGCAACAACCAACAGCAGGACACCACTGCCAGCCATCTTGCCATTGCTCTCACACTCACACACACTGAAGTCCACCCAAAAGCAAGTAAGTATGGGCATGCTGGGAAGTGGGGTGGAGGCAATAGCATGATGGGAGTGGAAGGCACAGATATTGGTCACCCCCACAACTGTCCCATCAACACCACCCTGAACCATGCGCACATCACAGGGAGTGGAAAACAACTGACAAGATGGCTGACACTGGCTACTGCTGTGGGGAGCACAAGGCCCTGCTGGCAACTGTGCACCAACCAACAGCAGGACACCACTGACTGACATCCTGAAAGACAACTTGCACTCCCTGCAATGGAAGCACGGTCCATGGTGGGATATCTGGCTGGGTGGGAAGGAGGAGCGGATGACAACCAAATACAACCAATGCAGACCATGTACACACCCCAACATTCACATAGAAATGCCCAAATAATGCAGGACAATGTGCTACACCAATATCAACCCCTGACTGTGACAACTTAGGACAATGCATTGTACAGGCCCGCATCCAGAGGCACAGTCACAACTGTCAGGTGTGTCAACCATTGATGCCTGCAGAAACATAACATACATTGTGTGTGTCTCCCAAAAACAGGTGATGATGGGCACACAGCAGCAGATGCTGAGGAGTCCTCGTCCCAGGCTCAAGAGGATACGGAGCTCACTGGTGTGGATCAGCCTCTGCCCTCCTCGGATGAAGAAGACTTAGCTGGCACCTCCGGAGCAAGTCATCATGCAGCACCAGCAGGACCACCAGCTGCACCCCCTGCACCCACCCCTCCAACGACTGTCAACACACATACCACCCCTGCCGACACGGACAGACCAAGGAGCAGCACCACCACCAGCACAGGGACCCTGGACCAACGTGGGGCCATGGACACCACCACCACCAACAACCCACAAGGTGGCCCAGGGTCACCTGTGCCTGCCACCTCAGGTACTGCACGTGTCGCCAGGGGTGGTGGGAGGGGTGGGAGACATAGGTCGCTGCTCACAGAGGGGTCTGGACTGCATGATGACCCACAACTGGCACGCATAGCCGATGCGTACCAGTCCAGCACCGGAGAGTTCAGCCAGGTAGTGGGGCTCCTCAGGGACATTAAACAGCAGCAGGCTGCCCATCATGCCCGCTTGGACTCACACATGTCCCGCGTGGAGTCCAAGTGGGACACACTGCAAGAGATGACGGCGGTGCATAGGGACATATTACAATGCCTCCGCCAGATGAGCAGCAACCAGTCAACACCTCCCTGTGTGCCCACAACATCTGGTGCTGAAACAACTGCAACTGCCAAAGGGAGGCAGGATGACTCTGGCGGAGAGTCCCCTGCACCGCAGCAGCCTGCACTTGAGGGTCCCCCCAAAGAAGAGGGGCCGTCCGAGGAGGGGCAAGTGAGAGGCCGATGGCCATGTGCAACCCCCAGGAAGCCAAAACCTGTTCTGGAGAATAACCTTTGTGCGCAAACTGTTCACCCTGTTGACTGCAACACAACTCTCCCACATGACATGGGGAGCTCAAGTTGGACCAATTTCTCTGATTACTGTGGACTTTACTCTGGACATTTCTACTACCAGGACTTCCAAATTATCTAGGAACTTTGGATCACAATGTACAGCACCCAACAACCTGTGCACTATACTCACACATGTATGTCAATAAACTCACTTATACACCATACTTGCCTCTGTTGTTATTCCTATGTTGTCTCAGAAGTTGCGATGATGATCGGGGAAATGACACTGTGCATGCTAACTGCTACAGCAAGTACAACACCGGCATGTGAGTCATGGCGACTTCACACATATGGGGGAGGCACACCACCAGGGCTACACAACACATACACACCATGGACATCTGACTCATCGCCTACACTGGTGTTGCCAGGAAATACGTAGCATTGCACAGACCCAACACCTATTCACAGTCTGTGTTAACTAGCCCACTGGTGCAGTAAGTAAATGTCAGTCAGATGTGTGACCACAGACAACGCACATCACAAAGTGAAGCACAGGTTTATAACACATTTGCAACATGTTGTAACCACCACAGATGCAAGGTAATCCCACCTGGCAGCGGGCACATAGTCAACAAGTGTAGAAGGAAGGAAGTCCATGGGTGTGGTGCACATCACCTGTAGGGACACAACAGCTACCACCCGGGAAGTCGAATCATGGTGTTGGGGATCACTGTTGACCAAACGACTCTGAAAGTACCCTGTGAAGGACAGAAATGACACACAGTCAAAAGTACTGAAGAACAGGACAGAACTGCAATACTCATGCACAATACATGTTACAAGATACCCACCCAGAACCAAGTTAGCATGTCAACACTGTTGGGGAGTACAGACTACCTGCAAGGACACATCGCTACACGCATACAGACATGTAGCCCATGGACACACTCAAACAGCACCAGAGCACCACCAACACATATCATGCAAACTCACATCATTGACATGCCATCTCTGGATACTCACATTCAGCTGAAGAAGTTGGTGATGAGCTGTGTGCGGACATCACCCTCAACATCATCATCATCATCACTGGCATCGTGGTCCAGGCCAGGATCCTCCACAGGTGGCGGACGTTGGTCATCGTCATCCAGGATGAGAGGCAACTCCTTCCGCACTGCCAGGTTGTGGAGCATGCAGCAGACGATGATAATCTTGCACACCTTTGCTGGGGCATATGGGAGGGACCCTCCTGTCTTTTCCAGGCAGTGGAAGCGGCTCTTCAGGAGACCAAATGTCCACTCAATCACTCTCCTGGTCCGACCATGTGCCTCATTGTAGCGCATCTGGGCTGGTGTCAAAGGGTTCCTGAGGGGCGTCAGCAACCACGGCATGTTGGGGTATCCGGAGTCACCTACATATAGACAATTGCACATTAGCAGAGTTGGAAAAGAGGGTGGAACACTACATAGCAGAACACACACAATGGTACAAAGTCAGTACACACCTACAAGCCAGGCACGCTGGTTCCGCATCTGTGCCATCATCCTCGGGATGCGACTACTCCTCATCACGTAGGCATCATGAGCAGAACCAGGGAAACGGGCACACACGTGTGTGATGCTCATATCTGCAAGACAGACCACCAGTGCATTGACCGAGTGGTAGTGTTTGCGGTTACTGCAGGCCTGCTCTTGGGCCTGTGGTGGTACCAACGCCACATGTGTCCTATCAATGTAGCCAATGACATGCGGGATCCTCCCCAGGGCATAGAAGTCACTCTTCACGCCAGTGAGTCGTTGGAGTCTAGGGAAATAGATGTACTGGTTCAGGTATATCAACATAGCCTCCAAAACATCCCGGAGCACACGGCTGAACATGGTCTGTGACATCCCACCAGCAGTCGCCAGAGTGTGTTGAAAGGTACCAGTGGCAAAGAAGTGTAGGGCTGCCATCACCTTCACCTTGGGGGTCAGCGCTGTAGGGTACGGACGGCCAGGTTGCAAATGTGGTGCCAAGCGCACTGCTAAATCCTCAATCAGCTGCCTGGTGAAGCGGTACCGTCGGATGCTGTCACGTTCCACCATCGTTGCCAGGTCAGGGAATGGTCTATGGACAGCTGGTGCCCTGCAGTGCATAGGTGAAGAAAGCAAGATTGTCAGTCACCCCACATATGTGGCATTGAACACACTCAACATCACATGATACATCATAATGAGGCACAAGTACATGATGTGTGCAGTTCCGTACGGATATGTATGGCACATACATGGCCAATATCTAACATCACAGTCCAACAAGTGGCATCAATAAGTCCCAGGTCGTGCCATTGGATACCATGAGGCCGTGTCCCAGTACCCATCTTCTGCTGCCAAATAACAAACAGTTACATGTGAGGACTGATGTGCCCCAGGCATCACAGCTCAACGACAGGTAGATTCCCAGGGACCCTGTATTGCCACATGGACACTGGCATGACATGGTGTATCATGTATACACCTCAGCAAAACAACCATGAGCCCCACAGGTAGTGGTCCGTGTTGCCTCGGCAGGACAGACATAGACGTCTGTGACACACACACGCACAACATCAAAGTCCATGCACAAACAACGTGGTTGTGGAGACTGCCTCCCATTGTGCACATGAAATCAGAGACATTGTAATCACAACATGCACACAGACTGTGGAGGACCATCAACATTGTGCCAATGGGTCACCCTGGGTTGAACATAACGTCCCACATGGGACTCAGGGGGTATGTGACATGACATACACATACACCACCGTGAACTGTGACCATGCCACATGCTCAGATATGAACAGTTGCACATCACAGTGGTCATGTACACGAAACACCAAGGATTCTGTCCCCATAAACACGTGCACAGCCTGGGGTGGCTGCCCCCAAGTGATACCCACAGAACAACATGTTCACCCCCATACACGGAATAGGTAATGCAGCCTTACATGCCCTAGGATACAGTTTGGACAGGCTGTGGTGTTGTAGGTGTGCCCCTCACTGCCTGGGAAGTATATGTGGCTGGCATATGTTCACCTGTGACAGGCATGGTGACATATGCCAGTGACTTGTACAGGGATGCGTTGGACAGCAAGGGACCGATCAGTGCGCACACATTGGCCATTGCATTCAATGTGCGCTGGTACGCTTTGTATTGGCAATACGCCTTGGACAGCAATGGACCGATCAGTGCGCACACATTGGCCATTGCATTCAATGTGCGCTGGTACGCGTTGTATTGGCAATACGCCTTGGACAGCAATGGACCGATCAGTGCGCACACATTGGCCATTGCATTCAATGTGCACTGGTACGCGTTGTATTGGCAATACGCCTTGGACAGCAATGGACCGATCAGTGCGCACACATTGGCCATTGCATTCAATGTGCGCTGGTACGCGTTGTATTGGCAATACGCCTTGGACAGCAATGGACCGATCATTGCGCACACATTGGCCATTGCATTCAATGTGCGCTGGTACGCGTTGTATTGGCAATACGCCTTGGACAGCAATGGACCGATCAGTGCGCACACATTGGCCATTGCATTCAATGTGCGCTGGTACGCGTTGTATTGGCAATACGCCTTGGACAGCAATGGACCGATCGGTGTGCCCGGCCGGCCCATTGCATTCAATGTGTGCGGGTACGCGTTGTATCCTATGTACGCGTCGAACAGCAATGGTCCGATCGGTGTGCCCGGCTGGCCCATTGCATTCAATGTGTGCGGGTACGCGTTGTATCCCATGTACGCGTTGAACAGCAATGGTCCGATCGGTGTGCCCGGCCGGCCCATTGCATTCAATGTGTGCGGGTACGCGTTGTATCCTATGTACGCGTTGAACAGCAATGGTCCGATCGGTGTGCCCGGCCGGCCCATTGCATTCAATATGTGCGGGTACCCGTTGTATCCGATGTACGCGTCGAACAGCAATGGTCCGATCGGTGCGCACCCATTGGCTATGGCCTGGCCTGGCAACTGACGCGTTTTCAAAATTTGAACGAGTCTGATGCTGTAAATTCAGTTGGTCACCCACAACAATGTTGCAATTTCATGGGTGTCACGAAGTTGAACATTTGAAGGATGCTGGGGGCGTGTGTAAGTGGTGCAATTCCATGGATTGGCCAGATTCAGATGATGCAAACGACTTGGACCTATCACTTTGCACACATGGGACAGTATCTGCCTCTGCAGCACACATATAATGCTGGCTGTTCCCCTGAGAGCTCACTTGCCTGCACTACATGCTCCAGGACGACATCTGCCACTACACTGCTGCTGTATCTGCACCCTCTGGACCCTGCAATGGCACGTACTGTGGAGAGAGCCCCAGCCTTCAGCACTGAGGAGAACCAGGCCCTGCTGGATGGCCTCCTTCCACAGTACAGCAAGCTGTATGGGAAAGCAGGGGAGCAGGTGAGTGTTCTGTCCACTGCCTTTCTAAATGTGCATGTTGTCTGACTAGCAAGGCTAACAGTCTGCACGCCACTGGCTAGCAGGCTCACTGAGTAGTTGTCACCCCCATAGTGTGTAGTTACATGCACTGGACAGGTATAGTGCAGTGACAGTGCATTTAAACAAGGTTTTACTTCCCAGGCAATGATACCATGTAGTAACTGCTGGCATACTGTCCATAGCCATCGTTGCACTGCCTGTGTACATCATGTGCCCCTGTGATTGAGACATGTATATCTAACTGTGTAATGCACGGATATGTTGCATGTGTAGTAATGGCATTCTCACTTTGTTATCCTCACAGGTTGATGCCCACCAGAAGCAGAAGATATGGCTGATCATCGTCCGGGCAGTGAGATCCGTGGGGGTCTACAAGCGCCGGATCCGCAACTGCCAGAAGAGGTGGCAGGACCTTCGGGGCTGGACCCGGAGGATCGCACGGGTCCAGCTGAAGCTGTCGCCTCTTCGCAGGAGGGGCGGACACCGGACCCTGACCCCCCACATGCTGAGGATCCTGGCAGTGGTCTTCCCTGATCTGGATGGGCAGCTGAAGGCCAGAGAGCAGCAAGGAGGGGGTGAGTCCATGTCTGCATTGTGAACTATGTCTGCCATGCTATGTGCCCTCCTCTGGCCTGGTTAAACTTCCACAGTACATCAGTCTTGTGGTCCAGGACCCATGTCCCTCTATTGTGCACTGGCCACTCCTCATCTGATACCCAGGTGTGGCCCTTACAGTCAGGGTATTGTGTCACTTGGGTACTGTGTCCTTGCAGTTTGCTTGACTCAAGGTGGGGGACAGCATCTGTTTCCCTGACTCTGTGGTGGGCATCATGGGTGGGTCCATTGCTTACACATTGCCTGTGTTCTGACATGTGTTCTGCGTGTCATTTTGATATGTGGCCCAATTGCTGAGCTGATCCACCACATGTGCCTGGGGTATCTGGCACACACCCATGCTGCGGGTGGGAACAATGTTTGTGCCCCAGGAGTGTGTATATAACGTGTGTCACACATACTTAGCCAGCTGCCTACTGTCCAGGGCTCATCCCTCATTCATGTGGGACAGGACTGTCATGCCTACTCCAGGCCATACAATACACTCTGTACTCCCACTGCCGTGTATCAGCTGACACGTTTTGCTCAGTGATTTGTCCCCTCAGGTGTCTGCCTCTGTGTCAGTGTGCTGTGGCTTCGTTGTCAGGTCTGCTGGGGTGTTCCTCGGTTGGGGCTCCGCATGCCACCGGAGATGTGACCATAGGAGATGATACATGTGTGACACATAGGTGTTTGATCACCTGACCGTGCAGACTGGGGTATGCGAATATGAGGTTCAGGCAGCTGTTTCCCATTCACAGCAGATTGTGATGTGCTCAGGTGCAGAGGGTAGTGTTACAGGTCTCCCATATGTACAATGGGTATGACCTGGACAGATGAGGGTACAGATGATGTGGTGTGTGGGGGATGTACATGTGCACTTGTTCAGCTCCAGGACTTGCATTCCCCATGATCTACTATTGTGACACAGTGCAGAGTGTTGTCGTCTGGCTGCCCTGTCCATGTGACTGGAGACAGTGATGTATGACTTAGCAGGCATGGCTGTGCCATGGCATGTGACTTCCTATTAGTGATCCTGCAGGGGAGTGACATGTGCTACATGCACACCATTGTGGCAATGGCTATCAGGACATGGGTGCATCATGATGTCTGTCGTATGCATCACATGCATTTCCTATTTGACTCTGGGCATCCCTTTCATCCGGACACCTGCACTGACTCAGTGGCAAGAGTTGTGATGTGTGCATGTCCACATGCTTCACCGGGTTCGCTGCACTGTCCAAATACTGTGTAGGTGGTGCATGTGTCCACACTGGGGTATTGCCATCCCACAGACACCAGACAGATGGGTGCAAGGCCAGGTGGGATGTGAGTGCCATGGTTGACCATCAGACTGACAATTTACTTCTCCTGTTCTGTTTGTGCAGTTTTAGCAATGTTCAACTAAGGATGCCAGGGCTTGCTCTGTAATGTGCTGTGCTTACTGTGGTGTGTGCGTTCGGTGCAGGTGACTGATGTCTGTCTGTTTCCCTATTGATTGCAGATACATCCACGGCCACAGGAGGGGACAGCTCCACGGACCAGGAGGAGCCGCAGAGCCAGACTGGGTCAGCAGCCGAGGAGTGGTCGGAGGGACCCAGTGGCACGGAGGGCGAGGGAAGCCACACCGAGGAGTCCTCAGCACCATCCACCTCAGCTGAGGACCAGAGCAACTCGGACGATGACTCCCTTATGGAGGCGGGTGTCAGCAGCCACCACACCCCAGCTAGTGTTGCTGTCCCCGCCACCACCACCACCACCACCGCCCTCCCGTCGGCTCCCATTCCCGAGGTCCGTGGAGGCTCCCATGTTCGGGAGCGTGTCTCCTTCGGGCCAGGCACCGCACCCCTGCCCCTGTGTCCCCTGCTGCCCTGAGTGAGGAGTCTGTGTACCTCCTCCGCCAGCTCCATGTAGGACAGACAGCGATGCTGAGTGTCCTCCATGCACACACCAGTCTGTTGACTCAGCTGGTGTCATTCATGGAGGGCATCTCATTGGGCATATCTGACCTACAGAGGGGCAATAGGTCCATGGACTCCTCCCTGACGGCAGCAGTGTCCCTCCTCCGACAGTCCCTCACCCCTCCTGCCTCTGCCCCATCCATACTCCCCAGCATCTTACCCGTCCCAAGCACACACACACTGGCACAGGCACACACCAGCACAGACACATGCAGCACACGGACACACACGCCACAAACAAGACGCACACGCATGCACCGTCAGGGGACTGCAACCACACTCACAGGGGATGGGGCACAGGCACAAACACACGCATCCACAAGCACTGCGCAGTCCTCAGTTGCCTCTCCCTCCAAAGACCCCTCCCTTGCCTCACCTGCAACCCCAAACACACAGCGGCTCTTCCTCTGTGACCTTGGCCTCTTCCCCTCCGAACCCAGCTGATCCAGCATTCAGGGGGAAGAGGAAGCCCACCCACACGGAGCGGAGTGCCCCTGGCCCCCGGACACCATCCCCCAGGTGCAGACCGACTGAGGCCCCCACCCGCAAGTCCCCCGGTCCCGGAAGAGCAAGACCCCGCCGCCGCCCTGCAGCTCAGGCACCAAGTCTCCTTCCTCCATCCCTCAGGCCCCCACTCCACAGGTGCCCCCACCACACCCTGCCCCAGGTTCCCCCACCCACAGATACACCATCCCCAGAAGGGTCAGGCCTTCTCCCCCTGCCACTTGCTCTTCCGGCCCCACACCCCCCGCTGCGCTTGTCTGTACCACTGATGTGGTGAGGGTGTCCTCCCCTCTGTCCTGCCCACCTTACCTGATCCCCATTCTCCTCCCCTGGAGGTGGGCACTGCAGTGGAGTCCACTATCACCCTGTCTGACTTGGGCGCTGCAGTGGCGGACCTGTCCACTCCATCTGCAGGGTCCACTGCAGTTGTGCCGGCACCCACAACATCTGAGTCATGCCCCCAGTTGTGCCAGCACACACCATGTCAGACACCTCCACTGCAGTTGTCAGTGGCTCTCCAGCACCCACCACCCCTTCCCTGCCTCCTCCTGGTGAGCCCTGATCCTGTCCCTGCGGTGCCTGGCCTGCCCCCCGTATGCCCCTCATAGGGGATTGTCCCCGGTTGTGATCAGTGCAGGCATGCGTAGGGTGACATCTGCCACTGTCACCCTGTATAGACTTCCTTGATGGACTGGCCATTGGCCTTTGTTGATACCTTGCAGTTCTTCCAAGTTTTGAACCCACATGCTGAATAAAGCAACTTGCTGTTCTCAAGTGGTTTTGCTTCTGATGTACATGATGTTGATGATGCTAACCGTGCCCTTGCTGCAGTGATGGTGATTTTTGGACTCATGAAAATGAAGTGTTACTGTGCATGAACCCATGTGTTCCAGGGGGACAGTGTCCTATCCTGTGGTGAATACATGTCGTCCTTAGCAGCATCTGAGGGTGTCATGTATTCAATATTTGGCAATGGGATTTCCTACTTACATTAGCAATGTCACATCTGTGGGTTCCACCCATGCACATCTGTTGTGTTTGCCATTGTTCAATTAGTCTAGTTCCCTGACCGTGTGGCCATCTCCACTGGACATGCAGGTTTGGGCATCAATGGGGAAGGACTCTTCTGTGTTGTCAGTGCAACTTGCTATACATGTGTGTTGGATCTGTGCTGTTGATTTCGTTGACATTCCCATGACCAGGCTGATGTGACGGGAGCCTTCATTTGGTGCTAATTGTTGACTGTGTGACCAAGTGTTCTGCTGACATGATGGAGCCCTACTGATGCGACATATGGCACAGCTTACCTCACACAGGAGTGGAGTCCCCTCATGGCAGTGTGTACTCCTGTGACATCTCGTGCGCCCAAGGTGTGTGTTGTATGAGCATGTGTGTGTGTTCACTTCCATGTTGCTGTGCATGCTGGGATCCCTAGTGATGGTCCTGTTTGTGATGCTTGCTGAGTTGAGCTATGTTCCCCCAAAGTCTTCTCCCTGGGTTCTCTGTGATGTGGTTGCATGGCACATTACTGGTCATCAGGGTGTCACCCATAGGTGTGCTTGCTGTCAGGGCTGAGTTTGTGGGCAGACACTGATGTGTCACAGTCCGGATTCCCCTTTGCACTTGTAGTTTACACCTGTCATGTGATTTCTGGTTTGTGTTAGCTTTCATTGGTTGTGACACGTTGTGTGTGTGACTGCTGGCACTCCTCAGGGCTGCAATGTTGGTAGTTGTCTATGTGTGTTCTTTGTGGGTGACCTTGGCTTCTTCATAGGTGTGTGACTGTGGCTGGGATCCCATTGGTTGGTGTGGTATTGCCGTCATGTCCATGTACAGCGTAGTGTGCAGTGTGTCAGACATTCAGGAGTCTGGTAGAGTGGCCATGTGTGATGTATTCCTGCACCTTGGTTCCCACCACCCCCCCTGGGATTGTCATGGGTGCATGTGCAATGTCACCAGTGCATGTGAGCTTCACTGCTGCACATTGTTGGAGGTCGAGGTGTGTGGTGTTGAGTGTGTGCAGATGAGAGTTGTTGCCCGGCTAGACCCCTGCCTCCATGTTGGCCTTGGCTGACAGGCCGTGCTGGTTGATTTGTGCTTGTGTAGGTGTGATGGTAGTTTGTTGCTCAGGACACATGACTGTGGTTCACAGTGTGAACGACATCTAGCTTTGTCATCACAGTGGGATTGTAATGCAGCCCAGGGTCACCACATTGTGGGGGCCCTGGGTGTGGTGCTGTGGTGTCTGTGTGTCTTGCTGTGTCAGTTGCTGTTCCTACATGCTTGTGTGACATGTGTGATTTGTGCTCCCTCTCATCTGACAATGCCTGATTGCCCACATAGGGGATTTGGATCCATGAGTTACCTTTGTGTGGCACTGTATGCACATCTGTGTAATTGGTATTCAGGCCTCCTCATGTGTTGTGTGGTTGCCTGGGGACACTGGTACCCCCCTCACCTGTTGTGTTTGATGTGCAGTGTGCGTCTGCCTGTTTGTGTATGTGCATCGGCACCACTGCATTGGCATATCTTAGGTGTGCCATTGGCTGTATGTTGTTTGGTGTGTTTGCCCTGCTGTCCCTGGGACTCCTAGGTCATCAGTCAGCACAATGATCATTGTGTGTGTGTCCCATTGCTGCCATGGTATGGTATCTGTTCACCTCCCTTCTACAGTCTCCACTGGGTATCTGAATCTGTGTGCCCATTGGTGCAAATATGTGGGTCTGCATTCTGATGGTCACTTCTGTCATTGAGTCATTGATGAATGTTGACAGTGTCAGCCCCCATATGTTTGTCTGCACATGGCCAAAGGTATGTCTTGTTTGCACTGCACTGTTTGCCTCCCCATTCTATGTTGCTATGGGACACAAGCACTACTTTGCCACTGATGTGTTTGTTGTTCTGTGACCAGGAATCATCCATGCAGTTTGGCAGTTGCAGCTTATTCTTTGTCAACACATACATTTTGGTCACTGTGATGATGGGGGTTTGGACCCCATTGCCACAATGTTCAATATGTGCTTCAGCTATGGACCCCACACTCACATTTTGGTCACTGTGATGATGGTGGTCTGGACCCCACTGCCACAATGTTCAATATGTGCTTCAGCTATGGACCCCACACTCACATTTTGGTCACTGTGATGATGGGGGTTTGGACCCCATTGCCACAATGGTCATGGCCTGCTTGCATTGTGGGTGCCACACACATTTATGTGTGGCATTTGTGATAGGGGGTCACATTGTATGTCCACAGTCCTGTTCAGTGTTGTAGGCATTTGACACAGTCTACACCCGCTTGTCATGGTGTTGGGGGGGATATCTTTGTGTTGCATTCTTTCTGCTGGTGTGTGCTTCTTGTGGCATGTATTTGCCATCCTGTGAGTGGGGGTGGTAGTAGTAGGCATCCAGCCCCCCATGGGTAGAGGTGGTAGTAGTGGTAGGCACCTGGCACCCCCTGGGTAGAGGTGGCAGTAGTGGTAGGCACCTGGCACCCCCATGGGTAGAGGTGGTAGTGGTGGTAGGCACCTGGCACCCCCTGGGTAGAGGTGGCAGTAGTGTTAGGCACCTGGCACCCCCTGGGTAGAGGTGGCAGTAGTGGTAGGCACCTGGCACCCCCATGGGTAGAGGTGGTAGTAGTGACAGGCATCCAGGCCCCCATGGGTAGAGGTGGCAGTAGTGGTAGGCACCTGGCACCCCCTGGGTAGAGGTGGCAGTAGTGGTAGGCACCTGGCACCCCCTGGGTAGAGGTGGCAGTAGTGGTAGGCACCTGGCACCACCATGGGTAGAGGTGGTAGTAGTGACAGGCATCCAGCCCCCCATGGGTAGAGGTGGTAGTAGTGGTAGGCACCTGGCACCCCTGGGTAGAGGTGGCAGTAGTGGTAGGCACCTGGCACCCCCTGGGTAGAGGTGGCAGTAGTGGTAGGCACCTGGCACCCCCATGGGTAGAGGTGGTAGTAGTGACAGGCATCCAGCCCCCATGGGTAGAGGTGGTAGTAGTGGTAGGCACCTGGCACCCCTGGGTGGAGGTGGCAGTAGTGGTAGGCACCTGGCACCCCCATGGGTAGAGGTGGTAGTACTGGTAGGCACCTGGCACCCCCTGGGTAGAGGTGGCAGTAGTGGTAGGCACCTGGCACCCCCATGGGTAGAGGTGGTAGTAGTGGTAGGCATCCAGCCCCCCATGGGTAGAGGTGGTAGTAGTGGTAGGCACCTGGCACCCCCTGGGTAGGGGTGGTAGTAGTGGTAGGCACCTGGCACCCCCATGGGTAGAGGTGGTAGTAGTGGTAGGCACCTGGCACCCCCATGGGTAGAGGTGGTAGTAGTGACAGGCATCCAGCCCCCCATGGGTAGAGGTGGTAGTAGTGGTAGGCACCTGGCACCCCCTGGGTAGAGGTGGCAGTAGTGGTAGGCACCTGGCACCCCCATGGGTAGAGGTGGTAGTAGTGGTAGGCACCTGGCACCCCCTGGGTAGAGGTGGCAGTAGTGGTAGGCACCTGGCACCCCCATGGGTACAGGTGGTAGTAGTGGTAGGCACCTGGCACCCCCTGGGTAGAGGTGGCAGTAGTGGTAGGCACTTGGCACCCCCATGGGTAGAGGTGGTAGTAGTGACAGGCATCCAGCCCCCCATGGGTAGAGGTGGTAGTAGTGGTAGGCACCTGGCACCCCCTGGGTAGAGGTGGCAGTAGTGGTCGGCACCTGGCACCCCCATGGGTAGAGGTGGTAGTAGTGGTAGGCACCTGGCACCCCCTGGGTGGAGGTGGCAGTAGTGGTAGGCACCTGGCACCCCCATGGGTAGAGGTGGTAGTGGTGGTAGGCACCTGGCACCCCCTGGGTAGAGGTGGCAGTAGTGGTAGGCACCTGGCACCCCCTGGGTGGAGGTGGCAGTAGTGGTGGGCACCTGGCACCCCCATGGGTAGAGGTGGTAGTAGTGGTAGGCACCTGGCACCCCCTGGGTAGAGGTGGCAGTAGTGGTAGGCACCTGGCACCCCCATGGGTAGCGGTGGTAGTGGTGGTAGGCACCTGGCACCCCCTGGGTAGAGGTGGTAGTAGTGGTAGGCACCTGGCACCCCCTGGGTGGAGGTGGCAGTAGTGGTAGGCACCTTGGCACCCCCCTGGGTAGAGGTGGCAGTAGTGGTAGGCACCTGGCACCCCCATGGGTAGCGGTGGTAGTGGTGGTAGGCACCTGGCACCCCCTGGGTAGAGGTGGCAGTAGTGGTAGGCACCTGGCACCCCCTGGGTGGAGGTGGCAGTAGTGGTAGGCACCTTGGCACCCCCCTGGGTAGAGGTGGCAGTAGTGGTAGGCACCTGACACCCCCATGGGTAGAGGTGGTAGTGGTGGTAGGCACCTGGCACCCCCTGGGTAAGGGTGGTAGTAGTGGTAGGCACCTGGCACCCCCTGGGTAAGGGTGGTAGTAGTGACAGGCATCCGGGCCCCTATGTGTATATGTGGCATTGGTGATGGGCTTCCCGCCCCTATGGTGCTGCTGTTTCTGGAGCAAGTAATTTCTGCATCCCTGTGTGTGTGTGTGATATGTCGGGTACGTGTAGTTTGTGTTTGTGGTTGGTGTCTGACCTACCTTCTGCGCCGTACGCGTCCGTGCCTGTTCCGGTAGTAGATGTAGAATATTGGAAGGATCGGAACGATGGGATTCATTGTTGGTTCGTCTCGTTCGTCTTCGTCGTTGCTTCGCCTCGTCCTCGTCGCTTGCGTGTTCGCCTCGTAGCCGCGGATCGTGTTGTGGCGCGAATCAGAGCTTATGTGCGCCTCTCCCGGATGCTTTGACGTGCCGTGCATAGCGACGGGTTCGGCGCGTACGGGAAGCGCATCGTACTTGTCCGGCCGGACGGGGCTGCTTTTTGGCTTCCGGGCGACTCGTATCTGCGTTTACGGATCCGGCTCGGTCGGGGATCAGGACCTGGATTGGGTGAGTTCGACTCGGTCGGAATCTGTGCTGTTGTGCGCATCGTACTTGTTCGTTCGGATTCATGTGCGGATCGGTCGGGAAACAGGCATTCGCATGGCTTTTTTCCCGACCGAATGGCGTTGGGTGCGTCTCCGACCGAGATCGGAATCGACCCCTAAGTATTGCTTTTGTTTTTTAATATATGTGTTAGATTTTTAGTAGATATTAATTTTATTTTAATTAAATTTTGTGTTTTAGTTTCGTAGCGGGTTGTGGGTTTATAGGGGAATAGGGTGGGTAGTAATTTAATTATAATAAATTAAATATTAATTTTTATTTATTAGTATTTGTTTAACTTAGATTTTATAGTGTTAATTGGGGTAATTAATTTATTATTAATTAATTAATAATTGGCTGTTAATTTTTATTAATTGATTAATTGGTAAATATGTTAATTGTGTCCTTTTTTAGGAGCGGGTTGTGGGTTTTAAAGGGGAATAGGGTGGGAAGTAATTTAATTATAATTAAATTATTATTATTTATTATTAATTAATATTTATTTATTTAATATTTTATACTTTTAATTGTGGGAATTAATTTATTATTAATTATTTTTAATTGGTTGTTAATTATTATTAATTATTTGGTAATTATGTTAATTGTGTCATTTTTTTAGGAGCGGGCGGTGGGTTTGATACGGGAGTAGGGTGGGAAGTAATTTAATTTTAATACATTTATTAATATTTTTTATATAATATTTATTTAATTTTATTTTATAGTGTTAATTGTGGGAATTAATTTATTAATAATTATTTATAATTTTCTTATTTGTTATTAATTTATTAATTAATTGTTAATTAACTATGTTAATTGTGTCATGTTTTTAGAAATGTGTGGTGGGGTTTATAGGGGAATAAGGTGGGAGGTAATTTATTTTTAATTAATTCATTATTTGTTAATTATTGGTAATTAATTAATTAACATTTAAATATGGCAATTGTGTAATTATTTTGATGTGTGAGTTGTGGGGTTTATAGTGGTAAATGGTGGGAAGTCATTTTTTTAAAATTAATTAATTAATGATTTGTGGTTAATTGATATTAATTTAGTAATGTAAAATTAGTTATGGAAATTGTGACTTGCGGCGCACTGAGGTAGGGGCACCTGAAGAGCTGAGCAGGTGTGCAGCCTGCGATGATGCGTAGACCTCGATACGCCGTCCTGCCAATCAAGATTCGATTTGAATTGAGAGCCCTGCTGGATCGCAGTGTACGCCGAAGGCAGCAGTCAGCACACACATGACTCCGCGGTGCGGTGCCGCAGGGTGCGCTGGGGGCCTGTGGCGCGGAATCCAGCGATCGGCTGAGGAGGTTGCACCGGCACGTGGTGGGCCCTCTTGGAGACACGCCAGTGGCGGCAGGTGAGTATTGAGGCCTGGGTGCGCAGGGGCGGCCAGTCATCGCTGGGCGGTCTGGGGTGCAGCAGGCGCACAGGATCGCGCAGGCACCACTGGTCACGGCGGCGGCCTTGTGGCTGGGTGGGGGGCGCCGCCCTGGCAGACACGACCCTGCATGCGATGACGAGATGTGCGCGGGTTGGCTTGAGACGTAGCCACCTCGTCTCCAGTGTAAATCTGGCCGTTGAAGTTGGTCGGCCACATGTGTAGGCCTATGGACAGGATATGGCGGACACAGAGACACACGCAGTAGTTACTTTGGTGGCCATCCCGGAACTGAACCACGCCCAGAGCCCCGGGCTATTTATTCACGACATACGCCGGCAAAGACCACTCCGCTCACGCTTACAGGGGGGACGACAAAGCTACATGTCCAAGGTCTTCCACACTGCCTGGGAAGTTTGCGACGACATTCGTTAACAGGCCCCGGTGGTCCACTTTTGCCTGCACATTGATGGAATGCGTGTGGTTTCTGTTGCGGTTATTGTGTGCAGTGTCGGCAGGGGGCACAAGTAGTACATGTGTGCAGTCAATTGCCCCCAACACGTGCAGGAAGCCAGCTATGGCGTAGCTCCCTTGCTTGGTCTCCAGCTGTTCCTGCGCAGTGTGGGGGAAGTGAAGGTGCAGGGGTATCAAGCTGATACAAACCGTGATGCTTACAGGTATGATAAATCCTGCATAATAAGGCTGTAACAGAAGTTTGTGTGGTCGTAACCTTCCTTTTCTTTCCAACGAAGGTTACGACCACACTAACTTCTGTTACAGTCTTTTTATGCAGGATTTATCATACCTGTTAGCATTCCGGTTTGTCCAAGTGCAATACACTGTACCAGATTACGTTTGTGACTATACGGATGCTTGACCATTGTCACCATTTATCCAACAGGTTTCTGAATACTGACTTTCGGAATATGGAATTGTATTGGGAAGTTCCCGCAGCATATGCAGTTAATTGAATCCACACGTTGCCCTGATGAAGTTCCCCGTTGGGAATGGAATGCGTTGGCTGAGCTTTTCGTATTGTTGATTTATGTATTTGTAATGAAGAACTGTTTTTACACTACTGTTGACTACTGGACTTCATGACCTGGCGCACCCCCATTTCAGTAACTACAATCTTGGATCTGGAGCACAGAGGCGTCAAGCAACGGCTGGTGTTGGGGTTGGTTGCGCAGGAACACTACGAATTGGAACTAGCGTGTGGTGCGGATACAGGGGCCCGCCGTTGCTTTTGTGGACATGCATCCAAGACAGGTGTGAGGAACTTTGATAGGGCTGGCTGTGAGACTCCTCCGACTCTGGCAGTTGTTGGTTGGAAGGTACCAGAGGCCAACAGGTGCAGCACAGCCAGCAGCTTTGTCTGCGGAGGGATGTTGGTTCTCCGCTGTGTTGGTACCGTCAGCCTGTGGGCAATGTGGGTCAGGATGCGGAGGATGGTTGTCCTTTTGAGCCTGTAGTGGGCAATAGCATCCTCTGGCGTTGAGTGTCTGAGGCTGGTGCGTTTTAGGAACGTCTGCTGTCTTCTTCTGTGCTGCCTAGGTGGTAGTCCGGGGGTGGTGGTCCGGGGGGGGTGGTTCTGGGGGTGGTGGCGGTGGGTGTTGTGGCCCTCTTGGGACTCCAAGCTGCATGATCATTGGCTCCATGGCATCTGTTGGTCTTCAGATGTGGCTCTGGGCGGGGCTCCCTTTCTACTGCAGGTTGTCGTCCTGCTTAACACCAGAAATAGGCAGGTGTTAAATCCCTGCTGCTAACGCGCCTTATCGCCTGTTTTTGGATCGCTTCGCCGATCTGGCTGGTCATTGAGAATATTGCGAAGTGGTGTTTTCGTGTGTTTTTGCATGGGAACGCCTACTCTGCATATCATTAGCGTTAGTTGTCGCTCTCATCCGTGGCGATGTTTTTTATGGCAGCTATCGCTGGAAAACTGGCGATATCGGCAGTTTGCACCAGCTTGAGAATAGGGCAATAAATCTATCGCCACTTTTGCGGCGCTAAAGTGCCGATAAATCGGCGATAAGTCCTTGAAAATAGGCCCCATAGAGTGCTTAAAATCATCAAGAAAGTAGATCGTAGCTCATACTGATGTTTATTTGATCAGTAATAAACGTACATTGAACTGCACTCACTCTATTTATGGCCAATATTTATAAAGGTTTGCAAATAAAATGAACAAAATCATGTGAGGTCAGCCTTGTATTTCCCCTGTTAGCCCCCCTTTGTGAGCCCTGATGTCAAGGTCTAGGTTTCTCACACCCAAATCTCTTGATTCCAGGGTATCTGCACCCTATGCTTCTGTTTACAGCTAGAAGCGCACACTGCCAGGTTATCTACGCCCTCCTACACCTTCCATCGGGGGTCTCTGTGCTTGTGTTTACAGCTAGCAGCACACACTGCCAGGGTATCTGCGGCCTCCTAAACATTCCCTCGGGGCTCCATGTGCATGTGTTTACAGCTAGCACCACACACTGCCTGGGTACCTGCACCCTCCTACACCTTCCCTCGGGCCTTCCTGTGCTTGAGTTTACAGCTAGCATCACACACTGCCTGGGTACCTGCACCATCCTACACCTTCCATCTGGCTCCCTGTGCTTGTGTTTACAGCTAGCAGCACACACTGACTGGGTACATGCACCTTCCCTCACCTTCCCTCGGGGCTCCCTGTGCTTGTGTTTACAGCTAGAATCACACACTGCCTGGATACCTGCGCTCTCCTGCACCTTCCATCTGGCTCCGTGTGCTTGTGTTTACATCGAGCAGCTCACACTACCAGGATATCTACGCCCGCCTACACCTTTCCTCAGGGCTCCCTGTGCTTGTGTTTACAGCTAGCATCACACACTGCCTGGGTACCTGCGTTCTCATGCACCTTCCATCTGGCTCCCTGTGCTTGTGTTTACAGCTAGCAGTACACATTTCCAGGGTACTTGCACCCTCCTACACCTTCCCTCGGGGCTCCCTGTGCTTGTGTTTACAGCTAGCATCACACACTGCCTGGGTATCTGCACCCTCCTACACCTTCCCTCGGGGCTGCCTGTGCTTGTGTTCACAGCTAGCAGCACACACTCCCTGGGTATCTGCGCCCTCCTACACATTCCCTCGGGGCTCCCTGTGCTTGTGTTTACAGCTAGCAGCACACACTCCCTGGGTATCTGCACCTTCCTACACCTTCCCTCGGGGCTCCCTGCGCTGTGTTTACAGCTAGCATCACACACTGCCTGGATATCTACACCCTCCTACACCTTCCCTCGGGCCTTCCTGTGCTTGAGTTTACAGCTAGCATCACACACTGCCTGTGTACCTGCGTTCTCCAGCACCTTCCATCTGGCTCCCTGTGCTTGTGTTTACAGCTAGCAGCACACATTTCCAGGGTACTTGCACCCTCCTACACCTTCCCTCGGGGCTCCCTGTGCTTGTGTTTACAGCTAGCATCACACACTGCCTGGGTATCTGCACCCTCCTACACCTTCCCTCGGGGCTCCCTGTGCTTGTGTTTACAGCTAGCATCACACACTGCCTGGGTACCTGCGCTCTCCTGTACCTTCCATCTGGCTCCGTGTGCTTGTGTTTACATCGAGCAGCTCACACTACCAGGATATCTACGCCCTCCTACACCTTTCCTCAGGGCTCCCTGTGCTTGTGTTTACAGCTAACAGCACACACTTCCAGGGTACTTGCACCCTCCTACACATTCCCTCGGGCTCCCTGTGCTTGTGGTTACAGCTAGCAGCACTCACTGCCTGGGTACCTGCACCCTCCTACACCTTCCCTCAGGTCACCCTGTGCTTGAATTTACAGCTAGCATCACACACTGCCTGGGTACCTGCACCATCCTACACCTTCCATCGGGCTCCCTGTGGTTGTGTTTACAGCTAGCAGCACACACTCCCTGGGTATCTGCGCACTCCTACACCTTCCCCGGGTCTCCCCGTGCTTGTGTTTATAGCTAACAGCACTCATTGCCTGAGTATCTGCGCCCTCCTACACCATCCCTCAGGTCACCCTGTGCTTGAGTTTATAGCTAGCATCACACACTGACTGGGTACCTGCACCTTCGCTCACCTTCTCAGGTCTTTCGGTGCTTGTGTTTACAGCTAGCAGCAAACACTGCAGGGTTTCTGTGCCCTCAAGCACCTTCCCTCAGGGTCTTCCTGGGCTTCTGTCTACAGCTAGCAGCACCCACCTGCCTGGGCACCTGAGCACTCCTACACCTTACCTTGAGTCACCCTGTGCTTGTGTTTACAGCTGGCAGCACCCACCTGGCAAGGTATTTGTGCATTCCTACACCTTCCCTCAGGTCCTCCTGTGCTCATGTTTACAGCTAGCAGCACACACATGCCATGGTATGTGCACCCTTCTACACCTTCCCTCAGGTCACCCTACGCTCCTGTGTACAGCTAGCGCCACACACTGCCTTGGTATCTGCACCCTCCCAACACCTTCCCTCGGATCCCCCCACACTCCTGTGTACAGCTAGCAGCACACACCGCCTAGGTACCTGAGCCCTCGCACACATTCCCTCAGGTCTTCCTGTGGTAGTGTTTACAGATAGCAGCGCCCACCTGCATGGGTACCTGAGTTCTCCTACATTTTCCCTCATGCCTCCCTACACTGTGTTTACAGCTAGCAGCACCCTCCTGCCAGGGTATCTGCGTCCTCGCACACCTTCCCTCAGGTCTCCCTGTGCTTGTGTTTACAGCTAGCAGCACACACTACCTGGGTACCTGAACCTCGCACACCTTCCCTCAGGTCCCCCTTGCGCTCGTGCTTACAGCTAGCAGCACACACTGCGTGGGTATCTACGCCCTCCTACACCTCCCTGGGGTCTCCACATGCTTGTGTTTACAGCTAGCAGCACTCACTGCCTGGGTATCTACACACTCCTACACCTTCCCTCAGGACTTCCTGTGCTTGTTTTTACAGGTATCAGAACACACTGCCTGGGTATCTACACCCTCCTACACCTTCCTGGGGTCTCCCCGTGCTTGTGTTCACAGCTAGCAGCACACACTGCCTGGGTATCTACGCACTCCTAAACCTTCCAGGGTCTCCCCGTGCTTGTGTTTACAGCTAGCAGCACTCACTGCCTGGGTATCTACACACTCCTACACCTTGCCTCAGGTCTTCCTGTGCTTGTTTTTACAGGTATCTGAACACACTGCCTGGGTATCTACACCCTCCTACACCTTCCTGGGGTCTCCCCGTGCTTGTGTTCACAACTAGCAGCACACACTGCCTGGGTATCTACGCACTCCTACACCTTCCCTCAGGTCTTCCTGTGCTTGTGTTTACAGCTATCAGCACACACTGCCTGGGTATCTACGCCCTACTAAAACTTCCCGGGTCTCCCCGTGCTTTTGTTTACAGCTATCAGCACACACTGCCTGGGTATCTATGCACTCCTACACCTTCCCCGGGTCTTCCTGTGCTTGTGTTTACAGCTAGCAGCACTCTCCTGCCAGGATATCTGCGCTATCCTACACCTGCCCTCAGTCCTGCCTGTGCTTGTGTATACAGCTAGCAGCACACATTGCCTGGGTATCTACGCACTCCTACACCTTCCCCGGGTCTCCCCGTTCTTGTGTTTACAGCTATCAGCACACACTTCCTGGGTACCTACGCCCTCCTAAACCTTCCCCCGGTCTCCCGTACTTTTGTTTACAGCTATCAGGACACACTGCCTGGGTATCTACCACTCCTACACCTTCCCCGGGTCTTCCAGTGCTTGTGTTTACAGCTAGCAGCACTCACCTGCCAGGGTATCTGCGCTATCCTACACCTGCCCTCAGTCCTGCCTGTGCTTGTGTATACAGCTAGCAGCACACTTAGCCAGGGTATCTGAGCCCTCCTGCACCTCAACTCAGGTATCCCTGTGTTCGTGTTTACAGCGAGCAGCGCACACCTGCCAGGGTATCTGCGCCCTCGAGCATCTTTCCTTGGGTTCTTCCTATGCTTGAGTTTACAGCTAGCAGCGCCCACCTGCCAGGGTATCTGCGCACTTCTACACCTTCACTTGGGTCACCCTGGGCCTGTGTTTACAGCTAGATGCACACACTGCCAGGGTACTCGCCCCAGGTCTACCACTAATGGTAAATATGGGAATGCGCCTAAATCTATGGGTGGATGTGTGGGAACACCCATGCTCCACCCATGGAACGCCTCCCTGCCGCAGAGTAATGCAAGGCAGCGACTTGCGCTGCCTTGCATCAATCTAGATTTATCAAGCCAGGATAGATCTCACTTAGGTTTTGAGTCTTCCTTGCACCCCTTGCGTGGCACAAGGGTGACACAAAACCTTGATACATCTGGCCTAGACTTTTAGAAATGGACTTGTACCTGTGAGGTAGGAGGAAAGGAAAACTCTCTACTTACTGGTTGGAAACAAAAGAAATAAAATGCATTCTGTGTTCATAATTCTAATGCTGTGGACAAAGCAATGAGTGCTTTGGGATCAAAACGCCTTTCCCTACCTCCTGTCCAGCTGTCATAGAGGACAAGAAGTGAGAAAAGATTTGCATATTGGAGGTCATTTAGAGTCTGGCAGATGGAGCCCCCTGAAGTAGAGGCCATTGTGGGGCACCATGTCTAAAACTCCCGCTCAGCAAACCTCCTTGTGTGGAGAATTCAGGGTTTTGTTTTCTCAATACAAAAAAAACAGCCCAGGCTCACAGGGAGTTTTCTCCCTTCATGTTGGGGCCAGTCTACATTTCACCTGCTCAGTTTTCCTGTTCATGTCCATCATGCAAAGCAGACATGGACAGGGAAACTGAGTGACGGTCACCGCCCTCAATAGGGTGGGACGACTATCATACCCTGGCGGCCCCTTGGCAGACGGGTCACCAGGTCAGAAGTTCACACTGTCAGCGCCAACAGAGGCTCAGCTGGAGAAAAAAACACAGCACTTCCTTCAACGGCAAATAGAGCGGGGGAACCGTGAGTTTGGTGGGACAGGCGCACTGCTGATTTGTGGTGGTTCTTCCACTCTCCCAAACTCTAAATGACACCCTCAGTGCTCCCACTGCCTTCACTCTGCGACTATTCAAGACAGTGGCTTAATGAAACTTGAGGGTTCCCCCCTGCAAAGTACATGGCGGATGCCCCCCAGACCCACCCAGTCAGGAGCTTAGAGGCCAGGGCCCCGTACACAGTGCTGGAAGCGGGCCCCTAGAGCTCGACCACACGGACCACGGGGGCTGCAGGGGCTAATGTTACGCCGCTGATTCAAGGCTGGTTTAATTCGATATCTCACGTGCACGCCTCGCGGCGGTCGGTGGTGATGCATAATGAGATTGATAGGTGTGGGCGGTGATTAATCTGTGTAACTAATGTGCTGCACTTCTTGCAGCTTTGTCAGTTCCTAACCCCAGCACACAAGACCTGTCTTCACCTATGGTAGCTGCAAACTCTTAATGTGTCCTGTAGCAGCCTCCAGGCATAATGAGGCCAATTATGCTCTGGCAGCTGATGTTGAAGACAAACTAAATTGGAGACTGCATTGTGGATCGCGAGGTAATTTTATGAGGAAGTAGATTTGATTTCCCTTTTCACTCACTGCATGCAATTTTGCTAATTGTAACTGCAAAGTGTGAGGAAATTGATTTCTTTAAATAAAAGTTTAACCTTAGAGGTTAATGGTGAGTGGAATATTAGAAGTAGAGTATAATGTATGCAATTATGTACCTTTAGATCTTGATTTTATACAATAATCCTACAGTTTAATCCTTTACTGTACTCTCATGATGAATACATCTATACCTGGTTTGATCTCCTTTGTCTAACTACCTGCACAGTATTTCCATCTATTGGTGTTTCATGTCTCTTAAGCATCTCCCCTCTGCGCCTTTGTTTTGAGATTGGATAAATTCTCCTTTTGAAATTTCTTGTATTTTGCGCAACCCAATAATTTGCCCTTACCTTTCCTTCTGCATCCTTGGAGAACAAGGATGGATTTTTCTCATCAGTGCTTTATCACCAGTTATCGGTCAATCCCCCCCACAACCCGTTGTTGGGTAGCAGATCTAAGATCATCCCTTCACAGCTGGTCTCTGCTACTAACTCTCTGTAACATCCCCCCTGTGTACCGTCTAGTACGTCTATACTGTTTGTTAAAGCAGTCCAGTGATGTTGCTGGTCGCGTAAGGCAAGTAAAGCCTCCTAAAAATATCACTTCATCTAGTCGTTCATCCTCTGAGACCATTAAACCAAGTCTTTGCTTGCTGCTCGCCCTTTGCATGTGGGCTGTGTAAGGAAATGCCTTTTTTTATGGTCACCCTCAAGTTTTGGGACTCATGCTGCTGGTTTTTCAACTTTGAGAATACGCTGAGGCCTGCTAATCAGATCTCAATGCCCGTGCCTTTACCTTAAAAGTGGTGTTGTTTTATTGCATGAGACAGAGCCCCACAGTTTCGACCATAGTGAGACAGATAGCGGGTCAGAAGAGTGCGAGTTCCAGAACGCTATGACCTTATTATTGAGGGTAGTGGTTTTAGGCCGAAGGAGTTTATATATCTGAGAAACTTGGTGGCCTAGTTTGTTAATTTTCTCCACGAATGTTGGTAGTGATGGTTGTGTGGGGGATAGCATGGATTTTGATAGGGCCGTTCTTACTTTTAAAAAATTGTAGAATTCAATATCCGGGAGATTATATCTAGTTTGAAGGTTTGAGAACGTGACTGGGTAAGAAGTATCTTCCAGTTGGGAAGGGAAGAGGACACCTTTTTTGATCCAGGAGTCTAATGTCAAGCACTTGCCCTTGTAGAGTATTTTACTGTTGTACCATAATGATTCCAATTTGGAACCTCTAATACTGTTTTCCAGTTTATTATCTATCTTTAAACCAAGTACTGGCTCTTACATAAGGCGTTTTGGACTCCTGCTCGACTATTCACTTTAGGAATTAGAGATGATGCTATTTTTTGGAATTGCAAGCAGGAAAAGGGCGACCTATCCCATCTTATTCTACATTGTACAGCGGTGAAGCCCTTTTGGGATAAGATTTTTGGGTTCCTAACTGAAATGTTTAACTGTACATGGTCCAAGGAATTCTCTACCTTACCTATGGCTTTCTTGAGGGCAGACCCACGCTCGGAGCCCGACCTCTCCCTGGCCACCGTCCCGCGCATCCGAAGAACTACCACCGGCGGCAGATCCTTCTCCCACCTCGCCGCCAAGACCTGGAACACCCTTCCACTCAGCCTACGACAGACCCAAGACCTGCTGACCTTCAGGAGGCTACTCAAGACCTGGCTGTTCGACCAGTAGCGGCAAACCCCCCCTTCTTCTTCCCCAGCGCCTTGAGACCCTCGGGGGTAAGTAGTGCGCTTTACAAATTCTGTGATTGATTGATTGATTGATTGATTGATAAGGCTCTTCTTGATCTTCTGCTAACTTCTGCTGTGAAAATGGTCCTCACGAACTGGAAAGACACGGGTAAGACCTCCTACAAAGGATGGATCAACTGGATTACTCACCTGAGGGGTGCAGATAACATGCTCTACAAAACTCCCCCTGGAGACCTACGTCCAGATCAATGTGGTCTACTCTGGACAATTACTTCGACTCCCATAAACCTCCGTGAGACCAACTAAATGTGTCTGTATTGCTCTGTAATGCTTATTATGTTATAGGTTAACAATGGGGTACTCTTGTGTCCACACTGCATAATATTTGAACAATGTCATTCTATTGCTCCTCTCTTTCCTATTCTTCTCGCTTTCCGTTTCCTATCCTTTCTTCCCTCCTTCTTTCTTTTTTGCTCCGGTTTCTTCAGCTGTGCTACTACAGGTTAGCTCTGCTGAGCTACTACGAGATTGTCTATATGTTGTTCTAGCACTGACATAACGAACATACCGGAGCTTCCTCTGTTGTTTCTTTATGTCTGTTGGAAAATCAATAAAATACTTGAAATAGAAATTAAAAAAAATACAAAAGTGGTGTTGTTTGATTGGCTTATACCCAAATGGCATATGTTTACTTACTTGTACTTAGTATATGGCAGTCAAGGTCTGTAAGTTAAAGGGTCACCTCAGGAACTGCACCACTGGTTGTTCCAACCTGGGTGTGCCCAGGGAACCTCATCCCCTGGGGCTAGGTATATTATTTAAGAGGATGAGGGCCCCACGGCCTCCCGCCCCAAGCTGTGTTAGGCCTCGGGACCTCATTCCCTGGTGCCAAAATTTTAAAAAAGGGGAGGGGGACCGCCCCCCCTCTCCGAGCCTGTCAATGCCCCTAGGACACCATCCCCCGGGGCTAAATGCTTTAAAAAGGGGAGGGAGACCACACAGCCCTCCTTTGTGGTCCTAAAAAACCCCGGGGACCCATCCCTGGAGCCAAGTTATTAATGAAGAGAGGGGGCATGGGTCTCCTTTCCCTGAGCTTAATTAGGCCCTGAGGACCTCATCTCAAGGCTAAAATATAAATAAAAGGAGAACCTTAAAAAGGCCACTAGGACCCCATTCACTGGGGACGTGACATTCTTTAAAAGGGAGTGAGTGGAGCGGGCCCCCTCCCTGAGCCTTTAAACCCCAGGGACCCCATCACATGGGGCTGACTCAGTGACTGTGTCTTGGAGATCCCACCTCCAGGGCACAGGGAGTCAGGGACACAGTAGTTTCCCTACCCACACTACAGCGGGCAGTGAAACATGCGTTTGCTCCCACTTGGAGGGAGCATCTTAAAATTTCCTGCCGGACGGGAGCAAACATGGAAGTCTGCTCTCACCCGTCTGGAGCTTTAAACATGCTCCAACCAGCTGGGAGCACACTTGTGTTCTGTTTCCCTGCCTGCACTGTTACGACCAGGGAAACAAAACACATATTGCTTCTGCCTGGCGGTAGCAAGCAGAAAACAACTGTTGCCTCCGGGCGGGAGCAATACCGGCTACTGCACTATGCAGGGAGCCGACAGGGACCACGGGGCCCTGGGGCTCCTCAAGCAGCCCCTAACATGGACCTTAGTGGGAGGCTTGGGAAGGCTCGGGAAGGTGGGCCAAACGACGTGCATGGCAGGGGGTTGGCTTCACATTAACTCTGGGCATAATACTTTGCTACGCTCACAGAACATGCAAAGTTTGTGTTTTATTATGCACTATGCAAATTGCACGTAGCAGAGTAAAAAACTGTGCTAATCGACGTAGCGTAGCAGCAGTATATTAAACACATACAAATGCTTTGTTAAAGCAATCTTCTATGCTAAAAAAACATATAACAAATTCACAAAAGTGAACTTTGACAATGAAAATATCAAGCAATGAGAGAGGTGATGATTTTCGGTTCCCCCCTAACCTAGGGGGAGGACCAAGCAGATGCCTTGAACACAAAAAGCATATCATGTGAACGATTCAGTGGTGGTCCCTTCCTCCTAGGACCACCCCAAGCACAGTTATGGGCAAAAATACAATCCCAACCAAAGGCCCTGCAAAGCATTATGGGACGAGATTAGCAGTGGGCAGTGAATATTATAGTGTCCAATATCAATCAATCAATCAATCAATCATGTCACTTATAAAGCGCACTACATACCCGCGAGGGTCTCAAAATAATTCTACAAAGAGCTGCAGTTCAACTAGTCGTTACTAGATGTCACTCACGAGTCAAATGCAAAAGCATTGAAATTATTAATACATCAAGCTGCAGTTCCACTAGTAGTTACTAGATGTCCCTCACGAGTCAAATGCAAAAGCATTGAAACCCTTTCATGAAGCTTTTGCATTTGACTCGTGAGGGACATCTAGTGACTGACTAGTGGAACTGCAGCTCTTTGTAGAATTATTTTGATATTGGATACTATAATATTCACTGCCCACTGCTAATCTCATCCCATAATGCTTTGCAGGGCCTTTGGTTGGGATTGTATTTTTGCCAATAACTGTGCTTGGGGTGGTCCTAAGAGGATGGGACCACCACTGAATCGTTCAAAAGATGTGCTTTTTGTTTTCAAGGCATCTGCTTGGTTCTCTCCCTAGGCTAGGGAGGATACCAAAATCATCACCTCTCTCACTGCGTGTTAATTTATTGATTTCACTTTTGTGAAATGCTATATGCATTTTAGCATATCAAGAGATACTTATTTTATCTTAACTTGCACTGTGCAAGATGCCTTTGGCAATTATTGTACAGTGCAGTCAAGCACACAGCTACGCACTATGCAGTTTGCATAGCTATGTGTAGTTCAAAATGTACTTCATGTAGCTACGTGAAGTGCTACTATGCAAACTACGTCCAGGGTTACTACACATATGGTAATGAAATAATACATTAGGTTAAAAAAAAAACTAGTAAGTCACTGAAAAAAGCAAAGTTAAAGTAATGTTGTAGTTAGGTGTGATCAAATGATCTATTCTTGTTAAAAAAAAACTTACAAATTCACTGAAAAAAATGTCATTTGAGATGTCATAAATGATGTCATAGAACATATTATGAGTGATGTAATATGTCAGGTCATAATCAGTGCATGGCGGGGGTGCAAGTTATAGTTAGCTCTGCGAACAATAACTTGTGAATTTCAAATGTTAATGTTGTCACTGACACATTCATCTAACTATAATGCCACTTTAACCTGTGTCTTTTTCAGTAAATTTCTAAGGTTTTTTATAAACAAAAACAGATCTTTTTATCACACCTAACTATAACGTTACTTTACCCTTCGTTTTTCATATATATATATATATTATATATATATATATATATATATATATATATATATATATATATATATATATATATATATATATATATATATATATATATATTCACACACCATAGAAATTCCCTGAAAAATACCAAAGATTAAAGTGATGTTATGGCTAAGTTCTGAATTGAGATAAAAAGTAACATTTAAAAATCAATAATACAGTGAAACACCAGTTATAGTTTACTGAGCTCACTATGACTTGTGTCTGCCACGCACTGCTTATGACCTCACATACTCATGGTATGTTAAATGACATCATTGATGATGCCCATCCCGCTGCAGACCCACCGCCCAAATTTGGCTTTATTATTTACTTATTTCTTTAAAGAAATTTGCAGGGGCCACAGTACGCCTGCGGTACTGACATGCAAATGCAAAAACAACAGTTGACGGACTGTATGAACAATGTCATACATTCACCCCAGTACAGAGATCTGGGCCTAAATCCATCGTTTTTTTGCTCACCATGCCATTCCAGTTTGAACCCAGCCATATGCAAATCAATCTTGACCCTGTGCCTCATGGGAACAGTCCAGCCCGAACTGCCAAGACAGGTCGTCCCTGGACTGAAAACAAGCATCCTAGGACCGGTTTCGGGGTTTCACCCCTCTTCAGCCAGGATAGCTTGATTCCAGTGGCATGGAGAGCACGGGACCCGCCGTCTGGGCATACCCGTCCCACTCGGGGTGACAAATGCAAAAACAACAGTTGATGGACAGAATGCAGAACAATGTCATACATTCAACCCAGTACAGAGATCTGGGCCTAAATCCATCATTTTTTTGCTCACCATGCCATTCCAGTTTGAACCCAGCCATATGCAAATCAGTCTTGACCCTGTGCCTCATGGGAACAGTCCAGCCCGAACTGCTAAGCCAGGTCCTCCCTGGACTGAAAACAAGCATCCTAGGACCGGTTTTGGGGTTTCACCCCTCTTCAGCCAGGATAGCTTGATTCCAGTGGCATGGAGAGCACGGGACCCACGTCTGGGCATACCCGTCCCACTCGGGGTGACAAATGCAAAAACAACAGTTGATGGACAGAATGCAGAACAATGTCATACATTCACCCCAGTACAGAGATCTGGGCCTAAATCCATCGTTTTTTTGCTCACCATGCCATTCCAGTTTGAACCCAGCCATATGCAAATCAGTCTTGACCCTGTGCCTCATGGGAACAGTACAGCCCGAACTGCCAAGCCAGGTCCTCCCTGGACTGAAAACAAGCATCCTAGGACCGGTTTCGGGGTTTCACCCCTCTTCAGCCAGGATAGCTTCAATCCTGCATTGCTGCAGCAATGTGTAAGCTTCACCCGATGGAGCTTGCACAATACCGTGGTACCCTAGGGCTGCAGCTTGTGCTCCCGAGTCCTCAAGTCCTGTAATGGCTGCCGCAACATTTTCTTTAAAGTTGCGGCTGGCAAATCAGATTGCATGGCCTCAAAAAGGCTGACAGGAGAAAATCCTCTCTCAGCCAACCAGAGGACCCTTTTTTAAAAATGTTCAGTGCTGAGGGACACCCGCTGGAACAACTCTCCAGCTATACTGATATTTTTAACTCCGTCATGACCAATCCAAGTAGCTCTTTAAATGCAAATTTCTTGAAAATGGCGGTATAGATTTACAATAGATCAAAAACAGGTTTTCTGAGTAAAGTTCTAACTTTTTGCCCAATTTGGTGTAATTCCATTCAGCCATTTTTCAGTATCAACAACAGAATTTCCTATGGGAATTAACAGTGGAAATCAACATTTGGGGACCCCTTTTGCTTGGCCCGTGCTTGACAGATCACCCAGAAACTTTCCAGGAAGAAGCTGAGGTGGATGAACTTTTTTTTGGAAAGTTTTGTGTAGATTTATCAACCTGTGCGAAAGTTATTACCAAAACAACAAAAAAAAGCTCCTCCTATGGAAACTGTGACCTAACTATAATTAAACAGTGGTGATCACCACTGTATAATATATGTGTGTGGGTGCCTAAAATGTTTAAGTCTGACTTTGCATGCATATATTTATATGCAGATTTAGATATATAAACACATACATAGAGAGTCAGATCTAAAAATTCTAAAAAAACAACACTTCTTTGCAATGAAAAGTAGTTAGGCAACTTCATGTGTGCGGCAAGGTGCAGAGTCTGTTTTTCTGTGTCGCCTCCTGACAAATTCAGCAGCTGTGGTGCTGGGCACTGAGGAGAGGGATGGGGTTCTGACAGAGCTCGAGCATGGTCCCCATCTGGCACCCCTCTACTGACACCACTGCATTTGCACCTAAAAACAAACATTTGCATGCAATAGGTCTCACATTTGTTAATGTTAGAGCTGTTTGCTTTGAAAATGACAATGTTTTTTACTTTTTTATTTGCAGTGGAGTGATCATATATGCATAGCGCTTTTGCCACTGGTATGACCTTGCAGTGCTGGAGAACGAGTCAATGTGAAATAGGTTATGAGGGAGGGGAGATAAGAGTAATATGCTGCCTGGGGAAAAAAAGTAACAACATCCTGGAAGAAGCAAAGACTTATAGGGAATGCAAAATCAAGTAAATCATGTGAAATGTAAGCAGGAACAACATGGTTACCGCAGGGCTCACAGACTGCTGTGACGTGCCTCTGGCAATGGAAAGACACAGGGAGATGCAGCTCCGAAGTGGCAACTAAAATATAAAGCACAGTGCTTGTAAAATGTGCGCCACGCTGAGAGTTTAAGTATGTTGGAAGTCAAAAACATCCTGGAAAAAGCAAACAGTGATAGGGAATGCAAGATCAAGTAAAGCATGTGAAATGTAAGCAGGAACAACATGGTTACTGCGGGGCTCCCAGACTGCTGTGATGTGCTGCTGGCGATGGAAAGGCACAGGGAAATATAGCTCCGAAGCTGCAACTAAAATGTAAAGCGTGGCGCTCATAAAACGAGTGCCGCGCTGAGAGTTTAAGTATATTGAAAGTGATTACAAAAATGGAGGTAGGAGAGCCATGCAGAACAAAAGAAAGGTGTGGCCATCATACTTGAAGATATAGCTCGGCATGCCGCACGCACTGCAACAATTATTAACAAGTAGTCCCCAAAGGAACATAGAAAGACTTACAGCGTAACGAAACTGTAGCGAATGGAGAGGTGTGGTGCAGCGGCCAGGGCAGCTGACTTCGGAGCACGGGGCTCACGGTTCGATCCCCGGTTCCGGCGGCAGCTCAGCTCAGCACCATGTGACTCTGGGCAATAGCTCACTTAATTTCCACGACGGCCCCCAGCGCCTTGAGACCCGTAAGGGTGAGTAGTTCGCGCTTTACAAATACGGATTTACATTTACATTTAGTTTGCGGTGCTCCTGACTAAAAAATGGAAGTGATGTATCTGGAGTGCCAACCAATGAGAAGCCAGCAAACAAGAGTGACGCAGGAGTGAACCAATGCCAATCAGCAGGCGGGATTACACTCCGTATAGTGAAAACAGCAGGTCTTCCAGACAGCGCATGCTCGCTCCCTAGGTTCGACATAAAAAAAGAAGTGGAGAAAGTTGGAACCCCAAAATAAGGCTTCAGGTGAGTCAGAGCAGATTTGTACAGGTTATGGAACACTGAAATAGAGCATGAGCTCCCATGAACCAACTGTGTTTGACAACTTCTTTGAGAAAGAGACTTGGGCTCAAAATATTCATCAGGTCCAAATCAGATGGAATCTCTGGGGCATGTAATGCAAACTAACAAGATACCTGAAGCAGAGACTGTGCTCCAGCTTTAGCAGGGATGTCCTTATGACGAGATTTGATCTCAGTGCATGGAGAGAAGCCCTTCTGCTTAAGCTTTTACTGTTTAGTACCTGTTCTGGAGCACTCTATGTGACATTAACCAGCAATGAAATGTATTTTCTTTCTAACATCGGCCCTGGTTGAGGGGCGCTGGCCTGCAAAGTGCATGTGAATAGCAGCAGGGTGAGGTAACCAGGAGGTAAGGACTCGTGCTGTTACCCCCTCTGAGTACTCCAGCGGGTGGTTGATTTCCCTGCCTCTTCTCCGATACACTCCCATACGTCGCTGCTCAAGATCTGATTTGCAACATGAGCAGTCAATTATAGCAGAGACAAGGGGGCGGTGCACCGAGCCTGCTGCATGTTAGCATGAGCCACAGGTTGACTGGAAGGGAGCCCAGAATTGCCAACTTCCTGCACAAACATGTCGTTTGGCTCCATTTTCAGATCCACAACCCTTTTCACTTATTGCCTCAGGAAGGTGATTTTCACAGGTTTGCTCAAAGCTTTCTAATTCCCAAACTCGGCCAATCAGGCACATTTTCTGTGCGCTCCTTGGCAATCTATAGTCCGTTTAGTTGCCATTGCATTTGTCATTATTAAATAACAGACCCTCTGAGTGACGTAAGAAGAGTGCGAAGATCCTTGCTGCAAAGCATGATACATACCTGCCAACTTGCAGAACAGTCTTACAATGTGAGAAGGGGGCAGGGCCTCATGCCGAGAAGTACCTATGAGGCACTTTTGAACTCCACCCGCCCCCAACCCCCTCCCCCCCCCAAAAGAATAAAGCTTGCTGAGGCTGGTGCCGATGTCCTGGGGTGTTTTCACACCCCTTAATGGACGTTAGCAGTTCAAAGCCTCAGAAAACAATTTACTATTTACAGCGGTTTTCAGCGCTTTTTCCCTGCCACTGTGTGATATCGGCTCCTAACCGGGTGACCTGTGATGGAGCGATATCATGTGTCACACGGTGGCACCACGTGAGTTGGCAGGTATGATGATATATGGTCCTCCATATCCCCCTGTGCAGGGGCATAGAGTAGTCAGGTAGAGAAGGGGGTGTGGAACAGAGATTTCCCAACCATCACTGTCATTGAAATGGCAAAATGGATGAAAATAAACTTAAATTCAAAAGGCTTTCCTGCACCACATAACAGCCATCCAGGGTATCTGCGCCCTCCTACACCATCCCTCAGGTCACCCTGCGCTTGAGTTTATAGCTAGCAGCACACACTGACTGGGTACCTGCACCTTCGCTCACCTTCTCAGGTCTTTCGGTGCTTGTGTTTACAGCTAGCAGCACACACTGCAGGGTTTCTGTGCCCTCAAGCACCTTCCCTCAGGGTCTTCCTGGGCTTCTGTTTACAGCTAGCAGCGCCCACCTGCCTGGGTATCTGCACCCTCCCAACACCTTCCCTCGGATCCCCCTACACTCCTGTGTACAGCTAGCAGCACACACTGCCTTGGTATCTGCACCCTCCCAACACCTTCCCTCGGATCCCCCTACACTCCTGTGTACAGCTAGCAGCACACACTGCCTTGGTATCTGCACCCTCCCAACACCTTCCCTCAGGTCACCCTACGCTCCTGTGTACAGCTAGCGCCACACACTGCCTTGGTATCTGCACCCTCCTAACACCTTCCCTCGGATCCCCCCACACTACTGTGTACAGCTAGCAGCACACACTGCCTAGGTACCTGAGCCCTCGCACACATTCCCTCAGGTCTTCCTGTGGTAGTGTTTACAGATAGCAGCGCCCACCTGCATGGGTACCTGAGTTCTCCTACATTTTCCCTTGTGCCTCCCTGCGCTGTGTATACAGCTAGCAGCACCCTCCTGCCAGGGTATCTACGTCCTCGCACACATTCCCTCAGGTCTCCCTGTGCTTGTGTTTACAGCTAGCAGCACACACTAACTGGGTACCTGCACCTCGCACACCTTCCCTCAGGTCCCCCTTGCGCTCGTGCTTACAGCTAGCAGCACACACTGCCTGGGCATCTACACACTCCTACACCTTCCCTCAGGTCTTCCTGTGCTTGTTTTTACAGGTATCAGAACATACTGCCTGGGTATCTACACCCTCCTACACCTTCCTGGGGTCTCCCCGTGCTTGTGTTCACAGCTAGCAGCACACACTGCCTGGGTATCTACGCACTCCTACACCTTCCCCGGGTCTCCCCGTGCTTGTGTTTACAGCTATCAGCACACACTGCCTGGGTATCTACGCCCTCCTACACCTTCCCCGGGTCTTGCCGTGCTTGTGTTTACAGCTAGCAGCACTCTCCTGCCAGGGTATCTGCGCTATCCTACACCTGCCCTCAGTCCTGCCTGTGCTTGTGTATACAGCTAGCAGCACACATTGCCTGGGTATCTACGCACTCCTACACCTTCCCCGGGTGTCCCCGTTCTGGTGTTTACAGCTATCAGCACACACTGCCTGGGTATCTACACACTCCTACACCTTCCCTCAGGTCTTCCTGTGCTTGTGGTTACAGCTATCAGCACACACTGCCTGGGTATCTACGCCCTCCTAAACCTTCCCGGGTCTCCCCGTGCTTTTGTTTACAGCTATCAGCACACACTGCCTGGGTATCTACCACTCCTACACCTTCCCCGGGTCTTGCCGTGCTTGTGTTTACAGCTAGCAGCACTCACCTGCCAGGGTATCTGCGCTATCCTACACCTGCCTTCAGTCCTACCTGTGCTTGTGTATACAGCTAGCAGCACACTTAGCCAGGGTATCTGAGCCCTCCTGCACCTCCCCTCAGGTATCCCTGTGTTCGTGTTTACAGCGAGCAGCGCACACCTGCCAGGGTATCTGCGCCCTCGAACATCTTCCCTTGGGTTCTTCCTATGCTTGAGTTTACAGCTAGCAGCGCCCACCTGCCAGGGTATCTGCGCACTTCTACACCTTCACTTGGGTCACCCTGTGCCTGTGTTTACAGCTAGATGCACACACTGCCAGGGTACTCGCCCCAGGTCTACCACTAATGGTAAATATGGGAATGCGCCTAAATCTATGGGTGGATGTGTGGGAACACCCACGCTCCACCCATGGAACGCCTCTCTGCCGCAGAGTAATGAAAGGCAGCGACTTGCGCTGCCTTGCATCGATCTAGATTTATCAAGCCAGGATAGATCTCACTTAGGTTTTGAGTCTTCCTTGCGCCCCCTTGCGTGGCACAAGGGTGACACAAAACCTTGCTACATCTGGCCTAGACTTTTAGAAATGGACTTGTACCTGTGAGGTAGGAGGAAAGGAAAACTCTCTACTTACTGGTTGGAAACAAAAGAAATAAAATGCATTCTGTGTTCATAATTCAAATGCTGTGGACCAAGCAATGAGTGCTTTGGGATCAAAACTCCTTTCCCTACCTCCTGTCCAGCTGTCATAGAGGACAAGACACAAGAAAAGATTTGGATTCTGGAGGTCATTTAGAGTCTGGCAGATGGAGCCCCCTGAAGTAGAGGCCATTGTGGGGCACCATGTCTAAAACTCCCGCTCAGCAAACCTCCTTGTGTGGAGAATTCAGGATTTTGTTTTCTCAATACAAAAAAAACAGCCCAGGCGCACAGGGAGTTTTCTCCCTTCATGTTGGGGCCAGTCTACATTCCACCTGCTCAGTTTTCCTGTTCATGTCCATCATGCAAAGCAGACATGGACAGGGAAACTGAGTGACGGTCACCGCCCTCAATAGGGTGGGACGACTATCATACCCTGGCTGCCCCTTGGCAGACGGGTCACCAGGTCAGAAGTTCACACTGCCAGCGCCAACAGAGGCTTAGCTGGAGTAAACGCAGCACTTCCCTCAACGGCAAATAAAGCGGGGAACCGTGAGTTTGGTGGGACAGGCGCACTGCTGATTTGTGGCGGTTCTTCCACTCTCCCAAACTCTAAATGACACCCTCAGTGCTCCCACTGCCTTCACTCTGCGACTATTCAAGACAGTGGCTTAATGAAACTTGAGGGTTCCCCCCTGCAAAGTACATGGCGGATGCCCCCAGACCCACCGAGTCAGGAGCTCTGAGGCCAGGGCCCCGTGCACAGTGCTGGAGGCGGGCCCCAAGAGCTCGGCCCCACGGACCACGGGGGCTGCAGGGGCTAATGTTACGGCGCTGATTCAAGGCTGGTTTAATTCGATATCTCACATGCACGCCACGCGGCGGTCGATGGTGATGCATAAAGAGATTGATAGGTGTGGGTGGTGATTAATCTGTGTAACTAATGTGCTGCACTTCTTGCAGCTTTGTCAGTTCCTAACCCCAGCACACAAGACCTGTCTTCACCTATGGTAGCTGCGAACTCTTAATGTGTCCTGTAGCAGCCTCCAGGCATAACAAGGCCAATTATGCTCTGGCAGCTGATGTTGAAGACAAACTAAATTGGAGACTGCATTGTGGATCGCGAGGTAATTTTATGAGGAAGTAGATTTGATTTCCCTTTTCACTCACTGCATGCAATTTTGCTAATTGAAACTGCAAAGTGTGAGGAAATTGATTTCTTTAAATAAAAGTTTAACCTTAGAGGTTAATGGTGAGTGGAATATTAGAAGTAGAGTATAATGTATGTAATTATGTACCTTTAGTTCTTGATTTTATACAATAATCCTACAGTTTAATCCTTTACGGTACTCTGATGATGAATACATCTACACCTGGTTTGATCTCCTTTGTCTAACTACCTGTACAGTATTTCCATCTATTGGTGTTTCATGTCTCTTAAGCATCTCCCCTCTGCGCCTTTGTTTTGAGATTGGATAAATTCTCATTTTGAAATTTCTTGTATTTTGCTCATCCCAATAATTTGCCCTTACCTTTCCTTTTGTATCCTTGGAGAACAAGGATGGATTTTTCTCATCAGTGCTTTATCACCAGTTATCTGTCAACCCCCCCCACCCACAACCTGTTGTTGGGTAACAGATCTAAGATCATCCCTTCACAGCTGGTCTCTGCTACTAACTCTCTGTGAAATCCCCCCTGTGTACCGTCTAGTACGTCTATACTGTTTGTTAAAGCAGTCCAGTGATGTTGCTGGTCGCATAAGGCAAGTAAAGCCTCCTAAAAATATCACTTCATCTAGTTGTTCATCCTCTGAGACCATTAAACCAAGTCTTTGCTTGCTGCTCGCCCTTTGCATGTGGGCTGTGTAAGGAAATGCCTCTTTTTTTATGGTCACCCTCAAGTTTTGGGACTCATGCTGCTGGTTTTTCAACTTTGAGAACACGCTGAGGCCTGCTAATCAGATCTCAGTGCCCGTGCCTTTACCTTAAAAGTGGTGTTGTTTGATTGGCTTATACCCAAATGGCATATGTTTACTTACTTGTACTTCGTATATGGCAGTCAAGGTCTGTAATTTAAAGGGTCACCCCAGAGACTGCACCACTGGTTGTTCCAACCTGGGTCTGCCCCGGGAACCTCATCCCCTGGGGCTAGGTATATTATTTAAGAGGATGAGGGCCCCACGGCCTCCCGCCCCAAGCTGTATTAGGCCCCGGGACCTCATTCCCTGGTGCCAAAATTTTAAAAAAGGGAAGGGGGACCGCCCCCCCTCTCCGAGCCTGTCAATGCCCCTAGGACACCATCCCCCGGGGCTAAATGCTTTAAAAAGGGGAGGGAGACGACACAGCCCTCCTTTGAGGTCCTAAAAAACCCCGGGGACCCCATCCCTGGAGCCAAGTTATTAATGAAGGGAGGGGGCATGAGTCTCCCTTCCCTGAGCTTAATTATGCCCTGAGGACCCCATCTCAAGGCTAGAATATAAATAAAAGGAGAACCTTAAAAAGGCCACCAGGACCCCATTCACTGGGGACGTGACATTCTTTAAAAGAGAGTGAGTGGAGCGGCCCCCCTCCCTGAGCCTTTAAACCCCAGGGACCCCATCACATGGGGCTGACTCAGTGACAGATCCCACCTCCAGGGCACAGGGAGTCAGGGACACAGTAGTTTCTCTACCCACACTACAGCGGGCAGTGAAACATGTGTTTGCTCCCACCTGGAGGGAGCATCTTAAAATTTCCTGCCAGACGGGAGCAAACATGGAAGTCTGCTCTCCGAACCCACTGACATCAACTGCGGAGTACCCCAAGGATCATCGCTCAGCCCCACGCTCTTCAGCATCTACATGGCCCCCCTCGCCGCCATCGTCAGACAGGATGGGCTCAGCATCGTATCCTACGCCGACGACACCCAGCTCATCCTATCACTCACCAAGAATCCCAAAGACACCAGACTCTGTTTACAGGAAGGAATGAAGAACGTAGCAGCCTGGATGAAATACAGCTGTTTGAAGCTCAACTCAGAAAAGACTTAGGTCCTCATCCTGGGACCCTGTACCTCCGCCTGGGACAACACCTGGTGGCCCTCCACCCTGGGGAACCCATCCACCCCTACAGACCAGGCACGGAACCTCGGCATCATCCTCGACTCCTCCCTCTCCATGAACCGCCAGATCAACGCCGTCGCTTCCACCAGTTTCAACTGCCTGCGCATCCTCCGCAAGACCTTCAAATGGATCCCCCCCGACTGCCGAAAGACCATCACACACGCACTCATAACCAGCAGACTAGACTACGGAAACGCCCTATACGCCGGAATCAACAAAACTCTTCTGCACAGACTCCAGACCATCCAGAACGCCGCGGCTAGACTCGTCCTCGGGGCACCTCATCACGAACACATGACCCAACACCTACGAGACCTCCACTGGCTCCCCGTCGAGAAGAGGGTCACCTTCAAACTCCTCACCCACGCCTACAAATCCCTCAACAACATCGGACCCAAATACCTCAATGAGAGAGTATCCTTCCACGTACCCAAGAGGAACCTCCGCTCCGCCGACCTCGCCATGGCAGAGGTCCCCCGCATCCGCAGAAACAGAGCAGGCGGGAGATGTTTCTCCTACATCGCAGCAAAAACCTGGAACGAGATCCCTGTGAACATCAGACGCGCCCCGACCCTACACACGTTCAGGAGGGACCTCAAGACCTGGCTCTTCGACTGATCCGGAGCTGCTCCCCCCCGCCCAGCGCCTTGAGACCCTCACGGGTGAGTAGTGCGCTTTATAAACCACTGATTGATTGATTGCTCTCACCCGTCTGGAGCTTTAAACATGCTCCAACCAGCTAGGAGCACACTCACTTGTGTTCTGTTTCCCTGCCTGCACTGTTACGGCCAGGGAAACAAAACACATATTGCTTCTGCCTGGCGGTAGCAAGCAGAAAACAACTGCTGCCTCCGGGCAGGAGCAATACCGGCTACCGCACTATGCAGGGAGACGACAGGGACCACGGGGCCCTGGGGCGCCTCTAGCAGCCCCTAATATGGAACTTAGTAGGAGGCTTGGGTAGGCTCGAGGAGGTGGGCTTAACAACGTGCATGGCAGGGGGTTGGCTTCACATATGGTAATGAAATAATACATTAGGTTAAAAAAAAAACTAGTAAGTCACTGAAAAAAGCAAAGTTAAAGTAATGTTATAGTTAGGTGTGATCAAATGATCTATTCTTGTTAAAAAACACCTTACAAATTCACTGAAAAAAATGTCATTTGAGATGTCATAAATGATGTCATAGAACATATTATGAGTGATGTAATATGTCAGGTCATAATCAGTGCATGGCGGGGTGCAAGTTATAGTTAGCTCTGCGAACAATAACTTGTGAATTTCAAATGTTAATGTTGTCACTGACACATTCATCTAACTATAATGCCACTTTAACCTGTGTCTTTTTCAGTAAATTTCTAAGGTTTTTTATAAACAAAAACAGATCTTTTTATCACACCTAACTATAACGTTACTTTACCCTTCGTTTTTTCACATATATATATATATATATATATATATATATATATATATATATATTCACACACCATAGAAATTCCCTGAAAAATACCAAAGATTAAAGTGATGTTATGGCTAAGTTCTGAATTGAGATAAAAAGTAACATTTAAAAATCAATAATACAGTGAAACACCAGTTATAGTTTACTGAGCTCACTATGACTTGTGTCTGCCACGCACTGCTTATGACCTCACATACTCATGGTATGTTAAATGACATCATTGATGATGCCCATCCCGCTGCAGACACACCGCCCAAATTTGGCTTTATTATTTACTTATTTCTTTAAAGAAATTTGCAGGGGCCACAGTACGCCTGCGGTACTGACATGCAAGCTTCAATCCTGCATTGCTGCAGCAATGTGTAAGCTTCACCCGATGGAGCTTGCACAATACCATGGTACCCTAGGGCTGCAGCTTGTGCTCCCGAGTCCTCAAGTCCTGTAATGGCTGCCGCAACATTTTCTTTAAAGTTGCGGCTGGCAAATCAGATTGCATGGCCTCAAAAAGGCTGACAGGAGAAAATCCTCTCTCAGCCAACCAGAGGACCCTTTTTTAAAAATGTTCAGTGCTGAGGGACACCCGCTGGAACAACTGTCCAGCTATACTGATATTTTTAACTCCGTCATGACCAATTCAAGTAGCTCTTTAAATGCAAATATCTTGAAAATGGCGGTATAGATTTACAACAGATCAAAAACAGGTTTTCTGAGTAAAGTTCTAACTTTTTGCCAAATTTGGTGTAATTCCATTCAGCCATTTTTCTGTATCAACAACAGAATTTCCTATGGGAATTAACAGTGGAAATCAACATTTGGGGACCCCTTTTGCTTGGCCCGTGCTTGACAGATCACCCAGAAACTTTCCAGGAAGGAGCTGAGGTGGATGAACTTTTTTTTGGAAAGTTTTGTGTAGATTTATCAACCTGTGCGAAAGTTATTACCAAAACAACAAAAAAAAGCTCCTCCTATGGAAACTGTGACCTAACTATAATTAAACAGTGGCGATCACCACTGTATAATATATGTGTGTGGGTGTCTAAAATGTTTAAGTCTGACTTTGCATGCATATATTTATATGCAGATTTAGATATATAAACACATACATAGAGAGTCAGATTTAATAATTCTAAAAAAAACAACACTTCTTTGCAATGAAAAGTAGTTAGGCAACTTCATGTGTGCGGCAAGGTGCAGAGTCTGTTTTTCTGTGTCGCCTCCTGACAAATTCAGCAGCTGTGGTGCTGGGCACTGAGGAGAGGGATGAGGTTCTGACAGAGCTCGAGCATGGTCCCCATCTGGCACCCCTCTACTGACACCACTGCATTTGCACCTAAAAACAAACATTTGCATGCAATACGTCTCACATTTGTTAAAGTTAGAGCTGTTGGCTTTGAAAATGACAATGTTTTTTACTTTTTTATTTGCAGTGGAGTGATCATACATGCATAGCGGTTTTGCCACTGGTATGACCTTGCAGTGCTGGAGAACGAGTCAATGTGAAATAGGTTATGAGGGTGGGGAGATAAGAGTAATATGCTGCCTGGGGAAAAAAAGTAACAACATCCTGGAAGAAGCAAACACTTATAGGGAATGCAAGATCAAGTAAAGCATGTGAAATGTAAGCAGGAACAACATGGTTACCGCGGGGCTCGCAGACTGCTGTGACGTGCCTCTGGCAATGGAAAGACACAGGGAGATGCAGCTCCGAAGTTGCAACTAAAATATAAAGCGCAGTGCTTGTAAAATGGGCGCCACGCTGAGAGTTTAAGTATGTTGAAGGTCAACAACATCCTGGAAAAAGCAAACAGTGATAGGGAATGCAAGATCAAGTAAAGCATGTGAAATGTAAGCAGGAACAACATGGTTACTGCGGGGCTCCCAGACTGCTGTGATGTGCTGCTGGCGATGGAAAGGCACAGGGAAATATAGCTCCGAAGCTGCAACTAAAATGTATAGCGTGGTGCTCATAAAACGAGTGCCACGCTGAGAGTTTAAGTATATTGAAAGTGATTACAAAAATGGAGGTAGGAGAGCCATGCAGAACAAAAGAAAGGTGTGGCCATCATACTTGAAGATACAGCTCGGCATGCCGCACGCACTGCAACAATTATTAACAAGTAGTCCCCAAAGGAACATAGAAAGACTTACAGCGTAACAAAACTGTAGTTTGGCAGTGCTCCTGACTAAAAAATGGAAGTGATGTATCTGGAGTGCCAACCAATGAGGAGCCAGCAAACAAGAGTGACGCAGGAGTGACCCAATGCTAATCAGCAGGCGGGATTACACTCTGTATAGTGATAACAGCAGATTTTCCAGACAGCGCATGCTCGCTCCCTAGGATCGACATAAAAAAAGAAGTGGAGAAAGTTGGAACCCCAAAATAAGGCTTCAGGTGAGTCAGAGCAGATTTGTACAGGTTATGGAACACTGAAATAGAGCATGAGCTCCCATGAACCAACTGTGTTTGACAACTTCTTTGAGAAAGAGACTTGGGCTCAAAATATTCATCAGGTCCAAATCAGGTGGAATCTCTGGGGCATGTAATGCAAACTAACAAGATACCTGAAGCAGAGACTGTGCTCCAGCTTTAGCAGGGATGTCCTTATGACGAGATTTGATCTCAGTGCATGGAGAGAAGCCCTTCTGCTTAAGCTTTTATTGTTTAGTACCTGTTCTGGAGCACTCAATGTGACATTAACCAGCAATGAAATGTATTTTCTTTCTAACATCGGCCCTGGTTGAGGGGCGCTGGCCTGCAAAGTGCATGTGAATAGCAGCAGGGTGAGGTAACCAGGAGGTAAGGACTCGTGCTGTTACCCCCTCTGAGTACTCCAGCGGGTAGTTGATTTCCCTGCCTCTTCTCCGATACACGCCCATACGTCGCTGCTCAAGATCTGATTGGCAACATGAGCAGTCAATTATAGCAGAGTCAAGGGGGCGGTGCACCGAGCCTGCTGCAGGTTAGCATGAGCCACAGGTTGACTGGAAGGGAGCCCAGAATTGCCAACTTCCTGCACAAACATGTCGTTTGGCTCCATTTTCAGATCCACAACCCTTTTCACTTATTGCCTCTGGACGGTCATTGGAAGGTGATTTTCACAGGTTTGCTCAAAGCTTTCTAATTCCCAAACTCGGCCAATCAGGCACATTTTCTGTGCGCTCCTTGGCAATCTATAGTCCGTTTAGTTGCCATTGCATTTGTCATTATTAAATAACTGACCCTCTGAGTGACGTAAGAAGAGTGCAAAGACCCTTGCTGCAAAGCATGATACATACCTGCCAACTTGCAGAACAATCTTACCATGTGAGAAGGGGGCAGGGCCTCATGCCGAGAAGTACCTATGAGGCACTTTTGAACTCCAACCACCCCCAAGCCCCCCTCCCCAAAAAAATAAAGCTTGCTGAGGCTGGTGCCGATGTCCTGGGGTGTTTTCACACCCCTTAATGGACGTTGGCAGTTCAAAGCCTCAGAAAACAAGCTGGAAATCCACTATTTACAGCGGTTTTCAGCTCTTTTTCCCTGCCACTGTGTGATATCGGCACCTAACCGGGTGACCGTGTGATGGAGCGATATCATGTGTCACACGATGGCACCACGTGAGTTGGCAGGTAAGATGATATATGGTCCTCCATATAGAGAAGGGGGTGCGGAACAGAGATTTCCCAACCATCACTGTTGAAATGGCAAAATGGATGGAAATAAACTTAAATTCAAAAGGCTTTCCTGCACCACATAACAGCCATCCAGTCCTTTGTTTATTCTTGGCCTGTTTTGTGTGAGAGGGAAGAGGAGAGGTGGGTGAATGCAATCTCAGCAGAGTTTCATAGAGATGTGTGTCTGCTCTATGAGGGCTGCTAATCCGAGGGGGAACCCGACCATACACAATGCCAGCCTGACTGGAGGCCACTGGAGGGTCCCTTCCGTATCAGAAAAGGAGCAACCTGAGATGCCAACGAGCAACGACAAAGATGACAACTCAATACTTAGAACAAAAACACACACTGAAGGATCTGAGATAGACAGTGATTGAACAAAGCATCAATGAATCCATTCTGTTTGAAAAAGAACAGAGATGGGTTTACAGACTGACTTTGGTCTCATATATGTCATGTTAGCCAACCAATCTTGTGAACAATCCCCAGCAGACGCTCTCCACTGAGTGTAACGGGACATCTCTTGATGCCCGCTGATTTTAAGTCCCACGAGTTGATCTCAAATGCCAATTGGGCCATTACCCGTTTATATGTGCAGTATAACTAACCCACATCACGTAAGGGGCGGTTTTAATTTTAAATCCTTTTTTCACTGTTCCGTCACAGACCAAATTGTGAGTAGAGGGTTAGCAGATAATATTGTGATTAAATCGCAGCAAGCGTGGTCAATTATAAGGATAGAATCCACATAATTTTTTCCTTTCCGAATGGGTAGCAAGGATTACCGCACAAGAAATGCGCTATTGGCACTGTTTCCATCAGAACCCCCACAGAATGTCTCAAGAATAATATTGCATAATGAAACATGTTTGCTCTCAATACGAGGTGCGCTGTAACCATTATCGCTATGGTATCAACAAAACTTTCTTGCTCCCTTTGAAAATTGACACGCACGACAACCCGAACCGGAAGTTAGGACAGGCACCGTAACACACGCGGTTAAATAGGAAACCCGCTCGCGGCTCCAGTAACGTCGGAGCCTCGAGTGAGTACAGTCAGGTTTGCCGAGAGGTAGTAGCCTTGACGGAGTAAGTAGATGCGCTTCTGCCCTGAATTCCGATAGCGTTCGCTCACTTTTTTGGCAGTATTGTGAATAGCAGATTCTGACTCCCAAGTTTTCTCACCCTTTGGCTATAATTTTTAGGGTGTGACTACAGGCGTCCCTTCCAACTCCTCGAAGGACTCAGGGGGCCGAATAATGGTCCCAGATTATGTATGTAATTAACCTCTGTATCACTACGATAACATGATGATGTGCCAACAGACTCTATTATATGTTACATGTTTGTATTGTCTTGTGAGTCTCATTATCACAGTTTTTAGCACTTTAGAGGCATGGATTTGGTATATTTCCACCATCACAATCACTGAATCACCACTGATTTTTAACCCATTGTAGAGCTAAGGGTCGTGTATTTTTTAACCTTTTCCTTTCTCTCCGTACCTCTGCAGGATTTTTGATATTTGACACAGATCAATTAGGTGCTGTATATTTGTTTTTGTATTTTTGTTTATTACTGCTATTATGTTCACAGCAACATCATGAGTGAGAGCATCATTTCTCCTTTAGGGTCCTGACGAAAAGCCTTGGGGTAGGGCTTGAAACTAGTTGCCCTACCAGTCTGATGGTGATGTCCTGGTAGATTTAAGGGCCTCATTTGCAATGATTTGGCGTAGGGCAGCGCTGCGAGTCTTTTTGCTGCGCTTCCCTACGCCAAATTGAAAGGCCAGGAATGAGCCGTATTTATGAGACACAGTGCATTTCTGTCCTTTCAGCTAGCGCTGGCGCACAACTTGTTGCCTAGCGCCAAAGCAGGCACCTTTGCACCATGGTACAAGGGCGTCTGCGTTGTTGGCAGGATTGTTTTTGTGCAGGAAGGGGCACCTTCCTACCTAAAAGCAATCTACAGAGGCATTTTCCTCTGCCTATGTGTGCTGCATAATGCAGCATATATAGAAAGAGGAATAAACAAGGAGAAATAGAAATATTTCTCCTAGCTAACCCTGGGAAGGTGTACAGTTTTGACGCATTCCCAGGTTTACAGATCCTTGTAAATTTGGAAATTCATCAAAACCCATCGGCGTTGCATGTGAACACCACAACGCCGATGGAATGCCTCACTGATGCAGTGTAAGGCAACGCAGTGACTTGCGCTGCGCTGCGTTGCCTTACACCATATCTACGAGCCCATTGAAAGCCATGCAAAGTGGCTTTGCGTGGCCTCGTAGATATGGGTCTGCACTCTGAGCCGCCGGAGCATCATAAAAAGTGACACACCAGCGGCGAAAGGGGCTTGTAAATAAGCCCTTAATTTTGCATTACACATCGTCCCTGCAGATCCTCGAAACCAGAGTTGGAAACCCACTCTATGGAGGGATTCCTGCTCACCTTGGCCAGTGTTACGGAGAGAGCACAATGTCCTTGTTTGCACTACGGCGCACCTTTGCAAAAGGTGTGCTGAGCACAAACAGTCTGTGCACCCAATCATGATGAATGCGCTACCCTCAGGCACCAATGCAAATGAGGAAATGCCCTCTGAGGATAGTGCTGGTCCCGGGACCGGCAGAGTGAGGGGTAGGTCGACCGCCGTGATTACGGAGTCCAGCACGACACTGCACTATTCAGTGTCTACACCTGCCGGTACACGTTGCCACACATTGCTGACCCTAAATGGGTGATGTTGTAGATCTACAGGTACCACTTTTTAGGGTGCTGTATGGGTGGTCACTTATTTTTACTATTTCAGACCACCACCAAAAAGTGTAGATAGATTTTACATCGGTCCTGAAGAATTGCTGTCTACTTGACCAAGGGCAAGAAACATGTTGGCCTGATTCTAAAGCGCAATACCCTGTAACCTTAGAGCAGGGGCGGCCATTGTTGTTTTTAATCAGGATAGTGGCCACATTCATTAAAATTGTTCTGAGTGGACCTCTAATTCCTGTTTTAGCCTCACTATTTACACATCTACACTCACTAGGGCCCTCACACGCACTGCACCCAACGGCTAGGAAAAAAGATCTCCGCTAAATGGCCCCATCATGGGTGCCGATCGGGTATTGCAGCGCTGACCCGACGAGGAGCAGACCCGATGATGAAGCAAGACACCTAGCTGACTGGGTGTGTGAGGGTCTTTTTCCGAAAGGAGGATTATTTTCTCCTGCACTTAGTGAGCACAGCTGTGCTCTCTACATTTACATCTACCTGTATCAATTAGTAGGAACAGCATACCACTCTGTTTTGGATAGTGCTGGTGCTACCTGCATGCCAGCGCAACCAGTATGATAGAAGGGGATGCACAAGCGTCTACGGCCCCTTCTGTAATACCATAGTGCTGTGAGGGTCTACAAAGTGGACACATATGCCAGTTGCGCCTCGAGCACTATGTATATCACGGCCCCTTGTGATATCAGCTTCTCACCGTGTGGGCGACCCCGCAAAGGGAACTGATACTGTGTAAAACATGCTGGCACTGGGTATGTTGGCAAGTCTGAGAATGCCAGGCGTAGAGCAGACCAATGGAGGTGGAGTTGGTTAAAGTAGAACTAGTCAGCCAGAGGGGAGATTCATTAGGCCCGTGCTCTGAAGGATGGAAGGGCTGGGGCGGAGACATCCTCAGGATAGGTAGAGAGCATTAGAAAGGCAGGCAGTCTTCTCTTCGGCCCCTATTCCTGCCTGGTTACAAGCGACGTGTGAAGTAATGGGCTGGGGAGGGGCAGAGCTCTTAAAGGATGGAGACACTTTGCTTCCTATTTTCTGCACTAATACTTCGATCTATATCACAGTATTGAGTATGACATAAATCAACATATTGATCAGCCTCTGCCTCCGACAGCAGATCAACCCCCTTTCCACTTAAGTGGGCCCGAGGAGTCTGCCTTCCTGCATCACTCCATGCCTCTAGCTCCAACGCTTGGCTCATGGCGGGTCAGCCCTCTCCCACCTGCTTTTCTCCATCCCTCCAGATTCGAACCAGACCACTGTGGCGAGCAGCTCTCCTCCCACCCAGCTCTAAGCCCTGCTAGTAGGGTGGGTCAGTCATCTCCCACCAGCTTTTCTCCATCCCTCCAGATTCGAACCAGACCACTGTGACCGCCCACCCCCTTCGGGCAGCTCCCCTCCCACCCAGCTCCAAGCCCTGCTAGTAGGGTGAATCAGCCCTCTCCCACCAGCTTTTCTCCATCCCTCCAGATTCAAACCAGACCACTGTGACGGATCACCCCTGCAGGTAGGTCTCACCCCCACCCCCCAGCTCTATGTGCTGCTAGAACAGTGGATTAGGCATCTCTCACCAGCTTTTCTCCATCCCTCCACCTTCAACCAGACCACTGTGACGGACCACTCCTTACAGGCAGCTCTCCACCCAACCAGCTCCAAGCCCTGCTAGTAGGGTGAATCAGCCCTCTCCCACCAGCTTTTCTCCATCCCTCCACCTTCAAGCCAGACCACTGTGACAGCCCACCCCCCTGTGGGCAGCTCTCCACCCACCCAGCTCCAAGCCCGGCTAGTAGGGTGGGTTAGCCATCTCTCACCAGCTTTTCTCCATCTCTTCAGATTCAAACCAGACCACTGTGACGGATCACCCCCTGCGGGTAGCTCTCCACCCACCCAGCTCCAAGCCCTGCTAGTAGGGTGGGTCAGACATCTCCCACCAGCTTTTCTCCATCCCTCTAGATTCAAACCAGACCACTGGGATGGAGCGCCCCCTGCTGACAGCTCTTCACCCACCCAGTTCCAAGCCCTGCTAGTAGGGTGAATCAGTCATCTTCCACCAGCTTTTCTCCATCCTTCCAGATTCAAACCAGACCACTGTGACGGACCACTCCTTGCTGGCAGCTCTCCACCCACCCAGCTCCAAGCCCTGCTAGTAGGGTGGGTCAGACATCTCCCACCAGCTTTTCTCCATCCCTTCAGATTCAAACCACTCTCTGTTGGTGTCTCTCCACCCACCCAGTTCCTAGTCCTACTAGCATAGGGGGGTCAGACATCTCCCACCAGCTTTTCTCTATCCCTTCAGATTCAAACCACCCTCTGTTGGTGTCTCCCCACCCACCCAATTCCTAGTCCTACTAGCAGAGGGGGGTCAGCCATCTCCCACCAGCTTTTCTCCATCTCTCCACCTTCAAACCAGACCACTGTGCCAAACCACTCCCTACTGGCAGCTTTCCACCCATCCAGCTCAAAGCCCTGATTGTATTGTGGGTCAGACATCTCCCACCAGCTTTTCGCCATCCCTCCAGATTCAAACCACCCCTTGCTGGTGTCTTTCCACCCACCCAGTTCCTAGTCCTACTAGCAGGGTGGGTCAGCCATCTCCCACCAACTTTTCTCTTTCCCTGTAGGTTCATACAAGACCCTTCTGTCGGACCACCCCCTGCTGGTGTCTCTCCACCCATCCAGCTCTAAGCCCTGCTAGTAGGGTGGTTCAGCCATCTCCCACCAACTTTTCTCTTTCCCTTCAGATTCATACAAGACCCTTGGGTCGGACACCCCCTGCGGCAGCTCTCCCCCCATCTAGCTCTAAGCCCTGCTAGTAGGGTGGGTCAGTCATCTCCCACCAACTTTTCTCCTACCCTCCAGATTCATACAAGACTCCTGTGCCGGCCCACCCGCTGCTGACAGCCCTCCACCCATCCAGCTCTAAGCCCTGCTAGTAGGGTGGGTCAGTGATCTCCACCTTACTTCGTTCAGGTCCTCCGGCTAGGGGTGTAGCTATCAATAGTGCAGCAGGTGCAGTAGCACTGAGCCCCCAAGGTCATAAGGAGCCCACTGCACTCCAATTACTTGTTTTTACTTTCAAACAAGGGGATGGGGCATTTTCCTTGCACCTTTGCCAGCCCTCTGCTTCCGGTTCCAAGCGGACAGTAGCTGTAAGGCAGCGGATGAATTGGAATCACTCCTACCAGAAACACAAAGGTCTAATCCTGGCTTCTCCACGTAATCACATTAGTTGTCCTGGGCAGAATGCTTCATTTCTCGATGTCTTCATTCTGGCATTAGATGCTGAACAGATAGGTATACTTGGGTGCCAAGAGGAAAGAGGCAGAGCCTCTACCTACTGCATAAGCCCTGTTTACACCTGCTTGTGAGTGAGCCACCCTGTTTGTGAGTGAGCCACCCTGTTTGTGAGTGAGCCACCCTTCAAGTCGGACGTGCGCTTTAGTCCTGAGATGCACCTTATGGTCGCCTCCTAATGAGCCTCAGTTGCTCTTTCTGGACACCATGGATTTTCAAGGTTGACAAGGACATCGAAAGTGCACCTTCTCTTTGAATCTGGCGTTTTCCATGTCAAAGGTGTCAGTGTGACAGGGTGAGTGAGAAAATCAGTGTTGGAGGCGGCGATTGAGAGAGTGATGGCGGAAGAGGGAATTAAGGTTTCCAGATGGCTTCATGTCACCAAGGACGCATACTTCAGTCTTAGGTTTTTCTCTAACAAATCGTTGTTTTTAGGTGTATTATTTCCATTGACTCAACTGAAGGCCACTAAGACTACAACTCCCAGAATACAATGGGCTCCTTGAAGAAAGACAAGGATTGGTAACGAGTCATCTGGAAGCTTTAGAAAGAATCAACAGGGGAACAATGTAGGGGTTGAGGAGTTGGAGGTACAAGTGACTGACCGCCTGCCTGCCTGAATGAGTGCGTGTAGTAAGGTGTGCACTAAAACACCCCTCTTCGCATACTACAAGAATGATATAAGACTGTTGGAGAGGTTTCGGCTGATATAAGAGAGTAGAGAGGGTGGGGAAGGAGCAACCTGCCGCCCAGGGTAGTGAAGACCAGGGCATTTGTGGCCAGTTGAGGACCATCTCTCCATGTATATGGGAGCCACCGATTCGGTCCATGGTGTCATCTTCCAGGGGGTGGTGGTTGCATCATAAGAAGAGGGTCTCGCTGTAGTGGATATCACAATTTACACACAGCTTTCCTGCGAAGCCCTGCAGCCCATCTTAGATGTTTACTGGACCCACAACAATATCCCCCAGGCCTGGACATCTGCTAGGGACAACAAACTGCCCAATACCAGTTTGTCGGCCTTCAAATGGTGACTGGAGTTTTCGCCAGATGCCAAAGTTTGGCATTAAGACTGACTCCCCACAGCAGAACCTTGTATTAGCCTTGAGTCTCTGCTGAAGCTTTGAAGACTGCCCGAGTAGCAGGAGCAGGACTATGAGTTGCTGCTCCCTCCAAAGCTAGGAAGACACCTCGATCCTTGCTGCTGTGGCCCGTCTGGGTGACGAAAGAGAAGAGCATCTTCAGAGGCTTGTAGGACAAGAACAAGGATATGACGTCACATCAAAGTCCGAGAGGAAGCCAGAGAAAAAGACATCTTAGAGATGAGCCACAAGGACCCAAAGCCGAGCCGGCTTGGACTGGACTGTACGGTACGAGAGAGTTTGGAACATGGTGGACACACCAAAGGATTGGACCTGTCCCGGCCTGTGTCGTGTGCACCAGATCGAAGTACGGTAGAGAGTACACCAACTTGTGACCCAGTGGTGACCAGGAGGACTGTCCAGCAATCACCTTTACCATTTCTTCCAGGAGGGTAAGAGGCTCCACCTGCCCTTAGAGCGGTTGAGACAGCAACTTTTCTGTTTAGGAGAAGGAGGAGCTGGTTCTTCTTCCCAGGCCAAGGAAGATCCACATGATATATGGTCTTCTTGAGGAGAGGTGAGAAGGGCTTCAGCTTTTAATGTTTCTAGAGCAGCCACATGGTCTCCTTCATCCACTTTTGGATTTTATTAGTTTAGTTGTTGTGAGAAAAGGGCTTTTTGGTTTGGTTCTACAAAGCTGTCTTCCATCCTCCAGTCATGTTCTTCTTCGTCCCATCGGTGTGCATTAAAGTGGATGTTTTGGCATGCACCTGCCATGCTTTTGTTCGGTCAGCAGAAACTAGTTTACAGCTTATTTGCTGGTAATATTCATCATTTGATGTCTCTCTTCCTCTTACTAGACCTTTGTCCTTGATCTCATCTGGTTGAGGAAGTTACTCAAGAGCCGGTGCCTTTCAGTAGCGACGTGTCTGCTCTCCCTAACGTCCTGGAGACTTTACCCAACATGTTAAGGAACCATGCTTGCCTTTCCATGAACACCCACCACCACCTCCCTGGTCCTTCGCAACGTAAACTGCGCCAACCAATGTGGTGGTCAAGACACCATAGACTGGGCTCCTCGTCTGCCACCACGTCTGCCTTGGCGGAAGGTGATCTTTGAAAGTGGTGGAGTGCAATACTTGGCCTGAATCCCAGCAAGTCAAAGAGTGACCCTGCCTTCATATAGGAGGATTCGGGAGGTTTTGCAGCTGAGAACATTTTGAAAAGAAGGCATTCAAATCATGTATTTTAGAACACAATTTTCAGATACATTTGCTCAAATGCAATAGGCTATGAAAAGTCACTTATTAAATATTGAAATACTTTCATGGTGTGCAAGTCAATGTTGCCTGATGCCCTAGGAATGTCACCAATGTTTTTCAAAATGTGTGTTGCGATCACCGGCCCCCATCACACTATGTCGATAATTACCTCCATTGTGACAGGGCCAGTATTTTGTTATGGGTGTCACCCCATATGAAATGGGAACAGGGGTGCAGACCAGGGCCGGTCTGGGAACCAAAACCGGCCCTGGCAAAGTGCTCGGCCAGCCCCCCTGGGGGGTTGGGGATACGGCCGAGCTGTTTGCCAGGGCCGGTTTCGGCCGATTTTGTTACAGGGGCCGATATTGCAGCTATTCTGCAAAAACGGCCCTGTAACAAAAACGGCCCCCAGGGGCCCAAAATCAGCCCCCACCCTAGCGGCCCACCGGGGAAACGCCCGGTGCCCGCTACGGCCAGTCCGGCCCTGGTGCAGACAGACGCAAGAGAAGTGCAGAAAGAGGGAAGAGGAGTGTAGAAAGAGGCAATAGGGGTGCAGAAATTTGCAAGAGAGGTGCAGAAAGAATCAAGAGCAGTGCAGAAAGAACCAATAGAGGTGCAGAAAGAGGCAAGAGGGGTGCAGAAAGAGGCAACAACACGTGTTGCAGAGTACAGGAAGGCCCTTCACAGAGATTGACAGGTCACCTTTCTCTTGCTTATTTCTGTATGTGGGTGTTAAAGTAGTCCGAGTAAGGTGAAACCTTTATCCAGAGAGTGCTAGGTTGTAAAAATTGCAAACTAATGATGTAATGCTAACAGGAAATGTGCCACACTTGCTGCATAAATTGCCTTTTCTTCCCTCACAATTTAATCAACCTTTCCACATAATTCAGTCCTTCGCTGCCGCATAATTCCAGTGGCCCTGCATATAGTTATACACCTGTAGTCAATACACAATCAAGGGCACTCTCGGCACTCACACAAAGGCAGGGAAGGCTGTTTTCTCCAGGAGTACCTGAGCTTGTATGATCAAAGGCCAGGCGGCTGTGTGGCCGGGGGCGCTTCATTCAAATGGAGAGCCCTCTGAAGGCTGCAGCCGATCTTCACAGACCCGGTATTATCAACAGCGTCATTATCTCGCCCCCCTCCGGCTGCCCTATTATCGCCTGCTCTCAATGATGTCCACCTAGAGAAGGGAGAGATGAAGTCAGGACAAGTTTAATGCTGCCGGGTCATGTGAGGCCACCTGCCACAGACCCGCCATTTTGAGACTCCATTCAGAGAAATGAACAAAGCAGCCTGGCTGGTCCACACAGTGAATGGAAGCTCGAGCCTGGGGCACATTACAAGGGAAAGACAACAGCTACAAACCTGGAGATGGACATCAGGAGGCATAGGCCTGCTTGGCTGAGGAAGTCAAATGTCAAACATGTCTAAGGAGACCAGATCTTGAAAACCAAGCATTGGCAAAGGCAGTAGGTGTCACCTACACGAAAGCTATTGGCGTTGTCAGTGTTTTGTTATTGCTGCACTGCTGTACAACATGGCTAAAACACATTCAGAAAATGAGATATTATAAAAGAGTGTCTCAGATATTTTTTTTCGGTTTGGCTCCACAGCATTAAGCACTTAGAGAACACGTGTATAGGAGTGCAGCGCCACAAAGCCGTGCTGCGGTCAGAAGCACAGTGTTTCTAGCTAAAAACAAAAAAGCGTCAATCCGAGTGTAAGCAACAGAAGGACACTAATAAAGAAATTCATCAGTACCTGGTCCATACACCAGGGAAGGAACTAACACAAAAGAGGAAGCCAGCACGTGCTGACCAATGAAAGGCAAGGAAATGAGGACGATGAAGTCAACCAATAGTTGGGGGCGTGGCTAACCGTCAAGCATGGCAGACGTGTCCTAGCCGAGCTCCGAACGGGCCCTGAATCCTGTCAGCAACTGCGCTAATGCGGGGCCATCCGACATTCTGCGCTGCCTGGCAGACTCCCGGTAATCCTGTGCGACACTAAAGGAGCAGGAAAAGTGCAAGAACTACGCAGAGCTCGAGTTTGGCAGTGATATCTCTGGCACTGCGGCCTAGAATACGGAGACGGCTGAGGCCGCACTGCGCAGCTCTTGGACTGATACGGCGGAACAAGGGCGGGAGTGCGGAGGACCGGCGACGGACCTGCAAATACTAAATAATCCCCTCTGAGGTCGCCAGAGCCACCGATTCATGAGCAGTGAGCTGGAGACAGGGATCGGCATCGGCGGAAGAGCCCTGTCGGAAACTACGGAGTGAGGTGAGGTGGGAAATTTGAGGGACCGGGTCGCCCCTGCCAAAGCGGAGGAATCATACCTGCTGTGACTTCGGGCTGGACTGGAAGGAGCGGAAACCCCCAGGGGGCCGACAACAGTCACTGTGTAGTGGCGCATCCCCCCCCCCCAGGCACTGATGCGTGTAGCGCTGGACAAGGCCTACGGGGACCATCTGCTGACGAGTGGAGACACCCGGCTGTGCTTGAAAACGAGTGGAGTGGCTGACCACACAAAGAAGATCTAGGAGATTACGACCCAAGGAAAACACAGCGGGAAGACGGCACGCGACCCGGAAAGGATACCGCTGACTCCCGGCCTCTTCCTGATTTGAAGACACGGCGTGTCATGAGTACCGTGCCCGGCTGGGCCAAGCAAGGCTTCCGACCAAAGCTGGAGGACCGGACCACCCGAAAATAGCCGTCTGGCCCGGTCCCATGGGGCTCATCATACATAAGGGCCTTAAATATACAGAGAGAAGTGCTGGGGATTGTGCATATGACAGGGAGCTACATTGCAAGATTGAACCAGGATTAAGGTCTTGCTGGGCATAGATCTGGTGAGTTGAATCAGGGTGAGTGACGCATGGTGAAAGCGGCATACCTTGGGGAGAGAACACACATACTGCAATTCACACACCGCGTAGTACCTACTGGGCAATATGGGACGCACCAGGGGGAAGCAAGCTGAGCCTATGACATCAGGAAGGCTTGACCACCTTGATCAAGAAGATCCAAACAGTGCTCCTGACCCAGACTGTATACCGCCGACAGCTATGGGAGAACAAGTTAATAAACTGGACTTAATATAACAGGAAGTGTGAGACTCCAGAAAAGCAATTGAACAGCAAGTGGGCGCTCTCGCTACAGGTCTTGCACTATTAAAAGCTGACCATAGCAAGCTAGCAGAGACGGTCAAAACCAACAAAATGCACATTGCAGAGATAATGCCGCAGCACAAGGCCCATTCAGAACAACTTGAACAGTTGCGTTGGCAGCTATCGGGCCTACAGGATAGGGTAGATGACGCAGAAGGAAGGGCCCGTCGCAACAACGTACGGATTGTGGGACTGCCAGAGCGCAGTGAAGGGTCGAACCCGACCCAATACATAGAACAATGGTTTAGAGACATGATTGCACCAGAAGGCCTCACTGAATTTTTTTGTGTGGAGAGAGCGCACAGAATACCAGCGCGACCCCCGCCCCATGGTTGCCCGCCTCGGCCGATAATAGCGCGTATACTCAACTTCAAAGACTGGGATACCCTGCTCCGTGCAGTCCGGGAAAAAGCCCCGATACAATTTGAGAACAAGAGAATATCTCTGTATCCAGATTTTACCTTGACAGTGCAAAGACTGAGAGCATCATTCCAGGAAGTTAAAAAACAGCTCAGAGGCCATCACTTGAAATATGCTCTCCTCTTCCCGGCCAGGCTAAAGGTGATACACGACCAGAAATCTAAGCCTGGGCGTAGTTCGCGAAGTAGCGCTACGCGAAGCTACGCAAAGTGCAGTTCGCACTACGCGAGCTACGCGTAGCACTACGCGAACTGCGTAGTGCACTGTTCGCAATGATTGCACTGTGCCGGATGCTTGTCTGCACTGTGCAATCATTGAAAACGGCATCTTGCACAGTGCGAGCCGTCTTTACTGCCGCTCGAGTAGATTTTACTCGAGCGGCAGCTTCTCAACGCGGACTGGTAGTTTCTCATCGCGAGCGGTCGCGAGCATACGCGACCACTCGCAATGAGAAACCTGACCTCCCGCGTTGAGAATCTCGCCGGGAGGTTTATTTTCCACGCTCGCGATCGGCAACTTGATGTTGCTGATCGCGAACGAGGAAAAGTCTCGCCGGGATGTCATTTTGCTTGCTCGCGGTCGCCAACTTGACGTTGAGGACCGCGAGCAAGCAAAAAATGACCGCTGCACTACGCTACGCTACGCGTGTTTGCACTGTGCTATGTGCAATTCGCGTTGTGCGAAGTAGCGCAAACTTCGCAAACTACGCGAGCGTAGCGTAGTGCTTTGCCCAGGGTTACAGAAATCCCATTTCTTTGATAGCCCGGCTGAGGCAGAGGAATGGATGGAAGTTACATTGACGCCATGCCCATCACAAAGCTCATCCCAGAATTCGAGACCGAAACCACACCAATCTCTGAAGACTGGACACGGTAAAACAGACCGCAAGAAATCGCCTCAACTGGATGCCACGGCGAGCCCATCCCGAGAGCAAATAATTGAAGGTCAGAAATCAGCGATATTGGCGGCTGCAGCGCTGGATGAACAGGACGCACACTCAACGGCTGGATCACACGACTCTTCAGAGGACAATACTGTACATTCAGACTCTGAAAACAGCTTAGCCCTCTTTCCTTCTATCACCCCACAGATAGTGAATGACTACTTGGGCTGAAGTACTCGGTTGGTATGTACAGGAGCCGGGGAGATCTGATGTAGGTAATTATATTGATATATATGGCATATATAGACCTGGCAACGCTCGCTTATATGTTATGCTAGGGCCCGAGCTTGATAGGCTATGGGTCTACTTCGCTGTATTGCACCCCCATGCTTACTACTGACCCTGGTTTCTTTCCACCCTCCCCAATGCAAATGCAGTTTTGTCTAAATTGTTAGACTTTACAGTTGTTTTTATTATCATAGTTTGGCCCTCTGCCGTTCTGTGGGGGAACATAGTATTGGGGATTGTTGTTAGTTTGGGCAGACTCACTCGCTATAGATTTAGTAACTGCCACCAAGACTACATATGGATAGGTATGACACAGCAACACCAATCATTTTATGGCTACAACAGGAAACTACAAGGTCTTGACCTGGAATGTTAGGAGGATGGGGTCTGTTCATAAGAGACACAGAATTTATGCCCAGCTGAACAGAAGGAAGGCCGACATTGTACTAATGCAGGAAACGCACCTTACTCACTCCGAAGCTGCTAAATTAAGGAAAAGGTGGCGGGGACAACTGTTCTGTACATCTTATTCCGCATTTGCGAGGGGAGCAGCCATATGAAACAGGAGCGGCACCCCGTTTGTAGTCCTGGAACAGAGGATAGATATAAATGGCAGGTATGTGCTGCTCCGCGGTACACTAGATGGGGAACACCTGGTAATTGGAACTGTATATGCCCCCAACGCAGACCAAGATAAATTCTTGGGGTCATTAAATACAGTATTGGCTGACTGGGAGGGATACTCCTGGGTTGTAGGAGGGGATTTTAATACAGTACTGAATATAGAACTCGATCGCTCACACCCACCAATACTGAGGGCTAACAGTAGGAAGCAAGCTGAGGCACTGATGGGCTGGGCGACAGGATGGGCACTTGGTGATGCATGGAGGATATGCAATACGACAAGTCGAGAATATTCATATTATTCTCCAATGTACATGTTACATACACGCATTGACAGGGTGTTTTGCTCTATACCATTACTCGCAAACATTACCCACACTACTTACCTTGGGAAGACACTGTCGGATCATAACCCCTTGGAGATGACGCTTGAGTGGGGTAAGGTCCCCACTCCGGTGCCAACATGGAGACTCCAACCAGTCACCTTGGAAGACCCTGTATTTCGCACCACCCTCTCCACTGCCATATTGAACTACTTTACAGAAAACACAGACACTGCAAGTACACGACAGGTGGAATGGGAGGCTTTCAAGACGGTCATCCGTGGGGTGGCAATCAGTACTAAAGTAGGGGTCTGTGCGATAGTAGATAAACAGTTGCAGGAATTAGAAGACAGTTTGGGAGGGCTCGAACTGGCTGCGGTTTTGGACGATACGAACAAGGCGGCCTTGCAGGAAGCACATATAAAACATGCCGAACTCCTGGAGCAGTTGAGGACTATTGACTACCACACTTACACTCAGAAACAACAAGCAGAAGCAGATAAGCCGGGTGCCCTCCTAGCGAGGATTATACGGGATACGCTGACCAATGCCCCAATATACGAGGTCCATACACCAGAGGGTACTATAGCAACTACACAACTAGGCATTAACACGGCATTCAGGAGGTATTACGAAGTGCTATATGCGGCACCTGCGGAGCTTCAGGAGGAGGAACTGATTAGCTTGCTTGACGGCCTGGAATTCCCCCAACTTTTGGATGCGATCAAAAAAGAACAAAAGCTGAAATTAGATCGGCAATAAAAGACCTCCCACGTAACAAAACCGCAGGGCTAGACGGCCTACCTGTGGAATTCTATGAGGCTTTTTCGCCACAGTTGGTCCCCCACATGGAAAAATTATACCACGCAGCGCTTTAAACAGGTTTCTTACCCACCACCACCAGAAAGGCTCTGGTTGCATCCCTGCCGAAACCAGGCAGAGATCCAACAGACATGTTGGGATACCACCGCCTTTCTTTATTAAACACGGACTACAAGATCCTCAGCAAAATACTGGCTCGTAAACTACTTAACCACTTACCGAAGCTGATACACATAGACCAGTGCGGCTTTGTCCCGGGTAAGAGTACATCCCTCAATATTAGACACCCACACCAGATACTCACCTCGGTGCCTACAGGTGAAGCTATGGCGGGTTGTATCTCGCTAGACCTGCGACAGGCGTTCAATACTCTTCATTGGAGCTATATGTTACGGGCCCTTTCGCTATTTGGAATACCAACTGAATATATAACCTGGGTCCGACAGCGCGGGCCCGAACGGGAGCTCATATTTTGCGGCCCTATACTATAGCCAGAGGTACTAGACAGGGGTGCCCTTTATCGCCCCTGTTGTTCGTGTTGGCGTTAGAGCCACTGGCTATTAAAATACGAGCGGTGGCGGGAGATAGGCGTATCAAACTAGGAACCACTACTCACATCTTCTCTGCGTACGCAGACAACATTATACTATATCTCAATAACCTCCGGGGCCCAAATGAGCCCCTCCCCACGGTGTTTCAGCACTTCCAAACACTTTCTGGACTAGCCATAAACGAATCCAAATCTTATGCTTATTATATTAAGGACACTGCACGTTTAGAACCCATTCATTTTGGACAATGGTCATTTCCTATTGCACCCGCCACATTTAGATATTTGGGTATACAAATATACAGAGAACCACAAGATCTATCGGATGGCAATCTAGGCAGTGCAATTAAAGTGTTAAAAACACAAATAGCATTCTGGATCTCACTGCCACTTTCAGTGGCAGGGAGAGTGGCCATATCTAAAATGGTAATGCTCCCTAGATTGCTTTACTTCTTTACCAATTTACCGAAAATAATCCCGACACATATATTTAAAACGCTAAACATATTATTAATTGAGTTAATTTGGGGTAGAGGGTGTAGGAGGGTAGGACTTTCAAAACTACAGCTGAGTACGGACCGGGGAGGCCTGGGTGTTCCAGACTTTCAGGCATACTGTTATGCCAGCCAACGCCAGTGGCTCTCTTACTGGATAGCTGGTCGCCACTTGCAAGAAATAGGAATATCACAAAGAGCATGGGAGCAGGGTGAACTACATACATTGTTGTTGCCAGGAGGTAGGCCCCTGTTGTCGGCACCACCATTATTAAAGGTGGCTATCTCCTTCTGGAAAAAGGCTATCCATTATACCAGGGGACTGAGCCCCTATGCCCCTAAAATCCCAATGCTGGGGATCCCTACAACGTCCAGAGTAATTTCCACGAGGTGTCTGACTAAGTGGTTGGATGAGGGAGTTACTATGGTAGGTATGCTTTTCGTAGATGATATGCTTATGGACCATGACACTTTTGTCAGAGAGCTGGGAGTTCCCAATTTGCCATATATCCTTCATGCTAGCATCAGTAGATATGTGAGACGTACCTGGTCGCCTAACGGCGCGAAACCCCAAACACATGAACTTATGCACATGTTATATCTCATGGGCAATGGGGGACACCTAACTAGATGGCTGTACAGAAGTATCCGAACACATGCAATCCCACTCCGGGAGCTGAGAGTTAAATGGTCCGAAGATATCGGACATGAAATGTCGGACAAAGAATGGGACAGAATACTGGAATACCCCAAGAAGGTATCCCGTGACCCCAAATTCAAGCTGATCCAATACATGCTGGTACATAGAGCGTACCTGACCCCACACAGACTGAGCAAAATGTTCCCGGGTACAGCAGATACATGCCTTAGACGCCACGCACAACCTGCTAAGTTATTACACATGTTATGGACATGCCCACGACTGGCACCCTTCTGGGCGACAGTCTTCAAACTCCTTAGTGAAGTAACACCGGGGACGGAGAGAGACACTATGGAATATTACATACTGGGATTGTGCAAAAAGCGTAAGTCGCAGGGAACGCAGACTAGGTTTGCGAATCTGGTACTAATATTGGCGAAACGGTCAATCACAATGCGATGGAAGTCTGCACAGCCTCCGGCAGCGTTAACATGCCATGGTGAGGTGGTCCGATGGGGGAGGGCTGAAAGCGTGGCGATTAGAAGAGAAGAAACTAAAGGGCTGAGGAAAAATCCGATTTCCTTGGAATGCGATGCAATGTTGGAATTGTTTATCTCTGCTGAACCCTCACTGCATTGAAATATTAGGTAGTTTATGGGCTTTATACATATGCTATGAACTTAATAAGTAACGGACCCCACAGGAACCCTACTAATATGTTGTATATAAGTTTGTAAGTTGTATCCTTGGAACTAGGGGTCAAAATATGACTTGATGGCAGTCAATAGGTTATGTAAAACAGTAGTTAGACTGAGAAGGGAGGGTGGGCGGGTTTTGATAGTTAATTGTAATAGGGAGGAGGGAGGGATATGGGTAGACGGACTGTACTTTCTGGCTGTGTAAACAGTAATATCATCTGACTAATACAAATGTACTATAATTCCGAGATGTTTACGCAGTACCAATACTGTCATATTGGAATGTTCTTCTTCTGAAAATCCAATAAAATATGTTTTAAAAAAAAAAAGTCAACCAATGGTAAATGATGGTCGGGCTCCAAGACCTTTTTAGGGTTTTTTTAAAGATACAAAACATCTCGCAAGCGACCGTGCATGCACTGTCTCAGGCAAAACCTAACATGAACCTGGATGCTACACAAACAAAGAAGTGAGGGCTACAATTTTGCATACCTACGGGCACCTACTGACGTAATTGGCAGCTCTCACCAATAAAGAAACTACAGAAAATGAGGCACTATCATCTGTTAACTCAATCAGGGCTAGATTTAGCGATGGTGGCGCCCGGTACGACAATCTTTGTTGGCTCCCCCCAAAGACCTCGCTTTCCACACATTCCATCACCTCCACCCTTTAGCTGTGTTCATCAAATGTTTATATTCCCTCTCTCACATGCATTTAATTTCTTTTATACTGCTGCTCGTACCAAGGTAGGGTGTCAGAGCACTACACATCACACACATATTATACAGAGACAAGGAATCATACAAGGGTGTAAATCAGAGTGTAGGAAATGTTACATATGACAATGAGGACTACACGGTGTGGGAGCCACATGTCATCCATGCTGGTAGGCATTATATTTTGAGGGTGCTTGGTCTGGAGAAGCACAACTTCAGGATTTAAAACATAATACAGTGTTGGTTTCACTTGCAAAAATGTTTATTCTACCCAAACGAATCCTTTTTAGCAGCCTTAGGACAACAAATGGCCAGGAAAAAAGTCTAAGGCTTTAAACGTATCCCTTGCAGTTTGCATTGATGACAGTTCATAGCTCACTGTGCTATATTGAAAGTATTGTAACTTATGAACTGTAAGCAGCACAATGATCTCTGTGACAAAAGCAGTAACCCACTGAGCTATCTACATAAAATAGTATTCTGTGATCTGCATGCTACAGATGCTTTGCAGGACGCACCTCCACCCTCTGTGCTACTTTAAGATGAATCAAAACTGACTAGAAAAAAAACTCACCTCTCTCTAGCTGGTACATTAATCACCAGAGCGATCACAACATTTTTATTACTGGCTGAAAATTGCTGGACACACATGCAACTCTGCAGCAGGTGCTTTCAAGCCCGTAAGATATTTAAAAATACTGGCACTGGCCACACATCCCCAAAGTTGGCACTAAACTCAACTGCTTTCTGCTGGGGGCTCCTAACTCCTTTTACTCCCTCTGTGTTGAGTCAGCCCTCTCTGAAAACAAGGACATGTGCTGAAGTTACTGGGACAGGTGATCACAAATCTGGACTATTCAAGCAAATCTGGGACCCCTGCCCCCCCACCAGACAGACTTCTCAGACGTGATTAACTCCACCCTGGTCATGAGCGCAGCTAGATCCAAGTTCTGGGAAGGGGATATGACTTTGAACAGGGGAGACAGAGTAATCTTGTGAACCTGGGCGAAAATGACTTGTTGAGGGTCCCTTCAGTGTTGTGGTGCACTATGTAATACTGAAAGCATTTTTCTGGACAATATGATTCCAATGATGTATTTTTAAGCACATTGGGCCAATAATATTGGTCTCAATTTTAATTTAATATTCTTCAATGTGTCATAACTGTTCTCCTGCAAGACATTTTAGCAGAATGAATGATAAATACTTAAATTTAATGCACATTTGGCCATTAGACCGCATAGGATGTGGACTTTTGGGTTGATTTCTGGAACAATCAGTGGTAAGTAGTAATTTCAAAAATACACTGTGCAATTGGTCTTAACCAAACCAAATTGGGAGTAAATCATGCAGTTTAGGCCCATTCCTTTAGTTATGGTCCTTTTTGTAGTGCATTTGCCTCACAGTCAATAGGTTTGTGTCATTGGCAGGACCGAAGCTCAGTGCAGGAGAAAACTCTCTTGCTCTCAGGTGGAAGGATCCTGCATGCTATAAAACATGGAATGTTGAAGCTGTATATAGCGGTACCACATGGTAAGCCTGAGTTACAGCTCTTGTCTTGTATTTGTGGTTTCAATATGCTTGGCCAGTCCCAAAGCCTGAAATGCAACATGTTTGGAAAGATTTTTGTGCCAACAGCACACGAACCATAGAAACTGGGCACAAAGTATGATTATTCATGGTGCCCCCACAGCAAACAAATTAGACTTAACAAGGGATATATAATTTTGCAGCTGTCATGCCATTTACTATCCCTGGCATTGTGCTTGCTACCCCTGGCCTGAGGTTTTATCAAGGTAGTGGCAGGATGGAAATTAAGGTCCACCTTAGGATGTCGGTCGGAATGCCACTGACATGCCATCAGAGGCGGTCCAACCGACATCCAGCAGAGCTGTCCGACCGCCGCATTATGATGCCATCGGTTGGACCGCATTGGTCGGAGGGACCAACCAACACTTCTGACAGGTTCAAGGAGCCCATCGGCCCGTCGGTCGGATCGTATTCCCTACAAATGGGGCGGTGCTTCCTCAGCAAGCACCGCTGTAGAGATTATGATGTCCCTTTCCTACAGCCTTTCCATGGCAGTCCGACTTTTCGGGCCGCAGCACAAGCTGCAATGGAAAAAGCCATGATTCTGTCTGCCTACACGGCTGTCACATCATAATTTGGCGGGTGGGACCGTCAACTACTTGTAGATCGGTCCCAATCCCGAAGCGATGGTCCTGCGTTCTAATTTTAGTTCACGCTTGTTTTCCTCCAGCTTTCACCTGAGCAGACGTTGGAAGGCTGTTAAGATACACAAGGTAAGTAAAGGAGACAACTGGGTCACTTATATCGACATTGTGGTGGCGATAGGGGCTGCGCCTTATTTACACTTAACGTGGCTTAACGCTGCCTTGTACATAAGGCCCCCTTTTACACTATGGTTAGCATGAAAGAAGTGGGCAGTGGGTGTTGCGGTGGGCGTTCCACCACAACACCCATTTATTTTGACGCTGCCCCCTATGTACAAGGGTGGCGTACATAGGAGGCAGTGCCAAAATTAAGACCAGGTAAAACCTGGTCTTAAGTTGGCGAAACGAGGAGAAATGCATTATTTCTCCTCGTTTTTGCTTTTTCCATGTGTGCTGCCTTGTGCAACACACATGGAAAAAGCAAAATGCCATGATTTGTTTATGTACAGGTAGGTGTCCCTTCCTGTACATAAACAAACCTTTACAAAAATGCCATTTTGTGACTTTCATCACACATGACAGTGACAGAATGGCATTTTAGGATTGTTTATGTGCAGGAAGGGACACCTTCCTACACATAAACAATCCTCCCCTGCACACAGACACCGTTGCACTATGGTGCAAGGGTGCCTGCATTGGCGCTAAGTTGCTAAACTTAGTGACATTGCATGGGGTAATGAAAGGCTGCACCACATTCTTGAAAATATGGTGCAGCCTTACATTTCAGAAGTGGCGGAGAGAGGCGTTAAGCCAGGAAGGCTAACGCCTCTCTTCGCCACTTCCTTGTTTATTTCCACCTCAGTCTTTTGAAGTGCATGACAGCACAGAATCAAGACCCAGACATGCACCACATGCATGAACATTAGAAACAAGGCAGCATTGAATCTCTAAAAACTCGAGAAATGAGGAGAAGGGGTCTGAATGTGTAGAGGGGGGTCATTCCACGTTTTCGGAGTGATGGATGAGAAAGTCTGATCCCCAGACCTGTTCATATGTATGCATGGGACGGGAGGCACAAGGAGTCCGGCGGAGCGAAGGTGTCTGCCTGGCTGGTGGAAGGCGATGCAGCTGTTGAGGTTAGCAGGGCCTTGGTTATGGAGAGCCTTGAGAGTGTGTGTCAGGAGTTTAAACTGTGTATGGCAAGTCAGTGGAGCTCTCTGAGGTCGGGTGTAATATGGGCTACGCAAGGAAGGTTAAGTATCGGTCTTGCCACTGCATTTTGGATGATTTGTAGATTTATGGTTAGGTGTTTGGTGATCTCGGCATATAATGTGTTCCCGTAATCCAGCCTGTTGATGATGAGAGCGTGGGTGATGTCTTTCCTGGTGTGATTGGGGAGCGGCTTGAAAAATCTTCTTCAGTAGCTTCAGAGTGTAAAAGAATGAGGGTGGGATGGCACTGATTTGGAGGGTCATGTGCAGTTTGTTGTCAATGATGATTCCAGCGGGATCACTCAGGTGATTTGCAATGACTGATTGAATCGACCACAGGTCACACAAAGTCGGAAATTTGACTCACCCAGCTGGAGGGAATGCATATTACCGGTTGGTCACGGCGACCCCTGCAGCAGTCCATTCAGATCAGGGAGGCTATTTGGCTGGTGGGGCTCAGGGTCCATGGAGCCTGTCAATAGGGGCTACCTCTTTGGAAATGCTGCTCCAAAAGGATGTGTTTTGAAATGTGTGTAAATGATGTAGTCTTCAAACTTTTTTTGTTTAGTGCCCTTGAGAAAAGAGATTTGGTCTGTCTCTCCACCTCCCCTTTGAATGCAGCAGGTGTTTCTCCTTCGAGGTTATGGGTTTAGTTACCAGTAGCCTGGATGATTAGGTAGTATTAATGCACCTAACAAAATCCAAGACCCCTGAGTTTGGAATTTATCAGGTGTGATAAACAACACCTATTTTGACTATTTTGAGTGTTTATCCTTTGAGTGGAATAATAGTCAATTTTTGGTTTATACAGCATCCAAATCTGCAAGTTTCAGTAAATACGCGGACTTTTACTCCAGTTAACTTCAAACAGGTTTGATCTGCTGATGTAAAGGAGGGTGAAAACTTTATCACACTTGGATCACACCACTTTTAATTATGATCCCTGGACGGGTGTAAGCACTGAGTCACAATTTACCAGGTCCATTTTGATCAGACTCTTAGGGTAACTGGACTAAAATCAAAGAAAGCAAAACAAACACGACATTATTTTGTATATTCCCTCACTCTACCCTCCAAACATGAAATATTGCTCCAAAGGAAGCAGCAGTGCACCCTTCCCTCACACACACTAAACTGGCACAGCATAGGTAACATTAGTCCATGCTTGTCTAACACACAAACTGGTACATCAATGACAAAGCAACACATGCTTGCCCCACAAACAGAACAGGTATAGCACAGGCACCAGAAAGCTGAACCTCTGGTCTCCCAACCTCAACAGTCTATGCAGGGCAGGGGTCTACTGCGGGGGCATTCTGCCCCTGAAGTGTTTCTGTAGACAGAGTAAGTGTACAATTGTGCTCAGAATCCCCTAACAATGTATGCTGATGGGGAGGAGGGGGTAGATGGCAGCTCTGAGGATTGGATCAGAGGCCTCCTGCTAACACCTCTGTCATGCCGCTGACCTCCTCTCCCATCTGCAGGCACTCCAACCCCTTAAACCTATTTTTCTTCTGACCACTAGGAGACCATCAGCCATCTGTTAAGAGAGCTCCAAGTCTATAATCACAGATTGTTTGATGGATTTCAGGAACTATGATTTGGCTCTTTCTTTACGCTGTTGCCCAGCTCTCGCACACCCTCTTCTGGCCCACACAGATGCTGAGCCAAAGCTAACAGATCCCAAGCTGGACTTTAGCCGACTGTGGCCGTGATTTAGATCTTGGCAGATGGGTTACTCCGTCACAGCGCTGATGGATATCCCGTCAGTCGAAATATAAATCCCATTATATCCTATAATACTCAGAGGCCCTTGGACATCCTCAACCTGCTCTTGGACAATCAGGGACTTACATTCTTCTATCAAAACCCCTCACCTGGCAGTTAACCTTTACTGGTCCTCTGTCAACCTCAACCGGACCTTCAGGTCCCCTCTGTCAGGGCTCAAACTCTTCCGAAATCCAGTCTATCAGACTTCCCTGTAGTATACCTCCTCCTTTCAACACCCTCTCCCTGCTGCAAGTCAACAATTTGTCACTCCCTGCTGGCCCTTAATGTACTCTACCATCAACAGAAGTTTCTCACTTTTTGTGATGAGTGAAATAGACGCAAATACGTGTAAAAGGTTGAGCTATCACAGAAGTCCCATGTTCACCGTCATGCAGTTGTGCAAACTCCAGTGAATTCCATGGAAACTTTGTATTTCATTGAGTTTGATGTACTTGCCGCAGCAGACACTGCAAATGTGATGGGTGGAATGCCTGAATTAATTTCAGCTACAGGTTATTACTTGGGCTGAATTCCAGTCTATTATTTCTTTTTCCCCAGTGTACCACCAGATGCAGGAACCAGCCACATACACTCAACATTGGTCCTGATCCAATAGGAACAGCCCAGCCTAACCTGCCAGGCCAGGTCCATTCTGAATGGTAGCTCAATCAATCAATCATTAGATTTGTAGAGTGCTTCTTGTCACCCGTGAGAGTATCTAAGCGCTGGCCACCCCAAACCGCTTTCAGCCTATGTGGGTCTCAGCAGCAGAGTTAAGCTTGAGTTCTACGGCATGTATGGGCTACCCGATGCATTTTGAGCATCGCCGTAATAAAGCAAAAGGTGATCGGTGGAATGCTTGAATAAGTCCCAGCCACTTTAAATTAATGGGGCCACATTCCATTCCAATGTTTTTAGCTCATCATGTCAACTCAGACAGGAGCAAGGTATATGTTCGAATCCCCATTGATCCTGCTTACATCGGCTTATCTCTGGGTGAAATTTGCATTATGCCTGCCTAACCTAGAGTAATTTCGGTAATTTGGGGTGATCCTTGTCAGGCAAAATTCCTAAAATTATGCAATGATGCCAGTTGAATAATTATGCGCCATTCATGGTAAAAATGTACAGTAAACATACCATTCGTGGGAAAACATGTACAGCGAACACACGTGAACAATGCAAACGCCAGAATGTGAGTGGCTGCTGTTCATGGTGTCTTTGTTTATTTGTACAATTTTTTAAGGTCAAAATGTGCCCCATCATTCAAGTGTGGAAGCAAATAAGCATTACATGCTAAAATACAGCACCAAACGCCAGTTTTGCATTTCGAGTAATTAAGTGTAATTTCTCGTACTTTTTCAGAAAATTCACATAAATATGTAAACACAAATTATAAAAATATTGCACATCCTGCTCTTCTTTTGCGTAATTGTTAATGATATGTGTTCTGTCATTAATTAGTGACATCAGTTTTATCAATCTCAGACGATTGAAAGGTTCAGGCACCCCTAATGGAGGTGAACTGAGAATCTCAGCAGGTTATGGATAAATATCTGCAAACAGCATAATAATGACACATATAACTACTTATATTCAATTTTATATGATGATGAAACATGCTTTTTTTACTTGAGGTCCTAATGTAATATTTCTTTTGTGCACCTCACATTTAAGTACTGTTGCTCAAAATCGGTGGCTCACAGTGCCAAGAAAATAAAAACATACCACTATTAGGATGTGAGTTATAATTTGATAAACTGGGCGAATTTTACAGACTTTTTCTTTGGAAGCAAAATTCTACTTGTATTGCACTGTTGGGCACAGATTTCCATCAGACTCATGCAGTTCAGCGTAGCAATAAAAGTTGCTGTGTTGAGTGAAAGTGAGATAAGATATGGCGCTGCTGTTGTCATCCCCTGCGCTGGCGCACTTTAGGCAGCCTTGCACTACTCATACACTCTTAAACCATGGTTCAAGGGTGCATGTGTGATCCATAGCTAGCATAGCCATTCATTCTACGTTTACAGTTCAGATATATATATATATATATATATATATATATATATATATATATATATATATATATATATATATCCATCAAAAAGCGCACCATTTGGAGTGGGCCACACCGGTGAGATAACTCCTCCTTTCGAGAACGTGCAGCGGGTGAGACAGCATCTGTGCAAGGAATTGTTCGCTGTACGCGTTTCAGGCTTGCGCCCTTGTTCACCAGCAAGTCGAAATGAACCACGGAAGAGCAGTCACCATTTTATTTGAATTAAGCCCCGCCCCTTCAGGCCTCAAGGCATTGTGTTCCTTGTAGTGCTCTCATGTTACCACAGTGGGTTCCGTGTTGTTCACCCGTGATTGTGACAAATAAAAGCCCCAGTGGGTTTGCAACAAAGTCCGTTAATCACACCGCTGCCATTACCAAAGTCTCAAAAGGTGACCCACCGGTCACAGAAACCACACTGTCGTGGCTCACGATCCGCTATTTCAGCAGCGGGCCCCCTCCACGACCGGGCAGGCCGTCTATAAATCCATCAAAAAGCGCACCATTTGGAGTGTGCCACACCGGTGAGATAACTCCTCCTTTCGAGAACGTGCAGCGGGTGAGACAGCATCTGTGCAAGGAATTGTTCGCTGTACGCGTTTCAGGCTTGCGCCCTTGTTCACCAGCAAGTCGAAATGAACCACGGAAGAGCAGTCACCATTTTATTTGAATTAAGCCCCACCCCTTCAGGCCTCAAGGCATTGTGTTCCTTGTAGTGCTCTCATGTTACCACAGTGGGTTCCGTGTTGTTCACCCGTGATTGTGACAAATAAAAGCCCCAGTGGGTTTGCAACAAAGTCCGTTAATCACACCGCTGCCATTACCAAAGTCTCAAAAGGTGACCCACCGGTCACAGAAACCACACTGTCGTGGCTCACGATCCGCTATTTCAGCAGCGGGCCCCCTCCACGACCGGGCAGGCCGTCTATAAATCCATCAAAAAGCGCACCATTTGGAGTGGGCCACACCGGTGAGATAACTCCTCCTTTCGAGAACGTGCAGCTGGTGAGACAGCATCTGTGCAAGGAATTGTTCGCTGTACGCGTTTCAGGCTTGCGCCCTTGTTCACCAGCAAGTCGAAATGAACCACGGAAGAGCAGTCACCATTTTATTTTAATTAAGCCCCGCCCCTTCAGGCCTCAAGGCATTGTGTTCCTTGTAGTGCTCTCATGTTACCACAGTGGGTTCCGTGTTGTTCACCCGTGATTGTGACAAATAAAAGCCCCAGTGGGTTTGCAACAAAGTCCGTTAATCACACCGCTGCCATTACCAAAGTCTCAAAAGGTGACCCACCGGTCACAGAAACCACACTGTCGTGGCTCACGATCCGATATTTCAGCAGCGGGCCCCCTCCACGACCGGGCAGGCCGTCTATAAATCCATCAAAAAGCGCACCATTTGGAGTGGGCCACTCCGGTGAGATAACTCCTCCTTTCGAGAACGTGCAGCGGGTAAGACAGCATCTGTGCAAGGAATTGTTCGCTGTACGCGTTTCAGGCTTGCGCCCTTGTTCACCAGCAAGTCGAAATGAACCACGGAAGAGCAGTCACCATTTTATTTGAATTAAGCCCCGCCCCTTCAGATAGATATATAAGCGTTTTAGGGCGATCCATCAAGCAGTGGCTGAGAAAAAGGGTGGGTCAAAAAAAGTGCGTTTCCATGTTAATTCCCATAGGATCTTTAGACACGCGTGCAGCCTGAACCGCTGGACGGAATTACACCAAATTTGGCAGAAAGGTATCTTTTGGTTCACAGATTATGTTTTTTTGTTATTTGGTGTAAATCTGTTCAGAAGTTGTTGAGAAATGTAAGGAAATCTAAATTTGGATGTCTGCGATCGCGGCTAATTCGCAAATAATAACAGACTCGTGCAGAGATCTGCAGAGCTCTGATTGGCTGCCAACTCTTAAACTAGGAAAAGTTGGCAGCCATCTTGGACTCGGCTTCTAAAAAAACAGCTAAACAAAAATAAAATTATGTACATTTGGGCCAAAAAAACCCCAAAAAACAAGCTCTTGTTTTCAAAAGGGCCCCCGGGTGGGCCAGGTCCTGGGAGTATTTTATTCTTAAAAAAAGGAGGGAGTGCATGGGGGCCCCCCGAGGCTCTTTGAGCCGCGACGACCACCACCTCCCTGGGGTTTTATTAATACAAAATGGAGGGGGGCACACAAGGCCCTCCCTCCTGAGGCCACCTTCCCGGGGCTAAACAAACATTGATGGAGAGACCGTGTGGACCCCCCGGGCCTGGAGGACCACCACCTCCCTGGGGCTTTAATTTTTAAAAAATGGGCAGGGCAGCATGGACCCCCCAGGCCCCAATGGCCACCAACTCCCCAGGGCTTTCTTTTTTATTTTAAGAAGGAGGGGGCTGCGCTGCTGCCCTCCTGGAGCCATTCATGGCTCTGGGGATCGCCACCCCCCAGGGCCGGCTCCTGCTATGTCCTGGGTTGCCCACCCCCTGGACAGCTCCCACCAAGCTAAAGCAAACAATCCAGTTCCAGCGGGCGGGAGCTGTCAAAGTACTCCCGCCTGCTAGAAGTGGAGATCATCTCTTTCCCTGCACACAGACATGCGGGCAGGAAAAGAGAAGAAACAATTGCTCCTGCACGGAGGAAGCCCTGGCTGTGACCAGGGCACCCAAAGACTCATGGCTGGGCCAAGGGAATGGAGTTTCTGAGGACAAAATCGGCCAGGGGAGGGAGGCCTCCCCTACAAAAATATATATATAATTAATGGGTGGGTCCGGGAGATGTGGCTGCAGAAATCAGCACGGGGAAGGAGTCTGTGTGGCCCCCATTTGTTGATAACCAGGCCCCAGGGGATGGGGACCCTGGGGCTGAAATTGGCCCAGGGAGGGGGCCCGGCGGCCCTCTACCCCATTTGCTTGTGGCCGGGCCCCAGGGGATTGGGTCCCCAGGCCTAAATTGGCACAGGGAGGGGGCTGCATGTCCCCCTATTCAGTTAAGGCCAGGCTGAGGGAGATGGGCTGCCTGGGTCTGCCTGGGTCTGAAATTTGCCTCCCGCCCCAATTCAAATGTGGCCTGGTCACTCACACACCCAATCACAGACCCACTTACTGACTCACAAACCCACTCAGACACTCATACACCCTCTCACAGACCCACTCAGACACTCACACACCTACTTAGAGACTCATGCACCCACTCAGCGACACACACACTCACAGACCCACTCAGACATTGACACACTCACTCATAGACCCACATAGACACTCACGCATCCACTCACATACCCACTTAGACTCATGCACCCACTCACAGACCCACTGAGACCCACTGAGACTCACGCACCCACACACAGACGTACTCAGAGACTCATGTACCCACTCGCAGACTGACTCACACACTCATGGAGGCACTCGCTAATCCACTCAGACACTCTCACACCTACTCACAGACCCACTCAGACACTCATGCACCCACTCAGACTGCCACTGGGAGACTCAAGCACCCACTCACAGACCCACTCAGACACTCATGCACTCACTTACAGATTGACTAACACACACATGGAGGCACTTACAAACCCACTCAGACACTCTCACACCCAGTCACAGACCCACTCAGACTCTCACTCAGACACTCACGCACCCACTCACACACCCAGTGAGACACTTATGCAGCCACTGCCAGGCCTACTCACACACTCAGACACCCACTCACATACCCATTGAGACACTCACACACTCACTCACACACCCACTGTGACAAACATTCACTTACTCACACACTCACTCTCAAAGGTTACAGGTTACAGCTAGGAATTAATATTAAAAAACCTTAGAAATTCACTGAAAAAACAAAGGTTACAGTAACGTTATAGTTAGGCTCAGATTTCACAAGTATGAAACCAGTGAAATTCAGCATTTATAACTACCTGAGCTAACTATAACCTACGCCCCCGCAATGCACTGCTTATAATCTCACACAATACATCACTCATGACATGGTCAGTGACATCACTGATGACATCTCAAATGACATCATCCATAGAACTACTCACACACCCACTCACACCCCAATAGAATCTCTCACATACCCACTCCCACTCTCACACAACCGCTCACATGCCCATTCATAGACCCAAACCAGTACTCACACAACCAATCACTCAACCATAGAGCCACTCACACAACCTACTTACTCATACTGCCACTCACACACCCACTAACACCCATACAGCCACTAATGCACCCACTCACTCACCAATACAGCCACTCACACATCCAGTCATATAGACATACAGATACTTACACACCCACTCATATATGCTAGCAGCCACTCACACACCCAGTCGATCACCCATACAGAAACTCACACAGCCATACACTCAACCATACAGGTATTCACACACCCATGCACTCAGCCATACAGCCACTCTCACTGCCACTCACTCACCAGTGCAGCTACTAACAGACCCACTCACATACCCATAAAGCCACTGACACAGCCACTCACTCACCCATACAACCACTCACACACCCATTCACACCCCCACAGAACCACTTACATACCCATTCACACACCCATACAACCACTCACACACCCACTCACTGATACTTACAGCCACTCACACAGACATTCACTCTCCAAAACAGCCACTCATACCCACTCACCTACACACATGCACAAACAGCTGCTCACTCACCCATACAGCCACTCAAACACCTACTCCCTCACCCATACAGCCACTCACACATCCACTAACTCACCCATACATCTACTCACACACCCACAAACATATCTGTGCAGCCACTCACACAGCCACTAATTCACCCATACAGTCACTCACACACCCACTCACTCATCAAAACAGCCACTCACACAGCCACTCACTCACCCATGCAGCTACTCACATACCCACAAACACATCCATACAGACACTCAGACATCCACTCACACACTGATACAGACAGTCAGACAGCCACTCAGATGAGATATGTTAGAAATAGTACAACTAATTACTAGTACAGAAAGAATAGTAATTTAACTTATGCTGTAGCTTATTATATATCTTTAAGTCTCAGAAACGTTTACAAAACACTTGCAGTCACGGGATGATGTCATCAGTGATGTCATTTGAGATATCATGAATGATGTCTCTGACCATGTCATGAGTGATGTAATACGTGATTTCGCGTTCCATATAAAATCACATACATTCCATAGTAACAATATTCATGACAATTTAGTACTGAGACATAACAAATGCATGTAAAGAAGATTTCTTCTTTCAATAAATCTTTATTCGTCTTTTTCTTAAAACCACGTCAGAGAACAAAGGCCAACACCGAAGCAGACGCCACGTCCGTATCTTTGAAGGAGCACATGTACTCCAAACTCCGGTACTTAATGAATTGACTCATTTGGAATATACTTTTTTATACTTCTTCAAACTTTGTTGGACTAATGACCCATATAAACACCTTCGAGCCCTGAAGAAGTCCTTTTTGGACGCAACACATTGGCCTTTGTTCTCTGACGTGGTTTTAAGAAAAAGACGAATAAAGATTTATTGAAAGAAGAAAGCTTCTCTACACGCATTTGTTATGTCTCAGTACTAAATTGTCATGAATATTGTTATTATGGAATGCATGTGATTTTATATGAAATGCAAAAGCACTTGATTATACACTATCACTGACTCTGGCTGCTGAACCACCAATATTTCATTTTGTCATGGAAATAGTTTTTCTAGTAGGAGTATAGAAGGGTTGTACTCCAGGTTCGTTGCTCCAATAGTACCATTTGAACTTTGCCTAACTTATTGGTGGCAGGTGAGGGATTCTATTGCTTTGACCCTTCTTTTTCTTGCATATTGATGTAATATGTGAGTTAATAAGCAGTGCATTGCGAGAGCATAATTTATAGTTAGCTCAGGTAACTAGAACTGCTGAATTTCACTGGTTTTGTACAAGTGAAATCTGAGCCTCACTAGAACGTCCCTGTAACCTTTGGTTTTTTCACTGAAAATATCTATCTATCTATTTATATACATACATACATACATATATATATATATACATAAACTTATGTTGTGTAGTGGGCCCTCTGATTTTTCAAACATTTTGAGGGTCCGTTGCAGAGCATAGGTAACACTTAGGGAAACACCTTTGACAAAAGTGTAACTACAAGGTTTTCCGCAAACTCCTCTCCTCAATGGGGCCCTTATTAGTTTAAGCTAGGGACCATCAAAATATTGCAGATTCAGTAAATATTGTCCAGCAGGACTTTACCCATAGATATACTGTCGATGCTTGCTGATGTATGAATGAATGATACTATAGTAAGGAGTAAGGAAAATAAGGGTCTGGGTCCTGATAAAGCCAGGGACCCTTTTTTAGGGCCATTTAAAAGACTGAAACATATCGACCCATTTAGATGTGAGGATAATAGGCCATCCCATGCATAACCACAGTTTTTAATCATCCCTTTGGCCTACCTTCAATAAAAAGAAATGCTTTGTGTTAGAGCTTAGGGATTTTTATGCTCTCTATATCCTGGTTTCATGGATACCCACCCTGAAAAGCACTCCTACTCAATAACAAGAACGGGGAGCCCACTCACCACTGCAATTTTCTCTAGTAAATATGGCGCACCCAGTGATGAAGCATGACACCCAAAGGGTGTGTGAGGCCTCACCTTTCAATTTTTTTGTCAATCTCATTGATCCTACACCTACTACAAGACACAACATGCATAGGAAGGTTTCACAGATGAGGGGGTCATTCACCGTGAGTGAGCCCTTACTTGCTTTCTTTGAGACCAGTCATGTTTGCTTTCAGAAGTTAATTGTCATTAAACCACCCTTCAAATTACATCCAGCTAAGGTTGCTTGTGGAGCAAACATAAACGTGCCTCGTATCGGAGCCACTTGTTGGTCAGACACAAAGGTGCCTCGTATCAGTGCCACTTGTGGTTCGGACATAAAAGGTGCCTCGGATCCCAGTCACTTGTGGGTCAGACACAAAGGTGCCTCGGATCACAGCCACTTGTGGGACGGGCACAAAGGTGCCTCGGATCCCAGTCACTTGTGTGCCAGCCACAAAGGTGCCTCGGATCCCAGTCACTTGTGGATCATACATAAAGGATCCTTCGATCCCAGTCACATATGGGTCAGACACAAAGGTTCCTCGGATCCCAGTCACTTGTGGATCAGACACAAAGGTGCCTCGGATCCCAGTCACTTGTGGGTCAGACATAAAGGAGCCTCGGATCCCAGTCACTTGTGGGTTAGACATAAAGGTGCCTCGGATCCCAGTCACTTGTGAGCCAGACATAAAGGTGCCTCGGATCCCAGTCACTTGTGGGTCAGACATAAAGGAGCCTTGGATTCCAGTCACTTGTGGGTCATACATAAAGGAGCCTTCGATCCCAGTCACTTGTGGGTTAGACATAAAGGAGCATTGCATTCAAGTCACTTGTGAGCCAGACATAAAGGAGCATTGGATTCGAGTCACTTGTGGGTCAGACATAAAGGAGCCTTGGATTCGAGTCACTTGTGAGTCAGACATAAAGGAGCCTTGGATTCAAGTCACTTGTGGGTCAGACATAAAAGAGCCTCGTATCCCAGTCACTTGTGGGTCATACATAGAAGTGCCTCGGGTCTCATTTACTTGTGGGCCGGTCATAAAGGAGCCTCGGATCCCAGTCACTTGTGGGTTGGTCATAAAGGAGCCTTGGACCCCAGTCACTTGTGGGTCAGACATAAAGGTTCCTCGCATCCCAGTCACCTGTGGGCCATACATAAAGGTAGCTCGGATCCCAGTCACTAGTGGGTCAGACATAAAAGTGCCTCGGATCCCAGTCACTTGTGGGTCAGACATAAAGGTGCCTCGGATCCCAGTCTCTTTTGAGTCAGACATAAAAGTGCCTCGGAATCCAGTCACTTGTGGGTCAGACATAAAGGTGCCTCGGATCCCAGTCACATGTGAGTCAGACATAAAAGTGCCTTGGATTCCAGTCACTTGTGGGTCGGACATAATGGTGCCTCGGATCCCAGTGACATGTGGTCAGACACAAAGGTGCCTCGGATCCCAGTCACTTGTGGGTCAGGCATAATGGTGCCTCGGATCCCAGTCACATGTGGGTCGCACACAAAGGTGCCTCGGATCCCAGTCACTTGTGAGACAGACATAAAGAAGCCTCAGATCCCAGTCACTTGTGGGTCAGACATAAAGGGGCCTCGGATCCCAGTCACTTGTGGGTCAAACATAATGGTGCCTCAGATCCCAGTCACTTGTGGGTCAGACATAAAGGAGCCTTGGATCGCAGTCACTTGTGGGTCATACATAATGGTGCCTCAGATCCCAGTCACTTGTGGGTCAGACACAAAGGTGCCTTAGATCCCAGTCACTTGTGGGTCAGACATAAAAAAGCACTGCATCAGAGTCACTTGTGGGTCAGACACAAAGGTGCCTCGGACCCCAGTCACTTGTGTGTTAGACATAAAGGTGCCTCGGATCCCAGTCACTTCTGGGTCAGACATAAAGGAGCCTTGGATCCCAGTCACTTCTGGGTCATACATAAATGAGCCTCGGATCCCAGTCACTTGTGGGTCATACATAAAGGAGCCTCGGATCCCAGTCACTTGTGGGTCAGACATAAAGGTTCCTTGGATCCCAGTCACTTGTGGGTCATACATAAAGGTGGCTCGGATCCCAGTCACTTGTGGGTCAGACATAAAAGGGCTTCGGATCCCAGTCACTTGTGGGTCAGACATAAAGGTGCCTCGGATCCCAGTCTCTTGTGGGTCTCATTTACTTGTGGGTCGGTCATAAAGGAGCCTCGGATCCCAGTCACTTGTGGGTCAGTCATAAAGGAGCCTCGGATCCCAGTCACTTGTGGGTCAGACATAAAGGTTCCTTGGATCCCAGTCACTTGTTGGTCATACATAAAGGTTGCTCGGATCCCAGTCACTTGTGTGTCAGACATAAAAGGGCCTCGGATCCCAGTCACTTGTGGGACAGACATAAAGGTGCCTCGGATCCCAGTCTCTTGTGGGTCAGACATAAAAGTGCCTCGGATCCCAGTCACTTGTGGGTCAGACATAAAGGTGCCTTGGATCCCAGTCACTTGTGAGTCAGACATAAAAGTGCCTTGGATCCTAGTCACTTGTTGGTCAGACATAATGGTGCCTCGTATCCCAGTCACATGTGGTCAGACACACAGGTGCCTCGGATCCCAGTCACTTGTGAAACAGACATAAAGAAGCCTCGGATCCCAGTCACTTGTGGGTCAGACATAAAGGGGCCTCGGATCCCAGTCACTTGTGGGTCAGACATAAAGGAGCCTTGGATCCCAGTCACTTGTGGGTCATACATAATGGTGCCTCATATCCCAGTCACTTGTGGGTCAGACATAAAGGAGCCTTGGATCCCAGTCACTTGTGGGTCAGACATAAAGTAGCCTTGGATCCCAGTCACTTGTGGGTCATACATAATGGTACCTCAGATCCCAATTACTTGTGGGTCTGACACAAAGGTGCCTCAGATCCCAGTCACTTGTGGGTCAGACATAAAGACGCATTGCATCAGAGTCACTTGTGAGTCAGACACAAAGGTGCCTCGGACCTCAGTCACTTGTGTGTTAGACATAAAGGTGCCTCGGATCCCAGTCACTTGTGGGTCAGACATAAAGGAGCCTTGGATCCCAGTCACTTGTGGGTCATACATAAAGGAGCCTTGGCTCCCAGTCACTTGTGGGTCAGACATAAAGGAGCCTTGGATCCCAGTCACTTGTGGGTCATGCATTAAGGAGCCTTGGATCCCAGTCACTTGTAGGTCAAACATAAAGGATCCTCGGGTCCCAGTCCCTTGTGGGTCAGACATAAAGGTGCCTCGGACCCCAGTCACTTGTGGGGCAGACATAAAGGAGCCTCGGGTCCCAGTCACTTGTGGATCAGACATAAAGGTGCTTTGGATCCCAGTCACTTGTGGGTCAGACATAAAGGAGCCTTGGATCCTAGTCACTTGTGGGTCAGACATAAAGGAGCCTTGGATCGCAATCACTTGTGGGTCAGACATAAAAGTGCCTCGGATCCCAGTCACTTGTAGGTCAGACACAAAGGTGCCTCAGATCCCAGTCACTTGTGTGTCAGCCACAAAGGTGCCTCGGATCCCAGTCACTTGTGGGTCAGACACAAAGGTGCCTCGGATCCCAGTCACTTGTGGGTCAGACACAAAGGTGACTCGGATCCCAGTCACTTGTGGGTCAGACATAAAGGAGCCTTGGATCCCAGTCACTTATGGGTTAGAAATAAAGGTGCCTCGGATCCCAGTCACTTGTGAGCCAGACATAAAGGTGCCTCAGATCCCAGTCACTTGTGGGTCATATATAAAGGTGCCTTGGATCCCAGTCACTTGTGAGTTAGACATAATAGAGCCTTGGATTCGAGTCACTTGAGAGTCAGACATAAAGGAGTCTTGGATCCCAGTCACTTGTGGGTTAGACATAAAGGAACATTGGATTCGAGTCACTTGTGAGTCAGACATAAAGGAGGCTTGGATTCAAGTCACTTGTGGGTGAGACATAAAGGAGCCTTGGATTCGAGTCAGTGGCGAGTCAGACATAAAGGAGCCTTGGATTTGAGTCACTTGTGGGTCAGATAATAAAGATCCTCGGATCCCAGTCACTTGTGGGTCATACATAACAGTGCCTCGGGTCTCATTTATTTGTGGGTCGGTCATACAAGAGCCTCGAATCCTAGTCACTTGTGGGTCGGTCATAAAGGTGCCTCAGATCCCAGTCACGTGTGGGTCGGACATAATCGTGGCTCGGATCCCAGTCACATGTGGTCAGACACAAAGGTGCCTCGGATCCCAGTCACTTGTGGGTCACGCATAATGGTGCCTCAGATCTCAGTCACATGTGGGTTAGACACAAAGGTGCCTCGGATCCCAGTCACTTGTGAGTCAGACATAAAGGTGCCTTGGATCCCAGTCACTTGTGGGTCGGACATAATGGTGCCTTGGATCCCAGTCACATGTGGTCAGACACAAAGGTGCCTCAGATCCCAGTCACTTGTGGGTCACGCATAATGGTGCCTCGGATCTCAGTCACATGTGGGTCGCACACAAAGGTGCCTCGGATCCCAGTCACTTGTGAGACAGACATAAAGAAGCCTCAGATCCCAGTCACTTGTGGGTCAGACATAAAGGGGCCTCGGATCCCAGTCACTTGTGGGTCAAACATAATGGTGCCTCAGATCCCAGTCACTTGTGGGTCAGACATAATGGTGCTTCAGATCCCAGTCACTTGTGGGTCAGACATAAAGGAGCCTTGGATCCCAGTCACTTGTGGGTCAGACATAAAGGAGCCTTGGATCCCAGTCACTTGTGGGTCATACATAATTGTGCCTTAGATCCCAGTCACTTGTGGGTCACACACAAAGGTGCCTCAGAACCCAGTCCCTTGTGGGTCAGACATTAAGACGCACCGCATCAGAGTCACTTGTGGATCAGACACAAAGGTGCCTCAGACCCCAGTCACTTGTGTATTAGACATAAAGGTGCCTCAGATCCCAGTCACTTGTGGGTCAGACATAAAGGAGCCTTGGATCCCAGTCACTTGTGGGTCAGACATAAAGGAGCCTTGGATCCCAATCACTTGTGGGTCATACATAAAGGAGCCTTGGATCCCAGTCACTTGTGGGTCAGACATAAAGGAGCCTTGGATCCCAGTCACTTGTGGGTCAGACATAAAGGAGCCTTGGATCCCAGTCACATGTGGGTCAGACATAAAGGTGCCTTGGAACCCAGTCACTTGTAATTCGGACATAAAGGTGCCTCGGATCCCAGTCACTTGTGGGTCAGACATAAAAGTGCCTCGGATCCCAGTCACTTGTGGGTCAGACATAAAGGAGCCTCGGATCCCAGTCACTTGTGGGTCAGACATAAAGGAGCCTCGGATCCCAGTCACCTGTGAGTCATACATAAAGGAGCCTTGGATCCCAGTCCCTTGTGGGTCAGACATAAAAGAGCCTTGGATCCCAGTCACTTGTGGGTCATACATAAAGGAGTCTGGGATCCCAGTCACTTGTAGGTCAGACATAAAGGAGCCTTGGATCCCAGTCACCTGTGGGTCGGACATAAAGGAGCCTCGGATCCCAGTCACATGTGGGTCAGACATGAAGGTGCCTTGGATCCCAGTCACTTGTGAGTCAGACATAAAGGTGCCTCGGATCCCAGTCACTTGTGGGTCATACATAAAGGAGCCTCGGATCCTAGTCACTTGTGGGTTAGACATAAAGGTGCCTCAGATCCCAGTCACTTGTGGGTCAGACATAAAGGAGCCTCAGATCCCAGTCACTTGTGGGTCAGACATAAAGGAGCCTTGAATCCCAGTCACTTGTGGGTCAGACATAAAGGAGCCTTGAATCCCAGTCACTTGTGGGTCATACATAAAGGAGCCTCAGATCCCAGTCACTTGTGGGTCAGACATAAAGGGGCCTCAGGTTCCAGTCACTTGTGGGTCAGACACAAAGGTGCCTCGGATCCCAGTTACTTGTGGGTCAGCCACCAAGGTGCCTCGGATCCCAGTCACTTGCGTGTCAGCCACAAAGGTGCCTCGGATCCCAGTCACTTGTTTGTCGGACATAATGGTACCTCGGATCCCAGTCACTTTTGAGTCAGACATAAAGGTCGCTCGGATCCCAGTCACATGTGGGTCAGACATAAAAGTGCCTCGGATCCCAGTCACTTGTGGGCCGGACATAATGATGCCTCAAATTCCAGTCACTTGTGGGTCATACATAAAGATGCCTCAGATCCCAGTCACTGGTGGGTAAGACACAAAGGTGCCTCGGATCCCAGTCACTTGTGGGTCAGACACAAAGGTGCCTTGGATCCCAGTCACTTGTGTGCCAGCCACAAAGGTGCCTCGGATCCCAGTCACATGTGAGTCAGACATAAAAGTGCCTCGGATCCCAGTCACTTATGGGTCGGACATAAAGGTACCTCGGATCCCAGTCACTTGTGGGTCAGACATAAAAGTGCCTCGGATCCCAGTCCCTTGTGGGCCGGACATAAAGGTGCCTCGGACCCCAGTCACTTGTGGGTCAGACATAAAGGAGCCTCAGATCCCAGTCACTTGTGGGTCAGACATAAAGGTGCCTCGGATCCCAGTCACTTGTCGGTCAGACATAAAAGCGCCTCGGATCCCAGTCACTTGTGGGTCAGACATAATGGTGCCTCCGATCCCAGTCACTTGTGGGTCAGATAAAAGTGCCTCAGATCCCATTCACTTATGTGTTAGGCTTAAAGGACCTGTGGATTTCATGGAACCGCATGGAGTACACTTTGTTATTTTGCATTTCTCATAGGATAACTGTGAGAAGTTGGCCTGGTATATGCTGTCCACTAATTAAAGTGGGCACCTAGCACCAGTCCAAACAACCCTTATGGTGATTTTAAAAGGTCAAAGATAACCTTAAAAAGCTATCCAAGTGGTAGCTGTGGAGAGCAGCCTTCAGGCTTAGTCTTGAAGGAATGTAAAGCAGCTTGTTTTACCAGAATGCAACTTTATAGTATTGGTTAAATGAAAGGAGAACCACACAGTAGTTATAAAAAATATGTATTAATTAATATACCACTATCTAGTATGACACAGTATCTCCTACACAGAGATAATCACAAAGCACACAATACTTAAGCACAGAAATGATAGTAAAGAGCACTAATACACAGTGGGCCCCAGGGGGGGACAAAACCATATACTAAGAAAGTGGTATAAGAACAACGACTCGAGTCAAGACAGTGTAGAGAGGACGTAGAATCGCTGGGACCCCAAGGAACCACCCAAGGTGAGTAAGTAGGGACCCCATGGAGGACAGGTGCAGTGTGGAACACAACCGCATGCTCTGTACAATTCTATGGGAAAGTCGCGTGAAGTTTTAGAGTTTAAGGACCCTTTCCAGTGGACTTCGAAGAAACCCCGTGGAAGACAGAAGGTTGGAGAGCCACCCCACCCGTGAATACCATGGTATCCAAGTTACCTATCCCAGGAAAGCCGGATGCATAGGTCTGAATTGGCATCGGAAGCGACCGTCGGACACAATGGAGGACTTCGAAGAAGAGCCGCTGCTGGAAGGAAGAAAAGTGTCAGTTGGAATCCAAAGGTGGATTCTTGTCGAAGAGTACCTGAAAGCAGAGGGGACAGAGTCTGGGTCACTTAGGAGTGACCAGGGGCTCGGTAGACAAATGCCAACCGATGTCGGGTGCTTCAGTTGCGTTGATGGAGTCCTCGACTCTGCAACCACGGGGACCAGGAGACGTTGAGGACAACCAGGAGCCAGATACGAGCTGTCCCACGAAGGATGTCGAGTGCTGAGGGGTCGGTGTCCGGCGGGAGCACCCACAAGCCTTGGCAACGGCAACCCACGCAGAAGGTCAAAGATGTGTACGGTTCGGACCAGCAAGGTCCAGGAGACTCACCAAATGCAGGGGAGTCAGGGCAAGCCTGGAGGAACCAGGGGAGCCCAAGACAAGCAAAGTTGACCCTCAAATGGACCCACAGGCTGGAGGCACATGAGTCGCGAGAGGACCTCGAGCGATTTCACCAAACAACAGCCCACGGAGCACTCGGTGCGAGTAGGTCAAAGCTCTTGGTAGGAAATGGTGCCAGAGGTTGGGGCTACTCGGAGCCTAATGCACTTGTTCAGGAAATGCCAACAAGCATATGCACTTGCAAATGTACACAGTGCACAGCGGTTCAGGTATTACAACCCCCACGAGTGATTCTGACCTCAAACCTGGTGAGAGGACAGCTCGGACCTTGAGGGACGTAGAAACCCACCTCCTGTGTTGCTGAAGCCTTCAGAGGCCGTAGGAGCTCAGGATCAGCAGACCGGACAGCAGTGTTGAGGTGCCTGTGGATGAGGGGAGTGACTCCTTCACTCCAAGGGAGATATCTTCGGTTGTCCTTGATGCTCCACAGGTCCTGCATGGATCCTGTATGGTGCACGGGTACAGACAATGTAGCAGACTGAGTGGGAGACGAAGTCGGACACAAACGAAGTCCAGCGAAGTCCAGAGTGTCCAGACGGTCGAAGCTCAGTGGTTTCTGGTCGAATCTAAGGTCCTACTGCCAGGTAAGCCCTTAAGTACCCACGGAAGAGAGTTGGCAAGATTCAGGGGACTCTCCCAGAGGGGGGTCTGGACAGTGGGGAGGTAACTCCCATGTCCTTTGTCCAGTTTCGTGCCAGAGTGGGAGCCAACAGCCCCCAGGCCTGGCTTGAACTGGACTATGCACAGGGACACCAAATGTGCCCCTTATGCAGACTTTCAGTCGCTGGCAAGCGCACCCACCCTGCTCTAATACACTAAATCCTGTCTGGAAGGTGGTCACACCTCCCTCTGACAGGATGCCTATTGTTCTGCCTTCTGTCTTAAAAAACCTACCTCTTTAAGACAGTCTCTTAACATCATGGCTTCTGTTTTTCCTCTACTCTTCTATCAAACAGCGCTGGGAGGCCTCAGGGTAGCCATGCGCTATATAAGTACAAATTCATTCATTCATTCACTCCTGCTCGAGCTTGGCTCAGCAGCAGGAGGGCAGAAATGTTTCTCTGGTCGGCAGCAACCATTTTGTGACATCCAGGACTATAAGGCTGGTACAGGGAACACCAGGGACCCCACGAAGCTCACTTCTTGTCCAACATGTTTGACACCAAACACGATAGGGTTAGTTTCAGCCATTTTAGAGTTGGTCATCACACGGTTGCGTAATGCCCCTCTATATGTCGTATATGGCTGCTTCACTGACAACCCGGGAGAATGGACTCCGTAGGCTGCAGGGGTGTCCTGCTCATGCAGTGGCACCCTCTCACTTAGAACCAAGCACCCTTCCCTCAGGATTGTAAAGGCCTGCTAGAGGGGTGACTTATAGGTTTTAAGTGCAGTGACCCTTAGATATAGTAAACGTATACCTTAAGTAAGTGGTGCATGCAACAACTTACACAGGCTGCAATGGCAGGCCTGTAGGTTCCATTTTGCATGGCCTCTTATGGGTGGCATAATACATGCTTCAGCCCATGGGAGGCCTCTGGGGTACCTAGGCCCTGGGTACATGGGTACCATATACTAGGGACTGACAAGGGTACCCCAGTATCCAATCTGGAGTGTACCAAAGCACATAACATAACAGTTTAGGGAGAAAGCAGATAGACTGGGGTCCTGATTAGCAGGATCCCAGTCAAACTAGTAAGAAACCAGCTTAGCAGCAGGCAAAAAGTGGGGGTGACCATAGAAGGATCCTACCTTCCTACAATAACATTGACTTCCTTGGTTCAATGCTTCCATATAACGAGTTTTTCTTTTCTTTATAACCTTAGATACATGTATCCGATTTTCTTTAGTTCTGTGACATTTGTATTATCAAATCTTTACCTTGTCATTTATCTTGCTTTGACCATTTTAAGTTGTTTAATTCTCAGCTGTATTGTTGTTGACTTGCTGTTGTCAATGTACACACACATTTTTGCTGCTTGCGCCAATCCCCCCCAGGGTTAAACAGACACTCCTCACACAACCAAGTTCATCTATGTGAGTGGAACTGTGTGGCACATGTGGGAGCTCAGGCAGAGATCTCATTAAGAATTAGGGGCATATTATCAAGGGCTTTATCGCCGCTTTAGCAGCACTTTTTGCAGCTAAAGCGGCGATATTTTTATCGCCCTATTAGCAAGCTGTCGCTAACAGGCGTTAGCGACAGCTTTTAGGCGTTAGCGGCCGGGATTCACATCGCCTTGCATGTCAGCGATAATTATCGCTAATGACATGCAAGGAAGGCGTTCCCTACTAAAAGCGACTGAAAACAGTCGCTATCACCACTACCCCCTATTAGCAAGGCAGGCGAAGCGATAAAATAATTCGCGCTAAGCGCGTTTATCGCTATATTTTATCACCTGTTAGTGAGGATGACTTACCTGTTTAGAGTATAGGAGGTGGATTCTAATACTGAATCCACCTTAGCGATAATGCGAGAATATCGCTGCTTTTCCAGCGATATTCTCACATTTTGCCGCTATTGCTGGAAATTTTATCGCTATGGAGATAAACCTTGTTAATAGGGTGTTATCTCAGCGATATTTTCCAGCGATAGGCGGCGTTAAACAAAGTCGCGCTAAGCGCGGTTAGCGATAAATATCGCTATTCCTTGATAATATGCCCCGAGGTCTTTCCCTCCCAGGTTAATGCACTGACTTCCCTTAGTGCCCATGGCACTCTGGGATTTTCTGCAGATAATGTTCATTCCAGTGATGCTGGCATCTGTGAGCTGCACCGGCATCCAGCACGTGACTCACTCCTTCTCAGGGTGTCAGCAGATGCAAGGGGGCGCCTCTCGCCCTGCTCTGCCTGAGTGCTTCCAGATGGGACCGAATGAGAGGCTTGTTTCAAGTCATGTCAGGCAAATAAACTGCAGCCTCTCGCTTCATCAGATCATAATGAGAATAGAGCGGAGTTAAAGTAATATTCATGCAGAAATAATGAAGCCCTGTTACTGTTGTTCTCGTAATATGGCGATAACTCCACTCGAAGCCTACTCGCTCAAACTTCTAGAAGAACTACAGGCTGCAGAGAGAGTTCATAAAAAGCCAATTACTTCCAAAAGCTGGCAACGTGTGCAGGGATCCAGTGGTATTCGGCCTTTACTCTGTCGGGCTGGTGGGGATGGGGAAAAGTCTGTTAAATACCTAGATCATCTCTGTCAGCCCGGAAGGGTTGGGGCACAGGCAGTAGTATTATGCCTTACTCTGAAAGGCTAGAAGGGCTGGTGAAGAGTCACTTACATCTATGGATCATCGCTGAGAGCCTCAGAGCACAGAAGTGTCATTCTCCTGTCAAGCTTTCCTGTGAGAGGCCAGTGGTACTGAGACACTGATTGTCATCTGTCGGGCTTGTGTCTATAAGGCCGACAGGCCTGGGGAAGAGCCAATCACTTGTCAGGGATTCATCTGAAATTTTGGTATGCATGGATGTTGATTGATCAAAATACTTGGGGTAGCGGAAGTGACATCACACATCCTTTGACCGTAATGTCATCACAGTAAGTGACCTGATATGACCTTTGACTCTGAATCTTCCCAGGAAGTTGAGTCACTTTACCTTAGCCCTGATGACATCACAATAATTGACATTGCTGACGTTCCATAAGAACTGCATGATTAATAGAACACAACACAGACAAATTTCTATTGTAAATATCATCTGTATTAGGGTGCCAATATGATCCTTGAAAGTGTTGGGGCATAAGCTGGCCCTGAAATGTAGCAAGTGAGACCAACCTTTTTTTTAAGTGTCAAATATTGCACTGTAAAGCCCAATTTTTCAAATAGATTTGCTAAAAAACCATAGGCCCTGAATGTGCACCCATAAAAGATTATTCAAGACCGTTCCTAGCGTGCCACACCATTGAAGCCTGATGCCCCCTAGGAGTGGGTCCTATCTTGTCAAAATGTGCTATGGGAACCTCAACATATAGAATATTACCTCCATGGTCCCAGATCCTACCTTCTTTCATGGTGCCCCATTCTGCCAAAAGTTGCATCCAACATGCCAGTGCCAGAATTTTGATATTAATGGTGTCAATATTCTACAGGTGACCTATAGGTCACACCTCTAGTGTGTCAGTGTCAGCACTGATCATGGTCACTCCACTCCCATATGCCACAGCTTTTCTCCCATTATGTTAGGGTTTACCTCAAATATCCAAGCACCAGCATTTCGCCACTGGCGTCCCATGCCAAGAGTTTCCTCAAGTGTGCTAGAATTTGTCCCCGGGTACCTTGTATGCCAAGTATTACCTGGTGTATGCTAGTACCAGTATTTTACCACGGGGGCCCCTTATGCCGGGAATGACCTTCAGTATGCCAGTGTCAGTCTATTGTCACAGGCTCTTGTTATGCTAAGAATGGCCTTGAGTATGCAGCATTTTGTCATGGTTACTTTTATAAGCCAAGACGCCAATAATCTTCAGAATGTCAGAAGAATGTAACGTGTTTAACATCATAATCTCACTACATTTCATTTACTCACTCATTCTTTGCCACTCACGCTCATTCATTATCACTCACTCTTTTGCACTCATTCTTGCTTAGTGGACTCATTCACACTCGCTCACTCTTACTTTGACCCACTCGTACTTTCATCCTCTAATTTGCACTCACTCTTACAGTCACTTCCTCATTCTCACTCACTTTCACTTATTCTTAATCTCTCTGACTCACTGATTCTCACTCATCCATTCACACCAACTCACTATCACTCACAGTCATTCTTACTCTCTCACCCTCATTTTTATTTATTCTCACTCACCCACTCTCATTCACTTGCAGTCACACTGACCCTCAAACATTCTCACTCACTCTGACTCCTCGTGCTCTCTGACACTCAAGGACACTCATTCCCATTCACTACCTGTCTCTGACTTTCACTCACACACACACACTCACACACACACACACACACACACACACATACACATACAGATGCTCTCTCTCACATGACAGTTTCACCAGGAAGCATGCATACGACATACATTTAAAAGCATTTGTGTACTTACCTCACCTCCCAGCGAAGGTCCCTTTCCTGCTAATTGTGGTCTATCTTTTTTTATTAAACTGATAGTGAATAATAGACTATTATTCATTATTAGTGTAATATAAAAATGGGCAGAAAAGAAGGAAAGATGCTCAATGCACATAAAGACCAACAAGACCAGCCTTGACAAAGATGTTGCCACTTAAAAGGCCAGGGGTCTCAAAGGCAGTCGCAGGAGTCGAAAAGGGCAAGCCAAGGGTCACAACATCAACCCTTGGTGACCTCTAAATTAAATATATGTTAATATTGCAGACAATTAGGCAATTGTATGTCTAGTTCAGATATAGGCAGGTGGACTGGGTCAGAGTCATTTACTTGTTAGTCTTTATATTGAATTGCATTTTGTTTGAGGGAAGTAACCAAGAGAGGTTTGTTCATTTCTGAAAGCACAGTAGAGCTTTGTTCAATTCCTATTAAAGGTTTAGAGGTTTATTGGGGACATTTGGCCCCCATTGGTAATCCTACCTTTTTCCTAGCACTGATGTGAGTAATCTGATACCTTTCGCACTATGTTTACATCCCTCTGGGTAGTGTACACTTAGGCTGAACAGAATCTTGCAGAGCTTGTCTCATGTAAAGCAGGTTCCTCGTGACACTGGCCAGCACAGACCTCTGCTAATGGAAGGGAGAGACACAGCTGGTCTTCAAAGTCGGACCTAAGGCTCTGTAGCAGCTGCTACCCCGTGTGTACTCTGTGGTACTCTGGCAGGGCCCTTGTTGCCCTTCTTACTAGGTGTCCTGTGCGTTGTGCCAGGCTCAGGAAGAAAACAGGGCTCAGATAGCTGTGTTTACTTTCTGTTGTTTCCATTCCTTGCTCTTCCCGTACTCCCTCAGCAGCCAATAGGAGGTTACTTGGGGCAAGGGTGCCTTATAGGGGGTCACCCTGTGATGTCATTGATCAAGGGTCACATGATGTCACTTCTGCCACCCTTGGGATTGTAGTGAAACAACACTGTTGTACAGTAGTAGTCTGACACCCTGCTCCAAACTAAGAAAGAGCAGGTACCTGCTTTCATCACAGATGTGGTCTAGTGCCTAGAGCGACCCACCTTAGAACATGGGGAACTAGGTTCAAATCCTGGTCTCGTCTCAACACATTGTGATTCTGGGAAAATCCCTTAAGGCCAGATGTACGTAGGAAATGGTTTACGATTACCCAATAGCGATTTTTTGCGATTTGCTGTTTGGTAATCAGAAACACCAATGTAGAAAAGTGTCTTAGACACATTTTGCATTTCCCAGGGGGTCGCAAATAGACCTACCTCATTAATATTCGTGATGTAGGTATCAGTGTGCGATCAATTGGGAATCACAAAAATCACAGGGATGGTGGCCTGCTGTGGTCAGAAGACCACCATGTCTGTGATTGCTTTTCAATAAAGAAATGTTTTTTTTTTAGATGCAGCCCATTTTCCATAAAGGAAAAAATGTGTTTCAAAAAGAAAAAAGAAAAGCTTTCTTTTCATTTTTTCGAAGAATAGGCAGTGGTCTGTTTTTACAAATATTCACAAAGGGGAAGGGGTCCATTTGTGAAAGGATTGCCACCTCCTTGTGTAGTGTAGTTCCTATTTCCCTAATAGGCTCTGCGCATTGGAATAATATACCCTATAGACTCGACATAGGACTGAGGTGAGTATGCCCCTATTGAGTATATTAAACTTAATTACTTTGTGCCAGCTAACTCAGAGGCCACTAGAAACTCCCTGTAAACAAGAAGGGAGTAGTTTCTGGCAACCGCATAAACATGACAACTTTGTTTCCCTTTAGAATCGGAACAATCTCAGAATCGTGGAAACAATAGATAACAGTTTCACTCAGCTAATCGTGCATGCTTAGTTTCTTCAGAGTTACACAGAAAGAATAGACGGGCGTTTCAATAAAAGGATTTATTGAACAGTCTCGTTTCTTGTGTAAGAGATATGAGCTGTTATGATCACAAGACAGTATGCGAGATATATAATGTACAGCGTAAGCAGTAGAAAGAAATAATACTGCGCCAGCATTATCTTTTAGCTATGACACATATATTCATATGCGAGTACTCATAAGATGCTTCTTTAACTAGTTCTACCCCAGTGTACCTAACCTAAGTGTAGTGCAAGGTAAGGAATAGGTGAAGTATTCTATAGTATGGTATGCTATAGTCTAGTATGCAAGTCTAGTATGCCAAGAGTCCCTCTAGGTTCTAGTCAGCTCCATACCTTGAGAATGAGAGAGGTGGGAATCTCCTTCCGGGTCTCGAACTCTAACACCCCGCGAAGGGAGTCAGAACACTGGAAGCTGGATTCTCTGCGAGCAGGGATGACAGCGTCTCTTGTGAGTGCGTCAGGCCGGGACATGGGCTCCTCTAAAGTCGAGGTCTCCTCCTACTTGCTTGGGCAAGGAAAGGTATATTTATGCCCGGTATGTGCCTTGGAATGTTAGCATTGACGTAAAGTCGGGCAGAGGAAGACGTCAGGAATGAACCCTTAAGGCATAGCGGTTCATGCATAATAAATGAGTTCTTGGAGAAATCAATAATCCTGTGCTAGGGGAAGTCCCAAGAGCTTAAGGGTCTGGTTTCTAAGAACTCGTTGTGACGTTAGGGTGGACGGATGTAAGTGACCATGCCTGTATTTGGATTGCATGGCTAATGCCTAAATAAGGACTGGGATCTTATGCCTATATAAGGGCAATGCGAATTGTGCCTATATAAGGACATGTTTCTGGAAAACCTATATACGGACACCTAAAGCGGAATACAACACCCACTCCACTTTCGAATGAACGATAATACTAAATGCTAAACATTAAATGCTAAACATTAAACTGAGTACCACATGTTGCTAAAAACATTTCTAAAAGCATATTAAAAGAAGTTTTTAAAAGAAAACTGTTGCTAAACATGTAATGCAATAGGTACTGTACTTTTTAAAGCATTTTTTCATTCTAGGCATATATCATAAATAAAATGCAACATGAATGAATAAACAGAAATATATACATATGACGAAATGGTTGACAAGTTTTCAAAAATCAAAGCCATTGCATATCATGGTACTAAATGAAATTGTGGTAAATAAGGTGACAATTTGTCCCTGGAAGTATTCAAAGAAGTCTGTTTTATATGAATAGTTCTACTGAAAGCAGATTGAATTGCCATGTATTTTCAAAAAATAGAGAAAAAGAAAAAGTTCAATTTTAGGAAGTGTTCCAAGTTTTGTTCTGTTTTGAAAATATGGAGGCCAAATTTCATTGCTTCCCTGGTACACTGTGAGCCGAATCAAAGTCACTGTATGGGTCTGGTGTAAACATGAAATCATCTATTTCTGTAGACAAAAGATCGTCTACCGATGTCCATGACAGTTGGAATACCTCATTTAGAAGGTTAACTGCACAGAGATGTGAAGCATCGCCTTCAGCATAGGATGGCGCAGCAATGTTCGCGTCCGTTGTTACCTGTGTGCCTGTTGATCCATCTCGTACCTCAGCAGCAGCAGGAAGCGTCTGTGAGATCTCAAGGAATGCCGTCATCAGGATTGGTAGCCTTTGGGGACAACACAGAGCATGGGCCGTTATCAGGTCCAGCAGAGTATCGATATCCATTGGCATGACTGATGGGAGTGTTAGACAGGTGTCTAGCACGCATTCTTCACCGCAAAGCAGGCAGCGTAGAACGGGTAAGATGCAATCTTGCCAGATTGGTCTAAATGACAGAAACCATGTTGTATTAAGTTCCCGTAGACGAGGTATGCCCAAAAGTTGCACTATGCGCTCACGGCACTTCCGTTCTAGGAGAGCTTTCTCCAAATTGCTGGGAGTGACGCCGGTTGATAGGCTTGCCATAGCGTAGTAGTAGGAATAAAAACAGGATTCCCGCAACCAGTGCTAGAATTAATGGCACACCACCAAACGCCGAATGTGCGAAGTTTGGAATGATTCCGAGGACTGCCTGAAAAGGTGTTAACAGTCCTGAACAGATGGTCTTAAATACAGGTACAATCCCGCTCGTATCACACATGTTTAAGATACGTCCCATCATTTCTACGAAATGTATAGGGCAGTTTGTACGAATTAAAGCCTGTATCTCAGCCGAAGTCCTTGCAATTTGTAAATCATAGATTTCTTTGGCCGAGGTCAAAGGCACGGTCTGTTGCAAAAGCATGGCTTTCATTCTGCTTAAAGTAACAAAACGTATAAAAGAAACATTCAATGAAGGCCATAGAGGCGACTTCCTGACTGTGTCTATTGGGGGGAACAATACTTGCATCCAACAAGTAACCCTGGAGCCGACCGTTACCAAATAGATATGGGATGCCTGGCAACATGCCACAGCAACTCTGATCATTCAACATGAGGTAACTCCCATTAGAAAGTTGGCCAAACGTTGGATTAATCACAGTAGCTGGTGTACTCTGCTGGTGCAGGACAAGTTTGCCACAGAACCATTACAAGCCCCGTGTAAAGAAATGTCCTGACATATGAGTGAACCGCTTAGTGCATTTTCACAGTGTGTACCGCTTATAAACACTTCACGATCCCCACTCCAACATCTGTATTCGTAAGGTAAATCCCAGGGTGTCTTAATGTATTCTTTACCCAACCTTTCATATTTGCATGCTTGCATTTGTTTGAGGCAATACTGAAAATGAAAAGTAGTGACAGGCAGAGTTATTTTGCCATGAATAAGCCATTCTGTAGCTGGTTTTTCTGCTACCGTAAATGGTAATTTTTCCAGTTTTTCAATGCTCAGCACTGTATACTTTGTTCCCCTTTGTGCCAGTTCGATCTGTTTATCCGCTGGATTGTATTCTGTAAACAGAGACGACGTGTTGATAAAACGCCAAGGCACATAGCCCGCACGCAAAGATTGCAGCGTCCAGCCTAATAACATAATAGAACATAACTGAGATTGGCCTTGTTGTAACATGGCTAAATCGTGTTCCAGTATGTCAATAGCAGAGGATACAATGTTGTCCAATGAATAAATTCTGGATGACAAAGTTGTTAACCCATTGTCGACCACAGTGAGAGATTAAGTTCACGTATTCTTTCTGCGGCCTCTGCCTGTGAAACCTTCCATATTTCATTATAAGCAGCATAAATGCCGGCATATATGAAACGTTTTTGACGCGGTTTTCTTGGTCCTAGCAAGAATTCCCTAAGGTTTGCGTCTTCTTTAAGTAAAGGTAAGTGTTGTTTCACATCCTCGAGTGTAGATTTTTGTAACCAGTCAAGGCACAATTTTCCTACACTGTATGTTGTTACTACCCCCGGATGTTGTCGTTGAACATATCGTGGGTCTGGCCTATGGATAGTAAAGCCCTGTATTCTATTCAGGAATCTTTTTTGACAGATGTTTGTGTCTGTGGGCCAGAGTAACCATTTTTTCCAATCAGGATCAGTTCTGTTGTTTTGTAGTATTTTGTCTACTGTGACCGCTCCCTGTGTAGTGCTATTACTTGGAGGTGTTGGTACAGAAGGTGTGTTCATGTCTTTGATCTTGGCTAAACCAAGGCAAGACGTTTGTTGCACAGTGTCATTCAAAAACATTATTTGATGTGGGATGATACATGCTCTAAACAAAGCTTCTATCCCCTGCACTTGCCAATCTTTAGAACCCCAGACAGATTTAGTGTTGATTGTGTCTTTCCAAAAGTCAAATCCTTGTCTAGACAGTTGGGTAATAAAGGCTGCAGAATAAATCTGTTTTGTATTAGTTAACATAATTTTCTGTCCTGTTTTGTTTACATTCTTATAGAAAAATGTTTCTGGATCAGATGTATTGTACCCTGAAAAATATGGAAACTTATTAGCAAACGTTTTTGAACTACCCTTTGGTGGTGTAGGACAATGTTCCCATTGGTTAAACATAAACACATTTCTAGGTGTTGCAGATTTATGCAAGAAATGATGACCATAGTGGTTGTAACAATAAAGCTGTTCATAGTCTGATGAACCCTCCAAATATTCATTGTTAGAGAACGCAGCAGACCTTTCTAGATCAGACATCATATCATTAACAGTCTCAAAGTCCCAATCATCAGAATAGGTACTGGAGGTAATAAAATCACTTAATGAAATTTTAAATAAATGTGGAATGTTCAAAAGTTCCGTTGGGCCGAATATATCGAAATCGATTTTGTCCCACACTATACCATCCTGTATAGGAATGGCTGTGATGTTCACTGCTGACAAGTCTCTTGTTTCACGATGGGATGATTTGTGTGGTTTTAAAAGTAAGTTCACATTTTTACTTTCAGTGTCCATATGGATGTATCTGCCATTTATAAGCACGCTAAGAGTCATAACCAAAGCTAGCCAAAGCAGAAAGAAAAATATTCCAGAAATAATCCATAGTTCAATCCATGGTGAAACCAGATAAGTCTCTTTCAGGAAATGAAAAAGGTCTTGTACTTGTTGCTTCAAAGTTTTTAATGCTGGCGTCGTTTCAGGCTCACTCGGATCCTCAGAAAACGTATCAAAGTTAATGAAGTAGCCAGAAGCAGTTGGGTCAATTGTTGGAATTGCATCAGGATTTGTTGAAATCGCTGGAACCAGTTGATCACTTGTTACGTTGGTGTAGACAGGTGTATCTGGACGAACTGTTACTTGAGTTTCAAGAGGGATGAGTTCCATAGCATTGTTGCTTAGTCCTTCATCTGAAACTGCTGAATTCTCGATGGTTATGAGTCTTTCAGTCTGAACCTCTTGGATAGTAGCAAGAGGAGTGCGTCTGCTACTAGGTCGGAGTCCACGAGGCCTACTATTTAGTATTGGCCACATACTGTGGTTTGATGAGGTCAATTGACACAAGTCTTTTCTCCTTTTTTCCAGCAAGGGGCGGCAGAAGTACTGTTCTTGTTCCGTGGACGGCTGGGACAGGTACTGGTTGTCTGTAAGAAGGTCCAAATTCCTTCTTGTCCGCAATCTTCTCTCTGACTAGATCCCCAACTTTTGGGATCCAGACAGTCCTTGCTGGGACGGCCGGTGTTTCCCCAGTGGTGGTTGGCTTCAGGAACACGTTGCTTTGTTTCAATCTTAGTTCATTTAGATCCTGTAAACCAGCCAAAAGATCTTTGATATCAAAGGGTTTATTTTCCACCACTGTGCCTTCACATTCGAGATCAGGAACCCACATTCTTGTCCCAAATAGAACCTCATATGGAGTGACCCCCCCTAGAGAACTTCTTGGCAAATTATTTAATGAGCGTTGGACCCCATAAAGATGTTTGACCCACCCATCACCCGAACCTAATACTCTAGCTGTTATAGACTGCTTTATGTCCCGGTTTTTCCTTTCCACAACAGAATTTCCCTCAGGATGAAACGGAGAGGAGTACCGAAATGCTATGCCCAAACTGGCCATGGCTTCTTTGTAAGCCCGAGAGCTAAACGCAGGGCCCTGGTCAGAATGTAGTGTGCCAATTGCGTATGTGCCGATAAAGACTCGCAAATCTTTTATAACAGTTCGAGCGTAAGCCGAGCGCTGAGGCCACATCCATAGGAACCTTGACTTAGTATTTGTGGGATTGCATTTGTCCAAAAGGATGCCTGCGCGTAGTTCCCTGGGCGTAGCTGCGTTCAATGCTCGCCAGGTGAAACCATTATTGTGATCTAAGGCTCCAAATTGTATTTTATCTGTGGATTTTTAACTTGTGTTTTTTAAAACTGTTCTGCTGAAATTTTGCTGCTTCACTGCTACTTTGCACAAGGGAAACTGAAGGGTGGGAGGGGGATCCAACCAGCGGACCGCCACTTTGTCGGTTAGCGGTCTAGTGGTCGGACGCTAGGCTACTTAGCCAGCACGCTCACGCGGACGCGCAGCACTGGTTCCCTGGGCGTAGCTGCGTTCAATGCTCGCCAGGTGAAACCATCATTGTGATCTAAGGCTCCAAATTGTATTTTATCTGTGGATTTTTAACTTGTGTTTTTTAAAACTGTTCTGCTGAAATTTTGCTGCTTCACTGCTACTTTGCACAAGGGAAACTGAAGGGTGGGAGGGGATCCAACCAGCGGACCGCCACTTTGTCGGTTAGCGGTCTAGTGGTCGGACGCTAGGCTATTTAGCCAGCACGCTGACGTGGACGCGCAGCACTGGTTACCTGGGCGTAGCTGCGTTCAATGCTCGCCAGGTGAAACCATCATTGTGATCTAAGGCTCCAAATTGTATTTTATCTGTGGATTTTTAACTTGTGTTTTTTAAAACTGTTCTGCTGAAATTTTGCTGCTTCACTGCTACTTTGCACAAGGGAAACTGAAGGGTGGGAGGGGGATCCAACCAGCGGACCGCCACTTTGTCGGTTAGCGGTCTAGTGGTCGGACGCTAGGCTATTTAGCCAGCACGCTGACGCGGACGCGCAGCACTGGTTCCCTGGGCGTAGCTGCGTTCAATGCTCGCCAGGTGAAACCATCATTGTGATCTAAGGCTCCAAATTGTATTTTATCTGTGGATTTTTAACTTGTGTTTTTTAAAACTGTTCTGCTGAAATTTTCCTGCTTCACTGCTACTTTGCACAAGGGAAACTGAAGGGTGGGAGGGGGATCCAACCAGCGGACCGCCACTTTGTCGGTTAGCGGTCTAGTGGTCGGACGCTAGGCTATTTAGCCAGCACGCTGACGCGGACGCGCAGCACTGGTTCCCTGGGCGTAACTGCGTTCAATGCTCGCCAGGTGAAACCATCATTGTGATCTAAGGCTCCAAATTGTATTTTATCTGTGGATTTTTAACTTGTGTTTTTTAAAACTGTTCTGCTGAAATTTTGCTGCTTCACTGCTACTTTGCTACGGGCGCGCCTAAGGCAAGCCCGTCTGCGCCCGTCCGCGCTCGGACCGGGCTCAGGGCCAGTCCCCCTGGCCATCTTACCCCGAATATCATGGGCTACACGAAAGAGGAGCTTTGCAGGCTGAATCCTGGTAAGGGTAGGCCGTATTGTCCCTCTATCCCCCTAAAGGCAGTTGACAAAGGCATGGAAAGTACTTCCTGCCCTAGATGCCGGCTGCACCTCCCCCGCATCCTCAACCTGCCAGTTTCTGGTCAAGGTGTCAGGTCAGCCAAGAAGACTTATGCTATCAATGCAGGTCCCTTAAAATGTATTTTACTAAACGCTATGGGCCCGATTCACAGAACTAACTTACGTCAAAAACGTAAAGTTAGTACTTTTTGGTATTCACAGAATACACTTACTCATTTTGGTATTCACAGAATGCACTTACTCATTTTGGTATTCACAGAATGCACTTACTCATTTTGGTATTCACAGAATGCACTTACTCATACTAACTTTATGTCCGCATTCGGGCCGGAGATTCCGGCCCGGTGGTGGAGATTCCGGCCGGTTGTGGAGATTCCGGCCGGTGGCGGAATGTCCGCCACCGGCCGCAATCTCCACAACCGGCCGGAATCTCCACCTCCGGGCCGGAATCTCCACCACCGGGCCGGAATCTCCACCACCGGGCCGTAATCTCCGGCCCGAGTGTGGACATAAAGTTAGTATGAGTAAGTGCATTCTGTGAATACCAAAATGAGTAAGTGCATTCTGTGAATACCAAAATGAGTAAGTGCATTCTGTGAATACCAAAATGAGTAAGTGTATTCTGTGAATACCAAAAAGTACTAACTTTACGTTTTTGACGTAAGTTAGTTCTGTGAATCAGGCCCTAGATCCTTAATTAAACATAGCTCAGAATGTGCGTTATTACTGGAGGAACTTGATATAAAGCTGGCCTTCATTACCGAATCTTGGACAGATCTTGCATCTGGACCAGATCTAGTGAAGGCAACTCCCCCAGGCTTTCACTGTTACACACTGGACAGACCACATAAAAAGGGGGAGGGCTTGCAGTCATCTATCATGACTCAATGGAACCCAATTTTTTCACTGCCTCCAACACGTCCTGTGAGGCACTAGCTTTTAATATTCACTCAGCACATTACAGAACCTTCAAAGGTATATTACTATACCGCCCACCTAGCCCTAAAAGCGGATTTCTGGATACAATAGGTACCATGCTGGAGGAAGGGCTATGCCTAGACTCTTATACAGTACTGGGTGACTTTAACTTTTATCTGGAAATTCCCCTGGATCCTGATACCAATCGATTAGATCAAATCATGAGGGCTGGAAACCTCAAGCAGTTGGTGATGGCCCCGACTCACGAAAAAGGACATACCCTGGATGGGATATATTCAAATAACTGCGACTTAGTTTGCACCGCAGTTCTCCCGCTCTCGTGGTCTGATCACTGTGCCATTCAATTTGAATTGAACAGTCATGGCGGCCACTTAGCCAGCATAAAACCTACCCAGGAGATTGTAACAAGGGCCTGGGGAAAACTGGACACTAAGAAATTTGAAAATTCTCTGAGGTGTTCAATGCGCCCTCTGCCGCTGGGAGTGGATGATGCCACTGTAGCCTATACGCAATGGTTAAGTACAACCTGCAACCATCTTGCCCCTGAAAAAAAGTGGACTCCAAATGGGCTCAACCGTCAGCACCCTGGTACTCTGATGAGCTTAGAGCAAAAAAACTGGCCTGTAAGCAATTAGAACGGGTATGGCGTAAAAAGTATGCAGATGCGGCTACGCAAAGGTATAAACACTGCATCACTACTTATAAGCAGCTTCTATTAGAAGCAAAAAAAAAGTTTTTTACAATGCAAATAGCATTAGCCAAATCGAACTCAAAAGAACTTTTTAAAACCATTAAAAAACTGTCTACTCCCAACGCCCCTAAAAGCCAGGGTAATCCAGAATTCTGCGATAGAATTGCTGACTTTTTTAAACACAAAGTAGAAATCATCTTCTCCTCATTCACCCTAGCTAATAAAAAGGCACAGGCACGCCCACATATGAACGGACTGGACAATCCTTGCCCTCCACCGGTTTTGGACCAATTTAAACCCCTGGAGATAACAGAAACGATTAATGTTCTGAATTCGATCCGCTCAGGAGCCCCAAATGATCCGTGTCCTGTGCTGGTGATTAAACAAATTTCAGAAGTGATTGGAACAGCATTTACACCCCTGTTGAATGCCATCTTCGCTTCAGGCATATTTCCCAAAATCTGGAAGAAAGCCTCTGTTCTTCCCCTGTTGAAGAAACAGACTCTGGATCCTAAAGATCCCAACAACTATAGGCCGATCTCACGGCTCCCATTCCCTGCCAAAATTTTGGAAAAGGCAATGAACATCCAACTCAGTGCATTTCTTCAGTCTAATAACTCTCTGGACCCATCCCAATATGGGTTCAGAGCAGACCACAGCACTGAGTTGGCCTTACTGAAATCCACGGAGGAGATTAGAGAGGCCGTAGATAAGGGAGGCAGTGCCATACTGATCCTGCTGGACCTGTCTGCGGCCTTCGACACGGTCCATCACAAAGTGCTGATGGACCGGCTGTCTGATATTGGAGTCGAAGGTCAAGCATGGAAACTCCTACAGTCATTTCTATCTGACAGGTCACAAACTGTGGATCTGGACGGTAATACCTCCAAACCGTTTTCAGTTCCGTGTGGGGTGCCACAGGGCTCATCACTCAGCCCAACGCTCTTTAATATCTATGTGGCACCCCTGGCTGGAGTTATCAGGTCCTTTGGCTTCCTACTCACCTCCTACGCTGACGACACACAAATAGTGTTGTCACTGACTGAGGGTGGGGAAAAGGAAATAGGGGCGCGTTTCCATGACTGCATGAGTGCCATCTCGGGCTGGATGTCCTCCAATTGCTTAAAATTGAACTCTAGCAAAACCGAGGTCATAAAGTTTGGGAACAATCCTCGTGTGTGGACACCTGAATGGTGGCCGGATGACCTTGGTTCCTGCCCCGTACCCACGAGGAAAGCAAAAACCCTTGGGGTATTGGTGGACAATAAACTCGCCATGGGTGACCAAATAATTATGGTGATCTCATCATGCTTTCTGGTCCTAAGAATAATAAGAAAAATTAAGTTTTTCCTGACCGAAAGCAGTCTCAAGACAGTGGTAACGGCCCTCATAATGTCGCACCTGGACTACTGTAATGCCCTATATCTTAATGCCCAAAAGCAACATATCAATCGGCTCCAACTGGCCCAAAATGCAGCTGCCAGATTGTTGTCAGGAACGCCGAAATTTGTCTCCGTAAAGGAGGAACTCAAGCAATTACACTGGCTCCCGGTCAAACAAAGATCACGCTTTAAGGCACTATGCACCGTTTTTAAGGCCATTAATGGAGCAGGTCCTGAGTTCCTTAGGCGCAAATTTCAATGGTATGTCCCTGGAAGAATGTTACGGTCCACTGGAGCCAAACAAGTGCAAGTCCCCGCATTTAAAAAAGTCAATTGGGGGGCAGGAGTTTTATCACCTGTGCCTCTAGAGCCTGGAATGAGCTTCCTTTTCATCTTAGGAATGCCCCGGATCTCCTCTGCTTCCGGAAGGGGTTGAAGACTTGGCTCTTCTCCCAGTAGCATACACTTTAGTTTCCCCAGCTGCCAGTACTTAGCGCCAGGACACCCCAGGGTAACCGTGCGCTCTACAAGTGCGATTAACATAACATAACATAGTCTAATGCTGTCTAACAATGGTGTCTGTACTGGGAAGCTACTTCGAAGTCTGGTGTCTGATGGCGTTCTGCACCACGCTGTCTATTGCAGTCTATGCAGTCATCGATGAAGATGTGAATCTGTGTATTCATTCCAGGCCACCAGTACATCTCTTTTAATGTTAATATTGTTTTAGAGATCCCTTGATGTGACAGACCCTCCCCCAGATGTGCTTCATAAATCAAAGCTGCTCTACGTTCCATGTTTGGTATTACTCTATCCCCCACTCCAGGGATTCAAGCAAAAGGAACGTTGTTCGCATCAATTACATAAGAGTACTTGAGTGGAAAGTTTTTGGTAACGCTGCACCACTGCCTTTGCTTGAAGCATTGACAGCCAACAATATCTCACTGTCTATTCTCGTTTTTAAACGAGTGATCGCAGCTACGGAAGCCGTCTGAACAGCCCCTTTGCGGCTTGGTCAGCCAATGAATTCCCTGCAACGTGAACGCCATCACGTTGATGGCTCAGCGTGTGTATCACGTAAGCCTTTGGTAGTTCGTTTTTCAACTGAACTACTTGTTCCCAAAGCGTTTTATGCTTTATTGTGCCACCTTTTGCATCTTTGAACCCGTTTTCAAGCCAATTCTGTATATATTCATTATACGACTGAACACAGTAAAAAGAATCGCACACTATAAGTGTGGGGAATTCGCGATCTGTATTTTCAAGTGCCAGTTTGAATGCTTGTAGTTCAACTCGCTGAGCTGTACAATCTCCTAGAGATTGAGTTTTAGTGACCATTGGTCTGAAGTTACCATCTTGCATGCGACCTTTAACGATTGCACACGCTGCAGTGTAAGCTTGCTTACTCCCTGTAGCGGGTTGTGCTGATCCGTCAGTGTAAATTATAAATTCGTACTGATCTAGAGGCAAAATTTCAGTGGGCAGAGGACATTCATGTTCATATTGCAGGAACGCTTGTGTTTTTAAATCAGGATCAAAAACATATTCAACATCTGTTGCAGCAAGAGAATTAACCCATTGTATCCATCTAGGATGTAAAGCTTTTGCATTTGGAATGCTCGCTTTTGTAACCGCCTCTAAGGCTGGTACTGGGGTTACGACAATAATGCGTTTTCCTTGAGCTAGAGCTCTTTCTTTTGCTACAGCGGTTTGAACTGCTGTCAGTATTTTTTCTGTTGAAGTGAAGCGCATTTCTGCTTGTGTATACAAATGTGATTTGTATGCTATTGGTACTTTTTCACCCTCATTAAATGTTAAATAGGTGAATCCGCATTGACCCGAAATTATTCGGATCACTAAATTGCGTGTATTTATGCGTGTTTGTAAGTGATTTGTTGCTAACATGTTAGCTTGGAGTGAACGCAGGATTTCTGTGTGTTCTTGTGTCCAATTTTTTGTTGAAAAATCAGGTTTGATTAATTCGTAGAGAGGTTTAACCCTTTCTGCATAATTTAGAATGTAAGTTCTTCCAAAATTTAGGAAACCCAAGATGGATTGTAAATTTTTCAGCGTTTTTGGAGGTTGGAGCAGCGCACACTTTTCTAAAAGTTAGCTGCCAAGCTCTTGCCTTCACTTGAAAGCTCATATCCTAGGAAAAGGACATTGAGATGGGCAATTCTGGATTTTTTAAAGTTGAATTTATAGCCCTCTGAGGCGAAGCCCAATATAATGGTACTCACCCTTTTCAAGTGCCTATCTAGGTCATCGTCTGTCAGATAGATATCATCGACATATGACAATGGCTCATTATCATAAATTTGTAGTAACTCTGTTACTCTTGCTGAGAATAACCCCGGGCTGTTTTTGAACCCTTCTGGGAGTCTACAAAATTGACGCTGGGTCCCCATTATTGAGAAAGCTGTTAAGTACATGCTTTCAGGTGCTATGTTTTGACAAAAGAAACCATTTGAAATGTCCAATGTGGTTTTATATTTTTTGCGCACAATGTTATTCATTAATGCTGTACTATGTGCATTTTGCACTGCAAATGTTTTAGAACAAGTGTTCAAGTGTCTGTAATCCAAAACTAGACGATATGTATTGTCTGGTTTGGATACAGGAAACAAAGGATTGTTCATTGAGGAGGTGCATGTTTCAATCACCCCTTGGTATTCAAGTTGATCTAAGATCTCCCTGACCTGTTTTTTAGCTTCTTGCTTTATTGGGTACTGCCTTTGTGAAGTAGGTTCATTTTTAAGCTGTATTTTGTGGTGAGGTGAGTCCTCATCCCATCCTACATGATTTTTATATAATGCTGGGGCCTGGGCAACTGCCCATTTCCTGGCATAAGTATATTTTAATTTTAGAATTGGAATATGGTTGGAGAAGGCAGGCATAATGATGTCCTCACCATGTGGGCACTCCCTGACAAAGTGTGGTGGCCAGTCTTTTTCTGCTAGAAGTATATCATAACCCCTTGAAAGTTTCTCCCAAAAGAGTATTTTCACTTTTCTTGGTATGTCTCCCTCCATTCGGAGTGTTATTTCATATAACTTTTGTGGAGCACTAACCCTGGTGTCTACAGTCTCTACTGTGATGTACTCATTCAAGTCCACTATCTCCAGAAGTTCCTTCAGGTTCTGGCGAGCTATTGTGACTTCTGCTGCACTGTCCAGCATTATCTGAGCCCATTCTCCGTTCTTGAGCTGTGTTCTCAGTATTCTCGGCATGTCTGATCTTCAGACCTGCTGCCTTCTTTTTTGTGAATTGAGGTTTTGATTTATTTTTCTGAACGTGTTTGTCGTCTTTGAATTTCACGCGTTCTTCTCTATGTTCTGACCGTCCTCTTCTTTCTGATGTCTGTGACGATATCTGAAAGGTACGAGAGGAACGTGTATCAGTATCTTGATACCTGTCAGGTTTTCTTAAATTATCCCTATTCCTGAGGTTATACCTCCTTTCAGAGGGCTCCTTTTGAGGAGACGTACCTCGGGATTGAGAACGTGTCTCGTTTGAATTTTGTTTATTAGTTTCCCTCTTCTTTTTAGAAGATGTAGGAGTTTGTTTAATAGAGTCCTTCTCAGGACTTTCAGATAGTTTTGGCTTCAATGGTTTTCCACCCAAACTATCTCTGCCTAATTCTGCATAAGATTGTTCTATTATTCTGGGTAGTTCATGTTGATGTTCTGTTACATCAAATTCCCTTAAGCTTTGGCGGATCGCCACTGATGCTGCCTCCCCTTTAATATTAGATAATATTATTGTTGAGACCTGGTCGAAGTTTTTCAGTAATTTCATACCTAAATTCAGAGCAGGTTCTGCCCCGTATTCGTTTTGAATTTGTTTCAGGACATCTGGTATTACTGCAATTGACGGAACACCATGTGTTTTAGTATAGATGGCAGCAAAGACTGCGCCCCAAGTGGTGCAATCTTCCAGTTGTGGTGTGATCACCATTGGTAAACAGATTGTTAGGATTCTGTGTTTCTCATAAGGGCTAGTATTAGGAAATACTGCTTTGATTTGATTCATTTTTTGAGCTATCCAGAATGGAATTTGCTCACGTTTTGTGGGCATTTTACCCATGACTGCGTGTAAAGTCTGTGGAGTAATTTTTAGTGTATTCCCCTGTTGAGGGGTTTGATTTGGAATGGTCATTGGTGGTTGGACTGTGAAAGTCCGCATGACATATGGGACTAATTGTCTGTAAATTTTTATTAACTCTTGTAGTTGAGTAAGTAATTCCTCGTCTGACATTACATCGATGTCAGGATGAGGTGTGTAGCCGGCTAAAATCGGCCATGTTGCTCCTGGTCTACCTAGTGGACCAAGCCTGGTAATGTTTTTGTGATGTTTTAGGGCGCCTTTATACCAGAGATTATGCTCCTGGTATGTGAGTGGAATTTCAATATCCTCGAAAGGAATATATTCCTCTGGTGGTTCATCTTCTTTAAAGAAGTGAAATAGTTTTGTTATTGGATTTGATTCTGGGAATACTATCCATGGATAGAATACCTCTGTCTGAAAGGATTCGTGTGCCTCTATCACGAAAACTGCTCTAACACCTCTTGGTGGTAGGCCGTGTTTTATAAGTTTTAGAGTGATGGCTCTCCTTAAGTTTGGATGGATGTTTATAACACCCTCATCGGCTTCATTTAAACCTGTAAAATTAAAAGCTGTTACGACTGGGTCAGCCGCAGCTACACCGTTCTCGGTGCCATTATCCCCGTGCAGGGACATTTGTTTTTTGAAAAATGTAGAACAAGTTTCAAGGAAACAAAAGATAAGGTGCACAATATTTTGGAACACTGTATCCTTCAACGTTGAACAAACCAAACAGCTAATATATAGGGTTTTTGTCCCATTTAGCTTTGGTGGATACTTAACCCTACCCACTCCAGACGTCTTATGGAGTATGTGAGTAGGGGTCTCTGAATGAATGAATGAATGAATATTCGATTTATAAAGCGCTAACTTAGCCCAAGGGCATCAAGGCGCTGCAGAGGACTAACATTCAACCAGATAAAATGCTCAAGCCAGGGTCTGAGTAAAAAGCCAGGTTTTCAAGGCCTTGCGAAAAAGAGAGTATGACTCAAGGCCCGATAGACCGTCCGGAAGAGAAAAGCACGACTGAGTTACTCAGTATCTAGCGTTAAATTAGTGCCTTACCAAACCGTTGGGCGCCATGTAGTGTAGTTCCTATTTCCCTAATAGGCTCTGCGCATTGGAATAATATACCCTATAGACTCGACATAGGACTGAGGTGAGTATGTCCCTATTGAGTATATTAAACTTAATTACTTTGTGCCAGCTAACTCAGAGGCCACTAGAAACTCCTTGTAAACAAGAAGGGAGTAGTTTCTGGCAACCGCATAAACATGACACCTTTGTTTCCCTTTAGAATCGGAACACTCTCAGAATCGTGGAAACAATAGATAACAGTTTCACTCAGCTAATCGTGCATGCTTAGTTTCTTGAGAGTTACACAGAAAGAATAGACGGGCGTTTCAATAAAAGGATTTATTGAACAGTCTTGTTTCTCGTGTAAGAGATATGAGCTGTTATGATCACAAGACAGTATGCGAGATATATAATGTACAGCGTAAGCAGTAGAAAGAAATAATACTGCGCTAGCATTATCTTTTAGCTATGACACATATATTCATATACATAAATAACATAAGCTAAAAATGCGAGTACTCATAAGATGCTTCTCTAACTAGTTCTACCCCAGTGTACCTAACCTAAGTGTAGTGCAAGGTAAGGAATAGGTGAAGTATTCTATAGTATGGTATGCTATAGTCTAGTATGCAAGTCTAGTATGCCAAGAGTCCCTCTAGGTTCTAGTCAGCTCCATACCTTGAGAATGAGAGAGGTGGGAATCTCCTTCCGGGTCTCGAACTCTAACACCCCGCGAAGGGAGTCAGAACACTGGAAGCTGGATTCTCTGCGAGCAGGGATGACAGCGTCTCTTGTCAGTGCGTCAGGCCGGGACACGGGCTCCTCTAAAGTCGAGGTCTCCTCCTACTTGCTTGGGCAAGGGAAGGTATATTTATACCCGGTAGGTGCCTTGGAATGTTAGCATTGACGTAAAGTCGGGCAGAGGAAGACGTCAGGAATGAACCCTTAAGGTATAGCGGTTCATGCAAAATAAATGAGTTCTTGGAGAAATCAATAATCCTGTGCTAGGGGAAGTCCCAAGAGCTTAAGGGTCTGGTTTCTAAGAACTCGTTGTGACGTTAGGGTGGACGGATGTAAGTGACCATGCCTGTATTTGGATTGCATGGCTAATGCCTAAATAAGGACTGGGATCTTATGCCTATATAAGGGCTATGCGAATTGCGCCTATATAAGGACATGTTTCTGTAAAACCTATATACGAACACCTAAAGCGGAATACAACACTTGAAGTACGTGGTAAAATGCAAGTTTTGCAACCACATTTCGGTCACAAAACATTCACACATACCATTGCAAGTCGGTATTAGGATGTGACGCCTTAAACGTGCCGCTTCCTACAACCGAATCGCAAGCCAAATTTGTGATTCGGTGATAGGCGTTACTAAATAGCAAATTGGGCCTTTGTACACACAAAATTGCTTTTTTGCGGTCGCAAACAGCCCAATTCTGCAAATCAGGCCGTTTGCGACCTCATAAAAGTTTTGTACACATGGTCCTTAATCTCCTTGTACCTAAAAAGTAAATAAATGTATAATTTACTCTTCATCTGTTGTATAATGTTCTAAAACCCTGGAGTAAGGTTTGCACCATATAAAACTACAAAAAAGAGAGAATCTTAGAGGAAAATACACACATTCTGAAGAGCAGAACAATAGATGCAGAGAATCTGAAAGCCCCTGATGTGGGCCTACTTGGTGCAGCTACAAATTGTCAACGTTTCTAATAGTACTTAGGATTTCACTTGTTCTGCGGGTGGACTAAACTGGGATGGGATGGAATGGATTGGGGTGGATTGAAGTAGAGTGTGGTGGATTGGACTGCAGTGGAGTGGGGTAGACTGGAAGGGGTGGATTATATTGGAGTGGGGAGGGGTGGGTGGAAATGGGGTGAGGTGGGATGGATTGGGGTGGGGTGGGGTGGGGTGGGGTCGACTGGAGTGGGGTGGGGTGGATTGGTGGTTGGATTTGAGTTGGGTGGACAGGAGTGGGGTGGAATAGAGTGGGGTGAAATGAAGTGGGGTAAATGGAGTGGCGTGAATTGGAGTGAGGTGAATCCGATTCGCGTGTGGTGTGGTGGAGTGGAATAGATTAAATTGCAGTGGGGTGCACTGGATTGTATTGAGGTGGATTGGATTGAGTGGGGTAGATTGGTTTGGGGCGATTAGATTGAGGTCGATTGGATTGGGGTGGGTGAACTGGATTAGGGTGGGGTAGATTGAGGTGGATTGGATGGGGTGAATTGGATTGAGTGGATTAGACTGGTTTGGCGTGGAGTGGATTGGATTGGGTGGATTGGAGTAGGGTGGATTGAAATGGGATGAGGTAGATTGGATTGGGTGTATTGGAGTGGGGTGGATTAGACTGTGTTGGGTGGGGTGGATTGGATTGGGTGGGGTGGATTGTATTAGAGTACGATGGTATGGAGTGGGGTGAATTAGAATGGAGTGGAGGGGGTGGATTGTACAGGACTTGAGGGGGTGGATTGGAGTGGGGTGGATTGGAATGTGGTGGGCTGGATGGATTGGATTGAGTGAAATGTAATGAATGAAATGAAATCAGGATTTCTAAAGCGCACTCATACCCGCGGGTGTCTAGGCGCTGAAAACTCCAGGGGGAAAAGAAGGGTAGCAAAACAACAGACAACCGTGAGGCTCCCGAGAAAAGAAGAGCAAATTTAGACTAATTATTAAAAAGCCAGGTTTTAAGCGCTTTGCGAAAGGTAAGCAGATTGTTTGAGGTTTTGAGGGTAAGTGGCATAGTATTCCAGAGTTTAGCAGTCGTGACTGCAAAACTCTTTCCTCCCCAAGTAGCTCTCCTAAACTTGGGGACAACCAGATTGGCCTGGGAGGCCGACCTTAGGTTTCTGGCCGGGAATTAACGATGGAAGAGTTGCCTGATAGAGGCTGGTCCCTCGGAATGGAGGGCCTTGAAGGCTATGCACAGGGATTTGAACATAACCCTTTTCTTGACCGGGAGCCAGTGAAGTGATGGGAGAGATTTGGACACCGACTGATGTTTTGGGACCCCTAACAGCAGCCTAGCAGCCGCGTTCTGGACCAATTGTAATTTATCTAAGGCTTTCTTGTGGGCTGTCAAAAGGAGCCCGTTGCAGTAGTCTATTTTAGCAAAGACTAGAGTGGTAATCACCGCTTTCCGCAGGTCCAGAGGGATGCAAGGGAAAATCTTCCTAAGAGATTTGAAAATAAAAAAACAAGATGAAGTGATAGCATTGGCATGTCCCATAAAGGAAAGTTTTCCATCAAACTGAATTCCCAGATTTTTCACCTTTGGCACGTGAGTGGGAAGTGGACCCATTTCCTGAGGCCACCAACTAGGGCCCCAAAATGATGGGTTATTGCCAAACAGTAGCACCTCAGTTTTATCAGAATTCAGTTTCAAGCAGTTGTTGCACATCCAGCCCCCTATCTGCAGCATACAGTTGTGGAAACAATTAGCTGTGCTGTCGGCATTCTCTGTGATTGACACCACAATTTGGGTGTCGTCAGCGTAGGAGACAACCGAAAAGCCAAGGCCTTTGATCAGTGAGGCCAGGGGTGTACCGTACAGATTAAAAAGAGTGGGACTCAGCGAAGACCCCTGTGGAACTCCACAGGGAAAGGTAAAAGAAGTAGATCTGTGGCCGTTACATTCTACGTACTGCGTTCTGTCAGAGAGGAAAGAGCTGAAGAGGCTAAGAGCAGTAACTCCGACACCTATCTCGAACAACCGGTTGATAAGGAGTTGATGGTTGACAGTATCGAACGTTGCCGAAAGATCAAGTAAAATTAGGGCAGCGTTTTCTCCTTTGTCTAAAGTTGTTCTGACGTATTCTGCGGCTGTGATCAAAGCTGTCTCAGTGCTGTGTTGGCCTCTGAAGCCAAACTGAGAGAAATCCAGTAGATCGTGTTCCTGGATGTAAAGACAGAGCTCGGTGTTTATGGCTTTCTCTATCAGTTTGGCCGGAAAGGGGAGTTGAGATATTGGCCTATAGTTGTTAGGAATGTCAGCGTCCAGATTAGCTTTTTTTACGAGAGGGAGAATTGACGCGACTTACCAGCTTTTGGGGAAGTAACCAGCCTAGAGCATTTGGTTAAAAATCCCTAGAAGATGACCAGGAACTATGCTTGATCCCAGTTGGAGAACTCTAGGCGGGCATGGGTCGAACGGTGAACCTGACTTGATTTGCCTGAACAAGTTGGTAGCTTGGTCTATCGTAAGGGGGGAGAAAGCCGAAAATGTGGGATTATTGGGTTGGGAAGGTATCACCACGTCTTGCTTTAGGATAGCTTTTCCTCCTTTAGGATCGTTAAACCCAGCGGCCTGAGGGTTGTCAGTCGTGCATAGTTGAACTGGGGTGGGGTGGGGTGGAATGGATTGTGGTAAAGTGGAGTGGAATGGAGTAGAGTGGGGTAGATTAGACTGCAGTGGAGTGGGGTGGACTGCATGGGGCGGATTAGATTGGAGTGGGGTGGATGGAAATAGGGTGGGGTGGATTGGATTGGGGTGGTGTGTGGTAGACTGGAGTGGGATGGATTGGAGGATGGATTGGAGTGGGGTGGACTGGAGTAGGGTGGAATGGAGTGAGGTGGACTGCAGTGCGGTGGAATGGAGTGGGGTGGAATGGAGTGGAGTGGGGTGATTGGAGTGGCGTGAATTGGATTGGCGTGGGGTGTGGTGGAGTGGAGTAGATTGAATTGCAATGGGGTGCATTGGATTGGGGTGAGGTGGATTGGATTGGGTGGGGTGGATTGGTTTGGGGTGGGGTGGATTAGATTGAGGTGACTTGGATTGGGGTGGGGTGTATTGGATTGAGGTGGATTGGGGTGGGATGGATTGGAGTGGGGTGGGGTGGATTGGTGTGGGGTAGAATGGATTTGACTGGATTGGATTGGGGTGATGTGGATTAGACTCGGGTGGATTGTTTTGGATTGGAGATGGGCAGATTGTTTTGCATTGGAGTGGGGCAGACTGGAGTGAGGCAGGTTAAAGTGGGGCAGGTTGGAGTGGGGCAGATTGTTTTGGACTGGAGTGTGGCAGATTTGAGTGGGGCAGATTGTTTTGGATTGGAGTGGTGGGGCAGATTGTTTTGGATTGGAGTGGGGTAAATTGGAGTGGGTGGATTGTTTTGGATTGGAGTGGGGCAGATTGTTTTGGATTGGAGAAGGGTGGATTGGATTAGAGTGGGGTGGATTGGGGAGGGAGTGGGCGTATTGGATTGGGTGAGGTGGATTGGATTGGATTGGGCTGGATTGGGGTGGATTGCATTGGTGAGGGGTGGATTGGATTGGTGTGGGGTGGATTGGATTGGAGTTTTGTGGGGTGGATTGTGGTGGATTGGAGTGGGGTGAATTGGGATGGAGTGGGTGGATTGGGGTCAGATGGATTGAATAAGAGTGGGGTGAATTGGATTGAGGCAGATTGGAGTGGAGCATATTAGAGTGTGGCGGACTGGAGTGGGGCAGGTTGTTTTGGATTGGAGTGAGGCAGATTGTTTAGGATTGGAGCGGGGCAGATTGGAGTGGAGCAGATTGCAGTGGGGCAGATTGTTTTGCATTGGCGTGGGGCAGATTGTTTTGGAATGGAGTGAGGTTGATTGGAATAGGATGAACTGGAGTGGAGCCGACTGTATTGTAGTGGGGCAGATTGGAGTGGGCAGATTGTTTTGTATTGGAGTGGGGCAGACTGGAGTGGGGAAGATTGTTTTGGCAGGACTGGGGCAGATTAGGGTGAGGCAAATTGGAGTGGGCAGATTGTTTTGGATTGGAGTAGGGCATATTGGAGTGGTGTGAATTAGAGTGGGACATATTGGAGTGGAGCAGATTGTTTTGGATTGGAGTGGGGCGGAGTAGAGTGGGGTATATTGTTTTGGATTGGAGTGGGGCCGATTGTTTTGGATTCGGTGGGCAGATTGTTTTGGATTGGAGTGGGGCAGATTGTTTTCGATTTGAGTTGGGCAGATTGGAGTGGGGTAGATTGTTTTGGACTGGAGTGTGGCAGATTGGAGTGGGGCAGATTGTTTTGGATTGGAGGTGGGCAGATTGAAATGGGGCAGATTGTTTTAGATTGGAGTGGGGTAGATTGTTTTGCATTGGAGTGGGGCAGATTGGAGTGCAGAAGATTGGAGTGGGCAGATTGTTTTGCATTGGAGTGGGACAGATTGTTTTGAATTGGAGTGGGGCAGATTGTAGTGGAGTGGGTTGGGAGGATTGAAGTGTGGTGGATTGGAGTGGATTGGATTGTGGTGAGTGGTTTGGATTAAAGTGGGGTGGATTGGATTTGCATGGGGTGGATTGGAAGGAGCTGGGTAGATTGGAGTGGGGTGAGGAGAGGAGAGGTGAGGTGGATTGGCATGGATTGGAGTGAGGCGGATTGGAATGGGGTGGATTGGAGTGTACTGCATGATTATGAGTTAAAGCATAATTTCAGAAATTACACATAGGAAGGAAACAATGTTGCTTTGCAACAAGATAATCCTCATCTTTTTAGAACTGTGCCCACGAGCAAAAAAACAAAACATGAGTGCAAAGTGAGAAAATATGGCTTGGCAAAATAAAAGAAAGTTAACTATAGAAAATGAGGGGCATATTAGCAAGACCCACGTTAAAATTATCGCCGTTTTAGCGGCAGGAAACTGCCGCTAAAACGGCGATAATGGGCTTGCTAATATGCGTTATAGAATTCCAATAGAAGCCCAGGTTAGATGTGCAGGACATCTAACCTGGGCTTCTATTGGAATTCTATAACGCATATTATCAAGCTCCATATCGCCGTTTTAGCGGCAGTTTCCTGCCGCTAAAACGGCGATAATTTTATCGCCGGTCTTGCTAATATGCCCCTAAATCTTTGCAGTTTTGTTTGTTCTGCTGGGCACTTTTTGGCTAGTCACATGACATCTGTTTGCAGCAACACAAAAAGATGATGGACAGATATCTGGGCCTAAATCCATCAGTTTTTGCTCAACATTCCATTCCAAATTCCAGAGTGCTCTCCTGTGTGATTTCTGGTGAGAGTTCTGGTTCCGGGTTGAACAGTGCAGAACAGTGCGAGGCAGAGCGAGTTCGCTGTGTGGAGACGCGGAGGTCGGCTGCCGGAGACCGGGGGAACCCAAGCCCGTAAGGCCATGAGCGGGCCCCAGAGCGTGACCGGGACCCAGTGTGCGGTCACCCACTACATCTCGTCGGCCCAGCCAAAATTCTGAAACGCTGAAACACCGTCCAGTACACCAGGTGACAGCAGTGGCGGTAAGTGGAGGGGGAAGTACAGCGTTTGGCGTAAAAGGTACTGACCCACCCCCTCACCGAAAGGCTGCAGGGGTTAGTTGATTGGCCAGCTGGGGGGCATGGGTGCAGCACCTGTAACCGCCCCCCTGGGTAGCAGAAGGAGCAGGTGAGCAGCAGCTGCTGGAAGAGTGAAACCAGGGGCAGCCCAGCTAGTGCAGCTTGCGGGGAGCCTGGAGGGCCTGCTTGACATATCCAAGAACTAAGCCTGGGCGTAGTTTGCGTAACAGCACTTCACGTAGCTACGTAAAGTACATTTTTAACTACACGTAGCTATGCACATTGCGTAGTGCGTAGCTGTGTGCTTGACTGCACTGTACAATAATTGCCAAAAGCACCTTGTACAGTGCAAGTTAAGATAAAATAAATATCTCTGTCTTTATATGCTAAAAATGCATATAGTTACTACAGAAAAGTGAAAACAATAAATTAACAAGCAGTGAGAGAGGTGATGATTTTAGGATCCTCCCTAACCTAGGGGAAAACCAAGCAGATGCCTTGAAAACAAAAAACACATCTTTTGAACCATTCAGTGGTGGTCCCATCCTCTTAGGACCACCCCAAGCACAGTTATTGGCAAAAATACAATCCCAACCAAATGCCCTGCAAAGCATTATGGGACGAGATTAGCAGTGGGCAGTGAATATTATAGTATCTAATATCAAAATAATTCTACAAAGAGCTGCAGTTCCACTAGTCGTTACTAGATGTCCCTCACGAGTCAAATGCAAAAGCCTCATGAAAGTTTTTCAATACTTTTGCATTTGACTCGTGAGGGACATCTTGTAACGACCAGTGGAACTGCAGCTTGATGTATTAATAATTTCAATGCTTTTACATTTGACTCGTGAGGGACACCTAGTAACGACTAGTTGAACTGCAGCTCTTTGTAGAATTATTTTGATATTGGAAACTATAATATTCACTGCCCACTGCTAATCTTGTCCCATAATGCTTTGCAGGGCCTTTGGTTGGGATTGTATTTTTGCCCATAACAGTGCTTGGGGTGGTCCTAGGAGGAAGGGACCACCATTGAATCGTTCACATGATATGATTTTTGTGTTCAAGGCATCTGCTTGGTCCTCCCCTAGGTTAGGGGGACTCCAAAATCATCACCTCTCTCATTGCTTGATATTTTATTGCCAAAATTCATTTTTGTGAATTGGTTATATATGCTTTTTAGCATAGAAAATTGGTTTATCAAAGCATTTGAAGGTGTTTATTTTACTGCTGCTACGCTATGTCAATTAACACAGTTATTCACTCTGCTACGTGCAAATTGCGTGGTGCGTAGTAGCACAAACTTTGCATGCTCCGTGAGCGTAGCGAAGTATTATGCCCAGGGTTACCAAGAACCCACTATACACCAAGCGTGGCAGACCAATGGAATCCTCCACCCAGGCTGGAGAGGGCCACTCCTTAACACATGGCTTGGCACTGCAGCATTAACGGTAACAACAGCCCAACAGCCTAACAGCAGCCAACACCAATCATACGCAAGGCTTGGAGGAGCCTGGATGAGCAGCCAGGTGACAAGGAGTTCAAAAAGGAGTGGGGAATCTAAATTGGCACCTTACAGCACGAGGGAAAGGGAGGGCTCCACTCAACACATTAACATATTATCTCATTAAAACAATGACAGCTGGACCTTGGCAGAGGACGGTGGGCGGCAGCCATCAGACCAACTATCAGACCTGCTACAACAATTAAGGCCCACTGCTTTGGGGCTGGGAAGCTTTCCAACTGCCTCAGCCCAAGCAGCCCCTGCTCCACTGTGGCAATCACTGCGATGCCAAGGGGATGCAGCAAGCAGCGGCTAGACTGAAAAAGAAAAGAAAATCAAAATCTGAATCCACGCCACCAAATGCAAATGGGGACAGTAGAAGCCCCGTCAAACTGACCGAGGCGTAGGACTTGCAGAGTTGGGCATGGATACGGTGTCCCAACTCAACAGAGAGCCAAACAAAGAATGGCCAAACAAGCTTGCACAACCAAGATGTCTAGGGCTCAGAGCCTAAGGCCTCTTTACAGAATAAAACAGATCAAAGTCCGCACCCAGGTACAGTCCTCAGCACACTGACAATGGAACTAATTCCCTTAATACAGACACAATCAGCTCCCTGAAGCCTAATGAAAGCCAACCAGTCCTGGGGGAAAAAAGAAGAAATCACTCTTGCATTAACCTGGGGGACTCCAGTGACTCAATTATCGAGCTCTCCTCAACTTCAATAGACCCCACAGTCAGTCCCCAAGATACATCAGAGAACAACAAGAGCCCATCCGATAACCCAACAACCACACTGGACATTCCGGCTACACAAAGAACAGTAGCAAGGGCCCAGCTGCACAAGAATGCAAACGCAACGGTTGGGCAATGATGGAACAAGCATCATTCAACACTCACCTTTTGAGCCCGAACTAAGCTACTCTTTACAGAGGTCACCCTCGCTTTTGACATTTGAGCTCTGATACGCAGAAGACAACTTGCTAAGGTCAGTCAATTCCTCCTTGACTGCAGCAATAAATGCCCTAACATGACAGTCAGAAAAACTTGAAATGCAGATGGAAACCCTCCAACTAATGGCACTTACCATGGCCAACATAGCCAGAAAAGTGGACAAGCTCACCGAGGCCAGCAACAATGCGACCCCTACACTGGACTGCCTGTGTCCAGAGATAGTAGACAAAATGACCTCGCTTCCGACAGTACTTACCCTACTGGTGGAGGATTTGAAACTTACTAACAAAAACCACCCAGGCACTCAAATCCCTGACCCAGCTATGGACAATGGAAAAAGGGCGATCACCGAATTAAGCTGGGAATCAGACTTCCCAAACAGTCAAAACTCCCCACAGGTGACATTAAAAGAAGCCCCGCCACAACTTTCTGCATCCACTATCGTGCCCACTGACTAAATGGTGAAGCCCGAAGAAAACATCAGTGGGGTACTGGGACAGGGGCCACCCTCCATACTCCTCCACAACTGACTCGGAGAGAAAAGAAACGTCTTAAGAAACAACTGAAGCACGTTAAACGGCAGTCGATAAAAGCAGCACCTACAAAATCATGCCACACGACAGGCAAAAAGGAAGCAGCAAACCAAACAACTTCTACGAGCAACAAAACCCCCACCACAGCACTCTACCCGATATTTCACAAGACCGGGCAACACCAGGGCCTATCAACACAAGGTTATTGGATCATAAAAACTCCAAACGAACAACCACACGCCCAGGTTTCCAGCGGCCAGCCAACCACAGCACCACAAAGGGATAAAATACAACAGCCCTGGGAGGAAACGTCATCAACAGACAACAGGCAATGCGCTCTTCCAGGGCACAGAATGCAGGGAGGCCCCTTCCAAGTCAACATCCCTTGCACCTTCGACAACAACTTAAGCCGGACCTTGCATGATCAGCACCTTGACAAACTCCAGCCCTTTTTTAGTCAAGCTTTACCTGGAGGTCACGTGGGACCTCCGACACACAAAAAAAAGAAGAAGCTCCTGATGCAGGTGACACATGGAGACATTCCACTAACCAGAGATGCTCAAAAACAATGGAGTCAATGCAAACATCAACAAGGGTACAAAACGACCCAGGGCAGCAAACAACACACCACAGAAACCCGGGCATAAAGGACGAAACAATTGAACAGCTACACGGGCCTCGGGCAGATCTTAGGCCAACAGAAACCTCAATACCAGCCCAAAGGCATAGCCAAGACCCAAATAACACCCATCCTTATTTTCCTATACCCCAAACATTACAAATGGCTCCAAACAGCCACACCTACCCATGGCCAAGCAGCCACACCCAAAGCAATGGCCAAACATCAAGAATGAGCATGAGCCCGCTGTACACATCCAAAGGTAAAATGGACATCCTAAATAGAGCAAACATACAAAAACTAGTGAAACACATCGAATCACTTTCTCACATTACCAGTAGCGACATAATTAGGGTGCAGTTCGATTCCCTGGCCCCAGATACAGGGAGGGAGTTGACAATCATAACATGGCGAGAAGCCAGTGCAGCAGCAAGGGTATTCAACGAAAAATGGCAGTTTGCAGACTGGGATATCGCCATCTGGATGATCGACAAAGAAAAGTACCCCTTTATTCTACAAGCATCCCATAAAAACATCTCCACGGTGAAGGGGACCAGCTGTGGTGGGACCCGAATGGACCACGAGATCATGAACATCAGGTGCAGGCTGTACGACCAGAACGGGGGCAGGCAACTAACTACTACTACCACATGTAGCGTACTCGTTTTCTCCCCCCGTCCCCCATCACAGCCGAACTGGAGCTGGTTCTCCTCCAACCTGGCCGAAAAAAACGGACCCACACCCCTCGCACAGGGTTCTCCCACCCCAACAGCAGGGAAGTCAGAAAACAACCCCTCAACATTATGACATGGAATGTCGAAGGTATCCACACACATCAAACACTCCTTAAAGTTGAGCTTTGCGGTATTAAACACCTCCGACATGCTCCTAGCCGGCATCTTAAAAGGCATCTTAAAAGGCCTAAAAAGCGCTGCAGGCCCCCTATCCATACTAATAATCAATGTATACCACAATCCTTAGGGCCTAGGGCCCTCAGACATGCTGGACCGATTAATCGAACAAATTGAAACACTAATAGCACACCACGCAACCCTGAAAGTCATGATCCTTCGAGACTTTAATATGCACCAACTGAGGGCAGGGCCACCGGAGGCACAGTAAGATTTAATAGCCTCCTTCAGACCTGGAATCAGCTCAAATTCAGGCCGGATCTGGGTCAGTTCATCCACCCACATTTAGCAATGAAACAACTATTGATTATATCTTCCTGAGCCAGCGTATAGGTAATGACATGCTAAGCATCGATATGCTCCCATGGGACGAAAGCGATCAAGCAGCCCTATTGGTCTGTCTGAAGGTAACATCTGGAAAAAGCCATATCCTTTCCCCCATCGAGAGGTCAAATGGGAAGGAACTGTACAGACTTTTGCAGAGAAAAAATTAGACCTAAATGACCGCTAACAAATTTGATAGATGGAAATCAACCTGGGAAGGCTGGCCACCAGCAATGAGTAAACTAGCCATCATTGACGCCTGGGAAAAGCTGACTCTAGAACTTGGCATGCTGCTCAGAGGAAAGAGGCCGAGGCCAAAAACAAAAATGGCATTTCATAAACTTGGCAAACACAAGGAGATGATGGACGGAGCGCTGAAACTTTACAGACACTCACCCCCAGTCACAGATCTGGGTTGAATCCATCATCGTTCTTTAGCTCACTTCACCAACTCAGTTCAGACCCAGCTATATGCAAATCAGTCTTGACCCTGTGCCTCATGGGAACAGTCCAGCCCGAACTGCCAAGCCAGGTCTTCCCTGAACCGGAAACAAGCACTTCATTTCATACACTTGGCACAGTCCCGGAGATTAAACAAAGCATGCTGTTGCTAAAAACGAACGAAACAAAGGGCACACAGGAAAATAAAAAGCGAAACATCAAAAAGGCAGTTAAACTCAGCAGCATAACAACACAAACAACTTATCTGGAAATTTAAAAAAAAGCAAACAATGAGAAATGGATAAAAATCTTCGAGCCACTGGCCACCAGCAAATCCCAATAATTCTGGCAATATCTGAACCATTTAAATTATGGGGCGTTAAACAGAGGAAACTCAGTCTCAGCTGAGACATGGGTTGCACACGTGAAGTCGCTCTACGTCAGAGACCAGGAAAACACAGGCCTAAATGAACATTTATCGTGGAGAACACCCAAAGAAAGAAGAACTGAGCTATGTGCTGGCCCAAGCAAAACAGCAGTGTGCACCATTCTAAAAAAGATCAGAACAGATGGCGCCCCGGGTCCAAACGGCCTGCCCGGTTCCCTATTCAGGCTGGACACAAATTTCTGGGTAGCAACCCTTACACCGTTGTACGCAGAATGCAGGCTTCTAGAAGAAGTGCCAGACTCATGGAGGGGCTCTTTTTTACAGCTTATTTTTAAGAAAGGGGCAACCACCGACCCAAAAAACTATTGCATGATCGCCCTATTAGACATCGAGGGGAAGGCCTGTGTCAGCACCCTCCTGCTGGAACTAGCAGCCTGGGCACACAACAAAGTTCTCCTACCATTATACCAGATAGGCTGTCGCACATGGGCCTCGACAGTTGACACCATCACTGTCCTTTCGTACCCTGACTAACAAGCACTCTCTCGCTCTTCCCTGCCTGCTTCATCGACTACTCAGCAGCTTTCGATGGGGTAGTTCACAACATCCTTTGGCAGAAACTGGAGGGGTGGAACATCTGTCCGAAACTACTGCCTACTGCGAGCTATTAGGTCATTATACTCCGGAACCTGGGTAAGGACTAAATTTAACGGGGAGTCAGCCACCGAAAAAATAGCCCCGGACTGAGGACTAAAGCAGGGGTGCGTGTTGGCACCAATATTATTCAATCTATGTTTTGCAGATCTGTGCTCAGCGCTATGTGGAGCCTCCCTTGCTAAACCAAGAACTGGAAAGAAAAAAATCCACCTGATGCAATACGCCGACGATCTAGTCCTCTTAGACCACACCAAAGTGGGCCTTCAAAAAGCACTCAACGCATTCTCCAAATACAATCTACAGAACGAGCTGGTTGCCAATGTAAACAAATCTAAAATAGTGATTTTTGGCAACCACCCAAAAAAACAGCTCTTGAAATGGCGGCTGGGCACACTCACCCTGGACTGTTTCCAAAACTAAAACTATCTGGGTGCTTGGCTGTGCAAATCAGGTCACCCTCATTCCATCTACAAAAAATGAGGCTGAAAGGGAAGACGGTCACGCACGCCCTCTGCAAGCTAAACTCAACCCTCAACAGCACCACAACCACGGCAATGCGAAGGGCAATACGGGTCAAACTCCTACCGTCAGTCAATTACACGCAGCAGGCATTTCCCGGCATGCTAGTCATGGACCTAGAAAAAAATCCAATGCACAGCCTACAAGATATTATTCCATCTTCCCCCTGCACAAGAAACATTCTGATCTGCCTAGAATTTGACCTCACCCAACAGAGGCAGGAAGGGCTGGCTACTTTGGCAAAATATTCCTACCTGGCAACTGCGGACCCAGACAACTCCATGAAGGCTCTCATAAAAATCATTTTCAGCAGACCAAATAACCCCTGGTCTGCACAACTCACAGCAGCAAAGGAATCCCTACATCTGGCCAGGGAGAATTGGGACCCAAACATCATTGATTATACAACGTTGAAAACAAAAATTAAAAAAACAACAGCTCCTTTTGTCACGTTCTCTCGATTTTGTATCTCTCCAGGCAAGGGATTTTCATGAAACCATGAAGTGGCCACAATTTTTCCCCACAACAAAGCATCACCTCAACCAGGCCATGGGGAGACAAGCGCTCAATCTGATCTTAGCAATAAGGCTCTACCCGCTTCCCCTAAGAGAACTGTATCCAACTTGGAAGCCGCTTGGTCGCTTCATAGAGTGCAGGCTGTGCAACTTCAAAAGGGAATCACTGGTACACATCCTCTTATGCTGCCCGGCACTGAGACTGGCCCGCAAAATCCATCTAAGGCCTATCTTCCTCAAACAGTGCACTCGCACAACAAATGAAGCCGTTTGTCAGCTCTACACCTTGGAAACCGTCAAAGACATGGCAAGCTTTGGCAAATTTGTTCAACATGCACGCTCCCTTCTGAAAGACACAATGGCGGTAGCAGGGAGTGATCAACAGCCAGATGAGGCTCAGGCTATTGGCGGTTCACGTCCTACATGATTAGCTCACCACCGGCAGGGCCCAAAGTCACTATGGGCGCTTCAGCTCCCACACTACCAATGCTTGGCAGAATAGACACGAGGCACGTGGGGACCAAGAGCACTGGCACTTAATTCGAAGACCTCCGAACGACAACAGCCATTGCTCCGTTTCGATTCCATCACAAGAAACTTGACCAAGCACCAACGCGAGACGCATGCTCTAGCAGGTTCCACCCTGAAAATGACTCTCTCAAGAAATGCATTTTTGAAAGATCCTTATCCAAAATCTTTTTTTAGCAAGAATCACAAAACTGTGCAACATTTGAAAAACTTTGCAGGCAAAATTAAAAATGTTGTGACTTCTGCTTCTAAGTTAGATAGGTGGATAACATGACACCAGAGGAAAGGGAGCACAATAGGATTCGAAGGTATACAATACAAAGGAAAAATGGACGAGTGAAGGCGTGTTTTATTGCACCAAATCCCCCAGGTTTTCCCTTTTCAGCAGATGTCACTTGTGTTGCAGAATGAATCTGGATTTACGAAACAGCACGCCCAAAACTGACATTGTTTACTCTTGCGTGTAAGAGGCTTGGGTCAGAGATTCATAAATCATGGCGTATCAAAGATCAAAGAGTGAATGTTAAAAGAACTAATTGGCGAAAAATCCTGAAACACTAGGGGGCATATGTACTAAGAGTTAACGCCGCATTAGTGGCACTTTTCCGACGGTTTTGCGGCGATATTTGTATCGCCGTCTGTACAAGCTGTTGCTAACCTCTGTTAGCGGCAGTATTCCGGCGAAAACGTCCATTTGAAAGATCGCCACTTCTGTTAGCGATAATGACATGCAAGGGAGGCGTTCCCGTGCAAAAACGGCCGCTAACCCCACTTCGTAATATTTACAAGGGAATTCTTGAAGTGTTGAAGACCAAAAAAACTGCCTCTAACTGCAGTTAAAGGCAGTTTTTTAAGACCAGAAAATAGCTGGTCTTAAAAATGGAGATAACACTTGGGGCCTCATTTCAGCAGGTTTTGGTGCTGGACCGCGCTGCAAGCAATGTTGCTGCGCTGCCCTGCGACAAAACTACAGGGCAGGAATGCGCACCATCAATAAGATAGTGCGCATTCCTGGGCCTCACTCATGAAAAGTGTTGCAGCGCTACGACAAGACAGCGTTGCAACACTTTTCACTACGCCCTTCTTGCGACACCATGGAGGCGCTGTATTCACTGGACAGCGCTCCATGTCGCAAGTTATGACAGATACGTCTGGAATCCTGACGTATCTGTCAGTGCTAAAGTCACCCATTGCTGCAGTTGTGTCACAAGCATGACGCAACTCCAGCAATGCATGGGGACAGCCTATCCCTGTGGCAGTGCGTCACCCTTACGCCTGCCTTCAGGCAGGCGCAAGGTACTGACGCTGTGCCGTCCTACAATTGTCGCAGTGAAATCTGATGGATTTCACTGTGCCACTCCTATGAGGCCTTGTTGCATGGGAACGCACACCCTGCATACATCATACCTGATGCAGGTATGATGTGGCACCGGGCTTCACAAGGTCACGCAAATTCCTACATGCGTCACTTTGCAAATACGGCGCAACGTGGTGCTAGATTTTGCCTGGTCTGTTCTTGAGGGGTGCCTGGGTGTCAGAGCAGTTGGAGATCCATCGATGGCGGTTGCGCGCTGCGGTGTCACCATCTGTAAGTGTTGGCGGAGTGGTGGTGCTGAGGGAGTTGACGAGACGTTCTTCGGTGGCCTTGATCCAGCTGCGAGGGGGGCGATGATGGCGTTGGTGTACGGTGGGCATGGTGAAGACATGATGTATACAATGATTTTTATTTTTTTTATTTATTTTGAAAGTTTTATATAGCGCGAACATGACCCTTGCGGGTTTCAGAGCGCTTTACAAATAAGGTAGTTAAACAAAAGAAACAATGTACACAAGAAACATAGTATTACGCGATAAAGACTTATGTTACAGCTGGTTGTTCTACGAGTCCGAAATAATGTTCAAGTGAATTTTGTCATGAGAAGCGATTTAACTTCTTTTTTGAAGGAGGCAGTTGATGGGTTGAGTCTGGTTTCTGGGGGTAGTGCGTTCCAAATCCTTGGAGCAATTCCAGAGAAGGCGCGATTATATGTTTTCTTCTTGGCAAATCTTTGAGGCTTCAAAAGAAGGTTGTTGGCGCTCCTGGAGGATCTGTTTCACACGAGAGCTCCAGTTCCTGGGCCAGGTACCTCGGGGTGTTGTGATGTAGGGCTTTGTGCGTCATGCAAGCGATTTTTAGTTGAATTCTTGCTTCGAAGGGTAGCCAGTTGAGCGCTTTGAAGTCGGGGGAAATGTGGTAATGTCTTTTGGAACCTGTGATGAGCCTGGCCGCTGAGTTGAGTGATGCTCTTAGCGGGGCAGTTGTTGATCTAGGGAGTCCACATAGAGTTGCACTGCCATATTCTAGTCTGGGAATTACTAGTGCTTGGACTGCCAATTTGAAGTCATTTGCTGGGAGGAAGGGTTTTAATTTTCTAAGGGTGTGCATCTGAAAGTTTGCTCCTTTTGCTGCGGCGCTGATATGTTTTTGCATATTTAGGTTACTGTCCAAAGTTACTCCCAGTGATTTTGCTGAATCTATTATAAGAGGTTGGCAGTTGAGCGCTGTAAGTTGTTTAAGCCATTCTTGTATGATGGCTGTTTGGTTAGGGGAGATAAGTAGGAATTCGGTTTTGAGGGAGTTTAGTTTGAGGTGGTTTTCAGTCAACCAAGACTGAGTTTTTGTAGAGTTAGATTGAGAGCTTTGATGTCATCCGGAGAGTTTATCTTTAAATATAGTTGTGTGTCATCAGCGTACATGTGAAAGTGAATATTTGATGAGTTGAGGATCTCGGTGAGTGGCTCCATGAATAAGTTGAACAGTGTAGGTGAGAGGGAGGAGCCTTGCGGGACTCCTAATGTGACTGGGACGGTCCTGGAGAGGGATTGGTTGACCTTGAACCTTTGGGATCTATTTCGGAGGAAAGAGGTAAACCAATTTAAAACTGAGCCTGATAGGCCCATTCTGTGTTTCAAGAGGTCTAGAAGATTATCATGTTTGACGGTGTCAAATGCCGAAGATAAGTCAAGTAGGATAAGTAGGCAGGCTTCGTTCTGATCTAGGATTTTTAGTGCGTCAACTACTATATGGGTCATGGCCGACTCCGTACTATGCCCTGCCCGGAAGCCAGATTGGAATTTATTGAGCAGGTGGAAGTTGGTGATGTGGTTGTCTAACTGGCTGAGAACACATTTTTCTAGGAGTTTCGCCAGAGTTGGGATGTTGGTAATTGGTCGGTAGTTATTTAGGTCCGCGGGGTCCGCCGTCGTTTTTTTAAGGATGGGGGAAACTTGTCCCGATTTTAGAATATCAGGAATAACTCCTTGGACTAAGGAAGCATTGATAATCTTTGTCCAAAGTGGCAATAGCACCGGCATGAGATCTTTGAGGTAGTTAGCCGGGAGGGGATCAGAGAAGTGGTTGGAGGGGTTCAAGGACGTGAGTGTTTTTAGGATTGTCTCTTCGCTGTAGGTTGTGAAGGAGGCCCAGGAGGCGTTGTTTTTGAGTGCGAGCTTAGCTGTGCAGGTGCTTGGGGGTTCTGAGTGTCAATCTGAGCTAATGAGGCCTTAAGTAGGTCCGTTTTCAGGAGTTCCGTCTTTCTCGTGAAGAAGGAAGAAAATTCTTCGCAGCTGGGTGGAGAACATAGACCATCTTGGGGAGGGTGAGCTACGCCAAGAGATTGAGTTTTGACTAGTTCAAATAGTTTCTTGGGTCGGTTCTTGGCTAGATCTAGCTGATTTTTGAAAAAGTTTGCTTTTGAGTGTCTGATCTTTCCATAGTATGAGTTTCTGGAGGATCTGAGCAGTTTAAGGTGGTCTGTGGATGGTGATGACCTCCATCTCCGTTCAACTAATCTTAGGGCTCGTCTGTCCTCGTTGAGTCTACCGTCATACCAAGGTTTAGAGTCTTTTGTGGGGAGCCTCTTCAGTTGTAGAGGCGCGGTTGTATCTAAAATCATGGTCATGGAGTTGAAGTAGTGTTGTGTCAAAGCTTGAGCATCAGTTAGGTCTTCCGGAGGAAGCAGGAGGCTGACATTGGCGGATGTGGATAAATCTGTGAGGGAGCTTTTTAGGTTTCTCTTCCATACTTTAGGTCTTGTGGGTTGTGCTGAGCGTAGTTTAACTGATACCTTGATGGAGAAGGTGATGGAATGGTGATCAGACCAATCACAGGGGAGGATTGTGTTAAGCTGAATGGCCTCTGGGTTGGCAATCACCAAGTCAAGGGTTGAGCCTTTGACATGTGTGGGGCTATTGCAGATTTGGGTGAGGTCAAGGTCCGAAAGGAATGTTTTGAGGCTATTTACTGCCGGGTCCTTAGGGTTGTTCCAATGGAGATTGAAATCACCAAGGAATATTTGGGTATTTTGTTGACCAGTATGTGTGGTCACGATATCCATAAATTGCTCGATGAAGGTGAGGTTGTCGCCTGGTGGGTGGTAAAATGTGTGCAGTGAACAGATTGGTTTGTTATTACTTGTGATATCTAAGCAAAGATATTCACATGAGGAAAGATCCGGTGAGGGTGAGCGGTTCACTGAGAGGCTGTTCTGGTAGATGCAGGCAATACCGCCTCCTGGTCTAATAGGTCTGTCTAGTCTGGTGATGTCATAATTGGGGGGACCAGTATGTCTAGGATCGGCGTGGACGATTCATTTAGCCATGTTTCGGTTAGGATTAGGAGGTCAGGTTCGTGAGTGAGTATAAGGTCAGCAATGTCAGCTGCGTGTGCTGAGGCAATACGCCGACGATCTAGTCCTCTTAGACCACACCAAAGTGGGCCTTCAAAAAGCAGTTTAATAGAATGCAATTGAGACACGGCTTGGAGGTCGTTGGAGGTTCCAGTGTTAATGGAACTTGCATAAGATTTTCCAGGGTTATACCTCTGGTGTTGCGATTAGGGACTCTGTGTGTACTGAGATGGATGGTTTCGATTAGGGAGGGTTGCTTCGGCTTGTTCGGGGCTACTGTGGACTGGCTGGGTGGGGGGGGATCGTAGGAGAGCAGGAGGGAGTGTATATCCTTAGCGGATAGAGTATTCTTCCTGCGGATCGGACGGGTTGTGGAATTGTAGTTAGGAACTGTTCTCCATCTTGGGGGCGGCTGAATAAGGGATAGAGGCTGCAACTGGTGCTGGGGTGTGAGGCTGTTGCTGTGGGGGTACCTGCTCTTATCAACCTCATGTCGTCTGATCTTGGGTTGCTGCCTGATCAGGTTCCATAGCTTATGGAGGTCCTCTTTGATAAATTGTAGTGAAAGTAGGATTTCATCGAGCCTAGGGTCTGGTGTGTGAGGCGTGATAATTGTGTGGTCTAGGAGTATGGGGGGAGAGGAAGGGTTTGGGATGTGGATAGGAGGGTAGCAGTGATCTGCATCTGCGTAGTGAGAACTACCAGTTCGGCTGTCCGGCGATGGGGAAGTAGACGAAGGGGGGGAGGTATGTATCGGAGGGGTGTGCGTCGAGGTTATGGGCATGTGAGGGTTCCTAATGTTCGGGGGACTATTGTAAGGGATGTTACTTGGTTGGATCCTAGGTGAGGGGGTGGTGATGGTTGGTCCAGGAGAGTCTGGTGGTGTGGCTGTAGTTGAAGTTCCCGCTGGCGGAGGAGACGTGCTTGACCGTGTGTCCTGCTATGTGGCTTGCTTCGGTGACTAGCTGCTTGAGTCTGATGTTGGGGAGCTTCCCCAGGAGGGGGTGGTGTTCTGGTCACTGGGGTTGTCCAGGTGGCACTTGAGTTCACCCAGTAGGATGTCGTTGGTGGATGGGAGAGCATGGGGTGCAATGAGCTCTACAATGGTATTGGGGAATGGGGGTCCATGGCCTGGGGGGCCTGCAGATGAGGGTGCCGCAGAGGATGGGGTTGGGGTTGGTCTGGATCTGGAAGTTGAGGTGTTCCATGGTCACCGTTGGGTCATTAGAGTGCGTGGTCAGTCGGAGTGTGCTTCTGCAGGTGATGGCAATGCCTCCTCCTGGACGGTCGGGGTGGTCCTTGCGGGTGATTTAGTAGCCGTCAGTGATGGCGATGGCGATGTCCGGTCCGGAGCAGCGGTTGGTCCTGGCAGGCGATGTGGCGTCCAGGGTTGATGGCGAGGAGGGTGCTGGCATCGTAGCGGTGGAGTGTCCAAGAGGAAGGGTCCTTGGTGCTGAGCGCGGTCCAGGGGCAGACGGACGCAGACGGGCTTGCCTATGGCTTGCCTTTGGCACGGGAGACGTCCATTACAACGCAGGCATTACATCGTAATGCCTTTACAACGCAACTTCAACAACGCAGGTGCCTTTACATGGCATTCCATTACAACGCATTGTGAGGTCAGTAATGGGGTAGTTTTAAGTTTTAGGGTGGGTATGGGTTTTGTGTGTCGGAGATTAAATTTGGAGTGTGTTATGGGGTAAAATCTGAAAATTGGGGTGTGTTTTGGGGTCAGTTATGAAATTTGGGGTGTGCATTTGGGTCAAATATGAATATTGGGGTGTGCATTTGGGTCAAATATGATTTTTAGGGTGTGTTTTGAGGGATCAAAAATGAATTTTAGGGTTCAGGGTGTGCTTTGGGGTGCAAGGGTTAGTTTTAGGGTTGCATTCACTGAAGTGGGAATAGTAATATTTACATCTCCGCTATCCAACACCTTCCCTACTGTTGCAATATGCCTAGTATTAGTATGCATTGTAATGGAATGCGATGTAATGGTATGCGTCGTAACTTCATATATACCTTTGGCACACCAGTGGTACGCCAGCTGCGCATGGCCGCATAGCGGCCGCCATTGAGAAGTACTGCGGGGGGACTGGACAGCTGGGAGGTGGAAAACGCCGGAAAGGACACTTGATGGGGCGTGGGCGCGGGGGGGTGTGTGTGAGCGGGTGTTGTGAATATTTAAATGAGAGAAATCTTACCTCGAGGCCGGGTCCCTTGTCTTCGTTGCTCCTGCTCTCCTGAGTCTGCTTCCAGGAACAGGAAGTAGGCAGCCAGGCTCCCTCCCCTAAGCCAATAACAACGCTGCAATGCGGCGTTGGGATTGGTCATTGGCGCCGGGACAAGGCGTCAGCCAGGGGCTGGAGGGGTGGGCATGTTCTTCATGCAGGCTGTAATGCAGCCTGCATTGCGAACAGCACATTGCACATGACTGCTTTGGGCAGCCTGAGCTGGCCGACCAAACAGTCATTGCGCACTTGAGTGGGCATGCCACTCTGCCCCTGCCCTGCTCCGTGAGTGGAAAGCGATACCAAAGGGGATGATGGACGGAGCGTTAGAGCAAATCAAACACTCACCCCCAGTCAACTGATCTGGGTTTAATCCATCATCATTCTTTAGCTCACTCCACCACCCCAGTTCAGACATGGCCATATGCAAATCAGTCTGACCCTGTGTCTCATGGGAACAGTCCAGCCCGAACTGCCAAGCCATGTCTTCCCTGGACCGGAAACAAGCATCCTGGGACCAGTTTCGGGTTCAAAACCCTCATCAGCCAGGCTATCTTGAATCCAGTGGCAAAGTGAGCAAGGGACCCACGTCTGGGCATACCCTGCCAACTTAGGGCGAACAAAGCGATACCAAAGGGGATGATGGACGGAGCGTTAGAGCAAATCAAACACTCACCCCCAGTCAACTGATCTGGGTTTAATCCATCATCATTCTTTAGCTCACTACACCACCCCAGTTCAGACATGGCCATATGCAAAGCAGTCTGACCCTGTGCCTCATGGGAACAGTCCAGCCCGAACTGCCAAGCCATGTCTTCCCTGGACCGGAAACAAGCATCCTGGGACCGGTTTCGGGTTCAAAACCCTCATCAGCCAGGCTATCTTGAATCCAGTGGCAAAGTGAGCAAGGGACCCACGTCTGGGCATACCCTGCCAACTTAGGGCGAACAAAGCGACACCAAAGGGGATGATGGACGGAGCGTTAGAGCAAATCAAACACTCACCCCCAGTCAACTGAACTGGGTTTAATCCATCATCATTCTTTAGCTCACTCCACCACCCCAGTTCAGACATGGCCATATGCAAATCAGTCTGACCCTGTGCCTCATGGGAACAGTCCAGCCCGAACTGCCAAGCCATGTCTTCCTGGACCGGAAACAAGCATCCTGGGACTGGTTTCGGGTTCAAAACCCTCATCAGCCAGGCTATCTTGAATCCAGTGGCAAAGTGAGCAAGGGACCCACGTCTGGGCATACCCTGCCAACTTAGGGGCGAACAAAGCGATACCAAAGGGGATGATGGACGGAGCGTTAGAACAAATCAAACACTCACCCTCAGTCAACTGATCTGGTTTGATCCATCATCATTCTTTAGCTCACTCCACCACACCAGTTCAGACATGGCCATATGCAAATCAGTCTGACCCTGTGCCTCATGGGAACAGTCCAGCCCGAACTGCCAAGCCATGTCTTCCCTGGACCGGAAACAAGCATCCTGGGACCGGTTTCGGGTTCAAAACCCTCATCAGCCAGGCTATCTTGAATCCAGTGGCAAAGTGAGCAAGGGACCCACGTCTGGGCATACCCTGCCAACTTAGGGCGAACAAAGCGATACCAAAGGGGATGATGGATGGAGCGTTAGAGGCTAGAGCAAATCAAACACTCACCCCCAGTCAACTGATCTGGGTTTAATCCATCATCATTCTTTAACTCACTCCACCACCCCAGTTCAGACATGGCCATATGCAAATCAGTCTGACCCTGTGCCTCATGGGAACAGTCCAGCCCGAACTGCCAAGCCATGTCTTCCCTGGACCGGAAACAAGCATCCTGGGGCCGGTTTCGGGTTCAAAACCCTCATCAGCCAGGCTATCTTGAATCCAGTGGCAAAGTGAGCAAGGGACCCACGTCTGGGCATACCCTGCCAACTTAGGGCGAACAAAGCGATACCAAAGGGGATGATGGGCGGAGCGTTAGAGCAAATCAAACACTCACCCCCAGTCAACTGATCTGGGTTTAATCCATCATCATTCTTTAGCTCACTCCACCACCCCAGTTCAGACATGGCCATATGCAAATCAGTCTGACCCTGTGCCTCCGTGAGTGGAGCAGCCCTACCCACCCTCCCGCCCGCAAAGGAGACATAGCACGTTTACATCAGGAAGTCATCATCATGTGATGATTTTTCCTCTTCGTGCACTGCTTGAAAGCAGTGGGGTGACGCTCTTCCGCCATAGCTGATGAGCCGCCAATGGGAGTGCGTCATCTACAGGTGCTAGGCCTGGGCGACTCGACCCCCGGGCCTCCTCCGCTACGCATCCCACCTTCTCCTTACCTGGACATTGACACCGTGGCGCAATCCGCTGACTCTCTCCAAATCTGTGACTCAGCCAGCAGGAGCCTCAGCCAGGTGGGATTTCACAAGCCTGGGTACAGCAGTCGCCGCCAAGTCCGCTGGTGAACCTCCTGATGCAGTTGATGCAGCAGGGCCCCCTTAGGCGTAAAGTTGCAGCGCTCCCGCCACACAAGTTTGGTGCAGCTCAGGGGCCTCACCCTCCACAGCGTCCGGTCAGCGCAACATCATCCGTCCTGTGATGCAGAGAGGCGCCGCCCACCATTAGTAATCCCCTCCGTGCACCCCAGTGTAGTGGTCGATCGTAGTATGCGATCCAGTCCTTTCTACGTTGGTGCGCAGGAGCGCCTCTACCATTCACAGCTCCAAGGGGCTCAAGGCGGTCTTTTCACACAGGTCAGCAACGTGTCTCCATGCGACCTGCCAGACTTCACCACCAGGTACGGGCGATCGCCGTGCCTCAATGTCTCCCGCCACGGCTCATCGACTCTACAGCACCTCCGCATCACTCTCCAGGCTCCAGACGCAGGTCCAGCGAGGCATCCAGGCTCCAGATGCAGGTCCAGGGAGGCATCCAAGCTCCAGACGCAGGTTCAGCGAGGCATCCAGGCTCCAGATGCAGGTCCATAGAGGCATCCAGGCTCCAGACGCAGGTCCAGCGAGGCATCCAGGCTCCAGACGCAGGTCCAGCGAGGGCATCCAGGCTCCAGACGTAGGTCCAGCGAGGCATCCAGGCTCTCATCCTGGTCATCCTGGATGTTGGGTGGCTTGAGGGAGTTGTTGTTGTGTGCTGCACTTGGCCCTGGCTGCTCCATTCTGCATTTCATTTTTTTTTTGCCTATTTTCTATTGGAGGTCTACTGATGGGCTATTTTTTCCAATAGAGGCAAAAAACCTCATGTTAGGCTGCCTAACGTGAGGTTTTTTGCCGCTAATTGGCCTTTCGTTGGTTTTCGCCCTCTATTGCCGGAATTCCTATCGCCATCACGCTAATGTTAGCGGCAGCTTTCGCCGTCGTTCCCTGAAGCTATCGCCATGTAGCGGTAGGAACTCTCCTTCCTAATTGGGACACGCAATTCCTAAATAGCGAGTCGCAAATAAATTGCGACTCGCTATTTAGGAACTGTACATGGCCCTGTTTGCGCATGCAATTTAGGGCCGCACATCTGTCCCTTAATCTTTAGTGGGGTCATGATTTGGCTCCAGAGGCCAAGTGTCAAAACCTCTTCCTCTAATCTCTCCATCTAGGCCCGCAAATGGCAGAGATCTGTTGTTCCAGTTGCATGCCCAGTTTTTTATAGCTGTTGCTGGGGAATGCCCAGATGTGCTCCTCCAACCTCCAGTGTGGACTAGATCCAAGCACAAAGACACACAAGAGAGTTTTAGAGCATAGAAGTGCCCACGTTCTAGTAGTGGAATTTCTATGCGAATCATGACAAAGCCACCTTCACCACTGGAAAGGGGTTGTCACTGCGAATCCAATGATTGGAAACATGATGAGGCTGCGCCACTGCAGTCCAAGGTTGCAGCCGAAAGTAACAGTCTGCAACGACAGGCTGGACACATATTCAGTGACACCATCTGTGCCACTGTGGCCCCCAGCCCTCCATGGCGAGCTGGACACAGGTTTATGCACACCATCAGTGCAACGCGCACACCTGTTTGCACCGGCTAGCCACGTATTTGGAAATACACTCGGTGCCACACACACACCAGTCTGCAATGGCATACTGGTCACATTTTCAGAGGCACCATTGGTGCAAGGCGCACCCACATGTTGAGAAACACTAGCGGGGCAACGTGCACACCAGTCTGCAATGGCAAGCTGGCCATGCATGTGGAAAGCACCATCGGTCCCAATGCTCTCCCAGCTCGCAATGGTGAACTGCACATACGTTTGGAACACCATTGGTGCCACGGCACATATCAGCCTGCAACAGCAGGCTGGACATGCACCTAGCGACACCATCTATGCAAGTGCTCACCCCGGCCTGCCATGGCAGACCGGCTTCATAATCGGGTACACCATTGGTGCAAATGCGCCCTCCCCAAGCCTGCAATTGCAGGCTTGACACTGGTTCTACAACATCACATGTGTCAGTGCTCACACCGGCCTGCACTGGCAGACTCGGCACCGGGTTGCCACCACCCTAGATGCGAGTGTGCACACACAATGGCCTGCAGTGGCAGATCTGACCTATGTTTAGAAACCTCAGATAAGCACCCCTTCCTAACATGTGTAGGAAGGGCGTGCGCACTTTCACACTTCCTTGACAGTGGGAAAGTGCCCCAGGCCCCGTGGCCATAATATGAGCATCAGCCACATCCTGGGGGTGTCACCCATGGGTGAGCCACCCCCTTAGGTAGGGAAAATCCACATGGGATTTTGCCCCAACCTTGGTAGTACACATGCAGATATACCTACCTGGCCCTTCACCTACCCCAGTGTGGTGGTAGGGAATGGCCCCCTCAGGTTTGGCCATGGAGTGTGCAAGGCCAACCTCAGTATGAGACATTTTTGATAGGCTCTTCTGGGGGGTGGCACAATCAGTGCTGCGTCCCCCCATTAGACCGTGTCACCCCCTGCCTAGGTATGTTGTGTACCCTTTCACCAGGCACTCACAAGTACGACACCTAAACCAATCAAGTAAGCATCCTGTCCTGGCATGTGTAAGACAGGCACGCACACTTTCCCACTGCAATACAGTGCCCAGAGTCCTGAGGTAAGAACAAGAGAGTGGGCAAAATCCAGCAGGACAAAAAGCAAAAAAACTTTTGGGAAATTCCCCTAATACGGGCCATGTCCAACAAGACTCTTCAGTAAGGTGAGGTCACGTACCAACCTAGGGTGTATCTCACATTAAATATTGGGAAACAGTCCCTGGTTCATCGTGCATGTTATGCAAGTGCATTCATTATATCCTTTGTTTTTCCATAAGATGGGCAATAGCAGTGGAAACACACCTTCTTCTTAGAACAGGGACACCGTGGCCAGAATCAGTACTAGCTTTCTAGCTTTCCTTCTTCAGAGGACAGACAAAGTTTGAGCTGCAGCACTGCAAGCCTTGCTTCCTCACAGAAGAGGGACAGCACAGCAGTAGAAAAGCAAGCTTCCCTCTCTCACAGAAGGAAGGAAGTTCAGTCTTTCATTCCACACTGAACTGATCCAGCAGGGGAATCGGAGTTTCAATGTTCACAGAACATGTACAGTTAAGGCATGAGTGACATGAAGGTTACAGATTGACCTCTGGAGTGGGTGCTTAACTCATTGAGGGGAATGTATAGGTGGATGAATTTGTAAATATGCCATTCCCAATAGGAGCTATTATGCAGCAGCATCTGAAAGTCCTTCTGTAATCATTTGGAGACCTCATGTCGCTGCTGCAACTCCTGCTGTCAAATTATGCCGTCTTGCTGCTGTCACTTCCTTGTATCCAATGTTTGGCATTCACATGCACAATTATCAAAGAACCTTAGTTCTTAAAGACTGGACGCTTGCTATGCCATAATAGAGACCTTCCATGCTCATGGTATGAAATGGTATGAGGAAGAAGAATGTGCCAAAAATAGTATTTAAAACAAAATACCAAAAAGTAAAAGCATGCCTGTATGCTGCTTTGTTCACCTCCCTCCATTGCCTTTTCTTTCCCTCTTATCACCTAACCCCCTTTCTTCTCTCACACTCTCTCTATCCAGTATCTACCTTCATCCAATTTCTCCTACTTCTCTTTCACTCTTTCCCTCCATCTCATGTTTACTTCTCCAACTTACATTTTTTTCTTCTTAGTGTCTTCTCCTTTCCTCATTTCACCTTGATTTTTCTTTTCACGCTTTTCTCTTACCCTCAACCCGCTCACACTCTTCGTTCACACCTACCTTTCTCTCACACTCGTTTATCCCAGTGTAACCTATTGTACATACCTTCTGTCGCATTCTTCTCTTTTCTCTCATTCTCTCTTACCCTCTGTCTCTCACTTACCCTCTCTCTTACATCTTCCTCTCTACAACTTATATCTCCCTCTGGCAGCTCAAGAATTTTAGTCATCCTAATTCCAGTAACTTTTTTAGGTCTCGCCTATCGATAGCATGTACACTGTCACTGTGAGGGGTATTGTTTACAACAAAGGGCTAGGAGCCCGCCCGTTGGGTACCATTTGTTGGCCTCATTGTCGCACTTTTTTGCTGCCTCCTAATTGGCCAGAGCGTACTGGGAATGGATATGTATTTTTGTGGAAGCTCAGAACTGTAGAATAATATTGGTGTAGGTGAAAAGGTGAGGTGACAGTTGCACTGTCAAGCCTGACCTACAAATCCATGTAGATTAGTGACTGCCCCCTCCCATTTGTGCTGCTGACCGAGAACAACACCATAGAGTATCTAGTTATCTAAGACACTTTAAAAGTATTTAAATATCATGTGTGTGTCCCCGAAAATTCCAGCTAAAGCAGCTAGATAAATAAACATCTGCTGCTTCTTCCCTCCCGCCCCTCCTCCCATCTATGTTGCTTCTACCATTACCACCTCACGGTGTCTGTGGTGCTTCTGCACCTCAACCCCTCGTTATCTGTGGTGCTTGTTCCCTTACCACCTCACTCCAATGTTCTGTGTTGCTTCTTACCCTCCAACCTCCACCCCCTTATCTGTGTTACTTCTTACCCCCACACCCTTTGACTGAGTTGCTTTTTCCCCTCTACCCCCACCCTGCCATGGTCTTGTTACCCACCCCCCACCTGTCACAAGAAAAAAAAACACTATGACATGGCCAACACTGGCAACGCCATAGCGCTTTTATTTTAGAACTTTTAGCCATGTTGCACAGCAGCTGCGCTGCTCTTCAACATGGCTAAAAGACATTGACAAAGCCACTATCACTTGCATAGCGAGACCTACTGATTTTTACCAATGCTTGTTTTAACACAAAATCCAGCAATGGTGCCAAATTTTCTGCTTATACTGATAACATGATCCCCCATGCAGCTGGCAGCCTATGCATCCACCTATCCTCCTATTATCCAATTTTCTTCCCTAAAATTGCCACTGCTCTCTCCTGTGCCTCATGTTGTAATCTCTTCTCTCAGCTACTCTTGTGAGCAAATTTTAACCATTCATCCTCTTCCTTCTAAAAATACGATTGTTAGAAATTGGGTTACTGGTTGACTGGCGTGTGAGCCCTGGCCAAGCAGCAAACACAATCCTAGTCAAGGTAAGGCACAAGCAAACCCCAAATTAACCTTTACTCAACCCCCTGTTAGCTTGGCACAGAGCAGTCAGGCTTAACTTAGAGGTAATGTGTAAAGTATTTGTGCAACATCTCAAACAGTAAAACAGTGAAAACACCACAGAAAAAGATCTTGCATCATGTTAAAAAAGTAGAGATGGATATAATAAATAAAGCAATGCCAAAACTACAAATTTCCAATCAGTGGAACTAGAGCTATGAATTTTTAAAGAATAAACCTAAAAGCAGAAAGTTCCAACTGCAGCTATCTGGTCGTGGTCATGCTGGACTGGGTCAAAATCAAAGGTTCAGGCTGACCGCAATGGCGTGTGGGTTGGATACTGTCCCAGATTAGTCCAGTTGAAGTTTTAGTTTAGTTTGTCAATTTATATAGTGCAGCTTATCACCCGTGAGGGTATCCAGGTTGTGTCCATGGGCAGGGGGGATAAAGTGATTTGCCCACAATCACAGGTTGTTGCGCAGATGCCGAGAGTCGAACCCAGATCCCCAGCTCCCTAGTCGGCAGTGCTGGTCACTGTGCCACATCCTCTCCCTTTTACCTTCTCAAGCTTTGTGCCAAAAGTCCTGTTTGTGTTGAAGAGGGTCACAGGGAGCAAGGGGACCGTCGCGGGCGGTGGTTGGCGTGGAGCGAAGAGCCGGCCAGGGGTTTCAGATGGGCGGGCTGGAGCTTCGCGGTGGCAGTCCTCCATGGGCGATCATTGCTTGCTGTACGAAGGGACAGGCTGGCAGTGGCTCGCGCCGAATTTCGGTGTGAGCTGCATGGTTCTGGTATGAACGGGCCCATTCACAGTTGCAAAGAGCACAAAAGATTGATTTTGAGAGCCCCTGAGCCACACCAAGTTTCCAAGAACTGAAAGGCACCACTTGGGAGTCAGGAGTGCTGTGGTCTCTGCGTGTTTCTTTCACCTCCGGAGAATTCGTAAAATAAGCAGATATTTAACCATCGAGGCCCGGATTCAAGTTATACTTGCTCTGGTTTGTCGCGTATTGATTACGCTAACTCCCTGTACACCAGCATACCAGCCTACCAATTACGTCGGCTTCAACTGGTGCAGAACCAAGCCGCCAGGCTTATTTATGGTCAACCTAAATCTCAGCATGTGAAACCTTTGTTGAAAAACTTACATTGGCTTCCCCAACGCTGTCTCTTTAAATTAGGCTGCACAATCTACAAAGCCCTTTCGGATCGTGGTCCGGCCTTCATCGCGTCTAAAGTGACGGCGCTACGTCCCTCCCGCAATTTACGTTCTGCAAACATGAATCTGCTGACCCCTTGTCCATTTAAACGTAAAAACACGGGGGTCTAAGATTCTCGTCTCTGGCACCTCAACTCTGGAATTCTCTTCCCCCGAATTGCGTCTGTCCACTTCCTATACTCAGTTTAGGAAGTCTCTCAAAACTTGGCTATTTGTTCAGGCCTACAATTGAAATCCCCATTTTCCTGTCCCAGCAACCGATTGACCCCGCTTAGCGCCAAGAAACCGTTGGTGAACGTGAGCTTTATAAATGTTTTTTTAACATAACATAACATAACATAACAGGAATTCTCTGCAGCTGGGTCCAGAGGCTGGTTGGGAAGCTTTTTATGTCACTAAAGCTCAGATCAGGAGGCCAGCAGACTAGCCATTTGAGTCACTTCACTCTGGTTTCCTGGGTTCGAGATGCAGTTGCAGGCCCAGTTCTTCATCCCCAGGCAAGAGGGCAGCAGGTCAGCACAGCAGGGCAGCAGTTTCTTTAGAGCAGCAGTCTAGCAGAGTGGCAGTCCTTGTAGCAGCACAGCAGGCCTTAGAGTAACCACAGGTCTAGAAATGTACTGAAGAATTGATGTGTTGTACCTTTGAAGTGGGGAGAAGCTTCTAGAGGCATGCCTTTGAAGTGCACAAATCCTCTACCTTCCTAGCTCTGGCTCCAGGCTAGCTACAGGGGGTATGCAGACATTTGTGTGGAGGCAAGGCACAGCCTATTCAAGTGTAAGTGGTGCTGTGCCCAGTTCCTCCCTCCCATCCTTCCAGTGATGGCCCATCCAATCACAACCAAGCTCCCATTGTGTGTGACGGTCTAGGAGGAATATACAAAGCCCAACTGTTAGCTACACCCACTCATGTGACCCAGATACAGGCTGCAGTCACCAAATGGCTGAGGCAAGAAAATGCCAACTTTCTAAAAGTGACATTTTCAGAATTGCAATTTAAAATCATAGGTTAGGAATTTAAATTGTGATTTCAGAGACACCAAACATAATTTGGTAATCCCTTCCCATTTGTAAAACTCAAAAGTACATGTCCTACTTTTTAAATACATTACACACTGCCCTCTGGGCTGTCCACGGCCTACTTCAGGGGTGACTTATATGTATTAAAAAGGAAGGTTTGGGCCTGGCAAAAAGTTTATTTTCTTAGGTCGAAATGGCAGTTTAAACTACACACACAGGCTCTGCAATAGCAGATCTGAGACATGTTTTAGTGCTCAAGTGGGTGGCACAACCAGTGCTGCAGGCCCACTAGTAGCTTTTAATTTGCAGGACCTTGGCACATGTACAAGGGACTTTGAAAGTAAATGACATTTTCCAGTTGGGTTTAAGCCAATTCTACGATGGATTAGGGAAAAAGCACACACACTTTATCATTGGTTAGCAGTGGTAAAGTGCGCACAGTCCTAAGGCCACCAAAAACAAAGTCAGCAAAAACAGGAGGTCTTAAGGCAAACAGTTAGGTGGGAAGTGGGAACCAGGCCAAGGATGCAAGGTCTAGCAGTGATCCTTACACTTTCCCTTGTCACTAAACCAGCCCCCTTTTTCTGTCCCCCATATTGTCCTGTCACGTGTCACACTTTTTATTTTCACACCCATTACCCTTTCTCCATGAAATTATCCTTTACCGTACAAACACCACTTACTTGACTTCGTCACACACTTTACCTCACTTATACTGTGCCTTATCTTGCTCGTATCCCTCTCCTCCTCACCTTCTGTTTCTAATAAGCACTTTCACTTTTCCACTCACTCCTTTGCACAGACTTACTCACTCAGAAATTACTGTTTTTCTAGGCTACCACCTGTGGAAATCGTGAAGGACAATGTTTTTAATTCTTGCTGGTGAAAACAAAGCTGTGTTCAGCAATTAGACAATATTGGCTAAAAGGCCTTGCAGATTCCAAATTATTTTTATTCGGTTTTTCAATAAATCGTTAACTGTTTTACACTGTTACACTGTTCAAAATAAAGCAATAAATAAAAAATAAAAATGCAAGTATACTACAGATGGTCAACATGCTGTATGTTCAAGCTATCAGTCTCCCATTTAATTTTCATCACTTGCTTTATAATGATAGGGAATTACAACTTGGAAAGGGGAAACAAGGGGAGTGCACAAGCCTATAACACAAAATAATAGGCAGGTGAACAGATAGGAGGGATTACCAGGCAGGGAACGAATCCGAATACATACAAAGCTTTAACATAAGCTGAGCTTCTACACACCCACCTAGGAAGAACAATGGTCAGTGTGCGGGACAAGTCCTGGCACGTCAAGAGTGTCACCCATGCAGGATTGTAGACCTACATCCGTGTAGTGGTGATTCCAAGATGAAAGATGTGAAAATGGAGCAACAAGAGGGATTTGGCTGTTGACAATTTGCAGCCACAGCCTGAGTAGGCTCTAGACAGATGTACAGGGGCCACCCTCTGCGAAAACGTTTTCAATGCATGCGCTTACTAGATGCTGTGCAATCTCGGTGTTGCACCTGTTCAAGTTGAAGGTCGGTGGAGGGGTGAGGACTATTGAGCAGGTAAGACTGTCCGCAACCCCTGAAACCATTGAAAGCAATTTGTGACATGCAATCGTTTCTGCGACAGTGAATATTTAGTCACATTAATTGCGTTTGATAAATGCCCTTTTCACTTTTGCTTGTTTGCACTCTAATTTTTCTCTCCGAAATCCATACTTTAGGCCCACCTTGTATTTATATATGTTATAGAAGTGTGAGTTTAAAACCCCCCTCTCACTATCCTGTGTGAATTTCCTATTGCATATCACCTCACTCACCCTCTTTTGGTGGGTGTCATCTACCTTGGAATCCTTTGCACCCTCCCATCACTACCCGTAGACTTCAGTGGGTTTCTACACCCTGGATGCCTTGTGTTGTGTCTCCACCTTGCAGCCTCCAAAAGAAAAGTTCACCTGCGTTGATTTCAATGGGACTGTGAGCCTGACTCAAACACCTGCCTTCCACCTCTGTGGCTGTGAGAGTTGTCTGACTGCCTCTCTGGTCCACTGGTGGAAGTAGGAGTAGTGGGGTTGGGGCACCCCCAGATATAACCCTGCTGGAGTCCAGAAGGTGATTGCTTAATAAACATGCCTTTAAATCTTGTGTTTAGCTTGTCAAATTTGCTGTGCGTTCAAAGACCGAGGTCAAATGTCAGGCGCTGTCTTCTGACACATTGCTGCTTATTGTTTAATGTAGAGCTTGGTGTTTACTTTTCACTCTGACAACAAAGTAAGAGGATTTTGTAAATAGAACTAAGTGACAATCTTGCTGGAGAACAGGCAGTGTGAAAGGAATGGGTGTAGGATGTCATTATTATCTAACACAACAACATTTAAATACCTGTGATGGACTGTACTAATATTTCGAGTATATCAGCAGTTAAGAATGCACAAATGAAGCACTTTTCCATAATTCTGATGTGTGAAGGAAACAAACATTTATAATAGGATCCACACAAATCGAGGCTTTTAGTGATGTGCAAATCATAACTATTTACTGAAACCCCATTTCCACACCCTTGTCATTTGTACTCTATAGAGTTTTATCAGTAATTGGGCAAAGAGTGCTCCAAAATGCCACCCCGTCCTTGATGCCACACTCTAGCTACTCTCCTGCTGAACGGGCGTGGCTCATTTGTAATTGCATTCATATAGCGCTTACTACCCCTGAGGAGGCGTCAAAGCGCTTTTCAGGGAGTAGCACGCTACTCCGGAACCCAAAAAGTACTAGTGGTGAATTAGTATAGGGAAATATGAAATCAATTTGAGAGGTGGACATGTGATTCTTGTTCTCAGTGTGACCCTTGGATATTTCACATCCCCATGACCTGGGCGATGCAACATTCATTGATGGCAGCCCCCCCCCCCACCAGTCTGAAGAATGTTCCAGCATCCCTAGCGCCACCCCTTATCTTCCTACTCCTCGCGCACATGCACTCCTCCTCCCGTATTTATCGTCCCTTCCTCGCGCTCGCTGCCTCACGAATTCTGATGTAAATGAGCCGCACTTTCTTTCATGCCTGCGCGAGCCTTTCCCAAGATATCACGCGCCCGCCCCTCTTCCTGCCGTATTTCTCCCGCTCTCTTTGTGCAGAGTGTTTTTCCCTTTTTGTTTACACGCCACAGCGGTGAGTGCGATGCTCTGTCTCTCTCCCTCTCTCTTTAGATGCCTCTGTTCTGTAAATATCTCATTGTTTACCGTCGCAGCACGACTGTTTCTCACGCTCCCCCTCATTAATATTCATGACTGGGTTTTAGCAAAGAGTGCAATGAAAGGAAGCCCCCATTTGCAATCCTTTTCTCTCCTCTCTTCTGTTTTTCAGACAGCAGTGGCAGGGCCCCCTCGCCCCAATATGGCTGTCAATTCTAAAAGATTCTGCCATTCACAAAAAAAATAGGAGACAAAGATGATAGAAAGTGGGGTTAAACATTCCTTCCTTGTGCTGCCCCCCACCCACGAGGAGGCCCTCCCTGTGGAGACACCGCTCCTCCAACTCTGGGAATCTGTTTCTTCTGAGAAACGACCTGCAGAACAAGGAGGGGGAAGTGAATGCATGGAACCGGAAGTGCCAGTCTGAGAAGCAGTGCAGACAGCAATTCATCCAGCAAGATCAAGGGTATAGGCCCACCAGGCAGCAGCATAGCCTGTGGGTCATGGGCCCCCTGGCTACTGTCTGAATGATAAAATACAGCCATAATAAGGGTTCAGTGGGGCCCCTCAGGCTTCTGGGCCCCAGTGTCACTGCCCCTGCAGTACTAATGGCAGTGGTGGCTCCTCTCAGGCGGAGGAACGTCGCCCCACTGAACAAAACGGAAAATAAACATTCACGGCTGGCATGGCTCACAGGTGGGGTGGCGGGCGCGGGGTCGCGTGGGGGGGGCTAGTGGTCGCGAGGGAAGGGGGGGTCGCGTGGGGAGGGGAAGTTTAAATAATAATTTTAAAAAACTTACCTTTCCCGGGTCCCGCGTCTTCACTGCAGGGCCTGCTCCTGCATTCCTGCCTCCGCAGGAACAGGAAGCAGGCAGACTCCCTCCCCTGCCCTAAGCCAATCACAACGCTGCAATGGCAGCGTTGTGATTGGTTGGGACGCCGACCACACAGGCGTCTGTGGGGAGGCCATTTTCTCCATGTAGGCTGCATGCAGCCCACATGGAGAAAAGGGAGAGTGCTCATGACTGGTTGGTCGGCCCCAGCATTGGGCTAGCCACTCCTCTCCTGCCCTCAAGCAGACCCGCCCACCCCCAACCAAACCCTTCTGCTTTCTCGCAGTGCGAGAAGCAGAAACATAAAATGGTATTTATAATACCATTTCACGTTTCTGCTTCTCGCACTGCGAGAAAGAAGTGGGCGACGCTCCTCCACCCACATGGAGGAGCTGCCCCTGAAAGTAAAGTGCTAATAACTATTTTTATTATCATTTTAGTTTTCCTATGTCAGTCAGTGGCTCTCGGGCGGGGCCGGCCAGAGCAGGGGGAGGAGTGATTTACACTCCCTAAGTGCGCACAACTGCTTGGCCGGCCCTCTTTGGAACTTCCCCACCAGGCTGCATTATACAGCCTGGTGAGTAACATGCAAAGCCTCCCAGTCCCCGTCTGAGTGCTGAACCATGGCACTCAGACCAATCACAACGCTGCATTCCAGCATTGTGATTGGCTCAGTGGAGCTTGGGAGCCCGATTGTAGTAAGAAGGAAGATGACAGAGGTGGATGAGAGGCGGCGGCGGGCCATTACAGGTAAGTGGGTTTTTGGTTTCTTTTTTTGTCGTCGCTCTCTGTCCCCCACCCACCCGTCCCACCATCTGGGTCCAGTAGTAGCCGCTACTGACTAATGGAAGCTAAACCCCTGCCATCACGTGGTAACGTTGAGGAAACATGGCAGGTAGAGAGCAGCCCAGGTGTGTGTGTCAGAATCAGGCAGGTAACGGGACACCTGCCATCACACTGTGTGACCTTTCAAGGTGTCCATTTAAAAATTCTTTGCCTGGTTTTCATAGGTCTTGAGTCGTTCCATGTCATGTGTGAAATGTTCTGAAATCTTGGATTTTTAGTCAACAGCATTCTGCATCACGGTATTTGTAGTTTGATTTGTAAAACTGTAGATGTGGGCTCAGAAATCCTACCTTGCAATGTGCTGTTGACTAAAAAGCTAGGTCTGGCTGAAAGCATCGCATGCAGACCGGGCTGTCTCAGCAGTGTAATTACAAACCATTCTTAAAAGCCTATTGCCTTTAACATATGCTTTTCACAATAATTATGTCAGGCCTATTGGTGTTGTCATAGCATTTCATAATAAACAGATGAACCCTATGGAATCTAGCATGACTTTTCTTCCCAATGAACCAATAACACTTATATCCTCTACCATTCACTTTACACTTTAAACAACACAGGCTTATTCAATAGCTTCTAAACTGGCAACCATCAGGCATAGAAAATTAAAAATATGTAGAAAAGTATTCAACTTCTACCAATAGCGTCAACAAGAATCGTCATGGTGAAGACCTCTTGGGTTTGTAAGAGAGGGTGGTCAACGCCGAAACCCTTTCCTACTACCGTAATCTGTGACATTACATGTAACAAAATGCCTGTCTATATCCTGTAGCACAATGTGATACCAACCGACGGCTAAAGGCTTACTGGCTTTAACATATGCTTTTTATGCTTTATTATGACATTTCACGATAAACAGACCAGACCTATGGTATCGGACATGTTTCTAGGTGATCAATCAGGCCAATAGCTCGTCAGCATAACTTACTCAGGCCTACTATTTTGAGTGTAAGGTGTTTCACAAGGCAACTATAAGGCACACAGCCCTAAAATTAGAAAGGTTTACAAAATGAATGCTGGCTAAGTAAAATACTTCTCTTCTAAGAGGGTCTAACAAGGATTCCCACAGAGCAAACTTTCTACATCCACAGTTTGCCATCTGGAGAAACTAACACCAAAACCTGTGCCTAGTCGGGAGGGGGTAGACAAAAAAGTAAATACTCCTTAACGATGGCCCACATCCAGAATAGTTGTGAGCGAGCGAGCAAACCTGTTTATCCCTATCAGGTATATCCTTTAATATGTCCTATCTTACTTTTTTTCTCTTCTGTTCTACAACTGCTCCCTCTCTCCTATTTTCCCTTTTCCGCTCTCTTCCCTTTTTCTATGTATCCTTTCTTCTTTTGTCGCTCTCCTCCCATTCGACTCCTTCCCATTTTCCTTTTCTCTTTCTCCTCTCTTTGTCTCTTTTCCCACTCGCTTTACTGCATTTCCCCTGCTCCTTTTGTCTCACCCTCTCTCATGTCCAATAACACCCTTCTCTCTTACCTTGCTCCTCTTCTCTCATACTTCTCTCTATTTCTTTTGTCTCTCCCTCTCTTGTCTCCCCTGTCACTCATCTCCATGTATGTCCTTTCTATCTGTCTCACTCCTCCGTTTCCCTTTGTTTCCCTTTGTCCTTCCCTTTCACCTTTCTCCTTCCATTACTCTCTCCCCCACCCCCTCCTATCGGGGGAACTCATGTAACAAGAAAAAACCTGTACTGGTCAGCAAGTCACTAGTTTGAACTAAGACAATCATTATATTAGGCAAACAGTGCCCCAAGTTTGTGCCATTTGTTTACAATATGGACTAAAAATGAATGCAGTTGAAAAAGAAAGCTAATATATAGACAAAAAACAGAAGGTTTGACGTGACTGAATAATTAGATTTAACATTTACAAGTGTGTTCCAATGCTTTCTACATTGTGCTACTTAGTCTTACTTTCAAGGCAGAGGAGGAACAGAAAGGTTTTGAACATACAAAAATGCAGGTTTGAAGCATACATGCCATGCTTCCTACATGCATAAAGTACTCCAGCTAATGCCCCCCCATCAGAAGAGAGGCCGCGGCTGTCTACAGCCATTACACACAGCAACAATGTCCGGCGATGCAACCTCAGACTCAGTGACGGGCTTGAACCATGTCCCGCTATGATGAAGAAGCCCCTGGAGGCCTTCTTAGGGTTTTAACCCTAAACAGGCAGGTCACCTAGTACAGGAACAGGCGTCTGGACTACAACCCCCATAAGGCTCAGTCACTGAAACTACCAAACCAGCTGGTGCTGTCAATCAAACTGATAAGCTCTCCTCGGTTTGTTGCCTGGTGCACGGCATCCCCGTAGCACCCTCTGCCTGCTTAGGCTGCTGGAGTGGGGGCTTGATGGCGTCACTGACTATGGTAATCTGTGAGACTCCATGGAAGAAGATACCTATCTGTAGGCTTTAATACAGAGTGATAACAATCCCCCAAAATGCCTATTGACTTTAGGATATGCTTTTTGCAATAAGTATGGCGGGCCTACTGGCTTTATTGTAACATTTCACAATAAAGAGTCCAGGCCTGTAGCCATGATCATTGGCTTACCACCATAACCAACTCAGTCCCGCTGTATTAAGTATAAGCTTTGCCATAAGCCAAAAGGTGAAATATAAGCACTCTCATTTGAGCAAGCACAAAAATGTGCCTCTATCCTAGCCTATGCTCAGGCAGGGCCAGACTGGCCGTAGTGGGCACCAGGTGTTTTCCCGGTGTGCCGGAAGGATGGGGGTCGGTTTTTGAGTGGTGGGGGCCATTTTTGTTACTGATGGTTGGTTTTGCAGCAGTGCTGCTATTTCGGCCCCCTGTAAAACAAGCATTTACAATGCAATAGGTCTCGCAATTGCGAGATTTTGAGCTATTGGCATTGTAAACGGCAATGCCTTTTATAATATTAAAAGGCATTGTCATTTACAATACCAATGGATCAAAGTTTGGCAAGAGCGAGACCTATTGAATTGCAGAACGCGGTGTCCGTGAAGCGGGAGCCGCGCTCACCATTAAAGTAAAAAGAAGAAAAAAAGAAACAGAGCACGGTGCCCCTTAAGCGGGCGCTGCACTCACCATTAAAGTTTTTTTTTAAAAACGAAACAGAGTGCGGTGTCCCTGAAGTGGGCGCCGCGCTCAACATTAAAGTAAAAAAAAAAAAAATGAAACTGAGCGCGGTGTCCCTGAAGCGGGCGCCGCGCTCAGCATTCAAGTTTATTAAAAAAAAAAAAAAAGCTGAAAGAAAGCGCTGTGTCCCTGAAGTGGACGCCACGTTCATCTTAAAAGTAATTAAGAAAAAAAAAGCGTTGCCATTGTACCGTGAGTGCTGTGGGGCAGCCACTCTTAAAATTTAGAACGGCATAGCGCTTCGTATGAAAAGCAGCCACCATCGTCCTGTGTGGGCGCGCTGCAAATACAAGAAGCAGCCGCCATTGTCCCCATTAGTCAATAAACAAAATAGTGCTCACCGACTTATTACGCAGACCGTGTAACAAGCCAAGTAAAAGGTCCAGTCGTTATGGGAGGTAACAAATGCAGACAAGGCGGTACCAAGGAGGGACTAGCAAGCCTATTTACGAATCAGAAGCCAGCGTTTACGAAGGACAATGACACAAGCCAATGACAAATATGAACGGAGAGTGGGCGGGGCTTCAAGTGCATACTCCAATACAGCATGCCTCGCAGACCAGCGCATGTGCGCTGCCTCTAGGCTCGACCTAAAAACAGCTAAGTGTGTGTGGGTGTGAGAGAGCGAGTGGGCTCTAGATCTACAAATACAGCACAATTGAGACTATGGCAGACAAGTGAGAGAGGAAAGAGGACTAGTAGAAGAGAGAAGACAGAGAGCAACAGGTGTGTTAGTGTGAAAGAGGTGATAAAAAGAGATAGCCTCTAGTGTCCTGGTAGGAGCCCCTCAAGCACCTGCCAAATGTGTGTTTGAAAGACTTTCAGCAGCCTGATAGACCAAGGTCACCCTGAGGAAGTGTGGAGGAGCTGGGAGCAGAGAGCTCTGGAGCCCAGCAGAGTACATCTGAAGTCATACTTCGATAAAATTCTGATCTCCTGAGTGATGTGTGCAGCTGACCAACCTCTGCCTACAACCCCACAACCCCAAGGTTTAGACCTACCACTGTCTACAGAGCCCCTCTATGTGATGTGTGAAACAAGGAAAATCCAAAGACCACCACTGGGGTGCTACCACTATCTACAGACCATCTGTTGTCCACAAACCACCTTTAATTATAAAGCACATGTGGCACTATCCACAGACCAGCCACTAAGTGTGAAGCTACCACAGTCTAAAGAGCTCCTTTATGTAGTTATATATGGAACTAGCAAAGTCTACAGACTACCCCTGTGCTGATCTACTCCATTTACAGGCCTTCCACGTATGTGTAGAGCTACCACCGTCCACATCCCTATCCTGGGTGTAGAGCTGAACTACCCCTGTCAACAGAACCCTCTCCCTGTGCATGAAGCTACAAATGTCCAACTACCACTCTGGGGTCCGGAGTTGGTCTACCGCTGTCCACATACCACCTCGGTGTGTAAAGTGAAGCAGGCAGTATACAAAAATGATCACCCCCAGGTGTGGAGCTATTACAGCCTACAGACCTCCTTTGTGTTGAACTAACACAGTCCACAGACCACATGTGGTTGTTGAGCTGATCTATTGCTGTTAATAGACCTTCTCCATCTGCATGGAGCTACCACTGTCCACAGACTACCCTTTGGTTTGGAGCAGCTCTACCCCTGTATAAAGCACAGTTGGCACTATCCACAGCCGCCATGTGTGGACCTAGCACAATCTACAGACCTCCTTTATATGTGGGACAAATACAGTCCACACACCGCCACCCACTTGTGTAGAGCTGCCACTGCCCAAAGACCCCTCTACGTTTGGAGCTACCACTCTCCACAGACAACGCCTGGATGTGTAGTTCATCCACCCCATCCACAGATCTCCCCCCATATGTGTGAAGCTATTATTGTCCACAGACCACCTCTCACAGCTTTATCCTGTCTGATCCCTGCAGTGCTGCCCCAGTGATCAGACATCTATCTAGCTCTCATGATGCATCCCTGTTCCAAGCCGCATCATTCACCACTATCCAAATAATGAGACATCTGCAGAGCTCTCACAATACATCTTTACCCAAAACTGCACTCTGCTCTGCTGTCCAATGCTAAAACACTCTCAATGCAGCTTCACCTGGAGCTACTCCTTGCAGTGCTGTCCCAGAGAGATGCACCAATCCCCCTCCCGCAAGGGATTCCTGTCCTCACTGCACACACACCGAGCTCTCACAATAAAATCTAGGACCTTTCACAAAGCACCTCATTCCTGAGTGCAGAATGGTGTCACTGGATTCTGTATAGCTCACATTCTACCATTTGCATGGCGTTGTAGTGCTGGCTGTCACAATGCTTTTCTAGCTCCGTACTGAGTCATGCACAAATCTCTTGCAATGCTTTCGATTGAGATTTCCAGTCCCACTCCACCCACAATATTGTGATTTTCGGAGACTAACAAAGCTCCTTAAAAGCACCTATTTTAACTTGCATCATGCACTGTCATTGAAACAAGAATCCCCAAAATGCATCTGTACACTGACTTGAGGTATGCACTAATATCTTAGTCCTGGTGTCTCTTAACTTACATGCTCTCTGAGCTCTTGCAAACTACCTCTTTTCCCGTTTACAGCATGCACTAATATTGCAATGATGTTCTGTGGCACAGAAATTCACTGCCTTCTTAAAAACTGTATCACAGTCTTTGATTATGGGGTGGAAGCAAGTCTTTCTTTTTGGTAAGATAGTTCAGAGGGTCAACGCACCTGTGTATGTTATGTTATGGTATGTTATGGCTATTTCTAAAGCGCGGCAATTACCCGAGGGTGTCCTGGCGCTGACCACTAATTCTCTGAGAAATTGAGATAGGAAACAGGGTTAAAGCGTAAAGAGCCTAGTTTTCAATCCTCTCCGAAAAGTGAGGAGGTCAGGGGCCTTTCTCAGATACGGGGGAAGATCATTCCAGGCCTTAGCTGCGCACACCGTAAAGCTTCTCCCCCCCATGAGGACTTTTTGATGGGTGGCACTATCGCCAACTTGGCTCCTCCGGAGCGAAGGGTTCTTCTGGGAATGTACCACTGCATTTTCCGTTTCAAGAAGTCTGGGCCAATTCCATGTAGTGCCTTGTAGACGGTACAAAGAGCTTTAAAGCGCACCCGTTTCCTGACCGACAACCAGTGCAGTTTTTTAATTTCCTTAGAAATGGAGGCAAATTTGGGAGTACCAGTAAGCAGCCGTGCTGCTGCATTTTGCAGCAGTTGCAATTTATTCAAAAAGCGTTCCTGAATATTCAAGTACAGGCTGTTGCAGTAATCGAGTCTGGACATGATGAGTGCAGTGACTACAGTCCGCTGGCTGTTAGCCGGCAGGAAGGGAAGTACTTTCTTAATCATTCTGATTATAAAGAAGGTAGATGATGCCACTGCGTTGACTTGATCACCAAAGTTAAGTTTCTCGTAAATGATGACTCCTAGGTTTTTCACCTTCCTAACGGGAGTTGGAAGAGTCCCCATATCTTCTGGCCACCACCTTGGGGTCCAGAAATTGGGATTGTGTCCAAATAGGATGACCTCGGTCTTTCCTGAATTCAGTTTCAGGCAGTTTTGTGACATCCAGCTCCCGATAGCTGCCATGCAATCATGGAACCTGTTATCAATTCCTGTTGCCTGACCAGGCCGCAGAGCCACCACAATTTGTGTGTCGTCTGCATACAATGTCAGGCTGAATCCAAATGAACTAATCAAAGTCGCCAGGGAGGAAACATATACGTTAAAAAGAGTTGGGCTAAGGGAGGACCCCTGAGGCACTCCGCACGGCAACGAGAATGGTTTAGAGTGGAAGTCACCCAGTGCCACAGTTTGAGATCTGTCCGTCAGAAAAGATTTCAAGAGTTCATATGCTTTGCCTTGGACGCCGCATGCCAACAAGCGGTCCATCAGTACATCATGATGGACCGTATCAAAGGCTGCAGACAGGTCCAGCATAATCAGAGCTGCCTTTCCTCCCCTGTCCACAGCCTCCCTTATCTCCTCCGTAGATTTTATCAGGGCGGATTCTGTGCTGTGCCCTTCTCTGAACCCATATTGAGTGGGATCTAAAACGTTGGTTTCACATAGGAAGGTGCTAAGCTGCGAGTTCATTGTTTTCTCAACCAATTTTGCAGGTAATGGGAGACGTGATATGGGTCGGAAGTTATTATGCTCCTTTGGGTCCAAAGTAACCCTGGGCATAATACTTGGCTACACTCACGGAGCATGCAAAGTTTGTGCTACTACGCACTATGCAAATTGCACGTAGCAGAGTGAAAAACTGTGCTAATTGACATAGCGTAGCAGCAGTATAATAAACATCTGCAAATGCTTTGATAAAGCAATTTTCTATGCTAAAATGCATATAACCAATTCACAAAAGTGAACTTTGACAATAAAATATCAAGCAATGAGAGAGGTGAGGATTTTGGGGTCCCCCTAACCTAGGGGAGGACCAAGCAGATGCCTTGAACACAAAAAGCATATCATGTGAACGATTCAGTGGTGGTCCCTTCCTCCTAGGACCACCCCAAGCACAGTTATGGGCAAAAATACAATCCCAACCAAAGGCCCTGCAAAGCATTATGGGACGAGATTAGCAGTGGGCAGTGAATATTATAGTGTCCAATATCAAAATAATTCTACAAAGAGCTGCAGTTCAACTAGTCGTTACTAGATGTCCCTCACGAGTCAAATGCAAAAGCATTGAAATTATTAATACATCAAGCTGCAGTTCCACTAGTCGTTACTAGATGTCCCTCACGAGTCAAATGGAAAAGCATTGAAACCCTTTCATGAAGCTTTTGCATTTGACTTGATTCCATCAAGAGTGTGACCTGCCATGTGCATAGGGCCCGTCACCTGCTGACTTAGGTCAGCGCTCTTCATCAGATCTATGAGGACCACTGTGTCAGGGTCCTTCAATAATTCCAAATGGTAATTAAAATCTCCCAGGATTGTGAAGGAATCTGTACAAAGCCCTTCTTCCAGCAGATTCCCAATGGAATTAGGAAACGTGCTCCTAGGTCCCGGGGGTCTGTATAGTAAAATGCCCTTAAATGTGTGATGGTGTGATAGACTGAAACTAAAGGAAAGAGCCTCACAGGCCAAGTTAGAGGCTGTGTGAAAGGCAGCTTTTAGTGAGTTGTGATGTATTATGGCTAAGCCCCCCCCTCTCTTTATTGGCCTGTTGAGGTAGTGGCAGAGATACCCCGGTGGACTGGCTTTTACAATGTCGGGGCCTGAACTTTCGTCTGTCCAGGCTTCAGTAATGAAGGCGATTTGAAAATTCTCTCCTTCAATAAGCGAGGCACACTCAACACTGTGCTTCACCAAGGACCTAGCATTAAGCAACAGACACTTGATCACAGTTATGTTATGCTCCGCCTTTTTAAAAACCTCTACATTAGTGGGTTTGATAGGTTGGTAACTAAGCATAGGTAGTGAGGAGTTACAGTTGGGGCAGATGATCGAGGCTGACCCTGGTCTCGTGTTAAACGTGAGACACAGACAGCCAGAGGACTTACTGCCTGGCTTCAAGTCCAACAGCTGTGACCTAGAATACCCCCTGATGTTTGTCCCACCTGGATTCATTCGGGCAGGGGTGCTGGCGCTGAGTGTGGGCAGAGCGCGGACGGGCGCAGACCGGCTTGCCTTGGTCGCGCCTTTGGCGCACCAGCGGCGTGCCCGCTGCGCGGTCGCGTCAGCGTTGCAATTTATATAGTCAGGGAAACTTGTCCGCTGACCTAAAATTACCCGAAAATGGCGTCCCGACTCCACACGAGTCTCGGGAGACCACCTGTGTCCGCCACCCCCGAGCACGCCCACCACTGGTCCCCGCTCCCCCGGAGGTTGGCAGCGTGAAAGGAGGCAGGTAGGAAACACACAATTCGATTGACAATCAATTTTAAAACAATTTAAAAAATTAAAAGAAGGTTAAAAACGGGCAGGTAAATACAGTGCAATTTAAGCAGTGCAAATGGGCAAAGAGAAGACTCCCGGCTCAAGCCTCAGGAGTAAGTGGTGCAGCGCGGTCGCGTCAGCGTTGCAATTTATATAGTCAGGGAAACTAGTCCGCTGACCTAAAATTCCCCCAAAATGGTGTCCCGACTCCACGCGAGTCTCGGGAGACCACCTGTGTCCGCCACCCCCGAGCACGCCCACCACTGGTCCCTGCTCCCCCGGAGGTTGGCTGCGTGAAAGGAGGCAGGTAGGAAACACACAATTCGATTTACAATCAATTTTAAAACAATTAAAAAAATTAAAAGAAGGTTAAAAACGGGCAGGTAAATACAGTGCAATTTAAGCAGTGCAAATGCGCAAAGAGAAAACTCCCGCCTCAAGCCTCAGGAGTAAGTGGTGCAGCGCGGTCGCGTCAGCGTTGCAATTTATATAGTAAGGGAAACTAGTCCGCTGACCTAAAATTCCCCCAAAATGGCGTCCCGACTCCACACGAGTCTCAGGAGACCACCTGTGTCCGCCACCCCTGAGCACGCCCACCACTGGTCCCCGCTCCCCCGGAGGTTGGCAACGTGAAAGGAGGCAGGTAGGAAAACTCTTCAGGCTGAAATCCCAGGTGAATATAATAGTTTTTCCTCACCTTAATGGGCACCGAGATCCACACTGCAAATATTCGGCTCATACTGTTTCAATACTTCTGCACTCAGAATTACCAACACCACGGGTATCTTTATTTTGGGAATCCAGAATATCTGCAGTATTCTACGCTATGGTTATAGAATGGGGACAACACTGAAATTTGGTCTTTCCACACCGATTTTGGCATGCCACATTCCCAAAGTCTGGGACATTTTCCGGGAACAACTTTCTATATTTCTGATCAAGTGAATTTGTCCCCAGAAAATTCGTGGGTAATTGTGCATGAGGTAATACTGCACACAAAAGGAGTGCACCGCCTGTAATACTAGTTTGAGTGCAGGCTCCAGTTTGCACCCAAATTGGTATTCAGAGGCCACCCATAATGAGGGCCTAAGACATTATCTGCTTGGATGCACTTGTAGGAAAGGGATAGTCATAATTCAGGGGGGGCATCAGTGTACCTTGCAGCACCCTTCCCCCCCAGAGGTTTTATTACGCCACTGGTGAATGCAGTGAGAGGGAAGGACAGCTTCAGGCCTGTTAGAATTGAAAATGTAATTGCCTTGCTGCTCATATTTCGTTCTGTGTTAAGTTAGTATTCATGGCACCATTTTATTAGTAGCCGCCATTTTGTTCCATGATCGAAGCTGAGTTTCTGTCTCACATTGCTTGCCTCAGCAGAAAGCTGCCTCAATGTCTCCTTTGTTGATATTTCTCCAAGGCCGAGTTTCGCTGCACTAATGAATGTACTCTCTATTATGGCATACCTTTGCTGTTGGATAGGCTCGTTCCCACCTTCTATAATGGCGGGTGCGGGCAAAGTAACCTTGAAGTAGAGATAGCGTGTACCCAGTTCCAGGACCATAGCTCATCCTTCTGTGCCTCCTTTGTTCACTGTTGCCTGGACCGGAATTTTCCAGCCTGGTTGTGTTCTTGGGGAATTGGAAATGTATAATATCTGATGTTATGTTGGGGGAAATCAGTCCCTCGTCAGCTATCTCATGAGGCTGGTCAGACTGGGCTCCGCTGCAGCGCAATACTAATAAATATCTTTGGTTTGTATTCTCCACTGTCTGACCGACTCTTCATTTGTTTGGAAGGCCGAGAGGTGGTCACAGGTGACCCGGGTGACCCTATTCGGGTCACTTCCTTCAGTTGGCGCCCGAACAGGGACTCCATCGGGTGACCCATCCTGGCCCGCGGACGGGTGAGGAGGACGGAGCCACGTCGGGTCGGATAAGCGGATCGGGGATCCCTGCAAGATAGAGCCTAGTACTCGCAGCTGCCCCGCCTGTCTGATTGGGCGGTGCCTCGCCCAGTGGTCATCCCGGCTGGGGTCCTGAAAGGCGAAACCCTTGGATTTGACCGTTTGGTCCAGAGAGTCGGCAGTGGAGAATAAATATGTTTGACCTGTGTGCACCAGGTGAGTTTGCTTTGGTTCTTTGTGAATATGGCGCCCTTTTGAATAATATTTGGTATGGTCTGCGGACCATTTGCCTTGCACTTGGTAGGTCTGCGGACCGATTTGGGTACAGAGTGTCTGCGGACACTTTGCCAGGCAACATAATGGATTTGGCTTACGTTTGAAAATGCCTGGGATTTGGCTGATTTTTGGTTTCATGGTATTGACTTTGGTTTGTGTCTTTGGTGCAGTCTGAGGATTGACTTTTGGTTTTCTTTGTTTTGGAAGATATTTGCGAATTATTCGTCTGGTAGGAATAGTGAACTTGTTTCCTTGCCAAAATGCCTTGTTGGAGCACGTTGTGTTGTTTGGGGTGCCGTTTTTGTTCCGCTGATGCTCGATTGGAAGAGAGGCAGCCTGCGCCTCCGGAAGGCACCCCGAACTTTGACATGTATGTGAAGCAAGGCCTTGGCCCTATTATGTTTAGTACACTATGGCACAAATATACGAGGGACAATGCCGAGTTGCAGTGGCCACTAACAGGTACCTTTGATGAACAGAAATTGAATTTCCTGCAGGATAAATTGTTTGCAAGACGAAGTAGGCATTCGATGTTTGATTATCTCCAGGTATGGCAAAAGGAAGCTAAGCAGAGACGAATGAGAGCAGAAAAAGAGGCTCGAAGAGGGAAGATGCAGTCAGTAACTCAGAAGGCAGTAGCATATGATAGAGAGAAAATAGAGAAGGGTATAGAGTGTGCTGACAGAAAGTTTAGGTTGCAGTGTGACAAATCCTATGTTGCTCGAGAGGAAGGTGATACATTCATAGAGAATCTGTTAGATACCCAACCCCACCTTCATATGCTCTGCAGAGAATATATCCTGCTGTCCCACAGCCCCAGCCTTCTGTCTCTCTTGCCCCTGCCTCTGGTTCTCCTGCTATTGACCTGGCTGCTTCGGCTACAGCACCTCCTGTTTCTTCTTCGGCTTCGCCTGTCACGCCTGCAGTGACTGCAGGTCTCTCTGCTATGCCTCTTTTTCCAACTTCTTCCCTCTCTCCATCACTTTCCCCTACAACACAGTCGTTAGTAACTCTGGTGTCTGCCTCTTCGACTGTTGTGCCCTCTCCACATCTCCTCTCCCCAACATTGCTGAATGTAGAAACGCTGGTGCGCGGACAGGATGACGTGGACTGGGCGACTGCAAGGGAACGAATGGGGCAGGTGCTGATTCGGTCTGATGTGGGGAATCCAGAGAAGCAGATGGTAGCTAACGAGGCTGCCCAGTGGGCCCGAAGTCCAATTTACAGTGTGGAAGATGTGTGGAGCGTGCTGAAAGAGTATGAGCCATTTGTACAGCAGCATGCCCTCAAACATATGTCGTCTACTTTGATTGGGTTGTGGGAATAGTACTTTAATGGTGTGGTGCCCCAAATTATTTATGACATCCGGGACCGCGTGTATGCTGCTGATATGGCCCCTAATGATGTCTTTAGTAATATCGCGATGTTGATTGGATACCGAGGCAGGTTGCACCAGAAGAGCCCGACAACAGTGTCCCAGTTTCCGATGCGGGAAGTACATCCGATCTTCCACCCTGAGATACCGGAGTTGCGAGATCAGAGGGATGCTGTCGTCAGACAGCGAGTAGAGGCCCGCTTCCAAGAACAGTGGGTTTATACTCCCTGGAAGAGGAGTGAGGTCTTGTCCCTTAAAACTCAGTTACCTGACCCTAGGAAAAATCCAACAGCATACTATAAAGAATTAACAGAGGCTGCGTCGTCGACGGTAATGAAGTTGGCAGACATTGAGATGTTTTTTGGTTTATTGGTGCCAGTTGATATCTGGCGGCAGGTGCATACGCAGGACCTCGTTGTGGAGTTGGGTGGCACTTGGGATGAGATCAGGGCATGGGATAAAGAGAGGAAGCCTGGTGAGAAGCCTAAGGCTGACATACTAGCTTTGCCAGGTCAAATTGTTACTTACATGCACTCTCTGATTCCACCTAGAAGAGTGGATTGGGACAAGTTAACAGCATGTCGTCAGAAGAAAGATGAAAGTGTATCATATATTTTTTACTAGGTTTGAAGGTGTGTTTTGGGATTTCAGTGGACAGGACTTGTCGATGGAGAGAGGTATCCGACTGTTTGTTAACAGATTTGTTACGAATTTGCTTCCCGAGATCGCGACTCGGTTGCAGGCTTCGGAGAGCACTTGGACTACCTCCTCCCCATCAGTGATATTAAGCATGGCACAGTATTATGAGCATAGAGAGAACGAAGAGAAGGAGAAAGTAGAGAAGAAAAATAAGGAGTTGAAAACGAAAGTGTTGATGCAGCAGGTGTTCAGGGGGAACAGTAGAGGATGAGGCATTGGTCTGGCCCGACAGCTGCCCTGCACTGGGAAAAATGCCGCACCCGTGGGGCCGAACCAGTGTGCATATTGTAAGGAGGAGGGACATTGGCGCAGTGAGTGCCCGACGTTGTTGCAAAAGGTTGCGGCCCCTAGAGGACGGGGTTCTCGTGGACGGGGTCGTGGAGCAGGTGGACATGACGGAGGCCGGGGAAATGAGGAACAGCAAGGTCGCTCTGATCAGAACTATTTTGATGACCCTCGGGGGCGACAGTACTATCATGATGACTACGAATTGGACGAAGTGACTGGGTTAGCTCATGGCTAGGACAGCCAGGGACAGGGTGAGGGATCAGTTCAGATACCTGTAGATCAGCGCGGACCTTATGTTACTGCTGATTTGCAGGGATCAGCTAAAGAATTCTTAGTGGATACAGGCGCAATGAATAGCTCTGTTTTTCGTTCACTGGTCCCCGGGGCAGCCCTGTCCGGCCAAAATAATGTTTCGGTAGGCTTTTCAGGTATACCGGTTGTGAGCCCCATTTCTGAGCCACTTGCCCTGACTATTGGTCCTTTTACTGTAGATTCACCCTTTCTGTTGACATCTAACTGTGGAGAAAATTTGATGGGTTTGGACTTGTTAAAAAAGTTGCACGCGACAATTTCTTGCTCCCCGGATGGTGTCTATATGACAATAGGACCTAATGTAGTGAGTTCCAAGCAATGTTTGTCAAAGGATGAGCCTCTTCCCGCTGAGTTTAAGGACGTGCCAACAACTTTATGGTCCACAGGTGATACGGACGTAGGGCTGTTGCAGATACATCCGGTTTCTATCAGGGTCAAGGACAAAGCTGTTCTCCCTCGTTTCCCTCAGTACAAAATACCGCAAGCAGGGGAGCGAGCGCTATTGCAGATTATACAGGATTTGATTAAGTCAGGGTTGTTGAAGAGACGGCTGCGAATGTGTGTAATAGCGTATTCTTCCCATTCTTAAGAGGACACCCTGTGGTTCCTCTGCTGATCACCCAGATGTCTATCGGTTTGTGATTGATTTGTGTGAGGTTAATAAGATCGTGGTCCCTCAGTTCCCAGTTGTCCCCGACATCACTGCCCTTCTGACTATGATTCCTTCCTCTGCCAAATTCTTTTCTGTCATCGATTTGAAGAATGCGTTCTTTAGCATTCCAATCTATCCAGATAGTAGGCATCTGTTTGGATTTGCATTTTCCGGCAGAAGCTTTAGATTATGTTGAGCTCCTCAGGCTATACTGAAAGTCCTAGCATATATAGTCAAGCGTTAAAAGGCCAATTGGATTCCCTCACACTTCCCCCAGGTTATGTATTACTGCAGTATGTGGATGATCTCTTGATCGCTTCTGACACTGAAGACGGTTGCAAAGACGCAACGGTTAAATTGTTGCTACATTTGGCCCATCACAGACATAAAGTGTCCCTTCCAAAATTCCAATATTGTCGACAGGAGGTCACCTACTTAGGTCACCTACTATCGAAGGAGGGAAGGAGACTAACACCTGAACGCATTAGTGCTATTGTTAAAATGCCCATCCCTAAGACTCAAAGGGATGTGCGAGCTTTCATAGGCATTACCTCGTATTGTCGTCACTGGATCCCTAACTTTTCCCTACTAACAAAGCCGCTGTTGCAACTAACCACTAAAGAGGTGCATGAACCCTTGCCCTGGACGCCTGAATGTCAACAAGCTTTTGAGCAACTAACGGTTGCGCTTTCTTCTGCGCCTGTGCTTGGCACGCCTGATTATCAGAAGCCGTTCATGTTGTATGTACACGAGACGGCTGGCTGCGCGCTCTCTGTCTTAACACAGGCCTTTGGAGGTAAGCAGAGGCCGTGTGCTTATTTTTCTGCGCTTCTTGATAACGTTGCAAGAGCCCTCCCGAGCTGTCTAAGAGCAGTCGCAGCCGTGGTCGTCTCTATCCGACAATCGGCAGAACACGTCCTTGATACCGATCTCACAGTCATGGTACCGTATGCTGTGGATACACTTTTGAACAGAACAAAGACGCAGCACCTTACCAGTGCACCTTTGACTGGCTATGAGCTGACCCTATTCGCACCACACGTCACCATCAAAAGATGTGCCACCCTGAACCCAGCCACGTTACTACCCCTCCCTTCTGAAAGTGAGGAAATTGACATCCATAATTGCATTTTTCGCACCGAAGAAGAAACGAAGGGACAGGTAGACCTGACTGATGTTCCCCTATCTGAACCCCAAGGGGAGCTATATGTCGATGGCTCTTGTTTCAAATTACCGGATGGCACAACAACTGCGGCATATGCCTTAACTACCTTGCATACAGTAGTTGAGACATCACAAGTTCCCTATCAATCGGCCCAAGCTGCAGAGTTAGTTTTCCTTCTTCGAGCTTGTGAGCTAAGTGAGGGACTGACTCAATATTTATACTGACAGTCAGTACGCCTTTGGAGTTGCCCACAACTTTGGGCGGCTCTGGGCGGAGAGAGGATTCCTAACTTCACATGGGTTAAAGATCCAGAATGGCCCATTGATACACAGGCTTTTGTCAGCCCTGACACTTCCCAAGAAGTTAGCAATAGTGAAGTGCAGTGCCCACAAGGCAATTACTGATGATGTGGGAAGGGGAAATGCATTTGCAGACTTAACAGCTAAGGAGACAGATCAAACAAAAATGAAAAAGAAATTTGTGGCAGGCCCCGCTAGATGGGTACCCGATGTTACTATGTTTGAGGACACACTGGATAATGTCAAGGAGCTACAGAGTGAGGCAATGATTGAGGAGCTAGCAGTATGGCAGGAAAGCACGGCACATTTAGACGAAGATGGGTGATGGACAGATAAGTCAGGAAAGCAAAGGTGGATGTTACCAGATGCCTATGTCCTCCCTGTAGTCACTATGGCGCACGGCCCAGCTCACATTAGCGCCAAGGGCAAATGCAAGCTATTGGACCTTGTGTGGCAGAATGATAACATCCCGAAAGTAGCTGCCCATTTGGTTAAGTATTGTATGGTATGCATGATGTACAACCCTGGGAAGGGCACTCCTACACCCCCTGGCAATTTCGCACCCCCTTCGTTCCCTTTCGAGGTCCTTCAGATGGACTATAGTGAAATGGAACTGGTTAACAATTTGAAATATGTGTTGGTGGTTGTTTGCACATTCAGTAAATGGGTTGAGGCTTACCCCACTAAGGAGAATACAGCTTTGGTGACGGCAAAAGCCCTCCTGAAGGAGTTCTTTCCCCGTTTCGGTTTGCCTCGTTTGATTTGGAGTGACAATGGCAGTCACTTTAATTCAAAAGTTATTCAGTTGGTGTGTGATGGGTTACACATTAGACAGAAGTTCCACGCTGCATACCACCCCCAATCAGCAGGCTTAGTTGAGAAGTACAATGGTACTCTCAAACTGAAATTGGCAAAAATTGAGGAAAGCACAGGATTGAAGTGGCCAGATGCTTTACCGCTAGCTCTTTTGTCAACAAGAGCTACGGCGCACACTAGAGCAGGATTGTCACCATATGAGGTCGTGTTCGGCCGCCCAGCAAATGTTTGGGGCGTCCCTCGACCGAGACACTTCTCTGATATTGAGTACCCACTATTAGTGGTCTATCTTTTTGAGTTGACTAAAACTTTGCGTTCTATTCATCAACAGATACACAAGACGCTTCCACCGCCAACAGAGGGGCCTGAGCACACCATCCGACCTGGGGACTTTGACTCGTCCGGCACTTCCAGAGGCGAGGGAGCCTGGAGCCTCGTTGGAAGGGGCCTCTGCAGGTGCTTCTTGCGACCAGGAGTGCCGTCAAAGTGACCGGTCGGAAGAACTGGCTCCATCTCAGCCATTGCCACAAGGTGCCGTTGCCTCTCCCCTATGATCAATGGGTGATCGATGGCATAGGTGACCACGCGACTGAGAGAGTGCCACACTTCATCCCCTCTTCGGATGCCCGACTGACGCGGGTGCAAACAGAGGAGAAGAATGATGCCGCATTGAATGAGGCGGTCCTACCCAGAAATAAGGGCCGTCCAGGATTCCCCTCCACCTGGCCCACAAGTGCTTGAGTCTCAGTCCCTTGGCCCCTCTGAATTTGAGCCCCTGTTTACTGATCACTCCGTGCCTGGAGTGGCTAGGTACAATTTGCGTCCTCGACGGAGGGACAGTGCACCAAAGGAAAAGTCAGATTAGTAGGGATGGACTGCATGGATGAAGAATAGGGTGTATGTACCCTGCCCGCGGTACCAACGATAGCTTAGGGAAAGGGAGTTTGGCACATTGTCCAAGACATTGGACAGGATAAGCTGAAGGTGTCTTCCCAGAAAGCGGGGGTGCCCTATCCTGGACGGCGTGGGATTTCTTCAACGGGCCGCGATCGGGCTGCCCCATCGCTGTGCTCAGTAGCACCACCGTAGATGAACAATAGGAGCCTCCCAGCGAGGCTCAGAAGGACGCTGGAAACTTTTTGCCCATCTTCTTGCTTCCTTGTCACCAGCCCCTTTGCATTGCGTTTTTCCCCTTTGATCACCATGTATCCTTTTGGCCGCCCAATTGTTGAGGAGGAACAGTCTTTTTACAGCACCACGTTTGGAGGAGAATGGGGTTGGCTGGCCCAGTTGGTCAAGAAAAGAGTAAAGTAGTGTTTATGCTAATTGTCCTGATTTCTCTTATAGCAATGCTTGGAATAATGTGGTTCCTTGAAGAAAAATATCCTGTGCATTCCTTGATTGGTACAACACCTGCTCCCCCTGAACATATGCTTGTAACTTTGGCACCTCACAAGGGCCACCACCGAAAGACGTATGTAGATAATGTGTTCCTCCAAATGTTGCACCAAGTCCATGGTACGTCCATCGTCACCAATTGCTGGATCTGTGGCCTCCTCCCTTCTGTGACACACAAGAATGATGTATTGTTGTCAATGCCTTTCTCTTACCTCTGGAGTTGGGAAGGCTGGTTTCAGCTCTTTACTATGGTATACACTCATTATCACTCCGATACTATGAATATGACATTAGCTGACTATGAAACTTAGAGTATATATGTGTACATCAAGGGTTTACCCCGGGGGAACAAGGAGCACCGGATACCTTGTCTCCGACAGCTTGCATGAATGTTTACGAAAGAGAACAAAATGTAACATGGCTTCAAAATGAGATGTCTGATTTTTGGGATTTTAATGTCACTGAATACTTCAAATCATTTCAGATGCGAAACATTACACATGATGTGGCAATGCCGGTGCCGGTGGTAAACATGACAGCAAGTTTCTGTGTCAGGGGAAAAGGGAAAGTAGGGGTAGGGGTGAGTAATTGCAACTACACCTATGTACTGAGCACCGCAAATAGCCCACCTCTGCTACCCCCTCACAACGTTTACTTTGTCTGTGGGTCCCAGGCCTACGTTTGGCTTCCCCGAGAGTGGTCTGGAACATGCTATCTCTCTTTTCCCCAGTATATATAGCGCCATCCAACTATCATAAGGACCACCGTCTACAATGCAGGAGTGTTCATCTGTCACATGTTAGACGAGTCATAGACACTGCAGACATAGATCAGACAGATACCACATTGCAACAGTTCACCGATGCCATGAAAGGTATTGTTCCCTTTTGGGGCCTCATGTCCAATAGCCTGAATATTCGCAGACTCACTAGGGTGGTAGAAGGAGTGATAAATGTAACTGCTGATATCCTGACTAACATTACAGCTGAGCTTCAGGCTACGAGATTTGTTGCTCTTCAAAACCGGATGGTGTTAGACGTCATCCTTGCTGACCGGGGTGGGGCCTGCCACGTCATCGGAAGTGGTTGCTGTGTATACATACCGGACCATGCTCCGAATGTATATGCTGCTATACACTTGCCTCAGACATACACCAGAAGAATGGCACATGGTCTCTCATGGGGTGGTTTTGGGGCTTATTCGCATCCTGGGGTTGGAAGATTATCATTTTCCTGGTTGCCATAGCCGGTATCATTCTAACATGTTGTCTGTGCATACATTGCCTTCCCGACTGTTGTGCCTGCTGTGTAAAAATGTTGACACCTCGCCCAAAGCCCTTGGAACATGATTCTACGAACAAAGCCATGATGATGCAGGACATCCAGGATATGATGTGTATAGACGAGGGCATTTTTAAATATTTATGCTATATGTCTAGCCTTATAGAGTTTTAGTTCTTGCTGGTAGCCGCATAAATTAGCAAATGTTGCCTCTGACCGGATTTTCTTCCTACTTTTAGAATTGTAAAGGCCCTTACCAGATAGCAATAATAAAATTTAGCTATGAATGCTAAAAGGAGGGTCTGTTAGAATTGAAAATGTAATTGCCTTGCTGCTCATATTTCGTTCTGTGTTAAGTTAGCATTCATGGCACCATTTTATTAGTAGCCGCCATTTTGTTCTATGATCGAAGCTGAGTTTCTGTCTCACATTGCTTGCCTCAGCAGAAAGCTGCCTCGATGTCTCCTTAGTTGATATTTCACCAAGGCCGAGTATCGCTGCACTAATGAATGTACTCTCTATTATGGCATACCTTTGCTGTTAGATAGGCTCGTTCCCACCTTCTATAATGGCGGGTGCGGGCAAAGTAACCTTGAAGTAGAGATAGCGTGTACCCGGTTCCAGGACCATAGCTCATCCTTCTGTGCCTCCTTTGTTCACTGTTGCCTGGATCGGAATTTTCCAGCCTGGGCGTGTTCTTGGGGAATTGGAAATGTATAATATCTGATGTTATGTTGGGGGAAGTCAGTCCCTCAGCAGCTATCTCATGAGGCTGGTCATACTGGGCTCCGCTGCAGCGCAATACTAATAAATATCTTTGGTTTGCATTCTCTACTGTCTGACCGATTCTTCATTTGTTTGGAAGGCCGAGAGGTGGTCACAGGTGACCCGGGTGACCCTATTCGGGTCACTTCCTTCAGGCCGCTAGCAAATGACGGGCTGGGCTCACACCAGAGCAGCAGCGGGGTAATGTGGTTGGGGGGAGGGGACAAGGGTATATCCCCTCCCCCTTACCGTAAACTGGTCTTTTCAAGGGCAAGATTAAAAGTGCAAAAGCTTCTTGCTAACATCTGGTAATTCCACCTTGTGAAATGCGGAGACGGCAGCAGGGGCTCGCCAGCAGTGAATGATGAGTCTCAACTTGTCATAGTTTGAGGGCAGCCACCGTCTTTTAGAGAAAATTCGAACTCACGTGCACATTCCAACCAGGACCATTAATTCACCTATTACCCCCTGTCACACAGGCACACGTCTGCGGTGTGCACTAAGCGCTTTAGAGGGAGTCTACGTTTATACAAATGTGTTTCCTACACTGCTTAGAGCCGCCTGGAGCCCAGGGTCGCTCTCTCTTTAGTTTCCTTGTATAGACCTCTGACCCCCCCTCTCCTCTTCCCTTGGAGCCTGGTTTGCGCTGTAGAAAAAACACATAAATATAGTATATTAATACGTTGAGTAATAGTAGCACTTGTAATTTCATTTACAGTGACAAGAAATGACAAGAACTGTAATACTAAGCGCCATACTAATTGTTATGATTTTTATCAATTTCTTTAATAGCGCCTTTTTTGCTGAAACAATGCTTCGTAGGTCTGGGCGCTAAGTGACTACAGTTCCAAACGAAACAAGCATTTGCAATACACTAGATCTCGCATTTGTGAGAGTTTAAGCTATTGTCATTTACAATGGCAATAGCTCAAACTCTTGTAAATGTGAGACCTCAGCCGCCATTGTCCCAGGCTGCTTGAAAGTGAAAGCGGGCATGGCGGGGAAAGCACGCCGTGCCCGCAGTAGGAAAAACCCATTAAAGAAAAGAGTGCTTACAAACTAAATAAGACATGCCGTGCCGCATCCGAAGTAAAGGGGCCAGTCGCCATGGGTGTTTACAAATGCAGACAAGGTGGTACCAAGGAGGGACTAACAACCCTAACAACTCGCAAGCCAGCTTTTACAAAGGACAATGACACAAGCCAATGAAAAATATGGGTGGAGAGTTGGCGGGGCTTCTCTTACATACTCCACTACAACAAGTCTCGCAGTGCAGCGCATGCGCGCGGACTCAGGCTCGACCTAAAAACCAGCAGCAGTGCTTCTCACTAGCATACTCCCCCCCCCCCTAAGGTGGCCGGTCCAACTGAATTGCCAGGCCTGGTTTGTGTTCCCAGTCCAGCCCTGTGCTCAGGGAACCAACATGTGGGGGGCGCCTAAGCCCCTCTCTCAGTAGTACTCTGAAAACTTTTTTTTGTTGATCACATGAGGTCAGGTGATAGCTGCACTGCCAACTGCCAAGCCAGACTTAAAAATACACGAACATTAGTGTAGCAATGAGCATCCCATACTGCTCTGAAATACAGAACTCTACTCTGTAGTCTAAAAATAACAATGGAAGGGGGTGATGCTGGGACTGGAAAACAGTAATACATTCACCTTGACTGCCCTACTCCAATCTGTGCTGCTGACTGAGAAAAACACACATACATTGGATACTTATATAAGACACTTTAAGAGCATTGCAGTGCCATGTGTGTGCCCTAAAAAGGTCAATGAAGCCATACTTCTGCTGGCTCAGACAGCTAGTTAAACAAACACAATGAACACTGCTGCATAGAGGGGAAGCACACAATCCCTGTCCATTCAAACATGTACTCCTATTCACCAGCATGCAGTCAGGGCCAAAGCTCCTCTCGGTAGTACTCCTGAAAGCTCATTTTTATATTGATCGCATAAGGTCTGGCGTCAACTAAGCTGTCAAGCCAAACCCAAAAATTAACAAAAGTATCCCTTCACTCCAATGCATGTTAATCACTCACAAGCTTCTTTGTCAGTGCAAAATGTAGAGGTCTGACCTTCAGTTTACACCAGGGCTCATCTGATCTCCTACTCTCACCTGCGGCCATCTCCTTGCCTCTGGTGATAAATGCATTTGAGCAGGATTAGAAGGAAGCAGGGCGGCCCTATATCGGGGTGTACCAGGATTCCATTGCCCCCATTCCATTTCCAAGAGTCAAGGCTAAGGCAGAGGTTAGGCAGAAACGGGGTCAAGAGCCTGGTTTGTATGCATGGGACTTGTTACCAATCTTGCAGTTTAGTAGCCCTAAAGGTAATAGGTTTTATTACACTACTCAGTGGTGCATCCTCTATCAGCGTTACAAGGATGAACAGATGAGTTAGCCACAATATTTTAACCGGTGACCATGTTTCGCACAATTCGCCACAGCTTTTGTAACAGCTGTATCTGCTGGACAAGTGAGTCAGCTAGTAAAATAGTTCAGTGGCTACAGCTCCTGCTTCAGAAATCCCTGCACGTTCATCAGATTGAGCTGCCAGTGCTGGTAAAATAGCTAAGATAATTAATACGTTTTCAGCAGTTCATTGTTGTTAATATGTAGGACACATCTTTGAGTCCTTCTAAGAAAGATACTTTGGTCCAAGCTTTTATTGCCGAGATCCAAGTGCAACTTTAGGGGTTACAGGTTCCAAATATATTTCTAAGTTAGCTCAGCAACTTACTCACACACTTTGAACAATTTCTGCTGTCTCTCAGTGCTGCTCTGGATACATGCTGTAGCCTGTTCATATTTGTATTGATTAGCGCTTGCCTTTTCAAAGCGCTTGAGTTAGTATAACCCTTCCTGTTAGACCTGCCATCTTTTTGCGTGTTTCCCCTGTCTTTTTGCTTTCTGACCTCCCGATTTTGACTCTTTTTTTTCTGGTTTAGTGTCTTTGCGCAGTTTCTCACTGCTGTTCAGTGTTAAAGTGCAAGTGCTCATTTTTGTAAATTATATTATGGATTGGTGTTTCCATGATTGGCATATTTGATTTACTGGTAAGTCCCTAGTAAAGTGCACTGAGAGTGCAATGGCCTGTAAATCAAATGCTGCTAGTGGGCCTGCAGCACTAATTGTGACACCCACACGAGCAGCCTTTCAAAGGGTTCTCAGACCTGCCACTGCAGTGTCTGCATACCGTTTTTACTGCCATGTCAACTTGGCAAGTACACCCACTTGCCAAGCCATAACCTTCCCTATTACTGCATGTAAGTCACCCCTAAGGTAGGCCCAGAGTACCCCTATGGGCAGGGTGCAGTGTGTGTGAAAGGTAGGCCATGTCTTGGTGTGTGTGACATGTCCTGATAGTGAAATACAGTGTATTTCGTGTTTTCACTATTGAAAGGCTATCTGTCCCATAGGATAGAAAGGGAGTTTACTTATAACATCTTATAAGCATAACTTCCCATTGGGACAAGATAGGAAGATGGAGTTTGGTGCCTGAGCTCAGAATATATAGATGCATCTTTTAGTAAAGATGATTTTCATATTGTGTGTTTGAAAATACCACTTTTAGAAAGTAGGTATTTTCTTGCTTAGCCATCCTGTGTGCCTCTGCTGGTTTGTGGATGACTGTCTGGCTTTGGAGTGACAGGGGCTGGGGATGTGCCTTCTCTTCAGACAGCCACTGGGAGGGTTGAGGTGTGTCCTGCCTCTCCTGGATGAGTCAGGGCTGGGCTGAATAGACCTATGCTGCATTTAGAGTAGTGGGAGGAGATTTCCTTGCACCTGAATGGACCTGGTCTGCCTTGGACAATGCTGTCTCCACCTCCTGCTGGGAAGCTGGGCCAGAGAGGACCAAACTGGTTTGGACTAAGCACAGGCACCTCCTGCCTGAGAGAACGAAGAGAAATGCAGTATAAATATTGGAACCGTGGGTTTCAGTTGCCACAGAGGGGGGGGGGAGCAGCCGACTCTGTCACTGACTCCGTCGCTGGCTCCATGTCCTGAAGGCACCACAGAGGGCACCCCCGCTTCTCACACCACAACCCTGGTCTCACCGACGATGACGACCGCCGCTGCCACCGAGCCGCTACTTGCAGTGTGACCTGTGGGCACCGCCTCACTTCACTTCGCCGCCCTGGTTTCACCAACACCGTCGCTGCGCACTGACTCCGACACCCGTGACCGCACCGTGGCTTGGGGCACCGCTCGTAAGTCTCACGACGCACCGCCTCGTCCCACAACGCAGTCCGGGCCGACCGACGCCAGCTCCCAACACCCGGCTCTGTCGCCTGCACCGTGATCTGTCAGCACTGCCACGAGCACCGCCTTCACTCCGCACCACAGCCCTGGTCTCACCGATGCTGCTGGAAGACCGTCACCGTGCCACTGCCTTCACCATGCCTTGAGGGCACCGCACGCTGCACTGCTACGCTTCCCATGGCAACCGCGACGGTTGCCACGACTGGCCCGCACCAATGTGATCGGCCGCAACGAAAAGGTACTGTTTATGAGTCTGCCGATACCCTGTCCGACGCGGTCAGACGGAACTGTTGGATTCTGTTGTTTTCAGCACCGCGGTAGCACCGGACGGAGCTACCGACTTTAAAGAACTGCATTTTTAAGGTTATTCTTGCAAAGTGCATATTTTTAAGTACTGTATGTTGGATTTTTATCGTTTTGGTCTTGTTTTGAATATATAAAGGATTGGATGTTTTTCTAAACTGGTGTGGTGTCCTTTTGTAGTGTTTTCACTGTATTACTGTTGGTTATGTGGAAATGCTTTACACACTGCCTCTGAGATAAGCCTGACTGCTCGTGCCAAGCTGCCAAGGGGTGAGCAGGGTTTATTTCAGTAGTGTACCCACTTTATCCTGACTAGAAGGAAGGGTCCCTATTTGGACAAAGGTGCAAACCATTGCCAACTAGAGACCCCCATTTCTAACACTTCCATAGCCCTATTTGCCATTTGATCAACCTGTGAATGGAGGCTTATGGGTGTTATTAGAGTGATAGCAGCCATCTAGAGGCATTTTCCTCTTTCTATGTGTGCTGCAGAACGCAGAATATGAACAGAGGAAGCAACAAGGAGAAATTAAGATATTTCAACTCGCAAGGCCAGCCTCGGGTTGGCGCACCGTTTTGTGCTGATCCAGGTTTACTGCCTTTAGTAAATCTGGGTTTGCATCAAAATACATGTATGGATGCATGGGAACGCCCATGCTTCACCCATGTAACGCCTTCCCGATGCAGTGTAATAAAACAGAGTTATATGTGTAGCGTCTTGATCAGTCACTCTTCATATCTTTTACAGTAATATAATAATTCATAATTCGACACCTAAATGTGGCTGATCTTGGGAGAAACCTCATTATATGTAAAATGCATTGACATATCTGAATCACAAAATCATTTCTAAGTATGGGAATTGGTGGTACAGGAGAACATTTTTATGTACATACCTTTGTGATTGAGCCTCGACACGTCCAACTTCATATTAGTAAAAGTGCAACGAGGGCTCAGGTTTTCCATCGGTACAATTTTATATTAATGTTGCCCATATAGCCTCATTTTATTTCCATTTTAGATGCTTTGAGGTGAATTTACCACAAGGACCTGGTCTGGTCTATTACGTAATCTTACATAACTTTGTAAATTGGCCCTAGATGGTGCTGTAGAAAACTCATTGAAGGCATAAGTATGTGAATACATATTGTTTCTGTAGCCCCAAGGCTCCTGCCGGCCTCAGAGTGAGAAATCTAGTTGAAATAAACTAACATTACAAACAACCCTGGTCTACCGCACACCAGGGAGAAAACGGTCTTTACAAATTACCAGGAACTGGAAGGGGATGAAAAACTAGGTGCTTCATAATCGGAACCATGATGAGAGAAGGGAAAAAACGTGCAAATTACTGTACTGCAAATAGAAAAGAACTGAGAAGTGGCTTGTGCGATTGGAAGAGACACCGGCTCCCCACAGACCAGAGCGCAGAATATGTAATCAAAAGCAAAGCAAACCGGGAAAAGCAATACGTTCTTGGCAGAGGTAGGGCTGTGTGAGAGAGGCAGCACCACCCATACATGTGTCTCAGATGTAGTGGTGAATTAGGCCTTTTCACATCTATGCCCCCAGGATCTGCAACAACATCCACGTATCCATCAGGACCACCTCAACACTGCTCCAATTAGGTAAGAGTTGAAGACGCATCTCTTTAAAGAACCAGCTTCGTCTCCCATCACTCGCTGAATTTATTTTTCTCTTTGACATGCAAGTGGAGAGGTGTGGTGCAGCGGCCAGGGCAGCTGACTTCAGAGAACAGGGTTCACGGTTTGTTCCCCGGCTCCGGCGGCAGCTCAGCTCAGCACCTGTGACTCTGGGCAATAGCTCACTTAATTTCCACGACGGCCCCCAGCGCCTTGAGACCCGTAAGGGTGAGTAGCTGCGCTATATAAAAACGGACTTACTTACATTTTTTTTTACTTACAGTGTTTGCTTGCCTTTTGGCAGGTTCGGCTATAGAAATACCATATACATACATACATGCATGCATGTATACATACATGCATACATTAATTTGGCCAATGGTAGACAGGTCTGTAGGGAATCTTTCTGAGGCTGAGCCAGACATGCCTTAAGGTCCCTTACACATTTTTGATTTTCTGGTTTTTGGTAATGATGTGTTTCCTTTCTCTTGTACCCATTATCACTTTGTCCCTCTACCGCTTCCCAAATTTTACAGCAGGGTGACTCATGTGTCGGTATCAGACATCACAGCTAGCTCTTTAAATTTAACTGCTGGCTACACTGGGTCTTGAAGGAACAGCTTTGGCCTGGATAACATAGGGGCATATTAGCAAGACCGGCGATAAAATTATCGCCGTTTTAGCGGCAGGAAACTGCCGCTAAAACGGCGATTATGGGCTTGCTAATATGCGTTATAGAATTCCAATAGAAGCCCATGTTAGATGTGCAGGACATCTAACCTGGGCTTCTATTGGAATTCCATAACGCATATTAGCAAGCCCATTATCGCCGTTTTAGCGGCAGTTTCCTGCCGCTAAAACGGCGATAATTTTAACGTGGGTCTTGCTAATATGCCCCATAATTTTTAAAAGATCGGACGTTTCAGGTCATTTCGGCCAATGCTAGGTCAGAGCCGAGGGGTCTAACCTCTAGAATCCCTCAGGGTTTAGCTCTAAGTCCAATGCTGTTCAAAATCTACATTCGCCCACTGGCAGATCTTGTGGAGAGTTGCGGACTGACCCTATTACAGATGACACCCAGATAATCTTTTCTTTGTCTTCTGCACAGGGCCATGTACCGGCCGCTCTTCACCTGGGCTTGAGTCAAATCTCCTCATGGATAAATAACTCATTCAAGCTCATTTGCGACAGGATGGGAGACATAATCCTGAGTAAGAATCCTCAACTCTGGAGCCCACAGCATTGGCCTGAATCACTAGGAGTTCTTCCAGACCTGTCCCTCAAGGTTTAAAAGCTGGGCCTTTTGCTGGAGGAGAATCTCTCTGTGAAGCCTCAGGTGGTCAGGGTTACCACCACCTGCTTTTCTGTGCTCCAGTGGGTAAAAAAGATCATCTGCCTGATTCCTCATTCAGCCCAAAGGACTTTGATCCAATCTCTAATCTTATCTAGATTGGATTACGGCAATATCTTGTATTTAGAAAGAGATAGGGCTTCCATGCGACCATTGCAGTTAGTTCAGAATTCCGCAGCTAGATTTCTCTATCGGCTCCCGAAATATGCCTCAGTCTCACACCTTTTTCATGAGCTTCACAGGCTCACGGTGACTAACGTATACAATTCAGAGCTCTGTGCTATAGGTACAAAGCCACCGCCAGAGCAGGTCGGCCATATATTTAGGATCTGGTGGTGCCTAACCAGTCCACACACATGCTGAGATCATCAAATCAGGCCTTGTGCACTGTGCCTGGGATCCATTTGGCTCGTATGGGAGGACGCTGCTTCACATTCCTGTGCCCGAAAATGTGGAACTCTCTTCCTGAGTCTTTGAGAAACTGCACCTCACTGCTCGCATTTTGCAGGAGCCTAAAGACATGGCTGTTTTGAACCACTAACCTGTACGCCGTATCTGTGCTTTTGGGTAGCTGCGCGCTCTACAAGATTATAATAATAACTCAAGCTTCTACCTTCTCTGCTTTCTCTCCATTTATAACTCCCTGACCTTTCACTCTGTAATCCTGCTAGCCTGTTTCTTGATTAGGACACTGCCCTGGATGCTGTTCTGTATCCAGCTAGTCTTGATAATTTGCCTTTCTGTGTTTTATTTGTATTGCATGTTTTGTATTCAGGAATCACTACCACTGTTGTCACAGATCTTCAACAGAAATCCAGCCTCAAGAGTTCATTTCCAGGAGATTTCTGAACCAGATGTTTTGGGGTTATGCCCTCTCAGTATCTGGGGTTCTGGAAGACAAATGGCCTACCTCCAGGTTTCTGACTCCTGAAAGATTGTTGCTGAGTCAGGCTGACAGATGGTTCATAGTAGTACAGTCTGTGCATCTCTTGTGAAAATGTGAGAGTTCATGTTACCATCTGGCTTTGAGATTTGCACCTGTTTTCAAACATAGATGAGTCAACACCAGAACAATGCGTGTCTAAGTACATCAGTGTGTTTTCCACTACTGAGCACACTCTACTGTGAAGCTACGCCACAGTGACTTTGAGATGCATATGCAGCTTGGTATCTACTGTACTGGGCAAAGCTCAGGTTTCCACCAAAGAATGCTAAGATTGATTTTCCATCATTTTATTTTGACACTTGCCTGCTGTAAGAACATGCTGCCTCCAGTTACATCTTAGATCAGATCTTTTCCAGTAATTCTCTTTTATAAAATTTCACGTCTCTCCTCTTGCTCTTTGCACACACTAAAGCTTCCCTCTTGATAGTGGAATACTGTTCTTCTGCATCTTTAAGTGAGCGGTCAACTCCACTCTGCTCCGCCCGCCCACGGAGTTCACAGAATTTCTGCTACTCTGCACTCCGATCGGAGCGCGAAGTTTGGCAATAACTCAACCTATGCCACATGGCGGAGTGTACCGGTGCCACACACCCGAAGTGGCTCCTTAAAGGTAAGAACTCTAGTTCTCCTTAGTATAATGCTAGTCAGGCACAAACAGTATATACCTGAGACTTGCGCTTACTCCTCCCCTGCACTCTGCGAAGTTAGTGTGGTGTGCGAGTGTGTGTGGGCAATGACTTTGGGGTAAAGCGCAGGGGCAACGGGAGGCACGCACCTGAGACGCCCTGGTTGCACGCGGGAAGGGCAGTTGTGAGCTTGGATTCACTTGCTGTGTACCGCTTCTTCCTGTCAGACCCCCTAACAGGGCCAGAGAGCGCATCTGCCAAAGCTAACCCTAAGGTAGTTCCCCAGAGGCGCGGGGGTCAGAACACGCCCCCCAGGACAAGCGGCCCCCGCCGCCAGGCTGCTGCTGGCACTGTGCGCCTTCGGCTCTCTGTCTTGGTACACAGCCTTTAGTGGAGGCCCCAAGGGTGAGTACCTATGACAGAAGGACTAGGTAGCTAAGGGGTGGATTTGGAATACACGCACCATCAGATTGTTTTGATTGATTGTACACCCTTAGTCGAACAATGCTCGTTGTCACCCGCCATGCAGCTATGTACAATGCATGACCTCAGCTACCCTGTACAGCTTCAGTTATTCGCATGCCTTCAGCCACACACTCCACGGCTTTGTTCTTCCTCTGGCACATTTGCACAATCAGTGATGCCCTTCTTGTTCTTTGTCTCCTCTGTCTGCCCTCAGGTACTCTGTGCATGATCAAAGTTACCTGCAGCATTACAGTCCTCAGGGACTTAGCTTGCACTGCCTCTGCCACCCTGCATCTCCAGCCACTCTAGGCACAGTCCCAGACTTGTACTCCGGGCCTTCAGTAATCTTCAGCTAGGAGTGCATGCTTATCTGCACTGACAGGGGGCCTAAAGTGAGCAAAATGTTTTGGACGTTTGGTGAACATTACTGATTCCGCCGGCTTGTGGAACTCAGTGGAATTTCGCGGAGTTTTTCAGTAACTCCACAGAATTCGGCAGAGTAGAACTCCGCGAGCTCCGCCCAAGCCTACTTTTCTTCACCACATCAATATGTGAGAGCACAGCTCTCAGCCCTTTAAGGCTAGCGTCTGTAGTCAAAATAGTCTTCCTAAAAACATCAAAGTGTCCCAGAGTAGGCATTCCACTGATGCAATTCTTAATGGCCTTAAAAGCCTTTCAGTCTCATCAGACCACTCAAACCACACACATTTGTTCAACAAAGCCCAAATAGGTTGGGCCAACCAAAAGTAATTAGGTGTAAACTTGGAGTAGAACTCCACCAGTCCAAGGAAAGATCTCACCTGATCTTTGTCTCGTGGTGTTGGTGCTTTCAGAATCAAGACAACTAACTCTAACTTGGGCTTACTCCCCTCAGCAGAAGTAGCATAGCCCAAATAAGAAACAGCTCCAACTTGATATCTACACTTCTCTTTCTTAAATATCAAACCTGCCTCTGCCAATATCTCCCGCACCTTCACAAGTATGCTGCCGTGCTCCTCCAGATCCCTTCCATAAATTAGGATGTCATATTTAAAGGAAAGTATGCCTGGTATCCCATCTACCACTTTTCTCATGATCCTTTGAAAGCATGCCTGTGCAGACAGCAACCCGAAGGGCATTATATATAAAGCAGTAAGCCCCCAAGGGTGTGATGAATGATTCCAGGTGTTTGAACTCATCATGCAGTTTACCTTGATGATACGCAGATAACAGATCTACAACACTGAAAATTCTGCCACCCCCAAACATGGTTAAAGCCTCAGAGATGTTAGGGAGAGTTTGGGAATCAACCCAGATATGCATATTCAAATTCCCAAGGTCAAAGCACATTTTAATTTTTTTGACCCCATCCTTCGTTGCCAACACAATTGGAGCAAGCCATTCTGTGGGCTCAATTTCTTTAATCACACCATCCTCAATCAACCTGTTGATTTTTTTTTCCAATGGTTCCAACATGAGATTGGGAACCTTCCTGACTTTATGGATGCATAAACCATAATTTTTCTTCAAAATAATTCTGTACTCGATATCTTAAGAAAACCCAATTTTCCACTGAAAACACTTCGACATTGCAACAATATGTATTCATACTCCTGTTCAGGTGACACAGACATGACCGGTTACACAGCATTAGGGTTCAACATAATACCCATGCCATCTTAGTGATGCCAACCCATCAGATTATCCCCTTGCTTTGCTACGTACACTTTCTCTACCGCCCCCATGTCCATGAACGTAATTGTCATAACCGCATATCCCAAAACGTCAATTTTGGAACCTCCATAACTCACAGGATTTATATCAGGATAGAACAGGGTAATATGTTCATCACCAAACCTTTCCTCTCAATTCTTATCCCCCACCATAGTATAGGGTGAACCGGAGTCAGCTAAAACCACCACTTCCTTACTATCAAGCTAATTCAGCACTCAGGCATGGTTAATGGACACATATCCACTTCACTTGAATTAGGCTTGATAGTCAATACCATCTTGGTCAGATCCTCACATACCATATTGATGGCCTGCCCTTTATCACCCTTACAAACTCAGATATAGTAACCCCTCTTCAAACACTTCCTGCAAACAGAATTCCAGGCGTAGCACTGAGTACTGTTCAGTGAATGACAAGGATTGCCACTGCGATAGCACTTCATTTTTTTATTCTTGCTTTCCTTGTTGGTGCCACTTTTCTTCCCTTCTTGTTTAATCTTATCCAAAAACTCCCTCACAATTTCATTTACTGCAGGATTATTGGGGTTGCCTTTATTATTATTATCCAATGGAGAAGGCACAGCTCGCATTTCATGCACCCAAGTGTTTGTACTTTCTACACTTTCTTCAATGGTAGTAGCCTACCTAAGATCAGGGGGGCATATCAGCAACAGACGGCGATAAATATCGCAAAGCGCGCTTAGCGCTTTTATATTTATCGCTGGAATTTATCGCCCGGTTAGCGGGTTATCAACAACGCGTTACCCCAGGGCGATAATATTCCAGCGCTAACCAGGGAAATGGGCCAACATCGCTGGAAAACCAGCGATGTTGCACTCAAAACGGCGATAGCCTTGGTGATATGACCCTGTGGTCGTATCACCATAATCCACCTCCCATGTTAGGAATGCCTTAGTCAGGAATTTAACAGACGTTAAATTCCTGCGTTAAGGCAGAGTTAGCGCGATGATTATTATCGCTAAGGCTCTTTGCTAATATTGCGAAGCTGCCTTAGCGATAATTCCCCATGTTGTTTTCCCAGCCACGCCTACTTAGCATCTCATTAGCGATGTTTATCGCTGAGATGCCAGGCGTTGGGAATTCGGCAGCTAACATGTGCTAATGCATGTTAGTGCCACCTTGTTTATAGGGCGTATAGGAATATCGCCGCTTTAGCGGCAAAAGTGCCACTAAAGCGGCGATAATGCTCTTGATGATATGCCCCAGGATTCTTTGCCAATAACTTCTCCTAAACCCTGATATTATTGGTGTACTGCACCAACTGAACTTTTATAAGTGAATCAGTTAAGGGATCAAACTTGCATGTGCGTGCCAATGTTTGCAAACCAGCTATGCAATTTCCTACACTCTCACCCATTCCTTTAAAATAATTTGTGGCGCTCTATTTTGATCCTGGCTTCAAAATGTTTCTCCAACACTAATACAAACATTTCAAAAACATCTTTTGCTTCCCCCTCGGCAAGTCCTAAATAAATGGTTTTAAGACTGTCATACATATTACGACCTTTGACACCTAAATTGCGCAGCAATACTCCTTGTTTCCTAGCAGCTGAAAACATTTCGCCTCCAATTGCTACAAGGTATGAATCAAATAGATTTTTCCATCTTTTCCATTGTATAAGTGGTTCACCCTTGTCAGATAAGAACACAGAAGGAGAAGGCATGTTAGTCGATGCCATAATGATTGATGTAACTACTGACAGTATGTGAAATTTGTAGACATTAAAGAAAAGTGTATGCAAATGGAAAATTACTCACTGCAATATTAAGTCAAAAAATGCAGCATCGTTACCTTCCCAAGCCCTTGGAAAAATTACAGTGCTGATGCCAGTAACATGTATATATATATATATAGAATTCCACAAATCCTAACTGCATGGTCACTCAAACTTCACAACCAATGTTGCTACTCCAATGGGTCTTTTGATGGCTCTGATTGCCTTCCTGGAGGGTTGTCGCGATGACTCAAAGTTTGAGAGAATGGACGCTGCTGCCAAGCACACTGTGTTGCTGTTGAAGATTAGGTACCACAATATCGTCCTGATGCCTCAAAGTTTTAAAGTATGTACGCTGCTGTCATGTACACTGCATTGCTGTAAAACATTAGGGGGCATATTCTCAAGGAGCCATCGCCGAGTTAACGGCACATTATCGCAGGCAAAGTTGCGATAAAGTTATCACCCCATTCACAAGCTGGTGCTAACAGCCGATATCCCCAGTTTACCTGCGATAGCAGCCGCAAAAAACATCGCCACAGATGACCCCCGCAACTATCGCTAATGAGATACAGAGTAGGCGTACCCGTGCAAAAAGCAGCGAAAACACAACTCCGCAACATTCTCAATGACCAGCCAGATCGGCGACAAGACCACAAAACAGGCGATAAGGCGCGTTAGCAGCAGGAAACTAACACCTGCTCTGACCTGGTGCAAAGTCGGACCACAGCCTGCACCACAAAATGGAGCCCAGCCCAGAGCCACACCTGAAGGGCAACAGATGTCATGGAGCCACTGATCATGCAGCTCGGAGCCCCAACAGGGCCACAACACCCACCGCCACCACCCCCAGGACCCCCCCTCCCCAGGCACATCCCCCCCCCCGGCCAAAGACATGCCACATCAACCACACAGAATCACGTACCAAATAATCTGCATGATGTCGCACAACCACATTTGGTGACATGCATGTGTCGTCACAAAAATGAGCATCACACATACACCTTCGACGTAACAAATGAAAATTTATTCAAAGAAACACAGAACAGAAATGAAGACACATGGCGGCTCCCCTCGGGACAATCCGTAGGTCACAGCCTGCAAGACAAAAATCATGATGAGAAGGTGTGTCTTGCACACATCAAAGGACAGAGAGAGAGCGAAGGAGAGAGAGAGAGAAAGAGGGGGAGCGAGAGAAAGACAGACAGAGAGGGGGAGCGAGAGAAAGACGGACAGAGAGGGGGAGCCAGAGAAAGACGGACAGAGAGGGGGGGCGAGAGAAAGACGGACAGAGAGGGGGAGTGAGAGAAAGACGGACAGAGAGGGGGAGCCAGAGAAAGACGGACAGAGAGGGAGAGCGAGAGAAAGACGGACAGAGAGGGGGAGCGAGAGAAAGACGGACAGAGAGGGGGAGCGAGAGAAAGATGGACAGAGAGGGGGAGCGAGACACAGATAACAGAAGAGATGGACAGGGAGAGAGAGTGCCGACAATGCACACCCAGGCCATACTGCCCACCTGCTGCCACTGGTGTGTCTCCAACCACGTGCCGGTACGTAGTGCAGTTCACCAGGTCACACATCTGAAACAGATCCGTCATCTGAAACAGAGTCCAGATACATGAATGGCAAAGTACATACAATTGCACAAGACATCATCGCCTGTCCGCCCCTGCACACCCAGACAGATGCACCCCAGCCCCTCCCGCCGCCCAGCGGTGCATGCCCGCCCCTGCGCACCCAGGCCTCATTGCTCACCTTCCGCCCTTGGCGTGTAGCAATGAGGGCCCACCACATGCCGCTGCAAGCCACATGCCCGGGGCCCACGGACATGGCACCCTCCACATCATGCAGCCCCGCTCCGCAGGCCACCAGGTCACACACATGAATCTGGGTCTTGATTTCGCCATGCACCCAGCATCATCGCAGGCTGCACACCCGCTCAGCCCTTGAGGTGCCACTAACTCTGTGATCCGGGATGCGACGCCACGTGGCGGTAGGCCTGCGCTGCCCGCTGGCTCTGGCCTACACTGCGGTCCAGCAGGGCACACAAATCCTGAGCAGTCCGGACCGCCGGGACAGGGCATCATCGCAGGCTGCACACCCGCTCAGCACCTAAGATGCCCCTACCTCAGTGCACCCAAAGTCACCGTCCCGTGGCGGTGTGCCTGTGCCAGCCGCAATGTATCCGGTGCCACCAAGTCTGTGTCCCAAAGTCATGGACCCTGTATGATTGGGTATCGTGTTGCGGACGCCATCATGTCACCTCCGGTCCTGGGGAATGTGATGTTGCAGGGCCCGAGGCCCCCATGCCTACATTGACACCACACAGATGCACCCAGATAGAGAGGGGAAATGGCGTCGAGCACGTGCGCCCGGCCCTTTTTATTGGCAGGGTCACAAGTCCTGTGACGCGTGTGCTGGATGGGTGTGGTGTGGGTCTAAACCAGCCGTGAGGGAGTGGCTGTGGCATGCTGACAACTAGACCTGTGAGCAGCAGATCACCTCAGGAAAGACATTGGACATGTAGCGTTGCCGTCCACCCCTGTGAGCGTCACCCGCACCGCATTCGGCAAAGTGTCACCCTGTGACCCCTGTGCTACGACATGAGCCACATGGACGTAAGAGGAGTCCAGTGAGCCTACATTCATCCACACTTCCACACTTGAAAGACCATAGACATGACACATCTATGTGAATATGAATGTTTAATGCACATTCAGTGGAGTGTTGCATCTGGAGCAGTACAGGGCCATGCAAACCCCACATGACGATGTTGTCCCGTGGAGGGCCAGCCAGGGTCCTTCAGGGAATGATGAGTCCAAAGGAAGAGGAAGAGTCCAGTCCGCAGTCTGATTGCTGTGTCAATGGCGATCAAACAGCATATGGCAGTCTATGTTGAGGTCCAAGGTGAGTGTCGCAGAGTGCATAGGGGGACAGTGGAAGGTCATGATGCAGAGGGCAGTACCAAGCTGAAGCCGGACCTATGGCTGAGATGCATGCTGCTGCGTCCTTCTTACCACGAGGGCAGAATCATCCGCATCTTCGTCCTCTGCTGTTTCATGTGCCTCACGTGTGGGTGGTGGTGTTCTGTCTCCAGCACTGTGTGGCAGTGACACATCAGGGGGCGGAGATGTGGATGGAGTGGTGGCAGCAGCATACATCCGCGCCAGGCCTTGTGGAAGCAATGCCATGAGGATGGTCCCGAGGTCATTGAGGAACCCAGCTACCTCTCGCTGGTGTGCAGCCGTGGCAGCCGCTCGTTACGCATTCGCCCGCTCCATGGTCTCCATTAACCTCCGCATGTTTCCCAACTCCCGTGTGACATCGCTAGAGCCACTCGGACTGGACAGTTGTCCTAATCTCTGAGTCAGGGCTCCAGCGATGTCAGCCATGGTCCGTTGGAGAGCATGGAGCGGACTGTGGGTATTTCCGTTTGGGACCGTGAGTGGTCCCTGATGGGACTTAGACACCCACGTATGGCATCTAGTTTGTCTGCCATGCGGTCGAAGCCCACCCACACCTGTTCGGCCAGATTCTCCTGGCACCACAAAACACGGCGTTGGAAGGCCATGTGTTCTTCGTGGGGGTCCTGGGAGCCAGCAGTGGTGGTGGGTGCTGCCTGCTGTGTGGTCTGTGCAGGGGGTGGGGTCTCCTCGTAGCTGCTGGGCTGCCCAGCTCCTGGAAGTGGGCTGCGTAGGCTGTCCACGAGCAGTTGGAGGGCGTCAGAGTCGAAGCTGTGGTGGTCCTCTTCGTCTCCAGAGAAGAGAGGGTCGGGCTGCTCTGCAGGAGGTGTGGATTCTCCCTCTGCAATGTGAAGGGGAGATGCAGTTTGACAATGTGTCCACATGTATGTTGTCGCATTGTACATGTTTTCATACGGACAGCATGACTGGGTACATTGTGGCTGTTTGGGAGGAGCTGCCTATTTGATGGGGGACAGTGGACATTTCGACAACAGACGTGTGTGTGTTTGTACCTGTACAGTATCAACGCACATTTCCCTGCAATGCCAAATGGGATTGGCCAGTGTCTGCACCCAAGCGGCACCAGTTGTGTCCTGTGTTCTGTTGCAGGTATTTTGCGGATTGTGTCACATCGTTGTCAATGTAGATGTCCTCTGCATGTGATGTGTGTGCTGCATTTTGGGGGAGTCGCCCCTGCAGCTCAGATTTTGCTGCCCCTTATCCCTTTCATGAGGTGTGCCTTTGACTTCTGTGCTTGTACAGTGCTGACATGTTGCATACTTGGGTGGGGGTTGGTGGTCTGGGGCATGTTTTGTCCGCAGATGTGCTCAACTTAATTGTTGATTTTAACTTCTCAGCCCAGAATCGCTAGCCTTTACATCGAATACAACAAAGCCCTTCTTGCTGCCACTTTGTTGGGGTAGTTTCTCAATCACAGGACCACATCCTCCCGGTTTAGTGGAGCACTGGCAATTTTCCATGCCCCCTTCACACATCCTGCGCTTCTGCTGTCTCTGTCCTGCCTTGTAAAGCATTGCAACGGAGCCTGTCTGCTATTGCATTTTGAACATTTGATTCTCTCCTTAAGAAGTCCTCTTTAGACCCTAACATCTTCAGGAACTATAGGCCCATCTCGCTGTTGCCAGCATTTGCTAAAATGATGGAAAAACTGGTCAATTTCCAACTCTCAGACGACTTAGAGCAGGGCCAGTTGCTGCACCCAAGTCAATCAGCGTTTCGCCCCCGCCACAGCACTGAGACCGCACTGCTTGAAATATCTGGCCATATTAAGTCATCTTTAGATCAAGGCAAAAATGTGGTGCGATTTTACTTGAGACATCTGAAGCATTTTACACTGCCCCACACACGAATCTTTCACAACGTCTCACCGTTTGGTGTGGGACTGGGTGAAGTCATTCCTTGACTCTAGAGGGCAGTGAGTATAAGTAGCGCCTCTCTCTCCTGATTTTAAGGCAGTGAGGCAATGAGTGCCTTAGGACTCTTCTCTGAGCCCCATTCTTTTCAATGTCTTTATGTCTCTGCTGGATCCATTGGTGGAATCATTTGGTTGCAAAATCATTTCCTATGCGGATGATATCCACTTGCTTTTGAAGAATCTTCTTCTTCAGTAGAAAATTCATTCAAGGACTGCATGTTGGCGGTCTTTGATTGGATGCAGAGCAGCCAGTTAAAATGTAATTCTGAGAAAACGAAAATTCTTCTCGTTGGCTTCCACTCTGACAACTTGTGGGAAGCTGTTTGGCCTTCTGCTCTGCCGGCTCCCCTCCCTCGCACCATGTTTAGTGGTGCAAAATTTGGGAGTTAAATTGGACAATCAATTGTCCATGCAACCCCAGATTTCTACAGTAGTTGGTATGTGTTTTAAGTTGCTTCACACTCTTAAGAAATGTCTGTATCTCCTTCATTTACATTGTAAGAAGACGGTGATTCATGCATTGGTCACATCATGCTTGGATTATGCAAACGCTCTTTATTTAGGGGTGTCTGAGGCTTTGCTAGGTCATCTCCAGGTGGTGCAGAATGCTGCTTCTTGGCTCATCTTCAGACTGCCTGGACGAATATCAATTTTCCCTTTTTAAAAGTCTTTGCATTGGCTGCCTATCAAGAAATGGATCCTTTTTAAAACACTTTCTCTGGTCCACCATGCGATGTTTCAGTCCAGCCCTGGCTATCCGCAGATTGATTCCTAATCACCCTACCAGAACTTTGCGTTCAGCTTTCTCTACCTTGTTGGTAGTGCCTTGCATCAAGTGTATGGGGAGGGGAGGTAAAGCCTTCTCGCACTTAACGGTCAAAACCTGCAATCAGCCTCTGCTGTACCTGCTGATGCTTCCTTCGGAGGAGGTTTTTCAGAAGAGACTGAAAATCTGGCTCTGTTCTTAGTAGGGTCTTTCTCTGTGTATAGCTGTGTGCTCTTTAATCCTTGTCATTCATTCATTCTCAGCTTACACAGGGACCAGAAACACATCCCTTTGTTGAAAATTCAGCAAACTCCTCTGTGCCATTTTTGTTTTGGGTTCCCATACTCGCTAAGAGTGGGGTGGATCTAAAAGGACATGTGGAATAACGACAACCTACTCGAAGTATCTTCTAAGGGTATAGCCCTGGCAGGTGTCATGTACTGCAGCCATAACTCACTGTCCACATCCCCCACGACTCTGTGGGGGCCAACCCTCTGTTGGTCTTGAACGCTTCATCGAATCCCAGCCAAGCCAACTTTCTGAAACTTATTGGCGCCATTCTGATGATGTCCAAATACTTAAAAAGCATTATGCTACTCTCTGAACGCTTTTCGTAGAATATGTTGCCATAAATTGTAAACACCTCTGTTAGACTTGGCATCTTTTGGCGTGTTTCCCCTGACTTTTTGCTTTCTGACCTCCCGGTTTTGACTCTGTTTTTGCTGGTGTAATGATTCTGCGCACTTTCCTCACTGCGGTCCAGTGGGAAAGTGCAAGTGCTCCTGTATAAAATGTGTTATGGATTGGCGTTTCCATGATTGGCCTATTTGGTTTATGTGTCAGTCCCTTGTAAAGAGCACTGCGAGTGCCAGGGCCTATAGACCAAATGCTGTTGGTGGGCTGCAGCACTGGATTGTGCCACCCACGCAAACAGCCCGTAAAGAGTAACTCGGGCCTACCATTGCAGAGCCTGTGCGCAGCCTGGGGCTGCCATGTCGACTTGGCAAGTGCGCACACTTGCAAGTCCCTAAACCTTCCCTTTTCTACATGTTAGTCACCCCTAAGGTAGGCCCAAGGTACCCCTGTGGGCAGGGTGCGTTGTATGCGAAAGGTAGGACATGCCCTGGTGTGTGTGGCATGTCCTGATAGTGAATTACAGCCTAGTTCGTTTTTCACTATTGCAAGGCTACCTGTTCCCATAGGCCAGAACGGGCAGTTTTGATTATTACAGCTTATAATCCTAACTGACCCCGGGAACATGGTAGAAATTCGAGTTTAGTATGCCTGGACTCAGAATGATAAAATGCATCTTTTAGTGAAGTTGGTTTTAACATTCTGTGTTTGAAAATACCACTTTTAGAAAGTGGGTATTTTCTTGTCTAACCATCCAAGCCTGCCTCTGCGAGTGTTGTGTATTCCTTGTCTGGAGTGTGAGTGACAGGGGCTGGGGGATGCCAGGAGACAGGGTGAGTCAGCACAGGGCTGAATAGCAAGATCTACATGTAGATTGGTGGGAGGAGTTGCACCTGGGCCCTGAATAGGACAGTGCCTTCCCTCCACAATGCTGGCTCCACCTCCTGTGGTGCGTCTGATGTCCCTGGCCTACTCTCTGAAAGAAAGGACGGAGACTTGTCAACAAAGTGCTCCGGAACTGGTTTGGACTAGGCAAAGGCCTCTCTGCCTTCAGAGAACAAAGGAATTTGGGATATAAATATTGGGGCCCTGACCCCATGAATTTAGATCTCGCTGGAATCAAGGAACCTGCCAAGACGAAGAGCTGGAGAGCTGCTGGGAGGAGTACTGCCCCTTTGCTGAGTGACTACTTTGTTGGGTTGGCCTGCAGTTGCTGCTTCTGTCTTGGGCAGTGAAAGGACTGGACTGAACTTTCTACAAACTTGTGCTGAGTATCTCCAAGGGCCTGAAACCGAGCTGGCCTCCTGTTAAGAAGTCTCAGGGACTGCAAAGACTTCACAAGCCTCTGGGTACCGCTTCTGGAACGCTGTTTCAGTTGCCACAGAGGAAGGGAACTGCAACCGACTCCGTCGACCGAATCCATCCCTGACCGGTGACCTGTTTGCACCGCAGACCGCATCGCAACCCTGGTCTCACCGTAGGTGACGTCCGACGCCGTCAACATCGAGCCGCTGCTTGCACCGTGACCTGTGGGCACCGCCGTTCGCATCGCTTCACTGAACCAGCCGGACCCGACCGACGCGGTCGCTGCAACTGGCTCAACAGTCGTGACCGCATCGCATTTGGGGCACCGCTCGCACGTTTGCGACGCACCGCTCCGACTCACACCGCTGTCCGACGCCAGCTCCCGCACTCCGGTTTGGTCGCCTGCATCGCAACCTGTCAGCACCGCATCGAGCATCGTCTCACCCTGCATCACACGCCTTCCACTCACCGACTCCGTCTGCACGACGCTCATCGAGCCGCTGCCTGCACCGCATCGAGGGACACCGCACCTTGCATCGCTCCGTCTTGCACCGCAACCGCGACGAACGCCGACCGGCTCGTACACTTCGTACCAGCCACAACGAGAAAGGTACTGTGACCGAGTCTGTTCACGACTCTGCTGGCCCGTATCGACGCGGTCGGCTGGAACTGTTAGACTCTGTGTATTTCAGCAACGGGGCTACCGACTCGCACAAACTTTGCTTTTGTGTTATTCCTGCAAAGAAGAAGTTACCTTATCAAGCATTCATTTTCAAAGTATAGTATTGTGGATTTTTGTCGTAATTGGTCTTGTCTTGAGTATATAAAAATATTGGTTATTTTTCTAAACTGGTGTGGTGTCCTTTTGTAGTGCTTACACTGTATTACTGTTGGTTATGTGCAAATGCTTTACACACTGCCTCTGAATTAAGCCTGACTGCTCGTGCCAAGCTACCACGAGGGTGAGCAGGGGTTACTTCACGAGTGTAACACCCTTACCCTGACTAGGAAGAAGGGTCCCTACTTGGACAGAGGTGCAAGCCCTTGCCAACTAGAGACCCCATTTCTAACATTGGTTGTCAGCGGTGAGGATAGGACTTGTGTTTGCACTTGACTTACAGTGATTGGTGTGCACTACTACCATATCGCAGACCATTACGTACCACATACTGGTTCTTTTTCTTTTGGCCTATTTTTGATCTTGCCAGTTTTCAACTCACTACTTTTGTCATGCCTGAATCAACTGCATCATCCGTTGCATCTCTGGAAGTTATCTTTGAGGAGGATAGGTTGGAAACCTACACCGTAAAGGAGCTACGAGCAATTTGTAAAAACCTGAAAGTCCAAATTAAAGGCCTCACAAGGAAGGAGGAGCTACAAAAGGCGCTGAGGGCCTGGGTAGCAGCCAGACATGCCAGTGGGCAGCCTGGTAATCTCAGTGAGGAGGTGGAGGAGCCTATTTCCAGGGTGGATGTGCTTTTGGGTGGGGGGAACCCGCCAGGTCAGGCAGCAGCAGTCTGTCCCCAGAGGAGCTGGAGGACAGGCGAGAGGCAAGGCAGTTTGAGCTGCAGAAGCTCAGGCTGGAGGGTGAGCGGGAGGAGAAGAGGGAGGAGAGGAGATTGGCCATGGAGGAGAAGAAGATGCTCTTAGAGCATGAGAGAGAACTGAAGGAGCTAGAACTTAGGAGTAAGTCAGGCTCAGATGGTGGCAGCAATTCGTCCAGAAAGGCAGACAGGATTGTGCACATTCCCAAGAATGTAGGCAAGGAGTTCAAGAAGGGGGATGACATACAAAGGTGGTTTCAGGGTTATGAGGCAGCCATACACATGAATGGGGTCCCTGAGGAAAATTGGGGAGCAGGATTGTGGCCACTTTTCCCTGAAGAAGCAAGGGATGCTCTGATAGCTTTGGGTAAGGGGTATCATCTCACCTATGCTGACATGAAGGATGCCCTTCTCACTAAGTATGGTCTTACTCCTGAAAAGTACAGGGATCAGTTCAGGTCCAGTAAGAAGTCTGATGCCAACACTTGGTTGGAATGTGTGGATGTGTTCTGCAGGTCGCTGGATGGTTGGGTAAAGGGCAGTAGTGTAACAGATTTTCAGGGGCTCTACAACTTGATTGCATGGGAGCACTTGTCTAGTCTATGTTTTGCAGATCTGCGCCAGCACCTAGTGGATAGTAAGCTAACTGACCCCAGGAAGCTTGCTATGGAAGCGGACCGCTGGGTGAGTACCAGGGTCCACAAGAAAGCGTTTGGGGAGACTCAGCCAAAGGTGGGCAGGGTCCCTAGCAGAAAGGTGGGGGGACAAGGGTAAAGCACAGGAGTTCTCTAAAGGGCCCCAAACTAGTACCCAGGGTAAAGGTTCCCAGCCCCCGGTGATAAGAAGAAAGGGTCTCTACAGGAAGCCTGTTGAGACCGGCCCCGCAAGTGTTATGCATGTGACCAGGTAGGTCACTTTAAGGGGGATCCCAAGTGCCCAAAGGGGACACAGCCACCCACCGGTGGACAGTCCAAAGTGTTGGCTAGTGTAGCGCTTGGGGAGGAGGGGTGCCCACAGGAGGGTCGGGATCCCGCAGAAATGACCCTTGTCTCACTAGGGGTGAGTGAGATGGTCCCAGGAAACCAGGTGCCCCTAACACAAAGAAATATAGCACCTGGGTGACCATCAATGGGAATAGGGTAGAGGCTCTCAGAGACACTGGAGCCAGTGTGACCTCAGTCCGGTGTCACCTGGTGTCTGAGAAGCAAGTAGTCCCAGGAGCATTCCACCAAGTAGTTGCTGTAGACAACTCTGAGCGCCAGTGTATGGTGGCGCAGGTTCCCTTTGAATGGGGGGGGGTCTCAGGTCCCTTGAGGGTGGTTGTGAGCCCTACCATGCCTGTAGATTGTCTGCTAGGTAACGACCTGGAGCAGTCCTTATGGAAGGATGTTGAGCTCAGGTCTCACTTGGAGATGCTTGGGTTGCCAGAGTGGGCATGCGTGTCTACTCGGTCAATGGCAGCCAGAAAGGGTGATCAAGAGGACTTGGAGCCTGGAACAGTGGCCCAAGTCCCTGCCAAGAGAAAGGGCAGGGGGCACGGGAAACCGGCCCCCGAAGTTCCCACGGACTGGGAGGAGGCGGACCTCGAGGGGGACGCCCCGGTGCCTACAGGGGAGCAGGTAGCCGAACTGGGAGACATCTCTGAGCTGACCCATTGGCAGCAAGAAGGGGGTCCCACCAGGGAGGAGTTCTGCAGGGAACAGAACGAGTGCCCTACTCTGGAGGGTCTGCGGCGGCAGGCTGCAGACCAGGCAGTTGGTAATCAGTCCGGGTCACATCTGATCTACTGGGAGAGTGGTCTCCTATACAGTGAGCCCAAGGTTGCTGAGCCTGGGTCAGCCCGTGTGCTGGTGGTACCCCAGCGCTTCAGGACCTTCCTACTGGGTCTGGCTCATGACGTGCCTTTGGCAGGACTTTTGGGGCAGGACAAGACCTTTGACAGGCTTGTCACCCACTTCTTTTGGCCCCAAATGCGAAGGCAGTCAGATGCCCACTGTAGGTCTTGCCAAACTTGCCAGGCAAGTGGTAAGAGTGGGAGGAAGGTCAAAGCTCCTCTCCAACCTTTTCCTGTTGTTGGAACACCCTTTGAAAGGGTGGGGATGGATATTGTGGGGCCACTGGATCCCAAGACAGCCATGGGCAACAGGTACATCCTGGTCTTGGTGGACCATGCCACCCGGTACCCGGAGGCAATCCCTCTCAGGACAACGACGGCGCCAGTGGTGGGCCGGGCGTTAATGGGGATCTTTTCCCGTGTGGGATTCCCCAGAGAGGTGGTTTCTGATAGGGGGACCAATTTCATATCCAATTATATGACATCCCTGTGGAAGGAGTGCGGTGTAACCTACAAGTTCACCACTCCTTACCACCCACAAGGAAACGGTCTGGTGGAGAGATTCAACCAGACCTTGAAAGGCATGATCAAGGGTCTAACAGAACCCATGAGGCGTAAGTGGGACGTCCTCTTGCCATGCCTACTCTTTGCATACAGGGAGGTGCCTCAGAAGTCTCTTGGGTACAGCCCCTTTGAGCTCCTGTATGGCCACCCTGTCAGAGGACCTCTGAGTTTGGTAAAGGAAGGCTGGGAGGCAAATCCCAGGAAAACTCCCCAGGATGTGTTTAGCTACATGCTGGCCTTTAGAAACCAAACTGCCCGCTTCAGGAAACTCGCTCAGGCGAACCTAGAAGCAAGCCAGGAAGAAATGAAGAGATGGTATGACCAGAATGCCACTCTGGTCGAATTTCAACCTGGGCAAAAGTGTGGGTCATGGCCCCAGTGGCACCTTGTGCCTTGCAGGACAAGTGGACTGGGCCATATGAGGTAAAGGAGCGCAAAAGTGACGTCACCTACCTGGTGGATTTGCAGGCTCCAAGGAACCCTTTGAGGGTCCTTCACGTGAACCGCCTCAAGCCCCACTTCGATAGGTCCGAAGTGAGTATGCTCTTGGCGACAGATGATGGGGTGGAAGAGGAGAGTGAGCCTCTCCCTGACTTCCTGTCTACCAAGGAGCATGATGGGTCAGTAGAAGGTGTGATCCGCTCCCCTACTCTGACTCAGGAGCAGCAGGGGGACTGTCACCAGTTGTTGGGACAGTTCGCCCCACTGTTCTCTCTGACCCCCGGTGTTACTCACTGGTGTACCCATGACGTGGACACTGGTGACAGCCCTCCTGTGAAGCACAAGATTTACAGGTTGACTGACCGGGTCAGAGCCAGCATCAAGGAGGAGGTCTCTAAGATGTTGGCGTTAGGGGTGATTGAGCCCTCCCACAGTCCTTGGGCCAGCCCAGTGGTCTTGGTCCCAAAGGCTGCTGCGCCCGGTGCCACTCCAGAACTCCGGTTTTGTGTGGACTACCGTGGGCTCAATGCCATCACCAGGACTGACGCGCACCCCATCCCCAGAGCTGATGAGCTCATTGATCGGTTGGGAGCTGCCCGGTTCCTCAGCACGTTTGATTTGACGTCTGGGTACTGGCAGATTGCTTTAACCGATGGGGCCAAGGAGAGATCAGCATTCTCAACCCCAGAAGGTCATTACCAATTCCGGGTGATGCCCTTTGGGTTGAAGAATGCCCCTGCCACCTTTCAGAGGTTGGTCAATCAGGTGTTGGCTGGGCTGGAGGATTTCAGTGCCGCCTACCTGGATGACATTGCTGTGTTCAGTTCCAGCTGGGAAGAACATTTACAGCACCTTGAGAAAGTGTTGAGGGCTCTGCAAGGTGCAGGCCTCACGATCAAGGCCAGTAAGTGCCAGATCGGGCAGGGTTCTGTGGTGTACTTGGGACACCAGGTAGGAGCGGCCAGGTGGCGCCCCTACAACCCAAGATTGACACCATTCTGGCTTGGGAGCCCCCCAAGACCCAGATAGAGGTGAGAGCCTTCTTAGGTCTCACCGGCTACTATAGGAGATTTGTTAAGGGCTATGGCACCATCTTGGCCCCCTTAACAGAGCTGACTTCTAAGAAGCAGCCCAGGAAAGTGATCTGGACTGAGTCCTGCCAGAAAGCTTTTGATGCCCTGAAGGCAGCCATGTGCACGGCACCCGTGCTCAAGGCACCTGACTTCTCCAAGGAATTCGTCGTGCAGACTGACGCTTCAGAGCATGGTGTGGGAGCGGTGCTCTCACAACTGAACGAAGAGGGCCTGGATCAGCCTGTAGTCTTCCTTAGCAGGAGACTACTCCCCAGGAACAGAGGTGGAGTGCCATAGAAAGGGAAGCTTTTGCTGTGGTCTGGGCGCTGAAGAAGTTGAGACCATACCTGTTTGGGACTCACTTCCGGGTTCAGACAGACCACAGGCCCCTCAGATGGTTGATGCAAATGAGGGGTGAGAATCCGAAACTGCTGAGGTGGTCCATCTCCCTACAGGGAATGGACTTTACGGTGGAACACCGTCCTGGTACAGAACACGCCAACGCAGATGGTCTGTCCAGGTTCTTCCGCCTTAGTGAAGAGAACTCCAATGGGGTTGGGTAGTTCTCCCTACTTTCAGCTGGAGGGGACATGTGTTAGACTTGGCATCTTTTGGCGTGTTTCCCCTGACTTTTTGCTTTCTGACCTCCCGGTTTTGACTCTGTTTTTGCTGGTGTAATGATTCTGCGCACTTTCCGGTCCAGTGGGAAAGTGCAAGTGCTCCTGTATAAAATGTGTTACGGATTGGCGTTTCCATGATTGGCCTATTTGGTTTATGTGTCAGTCCCTTGTAAAGTGCACTGCGAGTGCCAGGGCCTATAGACCAAATGCTGTTGGTGGGCTGCAGCACTGGATTGTGCCACCCACGCAAACAGCCCGTAAAGAGTAACTCCGGGCCTGCCATTGCAGAGCCTGTGCACAGCCTGGGGCTGCCATGTCGACTTGGCAAGTGCGCACACTTGCAAGTCCCTAAACCTTCCCTTTTCTACATGTTAGTCACCCCTAAGGTAGGCCCAAGGTACCCTGTGGGCAGGGTGCGTTGTATGCGAAAGGTAGGACATGCCCTGGTGTGTGTGGCATGTCCTGATAGTGAATTACAGCCTAGTTCGTTTTTCACTATTGCAAGGCTACCTGTTCCCCATAGGCCAGAACGGGTAGTTTTGATTATTACAGCTTATAATCCTAACTGACCCCGGGAACATGGTAGAAATTCGAGTTTAGTATGCCTGGACTCAGAATGATAAAATGCATCTTTTAGTGAAGTTGGTTTTAACATTCTGTGTTTGAAAATACCACTTTTAGAAAGTGGGTATTTTCTTGTCTAACCATCCAAGCCTGCCTCTGCGAGGTTGTGTATTCCTTGTCTGGAGTGTGAGTGACAGGGGCTGGGGGATGCCAGGAGACAGAGTGAGTCAGCACTAACCCTGGGCATAGTTTGCATAGTAGCACTTCACGTAGCTACGTGAAGTATATTTTGAACTACACCGTAGTGCGTAGCTGTGTGCTTGACTGCACTGTACAATAATTGCCAAAGACATCTTGCACAGTGCAAGTTAAGATAAAAATAAGTATCTCTGTCTTTATATGCTAAAATGCATACAGCATTTCACAAAAGTGAAATCAATAAATTAGCAAGCAGTGAGAGAGGTGATGATTTTGGTATCCTCCCTAACCTAGGGAGAGAACCAAGCAGATGCCTTGAAAACAAAAAGCACATCTTTTGAACGATTCAGTGGTGGTCCCATCCTCTTAGGACCACCCCAAGCACAGTTATTGGCAAAAATACAATCCCACCCAAAGGCCTGCAAAGCATTATGGGACGAGATTAGCAGTGGGCAGTGAATATTATAGTATCCAATATCAAAATAATTCTACAAAGAGCTGCAGTTCCACTAGTCGTTACTAGATGTCCCTCACGAGTCAAATGCAAAAGCTTCATGAAAGGGTTTCAATGCTTTTGCATTTGACTCGTGAGGACATCTAGTAACGACTAGTGGAACTGCAGCATGATGTATTAATAATTTCAATGCTTTTGCATTTGACTCGTGAGGGACATCTAGTAACGACTAGTTGAACTGCAGCTCTTTGTAGAATTATTTTGATATTGGACACTATAATATTCACTGCCCACTGCTAATCTCGTCCCATAATGCTTTGCAAGGCCTTGGTTGGGATTGTATTTTTGCCCATAACTGTGCTTGGAGTGGTCCTAGGAGAAGGGACCACCACTGAATCGTTCACATGATGTGCTTTTTGTGTTCAAGGCATCTGTTGGTCCTCCCCTAGGTTAGGGGAACCCAAAATCATCACCTCTCTCATTGCTTGATATTTTCATTGTCAAAGTTCACTTTTGTGAATTTGTTATACGCTGTTTAGCATAGAAAATTGCTTTAACAAAGCATTTGTGTGTGTTTAATATACTGTTGCTACGTTGATTAGCAGAGATTTTTACTCTGCTACGTGCAATTTGCATAGTAACACAAACTTTGCATGCTCCGTGACCGTAGCAAAGTATTATGCCCAGGATTAGTCAGCACAGGGCTGAATAGCAAGATCTACATGTAGATGGGTGGGAGGAGTTGCACCTGGGCCCTGAATAGGACAGTGCCTTCCTTCCACAATGCTGGCTCCACCTCCTGTGGTGCGTCTGATGTCCCTGGCCTACTCTCTGAAAGAAAGGACGGAGACTTCTCAACAAAGTGCTCCAGAACTGGTTTGGACTAGGCAAAGGCCTCTCTGCCTTCAGAGAACAAAGGAATTTGGGATATAAATATTGGGGCCCTGACCCCATGAATTTAGATCTCGCTGGAATCAAGGAACCTGCCAAGACGAAGAGCTGGAGAGCTGCTAGGAGGAGTACTGCCCCTTTGCTGAGTGACTGCTTTGTTGGGTTAGCCTGCAGTTGCTGCTTCTGTCTTGGGCAGTGAAAGGACTGGACTGAACTTTCTACAAACTTGTGCTGAGTATCTCCAAGGGTCTGAAACCGAGCTGGCCTCCTGTTAAGAAGTCTCAGGGACTGCAAAGACTTCACAAGCCTCGGGTACCGCTTCTGGAACGCTGTTTCAGTTGCCACAGAGGAAGGGAACTGCAACCGACTCCGTCAACCGAATCCATCCCTGACCGGTGACCTGTTTGCACCGCAGACCGCATTGCAACCCTGGTCTCACCGTAGGCGACGTCCGACGCCGTCAACATCGAGCCGCTGCTTGCAGCGTGACCTGTGGGCACCGCCGTTCGCATCGCATCGCTTCACTGAACCATCCGGACCCGACCGACGCGGTCGCTGCAACTGGCTCAACAGTCGTGACCGCATCGCATTTGGGGCACCGCTCGCACGTTTGCGACGCACCGCTCCGACTCGCACCGCTGTCCGACGCCAGCTCCCGCACTCCGGTTTGGTCGCCTGCATCGCAACCTGTCAGCACCGCATCGAGCATCGTCTCACCCTGCATCGCACGCCTTCCACTCACCGACTCCGTCTGCACGACGCTCATCGAGCCGCTGCCTGCACCGCATCGAGGGACACCGCACCTTGCATCGCTCCGTCTTGCACCGCAACCGCGACGAACGCCGACCGGCTCGTACACTCCGTACCAGCCACAACGAGAAAGGTACTGTGACCGAGTCTGTTCACGACTCTGCTGGCCCGTATCGACGCGGTCGGCTGGAACTGTTAGACTCTGTGTATTTCAGCATCGCGGTAGACCCGGACGGGGCTACCGACTCGCACAAACTTTGCTTTTGTGTTATTCCTGCAAAGAAGAAGTTACCTTATCAAGCATTCATTTTCAAAGTATAGTATTGTGGATTTTTGTCGTAATTGGTCTTGTCTTGAGTATATACAAATATTGGTTATTTTTCTAAACTGGTGTGGTGTCCTTTTGTAGTGCTTACACTGTATTACTGTTGGTTATGTGCAAATGCTTTACACACTGCCTCTGAATTAAGCCTGACTGCTTGTGCCAAGCTATCACGAGTGTAACACCCTTACCCTGACTAGGAAGAAGGGTCTCTACTTGGACAGAGGTGCAAGCCCTTGCCAACTAGAGACCCCTATTTCTAACAACCTCCATCCATGTCTCAATATTTGGTGGGGTCCCAAGGTAATTTTCTCAGATCCCCCCCCCCCCACCTTGGACCCTTCTTTGCTTCACATCTTCCTATGCAGTAACTCCCTCCCTGGTTCATTTTGTGTGCTGCTCAACAGATGACTTGCTGATGGCACCACTTTACCTACAAAGGGCATTATTACCATGGCCATCAGCGCTGACCTCTATTTGTCGTTGTTATGCTGAATGGCCTGGAGAATTTCTTCCTGTCTTAAAAAATTCCATCTCTATTATCCAGAGTGATATCTCCTTCTTTACAATTGTTAATCTTCTCACTGAGGGATAGAAGTTTCTTCAGTCTGAGAAATCGCAGGGCATTATTATCCCAGGGCAGACTGAGGGCACCACCCACTGGAGCGGAGCTCTGTAACATGGACGATCTATAAGATGACTTCTGCTCGACCCTACAGGTTCCCGGCTCACCACTACCAGCATGTTCCACTGGAACCAATCAGTAAGTAACAGGGTGACTCATTGTCAAAGTGCACCCAGATCACATAATGTAGGAGATGCCTAAGAGTGTAGGCAATGTCAGAAACATGCTGAGGGGCGTGGCTAGTAATGCATTGAGTCAAGCCAATAAATTTCACAGATTCTACCTAGACAAAATTGGTTCAAAGCTACAATACAACATGCACCACTATGTTATGTTATGTTACGTTATGTAGATTTGTAGAATGCACACTCAACTGGGAGGGTATCCTGGTGCTGAGGAAGTTTGAGTTGAGGCATAACTAGGGCCTAGTGGGACTACTTGAAAAGCCAGGTCTTCAGCTTCTTGCGGAATAAGTAAGGAGGGCTCTTATGTGTAGCAGCGGACTGTTCCACGCTTTAGGCACGATGTAGGAGGAGGCTCGACCACCAGATCTGGTTTTCTGTATGCGTTGGATGTGTGCAAGCAGGAATCCGGATGAGCGGAGGTGTCCGGAGGTTTGTGAAGGCAGATGCGATTGTTGAGGTATGCTGGGACAGTGTTATGTAGTGCCTTGAAACGTAGCTCAGCAGAAATGAACACACACAAGCGAACAGCGTCCATCGCAGCAAACATTACCCGTAAAACCTCAGAGCTTGCATGTTTGGTCCACAGTGCATCACATACTGGGCAGCTTTCTCTTTTGGTGGTATGCAGACACACAAAAACAAACAACATTCCTCATACCACAGCCCACACACACACGGCATACTCCACAGCATAGCCTGAGCCCCACAGCAGACATGTGTGATTCATATCTTACTGGACACTGCACACCACAACAGACCCATGTTACATCCTCCCTTGCAGCTCCACAAAGTAAGTTGGAGATATAGTTGTTCAGTAGTAGGCCTGATATCAATTTTAAAGCCTGCGTCACGCGCAATACGTCTTCTTTATAATACGCCAAGTAGTATTTTAAACACCTTTCAATTCAAATTTAAGTAGAGCATTCGAATTTATGTGATATTAAAGTTTTATTCTACAGTGTAACCATTTTTTACTGCCATAGTGAAATTATTAAAACACTGAATCACCTCTGTCCTGGAAAGACAGCTCTGTGGATCATACACTTGCTGAAAAACAACTGCATGTAAAGTGCAGGACAGGCGAAAATGAGCCTTTCAATTTTCCGAAGATGACAAAAAGAGCAGCAATTCGTTGTGTAGCATTTACAACTGGCGAAATGTCCCACAGTATCCCAGACTTTACTTAAAGTTGTAATTATTTTCACCACGCAATCAAATTTTAGACGTTACTATAATTGTTAGCTCTTTAATCTAATAGTCCGTCCTAGAGGGACAGGTAGATACACAATAAATAAACAATGTACTGTACTTCAAACCTGTTTCAATGTAAAGAGGTAATACATCATTGCAGCATAATTTGCATTTCCTTGCCACATAATTTAACCAACCCTGACACATTCTTCTGCCCTCGAATGCAGAAAAACCCGATGTCCCTGCTTATATCTTATATAAACTACAGAGTGAAAACCCCTTTCTTCCACTTTTTAAATGCTCTGATGAAAATTTCCGTCCTGGCTTCCCCACAAAGTCCCTCATAATGAGTTGACTGGACTTTCTTGTGCAGATACCGGGGGCTCGAACTATGTTACCAGGAGGTTTCTCTCCATACGGCAGACCAGTCATTGCAAGGCGTTCCCCAAAATGGGGAATAACTGCTCACACTCAGAGTTGCCGAGCCCTGTAATTGAAGTTTTCTAGTATTTCAGAGGGGGAAAAAAGCTGACATTTTCTGTCTGCTCTGAGTGGGTGAATAATGTCTGTGGGGTTGCCTTTGTAGGGTGGGTGGGGCCATTGGCATTTCAGAGTTGTTGCGCATGCTTTTGCCTATCTGGGGGAGTATTTTTATCTTGTGTCGGACTGCCCCAGGGATCTGGGGAGACAGACAATGCTACCGCCTGCACTAGCAAGCCCTGTGGCTCCGGTCCCAGAATTATTGGGTCTTTGACCTCATCATTCTTGGCCCAGAGACTCAGAACTGCAGCTTGATATATTTCACCTGGGGTCACCATTCCAGGTGAAATACCATAACTGGTAACAAAGGCCAAAGTGTTCAACCAATAGTATGAAAAGCCCTAACCTGCCTACGCAACAACAATGATCCCTGCCTAGGCCTTTGGCCTTCTTACTACACGTTTGCCTGTGTGAAGCACATTTACCTGGTTTCTAATCCAATTTGGCACAAGAGACCAGATCATCAATAGACTTGACAAGTCCCACTAGCGTTTAGTTTTCCTCCTTCCCGCAAACTTTCAAGGCACTATGGGCCAAATGTACCAACATTGGGAATTGCAATTTCTAAATTGCGATTTTTTTCGAAATCTCAATTTGGAAATCGCGATTCATAATGAATGAAAGTTTTAAATTTAAAATAAAGATTCTTAGTAGGTCACAAGATGGCGCACCTCATGAATATTAATGAGTTAGGTCGCAGTCTGAAACCTATTAGGAATGATAGCCGTCACAGGGATAGTGGCCTGCTGGGGTTAGCAGACCACCATGCCTGTGATTGCTTTTACATAAAGCAATCTTTTTTTAATGCGGCCCATTTTTCCATAAAGGAAAACAGGGTGTGCTTCAAAAATCAAAACTAAACATCCTCTGGAACACTGCCTGCTCTTAAAAATGTTATTCTAACCATTCTAAAAGGGGAAGCGGTCCCAAGATGCTAAATTTTTGGAAAATCAACTCTGAAAGGTCTTGTGGGCCCTGTTGGGCCCCCCCTGTCTCTGCGGGATTCAGAAACTCAGGTCCTGGGTCCACGAACCGAAGAGGGAGACCCACAAGTTTCCAAGATCCCTCCCTTAGGGTCTGCAAGTCAAGAAGATGGGTTCACAGTCCTTGCTCCTGACCTGCAGTCCCTGCCCGAGGTCCACTCGCTCAGTGGCAAAACGCCCTTTTTAATCTTTTTCGTACATATAAGGAAGGCAGTTTGGGACCCAAACTTAACATTGCAATGTTGTTTCAGAAGTCTCCAACCAAGCCCCACATCCAGTGTTGGGGGGCGCATGAGAACATTTTCTCTTGCAGTCAGCCAATCAGAGTCTTTGGGTGCGTAGACTCAGCGTAAGGACGGTAAATGAGTGGTGTTTGTTTCTGTAGAAGAAAGATTCCTATGGGGGTTAAAATAGTCAATATAGCTTCCTTTATCCCTTTCAATCCCCCTGTCCCCAGATAGATGTGCACAAAACTTGCCATGTCAAACTTAAACTGAAAAACCTTTCGTTTGGAAAGTTTCATGTAGATTCATCAAAAGGTGCCAAAGTTGTTAGCCAACCCCTGCTAGGCAAGACCATGTGGGGATGGCTGGCTACCGTGGGGCGGGTGCATGGTCACAGGACAAGTTTAGCAACCAATCCATCTGGTCACCACCTTCCGCTGTACTAAGTGTGGGTCTGCCGTCCACAGCTGATTGGCTGCCTTAGGAGGGTTCGGTGAAGAAACCGTTAAAATAATTGCAAACTGGTTTGAGCAAAAAATGTCTTGCAGGAGACTTGTTCCCCTTGAGCCAGTCCCCTGACATTATCTTGAGTGCCTTTGAACATAAGGTACCCGCTCTCGTTCATTATTCCCTTGGGTGCATTTCTCAAAAATATGTAACAGTTTAGCAAAATTTCACAAAATTGTTAAATAAACACACACATAATTTCGCCCACTGCTCTCAAGGCATAGTAGTGGTGAGACCTCTGGTGAACATTTGCCGTCTTCTTTCTTAAGACACTGACGTGTTTCTATAGATCTGGAAACCCTTTGTGTGAGTAGATGGACTATAATGAAAACCTTTATTCATGCAATATGTTGTATAATAATTTGCCCTTTCTTGCCGCATAATTCAGTCAAACCCACAGCATTATTTGCCCCTTCCCCCCCCCCCCCCCCGCACCCTGTGCTGCATAATTCCATTAACCCTGCTTCTGCTCCGACAAAAAGTACTCACAACACGCACAAGCCTCAACAAATGTCCATATCCGACTACGGTCTGCAACAACCCCATAATTGTGGTGAAACGCACAGCCCACACCGGTAGCAGGTTGTGCCACATGTGCACTACACACCTGGCAGTAACATGACCAACCCTCCCAGACACGTCACCTCTAAATAAAGGGTGACCTTCAGAGACCCCTGTAGTTTTTACACAATCATATAACAGTGAGACAAGCCACAGACCCTGCAATATATGATATTGTCTTCATTGTTGTAGCTCTTCTGTGCAGACTCTGTAATTTAATGTGATTAACACTGTTATGTTTGGGGTGTTTAAAGCAGATGAGATTGTGATATAATTACCAGCTTCACCCCTGTGGTTATTTCACTGGCGCAGGGAAAGGTCGCTCAGCGCCGACTGGAACAAGGCAGGGTCTGTCATCCCCTGAGCACTCAGCCTCAAGGGGCATTACCTGGGCGCCAGGAGGGCTCCGGGGGGGGGGGGATTCGAATGACACAGGAGACGTGGGATCTGACCCGTCCTGAGCCCTGCTCGCGCGGGAACGCTGCCAAAGGGGTGCAGCCTGGGTCACGAAGGGAAGTTGTTATATCGCCCACCCCTAAACGCTAAAGTGCGCCAGCTATCAACAGTCCCTTGTCCTTTCTCACAACAACACGGACATCCACATGTGAAGAATGTCTAGAAACCGAAATATTCCTGAGAATTACAAGGTGTTCTCGAAAGAAAATCTTTCCAACTTTATGGACCCCAGGCTAATTCTACGCGCCTTTAACCACACCAGATCTTGTAGAGGGGATGGGATATTCTCTGCAGCTTTAGCTGAACCCCCTGAGTTGCCTTGGCAAGCATCTGTTCTGCAATCCAAGAACTGTCACTTGACGTCTTAGCCAGGCTTGTGGGACTCAGCAGCAGCCAGAGTTTATCGAGTGAGCGCCATCGATATCCCAGCTATAAAGGTGCTTTAAACACATCTGCAGGTTCTACATCATTCTGTGGCATATGTATCAAAAAATCTTTTTGCGAGTACTTAATAGCGATTTTTAGTGAATCGCTATTAAGGACTCGCAAAAGAAATGTATGTAAGTTTCGCAATATTAATTGCGATTCCTACGTATTCCTTAATTGCGAATCGCAAATTGAGATTCGAATAAGGAATACCTTCCCATTCATTCCTATGGGCCTAGAGGCCCATAGGAATGAATGGGAAGACTATTCGCAATTCTGCGAGTACCCATTAGGTACTCGCAAATTGCGAATGCACTTCAAGGAGTGCAAGGGTGTCAAAGGACCCCTGTTGCACCCCTGAAATATGCATGGGTGCACATGTGGGGCACATACATGTATGTGCGCCACATGGCACTTTGAAAAATGCCAAAAAGTGAATTTTTCTAGGAAATCGCAAATTACCACCAACTTGAAGTTGGTGGTAATTTGCGATTCCTTAAGGCCAAATTGCACTTTTTTTGTGCTTCTTACATTGCATTTAAGGAATCGCAATTTGGGATTCCTTAAATGCATTCGCAAAATAGGGAATCGCAAATTTTGCGATTCCCTATTTTGCGAGGGCCCTTTGGGATGATACATCCCAAAACGCTTTTTCCCGTTCCAAAACGGGCCGATTCCGAGAATCGGCCCGTTTGCGAACGGGAAAAAGGGTTGATACATATGCCCCTCTTCTCCTGCGCCTACACTTCCTACCTCGACCACTCATCCTCGGAGAGACAAGTGCACCAAGAGGGTCCTCCCTGAGCTGTCGCAGCCAGCAGTACCGGAAGCACTACGACATGAGGGTGAAATGACAATCGTCATCAAGGAAACTGCCCGGTCTCCTGTCCTTTCCAAAGAGCAGGAGACAAGGCCCCCACATGTCTTCATTTCCAACCTTGCTCCACTTTTCACCCCCCTCCTTCTGCAGCCCCCTTCTCCTTTCCCCTCGTCTCCCTGGTCTTATTTATAGCCATATTTTCCTTTCTAACTTCATTCTTCTTTTTCCTCTTCCTCTACCCACCTTCTTTTATCATTTCGTCTGTCTCTCTTTCCACAATTTCCTCTTTCCCGTTCGTTTTCTACATTTCACTCTACTACTCCAAAAATGTGTCTCACACGCTTTCCAAACCCTCTCTTAATCTCCTTTACATCTCTATAGTTGCTTCTAATGCCACTGTTAGACCTATCTCAGTCTATCCCCCATGTCTGTCATCCCATGGTCTTTCTTCCTTTGTTCCATCTTTCCATCGCACCACTTTGACTACTATTACCCTGTTCAGTACTTCCCTTCTCTTTACCCCATGCCACCGATCTCTGTTTCCTTTCCATCCACCCAGTTTCTTTTTTTAATTTCTAAATCTCTCCCTCCCCCTCCCTCTCACCTTGGGCTGCTCTCTTTCCCCCCCCCCTTTCCTCTGCTGTCTTGCTGTCTTTATATTTGTTTTTCTTCTCTTTGTTTCTTCCTCTCATACCTTCCAACCTCTCCATCTCTTGCTCAAATCACTTTTTTTCTTCCTAGAACCTCTACCTCTCTTTCGTTCTCTCTCTTCGCTTTATTGGTGTCACTTACCTCCTTCAATATTCTTGAGTTTTTGTTCCTCGTTCTCCCATTTTATTTCCTCCTACGCCCCACTTTCCCACTCTCTCTTCTTTCTCTTCTTCCTTTCACAGACCCCTCTCTTTCTGTCCCTTTAGTCTGTTTCTTCCCCTCCTCTTTCTGCCCTCTGCCTCTCTAGAGCTCCATACTACACGCTACTTCTTCCTCCCGCTTTCTTTCTCTCTGGGTCGAGGGAGAGAGCAGCCTAAGGTGATAATGTTCGGAGTGCTGAAACTTTTCAACCACTCACCCCATGTCACATATCTAGGTTTAATCCATCGTTCTTCTGCACACTTCGCCACCCCAGTTTGGACCCAGCCATATGCAAATCAGTCTTGACCCTGCTCCTCATGACACAACTTGATGAGGATTTTTGGGTTTTGGTGAGAAGCAATGCCATACATGAGATGGCAATCCTATGGATGCCACAAAAGGCATCTGACTCTGGAAAGTGGCACCATTTGCTTGGGATCCTCAGTTCAAGCCAGTTCAAGATGCTGACCCACGCTTACAAAGTCCTGCACAACAAAGGTCCAGCATACCTCAACAACCTCCTGAAATTCCACCAACCACCCAGACACCACCGTTCCGCCTCCCTCTCCCTTGCAGACAGCCCACGATCCTTCGAACCAACAGCGGAGGACACTCTTTCTCATACTTGGCAGCAAAGGCTTGGAACAACCTCCCACTGCATCTCAGGACCGCACCATCGCTCCAACATTTCAGAAGAGAACTAAAAACCTGGTTGTTTGAATAAGCAACCTCCACGCAGTGACTACAGCTCCAGCACCGAGAGATCCTCATGGGTCAATTGCTGCGCTCTGCAAATGTTTGATCGATTGATTGACTGATCCTCAAAAAAAAAAGGTTCAGAACTGAGTTTCTCTCCTGGATATAGCTCCTGTACTCTGACCCACTAGCCATGGTAAGAGTTAATGGGGTGCTATTGGGGAAATTCCAATTGCGTCTGAGGATCAGGCAGAGATGCCTACTACCCCCACCCCCACGTTGTTTGCAATGGCATTTGATCCCCAGCTAACTGGATGCTTAAACTCGGGGATGGAGATGGACACAGGATTGGGAGGATGTTATATCTCTTTATGCCAATGATCTACTTCTACACCTGATGGATCAGAACACTCGATGCCCAGAGTCCTGGTAATGCTGAATGTATTCTTGAGTACTCTGGAATATGCAACAACTGGCACAAGTTGGTGGCATTCCTGATAACAGAGTGGCAGTGCTTGGTAGGTTGGGAATGTCTGCTGCGGTGAGCACGAAGGGCTTCACATATCTAAGGATATGCATTACACTATAACCCTCTGAATTTCAGAGATTAAATCTGGCGAGAGTCATGGAGAAATACAGAAAGCATGTGGGACATTGGCGAAAACTCCCTATTTCATAATTGGTAGGGCGGCCCTCTACAAGATGATTGCGGTGTCCAAGTTTCTCTAAATGTGCCAAATTTTGATGTATGAGGTGCCTGATGGAGTCTTCCAAGAGGTTGATGTGGCAACGAGAGCACTGCTCTGGTATTGGGGCACCCCAAGGATGGTATTAACGAACCTGACAAGGAATCCTTTTGATGAGGGCATAGTTCTGCTAAATTTGCGATTATATTACTGGGCGGCTCACCTGCTGCTGGTTAATGACTATGCCTTTGCCTCCCAGCAGGAACCCATGCTGAGAGCTGCTAGAGGGTTTATGGAACCCAGTGGGTACCTCCACTAACTAAATGACACTAAAAGACCTGCTTGTTGGCCTACCCCAGTAGAGCTGGCAGTCAATATATGGAAAAAAGCTTTGCGACAGATGGAATGGGAAGGAAAGGTGACAATGGAAACCCCACTGTGGGAGCCAGGTATCTAGGCAGACTTTAAACAGCTAGAGGGGTGGAGACAGTGTGATATGTTGGGGATATCTTAACTCGACGATGTGTGGGACTCCCAGGGACTTCTCCCATTAGAAGAATTGCAAGGGGAATATTCAATGGAGGAAAGCCAGTGTTTCCGATATAAGTACGCTCTGGCAGGCTACAGGGACAGATTACTAGATGTGGCTGAGGAGGAGACACCTCTGGAGTTTAAACTTCTGGCAGCCCCCCTGTGTAAACATGCTACATCGCAGGTCAATCTATATTACTAAGCGGCTGTCAGCCCTCGGTCAGCATTGCGAGGAAGGTGGGAGCAGGACTTAGGGCTCTGGGAGGACGAAGACTTGAAGGAGGCGTGTCAGCACACCACGGAGGTTGACATCAGGTCAGGGTCCCACTTGATGCAGCTGAAAATGTTACATAGAGCTTACTTCACCAGGACCAGACTGTGGGCAGCTAAGTATAAAGGTCTTAGAAGTTGTGGCTACACCGGCACCCTGCTGCACACTTTATGGGACGGCCCGCGTATGCAGCCCTTTTGGTACAGGGCGCACTGCCGAATCTCAGAGGTGACAGGGGAAGACTTGACATTAGGTGCACGACTGGCAACACTGGGCATCTGGGGAGCACAATCTGTAACTAAATACCCACTGCTGTTGTGCAATGCAGCCTTAATAGGGGGTGGGGGGACATCATAAGATTGCGGGAAGCTTGGGAGAGCTGAGACTTGAGCAGTGGATAGCAAATATGTGCTGGTGCATGCAAGCGGAGAAGGCAGTGCAGAGGGTGAGGATAAAAGAATACTTTGAGAATCATCTACCAGTTGGTGAGTGGCCAGTTAGATGCTACAGACGGATCATTCAAAAGATGAGCTCTATTTGGATAGATAAGATGTCCTCAGTCCCTTTAAACCAAGTCTCTTTGATGCTAGTAAGGACCCTTTGGGTGACAGTGATTGGCTCTGAAAGGAAGTCAGACATTGGGCTACTTGAGAGACCAGTCTTTTGGTCAATACAAACTCCTCGGTGATGTTTAGGTGGCCAAGGCAGGGCCGGACTGGCCGTAGCGGGCACCAGGCGTTTCCCCGGTAGGCCGCCATGGTGGGGGCTGGTTTTGGGCCCCTGGGGGCCGTTTTTGTTACCGGGGGCCTGTAATATCGGCCCCCGGTAACAAAATCGGCCGAAACCGGCCCTTGCAAACAGCTCGGCCGCACCCCCTCAGCCCCCCAGGGGCTGGCCGAGCAGTTTGCCAGGGCCGGTTTCGGTTCCCAGTCCGGCCCTGGGCCAAGGCCTTGACCTCCGCCATGCTCAGGGTTGTAGTCTCTGTCCTTCAGCGATACAACCTGATTTAAGGATCGACATGGAGCCGAATGGAGTTCATGGGCAAATCATTCTTTTTGCCCTGTTGCCCCCATTACTTAGATTTTGATATTTTATGTTTTGACTGTGAGAAGTTGGCCTGGCATATGCTGTCCACTAATTATAGTGGGCACCTTGCACCAGTCCAAACAACCCCTTATTGGAGATAGGTTAAAGACAACCTTATTGAAAGCTATCCTAGTGGTAGCTATGGAGAGCAGCCTTCAGGCTAAGTCTTGAAGGAATGTAAAGCAGCTTGTTTTACCAGTCTATAATCTCTTGAGTGACCAAATGAAAGAGCACCACACCAGGTATATATTCAAAATATATGTATTTATTGCTAAACACACCCCTCTAGTCTATTTATGAGGCTAGAGTTCGAAGTACATAAGTTAGAAGATATTTAAACACAGTAATAGCACAAATACACGTTTGGGCCCTAGGGGCGTACCAAACCATATACCAATAAAGTGGTATGCGAACCACGACTGAACTAGACACTAGGCTTAGAGCCTCTAGAAGTGCTTGGACCACAAGGAACCACCCAAGGTAGTGACACAGGGGACCCACGGGAGACGCGTGCAGTGTAAATACACAACCGCGATACGCCGTTGACTTCTATGGAGAAAGTCGGGATCGGGAAATTATAGAAAAGGGACACTTAAAAGAGGACTAGGACAAAACCCTTTGAGATCTAGGACTTTGAAGAGTCTCTACCCACGGGAGCACCGGAGTACTCGTGTTACCTCACCCAGGGAAGCCGGATGCATAGGTGCCTTTCGGGGTCGGGTTTCGTCGTCGATTCGAATGGCGATCTGCTGCAAAGTGCTGCTGGCGGCCAAGAGAAAAGTGTCCGGGTGGATCCAAGAGTGGATCGGAGTTCTGAAGAACCTGAAAGCAGAGGGGACAGAGTCTGGGTCACTAGCCAGTGACCAGGAAGGCGATGGACAGATGCCCACCGATGTCGAGTGCTTCAGGTGCGTTGATGGTCATCTTGACTCTTCAGCCACGAGGTCCAGGAGGCATTGTCGGCGACCAGGAGCAGGATTCGGGCTGGTACACGATGTCTGTCGAGTGCTGAGGTATCGGCGACCGGATTGGACCCAACAAGCCTTGGCAACGGCAAGTCTCGGTGAAGATGTAGATCGTCGATGGTGCAGACCAGCAAGGTCTGTGGAACTCACCCAGCGAGGGTAAGTGAGGGCAGGCCTGGAGCAACCAGGATGCCAAGTAAGAAAAGGATTGGCCTTCGTTAAGGGCTACTAGCCAACGGGCTAGCGACCGCGAAGGAGTCTCGTGACGCCGCACGTGGAGCTGGCTTGCAGGACACTCGTGGAGTGGAGGCCAGTGATCTTCGGTGCAGGTGGTGCTGGAGGCTAGGGCTACTCGGAGCCCAAAGCACGACTTCTTGGGAGACCCAGAAGATGATGCACTTGCAAATGTGCTCGGTGTCCAGGGGTCACGGTCTCAAGTCACCCACGATAGCCACGGGCCTCAGCTTTGCTGGGGACTCAGGGTAGCCTCGGGGAAGTCTGAGAATCCACCTCTGGTGATGCGATGACTTCGGCGTCCGACAGGAGCTTCAGAAATGCGAACCGGACAGATGCTTCTTTGGTGCCTGCCAAGCAGGGAGTCACTCCTTGACCCCAAGGGAGATTCTTCTGTCCTCTAATCGTGAGTAGAGCGTCGAAGGTCCAGGATTCTGTTTCAGAGTTTCGTCCAGGGATAATCTAAAGTCCTAAGGACTGGGTTCCTATCTTTATACTAAAGATAGGGGTTGGACTAATCTGTGGCCCCACCTATGGGTGGGTCAGGGCAGAGGGGTGGCTACACCCTTTCCCTTTGTCCAGTTCGCGCCAAAGCAGGGGCTGCAAGCCCCTGATCCGGTTTGAACTGGGGTATGCACTAGGGACACCAAATGTGCCCCCAGTGCAGGACTTCAAAGCACACAGATGGTGCTCCCGCCCAGCCCCAATACACATTATCCTGTCTGGGGAGGTGGTCACACCTCCCTGGGACAGGAAACCTATTGTCCAGGCCTCCCCTGCCAGAGTTTCGTCCAGCAGCAGGAGGCCAGACTCGTGTCTGTGGCAGCAGCATCCATTTTGTGATGCCAGGGCTTTGGAGAGAAGTTACCGGGTTAGTCAGGGTTAACATGTCTTTCCCTCTAGAAGGGTGGAATGCTACCCCGCCGCCAGAATTGGCGGGGGGGGGGTAGTATTCCAAGATGTTTGACACCAAACACGACATGTTTAGGTGCAGCCATTCCAAAGTTAGCCTTTTACCGCGAGGATATAATGCGCTTAAGAGTATATGGTCAGGCTGCACTACAAACAGCATCAGAGATTGTCTCCGAACGCTGCAGAGGGCCCTGCTCATGCAGGGCACCCTCTCACATAGGAACCATGCACTCTGCCTTTAGGATTGATAAGGCCTGCCTTAGGAGTGACTTATAGGTTTATATGTGTGTATGTATTTAGTGATATAGGTAACCTATATCACAGTAAGAGGTGCATGCACCACCTTACCCAGGCTGCAGTAGCAGACCTGTGGTGTCAGTTTGGATGGCCTTCCAGGGGTGGCATAATACATGCTGCAGCCCCTGGCAGGCCTCTGAGGTACCTATGCCCTTGGTACATAGTATACCATATACTAGGGACTTATAAGGGCACTCCATATCCCAATCAGTGATGTGCCTAAGGCACATGGAAACCATTTTAGAGAGGAAGCAGCTAGGCTGGGGTTCTGATTAGCAGGGCCCCAGCCAGACTAATGTCGAAAAACAGTGAAGCATCAGCAAAAAGTGGGGGTACCCATGTGAAGCAGATCCTACTCTCCTACATTGACCACTCTAGTAAGTCATGCTAAGGGAAATCCTTCCACGTGTCCTCTATTGACATGGATAGAACTTATATTTTCTACATTGCAGTATTTGTCACCATGGTAAACCACCTGTCAATATAGAGTAATCAATCAATCAAACAGGACTGATAAAGCGCTGCCAGTCACACGCGAGGGTCTCCAGGCACTGAGACCCCTGCTGCTGCTAGCGGGCACCAGCATCGTTGTACAGAGTGCAGATAAGGAATGTTGGAGAGGATGAAATATTTTTTCCTTCCTACGTCTCAGCCTTAACCTGATTTTATCTTTTATGGTGTTTGTGCAGCTTCGGTTGCCCAACGAGTAAAATGCATTTCAGCATTTGACAGGACTGTGCTATTGAAACCAAATTTATAGGGTGTATGCAGTCTGGGCTGAAAGAACCAGTAGTAAAGTTTGATGTTTATTGCCTGTAACCCCTTTCACTAGTTTCAGGATATGAAATATATGCTGCCTAAGCTCAGCAGAGTGCATTTCGAAGGCATACATACTAATGTCTTGGACCATCCATCTTTTACACCTCCTGGGAAGCTGAACCCCGATCTGCGGCTGCAAGGGATGGCTTCACAATAGCTAGAAAGGGAGACGAACGCCCAGATGATGGCTACATAGAACATCTGGGATTTTACAGATCTTTGCAGCACCTCTCGTATTCAGAATTGGAATCGCCCACCTCACTAGAGCCAAGCATTATGGGATGCCGAGTAGTGGTGAAGCTGCGGAGATATCCTTTAAAGCTCATTGGAGTAAACTGTGCAGGTCAGGGTTAGAGAGAGAGCTACACAAAGCTGATGCAGGGGTCCTCCATCTTCATTTTTGGATGCATGGAACCTAAGTTGCAGCAAAGCATGTTCCGATAGATGAGATATATCATACGTCTAAACATCTGGGAGATGCTGGTATATTTATTAGGGGTTTGCAGGGATCTCATGACCAATCCTGTTCTGAAATCCCCTGCCAAGGACTGTCTCTTCCAGGATCTGAAGCAGAGACTGAGCACTGGAGACATTCGTTCTCTGGGTTTTACCCACACAGACTTTACAGAAGGAACTGAAGAAAGGGGCAAACAACTGGGCACACGAAGTGTTAACGGATCCCTCTAGAATCTGGAAGGGTGGAGAGGTGTGGTGCAGGGGCCAGGGCAGCTGACTTCGAATCACAGGGCTCACGGTTCGATTCCCGGCTCTGGCGGCAGCTCAGCACCATGTGACTCTGGGCCCCCAGCGCCTTGAGACCAGTAAGGGTGAGTAGTTCGCGCTTTACAAATACGGATCTATTTGTTTTATTTTATTTATTTAATCTGCCCTTTATTGTCTAACCTGGAAAATAATAAAGTGTGCTGATGGACCTTCAGAAATACCGACTTTACCGCATTTTCAACATTGTTGGGCTCCTTTAGATGATTTCATGTTAAACTCGGATAATGTATCTACAGTATTTTACAGAACCCTATCCATTTTTAGAAACTTACAAATCTTTGGAGAAAGCCATTCAGTGCCCTCTTTCTCAAAGCTAAATGTAGAAGGTCATGGAACTGGCACTAGAGATACAGGCCTGTGTGCTGCAAAGGGAATACTGACACTTTTCTTCTATGAATTCGGTTGCATGGAGTATCCCATGGATAGGAAGCCATCCTCTGCAGACAAAGAAACATAGAAACAGAAGTACACAACCCCCCCCACGCACACACACACGCACGCACACACACACACACACACACTTTAAGTTGCCAATAATTGACAACACTGGGTTGTGCCCCCGTTGCAGAAATGTGTGCAAAAACTGCAGATGAATTCTAGGGTTGTGCAAAGTTCTTCTTTTGCAAACGTTGTGAAGGTCTATGGAAACGTTTGCAAAACTTCGTATAGTTTGTAGAGTTTTCGGTTTTGGACATTAGTGTGAAAATTCGGACTTCCACTGCAATTTATGTGACATGTATCCTTGATTATTACTAAAAATGGTTCTGAATGAGATATATTTACTATAAAACAGTTATGCCTCGAAAAGATATGGAGCAGTTCTGCAAAATGTGACTATCTAGGGGAAAAAACCTGCATCCTTTTCTTCCAGCAAAGAATGCTGTTGAAAATACATTGTTAGCATCAATGGTACTGTGGCGTAGCTGAGTTCCATTATGGTGAAAATTAAATCCTTGTAGGCAAAGGAAAAAGGCTAAAACACTATAATCTAGCAAAATGCAAAAATGAGAATTATGTTAAACTTTGCAGGTCAAAAAAGTTGTTGTACAGGTGAACATTACCGCTGACTGGTGAAATGATGCCACCTAATTTTCAACGAGACAAGTGTTAATTCATGCTGCGGTGTGTGGGATATGAGTACTCTTTCCTCTTGCTGTTATTAACGTGCAAGAAGGCCTAAAGATCCTGCGGTTGAAGGGGTTAGGGAAGGACTGGGTTAGAAGCTCAGGTCTGAGCCAGACGCCTGGAAGGGGCTCCTGGGACTTCGGAGCACTTAGTGTGGAAGAGCGCGTGCTCCTCCTGTGATTGTTTGCTGCCCTGACACTGTAAATACAGACCGAGATTCCTGCTCCAGAGAGCGCCGCGGACACAGATTCCATCTCCATTAAGGATGAGAACATGACTTGTTTACTTGGAGTGAGTGACTCTAAGCATGAGCAGGGCACGGCTCCTCCACGCGCTCGCTCTCCCAGGCCTGTAATTGACATCCGCTGGCTGCTGTTAAAGGGGAGACGCCATCTTGAAAGATGGAGGGAGGCTTCCTTGGTCCATCAGCGCCCGGTGCCGGATACAAATGGATGCCCCTATGAACCCTAGCGCCACCTCCTACGCTCCACTCCACCTGGGCATCTTCATCTTGTCTTTGGCAAACAGCTCTCCCAGCCACTAAGGCCGCTGCAGACTCATTTATACGCTGCAGAAATCACTTACAATTATATCTGCTCTTCGTGCTTTTCGCACTGGCCTCTGTTACTTCTGCAGATGGCTATTCTATTTATTTTAACAAAGAAAAGCATTGTTTGGATAGATATGATGATGTGTTGTGTGTCAAGTTCTGTGGCTCCGGAGAAAGCATCTCACCCGCGTGAGCAGGCATGGTGCAGGAAGAAAGTGTGAAAGCCACCTCCTCTTCTCGGGAAGGCTGCGATCCTTGTAATGGGGCAGTTACACCTGTTATGTCGGCACGGGACACTGCAGGTGTCCGTGCCGTCACCGCTGCTGTTGGTGTCGGGGGGTGGGGGGGGGCCTGGCACTATAATAAATTACACGGAGCCTGTTGGTGCACTGCTGGCCGATACCCCGCTAGCCGGCTAATCCCGACTCTCGCGATATCGCCGTTTTATTATCGGCTCCGTTGCGTGGCGTGCTCGTTACGTCACGAGCACAACATTACATTCCTCCCCAAAAATAATAAACACAAAACAACAACATGACCCTGATCTCTGAAAACTCTCCCACCCCCTTTCTGCATCAATGTCAAAAACGAAAGTCTGAATAAGAACATTCTTACATGAAGTAGTCCTTCAATCGGCAGTTGGGCTCTGGATTGCGGCGGAGCTGGTACTGTGAGCTGCCACGCCCCTCCGATTGGCCAACGTCCGAGCCTATCGGCATCTCCCCTGGACTCTCCGTGTGGCAGTCACGGTTCTCATCCGGATAACTGCTGGAAGGGGAAAGTCCCAGAGATGGATCAGGACTGGAGACTGGGGTGGATCCAGTAGAGACTTCATCTCCCAGGCTAATGCTTGCTCCGGCACCTGGAGAGCCCTCCGGGGTGCCGCCGGAGGCAACCGCCACTCTAACAGGGGAATCCTGGTGAAATCTCTTGAAGAACGCGGCATTTCTAGTCACCATCTCTCGGCCTCTGCGGGCGACTATGCGAGTCCCCTTCACCCTGGTCACGGTCCACGGCATCTTCTCATACGGTAACCTGAACTTTCCACTCGCTACTCGATTCCTGAGCAATACTACATCTCCTGGAGTGAAAGTTACCGGCTGGGCCCGTCTCTTCTTGCTGACCTGGGTGTGAGCCCTCCGACGTCTGGCATCCACTTGGTCCTCATCAGGGAGAGTCGGCTGCCATTGAGGATGATGCGGAATGGAGTCGGTGATCACACGCCCCATCAACAGGTGGGCCGGGGCAACTCCAGTGGTGGTGTGAGGCGTCTGACGATAGCTGAGCAAAAACGTGAAAATGGCCATCTCCACAGATTGCTGCTTCTCATGCGCAATCCGCACCACCTTGTTTAAGGTGCGCATAAATCTCTCGGCTTCTCCATTGGCCTGAGGCCATCTTGGGGTGATTCGTCGATGCCGTGCCCCCAGCGCCGTGAGGTATGTCGCCAGTTCCTGACTCTGGAATGGAGGACCGTTGTCCATCCTCAGCTCGTTCATCAGGCCATGGGCTGCCATGATTTTCTCCAGCCGAGGGATTACGTCCGTGGCACTTAGGGAAGGTATGATCTCCACCTCTGGGTATTTAGAATGGTCATCAATGGCCACGAAGAGGTGTCGTCTGTCTGGCAAGCTGCCAAAGTCTAAGCTTACACAGTACCATGGTTGCTGTGGCCGTTCCTCAGTGATGACGGGAGCGGGACGCGGTGATTCTCCCGTGACTTGACACCACCTGCAGGAGCGTACGGTGGCCTCCACAAGTTCGTCCATGAGGGGAAACCAGACTTTGGATCGAAGCCGTGATTTTGTTTTGACCATTCCCTGGTGACCCAGGTGTGCTAACTGAACCACCCGGTCCGTCAGGGCGGATGGAATCACTAAACATCCGGAGGAATCTTCGGTGAGTTTGTCTCGTATGCGATGTAGGCTGTCCATTATCCGCTGGGCTTCTCCTGTGAGGGACTTCCACTCCTCTTTGACCTGGCGCCAGGTACCATCCCTCAGTGCTTTCAAAGCGCGTTGTAGACAGTTGTCTCGGGCTGTCTCTGCCTGCAGATCTTCCATTGAAAGCGGAATAGGACATGACCGGGCTGTGACACACCTGACGTATTCCTCCGTGTCAGCGGCATCCTCCATCTCTTGTTCAGTGGCAGCTCTCGGGTGTCGCGACAGATAGTCCGCCGGATTCTTGGAACCTGGCTGATACTCCACCCGACAGTTATAGTTCTGAAGCTGCAGCATCCATTTTTCGATCCTGGGTGGAGGCTTTGTGGATGTGCCTGCGAAGAGGGCTACCAGGGGCTTGTGGTCTGTGGCTACAACGAAGGGCTTCCCATAAACGTAGAGATGAAAGTGACGGCAGCCCCAGTGTATGGCTATAGCTTCCTTCTCTATCTGGGAATAGCGCTGCTCCGTGTCCGTAAGGGAGCAGCTGGCGAAAGACACCGGCGCCCAATCCTCCTCTTTGTGCCTCCGCTGAAGCAGTACGGCCCCCAGGCCTGCCGGTCCAGCGTCCACCGCGATCATTGTCATTTTCCTCGGATCGAAAAATGCCAGCGTGGTTGCTTCGGAGAGGGCGTCCTGAATGTCCTTGAAGGCGTTGGCTTGTTCCGTCTCCCATTTCCACGGCACAGTGTCCTTCGTGAGTTCTCTCAGCGGTTGGGTTAGGGTCGTGAGATCTCTGATGAACTGCCCACAGTAATTCACCATGCCGAGGAAGCTGCGAACCTCGGTGACGTTGGTGGGGGCAGCCGCCTGTTTGATGTCCCGGACCTTGTCCGGATTTACTCCTTCCTCCGAGAAGGTGTACCCGAAGAATTGTATCTTCCTTTTGAGAAACTCACATTTCTCGCGATGGAGTGTGAGTCCGGCGTCACGTAGTCGGCGCAGTACCATGACCAGTCTGGAGTTGTGCTCCGGGATAGTTCTGGCGTGAACCATGATGTCATCACTAACGTTGATGACTCCTGGTATGTCCGCAATGAGCTCCTGTATGACGTTCTGAAAAACCTCTGCTGCACTGGACACGCCGAAACTCAGACGGGTGTATCGTCGGAGCCCCACGTGAGTGGAGAAGGTAGTAATGTTGCGGGACGCTTCATCAAGCACTAGCTGGTGGTATCCCGATCTCAAGTCCAGCTTCGAGAACCAGCATGCTCCCGCCATCTCTCCAATGAGGTCGTTGATCGTTGGCGTGATGTGGCGCTCCCTCTTGATGGCCACGTTTGGGAGTCGCATATCAACGCAGATTCTGACAGCACCAGGTTGCTTCGGCTTCCGTGTAACGACAATCAGGGAGACCCATGGGGTGGGCCCTGACACTTTCTCGATAATTCCGGCGGTCTCCAACTTTCTGAGCTCTTCCTCCACCAGGGGGCGCAGGTGGAAGGCCACTCGCCGGTGGCGTAGGGCGACGGGCTGGACTGTCGGGTCGACATGGAGGTGTATTTCCTTGCCCTTGAACCTTCCAATCCCTTCAAAGGTCGTAGCGAATTCTTCAAGGATTTGTTGAACGGACTCCTGGTGTACCCCAAAAGCAAAAGTCACTACTCCCAGATCTTCTGCAGCGCGACATCCCAGTAGCATGCCTTGCCCGTCCTCCGTGACGTACACGTTGGTGGTGATCGAGTGGCCACCATGTGATATGGATGCCTTGAACCGGCCTCGCATCTTCAGTGGGGTGTCCTGCCCATAGGCGAATACCGTGACTGACGTGGGCTGGATGGTAGGGAGTGGGTCCATGGTTTGATACAGGGTGGCGGCCATGAGATTAATCGTGGCTCCGGTGTCCACTACTGCTGATACCTCCTGGGAGCCCACTTGGATGAGGCACTGCGGAAGCCGCTGGGTCTTGCGGGTGGCGGTACCCACCATGTAGACTCTATGTACAACTCTCTCCTCTTCATCGTCATCATCCATATCGCTGGGCACATCACGTCCCTCCGGGATGGCATTCACCGCTTGCTTGGGCTTCCGATATCTCTTTGATCTGCAGACCTTCTCGTAGTGGTTGTATTTACCACAACCTGAACACTGTTTCCCTTTGGCCGGGCATTCCGCCGACGTGTGGGGCGATCCCCCACAGTATCCGCAGGTCTTCCCCTGCCCCATGGAGTTCGAACCCGTTCCTTTCTTGCTCCACCGTGGTGTTGGTCTCGTCACGACGGCATTCACTGGCTCGATCTTGACTGGAGATTGGAGGGCAGCCTCCATGTGGGCTGCTCGGGCCTTCGACAGCTCCTTGGTGCGACCCAACGTTAGTATGTCCGTCAGGGACTTCCCGGACTCTTCCAGAATCCTTTCTTGGAGTTTCGCCGACGCACAGCCCTGTATTATTTGCCCCCTTATTTCCTCCGTTTCATCTCTGAAACCACACGTGGCTGCAAGGTTCTTGAGCCTCACGTGGAATGCGTCCAGGGACTCCTCCTGGAGCTGGCGCGCCTGCTGAAAGATAAACCTTTCGTAGTCCTGGTTGGCCATTGGTTCGAAGTAACCATTGAGAGCATTGATCAGCGTGTGATGGGACCGCGGCGTGGCTTCCGGGAGGGTCTTGGTAATGTTGTAGATGTCCTTGCCCCCCAGGTGCAGGAGCATGGCCCTCTTCTGGTCCTTGTGGACCTTCGTGGCTTTGAAAAAAATGACTAGCCGGTCGACCCAGTCCTTCCATTTTGGCGCCAGCGCCGACGGCGACCCCTCCACGACGAACGGTTCAATTGGTGGGATGTTGGCCATCCCTCCTCTCTGCGGGCGTCAGTTGCCGGACTGCAGCAGCGTGGGGCGCACCTGTCGCTCCTCTGTGCGCCGTTGGGCGTGCCAGCGGGCGTGACTTCCCCCACCTGGGTTTTCGGCCTGCTGCCTCCTCCTGTCCTGCTCACTGCGCGTGATGCCCGAGTGTCGCCGGGCTCCTAGGCAGGGGGTAGCCCCGGGGCGTCTCTCCTGTTCTGAAAGCAGGGTGGGGCGGGCACTGTAGGCACGGGTGTGTACCAGTGGTAGGAGCTGATCCAGTCCCTTAAGGTGTGGAGGGCCCCACTAGCTGGCAGTGCAGTGTGGTCCTGGGGCGCTTGACTATCTTCTCTTCCCCCCTTTTCGTGCGTCTTTAGAGGTGTCTTTCCAAGTGCAGGCAGGTCAGGGAAGGGGGCACTGCTTATGCGGCTTCCTCCAGATGGTCCTCACGAGGGGCTGGCCACTTCCTGGCAGGGCGTGCTCCCAGTGGCCTTGGCGCTGTCTGGGGGAGTGAGCGCTGTGGCAGCAGGGCGCCGTCACTCACCGGTTCCTCCCTGCAGCGCGGGACTGCTTGCAACCGTGGCACTCCGACGCGGGACCCAGGCAGCGCCTCCTGCTGCGGCCGGGCCTCCTCTGCGCTGACGCGCCGTGGCACGCGCACCGCGAGGCAATACCACAGCCTCCGCGGCCGCCACTCACACGTCGGCGCGGCACACGGGGTTCGCCTACCCTCGTCGCCAATGTTATGTCGGCACGGGACACTGCGGGTGTCCGTGCCGTCACCGCTGCTGTTGGTGTCGGGGGGGGGCCTGGCACTATAATAAATTACACGGAGCCTGTTGGTGCACTGCTGGCCGATACCCCGCTAGCCGGTTAATCCTGACTCTCGCGATATCGCCGTTTTATTATCGGCTCCGTTGCGTGGCGTGCTCGTTACGTCACGAGCACGACATTACAACACCCCTGCCTAGCAAGGCTGCCTCACTGTGCATCGATGCCATACTTCACACTGGACACAGCCAACACTTCTGAGCCTGCCCCTGTGCCTGGACTGCACAGTGGTTGCGCCTCTGGCAGCGGGGTTTGAATGGGGCACACCCATCACTTTTCAGTGGGCTTAATAAGTATTTAATGACCCACTGCTGGTACTTCTTACCAGGGCTGCCTTGTGTTTTTATTGTGGCAGTGCAACATTTCTTAGCAAAGCTACTGTTGCTTTTAATTAGGGCAGTATCTGTACTTCGCAGCTGTGCTGCTCCACCTTTAAAAGGACAGTTGTATCGGATTCAAGCAGGAATGCAATATTGGGACAGGTTTTAGAGTGGTAAGCAGGTCTGCAATTTGTTTACTGAGGTACATCAAAGACTTCTTATCAATGCAGCTATACATATGAATGGGCCACTACCAGTACTGTCCAAAAGAGAGCTCTACACGTAATGGGACAGTACCAGAATTCTTCAACAGGACTCCCATTCATTTATCTCAGAATTACAAGCTCTTGCAGGCAGGCTTGTTAGTTGCTTAATATTGCAATACTGAAATCTGACTGCCATCTCCGCAAATAGACCATCTCCTTTTTTCTGTACCCAGACTACGTTCTAATGTTTGGTGGGTGTGTCAGCCTCGGGCGGGTTGATTGAAGGGACCCCCTTCAATCTACCCTCCCTTGGCTGAGAGTGAAGCCGACGGTGGGGCACCACCTGCTTTCACTTTCAGTCTGATGACAACGACAATGTGCTTGCTTATCTTGATTCATAAGAAACTGCCTGAGTCTGCAGGAGAAGGTCTTTCCTTGCGTCCTAAAACCGGTCCTGAAAAGCAAAGCCCTATCCTGTGTGCACCAGAGGTTTTGCCAGTGCTTGCTGGTAGGACGTGCTGGACACTGTCTTAGCATTCTCGGGTCAATGCTGAAGATGCGTTTCAGACAACCTTGGAGTAAAAGTGGCCAAGGCTTTGCTATGTACTCTTCTCAGAATCTGGTTTGCATTTAGGGAAATACATTGATCTATTTTTCTGCTCTAATGCCTCTCATTCTATGCTCTAGACATCTGATATATTGAATTCTTTCAAGGCTATGGCATGCTAAATACACCACAGTCACATGTGCCCTGTTCAAAGAGGCAACCAGTTTTATTTTTCATATTGCAGAAACAGTCACTGTGGTAAATCACTTGTCTGTGTACAGTGTGCCTTTGTAGTTGTAATGGGCTCAGATATGGGATGTCATACATATTTTCCTATGTACACCTAAAACATAACTAGGCCTGGGCAGTGAACTCCGCTCCATTCACGGAGTTTGCTGAGTTTTTTGCACTTTGCGCCCTGCAGAGCTCTTGGAGTTCTGAGAACTCCTCTCCGTGTGTTTTTTCCCTGCTCACCAACGGTAAGTTGGTGAGCGCGAAAGAGGAAAATCCAACGCTAAATCGCTTCCCAGGGAGATTTATCAATGCGGGCGGTCGCGGATGGTCGCTACCACTCATGTGAGAAAACCGTTCGCGTTGAGGAAGCTGACGCTCAAGTTGAACTTCTACTCGAGTGGCAGAAAGAAGAAGAGCCCTCTTGTGCTTCACGTGATGCCATTCACACTGATTTTACAGCATGAGACAAACACCCGGCGATAAAAATCAGTGCGAACTGTGCAAGGTAACGCACTCTGCTGCTCGCGGAACTCTGCTTAGCTTGGCGGAGTTTTTTGTCACTTCGCTGAGTTTCGCATAGCGAACTCCGCAAACTCTGCCCAAGCCTAAACATAACATTATTTTAGGCTACATGTATTTTTGAAGCCTGGGAACTAGGGTATATTCTTCAGGAACTTTAATAGCTGGTAATTGCAGCTGGTAATTGCAGTACAGTTAACAATAATTTAACTAGTTCCTAGAGTTGTGGCCGTTCTGCGGGAATGTAGTCAAGAAGAGTGCAGAGCTGCATGGTTCATGTTTTGTAACTTTCGTGAAGGTCTATGGAAAGCTTTGCAACTTCATATAGTTTGCAAAGTTTTTCAATTTTGAAAAAAACGTTCAAATTGTGACAATTGCATCAATTTATGTGACTTGTATCATGATTATTACTAAAAACAATATTTCAGAAAAACACATCTTAATATAAAACAATTATCATTCAACAAGCTGCTGCGCATTGGCAAGCTCATCAATGTGTCTATTTCCCAGCATGTGAAAAAAATATTTGTACTGCACTAGTCAAGCCTTTCATTCTGCTGTGCACAACTGAAGTTTTAGGAAATGTTATTTAAAATGAAACAATTTATTTTGTGGTGTGCAGAATAGCACTATTCTTTTGCATTGGTCTTATATTGCAAGAATACCACAACATGATGTGGCGGAAGGAGTCAGGGCAGGAGAGGGAAAAAGAGCGTGGCCTGGAGAGGGCTCCTGAGACGTCTGAGCACTTAGGGGCAGATTTACAAGCCCCTTACGCCACTTTTGCGCCACCGTTGCGTCACTTTTGTGACGCAGCGGCGGCGCAAATCATGCGCCATGCTGCGGGGGATTTACAACGTGACGCATCTAGGGAGATGCGTCACATTGTAAAGTCCTGCGCCACATGAAACCTGCGTCAGGTTTCATGTGGGCGTGCCGGCGCAGGGTGGGGCGTTCCGGCGCAGGAACGCCTCGGAAAAGTGACGCAGTGAAATCTACAAGATTTCACGCAGTCACTTTTCTCGGCGCTGGTGCGTCAAATCCTTACGCCTGCTTCAAGCAGGCGTAAGGATTGACGCACCATGTTAGGAATAGGGAAGGTTGGAACAGTGCTGGAGTTGCGTCGCGCTTGCGACACAACTTCAGCACTGCGCCAACCTTCCGCCGGCAGATGCGTCACGCATCTGCTTATCCTTGCGCCACGATGCACCGCATTGTAAATGCGGCGCATCGGACGTGGCGCTAGGGTAAACTTGCGTGAAGCATTTTCCCTGGCGCATCCCTGCTGATATGCAGGGATGCGCCAGGGAACGTAAATATGCCCCCTAGTGTGAAAGTGAGTGAGTTCCTTCTTGAATTATTCGTTGACTGGACGGAGTAAATACAGACTGTGCTTTTTTCAGTGAATTGTGGGCTTCTTAGAAACATACCTCTTTTTTTATGAGCAGATAATACCATAATCTACCCATATCAACTTTCTCAGTGATTTTTTATGATATCCTGTGACCAGCTTCCACATTTATTTAATATGATATGGATACCATTCGGCCATGCGCAGTGGCATTGCCCAGCCTCTTTGCCAGCAGACCTGATGCACCAGACCCTTGACCATGTGCAACAGTCGCTGGTTTACATTCTAGCCTGCAGCAAAGCACTGCACCTGCCCCCATGCCGCCACGTCCGCTGTGCATGTTCAGGCCACTGAGCCCGGAGAAGGCTCTAGAATCAGGCTAGGAAACCAGACTCTGGGCCACGTGCCCCATACCACCAGAGCCATTGTGCAGGAAGTTCAGCTGTATGCAGTGGGCTTCTGGTGCAGCCTCTTTTATTGCAAATCAGATGCGCACAGCCTTCGGTTGGGTATAGTAAGCTCGAAGCACACACCCTGGCCTTTGGCCATTCCTTGCACTAGCCTCTGGGCCACCACTGCTGCATATGGCCAGAAGGATCTGCATGGTTTGCCCACAGACCCTTTGCCAGGACTCAGCAGCCATATGCAGTATGCTATGGGAGAAGGAGTTAGACTGCAGCCAGGTCCTGCTCAACCCCCTGAGCTACATAGTCAACTGTTAATGACTTCTGGTCATATGAAGATGGCCCTGTCTCTGCGACTGCTCCACCAGGTCGCTGTGTACCACCTTCAGCTGTGCACGATTGGTTCTGCGGACAGGGCCTGGCCCACACCGCAGGATCCGCTATGCATCCCTCAGCCATGTGCAGGAGTCTCTTGATGCAGGGCCTGGTGGGATCTTAGCACAAGGCGGTGTTTGATGAACTTGTATATGATTTGACATGCCTCTAGCATGCTGACCCTGTTTTGGAATCTCAGTTGGCATGCACATGACAAATCTAGCAAATCAAAGCTTTTTTAACCTCTCCTTTGACAGATCTGCTTGACAAACATGACCAAAGTTATTAGCAAATTCATTTTTTTTTACTTGCCTCCCCATTTCACTTTGCCCCCCGATGGCTCTGCATATATCTCAACATAGTAACAGTAAATTCAGAATGCTAAGCGCTTGCCCAGTTTTGTGCAGATGAGTCAAACAGCATTAAGGGTCTGATTTATAGTTGGGTGGACGGTTACTCATTCACAGTCGTACCGGATATCCCATCCACCATATTACAAGTGCAGGGAGAGGATGTGGCACAGCGGCCAGAGCTGCCTCCTCGGGAGCTGCGGATCCGGGTTCGAGTCTCGGCGTCGATTCAACATCCTGTGATTCTGGGCAAATCACGTAATCTTCTTGTGCACATGGACAGCGCCTGGATACCCTCACGGATGATAAACTGCGCTGTGTAAATCTACAAATGTATTATTTCCAATTGCACTCTTAATAAAGTAGACGGGATAGCCATCATGTTTGTGATAGAGTAACCCGTCCACAGAACTCTAAATCAGGCCCTAAACCCATAACCAGATCAAAAAATGTCTTTTCAATGGAAACTGCAACTTTAGCATAATGTCTATTGGGCTATTCACCCAATGTTAATCTCTCCTCTGTTCTGTCGTCTCACTCGGTGTTAATCATTAGCGCTGGGACGCCCCGTTGCTGGGGCAGCCATGCGCTCTACAAATACCTTAACATAACATAACATAAGTTAGATAGATGGCTTGAACTTGGTGGTGGCCACTGTGTAGTTATACATGAGACAGAGTTTCCACAGCAAGAGTGTTTTTGTTTAGCTAATAACTTTAGCCCCTTTTGACGAATCTTCACGAAACATTAAAACAAAAGTTAATCCACCTCAGCTCCTTCTCAGAAAGTTTCAACGTGATCCGTCAAAAGGGGACTGAGAAAAGGGGGGTCCCAAACCACTTTTTCCCTATGCAATTCCTATAGGGATTTTTGAACAGCAATACAGAGAAAACGACTGAATAGAACTACCCCAAATTTGGTAGTAGGCTTTATATTTATCCAGAAAATGTGCTTTTTGTGATTTGGTGTAAATCTGTTTAGTTGTTTTAGAGAAATTAAGGTTTAAAAAATAGCAATATCCGTTGCCGCGGGGCAATTCTGCAGGTAAAAATGACAAAAAAACTATTCTGAGTGACATAATTTGTGGCCGCAGCACAAAGAAAAATGCTGCAGCCACCATTACATTTACATTGCGGTCACAGACTCCTGAAAAATATAATGAAACATTTTATAAAGGGGCAGTGTAGGGATACCCTGAACCCCCTAAGGGAGAAAGACAAAGAGAGAGCTTATCAACCACACCTCTCAAGATTCGAAGCAAAGGTGCCCCGGATATAAAGGCACTCCTGATGTACTTACTATGAAGTAACGACTTCTGATGTTAAAAACCATTAAGTAACAAAAGCTACTTCCAACTGCCAATTACAAACAGGAAAAAGAAACAGATATATTTCCAAGGCTAGGAGAAAACTCACAGAACACCATGGGGCTTATTTACAAGCCCCTTGCGCCACCCGTACGTCACTTTTCCCATGTTAAAAATGATGCAAAAGTGGCGCAAGGCACTTGTAAATAAGCACCCATGTATTTATATGATTTTATCAGCTATAAACTCCCACTCCAAGTGCTGATATTTAATTATATATTTATATGTAGGGGATGTGCCACAACCTCAATTGTCTCTAGGCGACAGGATAAATGAAAGAATACATATTCTTATAGAAGGTACTGCTAATATCAGAAACACTGAACATAGCATGCTATTGAGAATGGAGATGATGTTTTACTGCTGAACAGGAGCCAAGGTAGGCTTTACTCGCTCCCTCCTTTGGGACCACCTTCATCTCTTCGTGAAACCAAAGGATCCCTGAACCATCTTAACTCATTGAGGATATTGACTCTTACTTTTTCCAACAGTGTAGTGACCACCATTACTGCTCCGAAGTGTCTGTAAAGCAAGTGTTTTACTAAAGTGCATACATAAATAAGTAAATTAAAAATTTAAATAAATGATGACCAAAGCCACCATGATGTCAGCATTGCATTTCTGTTAAAGTGCTCCATTCTGTTGGTGGAAGCACTTTTGTCAAAAGTCCCACACTGACGTGTTAGGGACTTTAAATCTGGCAGACTGACTTTTGAAGTGCTGGCATAGGTAGAGCACACGCCGACCCCCTAGCAGCCACCCAAGCAGTCGCCCAAGCAGCAGCCCAAGCAGCAGCCCAAGCCCAAGCTTGTTTTTATAAACTTAGTTTGGTGATTGGTTACAAATTTACTAGATATTTGTTGCCAGGGCCACTTCCATCCCAACTTTGTATCACACCAGGAAGCCACTTCCTGGTGCAAATGGTTCAAATCAGCATATCTCTACAATGAAGGTCTAAGCGCAGCACCCAGTTTACTAGAGCCGGAAGGCAGCAGTGGGATCAGGGGCAGTAAATACCACTGCTTAAGGTCCAGACAGGACACAGCTACTTCAGCAAATTCTTACACCTGGCAATAGAACCCTGTCGGAGGGAGATTGTGTCTGCGGTGGGGACAAGGATGAAACGGGCCACAATGCGCAGATAAGTGCTGGTCATCAGTTTGTTTAGTGCTGCCTTAAAAGGTGTGTTCTGTGTTCTTTTATATGGTCCTCTGGGAGGGGGTTTAGCACAATATGTGTGGGGGGGATCACACACTTTAACTGTACAACATGTGGGCATTGTAAGAGTGTGTACTTCCGGTTCAGTGTTTGGAATTTCTTGATTTAAACTAGTTTTATTTATATATTTATTTTAATAGCACTCCAAGACCCCAGATGGGGTGGAAGAGCTCTGTACACAGCAAGCAACGTGGGATGACAAAAAGACTTCAGTAAGATTGAACAGAGGGTGAACACTTGGAAACCATTGGCAGGCTTGGGCAACAATTCTGCATGTCTGGGCCTCGGCAGCTTTGTGCAAGTAAGACTGTATACAATAGGCAAAATTGTGAGGTTGTAAGCAAGAGTAGACACATTGAAATACATTACATCATTGGAGGTTTTCAAGAGGATGGGGCTCAAGGTGCTGACTCCATAGGTGAGATGACGCGTGAGAAAGAGATAGCAGTGTTGGCAGAGAGGGATACTGAAGCTTTCTTAGGAAGTGTTTTAGCTCCCGCTCAAGTGTTTGTAAGGAGGAGGCAAGTCTGATCTAGGTGGGCATCTTCTTTGGATTCAGGAACAATCCACAAAGATGGCTTCCTTGTTGACAATGAAGATAGTGCAGCTTACATGGTTCAGTCTGCTCTGCTGACCCCAGCAGCTCCTTTAATGAATGACCCGCCTTCCTGAGTCCTCAGTGGAGGATATTTGGGGTCATGGTGATGTGGTCCAAGGAGTGGGCATTGATGCTGGGGTTTTGTTCATTGCAGTGTGATTATGCCACTTATTGTTGACTTTGGAGCAGGACCGGTGCTACTTTAAGGCTAATGGTAGTGCATTATGACGTGAAGAAAGCAAAATCTTGAATTCTATTGCTTTAACAGCAATGTCTTCTGCACATTAGTAGAAGATGTGCTAATATATGTTATAATTAAATATCAATGCCTTTTTCTTATTAATTCAAAGTGCCCTTTAGCACAAAAATGCTTGCTAAGTTTTATGACTCTTGAATGCCTAGAAGTCATTTTATTCGCTGTAATACATTTGCATATTGTAGTAAAGCGCAGCCTTGCTTTCGATATTGGCAACCAGGCGCACTTATTAAGAAAAGCAATGAAGTTAGCAGGGTATTCATGTATTATATCACTGCCTCAAGGACATCTCACATTTTCTATGTGAGAAGATCCTGCCTCCTCCTCATTAGATATGTTTCACTGAAAGTAACAAGTTTCTGTCAAATTGCTGTGCCCCATAGACCTGTATGGAGAGAATATGTACACAAATCATTCAATTTGACTGCATTTTAGCACTATATATCTTCCAACTGGCTATTTTGAGTGACAGCTTTGGTCATTTGAAATGACAACTGTCTCTCAATTATTTGCCGTGCAGCGTGCTATTTTTCTATTAAATGCATATTAAACTTTTGGCTTCCCGAAGTGTTGTGTTTTATTTTAACAGATGGTGCACTGGTGGCAGGAAATCAAGTTTACAAGCATTATTCAGGAGAGCGCTGGTCCAGGCTCCATATAATGATTGTAGGCACCAGAGGTAAGGGAGAGGTTTCTCCAAGGGGCATGGCCCAGTACTGGACCGGGAAAATTGGCTAAGAGTGTGAGTATGATTGAACCAACATTTAAGTAAAGTCTAACTGTGCGTCCCGTATATGTGCTCGCTTGCTTGTGTTATATGGTTCTTAGGCACATTATCGACATTGCTAAGTTAGCATGAGCTTCGCTGCCATGATGCTGCTTTTGCGCACGCTACTACATGACTTTGTTTTTGCAAGACTTTGCTTGTGTCTTTCACATGAGAACGGGTTGCTTTTCGCGTTCTCTGCCTTTCCTGGAGTTTAGTCTGAACACGATGTGCAAGGTCGATAAACAATGCCACTTGTTATTCTGTTCTGGTCGGTCCCTAGCACCTAGACATAACATGCTACACAGCTGCAGTACTGAAGACTCGTGCTTTGATATTACGTTGTTGCATGTTGTTTTACCACACTTGGAGAAAGCCATTCCATGGAGAAGAGCTCTGCTGTTCCTATGATGTAAACCTTACATCCAGGCTTTAAGGTATGGGGTCTGCTGTCAAAGCCCAGAGATCGTCCTTTTTATAAAATAAACTTCTTCTAGCCAAGGGGAGGGTGGTCTGGCCTATTCCCTTATTTCCACAGTCTTTATAAAATGACTTCTCCCTTTGTATTCTATGGAATTGTAACAATGCTAACTGTGCTGAGTTTATGCATTTTGCTGCTAGTAGTGGCACGTATACTATATTGTAGAGCACGATAGTTAAAATAAACATTGTGAACTATTTCAGTGACTCTGCTTATTCTCATTGTGGACAGGTATGAGTGAGTGAGCGAAAGAGTACGTCTTGCTCCCGCGATTCCTGAGAGAGTCGGGAGTGTTGTGTTCTGGGTTGTCTAATCATTTGTAGCTTCGTGATATTTGGAGGAGAACGAATGAGACACTATAGCTAGTCGGTTTGGGATTTTGGGTACTGATGTGGTAGGTTGGTACACCCCTATTCACTGAGGTCCTGTTTTCCTGCGCATAGTTCTCTGTATGTGCAGAATCCCTGCAACATGGCGCCGCCAACGTTTGGTCTGGTTCTTATCTGCGAGACGCTTGAGTAGTGCTTGTGCTTGTCCACAATACCCTCACTTCTGTTTCCGGAGACAGCTGTGACGGTGTGACCTCCTATATTGATGGTTTTATAGGATCTTTCAAGCTTGAAGTTTTAAAAGGTTTATCTCTTTATTCTTAACCCATTATTGCGCTGCCGCACTTTAAGTTGTTGTTCTTTATATATCGTAATGGCAATTGCTATTCCGGCTCATAGCCGCGCCGCACTCAAGGCATACTTGGCTACATATGGAGTGCCTAACGTGGGTGTTGAGCTTATCTTTGTAGTGGAAGCGAATCCTGCTTACCACTTTGAGGTATTTTATTCTTGGGTCACCTTTCCGGCGGTGGATGGAACGGACGATTTGTTTCATGAACACACTGCCACGGCCACCCCTCACGCTTATCTGCCTTATAGGGCTCTTGAAGTTCCGCTTACAGCTTGGCAACACCAAATTTGGTTGAATGGCGCCCTTCCTCACCCAGTATCACCGGTCCGTTTGGGTCCTATATCAATAGATGGGGCCACTTGGCCCATTTTGGCTGGGTACACCCCACACCCACGTTATTTAACTCTTGCAATTGGGGACCTTCGTGTCTTACATACGTCTTTAATATGCGTACATAGGGCTGTTATACAGTACATCACGCGCAACGTCCAGGTGGGACCACCTGGCGTTGCTGCGCAACCAGCCGGACCTGGTGGTGTGACCATCAGTCCCCCTATGGTTAATTCAGTAATGGGCAAGCGTCCACAGAATAAGGATGAATTACCTTATTGGCTTGATGAAAAATTTAGACAACGGGAGGCTGTTTTTCCAAATACCTCTCCTGTAGAAAAACACAGGATATTTACTATTAGTTTTCCTAAAGACTTACTTCCCGAGTTAGCTGATTGTAACACCTGGAGCAAGGTGTTTGCAGCGGTATATTCGAAGTGCTTCGGCACTCCCTCCATGACCGGGCTCCCCTCAGTGATTAAGCGTGTTCAAGATGAACACGGAGCCGAAGCGGCTGTGCAGCTGGGGATGAGATTGGTGGGGGTGTTCGACGTGGTTGCTGATATGATCCTTGCCAATATCAAGGGAGATGCAGTAAGCTTTCAAGTGGCAAACCGCTTGGAGGCTGTCCCTGATGTGGACAAGCCACTCGAATTACCAAAGATTATTGTAAAGGCTTATAAGACCATAGGCCGCAATAGTCTGGGAGTTAAGCCTTTTACTCAAACACAAACACAAGCGCAAACAAAACAAAAAGCCCAGACTGATAAAGATGGGCGTCCGGTCTTTCTTAAAAAGAACTGGAAAAATAAAAAACAGGGGCAGCAACTGCAGAAGCAAGGTTCGTGTGCAGGTTCACCGACACCTGAGTCTTCTGAGCGTACTTATGACATGCGCAAAAATTAAGTCTCCTGATAGATTTCAAGTCCCTGATCAGCGTTCTCCTTGTTCTTCACAGGACACATCTGGCTCTCAAGTCGGAGGAGGGAAACGCCAAGATTGTGGCAAAAGTCAACCTGCGCCACAGGGACGAGATCAGCCTCGACAGTTTGAAGTCAAAGGAAAACAAGAGGATCTACCTCGTTTTCGGCCCCGTTTCAGAAGGAAAAAGTTGCAGCTCTAACAGCGAGGTATGCCTCAGACGGTGAGAACGCGACTCCTGGATTGGACATGGGCAGTGACTCTGCTCGACAGCGCAGCGGAGGTTACCATAGTGTGGGAGGCTCTGAGTCCGTGTCTGGAGGCGACAGCAACTGATATCTTCATTACAGTACAGACTGCAGACCCCCCGGATAGGCTCTATGAAATAAGTTTCCAAATTGAAGGTGATATATCTCGTCCAATCAAGGCGGTTTTCTGAGAGAATCTAACCTCCTCGTATGACGTTTTGTTAGCGGAGGCAGATTGGCCTCCACCCTTTGTGTTGGCCGCATCTAAAGGAGAAAACGTGATCCTTCCAAGTTTTTCGCGTTATGTTCCTGAGTAACCCTGGGTGTAGTGCTACGCTCACGGAGCATGCGTAGTTTGTGCTACTACACAAATTGCACGTAGCACAGTGCAAAAACTGTGCTAGTTGACGTAGCGTAGCAACAAAACCATCAACACCTACAAATGCTTTGATAAAGCAATTTTACATGCAAAAAAAAGCATATAACTAATTCACAAAAATGAACTTTGAGAATGACAATATCAGGCAATGAGAGAGGTGATGATTTTGGCGTCCCCCCTAACCTAGGGGGAGGACCAAGCAGATGCCTTGAACACAAAGAGCATATCATGCTGAATGATTCAGTGGTGGTCCGTTCCTCCTAGGACCACCCCAAACACAGTTATGGGCAAAAATACAATCCCAACCAAAGGCCCTGCAAAGCATTATGGGACGAGATTAGCAGTTGGCAGTGAATATTATAGTATCCAATATCAAAATAATTCTACAAAGAGCTGCAGTTCAACTAGTCGTTACTAGATGTCCCTCACGAGTCAAATGCAAAAGCATTGAAATTATTAATACATCAAGCTGCAGTTCCACTAGTCGTTACTAGATGTCCCTCACGAGTCAAATGCAAAAGCATTGAAACCCTTTCATGAAGCTTTTGCATTTGACTCGTGAGAGACATCTAGTAACGACTAGTGGAACTGCAGCTTGATGTAATAATAATTTCAATGCTTTTGCATTTGACTCGTGAGGGACATCTAGTAACGACTAGTTGAACTGCAGCTCTTTGTAGAATTATTTTGATGTTGGTACTATAATATTCACTGCCCACTGCTAATCTTGTCCCATAATGCTTTGCAGGGCCTTTGGTTGGGATTGTATTTTTGCCAATAACTGTGCTTGGGGTGGTCCTAAGAGGATGGGACCACCACCGAATCGTTCAACAAGATTTGCTTTTTGTTTTGAAGGCATCTGCTTGGTTCTCTCCCTAGGTTAGGAAGGATCCCAAAATCATCACCTCTCTCACTGCTTGTTATTTTATTGTTTTCACTTTTGTGAAATGACTATATGCATTTTAGCATATAAAGACAGAGATACTTATTTTAACTTGCACTGTGCAAGATGTGGTTGGCAATTATTGCACAGTGCAGACAAGCACACAGCTACGCACTATGCAACTTGCGTAGCTACGTGTAGTAGCTACGTGTAGTGTTACTACGCAAGCTATGCCCAGGGTTATTCCTGAGGAACATGCACAGGCTTTTGCAGCTGAGTGGGCTCTGGGTCTAGTCCCAGCGGTGTATCGTAATCAGGTGGGTTGGGATGTAGATTCACCGGCTCATGAAATATCTTTACGCTCTATGCCTCAGCCACAACTGCAATATCCAATCGGACGTGAAGCAAAAGCTTCCGTTTGTGATATTCTAGCGCAGTTAGAGTATCAAGGAGTGATTGAACCATGTACATCTCCGATGAATAATCCTCTCTTTACGGTATCAAAACCTGATGGTTCATATCGGGTTGTATTGGATTACCGAGAATTGAACAGTCATTGTCGCACTTTGCGGTGCAGAACACTCACAGCTCTGCACTGGTGAACAATCTTGTTCGTAAGAAATACAAAACTACACTGGATATTTCAAATGGTTTCTATAGTCACAATCTCGCTCCTGAGTGCCATGATTTGACAGCATTCACTGCCGTCGGGAATCAGAAAAAATTTACACGATTGCCTATGGGGTATAAGAATAGCCCCAGGGCATTTGCGGCACGTGTCGTGTCATTGTTGCACGACATAGATCCAGATGCGTTCTCGTACGTTGATGACATTTATCTGACAGACGATGAACTTATGCCGCATCTAGTCCGGGTCGACAATATAATTTTGTCCTTTGCCGACTATGGATATAAATTCAATTTTGCTAAATCGCACATCGCCCATTTAGCGGTGCTCTTTTTGGCTACGAGCTCAATAATGAAGGTAAGGGCTTGGCCCCGCACTTCTTGGAGAAATGTGAGCAATTGCAACCCCTTTCTACATTGAAGAAACTTCAGTCCTTGCTGGGATTCTTGAATTTCGGGAGGACTTACATTCCCGATTATGCCCAGCGTATCAAACCGCTCTATGCGTTGATACAACACACTTTTTCATGTGCCAGCTGGCTTCTGGAACATACTTCAATTCTAAATTCTTTGCAATCTGACTTGCTTGCAACTAACTACTTGTTGACGTGTGATAACACCACAAACCTGGTAATACGTATAGTTTCTGGGACAGTGGGTTTCACTTACTTGACGTTCAATGAGGGAGACACAATACCTATTGCATACAAATCACATTTATACACTGCTGCTGAAATGTGCTTTTCCACTGTTGAAAAAATCTTAACGGCAGTACAGATGGCGATTCTAAAAGAACGCTCACTGGCGCAAGGCAAACGCATTCTTATGGTCACGCCCTTCCCTGCTTTGGAAGCCGTGACTAAGGCGAGTGTACCTAACTCGAAGGCATTACATCCCCGTTGGATACAATGGGCTACTTCTTTGACATCGGCTGATGTCACGTTTATCTTTGACCCTTCCTTACAGACACAGGAGTTTTTACAGTATGAACACGTTCATCCTCCACCCTTGTCTCTGCTTCCTTTACATGAGTACCAATGCATCATTTACACCGATGGCTAGGCTCAACCGGCCACGGGTTCCAAACATGCTTATTCAGCCGCTTGCGCAATTGTTGCTGGCTCAATTGTTAATGGAGAGTTTAAGTCTTCCATTGTGCACACTCAAGCACTTGGAGACTGTACGGCGCAATTGGCGGAGCTGCGTGCTCTTGTTCTTGCTCTGGAGTTTGCTGATCCAAATGTGAATACTCTTATTGTGTGCGATTCTTATTACTGTGTCCAGTCTTTTAATGACAACTTGTTCTTTTGGTCTCAGAATGATTATCGAGATTCCAAAGGCAGAGCAATTAAGCATAAAACGCTTTGGGTTCGAGTGGCAGATCTTAAACAACGTCTGCCCCTCATTCATGTTATACATACTCTTGGCCATCAGCGTGTGGGAGCACATGCACTTGGTAACTCTTTGGCTGATGAAGCGGCCAAGTCTGCAGTAGCCACGTGTTCCGTAGCAGCAGTTACAAGATCCATGAATAAAATAGATAATGAGATTTTGGCAGCAGTGGCTGCAACGAGGGAAGGAACTGCTTATCCTCAGGGTTTCCCTTCTAAATACTCTTATCACATAACTTCTGAACAGGTTCCTTTTGCCTTGAATCCTTCAGTTGGGGATCGGATGATTCCCAACTTGGACCGCAGACAAGCTCTGATCAAAGCAGCACACGAAGGCATAGCATCTGCACATGCCGGTGTGTCGGCGACAGTCTCTATTTTACAGCAACGTTACTGGTGACGTGGCTTATATAAACAGACCCGTAATTATGTACTTTCTTGTGACATTTGTCAGCAAATCAAACCATCCACGGTCACACGCCCACCCCAAACACAGCTGTGCATTTCTAATCAACCTTTTGGCTGTATTTATCTTGATCATTGCGGTCCTCTTTCTTCTGATACTGCGTATAAATATATATTTGTTGCAGTTGATTCGTGCACTAGATTCCTTTGGGTTTGGCCACAACGCAGTGCTGACGCTCGAAATGTCATCAGGGATTTGCGTGTCTTTGTAGGGATGTTTGCCTGTGGCACCTTCCATTCTGACCAAGGTCCAGCGTTCGCCTCTAAGGCGTACAAGTATGCAATGAAGTCAATGGGGGTGCTGGTGCAGTTTTCGTCTCCATACAGGCCTGAGGGCAATTCAATTGTGGAGCGAATGAACCGTGACTTAAAGCAATCCTTGACAGCTAGAGTCTTAGGTACTGGTAGGAACTGGCTGGCCCACTTGTATGGGGTTCAACGTGCACTTAATAACCTCCCTAGATGATCTCTGGGTGGGCGGACCCCATACAAAATGCTCTTTGGCATTAAAATGTTTGTGCCAGACCTTGCTGGTCTAGACGTTGTGGCGGCTGCCGCAACCTTTGACGTAGATAATCATTCTACTGTGTTACAGGATTTACAAAAGACATGTGAGAGCTATGCAACTGAACATTTACCCTCATCCACTGATGCGGCACTACTGATTCCAGTTGCCGGTTGGCTTTAAAAAATCAGAGATCTGGTACGAGAGAAGCTGGAGAACAAAAAAGAATTTGGTCCCTCTTATCGTGCACCGGTTCCAGTGCTTGGACTGAAGGGTACTCGTACACTTATTTTACCTCCTTTACCTGGTCGCAAAGACAAAAGGTATATTTCAGTTGACAATGTCAAGCTACACCATGTGGCCGATTCTGAATAGTGTCACACCTGCAGTTTCGTGCAATGCAATTTCATTGGATCCACTGACTTCATCATCTTCCACTGGTCCTCGTAGGGCTAAGAAAGTGATGGATACTATTACTGATCTTTCACCCGTCCGACCTCTATCTTCTACTATGGATGTCAAGTATATTTATCATTATGATGAGTCCATGAGTGAGGTGCCGAACAGTCCTGGAGAACATCAAGCGGACCAGACACTTCCACCTCTGATTAATCAACCTACGAGTGGCTACTATGGAGATCATGCCAGCATCTCTTCCGGCTCATCTTCCTCGACATCCAGTTTGGCAGACACACCGACTAAATTAAGTTTTTTTTTCTCTTGATTCAAAAAGACTTACCTGGTCCCTCCATGGACCTACATTTGGTTGCTGCTTATCCTTCTTTTCCTCTTCATGTCAATTGGATTTGTGACAGTGTTCTTTTTACTCATCAGTGGTCATTACCTGCCAGAATGCTCTGCAGTAAACTTGGTCGATGGAGTTCTGGCCCCTCACACATCGTCCCATATCATGAAACGTGATCAGTCTCATGTTAACATTTCAGCATTCCCAATTCCAGATGGCATTGTTTGGGACAAAGTAGCCTACGAAGTCCAATGCCCGACCGAGATACTTCGCGTACCATACGTGTTTCGCGTCTCTCTAGAAGATGTGGTAACACGGGATATACATTCGGATGATTGGGATGTGCAAGCAGTACATGCACTGTTTTCAGATTTAAAATATTATGCTGCTTTTGATGCTGAAGATTTGTATTTAAATTCGGCCAATTATGGGGATTTATTTTGTTATCAGCATTATGGGCATCATTTTTTACACAAAACAAACACGTTAAGACCTGTTTTTAATTTTACACAATGGGAACATTGTCCTACTCCCGTAGAGGGGAGTTCTAGAACTTTTAGGGATAAGTTCACTTACTTCACAGATTATGACATATCTAATCCGGAATCCTATTACTTTAAACTTCGATCATCTACACAATCCAAATTTATGTTGACCCACACAAAGTTGATTTACGCCAACTTGTTTAGAACTAATTTGGCTACGCAGGGTTATGATCATTGGAAAGATACTGTTGATTTAAAATCAATCTGGGGTACGAAGCCTTGGCAGGTTCATGGAACTGAAGTTTTATATCGTGCCTTCCTGATCCCAGCTCAAGTTTTGTTTTTAAATGATACAGTGTACCAAACAACTTGTTTTGGTCTGGCAACTGTCAAAAATTTAAACACGCCATCCATTCCGTCTTTAGCGGAATATGATGATTGGCGCACACACACAAATTATACCATTGAGGCATTGCAAGCTTTGCTTCGAAATGACACTTTCAATGTCTCTGAAATTGATTCTTCCGGGTGGTTGGTGTGGCAAACTAATACAAATGCATGTCAAATGCGTTTTTATAATGTTTCGTCAGGTTTCATTCAGACTAGACCTGATCCTCGGTATACCATTACACATTCGATCACCACATATTCGGTGGGTAAGTTATGCCAACAATGGTTGGAACATTCTACACTGACATCTGTGAAGCAACATCTTTCTCTGCTGTCGCATGACATTAATTTGGCTGATTTTCTCTTGGGACCCAGGGCTCCGAGAGCGAAAAGATTCATGTATGCCGCTTACAATGAAGTTTGGAAACTTTCGCAGATGGAAGCTGCATTTCGTCTGCGCCAAATTGATCAGGCCAACTTAGAAAAAGTCCTTGCCGTAATAGATAATAGCATAAACACACTTTCCTCACGCATTTATACGTTGGATAATATTGATTCATCGGTTATTGATATTGTTCAAAGTGATGTATCTGTGTTATATCATGGTCAAAATCAGTTACGATCTGTTATGCAATTTGCTTGGACATTGCAGACTCTTAAAATGGGAAAAGTACCTTGGGAATATTTGAATGCCACTGCTTTGTTTTTTCCATTTAATCTAACTGATAAACAATGATTTATGTCCATGAAAGATGCTACATATACACTATTGCATATTGAACTATTAGAGCCCTTGCCGTTTTCTGTAGCGGAAACAGACTCTGCTGTTTGGTTAATTCATGGGGTTATCTCTCTCCCTTTTTTGCTATTTCAATTTACATCATGCATGCAACATTTTCCGATTGGCCGTTTTGAACCACTGGGTAGTGCATTTCTACATGAATTGTGGTCCCTGCCTTTCACTTACAGATGTCAGAGGGAGGGTAAGGAAGTTTTCCTAACAGGGGAAGACTGCAATTCTACAGTAGGACACTCCCTTGTTTGTAAACAAGTTAAGTTGCACAGCGCTTGTAACGTTTCCGCGCCTTATGTGGCCTGTTTTTTAAAAGGGACTCCAGTGCCATCAATAATTCCCGCTTTTTCATTGCTTACAAATGGCAGTTATCTTATTTTGAACAACCAAGAGTGCTGTGGTTTACAGGCAGGAGTCCCGTATTTAGTAACGGTTTCCCAGCGCGTAACTTGTTGTAGCAATGTGCTTTTTCCGCCCCCGCATGGGAGTTTAGATAGCTCAATTTGGCCTTCCATTCCAACTTTGAATACAGATTTCAACAAGTTGAGCAGGCTCAAAGCGCTGCTATTCCAACAAGAGGTGGCTCTCACTTCCACCCGCGAGACCTTCCAGTTACAGGTGGCGAGGACTTCTGGAGAGATACAGTCCCTTCTGAACACCAACTTCCCACTGCATTTTGGAGAACTAATACACCAAATATTTAATGCGTCTGACACCGCGGGCCTTGCGCATTTTTTTAAATGTGTGGGATCTGGCCTTGTGACTTCTTTTCAGACTATATTTGGAGTAATACCGGGTTTTATTCATTCTATTTTTTCCAGCGCCTTCGGAGGATTCCCCTTAATTTTGACGTTAGGCGCTGGAATCCTGCTTCTCCTGCTCCTGTTGCACAATGGCGGCTCAACTTGTGGTACTGCACAGACCAGACCAGTTGCAGCTGTACCGTGATCGCATGCAACAGGTTTTTGGATGCTTGCCATTAGCCACGCTTGGCGTCAGTTATGGATTGACTTTTTGCTTTGCGTATTTCACTTGCGTGCAACCAGTCTTTTACTGTCAGCGATGTCCCTTCTATTGGGCACTGGATATATGCCTCTCCAATACGTCCCGTCCAGTCCCGGATTTTAACCTGTTGATGGGTCCCTTAGAGGCCCATGACCAGGCTTGTTCTGGGGATGGCCGTATGGCGCGTGCGGCTGCACTTGGAGTTTTGACTGAATGGGATGTCTGTGCGGCTGCGCAGACCGTCCTGCAACGAAGTTTCATCGAACATCACGCAAGTTGCCCACTCATGCTTTTAGAGGCGTCTGATTACGAGGAGCATGTTTGTTCCTTCGACTTACTTAATTGGATGGCATCTCTCTTTTTTACCAACGATAGGGATGATCTTTTGGAGGGAATTGCATTCCTCGGTTCACATACCTTGATGGACTTACCACCTCCTTCGTAATAACTTTGTTATCCCGGAAGCCGCTCCCCTTCACTTGGCCCTATTGACAACTTTGCGAAAAAAAATTTTTTTGTTGTTTTTGAGAAATTTCAATCTTTTTTCCAAATTTTTTTTTTCTCTTTTTTCTCAAACGCTTTGAACTCTGCTTGACTTTTGAACTCTGCTTGACTTTTGAACTCTGTTTTGGTCTTTTGTCTATGTCCTATGACCTTACCAGGGGGAGGGTGTTATATGGTTCTTAGGCACATTATCGACATTGCTAAGTTAGCATGAGCTTCGCTGCCATGATGCTGCTTTTGCGCACGCTAATACATGACTTTGTTTTTGCAAGACTTTGTTTGTGCCTTTCGCGTTCTCTGCCTTTCCTGGAGTTTAGTCTGAACACGATGTGCAAGGTCGATAAACAATGCCACTTGTTATTCTGTTCTGGTCAGTCCCTAGCACCTAGACATAACATGCTGCACAGCTGCAGTACTGAAGACTCGTGCTTTGATATTACGTTGTTGCATGTTGTTTTAACACACTTCGAGAAAGCCGTTCCATGGAGAAGAGCTCTGCTGTTCCTATGATGTAAACCTTACATCCAGGCTTTAAGGTATGGGGTCTGCTGTCAAAGCCCAGAGATTGTTCTTTTTATAAAATAAACTTCTTCTAGCCAAGGGAAGGGTGGTCAGGCCTATAGGCCCTTATTTCCACAGTCTTTATAAAATGACTTCTCCCTTTGTATTCTATGGAATTGTAACAATGCTAACTATGCATTTTACTGCTAGTAGTGGCACGTATACTATATTGTAGAGCACGATAGTTAAAATAAACATTTTGAACTATTTCAGTGACTCTGCTTATTCTCATTGTGGACAGGTACGAGTGAGTGAGCGAAAGAGTACGTCTTGCTCCCGCGATTCCTGAGAGAGTCGGGAGTGTTGTGTTCTGGGTCGTCTAATCATTTGTAGCTTCGTGATATTTGGAGGAGAACGAATGAGACACTATAGCTAGTCAGTTTGGGATTTTGGGTACTGATGTGGTAGGTTGGTACACCCCTATTCACCGAGGTCCTGTTTTCCTGCGCATAGGTCTGTGTATGTGCAGAATCCCTGCAACACTTGCTTTGCATAGACTGTATTGTTTTATGGTTGTAAATGTGTGAACAATTATTGTCCGTGTTGGAGATGACGAGGAAAACAAGTTGGTTGGGCAGGTAAGATGGGGAGGATTCCATGGAGAAGCAGAAAATGCATATGATTGTGAATCCATGGTTTAGAGCGAGTGGGCTCTAGAAGTAGTGCTGGAATGGGAAAGATAGGTAGGAGCGCTAGGACACGAAGCACAGACCTTTGATGGATAAATGTCACCTCAACCCCTTCACAAGCCTCCACAGGTGTTGACTGAATGTATGTCGAATGCAAGGGGATCTTTGGGTGTGAGAGTGCGATACCTCCCCACCCTACATTAGATCAGTTAGAAGAAACATAACTTAGGGGACCCCATCCTGTTTTTCTATCTCCTTTCCTACCCTCTCCATGGGATGAACTGCAGGCACAAACCCAGCAGACCCCCTCCTTGTTACCCAGCTGTGAGTTAGCGATAAGGAGAATATATGGGGGCCAGAAAAATCTAAACGTAGCGAGCACCACGGTAAGGGACTCCTGCCCATACTATCATACTATGTATCTTTTTTTTTTTTATTAAATTTTTATTAGAAATCTAATAACAAACATGTAGCTGACAATACCCATTTTGATACAGTTATTATAAGTCTCTTTGATAGAACAGACATTAGGTGACATTGCATCTTTGCGGGCTACATATACGTCGCTGCTGTACGCAGCTGTTTTCTATTCTGCTGTATTTGAGGCTACATGCAATATTAAGAAATATATGAAAAAAGCAAAAGCATAACAGAATCTTAAAGTGGTGTAGTGGAAGGGGGAGGGCTATTTCAGGGGGTCACAGAGTCTTACGAGATGGTGAGTGTAAAGTAGCAGTGGGAGATCCTCGGGTACCTACAGCCGAGGGATGTCCGTTGAGAGGGCTGTGTTGCACATCGGTGCCTGTTTAACTTCCAGAAGCAAGAGAGGGGGGGTGATGTCAGGGGGCTCATCGTCACTTCAGTGGCGTCACGGGGGAGGATGTTGACTGGGAATTGAGTAGTAGGGAGAGAAGGTAGTCCCGGGGTGGCTGCCAGATGTCTTCGGGCATGAGGTGGGAGGTTGGAGTGTGGAGTAAATCTCGCTCTGTGTGTCACAGTATGTCATGCTACGGATCCATGTCTCCTTAGTGGGATGGTCCCGACTGCCCCAGTGTATCGTGATTTCTCTCTTAGCCAACAACAAGGCAATGCCTGTAAATCTCCGGTAGCAGACCTGTATGTCGGCGACATTGCCCAGCAAGGCAAGCATGGGGGATGGCTCGATAGTTGTGGATATCATGAGGGATAGCGTCTGGAATATTACTGTCCAGTATGCGCTGATCCAGGGGCAGACCAAGGTCATGTCTGTGAAATCTGCATCCGGTGCGTGGCATTTAGGGCATTGTGATGACCTAGAGGTGTCATACTTGGCTATCTCCTGGGGGGTAATGTAGGACCTGTGGAGGAATCGGAGATGCAGGAGCGGAGGTTGGGGGAAACTTGTTTAATTTGCGCGCAGCTATATTCCCAGTCTTTGTCCGACAGAGGGTGTCCCAGGTCCTCCTCCCATCGCCGGCCGGCACCTCCGTCATGTGTGCGCTTTAGAGCTATGAATGATCTGTACAGTTTGGCAGTCAGGTGTGAGCCCTCTGGATCAGTTATGAGCAAATTAAGGGGGAATTCCATGGGTGCAAGAGGGTAAGTTGCCATAACTGTGCGTAGAGTGCCTTGCAGTCTAGCGAGGATAAATTTATCGATGTAGGATAACGCAGTCTCGTGGGTTGTGTCAAATTGCGTCTGAACGTGTCCGTCTGGGAATAAGTCTCCAAAAGTGTGGTGGTCAAGTCTTTTGAGGGTGCGTTGCACCAACCTTTCAGTGGTTAGAGGGAGCCAAGGGTTTTGTGACAGTAGAAGTTCAGGGGAGTAAAGATACTCAAATCCCAGCTTTCTGCTGAGTTTGCGCCAAGCCCAGCACGTCGTGGACAGCGTCTGGACATCTGTGGGGTCCAGATGGATGCCTCGCGGTAATAGTATGTTAAGAGGTGCAGGGTCTGCCAGGTCTTGCTCTGGTTTATTATACGGGAGGCGGGCCTCTGGATGGAACCAGTGCTTAGCGATTTGGGCCTGTGCCACCAAATAATAAAGGTGGAGATCTGGTATGGCAAATCCGCCCCAATCGTAAGGGAGTGTAAGGGTGTCCCAGGCCATCCGTGGCCGGCATTTCGCCCACACCAGTTGAATCAACAGGCCGCGAAGCTGGAGAAAGAACGCATTTGTCAAAGGGATAGGAATATTTACGAATAAATACAGGAAACGCGGGAGGAAGTTCATTTTAATGAGAGCAATACGCCCGGCCATGGAAAGAGGGAGACGGATCCTGCGTTCCACTTGGGCGGCGAGCTTGTCCATGGTGGGGCCATAGTTTAAGCGAATGACTTGATCCTTGTCTCTGTGAAGCGAAATCCCCAGATACTTTGTAGTGTCGCCAGCCCAACGGAGGGAGTGCCCGCCTGTGGGGGGTGTCATGCTATCTGACAATGGAAAGAGTTCTGATTTTTCCCAGTTGATACGTAAGATGGAGACGTCTCCGAATCTGGAGATTTCTCCTATTATGGGAGCTCCATTCTCGGAGGGGTGTCTGATAAACAGTGCAATGTCATCTGCATACATAGACATCAGGAGAGGGCCGTGTCTGAACCGTAGACCCCGATGTAGATGTAGATACTTTTCTTGGAGGTGTCTGATCAGGGGGTCCATCGCTATGATGAATAATAATGATGAGAGCGGGCACCGCTGCCTGGTGCCCCGGGAGATAGGGAAAGGATCTGAAAGCGAGTCGTTCACCCGTGGGCGGGCTGTGGGTGAGGAATATAGGAATGTGATTAGAGCGTTAAAGCCATTGGGTATGCCAAGCTTACGGAGTGTAGCATGAAGAAAAGGCCATTCGAGTGAGTCCAATGCCTTTTCTGCATCCAGGATGGCCACCGCTGCAGGGGTCATTGGGGACACCCTGTTGAGGACCGAGAATATCGTTCTGAAGTTATGTGCAGTGGACCTATCGGGGATGAACCCTGATTGGATGGGCGAGAGAATCTGTTCTAATAGGAGCGATAACCTGTTTGCCAATGCCTTAGCTAGGATCTTGTTGTCATAGTTTAGGAGTGAGAGGGGCCGATAGGATACTCATTTTGTGGGATCTTTGGCAGGTTTCAAAAGTAGTGTCATTGTAGCTTCCCGCATTGTAGGGGAGTGCTACCTTCTCTAAGGATTTTGAATATACTTCCAGCAGATATGGTATAAGAGTTTGTTTAAAAGTTTTGTAAAAGGTGCCAGAGAGGCCGTCCAGCCCGGGGGCCTTTGCTCCATCCAGTGAATGTTTCGCCTGGGAGATCGCTTCCACTGAGAAGGGTTCACTAAGAAATTGCGCCTGTCCGGAGGTGAGCCATACCATCGCCACCTCTTCCATTTAAGCCATACGTGCTGAAGAGTCGGGGAGGAGCTGGGAGGTGTAGAGGATTTATAATATGAGACTAATTCATGCATTATGTCAGTGGTGTCTGATACGTTGGTGCCATCATCAAGGCATAGGGATGTGATATGTCCGCTCCCCTAGGGGGTCGCAAGAGGTGAGCCAGTGTTCTCCCGGGGCGCTCTCCCTCCCCATAACGGCATGCTGTGCCGTGGCGACCTAGAAGTAGGGCCTCTCTATCAGCCAGCTCATTAAATTCTGTCATGAGGGATGCACACTTATGTAGTGCAGTGGGCGTGGGGGCAGGGTTGCCAGGTGCATCGATGGCTCCCAATTCCCTTTCGATTTTGGCCAGGTCACTTCGCAGGGTACGTACTACTCCAAATTGTTTAGCTATATAAATTCCGCGGATGTATGCCTTGAAGGCGTGCCATAGGACAGCGTGTTGTGTGACTGAGCCTGATTCAAGTTCGAGGTATTCGAGGATTGCGGTGTGGAGTTTAGATCGGAATACCGCATCTAGTAGTGCTGAGGCGGGGAATGACCATCTGCACTCCCACCCAGTGGCATGAGGGAACGAGACCTGTAGCAATACTGGGGCGTGATCAGAGAGGGTGCGTGGAAGTATCTTAACATCTCTAAGCCATTGACAGGAGATAGCAGAGAGGAACCAATAATCAATATGTGTCCAGATGGAGTGGGGGGCTGAGTGAAAGGTATAACCTGGTGTGCTGGGGTATCGGGTGCACCAAGTATCCATGAGAGCTAAAGAGGATAGCAAATTATGGATAACATGAAGTGATCGAGGTTTGCTGCCTAGGCTGTTGCCTGATGTGTCGTAGGGAGGATTTAGCCATGGGTTCAGGCCACCCCCAATGAAAATGACATCCGGGTCGAATCTGTGAAGGTGGGAAGTTATTCCACTGAAAAAGGATGGGTCGTCGGTGTTGGGAGCGTAAATATTAAAAAACACAGTTTCCCTCCCCAGCAGTCTTCCAGCCACCAGAATGTACCTGCCCTGGTCATCTGCTGTTGTGGAATGATGGGAAAATAGGAGACTGTGATGTATGAATATGTACTGTACCCAGAAAAGTATCCGTTTGCTCCAGATGAAGAGGCGAATAGGGGAGATGCTTGTGGGGGCAGGTGAGTTTCCTGTAGGAAAGCAATTTGAATGTGATGTCTATGCAGGTATGAGAGTACTAGCTTGCATTATCTCGGGTTGTTGAGCCCCCAGACGTTCCAGGTCAGCATGTTTGCCTCGACCTCTGCTCTAGGGGTACCCATCTCCTATGTAGTAGAGTAGCACGGACTCTGTGCCAGGAGGTGCCCTAGCTGTTATTTGGAGGGGGGGATGTGTATGGAGGGGTCAAGGAAAGGGGGGAAACATTAAAGCAAACAAAGAATTACAAAAGTCCCATATCGCTCACCCTCCACCCACACTAGGCGGGAAAGGCCTGGTGAATTCCCATTTACCTAAACCCATAAAACAAAACCCTAACAATGGGATAATCGGAATCATACGTGAGAGGCAGGCAACGCCTCAGGGCCCAGCGCCCAAATTGTAACATCATTCAGCCGTAGTGGAAATCGAACGTGACTATTAGCCAGTGGAACATCGATTTTGGTAGTGGTCCAAGAGTTATTGTTCTTTATGTGTAACAAAAACAGTGCAAGTCGCCTCGCAACACCAGAGGGATATCGGCTAGTCGGGGGGAAGAGTTCCACACTGGCTGTAAGAGGTCTGTTGGGGGATGGATGACGGTCACGGTAGTTGTTGTCCTTCATTTGCTTGCAGAAGGCTAGAGCTTCCGTTGGACTGTCAAAGTATTTGGCTTGTCCTCAACAAGTACACGCAGTTTAGCAGGGTATACCATGCCGTATTTAAAACCCATCTTCCTTAGCTGTGCCTTTGCTTCGGTAAACTTGCGCCTTGCCTCCTGCACTGGAAGTGTAAAGTCGGGGCAAGTAGAAAGAGTGGTGCCTTGGAATTGCAGTGGAGTGTTTTCTCTGGCAAGTCGGAGGTCGGTGTCACGGTCTCTATAATTCAGGATGCGGGCCACTATTGGGCGACGGGGAGCTCCTGACGGAGGGCGGGGGCCCAAGGATCTATGTGCCCTCTCAATTATAAAGGTAGGGGAGAAATGTTCAGCCCAAATAGATCTGTGAGAAGGGATTCCACAAATTGTTAAGGGTGGCCCATGTTGGTCGATTCCGCAAGGCCAAGAATGCGAATGTTATTTCTTTGGGACCTAGCCTCTGCTTTCAGAAGGCATTCTGCTCGTTCCAGGTGGCGAGACACTGTGGTGGATTGGCCCTCATGAGTGGATACTCCCTCCTCCATCGCGTCAAGACGTGTGTCGTGCCTGTCTAGCCGTTCCCCATACGGTCCAGCCGGTTAGTAAGTGTGGCGAATCTCGCATCAATTGCGCGGAATCCCACTTTGAGCTCAGCCATAATGGCCACTGCACCTTCAAGAGGGGCATGGGGGTCTTCCATCTCGCGGTCCCCGTCCATGTCCAGCGACTGTCCTGCACAGTCAGCCATGATGGGCTTGTCGAAAGTGAGCTGCCTTTGTTTGGGGTCTCCTAGGCCCATGGATCCGTGCCTGTGGGAAGTGGTGGCTGAGAGGCAGGCCAGGTTGCAGGACTCCCTCGGGGCCAAGAGGGATGAGGGGGCACTCGTGAGTCCAATCTAATTCACGGTCCCTAGGAGCTGCCCAGTGGTGGAGCAGCGAGAGAAGGGAGTCTTATGCCCAGAGTTGGAGAGTGAGCAGGGCACCGCCACTTTATCGCAGGGGGTAGTAGCCAGGTGCGTGTTTCTCAGGGGTAAGCTGTAGCCGCCGTGTGGCACACCCCGGATGGAAAGGAGAATTGGTGAGCCAGGGGTCTTTTCCGGTTGGTGAGGGGAAGAAGGCACCTCTGCGTGAAGCAAATGATCTGTGGCCTAGATGAATGAAGGCCAGGGAGGAGGGTTCTTCTCTGGGGCTAATAGTCGGTTGTACCCATCCGGCTGAACAGACTGTGGAGACCGAGCCCTCACTGGGCCATTGCTGCTGAGTCAGCTGCTTCGGGGGTGGTTTCCTGCCCTCCCACTATCCTTTCTTGTATCCCCAAAAATGCCCAACGGTTTACTGTGGTTGACCTTCGTCGCACTTTTGTTTCCATTTCCATACAAGTCAGTTTCTCTTTTTGTTCACATTCTTATTATCTCAACTTTCATGGACCGACTTCCTCAAGGATTTACAGAGCCCATATCTTTCTTTTCCCAGGCCCTGAAGAAGGATCTAGATATGTTGGTTTTCCCTAGGACTGGGTCTAATTTTTATTATGCTGATGTAATTTAGTGTAGTCTCTATAATTTTGTCTAACAATATTTACTCGTAATGCCCAATATTACACCATGACACCACATTGCGTAACGAGAATTCTGCTTGTGAAATAATCGTAACACGAGAAGCTCGAAACAATGTGATTGGCAGATTCATCACGAACGTGAGCAGCATTTTTTCAATAAGCAGCAGTTCTTTACCCAGGTGGTCAGCATATGTTTCAGCTTCAATTCTTACCCGAGCAGACCATTTGGGAAATTGCTTGATGTGAAACTACAGTTCTGAATATGAGCAGCACTTCTTTTAATGCGGGCACCTTACAATCAACTCAAACTTTAACTTTCGTGTTCAATCAATCAATCATTCAGGGGTATTGTAAGCGTGCTACTCACCCGTGAGGGTCTCAAGGCACTGAGGGGGGGGGGGGTCCGCAGATCTGTCTAGACGAAGAGCCAGGTCTTGAGAGTCTTCCTGAAGGTGTTCTGGGAGGGGGCGCGTCTGATGTCTACCGGTAGCTCGTTCCAGGTCTTGGCTGCAATGTGAGTGAAGGATCTTCCGCCTGCTCTGGCTCTCTGGATGCGTGGGGTTTCGGCCAGTGCGAGGTTAAAAGATCGGAGGTTTCTTTTGGGTACGTGGAAGTTGAATCTGTCGTTGAGGTATTTGGGTCTGTTGTTGTGTAGGCATTTGTAGGCGTGAGTGAGGATTTTGAAGGTGACTCTTTTCTCCACAGGGAGCCAGTGGAGTCTTCGTAGGTGTTGGCTGATGTGTTCGTGCCGGGGGATGCCGAGGAAGAGTCTGGCGGTGGTGTTCTGTATTGTCTGGAGTTTGCGGAGTAGGGACTTGTTGATGCCGGTGTAGAGTGCGTTTCCATAGTCCAGTCTGCTGGTGATGAGTGCGTGGGTGACTGTCTTCCTTGACTCAGGGGGGATCCATTTGAAGGTCTTGCGAAAGATGCAGAGGGTGTTGAAGCAGCTGGAGGTGACGGCGTTGACCTGCCGGCTCATGGTGAGTGATGATTCGAGTACGATGCCGAGGATTTTGGCGTGGTCTGAGGGGGTAGGTGGGCTTCCGAGGGCGGTCGGCCACCAGGTGTTGTCCCATGCTGAAGGGGTGGTTCCAAGGACGAGGACTTCTGTCTTCTCGGCGTTGAGCTTCAGGCAGCAGTTGGTCATCCAGACTGCGACGTCTTGCATTCCTTTCTGGAAGTTTAGTTTGGCAGTGGTGGGGTCTCTGGTGAGGGAGAGGATGAGCTGGGTGTCGTCGGCGTAGTATACGATGTTGAGGCCGTGTTGTCGGATGATGGCTGCGAGGGGGGCCATGTAGATGTTGAAGAGGGTTGGGCTCAGTGATGATCCCTGTGGGACTCCGCAGGTGATTTTCGTGGGATCGGAGAGGAAGGGTGGTAGTCTGATTCTTTGGCTTCTTCCGGTGAGGATTGATCGGATCCAGTCCAGGGCTATTCCTTGTATGCCGGTGTCGTGCAGTCTGGCGACTAGTGTGCGGTGAGAGACGGTGTCGAAGGCCGCTGACAGGTCGAGTAGGATGAGTGCTGCGGAGTAGTGTTGAAATATCACCTGAGCGTCCCGTTTAGGTAATTTGTTTAGCAAAAAGCAAATTTTTCTTTTTAAACTTGCCATGATATTTGTTCTCCATGTACCCTTCCTTGCTAGCCATATGGGCGACCACCATTTTGTGGTGCATATGTGTGTGAGTGAATGTGTATGTGTGTGTGTGTGTGTGTGTGCTAGGCACCTAATTTGTCTTTGTTTTCTATGTCTCCTTCCTTGCTGGTCATATGGCAACAGGCATTTTGTCTTTGATCTCCATGTCTTCTTCCTTGCTGGTCCATGCCGTGTGTCTTGAGCGATCTCCATTTTGTTGAGACAGTGGGTGTTTGTGATTATTCATCATTTTATTTAAATTCTAGGAGTATTGTTATAAAGAAGTCATTTTTGTTATTGTTTTTTCCTGATATATTTATTTGTGCTTGTGGATGATTGCAGTAGTCTGTAGTACACAGTTGGTATATTTGATTAATTTACTTGATTTTCGCCTTCCTGCCTGCCTCCCATAGAGGTCCAATGGGCACTTGAGAGACACCAATTATTATTTAAATAATAGATTCAATTTTTGCCTGCCTCTCGTAGGGGCCCAATGGGCCAGTGCCGGGCACAAGCTATTACTTAAATTATTAAATTTTTGCCTGCCAACAATAAGGGTCTTATGGACCCTGAAGGGACACCAGCTATTATTTAATTCATTTATATGATTTTTGCCGAGAGGCTGGACGGAGGATCACCTCTAGATCAATGGCACTGACACCAAAACCAATGCTCATGTCTCTCAGCTCTGTAGTGACTGCCGTCATGGAGAGCAGTGATCCTGAAATCTATTTGCCCCAGCAGCAAACCGTATCATCACAGGAAAGTAAACAACAAGAACCCCAACCTGCAACACTTGATTTTCTGGAAGTAAAAGCAGAGAAGGCCATTGAGCTGGCTGCAGAGCAGGAAGTTGTTGTGAATGCTCTTCCATTGGGCAAATCAGCTTCACAATCTCTGGCAAGGAAAAGAAGGAGCACTTCCCCATCTTCTCCAAGTACCTCTTTTGAAGATCTTGAAATGGAATGGAACCCGAATGAGTCCCACCAAAAGAGACAAGGAAAAAAGTAGGGTTCCTGAAAGCCTTGGAAGTGAGGAAGAGGGAGAGACATTGGGGTATATGTATCAAATACTGTTATTACGATTCTCAAATAGCGATTTTCAGAGAATCGCTATTTGAGAATCGCAAAACGGGATGTAATTAAAAATTCGCAAATATTTTGCGATCCCTTGGCATTCCTTAATTGCGACTCGCAAATTGCGAATCGCAATTAAGGAATGGTTTCCCATTCATTCCTATGGGCCTAGAGGCCCATAGGAATGAATGGGAAGACATTCGCAATTTGCGAGTACCCATTAGGTACTCGCAAATTGCGAATGCAATTTAAAGGGTGCAAGGGTGTCATAAGGACACCCTGTTGCACACCTGAGAAGGTCGGCCAAACATTCATGCGCACTTGGAGTCGGCAAACCACTCCTCTCCCTGGCCCCTGCTCTGTCAGCCCCGCCCGCACCAGGAAATGGAAAACTAAAATGATAATAACATTGGTTATTATCATTTTAGTTTTTCTTGAACTACTGCTCGCAGAGCAGTGGGGCGACGCTCCTCCACCTTAGCGGAGGAGCCGACGCTGTGTTCAACCTCTTACTGGTCACCTGTCTCAGAATTATTACTCATTTTAGTAACTCGTTCAAAGCCCGGAAGCAGTTGCGGATCATTCAGCGTACTTACAGAGTCCCTGTAAAAGCCCTGATACAGTGGGTGTTAAGTCACCTACTACGAGCTGCAACACTTGTTTGTGAAGTACAGGCCTATCAATAATTATGTACTACAAAGGAGATGGAATGCAACAGCGAAAGCCATGAAGATAGAGATGAAAAATTAGGGCTAGTGAAGTGCCTGATTAAAATGCTACTGACTTTTAAGATTATGACATGAGAAGCCAGTACGGAGGACAGAACCATGAGTCAAGTGATCCCATTGTTGCATCAGCAGTGGATACATTTACAAAAGTTACAACAAACATTTACCAATGTCAATAAAGAAGCAGATGCTTTGGTCCTTCACTTGAACACAAATCAAAGGCTGCATAAAAAATACTGTTGTCTCAAGAATACATCTGTGCCACAATTCTGTATCCATGGTACAAAAAAGCGCTGGAACTTTCATTCCTTTTTCAACATTTGGTTTCATAATTTACAAGAATTGTAATGCCAGGAAGGACAGTGATCTAGAAGATGAACGATTGCGAAAAAGAGGCCATGGCAGAACTGATGCGCAGCCTTCAACCTCTGGAGGGGACGATGTTGTTGGCTCTGAGTCCTCTAGAAGCCTGTTGCAAATACAGCAGCAACACCATCACCGACTACTACTAAACTAACAGCAATAGCAGCTTCACTTCCAACATCTGCAATGGTTTGGTTTCTTATAGCAGGAATTAAGTCAAGTGCACAAATGTAGGCAACACAAACACAGAAAGTGTCAACAAAGGTGACAATTGAGAAAATGGCCCAAAAACATTTGGATGACCAGACAGAGGTTGTTGGACTTGGCCCCTTTGGCAGGTTCAACCCTAAACTTTTTGCCTGTCTCCTAGCCTTTTCCCTGTGTAGTGTTGGTGGTTTTAGGCCTCTGCGCACTTTAGCACTGTGTCCCAGTGTAAAGTGCGTGCGCACTCTGAGTGCGTGTGGTGAGATGGGCCTGCCCTCCCATAGGAATGCATGGGGGATATTTGTGTCCATGGTAATTCCTGGTGTGAGAGGAGTGCAGGGGCGAGTTTAGTATGTGCAAACTCGTGAGAATAAATGCTGCGCAATGGTGTGCGCAATGGTGTGACTAGTGGAGAAGTGCCACTTTTAGAAGTTGGCATTTCTGTGTGCTGTGTGTCTGCCTGCCTGATGTGGAGTGCATGTCTGGCTTTGTGAGTGACAGGGGCTGGGAGGGGTGTGTGGCTCCAGGAGGGGCAGGGTGAGTCAGCCCAGTGGTGAATAGAGAGATCTGCATCTAGATGGGAGGGAGGAGTTGCACCTGGGACCTGAATAGGGTTGTGCCTTCCCTCCACAATGCTGGCTCCACCCCCTGTGGTGCGTCTGATGTCCCTAGCCTGTCCTGTGAAAGGAGAGAGGAGCTGAGCAAAACAAAGTGCTCCAAAGCTCCCCCAAACCAGTTCTAACTGGTATCCCTAAACCCTGCACCTTTAGACAAGGGAAAAGGGTGTATAAAAGAAGGGGCTGTGACCCCATGTAAATGTTCTGTTGTGCTGAGTTGCAGGGGACACTCTGCCAGGAGGAACCGCCGCGGGACCCAGCTGCTGTTTCCTGGGGGTCCCTGCGTGCTGGCGTGCCTGGCTGTGCTGCTGAGGTGTCCCCAGCACCAAGGACCCTTTATTTGTGGCCTATTTGAGACACTGCTGGAGCTGTGGCTCCTAGCGCCTCGTGAGCGCTTTTATTTTGCTCCCAGGGGAGAGGAGCCTGTTTTCCCTGCAGCGCTGAACTGCGATTGATTCTGAGGGAATCCCGACGTAGGGATTCCCCCGCATTGGGGCGTGCTTTGGCGGGAGCCCACCCCGCGTTTTGCCAGAGAAGCGGGTGCCCACCCCGCACTGGTGTTTATTTTATTGAGCAAGAGCCCACCCCGCTTCTGGATATTTATTTACGGCGGGTGCCCACCCCGCCGTGTTTTGCTTTGGCGGGAGCCCACCCCGCATTGCCGCCGAAGAAATCACCGCCGCGTTGGAGCGGCGAACAGGAAGTCAGACGGGACTGCCTGTTTGTGGGCGGGGCCACAGAATGGAAGTCCAGAGCCTCGCAGGCTCCGCTGAGAAGTCCCGGGTCCCAGGAGGGGGCCCGGGTGAAGTGCGGCGAGGTGCGGTGCGGCGAAGAAAACCAGGCGGGAGCCCACCCTGCACTGACGAGAAAAAGCCGCGGCCTGGGACAGAGCGGGGCTCCCGTGAGGAGGAGAGAGCCCCGCATGTGGCCAAAGAAGCAGGAAGCAGACGGGAGCCTACCCCGCGCTCCTGTGACCAGAAAGAGACCGCCTGAACAGGTGAGGAGGGGCCCGGGGGTGAGAGAGAGCCGAGGCACGTTGTCGGTGCCTGCCCCCACCCACAGGGACCCAGAGAAATCTGCCGGTGCGCCCCACGTGAGTGAGGGTGGGGGCTGAATGCACCACAGTGTTGGTGCCGCTCGAGGCACATTGCCAGTGCCTGTTTACCTGAGCGGGCCCGCAAAAGAGCGGGCCGCTCCAACGAAGGGGGCATTTTCTTCTTCATGGCACCCGGAGGAGCCCGGTGATTGGGGCTCCCCAGGCACTATTAGTGCCAGTGCTAAGTCGTAGTTGGGACCGATCGAGGGTTCCCAGGGCACCGTAGTGCCAAGGCATTTCCCTCAGCTGCCCCGCCTGACAGTGGGCAGCTGCAACGCTTTGGGCCAGATCCTTTTAGAAGTCCCGGAGTGGGACTTGGGGCCATTTCTTTTTGAGGTCAGAGGGCACAGTGAGTGCCAGTACCCACAGTGATCTGCACAGCTGCACCGCAATTAGCGGCAGCTGCAACGTTTAGGTCAGTCCATTGCTAAGAGTCCCAGTGGGGACCCAGGAGGCACAGTGGTGCCAGCGCAATTGCGTGCTTGTGACTCTGCTGCATTGGCAGCTACGCCCTGACTATTGGGACATAGGGCATTGGAGCCCTCTGAGAAGGCCAGTTGGCCAGGGGGGCTGCGCTAGGTTGTTAGGGCGCCAGGCTCTACATGGGATTTATGTGGTGCGCTGGAACTGTGATTTATGCACCCTGGTTTATACCTCTACTGTGGTCTAGGTGAGGAGGTTACTTTCTACTGTGATTTATGCCCCTAGCGTGATTCAGGATTAGGAGGTTATTGCGTAATGTGATTTATGCTGATGAGGTGGGCCTAATAGGTTTTATGCCCAATGTGATAATGCTAAGGTCATTATTGTGCCAGTAGTGACTGGTTGTGTTTTATATGTACTTACCTTTTCTGATGGTTCTGACCGTGGCCCGATTGGCCCGGTCCTGTATATAATCCCCTGTAAATACTGCCTAGTGCCAGTTGGCACAGTGTACCTTGTGTGATTATATTCTAATGTGTTTTTATAATACAAAGGCTATTTTTATATAACCTTGTGTGGAGTCTCCTTTTGTGGTGTGCCTAGTGTGTTGCTGCTGTGAGAGTGTGTTGCGCAAACGCTTTACACATTGCCTCCGGGATAAGCCTGACTGCTCGTGCCAAGCTACCAAGGGGGTGAGCAGGGGTTATCGTCGGCGTGTAACTCCCTCGCCCTGACTAGAGTGGTGGTCTCTGCCTGGCTTTGGTGCAAGCCTTAGCCAACCAGAGATCCCATTTCTAACAGAGGTGTACCTGGATGTACAATAGGAGTGTGCAAAATTCATGTAATCTGCTTTTGTGTAAAATGCATCCTTGAGTAATTGTTTGGCACAAGGAATCTTTTCAAAGAAAATCACCCAGAACAGCCACTTGTGAATGACACATAATTAAGTGGCATAATGACTTAATTTCAGGAATTTAACATAGGAAGCATAAAGCGAAATTCCCAGAATTATGTAAATTATGCCAGGGTAAATTAAATTTAAGCCAGACCTAATCAAGACCCATTGGCCTATTGGCAAGAAAAGAAGGAACAGTGCAAGAACTCTGTAGGCTTGGAATAGAGTATCTAGCATGTTCGGTAGCCAGAGCCTTTTGAAGCATGTGTTCAGTGCTGCTGGGTTTGTTGTAACGGTCACTAGGACCAATCTCTCTCCTCAAAACATGGAGAAATTTGAAAATTATTAAAAGTGTTTTCGGCTGACAATGCAAATCATAGCTGCCTTTCACACAAAGAAATATACGTACATAATAAAAAATTAGAAGGAAAACAAAAACAATTATTACTAATAAAAATGTGGGACACATTAGTTCAAATCCATTCTTTTACAACCTGGCTCTTAATAAAGTTTACACACACAAGTAGAAGGGGGCTTCGTGCTAATGATCGCTGTGATCTAAGGGTGGAAAAACACACAAGGGTGTTAAAACTGCCCTCACACACAGAGATCTGTGTCCTGCTTCATCATAGGGCTGCTAACATACCTCCGCGCAGACCAACGCTGGAGGTGGAGCAATAGGGGGGGGGGGAGACAATACAACACGCAAAGAAAAACAGTATGGGATCACAAGTGAACAACAATCTAAAACTGTCCACGGGAATTCCAAATCCAACTTTAATATTGGATTCCCTGTCCAGAGTAAAAAGGTCACTAAAAACCAGTGGATGGTGGTATGGAAGGCTATAATGAGACCCCTACCCCTCCACTCTGCAAAAATGTCGACATGTTTCAGCCGGCAACCTAAAATACCCCAGCTTTCATCAGGACTCACAAAAGAAAGATCCTATGGGTACTAACCCTACCTCCTTGTTCCACGGGTAGAGGGAAGATACCCTTCTGATTAAATGCTCAGAGAAAGTGTGGTAGAGTATCTTGCTCTCCGAGGGAAACCTGTAACAGAGTCAATAAAAACAAATATCAAATATACAGTGCAGTGCCCTATGTGAATAAAACACACTCACACACACAAAGTGGTATTCGCCACCCTGATCAAAACAGCGATTCCTTATGGGCGTCGCAAACCGACTCAGGGCTTAGGTGCAATTAATGGGGCCATGCGGCACATAAAATAAGGATGGACGCCCCATTCGAGCACACAATCCACACTCAATAGCTCTTTAAAATTACCCAAGGTAAACCCAGGCGTCAATGCTAGGAGAGAAAAATGCACGACCATTCACTCGGCAAATCGTACCGAGTTTATTAAAATCAAAGCTTGAACTGGCGGGGGAGCGAGGACAGCTCCCTATAGTCACACTCTGTGGGATACGGGGATAGAGAAATGAAAAGATAAATCATGAGGTCAAGCAAAAGTTGTATAAGCGATCTTAAAGAGGCCAGACCCAGCTCTGGCTTGCCCCGAGAGATAAGTGCAGCTGGGGGCAAAGCGCCGAGTGGGTACTGAGGCTCAGTCCGATCGCTATGTGCAAAAAAAAATAAATATATATATATATATATATATATCCCACGGAACCTTCTCCGACTTCCGTGGTGAAGTTTAGAGTACCAGACTTACTTCATCAAGGTAAGCTGTGTCGGACGAGTAGTCCATCCCGGCGCCGTGCAGTTGCAATGAAACGCATGGTCGAAACCGGAGTTATCCATCCCTGCCCCGATCCACGTCATCGCGCACGCGTCATCGCGTATGCGACGTACGTGGCCGGGGGAGGGCGAGCGTTACTGGGAAGGCTGGAGCGCTGACTCGCGTCCCCATCTTTGGGATGCAGGTGCTCCAGTACGCATGCGTGGGACGGACCTCCCCTCCAAAGACAGGGGGAGTCCTCCTATCGGACTCTATGCTTGACAGAGGGGACGAGAAGTGTGCAGTGGATTAAAAATGCGGTGTTTCCACAGCGCCAGTGATGGTATACCAATAAAATCAGAGAGGGCAGAAATTGCTAATTGGTGTGTGGGTAGTATGGAGGTAATTATTAATGCTCCTAAACCACTTAAACAGCGGCCCGCAGCTTCTGCCCCATGACTTTTATGTACTATTATTACGCCCGGTCCCCAGTGCACCGCTTACCGGTACTACACTTGTTGGCACAATGCGAATGTCTCCCTTCGCGGCCAAACTAGGGAGAAAAAATGCTGGAAAAGGGCGTCAATACTGTCTCACAGGGTATTCAGAGCATTCCAGGGTATATCATCATTCAGACCCTCGGTATGACTCCGGACCCTGTATATCCATTTCTGCTCCCTGATAAAAAGAGCATTATCTGGGTTATGGGTAGTGGCAGTGATATTGGGTTTGTCCAGGACAGTCCAGAAAATGTCCTCAGACGAATGTTTTTTCTCTTTGTAGTGGGTCGTAAGGCGACTCGTCGTCCTTTGGCATCTGATGGTGGATCTATGCTCCATTATCCTGACTTTCACCCTCCGTGTGGTCATACCGATGTAGACAAGGTTGCAAAGGCATTTTAGCATGGATATTACGTTGGTAGTGTTGCAGTTGGTATGCCTCAGTTGCTCCCATGGGTGGGTGAGTCCGATGTCCACCGTCTTAGTGTTTGCAGTTAGGTGGCAAACATCGCAAGTCCCACACCTCGTGTGTCCCTTCACTGGCGGGAGTCCCCAATTATTCTCCTTGCCTGTGATTGTTGTAGGTCTTGCTGAGGTGTTCCTGGGTCTGGTGTGGACCAACACATCCCTTATGTTCTGGCTCCTTTTGAAGGAAAACAAGGGTTTTTCCAGGTGTAGGCCATTGGAGTTGAGGATTCTCCAACTGCGTAGGACGATCCTCTTGATGTTATTAGATGCAGTGTTAAATGTGGTTACACATATAGTTTTGTCGGTAGGGGGTTTCTCCACAGTTTCCAGAAGTGCCCCTCGGTTGCAGTTGGCCGCTCTCTTCCGGGCCCTTTGCACAGTCCTGCGGGATATTTCCTCTGCAGCAGCTTATTCGTCAGGGTGTTGGCTTCTGATCTAAAATCAATGGTGCTCGAGCAGTTTCTGCGGAGGCGTAGGAACTGTCCCACTGGGAGGTTCTCCCTTAAAGATTTGGGGTGGAAGCTCTCGTAAAGCAGGAGACTGTTCCTGTCCGTAGGCTTGTGGAACACCCTAGTCTGTAGACCACCTTCACTGGGAAAGATCACCAGGTCCAGGAAGGGTAAGTTCCCCGTGGTGATGGTTGAAGGAAAATGTAGTAGGGGGTTCCTGTTGTTCAACCACTCCAAAAAATCTTGAATCGACTGGGCATCCCCTTCCCAGATCAAAAGAACATCATCAATATAACTCCTCCACACCTTGATGTTGTTTCTCCAGAGGCTCTCGGGGGTGAAAATGTATTGGTCTTCGAAGGCTGCCATGTAAAGACCCGCTAGGCTAGGGGCAAAAACGCTCCCCATGGATGTCCCATGAGTCTGGAAGTAGTAGGTACCTTGGAACTCAAAAAAGTTTTTAGTCAGCGCTATTTCAGCAAGGTGTAAGATAAATGGTCTTGGGGTACAGAACTCCCAGTCCAAGGTAAAAAGCATCTCCTCCACTACGCGTAATGTCTCTCTCTGGTGTATGTTGGTGTATAGAGTCCAGACTCACCAGGAACTCTTTCTCTGGATCAAAATTCAGGTCCTTCAGTAGATGTAGTACATCAGTGGTATCTTTAAGGTAGGCTGTGCTGTTTTGTACCACTGGTTTCAGGTAGAAATCACAAAATTGTGAAAGAGGCTCCAGAAGCGAACCTATGCCCGATACTATGGGCCTGCCTGGGGGAGGTCTTGTCGGCTTGTGCACCTTGGGGAGGGTGTAAAAATATGGCGTCACTGGATCTTCCTGGCACAGAAAACTGCCCTCTTTTTTTCTGTGATCCACTCATTATTCACTGCTTCCTCTACCATGGCAGCTATCTCTTTTTTGATGTCTGCTGTAGGATCTCTTCTCAGCACACTGTAGTTCCTCCGGTCGGAGAGGAGCCTCAGGCATGCTGTCTCATAAGAAGTTTTCTTCTGGATCACGATGGCTCCCCCCTTGTCCGCCGGTTTGATCACGATGTCTGGATTGTTCCTGAGTTCTTCCAGGGCTTGCTTCTCTAATTTGGTCAAATTCTTGTAAGTGGTGTTATCTTGTCCTGCCAGGGATTCCACTTCATGGATAACTGCTCGTTCGAACGCTTCCACCTCAATAGGGAGGGTGCCCATAGGCGGTATAAATTTTGATTTAGGGCGAAAAGTGGTATCCACCTCTGGGTTCCGTGTTCTCCGCTCTGTTTTCGAAGAAGACCCTGAGTCTGATGTTGCGGAACAAACCTGCCAATTCCTGGCGTATCTTGAACACATCTAGAGTGTTAGTAGGTACAAAACCTAGTCCCTTATTGAGGAGTGCTTCCTGGGGACCTGTAAGAGGAGTGTCGGTTAAGTTCATTACTAGGGTGGTCAGTCCCTGCTTGTCCCTGGCAAATAAAGTTTGCCAGGTTTGTGCTTTGCCCTGTGATTCTCATTATTCAGGATACGAATTTTAATAAGGAAGTTACAGTGTTTTGTCTTTTGCTGGAGTTTCTTCTGAAGGTCCCAGCTTTTTCTGAAATACAATCCAGTTTGTTTTTGTCATGTGACCCAAGAGGTCATTTAAATGAAAAAAATGGGTTCATCTGGGTGGTCGAGCTGCTCTCTGCTTAGAATCTCATTGATTGTGTTTGACCTTGTGGAATCGTACACGGTAAAGTTCAGTATATGGTGTTCATATCCTCTATAACTCCATACAGGCACTTGTTCAAGACCTCTGGATTTCTTCTCCTCAAGATGCTCAAAAAGTCATTTTGTAGCAAACATCCCCCTCTTGCTAAAACAAAGACCCTCATCTTGCTATGATTAGATAACATAATGAGGGCTCACACAAGCCAGCATGGCTCCTGAGGGAGAGTTTGTCAGGAGCTCTGAATTTCTATTCTATCACTAAACTTGAAAATAGTTTATTCACAATAGAATACATTTTTCATTTTGAAAACAGCTCAAGGTTGCTGGAAGCAGAGGGTAGTTCCAGACTGGACTGATTAGCTTATTTTGTCCAATGCATTGTAAAAGGTGCTCTTTTTTAAACTCGATACAAAAGGGGATGATGGACGGAACGTTTGAGCCAATCAAACACTCACCCCCAGTCAACTGATCTGGGTTTAATCCATCATCATTCTTTAGCTCACTCCACCACCCCAGTTCAGACATGGCCATATGCAAATCAGTCTGACCCTGTGCCTCATGGGAACAGTCCAGCCCGAACTGCCAAGCCATGTCTTCCCTGGACCGGAAACAAGCATCCTAGGACCGGTTTCTGGCATTTCAGCCGTCATCAGCCAGGCTTGCTTGAATCCAGTGGCAAAGTGAGCAAGGGACCCACGTCTGGGCATACCCCCGCCAACTTAGGGCGACCAGAGCGATACAAAGGGGATGATGGACGGAACGTTTGAGCCAATCAAACACTCACCCCCAGTCAACTGATCTGGGTTTAATCCATCATCATTCTTTAGCTCACTCCACCACCCCAGTTCAGACATGGCCATATGCAAATCAGTCTGACCCTGTGCCTCATGGGAACAGTCCAGCCCGAACTGCCAAGCCATGTCTTCCCTGGACCGGAAACAAGCATCCTAGGACCGGTTTCTGGCATTTCAGCCGTCATCAGCCAGGCTTGCTTGAATCCAGTGGCAAAGTGAGCAAGGGACCCACGTCTGGGCATACCCCCGCCAAATTTGTTCGCCCTAAGTTGGCGGGGGTATGCCCAGACGTGAGTCCCTTGCTCACTTTGCCACTGGATTCAAGCAAGCCTGGCTGATGACGGCTGGAATGCCAGAAACCGGTCCTAGGATGCTTGTTTCGGTCCAGGAAGACATGGCTTGGCAGTTCAGTGCTGGACTGTTCCCATGAGGCACAGGGTCAGACTGATTTGCATATGGCCATGTCTGAACTGGGGTGGTGGAGTGAGCTAAAGAATGATGATGGATTAAACCCAGATCAGTTGACTGGGGGTGAGTGTTTGATTGGCTCAAACGTTCCGTCCATCATCCCCTTTTGTATCGACTTGTTCGCCCTAAGTTGGCGGGGTATGCCCAGACGTGGGTCCTTTGCTCACTTTGCCACTGGATTCAAGCAAGCCTGGCTGATGACGGCTGGAATGCCAGAAACTGGTCCTAGGATGCTTGTTTCTGGTCCAGGGAAGACATGGCTTGGCAGTTCGTGCTGGACTGTTCCCATGAGGCACAGGGTCAGACTGATTTGCATATGGCCATGTCTGAACTGGGGTGGTGGAGTGAGCTAAAGAATGATGATGGATTAAACCCAGATCAGTTGACTGGGGGTGAGTGTTTGATTGGCTCAAACGTTCCGTCCATCATCCCCTTTGTATCGCTTTGTTCGCCCTAAGTTGGCGGCGGTATGCCCAGACGTGGGTCCCTTGCTCACTTTGCCACTGGATTCAAGCAAGCCTGGCTGATGACGGCTGGAATGCCAGAAACCGGTCCTAGGATGCTTGTTTCCGGTCCAGGGAAGACATGGCTTGGCAGTTCGTGCTGGACTGTTCCCATGAGGCACAGGGTCAGACTGATTTGCATATGGCCATGTCTGAACTGGGGTGGTGGAGTGAGCTAAAGAATGATGATGGATTAAACCCAGATCAGTTGACTGGGGGTGAGTGTTTGATTGGCTCAAACGTTCCGTCCATCATCCCCTTTTGTATCGCTTTGTTCGCCCTAAGTTGGCGGGGTATGCCCAGACGTGGGTCCCTTGCTCACTTTGCCACTGGATTCAAGCAAGCCTGGCTGATGACGGCTGGAATGCCAGAAACCGGTCCTAGGATGCTTGTTTCCGGTCCAGGGAAGACATGGCTTGGCAGTTCGTGCTGGACTGTTCCCATGAGGCACAGGGTCAGACTGATTTGCATATGGCCATGTCTGAACTGGGTTGGTGGAGTGAGCTAAAGAATGATGATGGATTAAACCCAGATCAGTTGACTGGGGTTGAGTGTTTGATTGGCTCAAACGTTCCGTCCATCATCCCCTTTTGTATCGCTTTGTTCGCCCTAAGTTGGCGGGGGTATGCTCAGACGTGGGACCCTTGCTCACTTTGCCACTGGATTCAAGCAAGCCTGGCTGATGACGGCTGGAATGCCAGAAACCGGTCCTAGGATGCTTGTTTCCGGTCCAGGGAAGACATGGCTTGGCAGTTCGTGCTGGACTGTTCCCATGAGGCACAGGGTCAGACTGATTTGCATATGGCCATGTCTGAACTGGGGTGGTGGAGTGAGCTAAAGAATGATGATGGATTAAACCCAGATCAGTTGACTGGGGGTGAGTGTTTGATTGGCTCAAACGTTCCGTCCATCATCCCCTTTTGTATCGCTTTGTTCGCCCTAAGTTGGCGGGGGTATGCCCAGACGTGGGTCCCTTGCTCACTTTGCCACTGGATTCAAGCAAGCCTGGCTGATGACGGCTGGAATGCCAGAAACCGGTCCTAGGATGCTTGTTTCCGGTCCAGGGAAGACATGGCTTGGCAGTTCGTGCTGGACTGTTCCCATGAGGCACAGGGTCAGACTGATTTGCATATGGCCATGTCTGAACTGGGGTGGTGGAGTGAGCTAAAGAATGATGATGGATTAAACCCAGATCAGTTGACTGGGGGTGAGTGTTTGATTGGCTCAAACGTTCCGTCCATCATCCCCTTTTGTATCGCTTTGTTCGCCCTAAGTTGGCGGGGGTATGCCCAGACGTGGGTCCCTTGCTCACTTTGCCACTGGATTCAAGCAAGCCTGGCTGATGACAGCTGGAATGCCAGAAACCGGTCCTAGGATGCTTGTTTCCGGTCCAGGGAAGACATGGCTTGGCAGTTCGTGCTGGACTGTTCCCATGAGGCACAGGGTCAGACTGATTTGCATATGGCCATGTCTGAACTGGGGTGGTGGAGTGAGCTAAAGAATGATGATGGATTAAACCCAGATCAGTTGACTGGGGGTGAGTGTTTGATTGGCTCAAACGTTCCGTCCATCATCCCCTTTTGTATCGCTTTGTTCGCCCTAAGTTGGCGGGGGTATGCCCAGGTGTGGGTCCCTTGCTCACTTTGCCACTGGATTCAAGCAAGCCTGGCTGATGACGGCTGGAATGCCAGAAACCGGTCCTAGGATGCTTGTTTCCGGTCCAGGGAAGACATGGCTTGGCAGTTCGTGCTGGACTGTTCCCATGAGGCACAGGGTCAGACTGATTTGCATATGGCCATGTCTGAACTGGGGTGGTGGAGTGAGCTAAAGAATGATGATGGATTAAACCCAGATCAGTTGACTGGGGGTGAGTGTTTGATTGGCTCAAACGTTCCGTCCATCATCCCCTTTTGTATCGCTTTGTTCGCCCTAAGTTGGCGGGGGTATGCCCAGACGTGGGTCCCTTGCTCACTTTGCCACTGGATTCAAGCAAGCCTGGCTGATGACGGCTGGAATGCCAGAAACCGGTCCTAGGATGCTTGTTTCCGGTCCAGGGAAGACATGGCTTGGCAGTTCGTGCTGGACTGTTCCCATGAGGCACAGGGTCAGACTGATTTGCATATGGCCATGTCTGAACTGGGGTGGTGGAGTGAGCTAAAGAATGATGATGGATTAAACCCAGATCAGTTGACTGGGGGTGAGTGTTTGATTGGCTCAAACGTTCCGTCCATCATCCCCTTTTGTATCGCTTTTTTAAACTCAGTCGACAAAGTTGTCATGTGGCACACATGGCCTTTTTAGCACATATTTTCTGTCCGAGAACCAGCTTAATTGAGAGGTAGCCTACATCTGATTCCAGGGAACCATGGGAAAGCTTGATGGCAGCTTATGTACTGATTTCCAAAATTTCTTCTCAAAGCAGCCTATGAAGCTTGCTGTCCTGTCCAGGCCCCCTAACTTGCTTCCGTATGAAATTTGGCTTCCCACTTTTCCTTGAAAAAAGTTATCGATGTGAATAAAAAATGTTGTCCACGTTTTTGTACCATCCTCAAGATGGCGTTGGCTGTGGCCTCATTTCGTCTACTGTTGTTTCAATATGAGTATTCCAGTTGAGATTCCTATTCATTGTTACTCCCAGGTATTTAAAAGAGTCGTCTTCTTCCAGTTTTGTGCCATGTATGAAAAATATATATTTTCGGGGTGTTTTGTCCTGAAGGTCATTATTTTGTTTTTCCTGTGTTGATTTTAAATGATTTGCTTTGAAGTATGTTTCCATGGCTCTCAGTTGTGTCCCAGGCCCTTGAGGGTCTTAGAAATCAAGATTGAATCATTAGCATATCGAAGAGCGGGTATCTTAAAGCCATTTATTAACGGTATATCATTGGTGGCTTTTCACGCTTCCTGATGCAAACCGTTAATGTAGAGGGAAGACAAGAGGGGTGCCAAAAGGCAACCTTGCTTTATTCCATTGCTGATAGATCAATGCAATGCAAGATCCCTGCCAAAACATAAATTAGACATTGCAGAGTTACTTGACGCTCAGGGCCTAGATCTGCTCTTTATTACTGAAACCTGGGCCGATCAGGCATCAGGTCCAGATTTCTGCACGGCGGTGCCACCTGGCTACACAGTATTCAGGCAAGATAGGAAGCACAAAAAAGGGGGTGGTCTTGCTATTATTTATCAAGACACATATATAGCCTCCTTTGAGACCATTCCCTCCTCAGATTGTGAGGCTCTATCATTCAACTTTAAAATAGTCAATAAATGTAAGTCCGTTTTTATATAGCGCAGCTACTCACCCTTACGGGTCTCAAGGCGCTGGGGGCCGTTGTGGAAATTAAGGGGCATATTAACAAGGCGGTGATAAACAATTATCGCCGCTTTTGCGGCCGTTTTCGGCCGAAAAGCGGCGATAATTATATCGCCTTATCAGCAAAGACACGCTATCGCGTGTTTTGCTGATTTTGCTCCCGTTTCCAGCACGCCTGACTTCGCATCGATAATGAGATGCAAAGTAGGCGTGTCTGTGGAAACAACATGGGTAAATATCGCGAAGGCAGCTTCGCGATATTTACAATGCGGGAAGCGATTATTTTAATCGCGTTAAGTTTGCTTAACGCAGGAATTTAACGTCTGTTAAATTCCTGACTAAGGCATACTTAACATGGGGGTGGATTCTGTGGCTAAGACCACAGGCCCTATCATCTAGGATATCGCCGTTTTCCACATGGAAAACGGCGATATCCACGCTATCTCTGAAATATTTATCGCCTCGGTGATGCGCGTTGTTAATAACGCGCTAACCGGGCGATAAATTACAGAGATAGCCGGCGATAAATAAGCAAGCGCTATGCGCGCTTTGCGATATTTATCTACGGCCCTTGATAATATGCCCCTAAGTGAGCTATTGCCCAGAGTCACATGGTGCTGGGCTGATCTGCCGCCGGAGCCGGGGATCGAACCGTGAACCCTGTGCTCCGAAGTCAGCTGCCCTGGCTGCTGCACCACACCTCTCCTCAATCGCCTTTCATTCAAGGGACTACTACTATACCGCCCCCCTGGGGAACAAAAAAACTAGTTTCTGGTCTTTGTCAATACACTTCTGGAGACCTGCGCTCTGGAGAACAATTTTGCTATCTTAGGTGATTTTAACTTTCACCTGGATGCGATTATGGACTCAAGCACTACGTCCCTACTTGATACCATGACACTTGCCGGGCTAAATCAAAGGGTTAAGGGCCCCACACACCAGGCCGGCCATATCCTGGACGGTATTTTCACAAACTATGATGCACTCGAGATCAAGGAGATTCTTCCACTTAGCTGGAGAGACCACAGCGCCATTATCTTTGAGCTTAATAACTCAGACAAGGGCCAACCTACCCAACCCAAACAGTCAGCTGGATTTTACCGAAATTGGAAACAGGTTGACAATAACCAGCTCAACATCCAGCTCACAAGTTCATTAACTAAACCACCACTATTAGCAGAATATGCCTCTATCCAGTTTAACCAATGGCTCACTACAACTGCAAATAGGATAGCTCCCCTTAAAAAATCTTCTAGCATCAGGACTACTCCCTCAGCCCCCTGGTTCTCTGACACTCTCAGACAAAAAAAAAAGAGTGCAGAAGACAGGAGAGATGTTGGAGAAGTAACTACGAGGAACACGAACTCGTAAAATATAAAATCTTACTTGCGGATTACAAAAAATTGATCATATCTGAAAAAAGTTCCTATTTCTTCAATCAAATCAAGGAGGCAGAAAGCTTCTCCAAAGAGCTCTTTCGGGTGATAACTAAACTGTCTACTCCCCCCGAAAGAAAAGGAAATGACCACTCTCAAGAATTCTGCAATGCACTCGCACAGCACTTTCAAACTAAAGTGGAGCAAATTCTCACCACCTTCGACAAAGGGGCAAAGTCTAACTCAGACTACACCAGAAGCCTACAAAATTGGAAAGCCCCCACCTTCACAGAGTTCAGAGCGGTAACTGCTGATGAGATAATCCTCCACATCTCTAAAATAAAATCGGGCTCTCCCCATCATCCTCTCCCTCCCATGATATTTAAACAAGTCCCGGAGATTCTTGGTCTAAGTCTTACCCCCATCTTTAACGCCATGTTCAGTGAGGGTGTCTTTCCCTCTATTTGGAGAAAGGGCCTCGATTCTACCCCTTCTGAAAAAATCCAACTTAGATGCACTTGACCCAACTACAGGCCTATCTCACGCCTCCTAGCTCCAGCCAAACTGATAGAAAAGGTTATGAATAACCAGCTCACTTCATATCTATATGAACACAACCTGCTAAATGAATCACAATTCGGATTCAGGGCTGAACACTGCACCGAAACAGCGCTTATAAAAGCCACCGAGGAAATAAGAGCAGCAATGGACGCAGGGGGCGCTGCGGCTCTTGTCCTGCTTGACCTGTCGGCGGCCTTCGACACAGTCGACCACAAAACCTTGCTTAATCAGCTGAACTCTCTTGGTATCTCTGGAAAAGCACTGGCATTGGTTTCCTCTTTTCTTACTGATGGGACACAATCAGTCGCTATGGGTAACTTCACCTCCCCGTCCTTCACACTCCCATGTGGTGTCCCACAGGGTTCCTCTTTGAGTCCCACACTTTTTAATGTATATGTCTCTGAGCTGGCACTAGTAATTAGATGCTTTGGGATGGAAATAACATCCTATGCAGATGATACCCAAATTGTTGTATCCATCAGTAAAAATACCCAACCTCCAGTACAAAGATTTAGGGAATGTATGACAGCAGTCAGCTTATGGATGAGCTCGCACTATCTTAAACTCAATTCTGGGAAAACTGAGGTGATTTTGTTCGGTAACTTCTCCCCTTCCTGGTCTCAGATCTGGAGGCCAGATGACCTGGGAACAGCACCAATCCCAGTCCCCAAAGCAAAAAATGTAGGTGTGATGATAGACCAAAAACTGGACCTTGAAGCCCAAGTCAAGACAGTTACAACATCTAGTTTCTTCATCCTTAAAGCAATAAAGAAAATCCTGCCTATAATTCCAACAGAAAGCAAGAAAACTGTAGTCACATCCCTAATCCTGTCCAAACTCGATTACTGTAATGGACTATATCTTGGTATACCCATAAAGCAAGTACGAAGGCTCCAGATGATCCAAAATGCGGCTGCAAGAATCCTCCTGGGGATTCCCAAATTTCAGTCCGTGGGCAAACACCTCCAGAGTTTGCACTGGCTGCCAATTCAAAGTTGTATCAAATTCAAAACCTTGTGCATTACATACAAGGCACTTCACATGACCGGTCCCCAGTTCCTGAGGCGGTCACTTCATTGGTACTCGCCAAACAGATGCCTCAGATCTCAAGGGGCAAAAGTGATCTGCACTCAAAGAGTCTTTAAATCAAACTGGGGGGGCAGAAGCTTTGCGGTAGGAGCTACAAGGCTCTGGAACTCCCTCCCTTTTACCATCAGAAATCTTCCCTCCTTAACATTGTTCAGGAAGGCCATTAAGACCTGGCTGTTCCTCGAATAGTGATCCGGTTTGCCCCTTCTGGTTCTGCTAGCGCTAAGACGCCATCTGGTATTCGCGCGCTGTATACATTTTTTAACATAACATAGATATGAATTCTTTTGCTGATGTGTCCTTCTTGATTTAATCTTATCTGGGATGTTGTTCCAGTGTACAGCACTTTGATTAGGGACAGAAGAACTGGATCAATACCTAGAGTTGACAGATTTTGTCAAAGATGGTGTCCTGGGACCAGATCAAAGGCTGAAAAGAAATGTAAGAATGCCACAAATAGAGGTGCTTTCCTGTTGTGGTTAAATTGTGGATAAAGTGCTGAAATGTGAAGATCTGGTCAATCGTTGGAAGTCCTTCTCTAAAACTTTCTTGACTATGGAAGAGGATGTTCTCGTTGGTGACCCACTCATCTAATGCCCTAAGCATCAGTTTTGAGATGATCTTGCAATCGAGGTCTATTAGGGTAATTGGCCTTTATCACTTTGGGTCATTTTTCAGCCCCTTCTTGTAAATTGGCACAATGATGCTGTTTTGCCAGAAGGTAGAGCATTAATTTTTGATGATGATCTTTACAGAGATTGTTATAAGTATTTCAGTCCAAGAATCTGGGTTAGAAAGAAACACCTACAGTAGTAACTTATTAGGGCAGGGGCTTCTCCCCTATGTAAGTCAGTTATTGCTTCCTTCACTTTGTCTTTGATGAAGATCTTGGTCTATAAGTTGTCACCTTCTGTACTCATTCTTTCATGTTCTTCAGTCTGAATGCATTTGTCTTGTACATGATCGACTGCGGTATTAAAAATTGTGGAGACATGGGATATGACATCAGACTCAATGTAACAAGTTATTACAGTTAACTTATGACATCATTTCTTATTAGTAGGTGACTGTGTGCATCACAAATCATCTATTCCAGAGACATTAGCAAACCTAGTGGGGCATCATGTTTCATTTCTTTTTATTTTTGGACAACTAATAGCATGTCATATTAATTCCAATGGACCTGCTCTTACCCTGCTCCCTCCTGATTTCCCCTCCTGATTCCCGCCTTGAGTCCCACAGTTCAACTTTCAGCCTAAATTCATGAAATGTTCAACAAATATTTTGTGTAATTTTTTGAGAATATTGCCAAATTATGCAAACACAAATTATGTCAATTTTGCACACTCATAGTTTCCTCCAGGGTTCTAACTTGGTACAATATGTTGCTGATCTGCTTTTAGAAAATATGACCCGCGTTGTGCGAGTCATGAAAGAGTTGCACAGCCTTTTGCACATTCGTGATATGAATAATCCTCGTAATCAGTATTGTTTCCAATCATCCAATTTATTGCCAAAGTTTAACACTCTTTTTTCCATCACGTCAAAGATAAAAAGTTTCATTCTATTTGCGTGTTTGATTGCTCTAGAATTGCCCATCCGGGCCTATTCACAGGCATATGTTGAAACTTAAATCCTCCATCACTTAAAACTTCACCCAATGCATTTCGGTTCTCCTCAACCTTCATCAGGGGTATCTACAATATTTAAAAATATGCATCAGCTACACACAAAATTTCTGACAAACATATATTACAAACCCTTCGTTGGGACGGAGCGCAGTTTGAGTGTCTGCACGCCAAATTTGAGAAAATAGAATGCAAACGATTGAATTTCAAACAAAAGGGTGTGCTTCGGGCAAACTACAATGGCTGATCTGCTTTTGCCATCTATACCTCGAGATCATGTAAAGTAGGACTCCGTCTGTCTCCTCATCAAATTGTCTAATGAAGGGCATAAAGCTTTAAAGGACAAATTCCAGTTGTGCCTTACCCGAGGGCGATAACTTGGTCGTGAAATCTCTGCTGGCAAGCACCGCCTTACCTCTGAACGAGTTAAAGACATTCATAAGTTACCCAGTCACTGTCTTTCAGGTAGGTACCTTTCTGGGCATGATAGGGTATTCCAGACAGTGGATCCTGGGCTATGCCAGAAAGGGAAAAAGCTTTGCAATATTATGTCAGGAAAAACAGCCTTGAACCCTTGCAGGGGGTCAAGCAAAGTCTAAAATGCATTTGTGAAAAATAATCCAGTTTTGCCTTCTGCACCTGCCTTAGCACCCCCCCCCCCTGATAATGCTAAACCTTTTAGTTTGTATTTTCATGTCCCTAAGGGATTTGCCCTTGGAGTGCTGATATAGAGTCACGGTTATCAGAAGAACCCATAAAATGTTATTCTTCTATTCTAGACTTAATCGCGGCTGGGCTCCTGCCGTGTTTAAGGTTTGTGGCTACTGCCACAAACCTTATTGAGTCATCTGAAAATAGTGTGCTGAGTTTTCATGTAACTCATTCTGTGGTTTGCTCCTCCTCACTATGAATCGCCAGCAGCTCTCTGTTGTCCAATTGTCCCGGTAGGAAATTTTATTGTGTCCACTTATGACATTAACCTGACCAGGTGACTAGTCCTGGACTCTGCCCCTTTAATGCCCATAACTGAATCCTCCTCACTGCCCATGGAACCAAACCCCATGTGGACTTAACTGATAGCCCCATTCTGGATGTGAGTTGTCGTACTTTGTTGATGGATCCCAACTAAGAAAGGACGATGGTGTCCTGGTTGCTGATTATTCTGTATGTACTATTATCAGATTGTGGAAAGGTGTCACTTGGCAAACGTGTGATCTGCCTAGGCTGAAGAGCTAATAGCTCTCACCAGAGACTGCATTTTAGATAAGGAAAGGATTGTAATAGTGTACATGCACTCAACGTATTCATCTAGAGTGATGCATGTCTTTGGACTCTGTGAAAAGCAGCGAGTCTCCTGAGATCCCCAATGCTGCCCGGCGCAAGGTCACCTTTAATCCACTTTGGATTTGCTATCTAAAATAACGAGGCAGGCGCTGGAAGCTGGAAGGCAAGAAAAAGGTTTATTACTCTTAGAGGAGACCACGTCAACTGCTGACACCAGGATGTCTTCAGGGAGGTGTTCTACTGGCAATGCTTCTGACTCTTCCTTTTATACAGTTTTACACAATGTATTTGTTTCATTTATCATGGTTACAAGCTTGGAGTCTCCGCCCCGGGCAGGTTATCACACAAGCCTGACATTGTTTTATCAACATGGTTACACAAGCCCAACATTAACTCTCCTCCCACCCAGGTCAAAAACAGACAATTTAATTGCAGCTGGACCTTGCTTCAGGGTCTAAAAACGAGTGAGACCGGCCAGATCTAAGAGTCCGTTCTGTTGATAAGAACAGGTCCCATTGTTGGCAAAAACCAGTCTTGCTGTGTGTAGTGCAATAAACCATGTTTGCAAGAGTCTGTTTGGTATTTGTAACCCGTTTGTGCAGGGATGAGAGGAAAGACGAGTTTGAGGCAGCAGGTGATGTTGATGTTTGTCGTGGAAATAGTTTATAGCCCCCAGCACACATATCAGGTTTGGTCAGAGAGTCAGAAGGCTGCTAGAGGACAGGGTGAAATGAAGGTGACCAACAGAGTACAAAATGGCTGTGGTAAATCAGAATGACTGTAGTTTATGTGCACGTAGGAACTTTCATCAGACAAGATGGCGCAGAATGTTCATGATTGTGTTTTGTTCTTAACAGTCGCCCCTTTGAACATAACTAGCCATCTTGTCAGTCTATTTCGATCTCCATAATGTCCTGTATTTCTTGTTCATACATTACCCTCATTTTTGTTAACTGAGTGTCCATAGTCTTAGGGCGCAAGGCACTTATGCAAAGAGAACACAAAGGTGGTATACAGTGTACACCCAAACAGCAACCACATATTGCCAATACTGGGACCAAGAGAAACATTGATATTTTCCAACCCCAGTCCTTCAAGATGCCCCAAAGCCAACTTCCAATTGTCCAAGTCTCTGATCCTTGATGAATTTCTGAAGACAGTCTGTGGAGATGTTCGATTGCTTCATAGACAGAGGGTGAATTATCAGGGATGTATATGCAGCAACTGGCACCAATGATGCGACATGCTCCTCCACGATCCGCTAGTACCACGTCCAGGACCATGCGGTTTTGTAGGGCCACCAGACGGACCGCTTGAAGCTCGGCAGTGTTGTTGGTGAGGATGCCAGCTGTGATGTTCAGGGCGGTTTCTACCGCTTGAGACAGATGTCTGATGGCTCGGCTGTTTGCCATCGGACCCCATAGCGGGACGAGCCCTTTTGCTGCGTCAACGAACTGTGATGCGGCAGAGTCTGCTTGATCAGTGTCTTTAGAACGCTTTTCTCGATGATGCTCTGCAGGGGCTGTGTAGGTCGGTGGCAAAACAAAGGCGATGTAGCACGTGCCCCCAGTTTCTTGGGAGCCAGGTGTAGGCTTTGGTTCCACAGACAAAGTACATATTGGGTGATGAAACAAATGCTGGAGGATTGGCAGTGTTCAAAGTCCTTACAATGTTACAAGTGCTGTGACCCACATTCTTAGTCCCACGGCCTTCAATGCATACAAGGCCAGAGACGTTCACCACAGATAGGGCCACAGTCAGTGTTGCAGCAGTTATTTTCTTCAGGTAGGAAAATGTGGCTCTGACAGGATTATTGAACACTTGTATTTCCACTCGTTCTTTGGAGGGGACATTCATTGGGAATGTTGTATTGGAGGTGTGAGGGCAAAAGGGAGCTGCTGTTCTTCCTGTTTGGTTTAGCCAGAACTCGTTGTAGAACTGAGCGATTGTCCCATCGGAAGTGGCATTGTCTTTGTAACTTTCTTGTAGGAGCATCATCCAGGCAAGGCAAGATCCATGAACAGAAAAGGGTGAAGGGATGAAAGGGATGGAATGTTCAGTGGCATGTGGTAGCAGCCCACAGACCCAACAGTTAATGGCATTGGTGGCAAGATTGTGCTGGTGCAGCATCTGTACGAAAGAATTATTCCAGAATTCTTTGCGTCGTTCTCGGAGATGTGGCGGTAGTGATACCAGGTAGTGTTCTTTCTTTGTGATTGGTTGCATGGTTGGTGACAATGTTCTGTATGCAGGTGCATTCTCTTCAATGATCCAGAGTGTGACCATTAGCAGGAGGCAGGTGAGAAATGCAGCTACAAGTGCAATTGTCTTTGTACTGTGCAGTTCAAAAGTCTTGGTGTCTTTGCGGTGGCTTTGCAGGTGTTCCGTTTCTTCCATCATCTTCGAGGAGCTCACCAACTGTTAGGACCACAGACTTTTGTCTGGTGTTTTTCCTGGTAGCGTCGTTTGGCTGTGCTACCGATCTGAGACTCTGACTCAGTTAGTGGCCTGGTTGTTGGAGCTCCCCTTTTTCGTCGATCTTAAGTTGTACCCTTCCTTGGATGGCACCGTGGGGTCGGGAAATTCAGACAGTTGGAGGGTGTCTTCTTGTGGGTAGCAACTCAGAGCTGGTCGGTCTTTTGCGAGTACTTCCTCTTGCACCTCCACCTCTTCACAGGTTGCCAGCGTTGGAGGGAATTTCTTGCAGTGGTGGGCGTGCAGCCAATTTTTTTTCCTTCCACTCGGAGGGCAGTTCGAGTGGTGATCAAGACTTGCCAGGGGCCCGTCCACCTGGGCTCCAGATTCTTCGTTCTTTGGAAGTTGCGAACTAGGATGAAGTCCCCAGGCTTTATCACATGTCCTGGGCCCCTGGATATGTCAGGCAAGGCTTGCTGCACCTGTTGGTGGATAATTGTTAGCTCGTTTGTCAATTTATGCAGATAGTCTGACATTAATATGTTCGGGACATCGTTAATGGAGGTGGGTCTTGGTGCCGCCCAAATGTTCATAGGCCTGCCAAAGACCACTTCATACGGGGTCAGTCTGTGTTTGGTCGGGGTGGAGCGCATTGATAGCAATGCCAATGGAAGGGCGTCGGGCCATTTCAACCCGGTTGTGGCAACTATTTTGGCTAGCTTTAGTTTCAATGTTGCATTGTGTCTCTCTACCAGGCCCGCTAATTGGGGGTGGAAGACGGCATGGAATTTTTGTTTTACCCCCAACCCTTTCAGTATGGTCTGTATCACTTCGGCTACGAAGTGTGGGCCGTTGTCGCTCCATAAAATTCTGCAAAGGCCGTACCGGGGGAAGAATTCTTTCAACAATACTTTTGCAGTGGCTATGGCAGTATTGTCGCGGGTGGGATATGCCTCCACCCATTTGCTAAAAGCGCACACAACCACCAGGACATATTTTAGACCATGGCATCTCTCTAGTTGGATGTAATCCATTTGAAGGACTTCAAAGGGGTGATCAGGGACTCCAAACCCTCCCCGTGGTACTACTGTCCCTTTCCCTGGGTTGTGTTGTAGGCATACTATACATTGTTGTACTAGGCGCTTTGCAGATTCTGTTATCTTGACATTATGCCATACTCTTGTGATTAGTTCAATCATGGGGCTGGAGCCTATGTGTGCTGGTAAATGTGCCATGGTCAATATGGGGATGAGGTAGGCATTGGGTAACAGCCATTTATTTCCGTCTTTAGTTCTCCAGCAATTTTCCTCGTCTTTTAGTCCCACCTTTTCCCACTCGGTCAATTCGTCTTGTGTGCCTGTAGTCTGTATGTCCCTTACAGTGGTCCTAGCATCAGTCCATTGTTCAGCTTGTGACCTGGTCACATACATTCGTGTCATGGTTCTGTCTTCTGCTGTGGCTCGGGCAGTAACGTCTGCTAGCGCATTTCCCTGTCCAATGAGATCTGTCACTTTCCTATGTGCTTGGCATTTTATCACTGCTAGCTTTTTGGGGAGGAGGACTGCTTCCGTCAAGGCGGAGACTAAATCTCCATGCAGGATGGGTGTACCGTGTGAAGTCAGGAACCCTCTTTCTTTCCATAGAATCCCGAAATGGTGAACCACCCCGAAGGCGTATTGGCTGTCGGTGTATATGTTAACTGTCGTGCCAGCTGCTAAAATACATGCTCGTGTGAGGGCAATGAGTTCTGCTGCCTGGGCGGAACGTTGGGCAATACGGGCTGTTTCTAGAATGGTTCGGGCTGTGGTGACAGCGTATGCAGCTGAGGTGGTGCCGTCGGGGAGTTTGATGCACGAACCATCCACCCATAGTTCTCCATCTGGCTCTAGAAAGGCGGTGTCTCTGAGGTCTACTCTACTTTTTGTTTGTTCATCGGTTAGTGTCACACAGTCGTGTAGTGGAGCTACGTTAGAATCGTTCTCGGGTAGGGGTAACAGCGTGGCTGGATTGAGGGTGGTGCATCGCTTTAGGGTAATGTGCGGTGCTAGCAGGGTCAACTCATATCCTGTCAGTCGGGCGCTAGTCAAGTGTTGGGTTTTGGTCTGGTTCAGTAGTGTGTCGACTGCATGGGGTACTAAAACAGTGACTGGATTGGAGAGCACTATTCCTTCGCTCTGGCGTATTGATACCGCTGCAGCTGCCACAGCGCGCAGGCACGCTGGCAGTGCTCTGGCTACTGGATCGAGGGTGGCAGAAAAATATGCACAAGGGCGTTGTTTGTGACCAATTGATTGTGTTAGGACAGACAATGCACATCCCTCCCTTTCGTGTGTGTAGAGGAAGAATGGTTTGGAGTAATCTGGGGTTCCTAGGACTGGTGCTGAGCAAGGGTATTGCGTAGTTCTTTAAAGGCTGTCTGGCATTCGGGGGTCCAGGGGAGAGGTGAGGGGATGTCCTTAGCTAGGAGGGAGATAAGGGGTTTGATAATGAGGCTAAAGTTCGGTAACCACTGTCTGCAAAACGAGGTGAGGCCTATCAAAGAGCGGACTTGCTTCTGATTTTTGGGGACAGGGGTGTCTAGAATTGTCTGGATCCTGTCAGGCGTGAGTTTTCTCCCTTCTTTTGATAAAAGGTGACCCAAATAGGTCACTTGTGATTTACAGAACTGCAGTTTCTTTCGGGAGACCTTGTGACCATTCTCAGCAAGGAAATGGAGTAGTTTGATGGTGGCTGTGACGGCTATTGGTATGGTGTCCGCTGCTAGAAGGATGTCGTCTACATATTGTATTAGTGCCACTCCATCTGGCAATTGTATGGCGTCCAACTGTCTTTTAAGCGCCTGGCTATAGATACTTGGGCTCTCAGTGTACCCCTGAGGTGCTCTACAAAATCTATACGAACGGGAATTTAGGGTAAATCCAAAAAGATAGCGGCTGTCCTCGTGTATAGGTATGTAAAAGAAGGCGTTCTTGAGGTCGATCACAGTGAAGGTGGTGGCAGTGGAGGGGATTAAAGTCAAAATTGTCGTGATGTCGGAAACTACTGGGTATTGTGGTACTACGATTTTGTTTACCTCCCGCAGGTCAATGATGAAGCGGTAGGCTTTCCCATCTCCCTCTCCCTGTCTCTTTACAATCGGTAGTATGGGACTGTTACAAATGTTGCTCACTACTTCCTCTACCACCCCTGCCTCTACCAAAGAGTGTATGATCTCTGTTAGTGCTTTCTCACCCTCTGGCGATATTTTGTACTGCGGTACCTTCGGTAGGGTTGCGTCCTGTCGTATTGTTACGTGTACTGGGTCAATCATCATTCGTCCTACGTCTGAATCAGCCCTAGCCCATAAGTGTGATGGCAAAGTGTCCAGTAGGGATGTGTCAGTCTCAGAGATGGAAAACATGTGCTGAAAAGGGTTCTCTCTATGGCGTTGGGGGTTGTCATACAGGATGACACGCACTCCGTCTGGTGAGCATCTGAGAGTCGCATGGAAGTGTTTCAAAAGGTCGAGGCCCATAATGGCGTCTGGGGTGTTAGATGAGAGGAGGAATGTCGTTTCGACGCCATTGCTGTCAAGATTAAAAGGGATGGGTCGGGACAAAGGGTTGGTGGAGGGCGTACCGTCAAATCCTATTGAGGTCACATGTGAGCCTGACAAGGGTGCCCTTGGAATCAGTCGTTTGGATAGTGCACTACGTGTTGCTCCTGTGTCTACCAAAAATGGCGACCTTGTGCCCAGGACCTCAGCGGTAACATAAGGGCCTTGCTGATCAACGCAGAGCTCGACTGGATCCCTCCCTTGCCCCTGGCTGTCCTATGCAAAGTCGTACGTATTGTCATAATCTGTCTGTTGGTACTGATTCTGTCTGGGATGGTCAAATGCGTTCACTCTTCCTGGCCTTTCCTCGCTTGCTTCACTCGCGTACCCTCTCCCACGTCCTCTTCCTCTCTGTCCACTTGCTATTTCCCTCGCCCCTCTGCCCCTACCAGCTCCTAACAAAGCCGGGCATTGGGATTTCCAGTGTCCATATTTTTTGCAAAATGCACATTGATCCTGTCCTAGGTCTTGGCGTCCTACATATGATGTAGATGGATTGTTCCTAGGGGTCTGTACTCTAGGGGTATTCTGCTGGTTTCCTCCCCTATATTGCTCCCCTCCTGTATTCGCCCCCTGGAGTTGTGCTATCATTACCCTTTCCTTCAAGTCCTTCTTTTTCCTTTCTGTAGCCCTGTCATTTTCGTTTCTCTGATGCTCGTAATACTGGGCCATTTGGAGAATGGCCGTCGGTTTAGATGCTGCCCAACTACTTTCGCTGGCTTGTAGTTTCTGGGATACATCTGGCAGTAATCCTTTGACGTAGTTCTACACAAATAAGTGGTGTCCGGTTGAGGTGGACATGTCTTGTCCACTGTAATCAGAGAACACAGTTTCAAATCTGGAGAAGTACTCTGAGACGTCCTCTTGTGGTTTCTGGCGGCATGCGGTTACTATGGACCAGTCTATCTTTTTCTCTGGGATCAGCGTTTTCACTTTCTGCACTATTTTGTCAGGGAGGTCTAATATTGCTTTAACTAGTTTTTGACCAGGGTTCCGCTGTTTATCTAGTGTGTCGAGTTGTTCCCAGGTATGACCAAACAGTTCGGTATGGTTTACTTTCTTAACCTGTTTCCACACATCTGCTGGCAAACATAACCCGAAGAACAAGTCTATGTCGGCAAGTGTCATTATTGTTGATCCCAGAGCGGTACCTAGCTCGGCGTAAAGGCGGTGGGGTTCTTTCGTAAATCCGGCAAAGATTTACGGAAGGTCAGGATGTCCTGTCTGTCCCATGGCTGATACACCCAATTGTAGACCACCCTTCCTCTAGCGTCTTGATGGTTTATATCGTCATTAGTCCCTTGTCCTCTAGGAGGTACCCAGTAAGGGGCAGCTTCTTTTATTGGCATCATGCTATCTGTTTTTTCCACTGGGGGTCCTGCTACCTTAGTTGTCCTGTCCCTATCTATCTGTCCTTGTTCTATGAGGTGACGCAATACTTCTAGTGTGGATGAAAATAGTTCTGCAACATCGTTGTCGCCTTCATCTCCGATGTCTACCTTCCTGTAGAGAGCCACTAATCGCTCGGGCCCTACGTTTTGGTACTTCTCTTCATATGCAGTAAGGGTGTGGTAACAGAGACGTACAATAAAGTATCGTTTGCGGTTTTCAACATAGGAGTCGCCTATGTCTGTTACGTGTTCTTCTGTTTCTTTCCTATCTATGAGGGTTTTAACTATTTTATCAATGCCTGCTCGCTCATTTTTACTTAATCGCGGGACCCTGGGCGCTCCTATTTCCTTGGTTCCTACCTCTACTACTGCCTCCTTTGATGAGGCATTTGGTGTGGGTGGCTCGGTGGGAGCAGAGGCGGTGGAGACTGAGGCGATCGTGCCATCTCCAGCTATACTTTGGGGGTCCTGGCGTTGTACTACGGGATGAGTAGGGGCATAAGGGGGTGGCATGTATATCATTGGGAGACCTAACAATAAATCATCATCTACCCCCTGTTTTGCTGGTAACTTGGGGTAAAGAGTTAAGGGCGTTCTAACAGGGCATTGACCTGATATTTTTGATTCCTGTTACTTTTTATCGATTTTCTTTTCTTTTAGTTCTTCTTCTAACTTTTTACAGGCTTGGTAAGCTGATTTTCGCGTTTCTTTATCTTGTCTAGCTTCGTCTCTTTTCTTTCGTTGAGCTGCCTCTTTTCGCCATAAACCAAAACTATCAAACATGGCTGGTCTAGCTTTCTTTTTGTGGAGAGCTAATTCTAACGTTTCTATTTTAGCGGGATCGAAAGATCCCGTCAGTGGCCACTGATTTACCTGGTCCTTCCTAGTGTACTTATGCCATAGTTTGCTATAAGCTACGGTGGCTAATCCATATTTTACGTACATGTCCTTGTTAGGGGTGCCTTCCGGCGGTGCCGGATGACTGACCTCTAACAAACGGTCCGGTCCAAAACAATCAAACAATCTAGAGAAAACAGGCATGACGTATTTAGCGGTCAAAATGAATATCTCAATTAATGTTAGACAAAAGTCTGCACTACCTGTCCTTCGCTGTCTGCAAAGAGAGAATATTCCTATTCTACGTTGTTTGCAAGCAGGGAATGTCTCAAATAACTCAAAAAGGAATACTAGTATTTCTATCATTCAATCAATTTAAGTCATGTTTTCTCACGACCTTACCCGGACCGTATGGACAGTTCTTCGTATTCCCCTTCCAGCGCCTGGTTGTCCTCTTACTCCAACAATCAATGCGGCGTTCCTGTAAGGCCCCAGTCAGGACCGCAGGTCACTCGAGAGAGGTCCGTTCGGAACCGGTGAAGTTCAGTCGATTGGCAGCCAGACGAGGGTCTCTTTCAGGCAGGTGCACTCCAATCATTTAGTCGTTCACTCCGTCGTTAGGACCTCTCTACTGGACCCACGTGTCTCTGATGGGCCCCCGTTGGGTCGCCAATTTGTGAAAAGCAGCGAGTCTCCTGAGATCCCCAATGCTGCCCGGCGCAAGGTCACCTTTAATCCACTTTGGATTTGCTATCTAAAATAACGAGGTAGGCGCTGGAAGCTGGAAGGCAAGAAAAAGGTTTATTACTCTTAGAGGAGACCACGTCAACTGCTGACACCAGGATGTCTTCAGGGAGGTGTTCTACTGGCAATGCTTCTGACTCTTCCTTTTATACAGTTTTACACAATGTATTTGTTTCTTTTATCATGGTTACAAGCTTGGAGTCTCCGCCCCGGGCAGGTTGTCACACAAGCCTGACATTGTTTTATCAACATGGTTACACAAGCCCAACATTAACTCTCCTCCCACCCAGGTCAAAAACAGACAATTTAATTGCAGCTGGACCTTGCTTCAGGGTCTAAAAACGAGTGAGACCGGCCAGATCTAAGAGTCCGTTCTGTTGATAAGAACAGGTCACATTGTTGGCAAAAAACCAGTCTTGCTGTGTGTAGTGCAATAAACCATGTTTGCAAGAGTCTGTTTGGTATTTGTAACCCGTTTGTGCAGGGATGAGAGGAAAGACGAGTTTGAGGCAGCAGGTGATGTTGATGTTTGTCGTGGAAATAGTTTATAGCCCCCAGCACACATATCAGGTTTGGTCAGAGAGTCAGAAGGCTGCTAGAGGACAGGGTGAAATGAAGGTGACCAACAGAGTACAAAATGGCTGTGGTAAATCAGAATGACTGTAGTTTATGTGCACGTAGGAACTTTCATCAGACAAGATGGCGCAGAATGTTCATGATTGTGTTTTGTTCTTAACAACTCCTATGGATGCAAAGAGGTTTCTTAACATTATAAATGGACAGTTTGTTCTAAACCTTTTGAATGCCTTACAGTTGCCTAAGAAGGTGGTGATGGCAAAGTGTGCCACACACTAGCGCCCCCAATGTCTCAAGGGGTAACACCCGAGCTGATTCAGCCACAAAAAATGCTGCTTTGTCTAACATCGCTGATGTTGCTAAGTATGTTAAAAGATTTGTCTCAATTGCAGGTGCAAGCTCCTGAAAGTGAAAAGCAGTCTTGCATTGAGCAGAAGTGCAAAAGATACCCTGTAGGGGTGTAGAGAGACATCATTGGGCATGTGGCTGTACCAACATTTCTACTCCCCCAATCTCATCCGGTTGTATCATGGAGCATGATATGTGCCACAGCAACCCATTGGTATGTGTCCTTCTTTTCTTCCATAGCCCAAAACTATTGCCAATCCTGTGCCATATGGCAGTCACACAATGCCGGAAAGGGTATTAAGACCACCCTCGCTGCCCACTCCCCCCCTGGGGCCCCTTTGTTCAACTTCAGACAGACTTTATCCAGTTGCCAAAGTGTGCTAACTACTTGCATGTTCCAGGTATTGTGTGTATGTTTTCAGGATGTTTGGAAACGTACCCCTGTGCCAATGTAGAAGCCATTACAGTAACTAAGCGGATACTTAGAGATTTTATCCCTCGCTTCACTGTACCGTACCGGATCACAAGTGACCGCAGAACACACTTTGTGTCAGTGGTAGTGCAGTTTGCAAGGCTTTGGGAATAGGCCAGGATTTCCATTGTGCATATCAGCCAGAGTCAATGGGCAATGTGGAGAGGAGCAATGATAGAAGACTAAATTGAGCCCATATGAAATAGTCATGGACCAATCCATAATGCTTGCTACCCCTGAATCCCCCAGTCTAAGCTGCTACACTGGATTTACAGTTTAGAGATGGTGCAGTTTTGCAGTATTGCAGAAAGCTTATATAAAGTCCCTACAGTTTCTGTTTCTGGGTACAAGTAACCTTGCCTGAATGTCCAACCACAGCCTGCCACTCTTTCCAGCCTGGTGACGGGGTGTACGTACGTGCACACCAGAGGAAGACAATACTGCGGCCTCACTGGCATGGACCCTATCAGGTTCTTCTCGTCACTAGAGGTGAGTGAAATTTGCATAATTTGTTTTGGCTTAATTTCGTGAAATTTTAGCAACATTATGTGAAATTACGCATAATCACGTGAAATGAGAGTCCATCATTTTACGCAATATTTTAGCATGAAATTCATCCTTGCATCAATTTTTGGTGCGAAGAAGCATTTGGCACAAGAACACCGTGAACAAAGCTGCTTGCATTCTGTTTTTCCTGTGCATTTGTGATAAATTATTACTGTAAATTACAGCTAATTGGGCCATTCAGGGTAAAGTTTTACTGCGAATGGCACATAATTACATGAAGTGGCATAATGGCATAATTTTAGGAATTTTAATCAACAAGCGTAATACAAAATGCACGCAATTCACTAAATTACACAAATTACATTGGTATCATTTATATTTCACCCTTGCCTAATTCATCACTAACACAGCTGTCAAATGCCATATTCTGGCAACTTGGATCCACTCAACTCACTGAGAGTGAGCTGCTCCTCCTAGAGATGACATCCTTCGTGCTTCTGCTTCTAGATCTGTGACTGTCCCCAGATCTGGACCATCTGCTGGAGCTATCTCTGCTGCTACCTTGTGACCTGTTTGTGGGTCATTGTCTGTGTTCACCTTCTTTGCCTGCTCCACTACCTCCACTGTGGCAGGCTCTCATCAGTTGCACTGTCTAACTACTTCCTTTTTCCAACCCCGTGTTTAGGCCTCCGTAGGACGTCAGGTTCAGCGCCAGGACACCCTCGGGTAACAGTTTGCGCTTTAGAAATATTAATAACATAACAATGACACTGCCAGTGCCAGTGTGAGTTCCAGAAAAATTCTGCGAAAGGCCATGTGGCACAGTTTTTTCTTGCACGCGGCTCGCCAATGTTAAGTTGGTGAGTGCGAGCGAAAAATGTTATTGCTAGACCGCCTCCCGGTGAGATTTCTCAACTCGGGAGGTCATGGTATGTCGCTACCGCTCACGTTGAGAATGCTGCAGCTCGCGCTGAGAAACTGCCGCTCGCGTTGAAAAAGCTGCTGCCTGAGTAGAAAATCTAGGACACTGCACGAGGTACAGAACGGGTTAGTCTTTAATCTCAGTGGCATCTGCATGAGGTTAGACTGCATATTTGAGAATTGGGGGATTTAAATATTTGAAATAAGCATTGCAATCAGCATGGTTGTGCTGGAAATTTTAATAAAAATGATAATGTGCATCATCCTACACACTTGCGCAATGTTTGCTTCCTAGCAAAAAAGGAGGGTTTGTGAAAACAAAATCTCGTCTTTTTATTGCTTTCACGTCAGTGCCTCTCTGCACCTGTATAACACAACATACACTGATATATATTTTTTATGATCAAATATGAATGTTGTTTTCTTAATACTCTGAAGTGCCCTTTAACCGCAACATGCTTGCTAAGTTTTATGAGTGTAGAATGGCTAGATGCACATTTGTATCTCTTCTTCAAAGACTTCTCACATTTTCTCAGTGAGAAGACCCTGCCACCTGCTCATTAGATCGGTTTAGCTGAAAGTAACACGTTTCTGTCGTATGTTTGTGCCCCATAGACTTGTATGCAGAGAGAAATGTTTGTAGACAGTTCAAATTTGCATGCATTTTAGCATTATACACTACATCTGGCCATTTTGAGCAAGAGCTCTGGTCACTCGAAGTAACAATTGTCACTAAATTGTTTGCTATACTGCTCTCTATTTTTGCATGCTTCCCGATGTGCTGTGTTTTATTTTAATAGATGCACCATAAGGAGACATGATGTTTAACTAAATGGCCTAAAATCGTCTTGCAGCTAGCACATTTCAAGGGTAAATTATCATTTTGCATGCAGTTCCTTAAACCATTGTGCTAGCCATGCTTTGGAATGTGCAGATGAGGAAAGCTATGGGTAAAGGGGAAGGTGGAATGTGGAAAGAGGTGCATCATTCCTTTAAGAAGAACTTTCGAGACCATATCAGTGTTCCGAATGACCAATAATTCTAGGGTAAAGTCGGCAACATCCAACCAGTTTCAAAGTCACAAGGAAACCAATGCTATAGTTAAGTACAGACACACAACCATTTCAAATAAACACTCACAGGTAAATATTGCCATGTTTTATGGAAAAGCAATGCCGGGGAGGAGCAGGCATAGGAAACGTGGCACACTCCACAAACTATAAGTGGGCTAATAATTATAAACTACTCAAGAGTATGCTTGTGTAATAAAACTTTGCACACCATGTTTGGGAGCTGTCCTGAGAGATTGGTGTCTCTGGCAATCTAGTAGTCCTGGGGCAGAGTTTTCCATATGCCAGACCTTTGTAAGAACATAGAGAGACATTGGGACAGGTTGGTACCTGCGATTGGCTACTAGGGCTGGTGGAGAGTCTTCCATATGCCACACCTCTAGAAGAAAACAGAGAGATATCCTGACAGATCATTGCCTCTGATAGGCTGGAGTGGGTGGGGCAGGGAATTCCATATGCCAGACCTGCGTAGGAACATTGAGACATGTCCTCACAGGTTGCTTTCTGTGATAGGCTCCTAAGGATGGGTTTATGCATGTCTATAGTGTTTCCATAGTGCAAATTTAGCAAAAAGGCAGTAGAGTGATGTACAAAGACAATCATAAGGTCAACGAGTAACAGCAGAGGAAGTTGGGTTGCGGATGGCTAATGCATTGTGACGTAGTGTTCTATAAAGAGATGAGTCTTACTCTTGAACTCTTTCCTAATTGGGGCAGCGTTGGGGCGGTCCTGATGGATACGGGGATGTTGTTCCAGATCCTGGGGGCATAGATGGAAAAGGCCAGCTGTCTTGTTTTTTCCTTTTCACACATCTTAGTCTGCATTCTATTGGTGTCCTGGCTGCGGGTGTGCCACGAGCCACTAGAGACGGCGAGCTTGTCTGCAGCAGGGGTGCTGCTTGTGATGACTTTGTAAATGATGCAGTTGGTTTTGAAGATGGTGTGGGCCAGTGAGGGGAGACAATGGAATTCCACCAGGATGGGGATGATGTGATTATATTTCTTCTGGCCTGGATTACTGGTGCTGCAGCATGTAGGATGTCCCTGAGGGGTGGTATGGTTGGAAGGGAAGCTTCAATATGAAAAATGTCCTGACAGGTTGGTGCCTCTGATATGCCAGTCGGATTGTGGGAGCATCTTCCATATTGAGGACCTCTACAAGGGTTAGAGATATAGAACCTAACAGGCTGCTGTCTCTGATAGTTTGGAAGGGGCGGGGAAGGGTCTTCTGCTTGCCATGCACTCTTAGCTCTTTAAGAATCTCTTTTTCTGATAGCTTAGAGACTGCCATAGATGAGATCAAAGGTAGGTAATAATTAGGCAAAACGATCAGAGGAGGAGCATGGGGGAAATTGGGCGGTTCAACATAGTCCCCGTATCAATTAGAGATAATCCGTAATTAATGCTATTCCGTTCAATAGTCAATACTTCAATGGTATTGATTAGAAGCAAAGGGTCGGACAGAGGAAGCATCCCTTATAGTATACACAGGCCCTCACCCGCCGGGGTGGCATGCTTCATCTTCGGGCCATGCTCCTCGCTGCAGGATGGGTGCGAGTGGTGGTCTGTAATTATCATATTACGTGAGTAATCAGTGAAGGAATGTAAGAAAATAAAGGGGTAGTCTCACATTGGAGATCGTGGGTCTGTCGGACCCACAGCAAGTTTTTTATAAGCCCCTTCTAATGCCATGGAGCCGCTCCTCACGCTTTGAATTCTGGTCCTGAAAAGCGTGGTGGAGAACCTTGTCGCTCGCCGGCTTCCTCTGTCCGACCCTGTGCTTCAAGGTAATAATTAGAACTGGGCGAAATTTCAATTACACCAGCATACTTGGCGTACATGTCTAACTACGCTTGTTACACAAATTCCCGAAATTGCACATTATGCCATGTTGCATAATTACGCCATGTTGGCAACAAAATTACAATGCGAGAACACAGAACAACACGAATGGCCAGAAATTGAGTGACTGTCGTTTTCGGTATTGTGTTTTTGGCACTATCTTTTAAGTATGAAAAGCCATATCTGCATTTTTTGTTGTTACGCTCAATTTTGTATGTATACTTTTCCAAAATTTCCCAAAATGTCGTGAAATTATGCAAAAGCAATTACCCGAATTTAGCACACGCTTAGAAAAGCTGCAAACAGTTTGACTAAAACCAGAGATACAAGAATTTCAGAGCAAAGTTTTCATACGTTGCAATAGGGTGAACCACTGCTCGAAAAGGATTCAAGAAACCATTTCAGATTAAAAGATTAACTCACTGCAAGTTCATTGGGATGGTGAATTTTTATAGTGTAAATCAGGGGTCTTTTCTAATTGTGTTCTGTTTAGAGGCATGTTGGAACCAAGATTAACTAGATCTCCAACAAGGGTCTACCACTACATAGAACACACCAATTTGTTTTATTATGACAGTTAAATGTTATGTTATACCATTTTTATAGCGCGCTGTACATTCCAGGCTATCTCCAGGCGCTTCACTATACAGTAAAGTGAAGGGAGGATTATAAATAATGTGTGTTTATTGACTGTGCGATACGTTTTCATGATAATGTACTACCCTTCTCTCCCTTTGCCCCGCATCAAGGATTTCACTGAAAAAGGCAGAAAACAGACACTTTTGGGGTGACTTCGCTCCTTAATGGGCTGCAGAGCCTCTGAGCGCGTGGACAATCGAGTGAGACGTCCCTTCTCTGCTGCACATCACAGGGGATGCTTTTCCCCATTTTTCTTTACATGCCATAACATTTGAGTTGTTTGGTATTAACCAAGACTGTGAAATCCCTTTAAATCCCTCCACATCTCATTTGAGGCGCCCTGGACTGTGAAACTGGCCTCGTAGCGGACTGAGCCGTGTCCAGGAGTCACCACGAACACATGTGCAGCATCATTAATTCCATTGGGCTTGAAATTATCAGCCCCCCTCAGGGCAGGAGCCGAGAAGCCCTCCTCCGCACCCACGGAGCAGGAGCTGGGAAGCCCTCCGCAGCACCCACGGAGCAGGAGCCGGGAAGCCCTCCGCAGCACCCACGGAGCAGGAGTTGAGAAGCCCTCTGCCGCACCCACGGAGCAGGAGCTGGGAAGCCCTCCACCGCACCCACAGAGCAGGAGCTGGGAAGCCCTCGTCCCACCCACGGAGCAGGAGCCAGGAATCCATCGTCGCACTCACGGAGCAGGAGTCGAGAAGCCCTCGTGGCACCCACGGAGAAGGAGTCGAGAAGCCCTCTGTTGCACCCATGGAGCAGGAGCTCGGAAGCCCTCCACCGCACCCACAGAGCAGGAGCCAGGAAGCCCTCTGCCGCACCCACGGAGCAGGAGTCTGGAAGCCCTTCTCCGCACCCATGGCGCAGGAGCCAGGAAGCCACCGTCGCACCCACGGAACAGGAGTCGAGAAGCCCTCATGGCACCCATGGAGCAGGAGCCGAGAAGTCCTCATTGCACCCACGGAAAAGGAGTGAAGAAGCCTCCACCGCACCAATGGAGCAGGAGCCGGGAGCCCTCTGCTGCATCCAGGGAGCAGGAGTCGAGAAGCTCTCCTCCGAACCCACGGCGCAGGAGCAGGGAAGCCATTGTTGCACCCACGGAGCAGGAGTTGAAAAGCCCTCATGGAACCCATGGAGCAGAAGCCGAGAAGTCCTCGTTGCACCCACAAAGCAGGAGCTGGGAAGCCCTCCGCCACACCCACAGAGCAGGAGCTGTGAAGCACTCCGTCGCACCCATGGAGCAGGAGTCGAGAAGCTCTCATCGCACCCACGGAGCAGGAGGGAGGAAGCCCTCCGCCGCACCCACGGAGCAGGAGCCGGGAAGCCCTCTGCCGCACCCACGGAGCTGGAGTCGGGAAGCCCTCCTTCGCACCCACGGCTCAGGAGCCAGGAAGCCATCGTCGCACCCACGGAGCAGGAGTAGAGAAGCCCTCGTGGCACTCATGGAGAAGGAGCCGAGAAGCCCTTGTTGCACCCATGGAGAAGGAGTGAAGAAGCCCTCTGCCGCACCCACGGAGCAGGAGTGGGGAAGCCCTCTGCCGCACCACGGAACAAGAGTCGAGAAGCCCTCCTCCCCACCCACGGCGCAGGAGCCGGGAAGCCATCATGGCACCACGGAACAGGAGTCGAGAATCCCTCATGGCACCCACGGAGCAGGAGCCAGGAAGTCCTCCGCCACACCCACGGAGCAGGAGCTCTGAAGCTCTCCGTTGCACCCATGGAGCAGGTGTAATAGTAGTTTTAGGTATGCCTGGGCATAATTTTCATTACGCTGGTGTAATCAGAGTAATTTTAGTAATTCCTTGTTACTTGCATGGAATTACCGATCATAATGTGATTGAGCCTGTTCGCACAATTATGAGCAATTTGGGGGAAAAACAATCCTCCCCAAGAGCACATTTAGGGCCTAATTACGAGTCTAGCGGTCCTCGGACCACCAGACTTGTGGTGGGGTGGCGGTCTTCTGACGGCCACATTACAACCTTGGCGGTTGCACTGCCCTGGGACCGCTGATGCTGCCAGGAAACCGCCGTTCCCTGGTGGTGGCGTGGCTGTCTTGAGGCAGTAATATGCTTGGCAGGACCGCTTACGACTTTCCTCCATGACAAACAGTGGCGGTGAGGAAAGAAAGGGGGCCCTACAGGGCCAGCTTGTGCCTCACTCCATGTGGATGCACACAGGGGGGGCACAACATGTGTCCCCTTGTGTGCATGAACCCCCAGTTCCAGCACGGCATGGACTTCATAGTCCATGCCGTGTTGGACCTTCCCATGGGAACGCCAAAAGAACCACCTGCCAGTGACAAAAAAATTCATAATACTGCCGACGCCTCTCACGTGGTTTTGGCGGTAGGGCAGTCCCACCGCCGCACCGCTAAACTCGTAATCAGCCCCTTAGTGAGCTTGAGTGGCTGCTCGCACTTGCTGTTTGTGTTGTGCTGCATTTAGTGTAATTTCTTAAGACAAAATGCATCCTCGCTTCCATTTTGGACACGAGTGGGCATTTTTGTGTTAGGAAATTGCACTAAATACAGAATTAGTATTCTTACAAAATTAAGCATAATCTTGCAGAATTTTTAGGTAATTCCGTGTGACTCCGCTACACTGAATTACGTGAGTTTTTTTTTTTTACGGAGTTTTATATAGCGCGAACTTGACCCGGTATCGGGTATCAGAGCGCTTTACATAGCACCAGTTACGTTACATGAGGACACATTAATTTTTGTTAGGCACGGGGAGATTAAGTGATTTGCCTAGAATCACAGGATGTTAAGCGTCATTGCCGAGACTCGAACCCAGTTCCCCAGATTCGAGGTCGACCGCCCTAGCCGTTAGGCCAACTCCTCTCCCCTACGTTATGCCCATCCCTAGTTGCAGCAATAGTAGCATCTGTGGTGGCAGTGGAAACTTTAGTAGTAACACTGGTAGTAGCAGCAGTAACAGAAGTAGCAGTAACAGTAGTCAAGGGAGTAGCCAGAAGTTTGAAATACCCCCCACTTAGAACTCAACCTCTAACGACATAGAGTGAGTGAGCAAAGTGGCTCTTCCTAGATTAGTTTCCTTCACCCTACATTCACTAATCTACTCATTCATCTTCCTACCCTTCCAACCAACCCTCGATTCATGCATGCATGCATTAACTTTTCCACCCTTTCATCATTTCACGCTTCCATCCATCTTTTTACCATTACATACATCTGTTCACACTTGTATGCATCCTCTCATCCACCAGTCCATCCAATACTATGCCATCCATCCTTACCCCCTTTCTTTCGTTGTTCTTTTCACCCTTCCATCCTTTTATCTATCCTTTATTTTTTTCTTCCTGTCTTGGTTCTTTCCTTTAACAGTTTCTTATTTTCATCCTTTGTTACCTTTTTCCTGTACCCTTGCCACTTTCTACCTCTAATGTTTCTTTTCTCATTTTGTTTTTCCCTCTTACATTTTCCTCTCCTTTTGTTCTTTTTGCTGCCTCGCCATTTTCGATGTGTTCATTTCTTTCTGTCTCCTTACATGAACTTGGCTCACTTAAAAACCCTTGACCTCTGTCTCAGTCCTGACCTGGTATTCCCTTAATTCGTTTTTATATGAGCTTTTCTCTGCAGAGTCTAAATTAAACTAATTATCGTTTTAGTGGGTCGTTTTACTAGGCCACCGGGTCCGATGGCAACCCCTACTTTAGCTGCTAAAGTGGGGGGTTCACGACGCCACTCATAGTAGTACTAGGCTTAGTAGCAGTAGAGGTACAAGCATGAAGAGTAGTCATAGGAGTAGTAGTACGACAAGCAGTGGTATTAGTAGCAGAAGTAAAGGTGATAACGCCGATTCTTATCTAATTATCTATAAGAATCTTCTGGTCGCCAAGATCTTTTTACCTGTTGAATAGTGTAAAGGAGAGAATCTCATCAGGTTATATATCAGCATTCATTTTGTCTGAAAGGACCACTGACTCCGAATTCAAGTTTGAGAATTTATAATCGCCAAAAATAACTGAACGTGCAAGCACCTCAACACGAGGTTAAAGAAATAGATGGGCACTAATACAAATAATAATCTACGCAGGAATCTCATCCGACTCAGGATAAGAAGAATAGAAAGTTCTAGAAGGATCAACCAGACTATGATTGCTCCAATTTCTAAGTTGCTCTTCATTGGACTAAGCAAGCTTAAAATCAATAGCTGTCCCTACACTAACGCTAAGTGACATCCCTGCATAACGATTTTCCCAGGCAAGAGTGAATAAAAGGTGTCAGCTGTGAGGACTTCCTAAGAAGTGCAATCACATAATACCTAAGCTCAGCTCTGTCCTTCTCTCAGGTCTCCCCTACCTCTTCTCTGGCCTCCTCCCTCAGGGCACTATCCCTAATACAAAACCACAATACAATTGTACACGCCTTTGTCACGCCTCCTTGGCCAGGTCTTCTTTCTTGTGCTTTTCCATCGAAACGGTTACTTCATCCTGGACGGTTGCGATGACCTTGAGTCCCAGGCACCTTCTCCGCTGAAAGTATCATCCCTACATTCCATTTCACTCCCCGTACCATGCCTCCCCTCTCTCTAGCTTTTGAAAACAAAGAGTTAGTCTTACTAACGAGACATGTGTCCTTGCACCTGCAACAAAAGATACTTTCAACAGAAACCTTCTACGGTGCAAATTAAATCTACCGGTTGTGCCCAGAGAGCCTTACCAAGAGAAACTTTTCTCGGCCTACAATATAAGCTAACATAAGAATATACCAGGCCTTCCCTAAGCATATATGTAGTCAGGCCTTTACATATGACTTTTAAACACACATCTTATGTTTCCCTATAAACATTTTCATTATGATTCATATGCAAACACTGAATTACATGTGCAACTTTAATATGGTGCACGTTTAAACTACTGCAATTACATTACACACACGAACTAATTCCTCTATGCATTATGTTCACACAATTCAATAAGCATTACATTACATCATTATCCTAACCATTATGCTGCTGATTCGCCTTGTCTCAGCGAACTATTCATTCTTTACTAAACATGCATGAGTATACAATGGAATATAAACGAATATATGTCTAAATACATGTGGGTGCGGCCTATCAGTGATTATGATGCACCCCTACAATTCACAAGAACATTTCGCTCTATCAGTTCCCCCCTTTGATGACTCCTGTCATCATATTTCATTCTACTCCCTCGGAGAAGGAACCGACCTAAACAGAACTTGTTGCCATCTTCCCTGATCTAAATTTCTCCATGCTCTTGAGCCTTTGATACTGACTGTCCTGCAGTCTTGCCAATCTCATTTCATTTTCCCTCAACGCTCTCTTGACTCGGCCTGCTCGATACCACTTGTAGGCCTTGATCATAATCCACAAGCCAGCCACACAAACCACCAAAATAAGGAGTGGTCTCAGGAAGTACCCAAGGAAACCCTTTCCAAGGTTCGCAAACCAACCTCCCACTTGACCAAAACCCTTTCCGACCTTTTCCCAGGCCCCTTCTTCGGTCAAATCCGCTATCTTTGTGTGGATCATAGTGATGTTACTTATATATTTCTCCAGATCCTTGCTACGGTCTGGTATATAAGTGCAGCACTCTTGAACCTTCAACATTTTACAGACTCCGCCCTCTTTTGCCAATAGGACATCCAAAGCAAGGCGATTCTGCAAAACCATTCCCCTTATCGACAACATCTCTCCTTCCACCAACACCAACGACTTTGCTGTGTTCATCGAAAATTCATCCACCACAGTCGCTAACCTCCGGATCTTCACGTCATTCAAGACTACCCCTAGACTAGGTATCATAGCTCCAAAGATATCCCCCACAACGATTCCTGCACTTGCAGCTCTTCTCGTTCTTGAATGCTCTCCACCCTCTAGAAGATTTAAGTCTTCTGTATGGTAAATCTTTGGAAATATTATTGCCAAATAACATGTTCCATACCAATTCGCAGGCAACCTCACATAAGCATTCTTCCCACATACATAATACACCGTTGGTATCACTTGTACAGGACCTTGGAGAAAATCTTTTGCCACATCTGCCATGGTGAAAACGTGATCACAAGTACTTTGTCCCACTGGAACCTTTTCGTAGTAAGTCTGATAACGCCTTATACACAACTTACCCCTCTGCTCCTTATCTAACGCTATAGGACCATAGCTTCCCTTGGTCTTATGCAACCGTTCTTCCTCTGTCCAATCGGTCCTGTGATGCCCTAAATCTCGGGATTGAGTCAGCTTTCTATACCTATCTTCAACCTGATCTACAAACTTTCTCTCTACATCCGACATCAAACAAGTCAGATTGTTTCTGTGTGCGAATGCTGTATCCAATTCCAAACTCGGTATGAAGTACTTCCTCAGTCTGTCCTCGGTCTTATAATAGTCATACTTATTCAAATGCTTGTAAGCTGGGACTTCAGGAAGCACTGCGTCGAAATTGGAAAAGAAATACTCAAACTGATCTCTCTCATAAAACAAACTAAGCAAAAGACTACATGAAATACCATAAGTCAGTGGAAGATGGTGATACCTAATACCCTCATCCACTGAAGTAGGCAACTGCATACACACATAACAATCTTTCGCATCCATCACGTCAACATACTCATACAACAACTTAGCATATGCATTCAACTTAAAATCACCTTTAGATAAATCTACATGTAATCTACGACTTTCTTCTAATAATAAAGCTCTGTCAGCTGCCCTGTCTACCCCCTTCTGACTAGGTGTGATAGGTGTCGGTGTTCCTGTCACTGCCTCTACTTCTTGCTCATGCGAACCAGTGTATGAGACTACAACTACTATGATTATAGAAATTATTACACTACTTATAAGAATGCCTACAATCCACTTTGATCTACGATTGGGATCTCCCGGCTCCATGGTTTCAAAAAGTTCTCAAAAGTCTTGGTTATCGCAAAGAACTCTGAAAAAGTCTCTGTCCTTTATTTGTGACTTGCTTAACCAGCTCGAGCAACCATGAAATCTCCGGACTTTCCCTTTCCGATCACAAACTTATTTACACAGTCCAGAAAAAGACTTCCTAGTTTTCGTTCCTCTTCTGTGGAAAGTCCCTAAGTTTATTCTTCTTCCACTCGGACCTAGGTTATCTTCTTCTTTTAGACTTTTATTTACAGTTCATAACTGATCCACAATGAGATCCTCATTGAGCAAGACCAGAACGTGATACAAAAGATCAAGACGCAAAATCAGCACTTCATGTGAAAACGGCTCAACTCCAAAAGGCGGGAATTCGAGTCGATGCAAAAGCAAGTTTCGGACTTCACTCAGAAGCGGGGGATTCGGAACCGTGAGTGTCAGTGTTCCTTCTATCTCGAGCCCTGGCATCCGCAGCACCACCTTCACCACCACATTCGGGCTCCGACAGACCACTTGCACTGACCTCAGCCTTCCCGTACTCACCACCCCCTGCATCAAACACAGTGTAAGTCCACTCAGGGGTAGAGTATCTGCGACAAGGCACTCTTGTTCTCTTTGACCTTCGCCGACTGTCTTGTGCTTGGTCTTCGTCACTTGCTTCCGTTTCAGATACTTCAGACACTGGAGCAAGGTCTCTTTCAGGTGCTAACCTCAGGTTCAGTCGCCTCTGTCTCTCGGGCCAACTTTCTGCACTTCTGGTCGTTCGTCTGCCTTCCCCTTCTATACCCAGTGCACTATTTCCTCTTTCTGCTGAATCTGACTCTTCGCCGCCCACTGCACCGTTTCTGTCTTCGGTGTCTGAGTCAGGGTTCGAACTGTGGAAACCCCCTTCAGCTTGCTCTAGTGCACCACCAGCTGTGTCAGCGACCCTTACAGCTTGACTTGTCCTCCCATGTGGCCCTGCCACATCAGCTGGATTTTCATTTACGAGAGGAGCTGTTTCTTCCAAGGGTGCTGGAACTCTGCGGGTATGGGAAGCATGCACCCAGTTCGGCAATCCTCCACACTTTACTGCTGTGTTCGTGATAAGTATCACCTGATACGGGCCACGCCAACGGGCATCCAAGCAACTCTTCCTCACGTGCTTCCGGACGAGCACCCAGTCACCGGGACACAAGTCGTGGCACAGATCACTCGAGGCTGGGACCACTGCTGCTTGCACCTGCTGGGATACAGAACGGACCACATCAGAGAGTCCTTTACAATAATCAAGAATCAAATCATCAGTGATGCTTATCAAGGCTGTAGCTGGTACTGCTGGCAATCTCATTGCCCTCCCCATTAATATCTCATGGGGGGACAACCCGGTCTTTCTGTCTGGGACACTTCGCATGCTCATTAGCACCAGTGGCAAGGCGTCGGGCCATTTCAGGGATGTCGAAGAACACATTTTTGCCATCCGGGCTTTCAAAGTTCCATTAACTTGTTCCACCATCCCAGAAGCCTCCGGTCTGTAACTACAGTGGAGTCTCTGGTCAATGTTCAATGCTGCACAAAGTAACTTCATGATTTCGCTATGGAAGTGCCCTCCTCTATCTGATTCCAAAGAGGTCGGGATCCCGAATCTAGGGATGAGCTCCCTCAACAGTAATTTAGCCACTGTCAGAGTGTCACACCTGCGTGTGGGGTAAGCCTCCACCCACCGTGAGAATACACATACTAGCACTAAAATGTACCTCAATCCATTGCACCTAGGCATCTCCACGAAGTCCAACTGTATTCTATTGAAGGGCCCTCCTGACCTTCCAATGTGACTCAATGTAATTACAGTTTTCTTTCCAGCATTCATCTGCTGACACGTAACACACCTCTGACATACCGTTTCAGCCATTGCTCGGAACCGTGGGTTATACCACGTCTGTCTGAACACTCTCATCATTGCGTCTCTACCCAGGTGTGCCTGTCCATGTATCAATCTTGCCATCGGACTCAGCAATTCTTCCGGCAACACGGCTCTCCCATCGTTTGATACCCACACATCCACATCTCCTTTCTCACACCCAGCTTTGATCCATCCCTCTCTCTCTTGGTTTGACACTTCATCCTGCAATCGCTTAAGCTCTTCCCAAGTGTCTGCCATGGTCAACATTATGCTGAGCTCGGTTCCTTCTTGGCTCTCCCCTATCTCTCTTTCCGTGAATATGCATCCTTGTTCTGCACAGAAGCGGGCTACTTCGTCCGCATAATTGTTTCCCAAGGATACAAAGTCCTCCCCTTTCCCATGGGCTGAACACTTTACAACAGCAATTTCCTTTGGATGCTGTAATGCATCCAACAATTGTCTTACATATTCTCCATTACGAATGGGTGAGCCAGATGATGTCAAAAATCCCTCTGAGACCATAACTGCCCGAAGTCGTGCACCACGCCAAACCCATATTGGCTGTCTGTGTAAATTGTGATTCGAATTTGATCAGCGGCCAAACAGGCACGGGTCAAGGCAATGATCTCAGCTACCTGCGCGGAGCGTACTCCTTCTAGGCAAGCAGCCTCGACCACTCCTGAAATGGTACATACAGCAAACGCTGCTCTCAATTGCCCCACACTGTCTCTTAAGCATGAACCATCGACAAAGAAAATTTCATCTGGGTCGGCCAATGGCTCATCGACAATGTCAGGTCTCGGTTTGGTGCAAAGCTCGGTCACATCGAGGCAATCATGGTCCGCACAATCTTCATCATCCGTGCTCGGTGTAGGCATCAATGTCGCAGGGTTCAAGACAGAGCACCTTTTCAGAGTCACATTCTCTGCGGCAAGTATGACTTGCTCGTACCTCGTTAACCTATTGTTCGTTAGGTGCTGGGTCTTGGTCCTGGTCATCAATAACTCAACCGAATGTGGCACATGTACAGTCAATGGATGTCCCATTACAATGCTTTCACATCTTTCAATGCTGACACCTGTTGCAGCAACGGATCTTAGACATCCGGGCAACGCAGAAGCTACTGGATCTAAAGTAGCTGAAAAGTAGGCAACTGGTCTACGGACACCTCCATGGTTCTGAGCTAACACTGCTAATGCACATCCTTCCCTTTCGTAACAAAACAATGAAAAGGCCTTGTTGTAATCAGGCATTCCCAATGCCGGAGCCCTGCACAAATCCTCTCTCAGTTTCAGGAATGATATCAAGCACTCCTCGTCCCATGGTACCGGATCACTCACATCCTTGTGCGTAAGCCTCTGCAGAGGCTTTGCTCTCAAGGAGAAACTAGGAATCCACTGTCGACAATAGCCAACCATTCCTAGAAACATCCTAACTTCTCTCTGTGTCGTGGGTACTGCCATGCTCATTATTGCCTCAATTCGATCTGGTGACACCTTCCTCTTGCCTTTTTCCAATCTGTGTCCCAAGTACTGTACCTCTTTCAAACAGTACTGCAGCTTGTTCGGGGACACCTTATGTCCGTTCTCTGCTAAATGGTTCAACAGTGCTACAGTGTCAATTCTGCAAGCATCTTCTGTTTCTGAGGCAATGAGCAAGTCATCTATGTATTGCACGAGAACCGAGTTCTGCGGCAACACAAGACTCTCAAGGTTCTTCTTCAGGATCTGGTTAAAGATCGATGGACTTTCCGTATACCCTTGAGGGATACGACACCATGTTAACACGCGATTTTCTAGCCTGAACGCAAAAAGAAATTGGCTTTCCTCGTGGAGCGGTATCGAAAAGAAGGCTTGACACAAATCGATAACCGTAAACCACTCGGCTTCACATGGGATCTGGAACAGTATTACTGAAGGATTCGGTACCACTGGACAACAAGGGACAACTATCGTGTTGACCTTTCGCAGGTCTTGCACGATCCTGTACTTCCCGCTCGGTTTCTGTAGTCCCATGATGGGTGAATTACAGGGACTACCTCTGATCTCTTTCAATATACCCTTCTCAATGAAAGTCTCGATCACAGGTTTTATTCCTGCAATCGTTTCTGTCGACAGGTTGTATTGAGGTGTTCTTGGGAAATCAACATTCTGTTTCACCTCAATCCGCACTGGTTCAACCCCTCTGATTAGACCTATTTCGTCGCCTGCGAAATCCCACACCACAGACGACACTGCGTCTCTCAGATCAGGTGGAAGTTCTTCCACCGTCACCATTGGGTACAGATCTATACACAGATGCTGATTGGCAATTTTAAAGTCAGCATCATCATCTCTCGTCTGGACCTCCACTCCCCGTGGTGTACAATAAATCGTGCAGTTCAACTTGCACAACAGATCTCTCCCCAAAAGGCAAACTGGACTCGTATCACACACTACAAACTGATGTCTAGTTTGGAAGGAACCTATCTTTACTAGGATCGGTTCTGTCAATGGGCTGCTTATTCTCTTGTTCGCTACTCCAACAACCTGGATTGATTGTCCCGAGAGGGGTAGGTTAGGGACTACTGCGGATCTTACAGTAGACCGGGTAGCTCCAGTATCAACCAAAAGTGTTGCAGGATTGCCCTCAATCTCTGCCTCCACAAAAGGTCCTCTCTGGTCTACCTCCAAGACCGCTCCAAGTGTGCAGTCTTCCTCCCCCTCAGGCACCGTCAGGATAAAGGGTCTAAGCTATCCTCATCGTAACCTTCGAACAGGGGCATCTGTTGGTACGTTCGTGTTCCTTGTGAAATCCTTGGAGCTTGGGGAACCTGGGCGTGAGAATTGTAAACCCCCCTTTCATCGTCCTAGGTCTCGTTATTGTGTTAACTACCTCCTGCGCGGGTGCCTGAGCCCCCTCTTCCTCTTCCTGCAACTGATTAGCTGGGTTCAAAGGACACTCGCGTTTCCAATGTCCGACCTGGCGACAAAGATGACACGCCGTGGTCTTCTTCAGTGTGGCCACGTCCACTCCTGTCTTGGGGTCTACTGGTTTTCCCTTTCCCTGTACCTGCCCATTCTGGTTTCCCTGGAAATTTCCTTGCTTTCTTCCTAAGGTCCCTCCACTAGGCTGACTCTGTGCTGTCTGCATCTGGACAAGCATCAATTTGTCTTTTAGCTTTCGATGTTTCGATTCCACCTCATCACTACAGTATCTCGCATACCGCAGAATTTCATCTAGTGGCTTGTTCTGCCAGCAGATCAAATGGTGCTGTATCATGAGGCTGATTTCCATTCTCAGACCCAGTACAAACTTTGAGACAAACTGTCCCATATCCTTGGGGTCCAAGATATCTAACCCACTATACTGTTTAAAAGCTTGCAGAAGTCTTTCATAATATTCATGCACCGTTTCCTTGGGTTCTTGTACAGTCCGATCTATCTTAACCCAATCTATATCTTGAGGTGAAATCTTCAGTTTCAACCATGTAATCACCTGCTCATACTTTTTCATGACTAAGTGGTGATGGACCATTTGTAACCGCCTCTCTATCTGGTTCTGAAGTCGGCCACTCAATAGCGACTTTACAAGCTGTCCACAAATCTCCTGGTACCACTATGTCAAACAAAGTGTTCAAATCAATCCACAATACTTTTGAAATTTTCACAAACCGCTCAACCTGTTTGTACCACTCTACTGGTTTTTCCCTCAGCCGAGGAAAATCATTAGTAAATGCAGCTAAATCACCTCTATTCCACGGCACATGCACGTACCCTCCATTCTGTACTTCCCGTAAAGGAAAATTTCCAACACCCGTCGCCCCCCTCCTGGCGGCGGCGTTTCCCCTTCTGCTCTCTTTACTGGTTTCTTCTTGGACCACCTTTCTTCCCATTTGTCCAACAAAATCCATATTCTCATTCCTATAATCAGGTCTCTGGTGTGTGTCCTTAATCCTGTGATTCTTTTCTCCTCCAGCTCCTGATCACTGTAATGCAATCTATGTGGTCCCTGCAACGCTTTAGTTTTGTTCAGGTCTACCTCATATCTTTTGGCCAATTCCTTCAATCTATCATGTGCCATTCTAGCTTTTCGAGTCACATCTTTTGCTACAAACAGCAGTTCATCTGATCCATAAATTTCTATCCTTTCCAAAGGCAGACCCCCACTGATCATTTCGTCTACCTCTGCTTTCAGCCTCACTACGTCTAGCAACCTTGCCTGTACTGCACTCCTCAGCATATCTCGACAACCCGAGCCATCTCGCTCATCACAGTCACTATTCTGTCCTTGCGACCTATTCCCTTCCATCATATTCCTGGAACTTGGTCTGTCTTCCGAGACGTTTTGTGCCCTATCTCCTTGCATCCTATCCTCTTGGTTCGTTACTGTTGGTGTCCACTCCCTCAAAGCTGACTTAGATTCCCACAAAGACCTTGGTCTTTCTGGTCTCTCCTCTTCTCTGTCTACAGGAAGAGTCCGCAGTAGCCGGTAACGGCGTACTTGTCTCCATTGGTCTTGGGAAATGAACCACCCTTACTCCAAACCCATTCCCACTCTCACTGTTTCCTTCCTCCCTTCTCGTCGGTACGGAGCTCCCTTCTCTCACTCGGTCTGGGTCATATACCGGTACTATAGGGCCAATGGTAACCGGTACTGTCAAGGAGTCCGGTAATCTTGTGTTCCCCGCAGGAGGCTGTGTTATCGTAGACGCCGTTGCCCCCTCCGTTCCTGTGGAAATCCTTCCCACCACTCTCATGCTAGTCTGGTTCTGGCTCTCATCAACTATTGCCACTGCTGGGGTCGTCTTTCCCTCTTCTGAATCTGGATTAAATGGTGGTGGCCTCTCCGCCAACATCCTATCCAACAAGCTGTCATCTAGATCACTGTCGTCCTCATCGATTCTTATTATTTTCCCATTTTGTACTAACAATGGGTACAACTTATCTCCTTCGATCGTTTCCACTCTCCACCTTTTCTCCAATGCATCCCACCTTGCATCTTGAAATGCCCTGACCGATTTCTTCACCCTTTCTTGACATCTGTCCTTCTTCCTATCATACGCTGCTCTTATCCACGCATGTAGTGCCTCAAACTGTGTTGGTCTAGGTAGTGGTCGTAATGAAGCCATTACACTTTTTAGCTGGTACAGCACCTCTAACCTGAAAGTACCATATCGAGGGAACGACAATTCTCCTTCTGCTTCTGTCATTTTATGCCAATTCTCAAGCCAAATTATAGTATGCAATCCTACATTCTTTGCCATATAATGTGCTGGTGTGTCCTCGGGAGGAGCTTCCTCTCCCTCCCGAACAACCACATGTCTATCACCTCTACAAAGTTCCCGTAAAGCTTTAAAACATTTCATGATGAATCAACTTTGTGTTTGCACTCTAAATGTCCGCTTTTACTTCCTGATTTCAATCCACCAATACCAGCGCGGCTCACACCAACCGGCCTATCGCAGCGCAGCACTTGTCTGACGTCACTTTTCCTCCGCTCGCAGCAGTTCCCCTCCTTTCTAATTCACTCGTTCTCACTCGCATCTGTCCCAATCATACTCTGAAATAATGTCCGTCCTACCGAACAATTACCTCTCTGACCGTCAGTCTTACCAATGACCGATCAGCCTCTTGAGCTCGTTGACCTCAATCTGGCAACCGTCTGTCCGCGAAACGACCGGACAATCGCCTTTAACACACTCGATAGGATTCAATCACTCGATGTTCTGCACACAATAACCTACGACCTGCGTTGGTTATTCACACACTCACTCATGTGTTCCCTATCTTCAGTGGGTCTGTCAATGACGTCTCGTGACCCCCACAACCTCTGGTCAACGTTCTCAACTCTGGGTGTATTCTACACCACAATAAATCTCCCGGTCCCGCGCGCGCTCACGGTCCGTTTCTCAATCACACAACTCTCGTTCTAACTCCGCAAGACATCACACAACAATAAAACACCGCAATCTACCAAACATCACTCTTTTCATACTCACTCTACTACGAACTGCTACTTCCGCCGCACCGGCACTCTCCGTCAGTTTTCCACGACCTCCGACATCCTTCTCCCGCGGTCCTCTGGATCTGCGTCACTCGGGCTCTATGGGGCAACTTAATCTCCTATCTTGCTCTAGATCTCCCCTTACCATCAAAGATAACCATCCTACTCTGCTACCAACTGATAACGCCGATTCTTATCTAATTATCTATAAGAACCTTCTGGTCGCCAAGATCTTTTTACCTGTTGAATAGTGTAAAGGAGAGAATCTCATCAGGTTATATATCAGCATTCATTTTGTCTGAAAGGACCACTGACTCCGAATTCAAGTTTGAGAATTTATAATCGCCAAAAATAACTGAACGTGCAAGCACCTCAACACGAGGTTAAAGAAATAGATGGGCACTAATACAAATAATAATCTACGCAGGAATCTCATCCGACTCAGGATAAGAAGAATAGAAAGTTCTAGAAGGATCAACCAGACTATGATTGCTCCAATTTCTAAGTTGCTCTTCATTGGACTAAGCAAGCTTAAAATCAATAGCTGTCCCTACACTAACGCTAAGTGACATCCCTGCATAACGATTTTCCCAGGCAAGAGTGAATAAAAGGTGTCAGCTGTGAGGACTTCCTAAGAAGTGCAATCACATAATACCTAAGCTCAGCTCTGTCCTTCTCTCAGGTCTCCCCTACCTCTTCTCTGGCCTCCTCCCTCAGGGCACTATCCCTAATACAAAACCACAATACAATTGTACACGCCTTTGTCACGCCTCCTTGGCCAGGTCTTCTTTCTTGTGCTTTTCCATCGAAACGGTTACTTCATCCTGGACGGTTGCGATGACCTTGAGTCCCAGGCACCTTCTCCGCTGAAAGTATCATCCCTACATTCCATTTCACTCCCCGTACCATGCCTCCCCTCTCTCTAGCTTTTGAAAACAAAGAGTTAGTCTTACTAACGAGACATGTGTCCTTGCACCTGCAACAAAAGATACTTTCAACAGAAACCTTCTACGTGTGCAAATTAAATCTACCGGTTGTGCCCAGAGAGCCTTACCAAGAGAAACTTTTCTCGGCCTACGAATATAAGCTAACATAAGAATATACCAGGCCTTCCCTAAGCATATATGTAGTCAGGCCTTTACATATGACTTTTAAACACACATCTTATGTTTCCCTATAAACATTTTCATTATGATTCATATGCAAACACTGAATTACATGTGCAACTTTAATATGGTGCACGTTTAAACTACTGCAATTACATTACACACACAAACTAATTCCTCTATGCATTATGTTCACACAATTCAATAAGCATTACATTACATCATTATCCTAACCATTATGCTGCTGATTCGCTTTGTCTCAGCGAACTATTCATTCTTTACTAAACATGCATGAGTATACAATGGAATATAAACGAATATATGTCTGAATACATGTGGGTGCGGCCTATCAGTGAATATGATGCACCCCTACAATTCACAAGAACATTTCGCTCTATCAAAGGTAGTGGCAGCAGCTGTAGCGATAGTAACAGCCGTAGTACCAGCAGCAGCTGTAGCCATCACAGTAATACTAGCAGCAGTAGTACTAGCAGTAGTATTAATAGTAGAAACAGTAGTACCAGCAGCAGCTGTCACCATCACAGTAATACTAGAAGCAGCAGTACTAGCAGCAGTAGTAATAATAGAAACAGTAGTACCAGCAGCAGCTCTTGCCAACACAGTAATACTAGCGGCATTGGTACGAGCAGCAGTAATAATAGTCAAAACAGTAATACCAGCAGCAGCTTACGCCATCACAGTAATAGTAGCACAAGTGGTACTAGCAGGAGTAGTGATAGTAGCAACATTTGTACTAGAAGCATCCGTAGCCACAGCAATAGTACGAGCAGCAGTAGTAACAGTAGTGCAGGAATAGAGCTAGCAGTAACAGTAGTAGTAGGATTAGTAGCAGTGGAGGTAGCACCATGAAGAGAAGCATTAGTAGTAGTACTGGCAGTAGTAATAATAGTAGCGGCAGTAGCTAAAGCTATAGCAGTAGTACTAGCAGTAGTAGTAATAGTAGCACAGTAGTGCCAGCAACACTAGTACTAGCAGCAGTAGTAATAGTAGCAGCAGTTCCAAAAGCATCTGTAGCCATAGAAATAGTACTAAGAGCAGTAGTGGTAGTAGAAGCAGTAGTGCCTGCTGTAGCCATAGCAGTAGTACTAGAAGTAGCAGTGGTATCCTACAACTTGCCCTGCCCATGTGGCCCCTGAATGCCATGCTCTCTAGGCACCCAGACCCCTAAGGGCAAGATGTATCAAAAGACTGGTCACAAAAATTGGTCACAAATTTCACACCCTCTTTTAATTTGCGATGTGATCCATGTATACATAGGTTGCATCACAACATTTCCAGTCTCAAGGGTTGCAGAACGACCTAACAAATATTAATTAAGCATGTTGCTATTTGCAACCCTCTGTGATTGGCTGCAAACTAAAGAGACGGTGGCCTGCATCAGACCATCATCCCTGTGTTTGTATTCTGAAATGGGACTTGTATTATGAAACAGAAAACATTTTTAAAGCTCCCCCTGTTCATTAAATGAACCACTGCTACTTTTTCTGATTTTTTTAAAAAAAGTTTGCTGTTTGGAAAAATTTAGGCCCACTGCCTACTCACCTGAGGTTTCTACACCATTCACAAGGGGGAGGTGTCCTGAGGGGCCACCTTCCTGTTTGTGAATTAGTTACCACCTCCTTTGAAGCGTCGTGACTGCAACTGCAGTCACAAACCATTGGTACATACAATACGGAATCACACTTAGGAAGGATGCATGCCCCTTCCTAGTTGTGATCAGTATGGTTCATTAAAACCATTTTGTGAATTGGGTTCAATGCCAGGCAGAACCTCCAGATGGAGCAAAATAGGAAGGGGCTTATTTACAAGGCCCTTGCGCCACTTTTGCGTCATTTTTAACATGGGAAAAGTGACGCAAAAGTGGCGCAAGGAGCTTGTAAATCTGCCCCGAAGAATCCATCAAAACATTCAAGTAGCAATCACCTGGCCTGCCCTCTTCAGCTCATCACTCTATTCCTTTACTGAGTCCTGTCTGAAGGCCTCAGTCCTTAAACAGTTCACTGGAGATGCACAAGAGTCAATCTCCAAATCAGAAGGGAGTGCATTGAAAACATTTTATGCAGCCAGACACTTGAGAGAGAGAATTCTGTGTGCTTTCTTCTGGGCTATATGGGGAATCCTGGCTGGGGTGGTAGGGTGTGTATTCCAGCTCTCAAGCCAGGCATCCACAAAACATCTCATTAATTGTTCATACAGGATGCTGAAAGTGACTTTAAAAGAAGGAGGGCAGGACACCAGGGCACACCAGCTAGTTATTCTCAGGCATTCTTTGAGCAGGGATCACAGAGTTTCGTTATTGCGTTCTTACCTTGTACACTGGGGTGAATAAAATAAGAAAACAACCACCAACCAGGCAGTCACCCTACATATATTCAAGTGAGGTAAATCTGTGGTAAGGAAAAGATGGACAAGCAGTGGTGTAACAAAACCTTTTTTTAAAAAAAATCTTATTTATGAAAGTTTTGTTCAGACATAAACATGTTACAAACTGTTATGCAGAATCGAATCACACAGTTTCTTTACAAAATTGTTGCGTTGCATGGCTTAATGGCAAATCATTATCAAATTATATTACGTTGCATCTAACTAGACAGTAAAATTTACTATTCTGTGTCCGTTTGCCGTTCTCGAGTTCAAGTACATGAATCTTTTGATTAGAGGTTTACTTGTAGGTCTTGAAGCAGTTGGGGGCCTATTTTACAATGTATGCGAAAGTCGTGGCAATACCCTAATGCAAAATGAATACACAAGGCGTTCCCTTTGCAGCTACCGCCGCTCGAAAGAGCGGTGTCCCCAGGATGTTATAAGCTGGGTCAGCAATTAGTGTCCCATTGGTGGTTAGGTACCAGCAGCCTATGTTGGACTATCTATTATAGTCCCGTCATTTTCTTTAAGCCAGGTCACAAAGGGTTCCCAAATGTCTTTAGGGCGAGAAGCCTTGGGCATTAGGTCCCAGAATGCAGTTAATTGCTCCTGACAGTATGCAATGTCCTGTATCCAAGTCTTAGTGCAGGGGGATTGAGAGGCGCCTCAGTGTATGGCCAATCTGCGTTTTGCGAGTAATAACATCATTGCCGTGAGCCGGCGTTTCTTGGGCGGGCACCTTCAACGTACCCCAACAGAGCGACTAGTGGCGTGCAGTCAAGTGATATCCCTGTGACCTCCTTAATGGTGCCATATACCTCCTCCCAGAATCTAGCTATGGAAGGGCAGTCCCACGCTACGTGTAGAAAGGTTGCGTTATCTTGTTTACATTTCCAACACTTCGAGTCCTGGCATAACCCTAACTTGTGTAAATGTGAGGGAGTACGGTACACTCTCTGGAGGAACTTAAAGTGGATGAGCCTCAATTTATAATTTGGGGATAGGTGTCTCAGCTGGGAGCAGCAGAATGACCATTGCTCATCTGTGGGTGATTCATTGAGATCGATTCTCCACTGGACCAGGGCCTTCGGGGCAGCTAATGGGGCGCTTGACTGCGTGTGATTGTATAGTCTGGTGATCAGTTTCCGGGGAGATGGAGTGACTAATAGGTGCTATAACGGCATCATAGTGGCGGGAGGTGTTGGGAATGTAGAGTGTGATGTCCTGCAGGTCGCTCTAAGCTGGTAGTATAGTAAAAATTCTAGAATAGGTGTTGGGCTGCCATTTTGATTTTGCGGTGCCACTAAGAATGTATCCTGCGGGTATAAATCGCCCAGCTTGGAAAGGCCCATGCTTTGGGCGCGCTCTATAGTGCCTTTATCGCGAAGGATAGGGAACAGTGGGTGATGTGCAAGAGGAGTAGATGGAGCGTATAGCAATGGAGTGCCTATACGCTTCCTTAAACCCTCCCAGGCCCAGCAAAGAGCCTCTACTGTGTTCACCTCACCGGTCGTTCTATGGTATGGCTTATAAATAGCAGCGTGCAATGAAATGGGGTCTGCCACATTCTTTTTCAACGGCTACATGTGGCTGGAATGGGATAGGGTGTATCCAATAATGAAGAAATTGTGCTTGTGCACATAGTGCGTAGAGTTCGAGATCAGGGGCCCCCAGCCCTCCCTGCGAAAGCGGGCGTGTCAGCAGTTCCCAGCTCACTCATGGCTGTTTTCCAGCCCACACTAGGGCTATAAGACTAGATCGAAGAGAATTAAAAAAGGCTCGGGTTAGGGGGATAGGTATATTAACTAATAAATATAAAAAACTTGGGGAGGACTATCATTTTGGTTATGGCGATTCTTCCGGCCAAGGACAGTGGCAGTGCCGACCAGAATTTAGATTTACACTCTAGCCAGACCATCAGTTTCCCGAAGTTCATGCACCAGACTTCTTGCAAATCTCTGCTTAGCCACACCCCTAAGTATTTTACAGCGCCGTCAGCCCAAGTTAGCGGGAATACCAGGTCTGTTTCTAATGGTGCATCGGTTATTGGTAGGATTGATGATTTGGCCCAGTTTATTTTTATGCCTGACATGCCAACAAATTTAAGAATTTCCTGTAACACTGGATTTAAGTTTTCATCTGGTTTATGAATGTATAGGGTGATATCGTCTGCATACATTGAAATTATTAGGCTTCTATCCGTGAACCCAAGGCCGCGAGCGGAATGGTTTTTCCGTATTCTAGCCGCTAATGGTTCCATCGCTACCGCAAAAAGCAGCGGCGATAGCGGGCAGCCCTGTCTTGTGCCTCGTGTTATATCCAATGGTTCTGATAGAAGTCCGTTAGCTCTTAGACGGGCCGTAGGTTTAGTACAGAGCAGGCTAATCAATTTGATGATATTAGGACTGAGCCCTAGTCTAGGCAGTATAGTGAATAAGAAGGGATAATTCCAAAGAGTCGAATGCCTTGGCGGCATCTAGAAATGTAGGGATGGCTGGTAGTTTGGGGTCGATCTGGTGGACTGTAGCGAAGAAGGTACGCAGGTTATGGGCTGTTGATCTACCCGGAATGAATCCGGACTGGTCTGGTCTGGCTATAAGTGGTAAGAGCGGCTGTAGCCTGTTGGCAATCAGTTTAGCAAGGATCTTTACATCCACATTAATTAAAGAGAGAGGCCTATATGAGTCACAGAGGTTGGCTTGTTTATCGGGTTTTAGTAGGGAGATGATCACCGCTTCCCGCATGGTTGGCGGCAGCGACCTGCTTTCCAATGATTCTTGATATACATCCAACAGTCGGGGCGCCAACTCTTCTACGTACGTTTTATAAAAGCAAGTTGTCAACCCGTCTAGCCCAGGTGCCTTCCCTCCCGGAAGGCTGTTTATAACCTGTGTTATATCTTCCACCGAAAATGGAACGCCTAAGTAGGCCCTATGGGCCTCGCTTAGCCAAAGTAGTTCGATGGAGTCAAGATATGCACCTAACTCGGGGTGTGGAGCGCTCTGCGTGGCTGTGTATAAAGAGGAATAGAAATTTGTGAGATTTGTGGCTTGTTGTTCCCTGATTGGATTCGAACTGTCATCGAGTAGCTCGGTTATGAAAGTTGGAGATGCGTGTTGTTTAAGTGTGGTAGCAAGGGTTCTGCCCGGCCTATCACCTTTGCCGTAAATGCGTGCTTTTTGCGTTTTTCCCCAGGAACCTGGTCTTTCTCTCAGCCTCCTCCCCGAATTCTGATAACTTCTCCCTCATGGAAGCAAGGTGTGTGGGTGCCCCCGACTGGTAAAACATCAGTTCCGAGGATCTAATCTCTTTTTCCAAATTCAATAGTGTTGGCCTTATTGACTTCAACACCCCAACTTGCTTAGAGATACATGCACCCCTGATAACTGCCTTAAAGGCTTCCCATAGAGTGTAGGGAGAGTCCACCGACCCCTCATTCGTGGAAAATAATTGAGTGATTTCAATTCTGATCTCTTCTTTAAATGCTGTGTCTAGGAGGGAATGTGGTGGGAGACGCCAGCTGAATGCGCGGGGCATAGTCTGTGGTATCGCCCAGCGCAGTACAACTGGGGCATGGTCTGAAAGAGTGCGAGGCAAGTGTAGCACATCTATGGTCCAGGATGCAATGTCACCAGTGACCAGCCAATAATCCAGTCTGGACCAGGCACTATGATGTGATGTGATACATGTTCCCTCCCTGGTGCCGGGTGTCTACTACGCCAGATGTCAATGAGACTATGGTCAAGAATAATGTTGTTTAGTTGTTGGGCTGCCCTAGTGTGCGGGCAGCGAGCGGCCCCAACTCTATCTAATACGTTGTTGAGCGTGACATTGAAGTCCCGCCCCAAATGACTGTGTTGTCCCCTGCTGCAAGTACCTTGGCCCAAACTGTGAGGAAAAATTGTGGGTCATCCACGTTTTGACCATATACAGTCACCAGTGTCACTTTTGTGGACATCAGCGTGCCCCTTACAATAACGAACCGCCCTTCCGGGTCGGACTGTGCATGTGTGGTCGTCCAGACTAATCCATGTCTTATCAGCACCGAGACCCCCCTAGCGTAGTTTGAATACGGGGCCGTGTGTACCTCCCCCCAGTATCTATTTTGCAATTTGGGATCCGTACCACCTTTCAAGTGCGTTTCTTGCAAAAAACACACATCTATACGATCTCTGATTAAATATGCATGCATTAGTCTAGACTTCCTGAATTCGTTAAGCCCTCTAATGTTCCAGGTAAGAAATTTGACCCTTGTCATATTACGATAGTTATGTTATAAGATGTGTACTTGTATAGAACGTATGCACAGTGGAGCATGAAGCAAAATCAGTAGTTTTTTAATACAGTCCTTGAGTGCACATAGATGCATACAAAGGATCGATAAATAAATAACCTTTGAACTGTTGTAAGTCAAAGCTGCATGGTAAACAACTGCATGTCTGAGAATGTTATAACCGTCCCCCACCCCCCCACCACCCACACCAACCTCCCAATCAGGTTGTGACTTGGTACCACCCACCCCCCTGAGCCCTCCCCAATTAACACAAAAGAAAGAACACATGGGACATCTCCCTGTGGGGCTTGGGTCGCCGGCATAAACCTGCCTGGTGGCAGGGTGGCCAGGCGGTAACAGGTTTTATGGAATCCGTTAAGCATAAACTTGCGACAGCAGGAAATTGAGGGGACAAAGGTCGCTTCTGGCTTCACAGTGTAGGTTAACAGTTTGGACTCATGTTATTAGTTTCATATCAAGCCCACTACCACAGTTTACCAGAAACAGTGAGTAGTATCAGTCATTGTCGCTTAGGTTTTGTTCTGATCTGATTTGCTGCAAGGAGTGAATTGGCGACTTTTTGGCGCATATGTGCTTGGTGTGCTTAAGGGCCGCCTTGGCATCCATAAAGAAGTGAACTTGTCCTTTATGCGTTATCTTCAGCTTAGCCGGGTACAGCATAGCATATGGAATGGAGGCGCTTGCACGTTACGTTTCGCCGGTGCAAACTCTCTGCGAGCAGCCTGCACTGATGGTGTGTAGTCTGGGAAGAAAGAGAGTGTGTTTCCTTGGTGAGTGATAGGGCTCTTGGTTCTGGCAGCTCTTAGTATCTCATCTCTGTCCCTATAGTTTAGAAGACGCGCAATTATAGGACGAGGCGTAGCTCCCACCGGTGGTCTAGGGCCCAATGAGCGGTGTGCGCGTTCAACGACCATCAGTGATGAGAGCACAGGCTCAAATAGTTCTCGCAGTAGGTTTTCGATGTATGGCTCCATTTTCGGGACGGCAGTGGTTTCCGGCAAGCCAATAATTCTGAGGTTATTGCGCCTTGATAGCGCTTCTAAATATTAATTTTTCGCTTTATTCACTGCCAATACCTTTTCCATGTTTAGAAGTTGTGCCCTAGATTCGGCTTGGGAGTCCTGGGTATCTGAGAGCCTGTTCTCCAGGGTATCTAGGCGGGTTTCATGAGTGTCCACTCTTTGTAAGGGCATCGATCTTGTTGTCAATCGTTTTAATGCTGGAGTGAACATCCAACAGTATAGTGTGCAGATCTTCCTCTTGGTTCTCCCCCATGTCTTTGGCGCCGTGCTCAGTGCCTGGTTCAGAGCTGGCGTCCGCCGTGCGGGTCTGGCGCCTACTTTTGAATAGGAGCTTCGATTGTCTGGGGTCTGTCTTCCCCATTATGCCTGGTGTCCCACTTGAGCGTGCAGTAGCTTATGGATGCAAATGGTCGTCACTTCTCTGGATTATAGCAGGGGTGCACTGGGTTATTGTGCGTTAATTAGTTCACAGTTGCCATCTCTGCTCACGTTGTAGATGCTACGCTTCAACAGGCTGGCTCAAGCGGAGTGGAGCCTCAAAAGGCGCAGGGTCCGGCGCCAGCCGGAGCGCACCGCAGTGTAGTCGTGGGGAGCCTGCAATAGAGGTCTCACCCGAGCAGTCCCATGGGAGGGGGGTCCACCCCTCCAATACCAAGCGCAGCACTATCGACGTGTGGAGGATCGTGGAGGCCAGCCCACAACCCCCGCAACATACACGGGGAGACCTTGCCCAACAAAGATAGCCCAGCAGAGGAGACCGGATGTCGCACAGCGGAGCGCCAGCCCCTATGCGCCCTCCACCAGCCCAAGCCCAGCCCCACAAGGCAGAGAGGCCAGATGGGGCGAGGCCCAAGCAGCAGAAGCGCACGCGGCCACTCGCACCACCGTCCCCAGCCAGCACTCACCCCACTAGGCCTCTCCGCCGCTCCATAGCAGACTCCACAGGGGACCAGACCAGCCATCACCCTCGCTCTGCCCTGTCGCACCCAGGCGTCCTCCAGCATCGGTCCAGCGAGGAGCTCCCGCACGCTGATCCAGGCTTCAGGTGGTGATGTCTCAGGCCGCACATGCCGCGGGCGGCAGCTCCGGGCCCGCAGCCTGCTCAGCTCCAGTTTAGTCGCCGCTTCGATAGGTAAGTGTCAGTCGCCGACCAATCGGTACCGGTACGTTGATCACCGGGTCCCCGCAGAGCAGCCAAAACAGGGGGGCGGGGGGCCCAGGAGAGCGTCACCCGTCCTACCCGCTCCGCGGCATCACGGCGGCCATGTCGCTACGCAGATCAGGCCACAGCGCGGCGGGCTCGGTAACTTTGCTTCTGTTCCGCCTGCACGCCTGCAGAGCCTCACTGCCAAAGCGGAGGGTGTTTCTTTACATTTCCTCTCGTTAGCGGTAGCGGATTCCAGTCATAGATGGCGATGTTATAGGATAATTTTGCCTGGCCTGCAGAGCCCCTCTAGAAGGCGGCCATACTGCAGCACGGCAAGCCACGCCCCCCGGTGTAACAAAACCTTAGGGGCCCCCCTGCAAAGTAAAGTGAGGGGACCCCCCACTTACAATCACTAGGTCACCTAACACTTTTAATTTCCTCATGTTACTCCAGTAGCAGTAAGTTAAGTGATAACATATAGCTGCAAAAAATATAAACATGCCTTGCAGTCATGGAGACAGCATGCTAATACAAAAACATGGTTCACAACATACGGGTTGAGGGGCTATGTCCTGTATCTGGCCTTAAAAGCACTTAAAATCAATGCAGCACTTAAGAAAAGAGTCTTTATAGAGAAACTTTGGGACATATTTATCAAGGTTATGCGTCGCCCTTGTGCCACGCAAGGGGACGCAAGGGTGACACAAAACCTAAATGAGATTTATCCAGCTACGCAACCGCAACCTTGTGTGGCCCTGAGTGGCTTGATAAATCTGGAGTATCGCAAGGCAGCGCAGATCGCTGCCTTGCGTTACTTAGCGGCAGGGAGGCGTGCCGTGGGTGGAGCGTAGGTGTTCCCATGCATCCACCTATGGATTCAGACACATTCCTAGATTTGCCAACATTGGTTGCGACCTGTGAATATGTCAGAATTGTACGCGTCCCCACCATAGGTTCAATGATGAGAAATATCTTTATTTCTCCTCTTTGTTTCCTCTTTGTAAGTGTGCAAGCACACTTGGAAAGTGGGAAATGCCTCTGAGGACTGTTTTTGTGCAGGAAGGAGTACTTTCCTGCACAAAAACAATCCTGCCTGCAACAGTGAGAACCCTGCAACATGACGCAAGGGTGCCTGCATTGGCTCTAGACAGCCAAAGGTGCGCCAGTGCTAGGAAAGGACAGGAATGAGCCATATAATGGTAAATACAGCACATTCCTGACCTTTCACGCAGCACAGTGAAGCAAGGTGGCTTGCTGTGTTGCATGAAGTTTTTAAGGGCCTTTGTTTGGAGTTTGCTGATGGAACTGAAATGCACTAAAAAAGAAATGAAGACCATTCTGTCAGCATCACACCAGAACATGGACTTCTATTGGAATTCTCAAGGGCATATTATCAAGCCCATTATCGCCGCTTTAGCGGCAGTTTTCTGCCGCTAAACCGGCGATAATTTTAACGCCGTTCTTGATAATATGCCCCCCAGTTTGTAAGTAGGGGGTGAAAGATGCTGGGTAGGGTAAGCATAATATGGTGCAAAGCATCTAGGCTGAGGGGATTAGACCCCCTCGAAAAAGCAGAATCATATATTTTGTGTTTTAACACTGCTGCTTTATTATGGACAATCCAATGCACATGTAAGCTTTAACATGCACTGATATGTTATATGACCTAATTTCAATGTCATTTTATATTAGCCTGACGAACACATTGTTATATATGTCTCCAGTCTCATGTATTTCTGATGCCTAGAAGCCATTTTATTCAGTATTGTACATTTGCACATTTTCTGTACTGTACAATAAGCGTAGCCTCATCATGAAGTTTGGCAGAAGCAGGATGAATTTTAGAAAGTATTGAACTCACATTTGTTGGTGCAGTTATAGCTTTCCTTTAAGGCCTTCTGGCATTGTAAGAAGATCCTGCCCATAAGTTAGTTTCATTGGAGTGACAGTTTCCATCACGTGTCCACGTTTCCATTGAATTGTTGAGAAAGAGAAATGCATAAAACAGTGTGAAAAATGTATGTATGGATTTTAGAAGTGGCGGCTCCTCCACTAAGTCGCAGGAGTGCCGCTCCACTGCTCATAGAGCAGTGAAAAGGAAAAAATAAAACGATAATAACAAGGTTATTATCGTTTTATTTTTGGTTGCTGCGAGCTGGTTTAGGGTGTGGCGGAGCTGGTGGCTCAGGGTGGGAGGAGGAGTGGACAGCGCACACTTAGGGGGTCATTATGATAGCGGGCGGATCGCCACCGCCCGTATGGCGGTGGCGATCCGCCCGCCATTTTCGTCCGCCCGCCTAACATTTACCCCTGCCATATTACGATGGCGGTGGGGACCCAGGCGGACGGAAAGACCGTCCGCCGCTTTTCCGCCGGTTGACTCTTCGACCGGGCGGAAAAGGGCTCTAACATGGTGGCAGTGTCTGCAAGACACCGCCATCCATATTAGGATGGTGGCGGAAAGCAGCCTTTCCATGGCCGTGTTGCCGCCATGGAAAGGCATGCTGTCTTTGCTTCTGGGGGCCCGTTGCGGGCCCCCAGGGTTTTGGGGGGTGCACATGGGGAGAACCTATGGTACCCCCCTACATTTGAATGCACAAGGTGGCAGGCAACGCGCGGTGCCTGTCACATTGTGCATTCAAATGCACAACATGCGTTTTTCACATTGCGGCGGGTGCTGCTGACAGCACTGCCTGCCGCAATGTGAACAATACGGGATGCCACCGCCACCGTGGCGGTGGCATCCTAATACACATGGCGGGACCGCCGCACCTCTTGCGGGCGGTCCTGTTTGCCGTTGCGGTGGTGGGCGGACTTTGTCCGCCCGCCATCGTAATGACCCTCTAAGTGCGCATAACTGCTTGGACGGCCATTTTCGGCCGGCCAAACAGTCATGCGCACTTTGCATATTCACCACCAGCCTGGTGGGGAATATGCATAGGCTCCCTGTCGCAATCTGAGCACCGACCAATCACAACGCTTCATTGCAGCGTTGTAATTGGCTCAGGGAAGCATGTGTGCTGGGTGCTTCCTGCAGCTTCTTCTGAAGCAGAGAAGCGGAGGAGAGACGTGGCCGTCCGAAAAGGTAAGCATTTTTTGTTTCTATATTCCCTCACCCCATTCCCTACCAGCCGCCACTGGATTTTAGCTTTCTATGCTCCAGCTAGATTTTGAGCAGATGCTCTGGTCCATTGAAACGACAATTGTTGCCTAATATTTGCTTACTTATTGGCTATTTTTTGCATTAATGCTCAGGTTAGAGGCTTAGGCTTCCAAATGTGCTGTGTTTTGTTTAGACCTGTAGCTGCTGCGTGCAGGTCTGGACACCACTAGTTGGTCCTGAGGCTCCTTCTGATCATCTTTTAAAACACAAGATTCCTCTCCTGGGGGTGACCCAAGCAGCAGAATGAAAACTGAAGCATGTATGTGTGACTGGTCCCATGAGGAAGAGTTCTGGAGCACCCATGGACTTCATCGGAGGGTGCAGCCTGGGACCCAGGGTTCTATCATTGTGGCCATGTGACCTTTCTAAAAGTAGGGCTGCGGTTCGCATGATGTGCATCACTTATGCCATTGGTATGTTATGTCTGTGTGTAGTGATCATTTACACAGCTGTCCTAAATCCTCAAAGTTTCTGATTCCTGAAGGAGTAACTTGGACATGATGGGGTAAACAGACATAGGTGAAAAGAATTGATGAAGAGTGATCACTGTCTCCTGTTTGCCAACCCTGAGTGCAGATAGCCTACCTTAGAGTTTGTGTTTCAAGCTTTAGAACATTTCAAATATTGGGGTGCTACTTATATTTCTTTGTTCCATCAACTTTAAATTATTGTTCCCCAACAAGTTGCTCTTTACTGCACAGCTCCCTTGAAACCTGAGTTAACACCTTCAGCAGAAAGTACACCTGGATTATGCAGGCGCAACTTTGAATGGCAGCGGGGTTTGTGGCGCTTGGGTCAAGGGGTGGGTGGCTGGCTCCAGAACCTACTGTCATGGTAGGATTTAGCCAGTGAGATGGAGAGTGACCAAGGTCAAGGGTATGAAGAAATAGGGGTGATGATCAGTGTGTCTAAAGGGGTCCTAACAGGGTTCTCATCTCTGTGTCAGATGAGTGCACCTCACCACCGCATTTAGCCCCTTTGTGGGTGCCAGAAACTGGAGGAGGCAGGGCCCCTGCAGTGAGAGAGACAAGCACAGCCTGGCAATACATAATACCATGAAGCAGAATCATGTCCCAGGTGAGGACGTAGAGCTTCAAATAAAACAAGCACTGTCATAACCAAGCCCACCAAACACAAGCCTTCCAATGCGTGGACACAAACCGACAGTCCAGGTCTGATTGGAGACAGTCGCGGCGCTTGCAGAACAGGTGGTGTCTTGATAGACTGAGAAAAAATGTAGGGTCATTGGCCTTTGCAGTGGCATTGAAGTAAATGAAGGGCTGCAAAGTCATTACTTCTAATGGTGGCATCCCGGGAGCCAGAACAGTGAGAGATGACTGCCTTTGGAGCTCAGGGGTCAGTGAAAAAAGATGAACAGGCTGGTGAATGCATGGAGAAGTAAAGAGGTTACTGGATGGGCTTCTGGGATAGGCGGAGTGTCTAAAATGAAAAGCTGAGCATGAAAATGGATCTGCAAGGCAGCAACCCTTTTAAGAATGACCTGGCCTGCCAGAACTGCTCATTACCCACTAGGACCTGAGAGACGTCCCATTACAGATCGTCTGCCTCCACCCACAGGTGAGAAGGCAAGGGGCTCCCCCTACATCCTACCTTTAAAGGTGAAGGGAATCAAAATGTCTGACAGTCTCTAAATGCTCTGCTAATGGGGACTCACAGGGCGGGATGCAAGGTCCCATCTTGAATGGGGAAGCTGGAAAGATCTGTATTTTTAGCTAAGGCATGCATTCGGTAATCCAACCTCTGTGCTACAGAGGTCTTGTTGCCTCCAGTCACCCATCAGGCATCTGGACTGATAACAAGGAGGCCTCCAGGCCTAAGGGAGCACACATTCCTCTCTGGAAGGATCCTTGAGTGTTCTCAGACATTGGCCCTTGCTCCTGAGCTGGGTGGGCCTTTCTTCTCAATGAGGCTGTCAATAAACGAGGAATGTGGGATGTCCTATTGCATGTTGTCCAGACAGTGTTCTGGGGAAGTCCAATTAGAAAGAAGATCTGAAATCAATCAGGTCTAACTATCCTGTCCCAATCACTTGCCCACTCTCCCTGTCTGTGAGGCCTGTTTTTGATCTGCACCCCTGGAAATAAGTAGTGGCATCTTTAGGGGCGCAGCCATTAGCCACTGCCCTCTCCTGCAATCTCCTAGGTCCCACTTGTGCCCACCCAACTATGGAGGGCCAATCGTTCTAGATTTTGCAGATCAGTCCCACAATCATGGTTTCTGCCCTGCTGTCAACACACCCCTAATGCAAATAAAACCGCCTTCTGTCAAACAGCCTTGAATGACTGAATGAAGTCCTATATGGGGGACATAAATTTGATGCTTATTTCTTCCATCAGGCCATCTACCCAGGATCTACCCAGGATCCAGCAGTTTGTTAAAGTACGAGACCTGAGATTGCAGCACTCTGCTCCTTGCTCCAAAGAATATGAACTTACCACCATCTTGCTTTTTGGTGACTACCAAGATAATGGAGACTGCACCTCTCCCAGCCCAGTTTTTCTTTCAACCACACACTTACTGGCCGTTGTTATCAGTAGCGGCTCGCACAGGTAAGAGCGATGAGCCAGTGGGGCGGGGCGGGGCGGGGTGGGGTGTGGTGGAAGTCGCCAGATGACGGGTTAAGTAATATTAAATAAATAAATAAATAAAACCACTTACCTTGCGCTCGCAGCATCGCTGAGTTCCATTAGTAGAACAAACCCACTGAACAACATATGGTCCTGCTGTCTGTCCACTCAAGTGAGGAGTCCTGTTGAGGTTGTTTTTAGTGCTCTCCCTATCTGTATTGAGCCTGTTTCTTAGCCCCCCCCCACAATTTTCTTACAATGGGACAAAGACATGAGTAGACTGCCAGACCTTTTCTTTTTTCCCGGTGATGGTCGGTGGCCACTGGGAATTAATATTACCTGGGCTGGGAGGGCAGTGCACATCAAACTCTTCCTGTTCCTCTGTTCACTAATCTGACAATATTTGAGATATAACACATATGACAGTGAAGAGTTTAAGGATCTGTAGAAAGAGGGAGCAATTAAAAGCTGCTGAGACTGTTGATAGACAGATTCTGGGTTTGTGCAGAGATGCGAGACTGAAGAGCTGCTGAGAACGTTATTCTATCTTTTACGCTTCTAAAATGCTTGAAATCAAACTTGCGCTAACATAACCGAAGCTGTACTGTCTTCCATCTTGAAATGATGCTGCACTACACCACATGATCATTCCTGTTGTTATTTCCCAGCTCTAAATAAAGAATTGCAGGCTTCTCATTAGGCGACGTGAGCGTTCCCAGAGGCTTCTCCCCACGCCGTACCTAACCAAGGACACCCCGGCTGCCTCAGACTATTGTTAATGCAATGTGTCAATTATAGCGCTTGAATAAACTGTATTCAATGCAATAGTATTATGAGAGAATCCTTGGATGTATTCTGTAGTAAAAATGTTTCTTCTTGCTTGTTCCTCATTGATGTATTACCTGAGAACCATGCACCTGCTTCGTAATATATGAAATTCTTTGTCTAAAGTCCTATAAAAAGACGTACTCTTCCTCTGTAACTAGGAACCGCATTCCCACTTTTGTAAGGCAAATCTATGCTGCATTTGCATTAAACTTTACTGCGTTCTTTGCGCTTATGATCTGTATTCTTTAATGCTTACCATGCTTATGATATATTTCATGTAGATAGCGGAATAATTCTTTACATCAGCTCATTAAAATTTTGACCTCCCACCCGCCCTCCCTTATTAAACACGGCCCCGGGTGGGCTCTTCGGGGCCTATAATGGCTCTGGGAGGGGGCAAATCGGGGGACCTATAGCCCCCTCCTTAATTATTTAAACCAGCCCAGGTCCTAATTTTTTTTTCATTCCCTCTGGATTCCTGTGAGATTATGGTTAAAAACCACCAATTTTCTTTTTTTATTTTGGACCCAGGGGAGATCCTTCTGGGTACACCATAGGGCTTAGGGGGGCAGGGTATCCCTACCCTCTCGAGTGATATTTATTTTCATTCACTACTGTAGGGCAGGGGACTAAGGGCAGGGGACTAAGGGCATCATTATAATGCCGGTCGGACTCTCATCCGACCAGCACCGTGGCGGAAAGGGGACCGCCCGACAAGGAGTCAGCGATCCCATTGTCCTTATTACAATGCAACCACCTTCACGGCGGTCGCAAAGTGTATATTTTCTATTGCAGCTTGTGCTGCGGGCTGCAGCACAAGCCGTAATAGAAAATGTACAGTTTGAAAACATCCCTGCACCGGGTGGCAGGCACCATGCAGTGCCTGCCACATGGTTCAGGGATGTTTAGGGGGCCCCATAGATGAGGCCCAGGGGGGAATGGGGTCCCAATAGGGGCCCCCAAATTCACTTTCTGCCTGCCGTTTCATTGCGGGCAAACTGCCATGAAAGGGCAGGCAGAAAGGGACATTGCAATCCCTACGGCGGTGCCAGAGCAGGCACCGCCCCTATTCTAGGGATTACTAACCCTCCGACGGTCCAATGGGCTCCTTGAGCCTGGAGGAAAGCGTCAGCCTGTCCCTCCGCCTGCTGCCTCAAACCGCACAAATTTTAATGCGTCGGCTGGACCTCAGCAGCAGACGGCGGTGGGACCGCATCCGATGCAGTCTGACCACCATCATAATGACCCCCTGGGTCCCCCTGTCTGGAAATGGCTGCCAGCAACATGTTTCTGATGTTGCTGGCAGCCAATCAGAGTGCTTGCTCCTGTAGTGGCAAATTGGCCAGAGGGGAAAAAAAAGCTCCCATGGCCAATCAGAATGCTCCATTTTTAAACTGGCGCTCCCTTTAGAGACTCTTGAGCCTCTTGTGGACCCAACTGTCCAATTATACAAATACATTTTCCCTTTAATTGCTAAAAAAAACTACTGAACAGATTTACACCAAATCACAAAAAGCACAATCTGCATACAAACATCTAGCTTCCTGCCAAATTTGATGTAATTCCATTCAGCAGTTTTTGCTGTAGCCCTGCCTAGAGAAGTCCATGGAAAATTCATGGGAATTTTGTGTTTTGGGACCCTCGTTTTTCTCAGCCACCACTTGACAGATCACCCTGAAACCTTCCATGCGCAAACTAGGCAAAAAGTGGCAGACAGGCAGGCAGGCAGGCTGGTAGATAGATAGATAGATAGATAGATAGATAGATAGATAGATAGATAGATAGATAGATAGATAGATAGACAGACAGACAGACAGACAGACAGACAGACAGACAGACAGATAGATAGATTTGTAGCATTTGTTCCTTGAAGTGAGGATTCAGGAGTATGTGGTACAGTGAAATCAGGATTATGTGGGCATCGATCCATGCAACTTGGAAAGTTGTCTGTTACCTTTCTGAATCGGTGAACATTCATGGCCTTGCCTGGACTCCCTTTCTGTGGGCTGCCACCTCTGTTCCAAGTTAGGGCCCTGCTGATGTAGACAACAGGAGAAAAACGGTGCTGCTGCCCAGCACCTTCTGGAACAGGAGAACTTTTTTGTTTTGCAGTTTTATATAGCGCGAACTTGACCCGAAGGTATTGGAGCGACTTACGCACCAGTTATATTACACAAGGACACATTCATTTTTTGACAGGCACGGGGAGGTTAAGTGATTTGCCCAGAATCACAGGATGTGTAGCCAATGCAGAGACTCAAACCTGGTTCCCCATCTCCAAAGTCGGGAGCTTTGGCCGTTAGGCCACGTCCTCTCGTTACAGCTTGGACTGGCAAATGCCATGAGCTCTGTGTCTCTATAGGTGAACATACACCATGGTAGTCTCTTGCACAACACATCCTTGGTTTTTCAGAAAGCATTCTCTTGCAATCCAGGGCAAGGTCCGGAGGCTAACATTATACCTGTCTCCCTGCACCTTTCTTTTTGCACAGACTTTCCATGTTGTCTTTCTTCTTTTACTCAGGCCATGCAGCAGCAACACACCTAGGAACATTCTAGAACAACACTCAACATCACTTGAAACACTGGAACACCCACCCACCTTCCTTCAACAACATTACAACACTTTATATAACTCGTCCTAACGTGGAGAAAAGTGTCTTCAAACTGCAGCCTCGTTCCTCACCTTCCACTGAACTCGACACAGACTTATTAAATTCTTCCCAGCAAAAAACACACAATAATAAATAAAAAGGGTTGCCTACCAGCACTTGGGAAAATAGCCTCTGTGGCTTTAATAAAAGTATTATCTTCCCTCTCTGCGATGGAAAATCCACATTTTATGCCAAGGAGGGAGCCTACTATAAAGCCTCTTTAAAGTCCTGCCATAACATTCTCTATAGCACTAATAACTGGTTTAAAATAAAACCTCTTACAATGGAATCTCTGAACTAATCAGTAGAACCCAACATATCACCCAAGACTCCTGCCACCAGCTCCGCCTTCGCTGCACATCAATCTATTGGCTTCCTTCTTTTACAAGCTTTTGTGCCCAGCGCCTTCTGCCTGACCAGCAAATCAATCACTCCTTAATGAATGTTCTCACAGAGCACACACCAAAAAAGGAATTGCATGTAGTCATCTCCAAAAAGGGAGACAAGGCATTTTGCCTTGGATCACACAATTTGTTCAAGAGGGGAGGCCGGGATTAAGACACAGTTTCATGTTTCTTAAATCAGTCTTAAGTCAGTAGACCACATAACGCCCTGACTCCAGGGGTGTAGCTTGGCCAGTAAGAGTATTGGGGGATGTGAGGGGCCGGTTGAGCATCAGATTTTTTGACAATCACGCTAGCATGGATGTATGACGTATTAGGGAAGCGCTGGACTTTGGAATAGTAAATCCAACAATGCGTTCCCTAAATGCGTTGTAATGGAACGCGTGGTAACAACGCGTTCGTTGTAGTGCCTGCGTTGTAATGGCACTGCGTAGTTCTGTCTGCTTTGTAAACGCTGTTTCCCCGCTAGCATATCATGTTAACCATTATATGAGAAGCAGCACACGAGGGGACATAAGGGCCAGTGGAAAGGAAAAGGAGTGCGGATTGTGAGGGGATACTTAAAACCCAGTGGGGCATATTTACAAGAAACGGCCAGAGCGCGGTCTTACCCCAAAGTTGGTAATGCCCTGCTCCGACAGTTTCAAAACGCAGGGATCCACCAAATTCACAAGATTGCGGCGCACCCCTACGTTACCCCTAGTGCTGGCGCTAAAAAAGCTGCCTAGCGCCAGGCAGACACCCTTCCTGCACATAAACAATCTTTACAGGCGATTTGCTCTATGTACATGTGCTATAGAATGCAGCTCACATGGAAAGAGCAAAATACGAGGAGAAATAAAACATTTCACCTCATACCGCCTATTAAGACCAGGTATTCCTTGGCGGTATTTTTGGTGCTGCCCCATACCTTGCAAATACGGGGCAGAGTCAAAAAGCAATGGGTTTTGTGGCAGAACGCCCACTGCAACACCCACTGCACACCCCTCTCACCAGAGGCGCAACTAGAGCCAAATTTCAGGGGGGGCTAAGAAAACTTTCGGGGGGCTGACTCTTCCAGCAATAGGCTGAGTGGGGATGCAGGGGCTCTAAAAGGGGTGAAAAACAACAGAGCCTCATTTACAAGCAAATGGTCTTTTAAAGACCTGTGAAGTACTCGGGTGCCGCTGTGTGTGTGCCCGGGAAGCTGTCTCAGCCCGGGCTGCCACACACGACGGGGGGGGGGTGGGGGGCTGAAGCCCTTTGAGCCCAATGGGCGTTGCGCGCCTGCCTCTCACGCTAAGTGCTGCGTGAATAGGAGCCTTATTTACAAGGTGGCGTTAAGCCACTTAAAGTGGATAAACGCTGCCTTGTAAATAAGGCGAATGAGTTCTGGTGGCGTTAGCTTCTTGTAAACATGCCCCAGTATTTTGTCAAATATCCATGTTTTAAGACCTCAGAACAGACATGTGTGTGATAGAGCGAAATGTTCTTGTGAATTGTAGGGGTGCATCATAATCACTGATAGGCCGCACCCATATGTATTCAGACATATATTCGTTTATATTCCATTGTATACTCATGCATGTTTAGTAAAGAATGAATAGTTCACTGAGACAAAGTGAACTCAGCAGTATAATGGTGTTAGGATAATGATGTAATGTAATGCTTATTGAATTGTGTGAACATAATGCATAGAGGAATTAGTTCGTGTGTGTAATGTAATTGCAGTAGTTTAAACGTGCACCATATTAAAGTTGCACATGTAATTCAGTCGTTTGCATATGAATCATAATGAAAATGATTATAGGGAAACGTAAGATGTGTGTTTAAAAGTCATATGTAAAGGCCTGACTACATATATGCTTAGGGAAGGCCTGGTATAGTTCTTATGTTAGCTTATATTGTAGGCCGAGAAAAGTTTCTCTTGGTAAGGCTCTCTGGGCACAACCGGTAGATTTAATTTGCACACGTAGAAGGTTTCTGTTGAAAGTATCTTTTGTTGCAGGTGCAAGGACACATGTCTCGTTAGTAAGACTAACTCTTTGTTTTCAAAAGCTAGAGAGAGGGGAGGCATGGTACGGGGAGTGAAATGGAATGTAGGGATGATACTTTCAGCGGAGAAGGTGCCTGGGACTCAAGGTCATCGCAACCGTCCAGGATGAAGTAACCGTTTCGATGGAAAAGCACAAGAAAGAAGACCTGGCCAAGGAGGCGTGACAAAGGCGTGTACAATTGTATTGTGGTTTTGTATTAGGGATAGTGCCCTGAGGGAGGAGGCCAGAGAAGAGGTAGGGGAGACCTGAAGAAGGACAGAGCTGAGCTTAGGTATTATGTGATTGCACTTCTTAGGAAGTCCTCACAGCTGACACCTTTTATTCACTCTTGCCTGGGAAAATCGTTATGCAGGGATGTCACTTAGCGTTAGTGTAGGGACAGCTATTGATTTTAAGCTTGCTTAGTCCAATGAAGAGCAACTTAGAAATTGGAGCAATCATAGTCTGGTTGATCCTTCTAGAACTTTCTATTCTTCTTATCCTGAGTCGGATGAGATTCCTGCGTAGATTATTATTTGTATTAGTGCCCATCTATTTCTTTAACCTCGTGTTGAGGTGCTTGCACGTTCAGTTATTTTTGGCGATAATAAATTCTCAAACTTGAATTCGGAGTCGGTGGTCCTTTCAGACAAAATGAATGCTGATATATATAACCTGATGAGATTCTCTCCTTTACACTATTCAACAGGTAAAAAGATCTTGGCGACCAGAAGGTTCTTATAGATAATTAGATAAGAATCGGCGTTATCAGTTGGTAGCAGAGTAGGATGGTTATCTTTGATGGTAAGGGGAGATCTAGAGCAAGATAGGAGATTAAGTTGCCCCATAGAGCCCGAGTGACGCAGATCCAGAGGACCGCGGGAGAAGGATGTCGGAGGTCGTGGAAAACTGACGGAGAGTGCCGGTGCGGCGGAAGTAGCAGTTCGTAGTAGAGTGAGTATGAAAAGAGTGATGTTTGGTAGATTGCGGTGTTTTATTGTTGTGTGATGTCTTGCGGAGTTGGAACGAAAGTTGTGTGATTGAGAAACGGACCGTGAGCGCGCGCGGGACCGGGAGATTTATTGTGGTGTAGAATACACCCAGAGTTGAGAACGTTGACCAGAGGTTGTGGGGGTCACGAGACGTCATTGACAGACCCACTGAAGATAGGGAACACATGAGTGAGTGTGTGAATAACCAACGCAGGTCGTAGGTTATTGTGTGCAGAACATCGAGTGATTGAATCCTATCGAGTGTGTTAAAGGCGATTGTCCGGTCGTTTCGCGGACAGACGGTTGCCAGATTGAGGTCAACAAGCTCAAGAGGCTGATCGGTCATTGGTAAGACCGACGGTCAGAGAGGTAATTGTTCGGTAGGACGGACATTATTTCAGAGTATGATTGGGACAGATGCGAGTGAGAACAAGTGAATTAGAAAGGAGGGGAACTGCTGCGAGCGGAGGAAAAGTGACGTCAGACAAGTGCCGCGCTGCGATAGGCCGGTTGGTGTGAGCCGCGCTGGTATTGGTGGATTGAAATCAGGAAGTAAAAGCGGACATTTAGAGTGCAAACAAAAAGTTGATTCATCATGAAATGTTTTAAAGCTTTACGGGAACTTTGTAGAGGTGATAGACATGTGGTTGTTCGGGAGGGAGAGGAAGCTCCTCCCGAGGACACACCAGCACATTATATGGCAAAGAATGTAGGATTGCATACTATAATTTGGCTTGAGAATTGGCATAAAATGACAGAAGCAGAAGGAGAATTGTCGTTCCCTCGATATGGTACTTTCAGGTTAGAGGTGCTGTACCAGCTAAAAAGTGTAATGGCTTCATTACGACCACTACCTAGACCAACACAGTTTGAGGCACTACATGCGTGGATAAGAGCAGCGTATGATAGGAAGAAGGACAGATGTCAAGAAAGGGTGAAGAAATCGGTCAGGGCATTCCAAGATGCAAGGTGGGATGCATTGGAGAAAAGGTGGAGAGTGGAAACGATCGAAGGAGATAAGTTGTACCCATTGTTAGTACAAAATGGGAAAATAATAAGAATCGATGAGGACGACAGTGATCTAGATGACAGCTTGTTGGATAGGATGTTGGCGGAGAGGCCACCACCATTTAATCCAGATTCAGAAGAGGGAAAGACGACCCCAGCAGTGGCAATAGTTGATGAGAGCCAGAACCAGACTAGCATGAGAGTGGTGGGAAGGATTTCCACAGGAACGGAGGGGGCAACGGCGTCTATGATAACACAGCCTCCTGCGGGGAACACAAGATTACCGGACTCCTTGACAGTACCGGTTACCATTGGCCCTATAGTACCGGTATATGACCCAGACCGAGTGAGAGAAGGGAGCTCCGTACCGACGAGAAGGGAGGAAGGAAACAGTGAGAGTGGGAATGGGTTTGGAGTAAGGGTGGTTCATTTCCCAAGACCAATGGAGACAAGTACGCCGTTACCGGCTACTGCGGATTCTTCCTGTAGACAAGAAGAGGAGAGACCAGAAAGACCAAGGTCTTTGTGGGAATCTAAGTCAGCTTTGAGGGAGTGGACACCAACAGTAACGAACCAAGAGGATAGGATGCAAGGAGATAGGGCACAAAATGTCTCGGAAGACAGACCAAGTTCCAGGAATATGATGGAAGGGAATAGATCACAAGGACAGAATAGTGACTGTGATGAGCGAGATGGCTCGGGTTGTCGAGATATGCTGAGGAGTGCAGTACAGGCAAGGTTGCTAGACGTAGTGAGGCTGAAAGCAGAGGTAGACGAAATGATCAGTGGGGGTCTGCCTTTGGAAAGGATAGAAATTTATGGATCAGATGAACTGCTGTTTGTAGCAAAAGATGTGACTCGAAAAGCTAGAATGGCACATGATAGATTGAAGGAATTGGCCAAAAGATATGAGGTAGACCTGAACAAAACTAAAGCGTTGCAGGGACCACATAGATTGCATTACAGTGATCAGGAGCTGGAGGAGAAAAGAATCACAGGATTAAGGACACACACCAGAGACCTGATTATAGGAATGAGAATATGGATTTTGTTGGACAAATGGGAAGAAAGGTGGTCCAAGAAGAAACCAGTAAAGAGAGCAGAAGGGGAAACGCCGCCGCCAGGAGGGGGGCGACGGGTGTTGGAAATTTTCCTTTACGGGAAGTACAGAATGGAGGGTACGTGCATGTGCCGTGGAATAGAGGTGATTTGGCTGCATTTACTAATGATTTTCCTCGGCTGAGGGAAAAACCAGTAGAGTGGTACAAACAGGTTGAGCGGTTTGTGAAAATTTCAAAAGTATTGTGGATTGATTTGAACACTTTGTTTGACATAGTGGTACCAGGAGATTTGTGGACAGCTTGTAAAGTCGCTATTGAGTGGCCGACTTCAGAACCAGATAGAGAGGCGGTTACAAATGGTCCATCACCACTAGTCATGAAAAAGTATGAGCAGGTGATTACATGGTTGAAACTGAAGATTTCACCTCAAGATATAGATTGGGTTAAGATAGATCGGACTGTACAAGAACCCAAGGAAACGGTGCATGAATATTATGAAAGACTTCTGCAAGCTTTTAAACAGTATAGTGGGTTAGATATCTTGGACCCCAAGGATATGGGACAGTTTGTCTCAAAGTTTGTACTGGGTCTGAGAATGGAAATCAGCCTCATGATACAGCACCATTTGATCTGCTGGCAGAACAAGCCACTAGATGAAATTCTGCGGTATGCGAGATACTGTAGTGATGAGGTGGAATCGAAACATCGAAAGCTAAAAGACAAATTGATGCTTGTCCAGATGCAGACAGCACAGAGTCAGCCTAGTGGAGGGACCTTAGGAAGAAAGCAAGGAAATTTCCAGGGAAACCAGAATGGGCAGGTACAGGGAAAGGGAAAACCAGTAGACCCCAAGACAGGAGTGGACGTGGCCACACTGAAGAAGACCACGGCGTGTCATCTTTGTCGCCAGGTCGGACATTGGAAACGCGAGTGTCCTTTGAACCCAGCTAATCAGTTGCAGGAAGAGGAAGAGGGGGCTCAGGCACCCGCGCAGGAGGTAGTTAACACAATAACGAGACCTAGGACGATGAAAGGGGGGGTTTACAATTCTCACGCCCAGGTTCCCCAAGCTCCAAGGATTTCACAAGGAACACGAACGTACCAACAGATGCCCCTGTTCGAAGGTTACGATGAGGATAGCTTAGACCCTTTATCCTGACGGTGCCTGAGGGGGGAGGAAGACTGCACACTTGGAGCGGTCTTGGAGGTAGACCAGAGAGGACCTTTTGTGGAGGCAGAGATTGAGGGCAATCCTGCAACACTTTTGGTTGATACTGGAGCTACCCGGTCTACTGTAAGATCCGCAGTAGTCCCTAACCTACCCCTCTCGGGACAATCAATCCAGGTTGTTGGAGTAGCGAACAAGAGAATAAGCAGCCCATTGACAGAACCGATCCTAGTAAAGATAGGTTCCTTCCAAACTAGACATCAGTTTGTAGTGTGTGATACGAGTCCAGTTTGCCTTTTGGGGAGAGATCTGTTGTGCAAGTTGAACTGCACGATTTATTGTACACCACGGGGAGTGGAGGTCCAGACGAGAGATGATGATGCTGACTTTAAGATTGCCAATCAGCATCTGTGTATAGATCTGTACCCAATGGTGACGGTGGAAGAACTTCCACCTGATCTGAGAGACGCAGTGTCGTCTGTGGTGTGGGATTTCGCAGGCGACGAAATAGGTCTAATCAGAGGGGTTGAACCAGTGCGGATTGAGGTGAAACAGAATGTTGATTTCCCAAGAACACCTCAATACAACCTGTCGACAGAAACGATTGCAGGAATAAAACCTGTGATCGAGACTTTCATTGAGAAGGGTATATTGAAAGAGATCAGAGGTAGTCCCTGTAATTCACCCATCATGGGACTACAGAAACCGAGCGGGAAGTACAGGATCGTGCAAGACCTGCGAAAGGTCAACACGATAGTTGTCCCTTGTTGTCCAGTGGTACCGAATCCTTCAGTAATACTGTTCCAGATCCCATGTGAAGCCGAGTGGTTTACGGTTATCGATTTGTGTCAAGCCTTCTTTTCGATACCGCTCCACGAGGAAAGCCAATTTCTTTTTGCGTTCAGGCTAGAAAATCGCGTGTTAACATGGTGTCGTATCCCTCAAGGGTATACGGAAAGTCCATCGATCTTTAACCAGATCCTGAAGAAGAACCTTGAGAGTCTTGTGTTGCCGCAGAACTCGGTTCTCGTGCAATACATAGATGACTTGCTCATTGCCTCAGAAACAGAAGATGCTTGCAGAATTGACACTGTAGCACTGTTGAACCATTTAGCAGAGAACGGACATAAGGTGTCCCCGAACAAGCTGCAGTACTGTTTGAAAGAGGTACAGTACTTGGGACACAGATTGGAAAAAGGCAAGAGGAAGGTGTCACCAGATCGAATTGAGGCAATAATGAGCATGGCAGTACCCACGACACAGAGAGAAGTTAGGATGTTTCTAGGAATGGTTGGCTATTGTCGACAGTGGATTCCTAGTTTCTCCTTGAGAGCAAAGCCTCTGCAGAGGCTTACGCACAAGGATGTGAGTGATCCGGTACCATGGGACGAGGAGTGCTTGATATCATTCCTGAAACTGAGAGAGGATTTGTGCAGGGCTCCGGCATTGGGAATGCCTGATTACAACAAGGCCTTTTCATTGTTTTGTTACGAAAGGGAAGGATGTGCATTAGCAGTGTTAGCTCAGAACCATGGAGGTGTCCGTAGACCAGTTGCCTACTTTTCAGCTACTTTAGATCCAGTAGCTTCTGCGTTGCCCGGATGTCTAAGATCCGTTGCTGCAACAGGTGTCAGCATTGAAAGATGTGAAAGCATTGTAATGGGACATCCATTGACTGTACATGTGCCACATTCGGTTGAGTTATTGATGACCAGGACCAAGACCCAGCACCTAACGAACAATAGGTTAACGAGGTACGAGCAAGTCATACTTGCCGCAGAGAATGTGACTCTGAAAAGGTGCTCTGTCTTGAACCCTGCGACATTGATGCCTACACCGAGCACGGATGATGAAGATTGTGCGGACCATGATTGCCTCGATGTGACCGAGCTTTGCACCAAACCGAGACCTGACATTGTCGATGAGCCATTGGCCGACCCAGATGAAATTTTCTTTGTCGATGGTTCATGCTTAAGAGACAGTGTGGGGCAATTGAGAGCAGCGTTTGCTGTATGTACCATTTCAGGAGTGGTCGAGGCTGCTTGCCTAGAAGGAGTACGCTCCGCGCAGGTAGCTGAGATCATTGCCTTGACCCGTGCCTGTTTGGCTGCAGACCGAATTCGAATCACGATTTACACAGACAGCCAGTATGGGTTTGGTGTGGTGCACGACTTCGGGCAGTTATGGTCTCAGAGGGATTTTTGACATCATCTGGCTCACCCATTCGTAATGGAGAATATGTAAGACAATTGTTGGATGCATTACAGCATCCAAAGGAAATTGCTGTTGTAAAGTGTTCAGCCCATGGGAAAGGGGAGGACTTTGTATCCTTGGGAAACAATTATGCGGACGAAGTAGCCCGCTTCTGTGCAGAACAAGGATGCATATTCACGGAAAGAGAGATAGGGGAGAGCCAAGAAGGAACCGAGCTCAGCATAATGTTGACCATGGCAGACACTTGGGAAGAGCTTAAGCGATTGCAGGATGAAGTGTCAAACCAAGAGAGAGAGGGATGGATCAAAGCTGGGTGTGAGAAAGGAGATGTGGATGTGTGGGTATCAAACGATGGGAGAGCCGTGTTGCCGGAAGAATTGCTGAGTCCGATGGCAAGATTGATACATGGACAGGCACACCTGGGTAGAGACGCAATGATGAGAGTGTTCAGACAGACGTGGTATAACCCACGGTTCCGAGCAATGGCTGAAACGGTATGTCAGAGGTGTGTTACGTGTCAGCAGATGAATGCTGGAAAGAGAACTGTAATTACATTGAGTCACATTGGAAGGTCGGGAGGGCCCTTCAATAGAATACAGTTGGACTTCGTGGAGATGCCTAGGTGCAATGGATTGAGGTACATTTTAGTGCTAGTATGTGTATTCTCACGGTGGGTGGAGGCTTACCCCACACGCAGGTGTGACACTCTGACAGTGGCTAAATTACTGTTGAGGGAGCTCATCCCTAGATTCGGGATCCCGACCTCTTTGGAATCAGATAGAGGAGGGCACTTCCATAGCGAAATCATGAAGTTACTTTGTGCAGCATTGAACATTGACCAGAGACTCCACTGTAGTTACAGACCGGAGGCTTCTGGGATGGTGGAACAAGTTAATGGAACTTTGAAAGCCCGGATGGCAAAAATGTGTTCTTCGACATCCCTGAAATGGCCCGACGCCTTGCCACTGGTGCTAATGAGCATGCGAAGTGTCCCAGACAGAAAGACCGGGTTGTCCCCCCATGAGATATTAATGGGGAGGGCAATGAGATTGCCAGCAGTACCAGCTACAGCCTTGATAAGCATCACTGATGATTTGATTCTTGATTATTGTAAAGGACTCTCTGATGTGGTCCGTTCTGTATCCCAGCAGGTGCAAGCAGCAGTGGTCCCAGCCTCGAGTGATCTGTGCCACGACTTGTGTCCCGGTGACTGGGTGCTCGTCCGGAAGCACGTGAGGAAGAGTTGCTTGGATGCCCGTTGGCGTGGCCCGTATCAGGTGATACTTATCACGAACACAGCAGTAAAGTGTGGAGGATTGCCGAACTGGGTGCATGCTTCCCATACCCGCAGAGTTCCAGCACCCTTGGAAGAAACAGCTCCTCTCGTAAATGAAAATCCAGCTGATGTGGCAGGGCCACATGGGAGGACAAGTCAAGCTGTAAGGGTCGCTGACACAGCTGGTGGTGCACTAGAGCAAGCTGAAGGGGGTTTCCACAGTTCGAACCCTGACTCAGACACCGAAGACAGAAACGGTGCAGTGGGCGGCGAAGAGTCAGATTCAGCAGAAAGAGGAAATAGTGCACTGGGTATAGAAGGGGAAGGCAGACGAACGACCAGAAGTGCAGAAAGTTGGCCCGAGAGACAGAGGCGACTGAACCTGAGGTTAGCACCTGAAAGAGACCTTGCTCCAGTGTCTGAAGTATCTGAAACGGAAGCAAGTGACGAAGACCAAGCACAAGACAGTCGGCGAAGGTCAAAGAGAACAAGAGTGCCTTGTCGCAGATACTCTACCCCTGAGTGGACTTACACTGTGTTTGATGCAGGGGGTGGTGAGTACGGGAAGGCTGAGGTCAGTGCAAGTGGTCTGTCGGAGCCCGAATGTGGTGGTGAAGGTGGTGCTGCGGATGCCAGGGCTCGAGATAGAAGGAACACTGACACTCACGGTTCCGAATCCCCCGCTTCTGAGTGAAGTCCGAAACTTGCTTTTGCATCGACTCGAATTCCCGCCTTTTGGAGTTGAGCCGTTTTCACATGAAGTGCTGATTTTGCGTCTTGAACTTTTGTATCACGTTCTGGTCTTGCTCAATGAGGATCTCATTGTGGATCAGTTATGAACTGTAAATAAAAGTCTAAAAGAAGAAGATAACCTAGGTCCGAGTGGAAGAAGAATAAACTTAGGGACTTTCCACAAGAAGAGGAACGAAAACTAGGGAAGTCTTTTTCTGGACTGTGTAAATAAGTTGTGATCGGAAAGGGAAAGTCCGGAGATTTCATGGTTGCTCGAGCTGGTTAAGCAAGTCACAAATAAAGGACAGAGACTTTTTCAGAGTTCTTTGCGATAACCAAGACTTTTGAGAACTTTTGAAACCATGGAGCCGGGAGATCCCAATCGTAGATCAAAGTGGATTGTAGGCATTCTTATAAGTAGTGTAATAATTTCTATAATCATAGTAGTTGTAGTCTCATACACTGGTTCGCATGAGCAAGAAGTAGAGGCAGTGACAGGAACACCGACACCTATCACACCTAGTCAGAAGGGGGTAGACAGGGCAGCTGACAGAGCTTTATTATTAGAAGAAAGTCGTAGATTACATGTAGATTTATCTAAAGGTGAATTTTAAGTTGAATGCATATGCTAAGTTGTTGTATGAGTATGTTGACGTGATGGATGCGAAAGATTGTTATGTGTGTATGCAGTTGCCTACTTCAGTGGATGAGGGTATTAGGTATCACCATCTTCCACTGACTTATGGTATTTCATGTAGTCTTTTGCTTAGTTTGTTTTATGAGAGAGATCAGTTTGAGTATTTCTTTTCCAATTTCGACGCAGTGCTTCCTGAAGTCCCAGCTTACAAGCATTTGAATAAGTATGACTATTATAAGACCGAGGACAGACTGAGGAAGTACTTCATACCGAGTTTGGAATTGGATACAGCATTCGCACACAGAAACAATCTGACTTGTTTGATGTCGGATGTAGAGAGAAAGTTTGTAGATCAGGTTGAAGATAGGTATAGAAAGCTGACTCAATCCCGAGATTTAGGGCATCACAGGACCGATTGGACAGAGGAAGAACGGTTGCATAAGACCAAGGGAAGCTATGGTCCTATAGCGTTAGATAAGGAGCAGAGGGGTAAGTTGTGTATAAGGCGTTATCAGACTTACTACGAAAAGGTTCCAGTGGGACAAAGTACTTGTGATCACGTTTTCACCATGGCAGATGTGGCAAAAGATTTTCTCCAAGGTCCTGTACAAGTGATACCAACGGTGTATTATGTATGTGGGAAGAATGCTTATGTGAGGTTGCCTGCGAATTGGTATGGAACATGTTATTTGGCAATAATATTTCCAAAGATTTACCATACAGAAGACTTAAATCTTCTAGAGGGTGGAGAGCATTCAAGAACGAGAAGAGCTGCAAGTGCAGGAATCGTTGTGGGGGATATCTTTGGAGCTATGATACCTAGTCTAGGGGTAGTCTTGAATGACGTGAAGATCCGGAGGTTAGCGACTGTGGTGGATGAATTTTCGATGAACACAGCAAAGTCGTTGGTGTTGGTGGAAGGAGAGATGTTGTCGATAAGGGGAATGGTTTTGCAGAATCGCCTTGCTTTGGATGTCCTATTGGCAAAAGAGGGCGGAGTCTGTAAAATGTTGAAGGTTCAAGAGTGCTGCACTTATATACCAGACCGTAGCAAGGATCTGGAGAAATATATAAGTAACATCACTATGATCCACACAAAGATAGCGGATTTGACCGAAGAAGGGGCCTGGGAAAAGGTCGGAAAGGGTTTTGGTCAAGTGGGAGGTTGGTTTGCGAACCTTGGAAAGGGTTTCCTTGGGTACTTCCTGAGACCACTCCTTATTTTGGTGGTTTGTGTGGCTGGCTTGTGGATTATGATCAAGGCCTACAAGTGGTATCGAGCAGGCCGAGTCAAGAGAGCGTTGAGGGAAAATGACATGAGGTTGGCAAGACTGCAGGACAGTCAGTATCAAAGGCTCAAGAGCATGGAGAAATTTAGATCAGGGAAGATGGCAACAAGTTCTGTTTAGGTCGGTTCCTTCTCCGAGGGAGTAGAATGAAATATGATGACAGGAGTCATCAAAGGGGGAACTGATAGAGCGAAATGTTCTTGTGAATTGTAGGGGTGCATCATAATCACTGATAGGCCGCACCCATATGTATTTAGACATATATTCGTTTATATTCCATTGTATACTCATGCATGTTTAGTAAAGAATGAATAGTTCACTGAGACAAAGCGAACTCAGCAGTATAATGGTGTTAGGATAATGATGTAATGTAATGCTTATTGAATTGTGTGAACATAATGCATAGAGGAATTAGTTCGTGTGTGTAATGTAATTGCAGTAGTTTAAACGTGCACCATATTAAAGTTGCACATGTAATTCAGTCGTTTGCATATGAATCATAATGAAAATGATTATAGGGAAACGTAAGATGTGTGTTTAAAAGTCATATGTAAAGGCCTGACTACATATATGCTTAGGGAAGGCCTGGTATAGTTCTTATGTTAGCTTATATTGTAGGCCGAGAAAAGTTTCTCTTGGTAAGGCTCTCTGGGCACAAACGGTAGATTTAATTTGCACCGTAGAAGGTTTCTGTTGAAAGTATCTTTTGTTGCAGGTGCAAGGACACATGTCTCGTTAGTAAGACTAACTCTTTGTTTTCAAAAGCTAGAGAGAGGGGAGGCATGGTACGGGGAGTGAAATGGAATGTAGGGATGATACTTTCAGCGGAGAAGGTGCCTGGGACTCAAGGTCAACGCAACCGTCCAGGATGAAGTAACCGTTTCAATGGAAAAGCACAAGAAAGAAGACCTGGCCAAGGAGGCGTGACAAAGGCGTGTACAATTGTAGTGTGGTTTTGTATTAGGGATAGTGCCCTGAGGGAGGAGGCCAGAGAAGAGGTAGGGGAGACCTGAAGAAGGACAGAGCTGAGCTTAGGTATTATGTGATTGCACTTCTTAGGAAGTCCTCACAGCTGACACCTTTTATTCACTCTTGCCTGGGAAAATCGTTATGCAGGGATGTCACTTAGCGTTAGTGTAGGGACAGCAATTGATTTTAAGCTTGCTATAGTCCAATGAAGAGCAACTTAGAAATTGGAGCAATCATAGTCTGGTTGATCCTTCTAGAACTTTCTATTCTCCTTATCCTGAGTCGGATGAGATTCCTGCGTAGATTATTATTTGTATTAGTGCCCATCTATTTCTTTAACCTCGTGTTGAGGTGCTTGCACGTTCAGTTATTTTTGGCGATAATAAATTCTCAAACTTGAATTCGGAGTCAGTGGTCCTTTCAGACAAAGTAAATGCTGATATATATAACCTGATGAGATTCTCTCCTTTACACTATTCAACAGGTAAAAAGATCTTGGCGACCAGAAGGTTCTTATAGATAATTAGATAAGAATCGGCGTTATCATGTGTGTGTGTGTGTGTGTATGTGTGTGTGGGTTTGTCTAAGTGAATATTTAAAAATCACAATTGAAATCCCACAGACACCTTACCATACCCGACTGAAAGCTCCAGGCTGTACCCAACTATTATCTAAATAGCACAATTATTAGGGGGGTGTAACACCGCAAATACCCCCCCCCACCCCCTCCGAAGCTTCACCCCTACCTGGCCCCGCTGTACTCACATCTCTTACACCTGTAGATGTCAACAGGCGATCAAACTGCCCAGCGTGTCTTCTCTGCGGACATTTCCGGTAGCATCCTGCAGGCCTGCCGCTCCAAGCACAAATGAGAGTTTGTAAAAGGAACATTCATTTCATTTAGTCAGACTCATATGTCTGTCCTTGCTGATGCAACAGATGATGTCAGACATATCGAGAATATTGACAACAAATGGTAAGCTTTTGTCATTGAAGACTGTAAAATCTATCTTGCAAGGAAAGAGTCTGTCAGACTCTGTTCAAAATGCACCCTTTGGGCCATCGATCTGACACCTCTAACAATGTGGGTCGCAGTCGTTCATTGGCGCCAGGGGCCCCACATAGAGGTCGGCAAGAAATGGTACGAGTGCAAATGATGTCTTCTTGCACGTGCTGCGAGTAAGGCACAAGTTGCTCTTTCCTGTATTTTTGTACTTTATTTTACCCGTAGACATAAGCTGGTTCAGAAACGTTGCTCAGAGCAGGTGTAACACGCACACACGGTTTTGGTGAAGTCCTGTGACCTCACTGGGTTTATTTACCGCCTTACTTGGCACCAATCGCCTCGCGATGTCCAGACATGCATGGTCCAGATCTACCTTAATATGTTCTCTTTAATGAGGCTTGAGAGATGCTGAGGATGGGACAAGGGGTCAATCATGGGGTGTCATGGTACGTCAGAGCGTATGTGACGTCACTTACGCAGCCCCACTACACACTTATGAGTGGTCGGTGAGGACGATCTTGAAGAGACGGATGTGTATTCAGAATGCAGGAGTGAAGGTACAGTCATGACGTAGGCGGAAGTACAGAGATGAAAAGCTATTACCGTGCAGATGTCTCAGCACCGGTGGGCTGTCACAGTGCGTTGGTGCCTGTTATTGGTGTGACTCAAAAGTTGACATCATTAGAGGGAGGCCGAGGCGCCCCCTTTGTGGTAATCACACATCAGATCATCACCCCCTTCCCGAGGAGCATCTGAGATACCATCATCCTCTCCCCCCGTCCACCCCCTCCCCGGATACATCACGCCTGCTTGCAGAAAAGCCTACAGTATAGATTAGGAAAAGTGTGGTTTCCTGTTTCCATATGACCCGGGACAGGCTCTTAAGAGCTGCACTTGCATTAAAAATGCATGTTGGAAATGGGAGAGAAAGAGCCGGGATTGATAACTCGGCCGGCATCTGAGGAGATTCCATTATCAGAAACCACGAGGGGCGGGGGGGGCTGCCAAGCCTTCGGAGCAGGGAGGAGGGGCGCCGCCCCCTGAGGCGCACACCTAGCTCAGTAGCTTGGCAGCGCCACCTACTGGCCGTCCTCGGTACGGCACCAAAAGGGCCTTGCTGTCCTTAGGAAGAAGCAGGTCACAAGCTGAAGCATCACCACTGCAAAGGAGCTGCCCTGCTACACACTCGCGGCCAGGGGGACAAGCACGCGCACTCGTAAACACAGGGCCATTCCCACAGAAGAGCGCACACCCAGTTCAGGAGCTGGGAATGGCTCTGCAGTGCCGCCTGCCGACCGCCTTCGAGAACTACCGATGAAAGGCCTCTGCTGTACCTGACACGACGAGCAGCAGCCTGTCAGCAGCACACACAAGCATACACTGCTTGAACACACACACATAAACACCTACAGGTGTAAACTCACTTATACATAAACATTCACTTTGACTTCAACACACTATGCACAACCCACACAGAATAACACAAATGCAATCACAAACCAGGATGGGCCATCTTTCCATTATCACTTTGCACGTGTGAAAACACCTTGCACGAGCAGAGACACTTGCGCACAGACACACCAGAAGACTTTTTTGGGGGCTACTGGGGGAATTATGAGTCACAGAGCACATTTTTGGCTTTTCTTTCCATATCCCCTCTTCTAAATCAGACCCTTACAAAGATATCACTCAACCAGATTTTCAGTTTATTGAGTCTGAGCAGCGTGTCAAACTGTACTTGAGTTTCGGCCCTGCTCCCGCCTCCAGGAGTGAGCCCTGACTATTGGCACCTTTAGATACACAAGTTTACAAAATCAATGCCTGCCTCATCCAAATGAAAAGAATTAGGGGCCGATTCTGATGCGGGTTGGAAAAGCTTCCCGACCGAATCGGTTGGGAAATGGTGTCCGACCCACTCGGATCGGGAAAGTCCGACCGGCGGAGTAGGATGCATCCGGATGCTTCCAGATACGATTTGGTTGAACTCCCATTGACTTCAATGGGAACATTTGTTCCTAACCGCATCAGAATTGGGCCCTCGGTCGGGAAGACACGTTCCCGATCCGATTTGGAAGGAGCAAATGCCGTTAGGAGGCCTTCCTAACCACATCAGAATCAGGCCCTCGGTCGGGAAGCTTTTCCAACCCGCATCAGAATCGGGCCCTTAGTTTTAAAACTTGTTACACCGACGATATACAACAAATTCACCAAATATACAACCTCGTAACCAACTACTTCCCTAGAACATAATGAATTTATCTCAATCTATTTCTGTCTTGTTCTAATTACATGAACACGTTGGGGGGGGGCTTAGAAACAGACTCAAGACAGATAATATGTGCTCTAAAAACACCTTGACTGTGATACATTTTCTAGATGACTCTAGAACACGGAGTTTGTTTTTCTAGACCCTCTTCAGTCTACTTTGCTGTGCTAGATGTGTCACTTAGCGAAGCTACTTCAGTACAGCTTTCATGAGTCAATTCTGACAGTGGACCCAATCAATCAAAGAACATTAATAAAGCGCACGGCTACCTTGGAAGAGGTGTCCTGGCGCTAGCGCAGCAGACTACAGAGTTTGAGGCTCGAGCAACTATTCCCCTTGCTTAACAAGCCAGGTTTTCAGCGCCTTTCTGAAATCTTGCTCCTAATTCAGCATACGTAAGTGGTGAGGAAGGGCATTCCAAAGTTTGGCGGTTCTAACCGAGAAAGATACCAATTTGCCTTGCTTTAGAGAAACCAGGGACAGCAAGGTCCGAAGGTTAGATCTTAATGTCCGCACCTGGCGGTACAGGCTAAGCTGCTTCCTGAGGTAGCCAGGGCACTTACCCTGAGAGGCACGGAAGGCGAAGGTGAGGGCCTTGGATTCGATCCTCCTGACTAACGGGAGCCAATGGAGTTGTTTAAGGTGCGGGGAAATGCGCTGGCACAGCGGGACCATACGGATAAGCCTAGCCGCCGCATTCTGCACCGTCTACAGACCGTCTGGACTAATGAGGAAGCTTCTATTAGGAATTGTCAACAGTGTGAAATGAGCATTTCCACATCACCTTCTTCCTGCCACTGCACATATCGCTGCAACATAGCTGTATTCGTTGACCATCATTTCATCATGATGTGGTATTAGGTATAAGACCATTGGCTGATTGCAGGACCTTGTGTGGAATCTGTAGTTTGCCATTGCCATCCTATTTGATGACATCAGCTCAGTAGGTATATTACAAGGGTCAAAGTATACAAGGTGATCAAGTATCCTACTAGGTACAGGAGGACGGAGTTGAGACAACTTCACTCATGCAATTGGAGCTGTTTGTGGTTATGACTTCACTGTGAGCAGTTGTTTACAAGTCATGTAGCATGCATGCATGTGCTCATGGTAATGTTGAAGCCAGTATAGTGGACCTTGTAGCTGGAGTCTTCTGTGCACTTTAGTAATGTTCTGTGGTGAAAGCTCTTGGTCCTACTGTCGCACTCACTGGAGTGGGAATAGTAATTTTTACCCCTCCGCTATTCAACACTTTCCCTACTGTTGCACTCACTGGAGTGGAAATAGTTATTTTTACCCCTCCGCTATCCAACACTTTCCCTACTGTTGCACTCACTGGAGTCGGGATAGTAATTTTTACACCTCAGCTATCCAACACTTTCCCTACTGTCGCACTCACTGGAGTGGGAATAGTAATTTTTACCCCGCCGCTATTCAACACTTTCCCTACTGTTGCACTCACTGGAGTGGGAATAGTAATTTTTACCCCTCCGCTATTCAACACTTTCCCTACTGTTGCACTCATTGGAGTGGAAATAGTTATTTTTACCCCTCCGCTATCCAACACTTTCCCTACTGTTGCACTCACTGGAGTCGGGATAGTAATTTTTACCCCTCCGCTATCCAACACTTTCCCTACTGTCGCACTCACTGGAGTGGGAATAGTAATTTTTACCCCTCCGCTATCCAACACTTTCCCTACTGTCGCACTCACTGGAGTGGGAATAGTAATTTTTACCCTTCCGCTATCCAACACTTTCCCTACTGTTGCACTCACTGGAGTGGGATTAGTAATTTTTATTCTTCCGCTATCCAACACTTGCCCTACTGTTGCACTCACTGGAGTCGGGATAGTGATTTTTACCCCTCCGCTATCCAACACTTTCCCTACTGCTGCACTCACTGGAGTGGGAATAGTATTTTTTACCCCTCCGCAATCCAACACTTTCCCTACTGTTGCACTCACTGTAGTGGGAAAAGTAATTTTTACCCCTTAGCTATCCAACACTTTCCCTACTGTTGCACTCACTGGAGTAGGAATAGTAATTTTACCCCTCCACTATACAACGCTTTACCTACTGTTGCACTCACTGAAGTGAAAAATGTAAGTTTAAAGACTTTTAAATAGTTTAATGTTTTAATTTATAATATAATGTTTTTTTATTAGATTTTATGTTAATGGTGTATGTGTATATATTTATTCGTAAATTTTCATATATACAATTATAAAATAAATTAAAATTAAGTTTATTAATTGTTTTAAGGTAAATATATATATATATATTAAATTTTATATACGTATGTCTACATTTTTTAAATTAAATGTATTTGTTATATTTGTTAAAATGTACATTAAATCTAAAAAAAAATTTAAGTTAATTGTATTATTTAATATATTGAATATTATTTTTTATACATATATTAAAATCGATATTTTGTACAACTATATTTTTTACATTGATATTTTTCTCTCGATATTTCTGTATCTTACCATTATAAATATAGGATGTTGATATTTTTGACATCAATATTTATAACTTGTTATTTGTGTATGGGGATATTTTGGGGGTCGATATTCTATCAGTGAACCGTTTCCTGGTAGGAAGTGTCAAAAATAAAATGGTAATAAAATAATTTTATTACTATTTCAGTTCAATTCAATAGTCTTTTTCGTCATAACAATGACCATAAAAAACAGAATAAAAATACATTGAATATCATATAGTTTTTCAAATTCAGAGGTTATTAAGAAAACTTCACACATCAATTAAGACAGCTTTAAAATATCATTAAATATAATGTATTCATACATTTAACTAATTGTATAAAATACTGTATTAGGACCCTAGGTGACTAGCACTCATTTAAAACTATTAACAATCTCATTAGGGCTAAAATAAGTATCCTTATGAAACATACCTCCTCCTTAGTTTTATTGCAGACAGAATATAGTTGATGGTAGAGAAACAAATCGTAAGAGTATTTAAACATTTTAAAAAGATCAGCCCCCCTTGGTGCGATGTAAAGGGCTTGTACTTTAAAAATGGTCATAAGAAGCATCTTCTGAAGCTACTATATAAGGTGCAAAAAACGTATAAAATGCACTGTCGTTAGTGGTGAGAAGTTATTGCATGGGCAGCCCAAAAGAGATTCAAAACAGGAGCCCGAGTTAGGGAAAGCAACCAAATAATGAATTGAATGTAACCTGAACCTCGTGAGATAAAACCTATGTTCTTTTTTTCCACCCAGGTTAGATACTGCTCTATCCCAGGTGATGTGGAAATAGGCAAATAGTTAGGAACTGAGGTTAGATGGCTTGACCTTGTGATTCTATTCTCTTGATTCATCATAATATATTTTTCCTTAACTATGACCTTAGTTTGGTGCCCAATACTATCTGGAAAATCAAAAAGGTTAATCAGGTCCATATCATTAAAGCTTTTCCGGACATATGCAGGCCAAAGGATAGAGCATCATTGTCCAAATTCATACAGTCGCTCAAAATGTCTCTTGAGAAACCTGCTAGTGGGGTACAACAGATTTGAACCCAGAGTAAAAGGGAGGCCATTTTAACTTTGTCTTCCAAATAGCCCATACCCAGTTCCCTGTGGGAGCTGAAACTTGGGGTCGATTTCGGTAAGGCCAGTAACCAACAGAGAAACTTGTTTTCAAAGGCCTGCATTCTAGGTGGTATTTCAAGACCCCACATGCCCACTCCATATGTTCCCATGCCCAGACATATAGATTTATATATCTGGACCATCTCTTTAATTGGCGTGTGCCCCAGTTTTTTTGCGAATCTAATAATAGATTCACACACTACTCCCATTTTCTGTATTCTCTGGCTAGTCATGCCTCCCCTTGACAAATTTGCTTCAAACAGGATACCTGAATAAATAAAATATAAAACCTTAATGATCGGTGTCTCGTTAATAAAGAAATATTTTGTTTTGGTATTTTTGGACCGCATGTTAAAATATATGATTTCTGATGATTTACTTTTAAACTCAGGTTTGTCATAAAACTATTAAAACCATTTCAAAGTTTCTGGAGGCCAATTGCTGTTTGTGAGAATAAAACTGTGTCATCCGCATATAAAAGAACTGGGACTGGTCGAAGGCGATTCTTGGGGTATCATCACTACATAAGCTCAGGGCTTTGTCTAAGGAATTAATGTAGAATAAAAACAAAAAAGGTGCCATTATACAGCCCTGCCTGACCCCTCTGGCTACCTTTACAGGTTGAGTACAATTGCCTTGTTGAGTGTAGCGGACCTTGGTAGTGGTATCCCAGTGTAACCCCTTAAGAGATTCAGCAATGGTGGGTCCAACCCAGCTGCCTCCATCAGAGAACACAGCTTTCCCCTGTCCACAAAATCAAAAGCACAGGAGAGGTCCATAAAGCCATATGTAATTAACCTCTCCTGGCCTTGATGTACTTCCCCGAGATAAGGGATAAATTCAGTGCCTGGTCGATGGTCCCAAGCCTGGGCGCAAACCATATTGATACTTTCAGAAAAAAGAATTATTTTCTGTCCAAACTTCCAGCTTTTCCAAGATCACCCGTCCCAGAGTTTTTACTGTGGTATCTAACAGAGAAATTGGGCGATACCATGTACGGCAATTCCTATTCCCGTTCTTAAATATAGGTACTAAAGTGGATTCCCTCCATGTGTTAATTGGGGGCCCCTTCACAACTGCTTTAAAAGCATTAGTTACTAATGGGCCCAAAATTCCAAATTAGATTTGAAAATTTCAATGGGACTCCATCGGGGCCTAGGGCCTTGCCTGGGGCAGCACTCTGGATGGCTTTAGTGACAGCTGTTAAGTCAATAAATTCACTTAGCCAGACTTTATCAAAAAAGAGTGGATCAAATTTTGGTTGCACGTGGGGTTCATCGGGTTGGATATCAGGGTTAAACATTTTGGAGGAGTGACTTACCCACTCCTATTCTAAAATGTGGCATTCAATTCCATTTCATTTTTTACACTTTCTGCCCAGCAATATGGGGGGGGGCGGGGGGGGCAACGCTCCTCCGCTCCCACAGAGGAACCGCCGCTGCAGTAAAGGGATTACATTTACTATTTTCACTCCAATCTAAACCAATTTGAGGAAGGGGTTGGACACTAATGGGGTGACATTTACTATTTCCACTCCAATCTAAGGGCTTGATTACGAGATTGGCGGTCTCATAGCAGGCCACCACGCCAGTGCCTCACTGCGAGACCACCAAACGCATGGTCACACAGCCCGCCAGATTAGGATTTACATCCTGATCTGGTGGGCAGTGCCTTGGTGGTCCCTAGGCAGTGCCTTTCTAAGGTTTATATGTGAGCCTTAGAAAGGCAGCACAGTGGAGCGCCAAAGCATGTTCCTGCATGGCATGGACTCGAAATAGAGGGTACATACAGACAGAGTGGCTCACCATGTGCCCCCCTGCATGCACCCCAGGCCCAGAGGCAACAGGGGGCCCTGCAGGGCCCCATTACTTTCCTCACCACCACCCTTTCATGGTGGGCTCACCGCAGTGAGAAGGGTCATTGAGGAAACTCGTAATATGCTTGGCAGTGCCCCAGCTGCACCACCAGCATATTGTGGCCTCTGACCGCTGTGCCACCGCTGCAGGATCACGGATCCCCGTCAATTGCAGCAGTCCTGTGGCTGTCTCACTGCAGCACTTGCAATACGGCGGTTGAACCGCCAGTGCGGCGGTGTGCGGACCACCACCGTGACTTTGGCGGTCCTATGGACCGCCGTAGTTGTAATCGGGCTCCAAATCATATTAGGGAAGGTGTTAGACACTAAGGGCCTCATTTACAATATTTTGACGCACGGCAGTGCAGCATGCCCTCCTGCTGTGCTGCCGTGCATCAAAAGAAAAGTGGAAGAATGCTCCATATCTACAAAATTATATGCTTATTGCTTAATAAAAAACATAGGTTTATTGATGTTTACTAATATTCCAAAACTTTGAAACATAACATATTCCAAAAACAAAAATCAAATAATAAAAAAAATATATGAAGCTAATTTTCTAATTAAATATTGAAATTATGTTTTACATTAAATTAATACAATTTAGAAAACAAAAATCTCAACAACATAACTTAATCAAATAAACGTATATAAAATGCCATTTATAAAATGTTGTTTAATAAAGTTATCATAAATAAACCTATAACATATACATATAGAACAAAATATAAATGTATACATAATAAACAATATATATTTATTCTAAATTCATAATATAATTAAAAGATTTAAAAAACTTTTTCAAATATATGTAAATATAAAAAATAAACAGTTTTCCAACAATTTATTTACAATGACATAATTTTCAACATTTAAAAAAGTAAAGATATTTTAAAATTATAAAAATTTAATTAAAAATATATTAAATATTTTACTTTACTAAATGTATTTTCGATATTTTTTAAATTTTACCCCTTTCTTTTAGAATGTAAATAATTATTTTAATATTTACAATTAAATATGTTTTTACATTGAATATAATATTTATATATTCAAAATAATTATAAACTATTATAAAAATTATTAAAGCAACTAAATACATTTATAAATGTTAAAGTATCAATTTGCATACCATTAAAATAATTAACAATAAATATACATTAATGTAATCACTTTTAAAAAAATCTCCCCACCCTTATCCACTAAAACCTTAACATGCTGCTACTAAAAAAATAAATATATATACATTATTTTTACACATTAATACAACTAAACATACACATTTCAAAATGCTTATAATTAATGAATTATCATACAAAACATACAAATAAAAAATATTAAACATTTAAGATCAAGCACACTACAACAAAATACATTAAAAAAATAACACAAACGATATTATATACAACAATATTTTCTAAATCTATATTTTTACAACGATATTTAGAACAACACTTAAAATTATATCCTTACCTTTGATATTCTGTCGATGATATTTTTGACATCCTTATATTTTTGACACAATATTTTTGTATCACAATAATTAAAAAAATATTTTCTCCAAACACCGTTAAGTTCAGCATAAGTTAAAAAAAATCCATTGCCAACCTGATAATTGTATCAAATTAACTTTTGTAATGAACGGTGTCTTTATGTCTCTAGTAGATGCAAATCTCATGCTTGTAGCCTGTTGAATCATCTTGTGCAAAAAAATAATTTCTCTGGGACTCAAGCGTGCTTTACGTAAAGCCTCTGTACCTTTAATTGGCCAAAACAAAGTTGTGCCCAAATACCTTCTTCATTTATATTTTCTTTCCAATATTCATAACCTTGAACAGTAGGCGATTCAACAAATGTAGTAGAATATATAAATCTCTGATTGTTGATTAGAATCATTTGAAATCAGTTGGTTCTTGGGCATAATAAAAGGCAGATGGGTCTGACCTGTCATCGCTATAATGTCGTCTAGGGATATTTTAAAAAAAATGTTGGATATTTGAATCATTTCTGTTGGACCTGCAGCTTGAGAGGGAACCTTTTCCCAAACAACTCCTTTCAGCACAGGATACGCAGTGATGTTCGCAGCATGATAATCCTGACGGTCTGTGAGGAGAAAAATGTGCCTGCAATTCCTTAACCATAGGAAACTGTACTGTTTTATCAGGAATGTAGTTACCATGTACAAGTAGAAAAATTATAATCAGCATTATAATCTCCAATTGAAAGGGAAAAGACGCCAGTAGCAATCCAGGAAAATTATGACCATAGTGGAGAAAGGTATTTGTCTTGAAAACAACAGCAAAAAGAACAGATGATGGACAGAATGCTGAACAATACAAACATTCACCCCAGTCAACAGATCTGGGTTTAATCCATTGTTTTTTTGTTCACCACACCACCCCAGTTTGGACTCAGCCATATGCAAATCAGTCTTGACTAAGCCTGGGCGTAGTTTGCGTAGCAGCGCTTCACGTAGCTACGTGAAGTACATTTTGAACGACACATAGCTATGCAAATTGCATAGTGCATAGCTGTGTGCTTGACTGCACTGTACAATAATTGCCAAAGGCATCTTACACAGTGCAAGTTAAGATAAAATAAGTATCTCTGTCTTTATATGCTAAAATGCATATAGCATTTCACAAAAGTGAAATCAATAAATTAACAAGCAGTAGAGAGGTGATGATTTTGGTATCCTCCTAACCTAGGGAGAGAACCAAGCAGATGCCTTGAAAACAAAAAGCACATCTTTTGAACGATTCAGTGGTGATCCCATCCTCTTTAGGACCACCCCAAGCACAGTTATTGGCAAAAATACAATCCCAACCAAAGGCCCTGCAAAGCATTATGGGACGAGATTAGCAGTGGGCAGTGAATATTATAGTATCCAATATCAAAATAATTCTACAAAGAGCTGCAGTTCCACTAGTCGTTACTAGATGTCCCTCACGAGTCAAATGCAAAAGCTTCATGAAAGGGTTTCAATGCTTTTGCATTTGACTCGTGAGGGACATCTAGTAACGACTAGTGGAACTGCAGCTTGATGTATTAATAATTTCAATGCTTTTGCATTTGACTCATGAGGGACATCCAGTAACGACTAGTTGAACTGCAGCTCTTTGTAGAATTATTTTGATATTGGACACTATAATATTCACTGCCCACTGCTAATCTCGTCCCATAATGCTTTGCAGGGCCTTTGGTTGGGATTGTATTTTTGCCCATAACTGTGCTTGGGGTGGTCCTAGGAGGAAGGGACCACCACTGAATCGTTCACATGATATGCTTTTTGTGTTCAAGGCATCTGCTTGGTCCTCCCCTAGGTTAGGGGAACCCAAAATCATCACTCTCTCATTGCTTGATATTTTCATTGTCAAAGTTCACTTTTGTGAATTTGTTATATGCGTTTTAGCATAGAAAATTGCTTTAACAAAGCATTTGTATGTGTTTAATATACTGCTGCTACGCTACGTCGATTAGCAGAGTTTTTTACTCTGCTACGTGCAATTTGCATAGTGCGTAATGCAAACTTTGCATGCTCCGTGAGCGTAGCAAAGTATTATGCCCAGGGTTAGTCTTGACCCTGCTCCTCATGGGAACAGTTCAGCCTGAACTATCAATCCAGGTCCTTCCTGGACCTGAAACAAGCATGAAACAAGCATCCTGGCACCGGTCTCTGGGTTTTATTCCTCATCTGCCAGGCTAGCTTGAATCCAGTGGTGCAGTGAGCACGGCCCCATGTCTGAGCATACCCTTCCCACTTAGGGCAACAAAAGCAAAAAGAACAGATGATGTACAGAATGCTGAACAATGCAAACATTCACCCCCAGTCAACTGATCTGGGTTTAATCCATCATCATTCTTTAGCTCACTCCACCACCCCAGTTCAGACATGGCCATATGCAAATCAGTCTTGACCCTGCTCCTCATGGGAACAGTCCAGCCCGAACTGCCAAGCCAGGTCCTCCCTGGACCGGAAACAAGGATCCTGGGACCGGTTTCGGGGTTTCAGCCCTCATCAGCCAGGCTGGCTTGAATCCAGTGGTGCAGCGAGCACGGGACCGACGTCTGGGCATTGCCTTGCGACTTAGGGGGTCAGAAGCAAAAAGAACAGATGATGGTTGGAATGCTGAACAATGCAAACATTCACCCCCAGTCAACAGATCTGGGTTTAATCCCTTGCTTCTTTGCCCACCACGCCACCCCAGTTTGGACCAGCTATATGAAAATCAGTCTTGAAAACAACAGCAAGCAAGAAGCCAGCTGTAATGTTGTTTGACTGGAAAAGGGTTTATTATTTGCCTTCTTTCAAAATCTGCATCAGAGTCTTCAATTACAGTACAATTGCGTGTAGCAGAACAATTTCATTTGATGCTGGCTCTGTCCTACCAAAGCAGTAGTTTCAATAGTTGTAATTGCTGGAATCACAACTTCAGGTTCAGGTTCACCTGTTGAAACTGGTATTTGGTGTAAAGCCCATGACAACACTCCCTGGAATGGGGCGCAAGACTTCAGCAGGACTTCTTCTTGGGATAGCTCTTGTAGATTAGAGAGAGGATGCTATGTTCCTCTCCGGAGGCATCTTGGTGTCAGGGGGGATCTGCTGAATAGAATTGGCCTCATAATGCTTTTTGATGTGCTTACCATACTTCTAATTTTCATTGAACCAAGTAACGGTGGGAAAATGACTGCTTGAATGCCTTCTACCCCAAGAACTGGGACACGTGCTCTGCAAGATAGCCTGAATACTTGTTTATCAGGGATCTTTTCTTGCACTAGCTCCCCCACTTTGGGGAGCCACCTGTCAGCAGCTTTAAAAATCTTATCTTCATTGATGGCAGAGTCAGAGTTCTTCAGGTTAGATAATTTAGATCAAGTTTCCTGAATGTTCTGCAACAGAGTAAATTGAAGCAAAGGATCAGGATGCTTTGTCTCTGCTGCCTTCTCAGGGACATCAAGGTCAGGCACATACATTGATACTCGGATGAGTATCTCATACGGGGTGTGACCAGCTAATCCTCCTCTAGGGATGGTATTTACTGCTGTCTGAACCCCATACAGGTTATACAACCAGTTCAATCCTGTGCCCATTGCCTCAGCAGTCAAGGCTTATTTGAGCATACCGTTGGATCTGTCTACAAGGCTGACATGCTGCGGCAATGAAACCACAATCTCCAAATCTAAAGACATCCCTACCCTGATGCTCACAATAATTTACCAGCAGAAAACACATTATTCACAAACAAGAAACAAAACGGAGAAAGAGCAAGTCACAAGGTGAACTAATACTCCTGCAGACTGATCACTGTCATTACATTTATGTTGTTCCTTCTTCCTTCTGTTGCTCTTTTGAATAACTCACTTTCCTACTGTACCTTTTTTAGTTTAAAAGTTTATATATTTTATCTGATGTATTTGTTTTTTAAAATAGAATTACTAAATTTTGAATTGAATTTTCCTGAATTCAGCACAGAAAACTGGATCACATGTCCCCTGATGATTTTCAAGCAGAAATGCTTTAATAAATTATTCATAATACACCCTGAGCTCAATCTAATCCTTCTTAATTCAGTAATTACAACAGTTCTTTATCACTTGGTTCCTTTTCAAGTTGGAATTAAGATCAAATCTCCTACACACACAAAACTGCAGAGTGTTTTTTAAAGAGCGATGGGCTTTATTTAAAGTTTTGGTGTTAGACCTGGCATCATTGGCGCAGGTCTCCCTTCCTCTTTTCCCTTCTGACCTTTTATGTTGGCTGGATTTAGATGCTCTGGGCGCTGTGCCACTGCCAATCAGTGACACAGCGCGAATGCTCCCTGTGTAAAGATAACTGTATGAATTGGAATAATCATAATTGGCTCGTTTGGTTTACCTGTCAGTCCCTAGTATCAGTGCACTGCGTGTGCCCAGGGCTGATAGACCAAATACTGCTGGTGGGCCGGCAGCGCTGATTTGCGCTACCCACCGAAGCAGCTTTGAAAGTATGTCTGTGTAGCATGTTCTAATAGCGAGTTATCCTCCATTTCACTGTTCGCTATTGCGAGGCCACCCGTTCTCATAGGCCAGAATGTGCAGGCTGAGTATTGCATGCCTTAATCCTCCCTGCCCCCAGGAACCTGATAGGAACGTCGAATTTGATATGTGTAAGCTCAGAACATGGAGATGCATCTTTTAGTAAGGATTATTAGCGTAGCCCGTGTTCGAAAATGCCTCTACTAGAAACAAGGTATTTTCTGGTCTGAAGCTTTTCTGTAGGCTTTTGCTAGTGTGTGTATTGACCGTCTGGTTTTGGAGCAGCAGGGCCAGCTGGGTCAGACCTGGCCGGAGAGAGAGATCGGCATTTAGCGTATGGGGAGGGGTGACTCTTTGATCCGAGCAGGGCCGTGCCTGGCAAGGTGAATGATGGCTCCATCTCCCACTGGGCGTCTGATAGCAGACCCCCAGATTCCCAAAGGGCAGGATGTCGCCTCGTAAACCAAGTGCTCCCCGACCCCACCGAACTGGTTCTGACTGGATGCAGTGATTTGTGACTGCTGAGAACAAAGACTTTCTAGGTATAAAGCGCTGCGCTGAATCCTGTTTGAGGTGTGTTCCTTCTGGATGTCAAGACGAAACTCTGTCCGAGCGGACAGAGGAAAGGACTTTGAAACTTTCACCAAGCTTGCTGAAGAAAGTACCCAAGGGCCTGAATTGAGAGCGCCTCCTGCTGAAGTCTCAGGGACATTAGACTTCACCCCATCAGCCGCCCGAATTCCTTCGCTAGGAATTCTACTTGCAGGTGAGGCCTCCGTCGAGTAATCCGGAACCTCTAGTTCTACTGTGAGGAACGCGGACTGGTAACCTTTGTGAACTCTGTGTGTGGGCCGCTGCAGCTAAGAGAGAGCTGCCGCCGCTGAGTGCCCGCCTGAATTTGAATCTGCAGAACCTGAGCTGAAACTGTGTGGGCCGCCGCAGTTAAGAGAGAGCTGCCGCCGCTGAGTGCCCGCCTGAATTTGAATCTGCAGAACCTGCGCTGAAACTGTGTGGGCCGCCGTAAGCTAAGAGAGAGCTGCCGCCGCTGAGTGCCCGCCTTACTTTGAATCTGCAGAACCTGCGCTGAAACTGTGTGGGCCACCGCAGCTAAGAAAGAGCTGCTGCCGCTGAGTGCCCGCCTGAATTTGAATCTGCAGAACCTGCGCTGAGACTGTGTGGGCCGCCGCAGCTAAGAGAGAGCTGCCGCCGCTGAGTGCCCGTTCTTAATTTGAATCTGCAGAACCTGCGCTGAAACTGTGTTGGCCGCCGCAGCTAAGAGAGCTGCCGCCGCTGGATGCCCGCACTCGTGTTAATTGTGCCACATCGTGGATTGTCCTTTGAGCCGCCGCAGCTAAGAGAGAGCTGTTGCCGCTGAGTGCTCGCACCGTTGCTAACTTGACATCACCGTGATTTGTCCTGTGAGCCGCCGCAGCAGCTCAGAGAGAGTTGCTGCCGTGGAGTGCTCGCACCCTTGCTAACTGTGCATCATCGTGATTTGACCTGTGAGCCGCCGCAGCTGAGAGAGCTGCCGCCGCTGAGTGCTCGCACCCCTGCTAACGGTGCATCCTCGTGAATTGTCCTGTGAGCCGCCGCAACTAAGAGAGAGTTGCTGCCGCGGAGTGCTCGCACCCTTGGTAACTGTGCATCATCGTGATTTGACCTGTGAGCCGCCGCAGCTAAGAGAGAGCTGCCGCCGCTGAGTGCCCGCCTGAATTTGAATCTGCAGAACCTGCGCTGAAACTGTGTGGGCCGCCGCAGCTAAGAGAGAGCTGCCGCCGCTGAGTGCCCGCCTGAATTTGAATCTGCAGAACCTGCGCTGAAACTGTGTGGGCCACCGCAGCTAAGAGAGAGCTGCCGCCGCTGAGTGCCCAGCTGAATTTGAATCTGCAGAACCTGAGCTGAAACTGTGTGGGCTGCCGCAGCTAAGAGAGAGCTGCCGCCGCTGAGTGCTCGCACCCCTGCTAACGGTGCATCCTCATGAATTGTCCTGTGAGCCGCCGCAACTAAGAGAGAGTTGCTGCCGCGGAGTGCTCGCACCCTTGCTAACTGTGCATCATCGTGATTTGACCTGTGAGCCGCCGCAGCTAAGAGAGAGCTGCCGCCGCTGAGTGCTCGCACCCTTGCTAACTGTGCATCATCGTGATTTGCTTTACATCCTTGTAATTTGTCCTGTGAGCCGCCGCAGCTAAGGGAGAGCTGCCGCCGCGGCGTGCTCGCACCCTTGCTAACTTTGCATCATTGGGATTTGTCCTGTGGGCCGCCGCAGCTAAGAGAGAGCTGCTGCCGCTGAGGGCCCACGTCTTTGTCAACCTTGCACCATCGTGAATCGTCCTGTGGGCCGCCGCAGCTAGGAGAGCGCTGCTGCCGCCTCGAGCCCACCACGGAGCTGTACGACGAGAGTCATCGCCACCACCAGCCCGGGCAGCCGCGTGCTGCTGCCGCTGAGGGCCCGCCTGTCCCGGAGTGCCCGAATCGCTGCGAGTGCACTTTGCGGACCACTGCCATCGAGAACTGTGGTCGCTGGGAGTCCGCCTGTCACCGTCTCCGCTTCTTCGAGAAGCTACGTGCTGGGTCCCCGTCCAACGGCAGGTATCGGGTGCGCAACGGGTCGCGTAGACCCAGGCCTTGAACTCAGTCAGTGCTACGTCCTGGTGAACACGTATTGCCCTGTTTTTAAGACCCTAATGATTTACATGCCTGATGACTGGTTAAAACGCTTCTGAGAGTCTCGTACCAAACCTTAGATAAAGATACTATTTTTTTCTATACCTACCTGAGTTGTGTCCTTTTGTGGTGTCGTTACTGCCTTATTGTGCATGGTCGTAAATGCTTCACACACTGCCTCTGAGATAGGCCTAACTGCTCGTGCTACGTTACCACAGGGTTGAGCAGGGGTTATCGAAGGGGTAGCCCACTTGCCCTGACTTGGGGAGAAAGGTCCCTATTTGGACAGTGGCGCCAGCCATTGCCAACTAGAGACCCCCATTTCCAACATTGGCGGTCAGCGGTGAGAATCAGAACTTGCATTTACGATCCACGTACAATAACTGGTAGACACCACTAGTGAGTACAGACCAAAGCGCAGACGCGAGGATTATTAATATTTTTTTTTCTCTCTCTCTCTCCGATTTTTTTTTTAGTTGGTTGTTTAGTATTGATTTGTTGATTGTAGCCATGAGTACTGCTAACATGGGAAAGCCAACCTCCAATGCTTCGGAGGATCTCGCCTTTGAGGAGGGAAGATTAGATATCTATACTGCCAAACAGCTGAAGTCATTTTGTAAGCACTTCGCAGTCCCCGTGATAGGTCTCTCTAGGAAGGAGGAGCTAAGAGAGAGCTGCCGCCGCTGAGTGCCCGCCTTACTTTGAATCTGCAGAACCTGCGCTGAAACTGTGTGGGCCGCCGCAGCTAAGAGAGAGCTGCCGCCGCTGAGTGCCCGCCTGAATTTGAATCTGCAGAACCTGCGCTGAAACTGTGTGGGCCGCCGCAGCTAAGAGAGAGCTGCCGCCGCTGAGTGCCCGCCTGAATTTGAATCTGCAGCACCTGCGCTGAAACTGTGTGGGCCGCCGCAGCTAAGAGAGCTGCCGCCGCTGGATGCCCGCACTCGTGTTAATTGTGCCACATCATGGATTGTCCTTTGAGCCGCCGCAGCTAAGAGAGAGCTGCCGCCGCTGAGTGCTCGCACCGTTGCTAACTTGACATCACTGTGATTTGTCCTGTGAGCCGCCGCAGCTCAGAGAGAGTTGCTGCCGTGGAGTGCTCGCACCCTTGCTAACTGTGCATCATCGTGATTTGGCCTGTGAGCCGCCGCAGCTAAGAGAGAGCTGCCGCCGCTGAGTGCTCGCACCCCTGCTAACGGTGCATCCTCGTGAATTGTCCTGTGAGCCGCCGCAACTAAGAGAGAGTTGCTGCCGCGGAGTGCTCGCACCCTTGCTAACTGTGCATCATCGTGATTTGACCTGTGAGCCGCCGCAGCTAAGAGAGAGCTGCCGCCGCTGAGTGCTCGCACCCTTGCTAACTGTGCATCATCGTGATGTGAGCCGCCGCAGCTAAGAGAGAGCTGCCGCCGCTGAGTGCTCGCACCCTGGTTAGCTTTACATCCTCGTAATTTGTCCTGTGAGCCGCTGCAGCTAAGGGAGAGCTGCCGCCGCGGCGTGCTCGCACCCTTGCTAACTTTGCATCATTGGGATTTGTCCTGTGGTCTGCCGCAGCTAAGAGAGAGCTGCTGCCGCTGAGGGCCCGCGTCTTTGTCAACCTTGCACCATCGTGAATCGTCCTGTGGGCCGCCGCAGCTAGGAGAGCGCTGCTGCCGCCGCAAGCCCACCACGGAGCTGCACGACGAGAGTCATCGCCACCACCAGCCCGGGCCGCCGCAGCCGCGTGCTGCTGCCGCTGAGGGCCCGCCTGTCCCGGAGTGCCCGAATCGCTGCGAGTGCACTTTGCGGACCACTGCCATCGAGAACTGTGGTCGCTGGGAGTCCGCCTGTCACCGTCTCCGCTTCTTCGAGAAGCTACGTGCTGGGTCCCCGTCCAACGGCAGGTATCGGGTGCGCAACGGGTCGCGTAGACCCAGGCCTTGAACTCAGTCAGTGCTACGTCCTGGTGAACACGTATTGCCCTGTTTTTAAGTCCCTAATGATTTACATGCCTCATGACTGGTTAAAACGCTTCTGAGAGTCTCGTACCAAACTTTAGATAAAGATACTATTTTTTTCTATATCTACCTGAGTTGTGTCCTTTTGTGGTGTCGTTACTGCCTTATTGTGCATGGTCGTAAATGCTTCACACACTGCCTCTGAGATAGGCCTAACTGCTCGTGCTACGTTACCACAGGGTTGAGCAGGGGTTATCGAAGGGGGTAGCCCACTTGCCCTGACTTGGGGAGAAGGGTCCCTATTTGGACAGTGGCGCCAGCCATTGCCAACTAGAGACCCCCATTTCCAACATTTGGCATTTGAGATAGTCCATTTCAAACACAGCAGATATCCCATCCATTGTTATAAAGGTGCCATAGGCTATAATGCACTTGTAATATGGCCGAAAGGATATTTGGCATGTTTGTGAGGGTGTATCCCATCCACCGAACTCTAAATAAGGCCCTAAGGGCCAGAGTTTGAGATTGGTGGGGGCCCCGTCATCTGCCGCAGGTGCGGATGTAATGGCCTCCGCTGCTCGGCAGACTGCCATCTGCCATACTAAGTGATCCCTTCCGGCCTGGCAGGCATCTCTATGCCGTCAGAGGAGCCGCCGACAAAGCGGTTCCCCCAGCGACACTGAATGCTTGCTGAGCAACTGCCATGCTTCATGCACCCGCTCAGCAAACTTTTTTGTTTTAGAAAAACAAACTCCCATTATGGAAGTTTGTTTTGTAAAACAAAAACTAACAATCCTGACACCCTGAGAGTGGAGGGTCATTTTTTTTCTCTTCCAGACTGCTAGATTCTTCCTGGCAGTCCCAAAAAAGAGTAAAAGTGCATCAGACCGTCCACTGTACATAGAGCACACGGGCTGATGTACTTACACTGAAGGCCCTAAGTCTGTTGGCAGATCATTGTAGGATTTCCGCTGACAGATCCAGTGGGGACGCCGCTGGCAGAAACATAACAGTCTGCCCAATTCTAAATAGAGTGGGAAGGCCAACAGTTTGGCCGACATGACACTCCACCACGTATGTGGCAGACTACACTTACCGCCAAACTCTTAATCGGGCCCAAAGTTTTCTTAAGTTACAAACTTGCAACACCAAAATAAATTAGTGGAGGAGTTACAAAATAGCTGCTTCTAAATATCAGTGGTACAGATTGTGCAGGCAGTGCAGTGGCACCGGCGCCATGAGGTGAGAAGGAGCCCAGCGTGCTTTGCAGCATCTGTAGCTTATTTAACGGGCTTCCGCCATGCTTCAGAATGTTATAGACTGTCTCACGGGGCCCGGCTCGATGGTGAACTTCCACGGGGTCTTGGGCGAAGACTGCCATGGAGAGTGAGACAGCCCAGGCAGGCACCACCAAACCCATTAAAGACGCTACTAGGGAGCGGTAGCCAAGCATCTACAGTCAGGACACAGGGCACATTAAGAGAAAGATTTTTGAGGAGAAAGAAAAGAAGAATTCAAAGAAAAGCAGGAGAATGGGGCAAAGTTGTTGAGGAAAAGGAGTGTAGGACAGGAGAAAGGCAACATAGGAAAAAGGAATGGCATCACAAGGTGGCATAATGAGGAGAGCAGCTTGGGAGGTGATAGAGAATTGATGGAGGGGAACTAAAAGAGATAGAAAGAAAGAGGCAGGGGTTGACTTGGCGGTGAAAACTGTGCAGGAGGATATGAAGAAGAGAGCATAATAGAAGAACGGGTACAAACATAGGACAAAGGATATAAGAAATAGATAATAGAATGAAAAACATAAGAAGGGAGAGAGAAAAGGAGAAAAAAGATAAGAAGGACTGTGAAAATAGGAAGTAAGTAAAGGGAAAAGGACAAAAGAAGAAAGGAGAAAAGACAGTAAGAACAGAAACAATAGACAGAAAGTGATGAGGAGCAAGAGGCAGGAAGGAGATATGAAGAATGCAGAGCAAGAGAGACAGAAAGGGGAGATTGGATTGTAGAAAGAGATATGCAGGACAGAGATGGAGAAGGGAAAGAGAAAAGAAGGATGGGAGAGGAAAGGAATGAAAAAAAAACAAGAAAGAAGCAAGAGCAAAGACCGATAGAATGACAAATTCAGAGACCGGGTTGCAACTATCATTATTGCAGCAGGTCAGGTAGGAAATAAGGGGGATCCAGCTGCATACCGGATCCGACAGCTATTTTGGAGCTAGATCCGGGACCCCGGCTGGACCCAGTGAATTATGCTGAATTTGTACCAGTGTAATATGCTGACACCAGGACACATTCAGCAGTGTCTACACCATATCTGCTTTCTGTTTGGATCGGCAACCTGCAAGCGGTTAGTTGGCTTTCCTAGTTTCACTTCCACCTGGGCCCAAAACAGAGGCCTGATTTAAAGATCCAACAGCCCTCTTTTTATTCTAATATCATCCTGGCTGGGAGCCATCTGGAGCCTAACATCTAGAAGTCAATGCAATGGAGGGAAACAAAGGCACACAGCATGTTATCGCTTCAAAAGTTCTTAACAGAAACAACAATTTGGAGGCATATTTTTTACTTTGTTCAAACCCTGTGCATGGACTGTCAGAATGTCAGATGCATCTGTATGAGTAACTACACAAATAACATTTTAAATAGCACTTACTGCCAATTCTCACCTGTATTTCCGCAGCAGCGTTAGGAATAAAGTGAAGCAAGATCCCAACTTCCTCCCACCACCAAGACTGTCCAACGATTTCAAAGCTAGTTGAGGTGAAATGGGGAAGACGGGAAGGGAAGAGAAAAAAACACAAGGTCCCATGGAGTCAGCGCAGGGAGAGGAGTGGTGCCCAGGAGTCTCTATCAATCAATCAATCAATCACAGAATTTGTAAAGCGCACTACTTACCCGCGAGGGTCTCAAGGCGCTAGGGAAAAAAAGGGGGCGGGGGGTGCTGCTACTGGTCGAACAACCAGGTCTTGAGTAGCCTCCTGAAGGTCAGCAGGTCTTGGGTCTGTCGTAGGCTTAGTGGAAGGGTGTTCCAGGTCTTGGCGGCGAGGTGGGAGAAAGGATCTGCCGCCGGTGGTAGTTCTTCGAATGCGAGGGACGGTGGCGAGGGAGAGGTCGGCGGAGCGGAGTTGGCGGTTGGGGACGTAGAAGAGGAGTCGTCTGTTGAGGTAGGCTGGGCCAGTCTTGTGGAGTGCCTTGTGTGCGTGGATGAGGAGTTTGAAGGAGATTCTCCTGTCGACGGGGAGCCAGTGCAGGTTCCTCAGGTGGGGGTGATGTGGCTGTGGCGTGGTACATCGAGGATCAGGCGTGCGGAGGCGTTTTGTATGCGTTGCAGTCGCTTGATGAGCTTGGCCGGGGCTCCGCGTAGAGGGCGTTCCCATAGTCAAGTCTGCTACTGACGAGGGCCTGGGTGACTGTTCTTCTTGTGTCTGTCGGGATCCACCTGTAGATCTTGCGAAGCATGCGGAGGGTGTTGAAGCAGGAGGATGAGACTGCGTTGACTTGCTTGGCCATGGAGAGCGTTGAGTCGAGGATGACTCCCAGGTTGCGTGCGTGGTCGGTGGGTGTCGTGGCTGCTCCCAGCGTCGTTGGCCACCAGGAGTCGTCCCAGGCTGAGGGGTTGGAGCCGAGGATGAGGACCTCTGTCTTCTCCGTGTTCAGTTTTAGTCGGCTGATCTTCATCCAATCGGCGACGGCCTTCATTCCTTCATGGAGGTTGGATTTGGCGGCGAGGGGGTCCTTGGTGAGGGAGAGGATCAGTTGAGTGTCGTCTGCGTAGGAGATTATGTTGAGGTCGTGCTGTCTGGCGATGCGTTCGAGCGGGGCCATGTAGATGTTGAACAGTGTTGGGCTGAGGGACGATCCGTGGGGTACGCCGCAGATGATCTCGGAGGCTTCGGATCGGAATGGTGGGAGGCGGACTCTCTGGGTACTGCCGGCGAGGAAGGAGGTGGCCCATTCCAGGGCCTTGTCTCGGATCCCTGCGTCGTGGAGGCGTGCGCGTAGAGTGCGGTGGCAGACAGTGTCGAAGGCGGCGGAGAGGTCCAGCAGGATGAGGGCTGCGGTCTCACCGTTGTCCAGCAGGATCCTGATGTCGTCGGTGGCGGCGATGAGGGCAGTCTCAGTGCTGTGGTTGCTGCGGAACCCCGATTGGGATGGGTCCAGGATGCTGTTTTCTTCGAGGTATCGGGTTAGCTGTTTGTTGACGATCTTCTCGATGACCTTGGCTGGGAACGGAAGCAGGGAGATGGGCCGGAAGTTCTTGAGGTCTCTCGGGTCCGCCTTGGGTTTTTTGAGTAGGGCGTTGATCTCTGCGTGTTTCCAGCTCTCTGGGAAGGTCGCGGTCTCGAAGGAGAGATTGATGACGTTGCACAGGTGGGGTGCGATGGAGCTGCTGGCTTTGTTGAAGATGTGGTGCGGGAAAGGGTCTGACGGGGAGCCGGAGTGTATTGTGCTCATGGTCTTGATGGTGTCCTCGATGTTCACGCTGGCCCAGGCTGGCAGGGGGTCGTGGTCGATGGTGTGCGGCGGGTCTGGTGCATCGATCTTAGTTGGGGCTGTCTGGGTGTTGAAGCTGTCGTGGATGTCGGCGATCTTGCGGTGGAAGAAGGTGGCGAGGAATCGCACAGGGGTTGCGACGGCGGGATGTCGTTGGTGTTGGAGCTGGGGTTGGAGAGTTCCTTCACGATGTTGAAAAGCTCCTTGCTGTTGTGTGCGTTGTTGTCGAGGCGGTCTTTGAAGGAGATTCTCTTGGCGGACCTGATGAGGTGGTGGTGGTTACGGATGGCGTCTTTGTGGGCTGCGTGGCTGTCCGGTGTCTTATCACTGTGCCATTTCTTCTCTAGTTTCCGGCAGGTACGCTTGGAAGCTAGGAGTTCCGAGGTGAACCAGCTGGCTCTTTTGGTGGTGTCACTGTAGGTGAGTTTTTTCAGCGGGGCGAGGGTGTTGGCACAGTCGTCCATCCATCGTCTGAGGTTGCAGGCAGCGTCGTCGGTGTTGGATGGGTCGGAGGGAGGGCTGAGAGCGAGGTTGCCCGAAGTTGGTCTTCGGTGACTTTGCTCCAGCAGCGGCGTGGGATCTGTTGGGTGCAGTGGTGTGTGGTGGGTTTCTGGAAGGTGAAATGGATGCAGCGGTGGTCGGTCCAGAGGAGTTCCGTGGTGTGGCTGAAGGAGACGTGGGAGCTTGAGGAGAAGATGGGGTCAAGCGTGTGGCCGGCGGAATGGGTCGGTGTTGTGACGAGCTGGCTCAGACCGAGGTTGGCGAGGTTGTCGATCAGGGTGGTGGAGTTGCTGTCGTTGTTGTTCTCCAGGTGAAAGTTCAGGTCTCCGAGGAGGATGTAGTCGGTAGAGGTCAGGGCGTGCGTGCTGATGAAGTCGGCGATGGAGTCGCTGAACTGGGGTCGGGGCCCAGGGGTCTGTAGACAAGGGTGCCTCTAAGGGTGGTGTTGGGGTCCGTGTGGATCTGGAAGTGCATGTGTTCGGCGGTGCTGAGAGTGTCGTCGGTGCTGGTCGAGACCCTGATGGTGTTCTTGTGGACGATGGCGATTCCTCCTCCTACTGCGTTGACGCGGTCTCTGCGGGTGATCTTATAGCCGTCTGGGATGGCTATGGCGATGTCGGGGCGGAGGAGTCGTTCATCCAGGTCTCTGTCAGGAAGGCGACGTCTGGTGATGATGTGTCGAGCAGGTCCCAGAGCTCGACGGCGTGTTTGCGTGCGGAGCGGGTGTTCAGTAGGATGCATCAGAGGTGGTTGAGGTCCTTCTTGGCGGGCGCCTCGGTGGCTCTGAGGCTGGTGTAGCTGCAGTTCCGGCAGGTGAAGGGACCATGGGTGCGTTTCGGGGCGGCCTTGAAGCAGTTGTGCGTCCGTCCGGGGTTGAGAGCGTGGAGTGTGATGGCATCGTATCGGCGTCGGTCCTCGAGGCTGGAGCGGGGGGCGCACGGCCCAGGGGTTCTGGCGCTGGGCACGGTCCAGGGGCGGACGGGCGCAGACGGGCTTGCCTTAGGCGCGCCTTAGGCGCGCCAGCTGCGCGGCCGCCATATATGGGGAGGTGGGAGGGAGGAGCAGCTGGGAGGCGGGAGGCAGGGGCAGCGAATGGGCAGTCAGGGGGGCGGGGCCGCAGGGGACGCAGCGGCGGGAGTGGAGAGGGGCAGCGAGGGGTACAGAAGGCAAAATGGACACAAGGGAGATGGGGGCAGCGAGGGAAACAGAGGAAAAAAACGGGCACAGTACAATGGGGCAGCGAGGGAAACAGAAGGCAAAATGGACACAAGGGAGATGGGGGCAGCGAGGAAACAGAGGAAAAAAACGGGCACAGTACAATGGGGGCAGCGAGGGGTACAGAAGGCAAAATGGACACAAGGGAGATGGGGGCAGCGAGGGAAACAGAGGAAAAAAACGGGCACAGTACAATGGGGGCAGCGAGGGAAACAGAAGGCAAAATGGACACAAGGGAGATGGGGGCAGCGAGGGAAACAGAGGAAAAAACGGGCACAGTACAATGGGGGCAGCGAGGAAACAGAAGGCAAAATGGACACAAGGGAGATTGGGGCAGCGAGGGAAACAGAGGAAAAAACGGGCACAGTACAATGGGGGCAGCGAGGGAAACAGAAGGCAAAATGGACACAAGGGAGATGGGGGCAGCGAGGAAACAGAGGAAAAAAACGGGCACAGTACAATGGGGGCAGCGAGGGAAACAGAAGGCAAAATGGACACAAGGGAAATGGGGGCAGCGAGGGAAACAGAAGGAAAACGGGCACGAGGCCACAAGCAGAGGGGCGAGCTTACCAGCAGCAGCAGCGGGCAGGACACCACAGGCGGAGCTGTGTGGCGGGGGAGCGACCTACCTGGCAAGGTACCTGTATGTGTCTCCTGCATACAAAGAAGAGAGTAGGGACATTAGTGTATGTGTTGAGCCTACAGGAATTATACAACGGAGCTCACAGGGAGTCATATATCTATATAACTGTATAGAAATACCTGTAACAATCGTCTCTTCTGTAACTTAAGTAAGTGACTGCATACACAGGAGTGGTCTACAATCTATCAAACAGAAAGAGAGAGCAGAGGTTTGAGGGGTAAAACAGTTTAACTATTGTGTTATATAGAAAGTCAGGAAAGTACAAACATACCTAAAAGCTTTCTGTTATCAGCCATAAAGTAAGGCTCAAAATGTAGTAATCCAAATCCTCGAATAGTATATACAATGACTTCTTGTATTATCTGCCGAGCAGCAAAACAAAGACTAACACACAATGAGCCTGATTCACTAAGGCAAACATAGACCAAAAATCTAAGTTTAGACCTGAAGTCTAAGTTTAGACCAAAAGTCTAATTTTAGTAGTAGTAAAGTTAGACTTCAGGTCTAAACTTAGACTTTTGGTCTAAGTTTACCTTTGCGAATCAGGCCCAAAAAGTGTAGGGCCTTTTTGTCCTTTTAAGAATATGTTTCTTAATAAAGCAGAAACTGTGTACTAAACATTATCTTGTCTTTCTCTTATACCACCAGAATGCAAGTACAATGAAAACAACGGGATCTCCAGTAGCCAGAAGAACATATCAGATAAGTATAGGCATATGACTCATAGTTGAAAATGTCTGGGTGCAAAGCGCGTTACCGCCTTTGTAGATTTGTGATTCTTTAAATGGTCTTGTCCTTTATGACCCCGGAAGCGGAAAAGGTAAATGAGCGAGGGCGGAAGTATTGCACGTGCATCAACTAGAACACAAAGCGATCTTCCGCCCGGGAAGGCAGGCTTTATACTGGCAATGCTCCACCCGTGCCACAGGCCCAGCCGGGAGCGTACTAAGCCCGACACATTTTCTTTAATTCTTTTATAGTGCCGCTCATCCTGATATAGGGTGTCATAGCGTCTTACATAATGTGTGCGCGAACACACAGACACACACACACATATTATATAGAGACAATATAAACCATACAAGTTTGTAAATTAAAATTCAGGAAATATTATATAAGACAATAAAGGTGACAAGGTGTAGGAGTCACAAAGTGATATATTGTCCTTTATATTAGGCATTATATGTAAGGAGTGCATGGTCGAGAGAAACACGAAGTCAGGATTTATAACGTAAAGCAATGGTTTGTGTTGTCTGCAGTAATAAGACTTTACTACTACCCAGAGGAACCATTTTTATCTACTTTAGAATAATGACAGATTGCGGAAAAAACTATAAGGGTCTAAACTCATGACTTGCAGGTTGCAAGCATCACTTTCATACCGGTTCATAGTTCACCTTGTCATGCTGGAAGGATTACAACTTATGAACTCCAAGTTAGAAAAGGATCTCTGTGCCAAGAGCAGTAACTCACTGAGCTATCTTCATAAAATACAAATCTGTGATCTGCATTTTGCACAATGTGGTTAGCAGCAGGCACATTAATCCTCTATGCTATTTTTTTAATCAAAACTGTGACCGGACAAAACACATGAAGTGCATTAACCACTAGAGTTATCTTACTGGTATATACTGTCATTATTATCCCCTAAAAATTGCTGGGCAGAAAAAAAAGATCTGTGCAGCAGGTGCTGTAACCCTCTAAGATATTTTAAAATACAGCTTCTTTGTGATCAATTAAGTAAGCCACAGCAGTTTTACCTGCACATTTGTCCTTGTTTCCAATTTATTTGCAGCAATTTTAGAAAAATATATATATATATTTTGACTATCAGACTCTGCTATTCATAACACTGCCCCTCGTGACTCCATCCACTCTCTTTCCACCTCCACACATTGACCCCCAATTTATATGTTTCCAGAGTAATTTTCATCATTTCCGGCCCAGCAGCAGGTGTTCATGGGTGCAAGGGAGCCCGACTTGCGGCCCCTCTTTAATAAGAACCATACATGGCAGGCGGCGCTGCAGCAGCCAGGGGTGGGCAGACGTATGGCCACACTGAGCCTTAGCTGTCCTAGGCATCCTCGCACGCGCAGGCATTGAAAGATGCACAGCACCTGCAGGCAGGCACAGACACCGGCACACAAAGGGCACCCCAGGGCGACTTAAATCAAAAACACATTGAGGAAGACGAAGGGGAAGGCACGCAAGCCCCGTCCCACACCTCTTTGCACGTAAACCTTAAATCTGTATCTGCCTGGCTGCACGTGGCAGGAGCCGGGCTGTGACGTCTGCGCTGCAGGAATGTGCAATTCACTGAGGCGCAAAGTGTGTGGAGGGCGAAATGTGAAGCAAAGCGAAGCTGCAGACGTAAGGACAGGCTGATGGACTCAGGCAACACGGGTCAGGGCACGAGCAGCGCATACCTGGGGTCAGGGCTTTAAGTGGGATGAAAAACTGGGGGGAGGGGGCGTCTCTCAAAGGGGCGTGGCCAGTGTAATTAAGGGCATGGCTTAAAAACACATAAGCTACAAATCTGTGCTTAGCATAGTGTGCCGCCCGACTTGTACTTTGCTGTTTCTGTCATTGCATCCAGATATATGATACAAGTAACATCATACCTACAACAAGTCAGGACTGTTGGCTTTGTCAATGGTTGTTGTTGCATAAGATAAATAAGCAGCAACTATGGCTTGTATATAATATTGAAAAAGCTTCCACTTACAGCCCTGGTGACACCACGACAATGTTGCTGCTCCTGAGTTTCAAAAACAGAAGGGAACTCCAGAGAGAAAATGACTCTCTTTAAAGGATTTCCCTTCCCCTACAACGCTCACCTGGCATGACGTCATGCCCTAACTTCTCCCCTAGTGAGAAGTGAGCAGAGTGAGCACGCGCACATCGATGTGCCTGCTGTCACTGCAGTCCAGAAAAAAATGGACCGCCTGTGCCAGGGCACAAAACAGAGCCCGATAGAGACCCATTTCGAGGCCCCCTTTAAAAAACTGCTTGTGCTCAGCACCGGTGACACCCGGTCCACTTAAAGCCCTGCCTTGGGTGTCTGGAGATAGTGTGCTGTTTACAAGGGACCGAAGAGCAGGGAGGGGCTCACAGCTCCAAAGTGAGGAGGGTGTATGTTTGTTGCATCTGCTGTTTGTAGAGGGTGTGTGTGTGCTACAGCTGCAGTGTGGAGAGGGTATATGTGTGTTACAGCTGCAGTGTGGAGAGGATGTTTGTGTGTTGCAGCTGCAGTGTGGAGAGGGTGTATGTGTGTTACAGCTGCAGCGTGGAGAGGGTGTATGTGTGTTACAGCTGCAGCCTGGAGCGTATATGTGTGTTACAGACTACAGCTGCAGCATGAAGAGGGTATATGTGTGCTACGAGAACAGTGTGGAGAGGATGTATGTGTGTCTTAGCTGCAGCATGCAGAGTGTGTATGTGTGTTACAGCTGCAGTTTGGAGAAGGTGTGTTTGTGCTGCAGTTGCAGCTTGGAGAGGGTGTATGTGTGTTACAGTTGCAGCATGGAGAGGGTATATGTGTGTTAGAGCTGCAGTGTGGAGATGGTGTATGTGTGTTACTGCAGCAGCAGCAGCATGGAGAGGGTGTATATGTGCTACACCTTCAAAGGAGAGGATGTCTGTTTGTTACATCTGATGAATGGCGAGGGTATATATGTGCTACGGCGGCAGTGTCAAGAGGATGTATGTGTGTAACAGCTGCAGCATGGAGAGGGTGTATGTGTGCTACTACTGCAGCATGGAGAGGGTGTATGTGTGCTACAGCTGCAGCATGAAGAGGGTGTATGTGTGCTACAGCTACAGCATGGAGAGGGTATATGTGTGTTACAGCTGCAGCATGGAGTGGGTAAAATGAAATGAAATACCAGCATTTGTAAAGCGCACAGCTACCTCCGGAGAGGTGTCCTGGCGGCCGTCGGGAAGATTAAGCGAGCTATTGCCCAGAGTCACAAGGTGCTGGGCTAACCTGCCACCAGCACCGGGGATCGAAGCGTGAGCCCCCGTGTTCCGGAGTCAGCGGCCCTGGCCGCTGCAGCACACCTCTTCCCTAGGTATATACGGCGGCAGTGTCAGGAGGATGTATGTGTGTAACAGCTGCAGCATGGAGAGGGTGTATGTGTGTTATAGCTGCAGTATGGAGAGGGTATATGTGTTTTACAGATGCAGCGTGGAGAGGGTATATGTGTGCTACAGCTGCAGCATTGAGAGGGTGTATATGTGCTACACCTTCAAAGGAGAGGATGTCTGTTTGTTACATCTGATGAATGGCGAGGGTATATATGTGCTACTGCGGCAATGTGGAGAGGATGTATGTGTGTTACAGCTGCAGCATGGAGAGGGTGTATGTGTGCTACAGCTGCAGTGTGGAGAGGATGTATGTGTGTTACAGCTGCAGCATCGAGAGGGTGTATGTGTGCTACAGCTGCAGCATGGAGACGGTGTATATGTGCTACAGCTGCAGCGTGGAGAGGGTCTATGTGTGCCACAGCTGCAGCGTGAAGAGGGTGTGTGTGTGCCACAACTGCAGAGTGGAGAGGGTGTATGTCTGGTACAACTGCAGAGTGGAGATGATGTATGTATGCTACAGCTGCAGTGTGGAGAGGGTGTATGTGTGTTACAGCTGCAGCATCGAGAGGGTGTATGTGTGCTACAGCTGCAGCATTGAGAGGGTGTATGTGTGCTACAGCTGCAGCATGGAGACGGTGTATGTGTGCTACAGCTGCAGTATGGAGAGGGTATGTGTGCTACAGCGGCAGAAAGTAGAGAGTGTATGTGTGCTACAGCTGCAGCATGGAGAGGGTGTATGTGTGCTGAAGGTGCAGCATGTAGAGGGTGTATGTGTGTTACAGCTTCAGTGTGGAGAGGGTTTATGTGATGAATGGCGAGGGTATGTGTGCTACAGCGGCAGTGTCAAGAGGATGTATGTGTGTAACAGCTGCAGCATGGAGAGGGTGTATGTGTGCTACAGCAGCAGCATGGAGAGGGTGTATGTGTGCTACAACTGCAGCGTGGAGAGGGTGTATGTCTACTACAGCTGCAGCTTGTAGAGGGTGTAAGTGTGCTACAACTGCAGCGTGGAGAGGGTGTATGTGTGCTACAGCTGAAGCGTGGAGAGGGTGTATGTGTGCTACGGCGGCAGTGTTGAGAGGATGTATGTGTGTAACAGCTGCAGCATGGAGAGGGTGTATGTCTACTACAGCTGCAGCGTATAGAGGGTGTATGTGTGCTACAACTGCAGCATGGTGAGGGTGTATGTGTTCTACAGCTGCAGCATGGAGAGGGTGTATGTGTGCTACAGCTGCAGTGTGGAGATGATGTATGTGTGTTACAGCTGCAGCATGGAGAGGATGTATGTGTGCTACAACTGCAGTGGGGATAGGGTGTATGTCTGCTTCAACTGCAGCGTGGAGAGGGTGTATGTGTGCTACAGCTGAAGCGTGGAGAGGGTGTATGTGTGCTACGGCAGCAGTGTCGAGAGGATGTATCTGTGTAACAGCTGCAGCATAGTGAGGGTGTATGTCTCCTACAGCTGCAGCGTGTAGAGGGTGTATGTGTGCTACAACTGCAGCATGGAGAGGGTGTATGTGTTCTACAGCTGCAGCATGGAGAGGGTGTATGTGTGCTACAGCTGCAGTGTGGAGAGGATGTATGTGTGTTACAGCTGCAGCATGGAGAGGATGTATGTGTACTACAACTGCAGCGTGGAGAGGGTGTATGTCTGCTACAACTGCAGCATGGAGAGGGTGTATGTGTGCTACAGCTGCAGCATGGAGAGGGTGTATATATGCTACAGCTGCTGAAAGGAGAGAGTGTATGTGTGCTACAGCTGCAGCATGGAGAAGGTGTATGTGTGCTACAGGTGCAGGATGGATAGGGTGTATGTGTGTTGTGCCTGCAGTGTGGAGAGGGTGTGTGTGTGTTACAGCTGCAGTGTGGAGAGGGTGTAATATTTGTGTGCTACAGCATCAGCGTGGAGAGGGTGTATGTGTGCTAAAGCTGCAGTGTGGAGAGGGTGTATGTGTGCTACAGGTGAAGTGTGGAGAGGGTGTCTGTGTGCTATAGCTGCAGTGTGGAGAGGGTGTATGTGTGCTACAACTGCAGCATGGAGAGGGTGTATATATGCTACAGCTGCAGCGTGGAGAGGGTGTATGTGTGCTACAGCAGCTGCTTGTCAAGTGTGTATCTGTGCTACAGCTGCAGAAAGGAGAGCGTGTATGTGTTCTACAACTGCAGAAAGGAGAGAGCGTATGTGTTCTACAGCTGCAGCATGGAGAGGGTGCATGTGTGCTACAGTTGCAGTGTGGAGATGGTGTATGTGGGCTACAGCTGTCATGTGTTAAACAGTTACATTTCCCATAGCTGTCAACTGTCAGGGGATATTATGACAATACTTTGTATTCTGAGTACTCCTTGTTGCAGGCTTTTTATTGTGTCAAGGTATTTATGGTCCTGACACTGGAGCAGATATACCTTTTGGCAGCCTTTAGCTAGTCCATCAGGGTAGCAGACAACATTACATCTGCAATTCTGATGGACAGAAGACCGCCATATTTTGAGTTCACCACCAGCCCGGCGGTCAACTCTATGCACTCACAAAAGCTGCTGTCGTGGTGGCTCCTGTGAAGGGACGGACAGTCGGTGTGCTACCACAATATTTAGGTAGCAACGCACCAATTTTTGTTTTCAGAAACAAATTTCCAAAGAGGAAGTCATGGGGGTCATTATCTTTTTCTGTTCTGTTTAGGTTTTACCTGGTGGTGGCGGACAGAAAAAGAAAGGATACCAGACTGTCTGCTCTGAGTTGGGTGGGCAATCTGAACCCCTCCTTCCAACAGCCCCTACTCCGATGGGCCATCAGAGTAAGGTCTCAATGGCAGAAAAAGTAGGGGCACTATTGTTGGAAGACTGATGGTCTGCCTGACTCTACATAGAGAAGGCAGTACAAGGGTGTTAGACCTGGCACCATTGGCGTGGGTCTCCCTTCCATTTTTTGCTGTTGCCTCTTATGTTTTTGCTGGTTTTAGATGCTTTTGGGCACTGTGCCACTGCTGTTCAGTGCCACAGTGCAAGTGCTCCCTATGGTAAATTGATGTATGGATTAGTGACTCCATGATTGGCTTGTTTGGCTTACTGTCAGACCCTAGTACAGTGCACTGCGTGTGCCCAGGGCTTGTAAATCAAATGCTGCTGGTGGGCTTGCAGCATTGGTTGTGCCACCCACCGGAGCAGCTTGTAAAGTGTGTCTCAGGTCTGCCTTTGCAGAGCCTGTGTGCAGTCTGGTACTGCCATGTTGACTGGGCAAGTGTACCCACTTGCCAGTCCCTAAACCTTCCCTTTTATACATGTTAGTCACCCCTAAGGTAGGCCCAAGGGCAGGGTGCATTGTAGGTAAAAGGTAGGACATGCCCTGGTGTGTGTGGCATGTCCTAATAGTGAATTACAGCCATTTTCGTTTTTCACTATTGCAAGGCTACCTGTTCCCGATAGGCCAGAATGGGCAGTTAGATTATAACATTTTATAATCCTAACTGACTCAGGGAACCAGGTAGAAATTCGAGTTTAGTATGCCTGAACTCAGAATGATAAAATACATCTTTTAGTGAAGTTGGTTTTAACATTCTGTGTTTGAAAATACCACTTTTAGAAAGTAGGTATTTTCTTGCCTAACTAGCCAAGCCTGCCTCTGCTAGGTTGTGTATTCCTTGTCTGGAGTTTGAGTGACAGGGGCTGGGGGCTTCCAGGAGACAGGGTGAGTGAGCACAGGGCTGAATAGAGAGATCTGCATGCAGATAGGAGGGAGGAGTTGCACCTGGGACCTGAATAGGGCTGTGCCTTTCCTCCACAATGCTGGCTCCACCTCCTGTGGTGTGTCTGATGTCCCTGGCCTACACTGTGAAAGGAAAGAAGGAGTCTTGTCAACAAAGTGCTCCAGGACTGACCAAAACTGGTTTTGGACTAGGCAAAGGCATCTCTGCCTTCAGAGAACAAAGAGAAAAGTAGTATAAATATTGGGATCCAGACCCAAGAATTTTAGATCACTTCTGGGAATCAAGACGAACCTTTGCTGAGGAGAAGAACCAGGAAGCTGAAGGAGGAGACAACCCCTGTGCTGTGTGTTTGGGGGTTGGCCTGCAGTGGTTGCTTCATTGCCAAAGAAAGGAGTAAAGGACTGAGTGTACTTTCTATCAACTTGAAGAAGAATCTCCAAGGGCTTGAACTAGAGCTTGCCTCCTGCCTGAAGTCTCAGGGATACAAGACTTCACCAACCAGCTCCCCCCTGAATTCCCTTGCTGGGAATTGAAGTGCCTGCTGTTGTGCTGGGCCTTCTGAGAGACTGCGTGTCGCTGGGAGCGCGACGCAACAACGAGAAGCGTGTCGCCGCCGCAGCCGCTGTCATCGCATCGCCGAGGAAGCGAGACGCCGCTGTCTTCATCGCATCGCCGAAGCGCGGCGCATCGCCGGAGAAGCGGGACGCTGCCACAGAGGTCATCGTCGCATCACAGGAGAAGCGCGTTGCAAGGCCTGTTGTGGCTCCAAAGATCATCGAGTCGCTGCACGGCCGTCGGGCGTGCACGCATCGCATCAAAGTTGTCGCATCGCAACCAAGACGCCATTTTGTCGCATCGCACCGGAGAAGAGTATCGCATCGAGGTGCCATCTTGTCGCATCGCACCGGAAAGCAGTAAGAAACCGACGCATCACCTCCCCACACAGTAAGGAAGCGAGCATCAACTCCCCTGCGCAGCAGTAAGGAACCGCGCATCCACTCCCCTGAGTGTAAGGAACCGACGCATCACCCTTTCCTGTGACCCTTTTGTTTTCTTTGCGTTACGCATTCAAGGTACATTGAGAGTAAAGTGTTGCATCTACAACTTAAGAGAACTGAACTATCTTATAACATTTTAAAGTCTATTTTTGAGTACAGTATTGTGGATTTTTGTCGTTTGGTCTTGTGTTAAGGCTATATAAAAATACTTATTTTTATAAATACAACCTGTGTGGTGTCCATCTGTAGTGTTGTCACTATATTACTGTATGTGTTCACAAATGCTTTACACACTGCCTCTGAGATAAGCCTGCCTGCTCGTGCCAAGCTACCAAGGGGGTGAGCAGGGGTTATTTTAGGAGTGTAGCCCCTTACCCTGACTAGACGCAAGGGTCCCTATTTGTCACAGGTACCTACCTATGCCAACTAGAGACCCCCAAATCTAACAAAGGGTTTGGCAGACAGGGCACTCAGCCACGTCTAAGATGGTGTACCTGGTCTGCAAATCTATAAATAAGGCCCGTAATCCCTCCGGTATAGCTTGAGACCGCAGAATTTCCAGAAGGTCCGTGTTTTTTCCCAGACTTTTTAAAATTACTTTTCATAAATGAGACAGTTCTACATGCTGAGTGAGTACAATACTGCAGTCTTTATCCCACCCAGTTGTGCCACAGAACAACTCTTGGACAACCAATGCACTTTACACATGTCCATTCCAACAAGAGGGCTTTTGGGGAGGCATTTTTTAACTAACTTCTCAATAAACAGGTAATCCAACCATATACCAGGTACAGTCATGCAAATGCCACATCACTACCATTGTTTATTACATGAATTAAATAAGGCAAAGAGAAAACAAGTACATTTGAAGCAATATTCCGTTCGTCTTGTGTGTCAAACAAGTATGGTTGTTCACTGTTACCATGTTCTCATGTCATATCTAAGAAAAATAAGAGAACCCACCACGTTGTTATGAGTGAAAACACATTTTACATTAGATTAAAGTCAAAAAATGTTTTCTAGGTGGACGTACGCCTGACTTTGCTTCCAACTCCTCTAGGTACGTATTCCACAACTCGTGTCACCCACCAGTTTTACCTGCTGTTTGCATTTTGGATATTATGTGGATTTCAGCCTGTGCCCATCTCTTTAACACTTGTATCCAGTCAGACAGCAGCAGGTCATTCGGTGCTTTCCATGCAATAGTAATACGGCATTTACATGCTTGGTGGCACATGTATCAACATGTATCAATATTTCATGCAGCGCAGTGCAGCAAGCCACCTAGCTGCACTGCGCTGCATGAAAGAGAAAGGGAAAGGGCAGGAATGCACCATATTTAACATAATATGAGACATTCCTTTCTTTTCCTTGGGCTGGTGCCCTTTTGGCTGCCTAGCGCCAACACAGGCACCCTTGAGCTGTGATGCAAGAGTCCCTGCATTGCAGGCAGTATAGTTTTTGTGTGGAAAGGGGCACCTCCTGCGCAAAAACAATCCTTAGAGGCATTTTCCTCTTTCTAAGTGTGCTGCAGTTGGCCTTGAACTGTGATGATTTTGCAAATCTTGATCCTCTCTTGCACGCTCATAAAGAGAAAATTCTGTCGGTTGTTTCACACCTTCGGGTGTTGATTGAATGCCTTTGATGTACTGCTTTTTTAAACTCAGGTGGTTGAGAGCAGTTTCTGTACATCGTATTTGAAGTCAGTAACAGGTATTTCTCAGGAAGCACCTTCTTTCTACCTTGGAATCGGTGGTTCCTTAATGAGGGGGTGTGTCCAAATTGTGGGTGTTTTGTATTCTTTTTGTTGAGAAAAGCTAGAGATCAAACATTGAAGTTTTATATCTTTGTACAGCAGCTCAGATCCACAACAGTACTAAGAGATGCTGTGCAGCACCTGGATGTAAAAACCCACGACCTCCACAGAAGGTCATCAAAATCCACTCAAGATCTGGCTGAAAAATCTGAGGAAGCAAAGTTGAGAGATGGACTATACTCACTGCCTGAAGTCAGCCTGTTTGTGCCAGTCTGTAAGACTTGCCAAGGAATGGCTTGTACTTTTACAACAGAGTGTGATTATGAAGGTACAATCTGGCACATGCATCAACAATGCCATTTGCGATTCCTTATTAGCGAAAAATAAGGATTCGCTAATAAGGAATAGCAAAAGCCTATGCATGTAGAAATCGCTTTAAAAATAGCGATTTCTAAACATTCCTTAATTGCGACTCGCAAATTGCGAGTCGCAATTAAGGAATACCTCCCCTTCATTCCTATGGGCCTATAGGCCCATAGGAATGAATGGGAAGACATTCTCAATTTGCGATTCTCAATTAGAGAATCGCAAATTGAGAATGCAATTTCAAGGGTGCAAGGGTGCCCTGTTGCACCCCTGAAATCTGCATATGAGTACATCTTGCACACACACATGCCCCAAGGGCATGTGTGTGTGTAAATGGAACTTTGAAAAATGCACTTTAGTGCATTTTACAAACTTTTGCAAATTACCATGAAGTTCAACTTCATGGTAATTTGCTCCCCTATTAGCGAAATCGCTAGTTTTTTACTTTAATGCATTGCATTTAAGGAATCTCAATTTGTGATTCCTTAAATGCAATGGCAATTTAAGTAATCGCAATTTAGAGATTACTTAAATTGCGATTTTTGCATTTGGGATGATGCAAAAATACCGGTCGCAAAGGGGCAGATTCTGAGAATCTGCCCGTTTGCGACCGGTTTTTGCTTTGATGCATGTGGGCCAATGTCTTTTAAGTGATGAGGGATTAAGCTGCAGATAAGGTTTGGCCAAAAACATAACAAGAGAGGAACTAACATCATCAGTTATGCCTTTGTCCTGTCAAAGATGTTACACAGCAGTATTTGTGTGTCCACGACTATTTCAGACCAATATTTCATAAACAATAGATGTATTCTTTTTTGATGTTATGTCACTGTTATATCAACTAGAGATAGTTAGTATCTGCTGTCGACCTTTAAATTTACTTTACCATAGTTTTAGTTTTAGAAAATGTATATAAAAAAAATAACTTTTAATCTTGTCTATGATTAACCTCAACCTATCCATCCTTTCATATTCATGATGTACCTCTACTTATCCATCCTCTTATCCATGGTGTACCTCTACCTGACCATCCTTTTATCCATGATGTACCTCTACCTATCCATCCTCTTATCCATGGTGTACCTCTACCTGACCATCCTTTTATCCATGATGTACCTCTGCCTATTCATCCTTTTATCCATGATGTACCTCTGCCTATTCATCCTTTATCCATGATGTACCTCTGCCTATTCATCCTTTTATCCATGATGTACCACTACCTGTCCATCCTATCTATCGTCTTATCCATGATGCCCCTCTACTGACCCATCCCTTTATAGTGATGTACGACCCATCCCTTTATAGTGATATACGTCTACTGTACTGACCCATCCCTTTATAGTGATGTACGACCCATCCCTTTATAGTGATGTACGACCCATCCCTTTATAGTGATATACGTCTACTGACCCATCCCTTTATAGTGATGTACGTCTACTGACCCATCCCTTTATAGTGATGTACGACCCATCCCTTTATAGTGATATACGTCTACTGACCCATCCCTTTATAGTGATGTACGACCCATCCCTTTATAGTGATGTACGACCCATCCCTTTATAGTGATATACGTCTACTGACCCATCCCTTTATAGTGATGTACGACCCATCCCTTTATAGTGATATACGTCTACTGACCCAACCCTTTATAGTGATGTACATCTACTGATCTATCCCTTTACCCATGATGTACCTCTACCAATTGGTCCCATTATGTATGACGTACCTCTGTTTATTCCCCCCCTTTATTCACAATTAGCCTCTGCTTGTCCGTCCTCTTAACCATGATATAACTCTATGTAGCCACCCTCTCACCAGGATATTCCTCTATGGATATTTCCTTTATCCATGAAGTACTTCTTCCTGTTAGTTTTTTGCAGTTTTATATAGTGCAATCTTAGGCATTGGAGTACTTTATTTGAGCACCAATGACATTACGCAAGGTTAGATTCTTTTTTTTTCTTTAGGTAAGGAGAGATTAAGTGATTTTCCCAGTCACAGGATGTTGAGCAGATGCCGGGACTCGAACCTGGTTCCCCAGTACCAAAGTCGGCAGCTCTGGTTATAATGCCACATCCTCTCCCGAGCTCCTATCGATCCCTTAATCCATGATGTAAGTCTACTGATACTTCCCATTAGCCACAATATAATCCCTCCCTTTGTCATGATGTACCTCTAGCTACACCTCCCTGATTTACAGTTACTTCTCTTTCCCTTTATCTATGATGCACCTCTGACTATCTCCCACCTTATCAATGATGCAAATCTATCTATTCATCATTTTATCCCTGATTTACTTCTAACGATCCTTTCCTTTATCTGTGATGTACCTCTTACCTATCAACCCATTTATCCATCATATACTTCTATTTGTACATCCTCTTATCCACAATGTACCTTTTCCATCCACTCTTACATCCATGATGTACCTCTACCTATCCTTCCCCTTACCCGTGATGTACCGCTACCTATCCATCCTTTTATTCAAGATGCACCTCTACCTACCGATCCATTTATCCATTATGGTTCTATATTTATACATTATCCCCTACGATGTACCTCTACAGATCCTTCCCCTTACCCGTGATGTACCGCTACCTATCCATCCTTTTATCCATGATGTGCCTCTACCTATCCATCCTTTTATCCATGATGTACCTCCACCTATCCATCCTTTTATCCATGATGTACCTCCACCTATCCATCCTTTTATCCATGATGTGCCTCTACCTATCCATCCTTTTAACCATGATGTACCTCCACCTATCCATCCTTTTATCCATGATATACTGCAACCTATCCATCATCTTATCCAGTTTATCTCTTTTTTATTGTGTTCCACATCATTGCTGTGCCTCTGAGTGTCTCTACCCTCATCCATGATGTGCCTTCATGCACCTGCGTTCCTTGCTGAGCAGCGCCTTCATCTTGGTCTTCGCATGGCGTGCCTTTATGGAGGATGTTCCTGCCTATCCCGCCTTGTGAATCAGGATTTTTCTCTAACTTGTCTCCTGCTCTCATGCTTCTTTCATCCTCTGTCACACCACCTTTTGAGAGAAGGTGTGTCCTCCCTGCCATATCCCTGTACCTGAGGACACCACCTCCCTGCTCCTCCTCTTCCCCCACAGTACACTTTGCCTCACTGACATGTTTCTTACACACAGGGGGATATTCTCAAGAACGTGCGATAATCATCGCCAAAATAGGTTAACGCAATTTTTCATATCGCCATTTATCGCGGGAAAATAACGCCGTGCTAACGTCTTATTCTCAACATGGCGGTAACATGCGATAGTTTCCCGACAACGCGTCAAATGTCCGCGATAAAACTACTGGGACGGCGATAAAAATCTAAAGCCGAACGTGAAAAAAGTGGCGATGGGCCCAACCGCAATAAAAAAATCAGCGATAAGCTGCGCCAGGCCTGCAATTCACACACGTCAGGTGGGAAAAATCACTATAAAAGCAGAAAAAAACCCACAAACAAAACCAAAACAACTGCGAAGCACAATGGAGGTAGCCGGAGCAAGTACAGAGGACAACCAGAACCCCACAAGCCCCACGGAGGACCAGCCTGGGACCTCGGGGTCAGGGAAGGGCAAGGAGAAGACGAAGAGGAAGACGCGGTTCAGTCCGCAGGAAAACAGGATCCTGATAACGGAGGTGATAGAACACCATCAACAACTGTTCGTCACCTCCACTGTGTCATTGGCAACAAAAATTGCAATATGGCAGTCCATCGTGGACAAGGTGAATGCAGTCGGAGTGCTGAGGAGGACAATGGAAGAGCTCAAGAGGCGTTGGAATGATGTGAAGCGCAAAACCAAGCAGGAACTCGGCAACAACCAGAAGGCAGCAATGCAGACTGGAGGTGGGAGTCCAGCGCCACAGGAGGAGCTGGATGAGATGGAGGAAAAGGTGTCCACAGTCATCAGTGTGGAGATGGTGGCAGGAGTTGGGGGACCGGACACTGCTCAACATGACCTGACACAACAGCAACAGGGTGAGTAACGACCAGGGACTGGGGGGACGGGGGGAGATGGGCACAATGGCACACATGCACAATTAAGTATAGCACAGTGCACGCCCACAATGACTCTGGATCATGTCCCTGATCCCCTTGGCACACTGCAGCACACCTAGAAACAGCAAGTAGGCCCCCGTCGACTATGGGCCCAAAGAGGCCCTTTCCACACATCACCAATCTCACAACCAACCCATGCACATGTGCCAAACCCAGCAAAGCGGCGTGTCTGTGAGCCACACTGACAATGCAAGTGACACTGCATGACGAATAGTATGGCTGCAGTCAATATATCATGACATGTTGCACGCCACGACACTGAGGTGGCTGAGTGTGGACCACATCCGTAAAGGAGCAGGTCACACTCTGACACATCCACGTGCACAAACAACCCCTGACGTCAACAACACATCTGCGGACAAACCATGCCCCAGAGTCCCAACTCCCACCAAGAGCCCAATTTACCCAAGTATGCAACATCTCAGCACTGTATAAGCACAGAAGTCAAAGGCACACCGCCTGAAAGGGATAAGGGGCAGCAAAATCAGAGCTGCAGGGGCGGCTCTCCCAAAATGCAGCACACAAACATAACATTCAGAGCACATCAACATTGACAACAATGTGGTACAAACTGCAGCACGTTCACAACAGAACAGAGGACACAACTGGTGCCGCTTGGGTGCAGAAACTGGCCAATCACATTTGGCATAGCAGGGAAATGTGAGATGATAATGTACAAGTACAAACACACATCCGTGATGTTGTCAAAATGTCCACTGTCCCGCATCAAATAGGAAGCTCCTCCCAAACAGTCACAATGTACATTGTCATGCAGTCTGTATGTAAACTTGTACAATGCGTCAACATACATGTGAACACAATGTTAAACTGCATCTCCCCTTCACATTGCAGAGGGAGAATCTTCCCTTCCCAAACATGCAGAAGACGTCTGGCTCGCTCTTGACTCTGACCATTGGGATATAATGTTCTTGACCGAAACATGGCTAAGAGACTGTAACAACCCTGATATATCCTTGGCGATTCCACAAGGCTACAGGATAGTAATGCTTAACCGGGATAACAGACTGGGAGGGGGACTTGCGGTAATCTTGAGAGATGACTGGGAGAGTACGCACAAAAAAATAGAGAATTTAGGGTCGATCGAGGCCCTATTGTACTGTATATAATTTTCTCCTGCCTCATCTTTTACCGGAATTCTGGTTTATAGACCACCAGACTCCCCGGCAGCTCACCTAATTGATCTGTATGACACTGTAGCAGACCTCTCACTGAGATACGCCAATCTCACAGTGCTAGGCGATCTTAATGTTCATATGGACAACGACAAGTGCCCCCTCGCCTCAAAAATGGCAGATACTCTTTTAGGGCTAAACTTAACCCAAAAAGTAGCACTACCTACACATGTGGCAGGCCATATACTTGACCTGATCTTCACGAATGATCAATCCCTAGCTGTCGAGACACCTCTTCAGCTAACCTGGTCAGACCACCGGCTTGTCCCATTTAATTTGACCCGTACCTTTGGTCCTAAGCAGAGCGGCCCAACATATGAGGTGAGAAGAAATTGGAAAAAACTTGTATTAGAATCCCTAGAACCAGAACTACAGACTACTTCCCCAAAGCTTACAGGGGACCCAAGCCAGGACGCCTCTATTTTCAATTGCTGGGTCACCTCTGTACTTGATAAAATTGCTCCCATCAAGCCTATAAAACGAGCCAGGAACAAACCTTCAGCCCCCTGGTTTTCCACGGAACTCCGGTCAGAAAAAAGTGCATGCAAGAAGCTTGAGCGCACATGGAGAAAAATGATATTAAGGCAAAAAACATATATAAAATAGCGTTAAAAAAATTCCAAAAACTCAAGCGTCCCACTATTAGGGACTATATGGCAGAACAAATCAAATCCTCCAATAACTCGACCAAAGAGATCTTCGATTTAGTCCAGGGATTTGTTAAACCACTGGCAATGAAGAGCTCGATCGCCCCGTCAGCAACCCTCTGTGAAGACCTAGTCATTTTTTTCCAAGAGAAAATCCAGGCAATCTATATCTCCTTTCCACGGTCTGAGCCGACAGACACGCTCCCACATACTTCTCAACCCTCTAACTTTTGGTCAGAATTCTGCCCTTTTAGTCTGGAAGCATCCCTGTCGGATCTAAAGAGCATAAAATCTGGCTCGCCAACCGATCCCTGTCCTGCCAGATTTTTTAAATTACTGGCCTCTTGCTTTAACCCTATACTTAACCCCATCTGGAATTCCTCCTTGAGCTCGGGCTCGTTCCCTACATCCTGGAAAACAGCACATGTAAGACCTATCCTCAAGAAGGAGGATGCTGATCCGGCTGTACTAAAAAATTATAGGCCAATTTCTCTACTCCCGGACCCCGGTACCATCCAAAATTTTGGAAAAGGAGGTCCAGAAACAACTATCAGCCTTCCTGGAGTCAAATAATCTTTTGCATGACTCCCAATCAGGCTTCAGGGCTGGCTATAGTACAGAGACAGCTCTGCTCGAGGTGGCAGAGACTGTGCGTGCCACAGTTGATCAGGGAAACTATGCAATGCTCGTGCTTTTGGATCTTTCTGCGGCATTTGATACGGTATCTCACCGGATCCTGTTAAAGAGGCTTGAGATGATGGGAATAACTGGAACCGTACTTGCCTGGTTTAAATCATTTCTTGAGGACCGATCTCAACAAGTGTCCCTCCATGCTCACATATCTTCTGCGAAACCTTGACTTGTGGTGTACCCCAGGGATCGGCCTTGAGCCCTACCCTTTTTAACGTTTACCTCGCACCTTTGGCTCCTTTAGCTGAACAATGGGGTGTAAAGGTTGTCTCCTATGCTGATGACACCCAGCTGGTGTTTTCCTTTACGGAACACACGGAGGCAGCCTTTTCTAATTTCAAGCAGTGTCTTCTCAATATCTCATCGTGGATGACAGACAGCAGCTTGAAATTGAACACCGAAAAAACGGAGGTGCTGTTTTTTAACCAGGTACATCCCCCAAAGTCAGAACTCTGGTGGCCTGTAGAGCTTAATCCCCCCCCTGTACCTGTGAAATCTGCAAGAAACCTAGGTTTTAAATTTAACTCCACACTAACGGGTAAAGCTCAGATCAGTCATGTCTCCTCCCAGTGCTTCTGGAAACTAAAAACTCTACGAAAGTTCCTCCACTATCTTCCTATGGACTGTAGGAAAACGGTGGTGCATGCACTGGTTACATCACAATTAGACTATGCTAATAGTCTATATTTAGGCCTCCCGGCATATCTGATCAGGAAATTGCAGATTATCCAACATTCGGCTGCAAGGCTGATCAGGAATGTGCCACTCCACCACCACATCTACGAAGCTTACATTGGCTACCAGTAGGGAAAAGAAATGAATTTAAAGCTCTGACCCTAGCCTACAGAGCATTGGGGAAGAAAGGTCCAAAATACCTGAAAAGGAGAATACAGAAATATTCCCAGACCAGGGTCCTAAGATCCAATCTTCAGGAACTGCTGGTTACCCCACGATTCAAAAAATCCAGAATTGGCGGGTGCTCGTTCTCAGTGAAAACGGCGGCCATATGGAATACCATGCCATTACACATCATGAAGGCTAAGACAGAAAGGTTATTTAGAAAAACATTGAAAACGTGGCTGTTTAGCCTTCCCTGAAATCCCTCATATGGCTTAAATCCTGCTGCTGTTGGCGTTACTAGCGCTGGGACACTCCCGTTGGAGGTAGCCGTGCGCTCTACAAATGGTAATAATAATAATAATAATAATAATCAACACCTCCTGCAGAGCAGACCGAACATCTCTTCACTGATGATGAAGAGGACCTCCACACCTTCGACACCGACGCCCTCCAAGAGCTCATGGACAGCTTCGGCACCCCACCTCCAGGAGCAGGGCAGCCCAGCTGCATCGAGGAGACCTCACCCCCTGCACAGACCACACAGCAGGAAGCACCCACCACCACGGCTGTCTCCCAGGACCCCCATGAACAACACATGGCCTTCCAACGCCGTGTGTTAGAGGGCCAGGAGAAGATGGCTGATCAGGTGCGGGTGGGGTTCGGCCTCATGGCAGCCAAACTAGATGCCATACGTGGGTGTCTAAGTCCCATCAGGGACCACTTACAGTCCCTAACGGACACCCACAGTCCGCTCCATGCTCTCTAACGATCCATGGCTGACATCGCTGGAGTCCTGACTCTGAGACAAGGACAACTGTCTAGTCAGAGTGGCTCCAGCGATGTCAGCCGGGAGTTGGGACACATGCGGAGGATCATGGAGAACATCGAGCAGATGCAGGCGGAAAGAATGGCTGCCACACCTGCACACCAGTGAGATGTAGCTGGGTCCTTCCATGCCCTGCAGACCCTCATCATGGCATTGCCGCCACAAGGCCTGGCGCCGATGAATACTGCTGCTGCTTCTAAATCCACATCTCCGCCCCCTGATGTGTCAGTGACACACAGTGCTGCAGACAATCCACCACCGGCCACTGATGTGTCACTGCCATACAGTGATGCAGACAAAACAACACCACCCACATGTGAGGCACATGAAACATCAGAGGACGAAGATGCGGATGATTCTGCCTTAGTGGTAAGAAGGAAGCAGTAGCATTCATCTCCGCCATATGGCCTGTTTCTGCTTGGTTCTGCCCTCTGCATCATCACCTTCCACTGTCCCCCGATACACTCTGCGACACTCACCTTGGACCTCGACATGGACTGCCATATTCTGTTTGGTTACCAATGACACAGCAATCAGACTGCGGACTAAACTCTTCCTCTTCCGATGAACTTGTCATTCCCTAAAGGACTCTGGCTGGCTCTCCACGGGGCAACAATGTAAAGTGAGGTTTGCATGGCCCTGTACTGCTCCAGCTTCAACACTCCACTGAATGTGAATAAAACATTCAAATTCACACAGATGTGTCATGTCTATGATCATTCAAGTATGAAAGTATGGATGAATGTAGGGTCAGTGATTCCTCCTTACGTCCATGTTGCTCATGTTGTGGGACTTGAGTCACAGGGTGCAACATTGCTGATTGCGGTCCGGGTGGCGCCGACACTACAACAGAGACACACGCATTAGTTACTTTCTTGTCCAGCCCAGAACTGAACCACGCCCAGAGCCCCGGGATCATTGTTCACACCCCTACGCTGGACTGGCATATGCCAGCCCAGCCCACTCCGCTTACGCTTACAGGTGGGGACGACAAAGCTACATGTCCCAGGTCTTGCCTGTAGTGATCTGCTGATCACTGGTCTAGTTGTCAGCATGCCACAGCCACTCCCTGAGGGCTGGTTCACACCCACACCACACCCATCCAGCACAGGCGTCACAGGACATGTGACCCTGCCAATAAAAGGGGCCTACCACATCACATTCCCCACTGCTGGAGGTGACATGATGGCGTCCGCAACATGAGACTCAATCATAAAGGGTCCATGACTTGTGGCGCACTGGGTTAGTGGCACCCGATGCACTGCGGCCGGCACGGGCCTACCGCCACGGGACGGTGACTTGCGGTGCACAGAGTTGATGGCACCCGATGCACTGCGGCTGGCACGGGCCTACCGCCACGGGACGGTGACTTGCGGTGCACTGAGATAGGGGCACCTGAAATGCTGAGCGGGTGTGCAGCCTGCGATGATGCGTAGACCTAGATACGCCGTCCTGCCAATCAAGATTCGATTTGAATTGAGAGCCCTGCTGGACCGCAGTCTACGCCGAGCGCAGCAGTCAGCACACACATGACTCCGCGGTGCGGTGCTGCAGGGTGCGCTGGGGGCCTGTGGCGCGGAATCCAGCGATCGGCTGAGGAGGTTTCACCGGCACGTGGTGGGCCCTCTTGGAGACACGCCGGTGGCGGCAGGTGAGCATTGAGGCCTGGGTGCGCTGGGGCGGCCAGTCATCGCTGGGCGGCGGACCGGTCTGGGGACCAGGGCTGGGGTGCAGCAGGCGCACAGGATCGCGCAGGCACCACCGGTCACGGCGGCAGCCTCGTGGCTGGGTGGGGGGCGTCGCCCTGGCAGACACGACCCTGCATGCGATGACGAGATGTGCGCGGGTTGGCTTGGGACGTAGCCACCTCGTCTCCAGTGTAAATCTGGCCGTTGAAGGTGGTCGGCCACATGTGTGTTGGCCTATGGACAGGATATGGCGGACACAAAGACACACGCAGTAGTTACTTTGGTGGCCATCCCGGAACTGAACCAACGCCAGAGCCCCGGGCTATTTATTCACGACATACGCCGGCCAAGGCCACTCCACTCACGCTTACAGGGGGGGGGGGGACAAAGCTACATGTCCAAGGTCTTCCACACTGCCTGAGGTAACCTGTTTGCGTCCACTGTCCACAACACTACAAACAACAGCAGTATATGTCCACATGGACATGTCTGTGCTCTGCATACTGAAGTCTGTTAAGCACATCACCGCCACACTTGGCATTGTGTACATTCTTATTGATGGGTCACTTGCCTCCTTCGCACATACTTGGTTCCCACCTCTCCCCACATTCTGCAATTGTGTGGCAGAGGTGCCATGCCGTGGATGGTTTGTCTACATGGCTGGCCACGGTTACCACAGTTATTTGTGTTGTCGTGTCTGCTAGTTGGGCATGTTGATTGGCATGTTGTATGTGATTTTGTAACGTGTGCATTCCCACAGTTGTGAATTGTATGATTGTGGAGTTGAGGTGTGTGGTGTGTTCAGTTGGTACTTACCGACGAGCAGTGCATTTCCATAGGTGCCATCCTCAAAGCGCTGGTTGGTGATGGACTTGCGGAAGATGTAGGAATCATGCACACTGCCTGGGAAGTTTGCGACGACATTCGTGAACAGGCCCCGGTGGTCCACTTTTGCCTACACATTGATGGAATGGGAGGTTGCTGTTGCGGTTATTGTGTGCAGTGTCGGCAGGGGGCACAAGTAGTACATGTGTGCAGTCAATTGCCCCCAACACGTGCGGGAAGCCAGCTATGGCGTAGTTCCCTTGCTTGGTCTCCAGCTGTACCTGCGCAGTGTGGGGGAAGTGAAGGTGCAGGGGTATCAAGCTGATACAAACCGTGATGCTTACAGGTATGATAAATCCTGCATAATAAGACCATAACAGAAGTTCGTGTGGTCGTAGCCTTCCTTTTCTTTCCTACGAAGGTTACGCCCACACAAACTTCTGTTACGGTCTTTTTATGCAGGATTTATCATACCTGTTAGCATTCCGGTTTGTCCAAGTGCAATACACTGTACCAGATTACGTTTGTGACTATACGGACGCTTGACCATTGTCACCATTCATCCAACAGGTTTGTGAATACTGACTTTCGGAATATGGAATTGTATTGGGGAGTTCCCGCAGCATTTGCAGTTAATTGAATCCACACGTTGCCCTGATGAAGTTCCCCGTTGGGAATGGAACGCGTTGGCTGAGCTTTTCGTATTGTTGATTTATGTATTTGTAATAAAGAACTGTTTTTACACTACTGTTGACTACTGGACTTCATGACCTGGCGCACCCCCATTTCAGTAACTACAATCTTGGATCTAGAGCAAAGAGGCGTCAAGCAACGGCTGGTGTTGGGGTTGGTTGCGCAGGAACACTACGAATTGGAACTAGCGTGTGGTGCGGATACAGGGGCCCGCCGTTGCTTTTGTGGACATGCATCCAAGACATGTGTGAGGAAGTTTGATAGGGCTGGCTGTGAGACTCCTCCGACTCTGGCAGTTGTTGGTTGGAAGGTACCAGAGGCCAACAGGTGCAGCACACCCAGCAGCTTTGTCTGCGGAGGGATGTTGGCTCTCCTCTGTGTTGGTTCGTCAGCCTGTGGGCAATGTGGGTCAGGATGCGGAGGATGGTTGTCCTTTTGAGCCTGTAGTGGGCAATGGCATCCTCTGGCGTTGAGTGTCTGAGGCTGGTGCGTTTTAGGACGTCCGCTGTCTTCTTCTGCGCTGCCTAGGTGGTAGTCTGGGGGCGGTGGTCCGGGGGAGGTCCTGGGGGTGGTGGTGGTGGGTGCTGTGGCCCTCTTGGGTCTCCAAGCTGCATGATCATTGGCTCCATGGCATGTGTTGGTCTTCAGATGTGGCTCTGGGCTTGGCTCCCTTTCTACTGCAGGTTGTCGTCCTGCTTAACACCAGTAATAGGCAGGTGTTAGATCCCTGCTGCTAACGCGCCTTATCGCCTGTTTTTGGATCGCTTCGCCGATCTGGCTGGTCGTTGAGAATATCGCGAAGTGGTGTTTTTGTGTGTTTTTGCACGGGAACGCCTACTCTGCACATCATTAGCGTTAGTTGTCGCTCTCATCCGTGGTGATGTTTTTTGCGGCAGCTATCGCTGGAAAACTGGCGATATCGGCAGTTTGCACCAGCTTGAGAATAGGGCGATAAATCTATCGCCACTTTTGCGGCTAAAGTGCCGATAAATCGGCGATAAGTCCTTGAGAATATGCCCCACAGAGTACGGCACTACCAGTACTCTCAGCCAGCTGCCCCAGTACATTTTCTCTCACTTGCATCCCCCCAGCACTCCCCAACCTGGCCCAAGAGGTGTCACTAGCACAATGCAGGGTATAATTTCTTAACACTGGCTTCAGAGAAGAAACCTGGTTTCCTTTCTGGGCTAATTCCAGGCTATTCAGCTGATGCTTTGTACTAAAAGGCACCAGAGCGATGGCTGTGATTCTGCCCAGCTCAGCAGGGAGGGCTGCAATGCAGCCATTTAACCTCCGGACATCCATCTGCAATCACAGGCCCCGACTGTGTGTCCCAGGGAAGGGCTCATTGACTCTGTGCAAAGCCTTTTCTCACACCGGGGACCCCTATTCGGTCATTTCCTCCCTCCTTCCCATACCACACTCCCCTTTTCTCAATTCCTCCCGCCAATGCGCACCCCGTTTCATCTCCGCTTATTCCTGTTCCTACCTTACAACTTGTTTTTGAAGGTTTTTTGTTTTCCATTCTAGATTTCCACTCCATTATCCTTTTCCCCCTGTTTTTAAACTCTCTCTTTTAAAACATTCGGTCCTCGTCTCTCTAACCATCTATTCTCCTTTCCACGTTTTTGTCACCTTTAATTATTTCCTTCATGTCTGTTTCTCCCCTTTGTCTTTTTCCTTTTCAACTTTTGGTCTTCTATGAAACCCTTCTTTCCTCCCCTAAGCCCTCACCCCTCACCTCCCTCTCTCCCTGTTTATCATTTAACACTTGTATGTATACACCCTTTTGAATGTCCTAAAAGTTATATGAAATGGAATTAACTAGACCTACATTTTAAGAATTCATATCATCTTCCATGCGTAATGCACCTGTGGCCAGTCTCGGCTCTGATCAACATGTACAGAATCATGTGGCCAGTGTCCACTGTGCATGACCAAAGGCGGTGCCCAATGGGTACTCGGGCAGCGATACTGGTGACATGGTGCAGCATTTGACCACACTGCGGGCCTTATTTATGAACCCCTGCGTCACTTTTGCGCCGCCGTTACGTCACTTTTTTTGATGCAGCGGCGGCGTAAATAATGAGCCATGTTGCGCCCTATTTACGAAGTGATGCATTTAGGCAGATGCATCACTTTGTAAACCCCTGCACTACATTATACCAGCATCAGGTATAATGTATGCAGGGTGGTCGTTCCCCCGCAAGAAAGGGTCGTAGGAGTGACGCAGTGAAATCTATAAGATTCCACTGCGCCACATCTAGGACACCAATGCGTCAAAACCTTACGCCTGCCTCATGCCTGGCGTGAGGGTGATGCAGGCCCTTTCACATGGGGCTTGCCCAATGTGAAAGGACACATTCCTGGAGTTGCGTCTGTTTTCAGACACACCCCAGCAATGCGCCTACAGATACGTCAGTAATACTGATGTATCTGTCATTCCTTGCGATAAGATGCGTCATACAGTAAATATGATGCATCCATCATGTCGCAAGGAAGGTGCACTGAGAAGTGTCACATCGCTGCTTTCACACAGCGATGCAGCAATTCTCATAAACGAGGCCCTGTGTGGCAAGTCTCAGCTGTGCTCAGCATGTATACAGTCATGTAAACATTGGCTACTGCACATGGCCATAGTCTGTGCCCAAGGATCGCTGAACGCAGGGTCACTAGGTAGAGGGTACAGCACAAGGCCATGTCCTAGGCCCAGGAGGTAGTATTGCGCATGTCCAAAGCACATAAGTGCAGACCTAAAGAAAATCAATAAAAACATTTAATGGAACAGCCATTGGGTTGGCATACCGACTAAAGTATGCAATAAAAATGTAACCGTTCCCTTCACTGAAGTTAAGGAACGTTATGTTCTTAATCCAGAGCCACAGAACAACAGAGTCAAAGAACCACAAAGCTACAGAACCACAGAGCCACAGAACCACAGAGTAACAGAACCACAGAGCTACAGAACCACAAAGCCACAGAACCACAGAATCACATAACGGCAGAACCACAGAACCACAGAGTCACAGAACCGCAGAGGCACAGAACCACAGAGCCACAGAACAAGAGAGTGACAGAACCACAGAGTGACAGAACCACATAGCCACTGAACCACAGAGCTGCACAGCTTCAGAACCATATGCCATAAGAATGACCTCACACACGATGTCCCACATGACATAATAGATGACATCACTGGAAACTCACATGACCAGTCAAGTATGTAGTATATATTTAGAGAAGAAGGTATACAATACATACCTATAGCATAGTAGGTTCCCCCCACAGGAAATAAGGAGGAATCAGAGAAGGTTCTCCAGTTGTGCCAGAGACATTCTACTGAAGAAGATGACATCATGTGGTCCGAGTTACCACACACTTCCCTTTTCCACAAAACTAACCCTGGGCATAATACTTCGCTCACGGAGCATGCAAAGTTTGTGCTACTACGCAAATGGCACGTAGCAGAGTGAAAAACTGTGCTAATTGACATAGCATAGCATAGCATAGCAGTAGTATACTAAACACCCAGAAATGCTTTGATAAAGCAATTTTCTATGCTAAAAAGCATATAACCAATTCACAAAAGTGAACTTTGACAATAAAATATCAAGCAATGAGAGAGGTGATGATTTTGGGGTCCCCCCTAACCTAGGGGGAGGACCAAGCAGATGCCTTGAACAGAAAAAGCATATCATGTGAACGATTCAGTGGTGGTCCCTTCCTCCTAGGACCACCCCAAGCACAGTTATGGGCAAAAATACAATCCCAACCAAAGGCCCTGCAAAGCATTATGGGACGAGATTAGCAGTGGGCAGTGAATATTATAGTGTCCAATATCAAAATAATTCTACAAAGAGCTGCAGTTCAACTAGTCGTTACTAGATGTCCCTCACGAGTCAAATGCAAAAGCATTGAAATTATTAATACATCAAGCTGCAGTTCCACTAGTCGTTACTAGATGTCCTCACGAGTCAAATGCAAAAGCATTGAAACCCTTTCATGAAGCTTTTGCATTTGACTCGTGAGGGACATCTATTAACGACTAGTGGAACTGCAGCTCTTTGTAGAATTATTTTGATATTGGATACTATAATATTCACTGCCCACTGCTAATCTCGTCCCATAATGCTTTGCAGGGCCTTTGGTTGGGATTGTATTTTTGCCAATAACTGTGCTTGGGGTGGTCCTAAGAGGATGGGACCACCACTGAATCGTTCAAAAGATGTGCTTTTTGTTTTCAAGGCATCTGCTTGGTTCTCTCCCTAGGTTAGGGAGGATACCAAAATCATCACCTCTCTCACTGCTTGTTAATTTATTGATTTCACTTTTGTGAAATGCTATATGCATTTTAGCATATAAAGACAGAGATACTTATTTTATCTTAACTTGCACTGTGCAAGATGCCTTTGCCAATTATTGTACAGTGCAGTAAAGCACACAGCTGCGCACTACGCAATTGCGCAATTACATAGCTACGTGTAGTTCAAAATGTACTTCATGTAGCTATGTGAAGTGCTACTACGCAACGCCCAGGCTTACACAAAACCCAAATACCAACCCACACTCAAAACACATGTATGACTCAGAGTAAAGAAAACAAAGTCAAAATATATGTGAGATACAAACAATAATACAAAAACATGAGTAAATAACAGGAAAACTGAGAGTCACTACTCTACATACAAACAAAATGTACGGCACCGTTGTAGAGCACTACCTTATAATCTACTTTAAGCTTCTAATTACATCGATGCTTTTACAATTCTTTGGCTTTTTCTCACTTCAATCTGAGATCCCTTTCCACCACTGCTCACACCACCACTACCATCACACAATGTTACCAGTCCTCCTTTAACTCCAACCACAACCACTGTATTCAAGTTACACACACGTGAATCCACCACCATGACAGAATTTCTGAACAAATTGACTACATTAATGGGGTTCAGGAAGTGCACCTCCTGAACATTTCCGAGTTTTTCATTTTTACCCAATTACCAACCTTCGCTTTTGTCAACTTCACTCCTTTTTTATCATCAACCCATTTCTTTCTCTCTTTCACCTTTCTTACTTCTCTTTCCCACCAATTTTTATGTTCACTATCCATCCCCTCACATTTTGCAATTACCCAAGAAGGAGATATCAAACTGCTCGGTTCCCTCCCCCTAAACAACTCAAAGGGAGTTTTCCACATTACCAATTGTGGCAGCAAACAATATACTTCAACTCTCCTATTCACCTCACTCTTCACTTTAACCCACAACATATGGCAATCTGAATGGAGTCTTTCAACACCCTATTAAAACGCTCTATCATACCATTAGCCTCAGAATGATATTAGGCACATTTCTTGTGCATTATGCCATTCTCCACCAGAAAATTCTCCATCTCCTTAGAAACCAATTGAACTTCATTATCTGTAAGCAAAACGTTTGGTATTTCCTCTCTCCCAGTGAAATTACTCAGAAATGCCACAACTTGCCTAGTTTCAAAGGCACTGGTAAAGGCTATCTCAGGCCACCTAGAAAACATATCCATAAGAATTATTACATATGTTGCTCCATCTTTGACATGAATGAGACTCAAAATGTCAACGGCCACTTCTTTCCATAGACTACTAGGCAAATCCCTAACCACCATGGGTTGAGTCCGAGGTTTCAGAGTCTTCCCACCTAACAAGCATTGCATGCAATCCTTTTTAAAGCTTTGAGCTTCCACATCCATTCTGGCCACCAATATGCCATCCTCAATCTCTCCTTGGTCTTAGAGATCCCTAGACCCCCCTCATGAGCTGTAACCTACAATTCACCCCTCAAAGAAGCAGGAGGAACCAACCTTGTCCCTCTGAAAAGCAATCCCTGTTTTTTAGACAACTTATCCTTCATGTTCTAAAATTTCCCACATTCAACACCGCCATTACTCTTACTTCTCCATCCACAGTTCAACAGTTTAAAAACTTCCTTTAACACCTCATCACCCTCAATGGCTGCTCTCCACCTGTCTTCAGAAATTACCCCTTTATTAACCTCAAGGATATAAGAATCTTCCTCCATGTCACTCTCTACCTATCACCATCATTCAATAATAATCTGAATAAAGAGTCTGCAACAAGATGTTTTGCCCCTGGAATGTACTTCATAGCAAACCTCAACTCATTTAATGCTATCGCCCATTTGGTGCCTTTGCTAGGGATGCATCAATACCTTTCTTGCAAAATATTTCTCTGAAGGGCTTGTTATCTTTTTTGAATATCCACAGCCCCATAGAAATGTTTTCATTGTTTTCACAGCCTAATAAATGGCTAATTATTCCCTCTGTCTAACGGAATAGCGCATCTCGGTTCCTTTCAAGCTATGTGAAGCGAACATTATGGTCCTCTCAGATTCACCTTCACCTTGCACCAAGACTGCAGCAAATCCTTCAAACTAGCGTCAGTAATCAAGGTGGATATTTGAGCCGGGTTGAAGCTTCCCAGATTAGGATTGATGCGAGTTCAGACTTTACCACTTTAAACTCCTGTTTACACACATCATCCCATAAATATACCACACCTTTCGTCAACAGTCCTCTCATTCTTTCAGTCTTGCTTGCAAAATTTGGAACAAACTTGTAGTATTCCACCATCCCCAAAATCTTCAAAAGATCCTCCTTGTTCGTGGTCAAAGGCAATCTTCGGATAGCAAACACAAGGAGATGATGGACAGAGCCCCGAAACGTTTCAGACACTCATCCCCTTCCATCATCATTCTTTAGCTCACTTCACCACCCCAGTTCAGACACAGCCATATGCAAATCAGTCTTGACCCTGCCCCTCATGGGAACAATCCAGCTCGAACTGCCAAGCCAGGTCTTCCCTGAACCAGAAACAAGCATCCTGGGACTGGTTTTCGCGTAACACCCCTCATCAGCCATGCTAGCTTGAATCCAGTGGCAAAGTGAGCAAGGGACCCACGTCTGGGCATACCCTGCCAACTTAGGGTGAACAAAGCAAACACAATGAGATGATGGACAGAGCGCTGAAACTTTTCATTTCAGACACTCACCCCCAGTCACAGATCTGGGTTGAATCCATTTTCGTTCTTTAGCTCACTTCGCAACCCTAGTTCAGACCCAGCCATATGCAAATCGGTTTGCAATCTTCAGATAGCATCATCCAAACTAACCTTCAGTTTAATGCCATCTGTCAAAATCTCATGTCCCAAATATTCAATAAAAGATTGCCTAAACTTACATTCTTCTCTGTTTATAGTCAAATTAACTTCAGCCTATCTCCCAAGAACTTCCCTCACTAGTTCATCATGTTGTTCAATGTCACAGCCAAAAGTCAACACATCATTTTGATAGACCTTCATACCCTCCAGGCCCTTCAACACTCTTTCCATCACTCTCTGGAAAATGGAGGCTGCTGAAGCCAACCACTCAGTACCCTCAACTTCTTCTATAACTCCTTCACTTTTCAATTCATTCAGTTCAGCATGCATATCCTCTCTCACAGAAAAGGGCACATTCCATACTTGATTACACATTGGTTGCACACCTTCTTTGTTTTGATTCTGTGAACATATCCCTTCAAACATCCAAGCTCTTTCCAAAACACAGTAGGAAATTCCTTCATCATTGTCAGCCTGAAATCTTCACAAGCACCATCAACACCAACAGTCTGAACATTACAAGCCACATCCTTCAAAATTACAGGTGGATCCCCATTAGGGTCCAACATCGTACCAAGATCTTTCTGGTGAAACCAGCACAAGATGCTATTCCCTCGTGCCGAAACATACACTTTACCAGAAACATACCTTTCTCTGTATTCAATTAGACCCATAAAATACACTTCCAGTTTTATGGGCTCACCTCCATATGCAAAGAGTTTAATATCAGGTTTCTGAAGTTGTATTTTTTCTTTAAGTTGTTCCCTAAAGAAGATTTTGGATAACAAAGTTATCTTCGCACCTGAATCGAACAACACCTTTGAGATCTTCCCTTCCACCAAAATCTCGTCAATGGGATTCTCCTTTTTCCATCTTAAATCTGTAGCACAATCTGACTGCATTCAATATCACTGCCACGCGTCACTCTCCTCTTGTTGCAACCCCAACTCCTTGACTTTTTCTTTCACCTTCTTGCTTTTATATTCACTCTGAAAATTACCTTTTTTCCCACAGTTTCAACATTCAGCTTTCAAGGCAGGACATTGTTTGTAATAAGCCAAATGGTTTTTGCTTCTACACCTAAAGCATTTCTTTAAAAAAAATGTCTACAGTATTCTAACCTTCTGCTTTATGGCATTCACATCTTGCATAGAGTCTTTCTTGATAACATCTACCCATTTGATAGAAAGTTTCTTAGCTAATATTAAAACCTCATCCAGTGTAGGATCATCCCTCTGCCACAACTCATCTCTAATTTTATCAATGTTGCAACCCAACATGAACTGATCCCTAGTTCTTTCTTTCACTTTGCCTAAGAACTTACAAGATGCAGCAAGCTTCCTCAGGTCTGTAATGCAGTCTTCCAGGGATTCTTCATTTCTCTGCGTCCTTTTTCCAAAATGATACCTTTTTGCAATTATGGTAACCTTTGTTAAATAGTGATTATCAAGTTTTCTAATGCATAACTCATATTCATTCAGACTCACAGCATCATTGTCAGAAACATCAGGAAGTTGGTCGCAAACGTCTTGGCCCTCACTCTGATATTTTTCTCAAACAAAATTCTTTATTGTTAATCCGTTTCCAATCATTGATTCAGATGAGAGCCGGGAGTCCCCGTTGCCCGATAAAATAACAGATTGACATGATAACAATGAATTGAACGTGATTAAATCAGAAAGAATAACAACATTGAAATGAAGCATAGTGTAAATGCCCTGATGAAGTCCCTATAAGGGATGAAACGCGTTGGCTGGGTCTGCCAAAAGAGATGATTGGAAATGGATTAACAATAAGGAATTATGTATGAGAAAAATATCAGCGTTTGGAGATTAATTAACAACAAAAAGAAAGACTTTACATATGAATATTGGGATCTAAAAAGTGATTACATCTATAAGCAATAGAAGCTTGGATGTTCAATGAGGACAAGGAGAAAAAATGTAGCCCTCCTGTTAAAAAACATTAAGGTTCTATATTGAGGTTTGTGGACAGTCGGAACTCTAGGAGTGGACACAATATATTAAGAATCTACTTGGGATTTTGACCTGTGCTATCTTAGGATCACTACTGCTGCTTTTGGAAATTGATTTTTTCCACTGTGTAAATGACTGTAATTTAACTCATTAGCAGTATACACACCCATATAAAGTAACTGCTATTGGAGAGCTGTAGTAACCTTTTCAAATACAAATAACCTTGGAATGGATGGATATATATTGAAATAATGCTATTTTTCCACTGTCATGAAAGAGATGGTGAAAAGAGCAATTCTTTGCCGCTTCATTGATTTCATTACGAATGTTGATGGTGATGTGTTGTTAATGATGATATCATAGATTGTGCCATTTGTGATGTGATCGTGACATCATGCGAAAATTCATAAAAGTGTTAGTTGGAATTATTGTTCGCTAGCTATCTCTGACTCTAGAATTTCTGTGATTTGTAGGTTTTGAATGATTGTAGATGGACTGTCCCTTCAACTCTTCACTAGGGGAATATTATATGTGTTTAAATAACGCATTACATTTTGATCTGAGTAGGCACCCATAGCTTATCACTAATGGACTTTTTACTTTTCAGTCGTTTTGTTATGATGCACTTTAACCTCTGCTAGCACTACTCATTGGGCACAGAGTCTGACCTTGAACTGTGCCCTCTGCCCTCTGCTCACTCTCACTGCCTCTTGCGGCTATAACTGGAATATCTGGCATGGTCTTCAGTCAAATCCAGCAGCCAGGCCCCCTTGGCCGATAGCACTCAGCCGTGCCCAGTGCGCGCTTTGTACAGGGTGTCATATTTGCCCATTGTCCTGCACCAACATTCACTTGGCATTACCTTGAGTTGTTCTGCCCACCAGACTCAGAGCACAGTGTGCTCCTTTACCAATGTCCAACACCCAGGCCCACTATCCCATGGGTAAATTCTTTAGCATGTTCACTGGGATCTGGTGTGTCTTTCAGCGTGTTACCTGCCACTGCAATCATTTTCCTCAGGCCTCAGAGTCTGCTGCGCACTGTCCTCGGCTATGAACATCTGGTTCATGATGCAGGACCATGCCTTTGGATAGGATGCTGGCTATGCACATCTTGTTCTTTGTGTAGGATCATGCCTTTGAATAGGCTGTTGGTTTTTGCACATCTGATTCTTGGTGCAGGCAGGACAATGCCTTTGGATAGGCCTTGGCTATGCACATCTGGTTCTTGGTGCAGGATCCTTTGGATAGGAACTTGGTTGTGCACATCCGGTTTTCGGTGCAGGACCATGAATTTGGATAGGAGTCAGACTTTAGCTATGCACATCTTGTTCTCGGTGCAGGACAATGCCTTTTAGATAGAACCTTGGATGTGCACATCTGGTTCTTGGTGCAGGTCTTTGCCTTTGCATAGGACCTGCTCTCCTATCCTCTCAAGTACCCCCTCACCCAACTGAATAGTGAAGGTGGTTAAGAATTGCCTCAAGGATTCACTCATTGTTAGTTTCTCACTCTCTCTAATTAGTTAGTGTAGGCTGTGGTGTGTATGTAACTTAGCTGCACTCTCGGAGCGTAGGTGCAGCCCACACTGGTTGGTAGAGGTTGAGGCAGTTCTAGCAGTAGATGCAGAGATGTCTGCTTTCATCCCCAGTGTCATAAAGAACTATGTTGACTCTCTTATGGGGATTCCACAGCTATCGCTAAGGCTCAATCAGAGCCGCCCACCCAGATGGCACCAAAGAGCCCATCCAAGTCAGCATACATTGTCAGGACAGAATGGCAGGAATTCTACAAGACCCTATGGGGGGGACTAGTGCTGATAATTAGTGCCAGGGCAGCAAGATTCCTCGGCTGCAACAGTGATGTAGGTAGGACAGAGAATGTGCTTTGGTTTTCAGGCAATATACTTTACAAGTCAAGCCGTCGGCCATACCTCTGGGCACATGCCCACCCATCCTCTCCTTCATGAGATCTCTCCTCTGGGTTGACAAACCAGAAAGTAAGTGTGGAATAAAACCCACCAGATGGTAATTTAGCAGAGACGGATCAGTGGGGGCTCACCACAACTCCGGGCAAGTAGCTCCGCCTTCGACGCTTAACATTTGGTCTTTGTGCTTGGCACTTTAGTCCTTCCTACACATCTTTGACCTTCAATCTGCTTGGCTGCATGTCACTCTTTTATGCAGCTTCACACTTTAGGGATAACTTCTGTACCCCTGTCTTCTCCATTGTAGATCCTTTGTTCAAGCGTCCTCCCAACTCTTTTGCTAATGGGGTTTCAGTAGGACTGCCAGATCTGTTCCTGACCTGGTGAGGAAATTGGCAATCAGGAATCGCCAAACCCGTCTTGAGATTTCCTGCCACATTGACTTCTGGAACCAAACCCTTACTTACAAAGGGCTATCAAACTACACTAGGTATTCCCCCAGGCCTAAACCTTGTTAGGTTTGGTCTACTGCCAGGGGAGTGCGCCCCCATTCGCTATATCTGTTCAGCCACATACCTTTGGTCTACAGATCTGGCAGGCAGGAGGTATCCCCTGACAAGGTCTTGTGACACAATAGTTCAAAGCAATGTTGCCTTTCCTACCTACCTAGCCAACATAAATGTCTACAGAAAACTGCAGGACAAGAATGAGCCAGAAAAGATTTGGGGCTGTTCCTAAATTCAAAGAGGCATGTGTTGTCCTCCTTACTTTCAGAGGAGCCTGGGCCGCTTCAGAAGACTTCAGGAATATTGTAGGATTCCTACATTTCAGATACCTGTCTGACAGGCTGTCTCCATCATCCCTTGGGTAGCATCCACACACAGGAGATCCACAATGGATTCCAGTCTCTATGCAGTCACACTCTCAGCACACACCTTACACTCACTCTGCCACATCTTTACAGAGTGCAGAGACGTCTGCTATCCATGTCCCACTGGATGCAGCAAAGGAGTCGACTTAGAAACAACTGGTAGACCGGTTTTTAACATCAGGGGTCTCTGGCCACTCTCCCAGTGCCAGTAGCAGGTAAAGAGACCAGCTACTACAAGAACATTGAGTTCTTCTATTATTGACAGTTCTTCTCAGCCCAGTGAGAGAACAGTAGTCACTCTCGAAAGGAGGGGTGCACTTGGACCCCTATTTTGAGATGGTCAGATGCATGTGATACAATGTTGTGGGAAATTATGTTGCTGGATGGTATCCCCGCACATATGTTTGGCTTTTACGAGTATATGTCCCCAGACTGTACCCAGAACATTATGACCAGCAGTCAAATGTAAGTGGACGGCCAGTGAGCTGGGGGAGGTGGGGAGAGCATCAAAGGAAAGCAGAGGTCGTGGGCTGCAAGGGGAAGTGTACTGCGCCCCTCCTCTGCCATGGCAAACATATGTTATGTTATATGTTATGATATGTTAAACACTTGGGTGCTATCCAGGGGTCAAAGCTAGGCTGCAATTGCAGTACGGGTCTCTTGTGATCTCACTGGCCAGATTTTCCAGCTAATAAAATTGGGCTGAGCGTTCCCCGGGCTGATGGAACACTGGGCCTCATATAATTGATTGGGGCAATCCCATCCTGGAGTACTCAATGCCCCAACCTCCTTACTATAGGGCCCTTTGTTTTTCCTTGCAGACCACAGAGCCCTGCTCCAGGCCTCAATCCATTTTCTATAGGCATAATTCTTGTGTGTACTTAGGCACAAAATAAAAAAAGGAGTGAAGCTTGCTGAACCTGCATTCATGGCAGAGGGCATTCAACTCCCAATAGGTAGCACCCATATATTAATCTGATATCATTTAAGGGTTCTGAAAGAATGAGTTAATATCAAATTCAACATCCATCTTTGGAAACACTCGCGATCCAGGTGTGTTATCAATTACTCATTTCCTTAAAGAGTGAAACTTATTAGATACTGATCTGCTGCCGTAGAGAAAGGGTGAGTGTGAGCCCAGACAGCAGTACAAGGAAGGCTATTCATTGGAAGAAAAGGCATTCCATACATTAAATGAGTGAGTGTTGAGGTAAAGTGATGGGTATCAGTAATGTTTGTAAGACCAACTTGTCGACCTCACAAGTCTGCTGGTTTTGCGGCTCTGGGGTGATTGAATTAAAAACTGATGGTTTGATAGGATTGGAAAGTGAGCACAAGAACACATTCAGAGATGGGATACAAATGTTGCCTTTTGACAACATTCAGTTGATTCTTCCACTCTGAAGTATTATAATGTTTATTAACAAAAACAAAATCCATATCTGAATCAGAAAATTGGTCACCAAGGTGGTCCCCAGCAACTGTGAGAAAGCGCTGCTAAGTAAGGACATGACATAAATATTTGGTATTTTACAAACAGGCTCCAATAGGACTCATATAGATTCATAGAGCATCTGGAGCGAGGAAGAAGAAGACCTTCAGTTGTAACAAGAATATAAACATTTTGGCTGAGTGAGCTAATCAACACTTTCTCATCTTGAGAGCCAGGTTGTGGAAGAGGGGCTCTTAGCTTCATAGAAGGGCATTTCATTTAGGTACAGGTATCATAAGCAAGAAAACATGGCTGCAGCAGTTCCAGTTCCAGTAAGGCAATGATTTTACGTTGACTCGGGATGGGTTTTGGTGTTGAACAGATGGGGAGTTTGATCTCAATCCCATCCATTCCTAGTTCTTACCTTCTGCTACATATCATCACGCTATCAATAGTGACTGGGTAGGTGGAAGGGTAAGTTGCTTCTAAAATGCATGAGGATTGCTGAGCGGGTGGTCCAGATGGTGAAGTGATGACGTTGTACCTGCTCATGTCGGCTAGAGTTCCACCCAACAACCGAGGCCACTTATCGCGTTTGGAGTGGGCACTAAGACAGGAGATGACCACCATGTGACATACATGCTGCTTGTTTGAGAGTCTTAGTTTAAAAATGTATGCATTGTTTGTCCCTGGGGTTTTCCTCAGTTTAAACCTTTTAAATCTAAATGAGTCAGTAGGAATGGAGAGACCAAAAAATATAGATTTGTGGTGGGAGTGGCAGTCACAGTCTACATGCTTTAGAGAACAAAGTAGCTCATTGAGACTTAACAGGCCCAGGAAAGAGGCAGGTAGATGAGGATTAGGGCTATAGAGAGGGCTGTTGTCTCATAAAACGTCGAGAGTCTTAAATCATCCCTCAAGAGATGCATTTCCATAAGTAGCTCAAAAGAATTGCCTCAGGACATGATTTGGGCACAAAAGATTCCAAAGAGTAAATAGTTCTTGCCAAGAGGGGAGTGGCATTTGGTACCAACTGACAAGGAGGAAGGGTGGAACATACAAAGAGGGCCTGGCAGTGTCTAGTTTCTAGATGAAGGCAGTTAAAAGATGCAGATGAGGAAGAGTTATGTTCTCACCGAAAAGACCAGTTTCCTTTACCAAGTCCTGCATCACTAACAATCGCCAGCAGTAAGCATTCTAGAATGCTCATTGGTTTGATGATGTCTGCTTGAGTTTTGAGACACACTATGCCATTGTAATGGAATCTTAAGCGCCATGTGCATGTGTTTACGTAATTTCTTCCTGCTGAGCGGGCACGCTCAGCATGCCTGTCATGGTCATATTCTTTGTTGTTTACATTTGATTCTTGCCTGCGTTCGTGCTGCGGGTGTTCGCTCAGTTCCCATTAGAGTCAGTTATTCTGCCGGGATCCGAGTGGATAGGATGTGCCGCGTCGTGGGCCATGCAGAATGGAATAAACCTACTTTGAATTAAACTGTGGTACATACACGCATGAGGTATACAGCGCGGACTGGGTGTGTCTCGGGGTGTGCTTGCTGCCTCCCATGAGTTCCGCCACTATCCATGTTTATATTTAAGCGTTGCCAAGTTGTATGCATTTGTACTTGGCCTGTGGATGCATTAGCCAGTAGGCAGGTTTGCCAGTTGTAGAGTCAGTTGACTCTGCTGCTCCTGCTGACCGGCGGCCATCTGTCGTGGGTGAAGACTGTTGTAAATAAATCTTCTCGTTATCATCGAAGCCTCTTTAAATCATTCATACCACATTTGGCGGTCGAGGGTCCTTCGCCCACCGACCGACGCACCCACTTTCAAGTTTCCGATTTTTATTGGGATTTTTATCAGATTACCTTCTTTCTTCTTTGACCGCCTCCTGGCACTGCCCTTCACACTCCTCCTTCACAAGATGAACAACAAGAGTGCTTGAGGCGTGCACCTGTACCCGCATGCTGATTGGCCAAAAAGAAACCGAGCGTTTGGGAAACATTTCAGTTTGCAGCGAGGCTGCGGGAGGCGTGTCTCTCTTCGTGCACATTGATTGGCCACAGTCTAACCCGGGCACACGCTGTGGTTTCCTTCCTGAGGTCTTCCCCGTCAGTCTTTGCGGTGCCGCTGACTTTTCCTAACGCCGGCTGAGCTCAAGGCAAACTTGGATTTCTGGGAGTGTTCTTCACAGCCTGTGTGCCATTTTAACCTTTAATGACTTCACAACAGAAGTCCTTATTCAAGCAAACAGTCAAAGCACGTCTGGAAATAGTGTCTGGATCTATAAAGGTACTTGTATTTATAATAATAGCAATTGAGTGTGGTTTGACATTTCACACCGGGCTTTAATTAAATGTACTGATCCCATGACTGCATCTCATCGAATTACACAGCCCCCACCGTTTTTGTTTTCACCTGGCAAACCTGGCATAAAATGGGCACATTGGTTCCATCTATTTGAGAAACACCTAGTTGCTATTTTTGCAGGTGGTTATTCCCCAGAATGTAAATTAGCGCTTCTATGTGGCAGTTTAGGTCGTGCCGCTCAGCAAATTTTTTATAACCTTCCGCCTGCAGCAAGACCCCGTGCCAATCTGGGGATAATCCTTGGAATGTTTACTTGGAAGCTATTGAAAGATTTCGAAAACAATTCAGTGAGGAACCAAGCATCATTTTAGAGAGGCAACATTTTGTTAAAAGGAGACAACTTGCAGATGAGGGGATTGAGGAATATGTATCGTCTCTTAGAATTTTAGCTGCCACGTGTGATTTTGGATCAAACGTTGACACTCATATTCGTGACCAATTTATTCTCAACTGCCCCTCGAGAAAGACTCAAGAACGTCTTCTTAGCTGTCGCAATCCAACACTGTATGAAGTACTAGATCTGGCTAAAAGTATTGAAAGGTCACTCATTTCATCAAAAGCACTAAACCCTGCACCATTAGTCAGTTCAGTCTCTGGTACTTCTCCAAACATTGAAAATGACAATCTGTGTGCAGTCTACAATAAGGGTAGAGTCAATGCACAAAGAATGTATAGTAAGAAGTATCAGTCATATTGCTGCCAATGCAGCTCAAAGAATCATATTAGCAACTACCCTGCTTGCCCAGCTCTGGGTAAACGATGCACAGCTTGTAAAAAAATAGGTAATTTTCAGGCAGTTTGCAGAAGCAGCAGTTCTCTAAGGATTAACAATATAGACACAGAACTCGACACATGCACTGAGTCAATCAGCAATGTGGTTTTAACTATTGACTGCAACTTGGTATCTAGAACTGTGAAAGGTCCCAATTGTGAAGTTATAATAGATACATTTTCTTTGCAGGTTATGACGGACTCTGGTTCGCCCATCACCATCTTTCATGACACAACATTTTTTGAACTATGGGGTTGTAGCAAGGCACTTCTCACACCTGATTTCAATCCATTAGCATTTGGAGAAAAAACAATTGATATTTTAGGCTTTTTCAAAGCAAATGTGCAATGTCTAGGTAGAACAATACACACTAAGGTTTACGTTGCCATCAAGGGTAAAAATATTGTTGGGTGGCAGGATTAAGCCAAGATGGACTTATACCTGGTACCTGGTTCAGACAATCCAATCAGAGTAGGAGAAATTCCAGTTATAACCGTGAATAGTGTAGAGGAATCATTGGATGTTATTTTAGATAGCACAAAGATCTTTTCTCAGAAAAAGTGGGTTCGTCCATCAGATCACCCTTCAACCAAATGTAAAACCTGTTGTGCACAAAGTTCGTCCAGTTCCCCTATCTGTCAGAGAGGAACTGAAACAACTACTTAATAACTTATGTACTGAAGACATAATAGAACCTATAGAATCTTCTCAGTGGATCACCCCGATTGTAGTCGCACGCAAAAAATCAGGCGATATCTGCCTATGTGCTGACTTGAGGTCCCTTAATGCCAACATTTTGATTGATTGTCATCCCCACCCGAGAATTCAAAAAATGCTGGATAATCTGGGAGGTGCCAAATGGTTTTCAGTCATAGACTTAAGGTCTGTGTACCAACAAATTGCCTTGGATCCCGAGTCTCGGGAACTGACAGCTTTTGTCACACCCTTTGGTGCTTACAAGTACCTTAGACTCCCTTTTGGGCTGGCATCCGCTGCCAGCATCTTTCAGAAGCTCATAGATGTCTTGTTCGCTGACATGCAGGCTGTGCAAGCTTACCAGGATGACATCTTGGTCTTTGCCAATTCGTTGGAAGAGCACAATGTCCTTTTGGAAAGAGTACTCTTTGCTCTCACACACAAAGGCATGACTGTCAGAAGGGACAAGTGCAAATTTGCTACGCAAGAGATGGAGTATTTAGGGTACACCATTTCCGGGTCTGAAATTAAACTCAAGTTATCTTTAATTAGAGCCATCAAGGACATTAGTCCTCCCACAAACCACAATGTACTTCGTTCATTTCTAGGACTCGCAGAATATTACGCAAGATTTGTTTCAGGTTATGCTCACGCAGTTGAACCACTCAGGACCTTACTCAGGAAAGGACAAAAATTTGATTGGTCTGATGAAATGCAAAATGCATTTGTTATAGTCAAGGATTTAATTGTGCAAGCCCCTGCTTTATCAGCATTTAGAGAAGGTTGTGATTCTATAATCACAGTTGACGCGAGTACTCAAGGACTAGGTGCAGTCCTGAGTCAAAAGTAAGCCTAGGCGTAGTTTGCGTAGTAGCACTTCGTGCGTAGCTGTGTGCTTGACTGCACAGTACAATAATTGCCAAAGGTATCTTGCACAGTGCAAGTTAAGATAAAATAAATAACTCTGGGGCATATTACTAAGGTCAGGCGATAATTATCGTTCAGCGCGTTTAGCGCGAGAATAATTATCGCCTGACTAACGCTGAATGTTATCACTGAGATAGCGTGCTATCAGCAACGCTCATCTCAACAGTGATAAAATTGCAAGCGCTAACTGCCAAATGTGCGATTATCGCTGGAAATCCAGCGATAATCACACAACTTTTGGCGATAGCTTGCTGATAGGGCAGGACAAACTCAGCCATGATATCCACCTTCCATTGGATATCATGGCTAAGTCATACTGAGAGCAGGCGTTAGAAAAGTAGCGCTAACCGCGGTTAGCGCTACTTTTCTAATCGCTCTGCATGTTCGCCTGCAGCTTGATAATAGGAGAAATGTCAGTTAGCGACATTTCTCCTGTTATCCTGGGAAGGAACGCCCACTTTGCATCTCATTAGAGATGCAGAACTAAGCGTGGGGAAAACGGGTGCTAACATGAGTTAATGCATGTTAGCACCCGCCTTGGTAATAGAATGGTAATATTATCTCCGCTTTTTTGGCTCTTAAAGCCAAAAAAGCAGAGATAATGGCCCTTGCTAATACGCCCCTCTGTCTTTATATGCTAAAAATGCATATAGTGACTTCACAAAAGTGAAAATGATAAATTAACAAGCAGTGAGAGTGGTGATGATTTTGGGATCCTCCCTAACCTAGGGAGAGTACCAAGCAGATGCCTTGAAAACAAAAAGCACATCTTTTGAACGATTCAGTGGTGGTCCCATCCTCTTAGGACCACTCCAAGCACAGTTATTGGCAAAAATACAATCCCAACCAAAGGCCCTGCAAAGCATTATGGGACGAGATTAGCAGTGGGCAGTGAATATTATAGTATCCAATATCAAAATAATTCTACAAAGAGCTGCAGTTCCACTAGTCGTTACTAGATGTCCCTCACGAGTCAAATGCAAAAGCTTCATGAAAGGGTTTCAATGCTTTTGCATTTGACTCGTGAGGGACATCTAGTAACGACTAGTGGAACTGCAGCTTGATGTATTAATAATTTCAATGCTTTTGCATTTGACTCGTGAGGGACATCTAGTAACGACTAGTTGAACTGCAGCTCTTTGTAGAATTATTTTGATATTGGACACTATAATATTCACTGCCCACTGCTAATCTCGTCCCATAATGCTTTGCAGGGCCTTTGGTTGGGATTGCATTTTTGCCCATAACTGTGCTTGGGGTGGTCCTAGGAGGAAGGGACCACCACTGAATCGTTCACATGATATGCTTTTTGTGTTCAAGGCATCTGCTTGGTCCTCCCCCTAGGTTAGGGGGGACCCCAAAATCCTCACCTCTCTCATTGCTTGATATTTTATTGTCAAAGTTCACTTTTGTGAATTGGTTATATGCTTTTTAGCATAGAAAATTGCTTTATCAAAGCATTTGTAGGTGTTTATTATACTGCTGCTATGCTATGTCAATTAGCACAGTTTTTCACTCAGCTACGTGCAATTTGTGTAGTGCGTAGTACCACAAACTTTGCATGCTCCGTGAGTGTAGCGAAGTATTATGCCCAGAGTTAGTCAAAAGGTGAATGGTAAAGAACAAACAGTTGCATTTACCTCCATATCACTAAGAAGTTTGAAAAGCAATACAGCACAATTGAACGTGAGGCGCTAGCGTGTATCTGGGCTATGCAAAAGTTCAAAATGTATATGTGGGGCAGATGTTTTGAGCGTCACACAGATCACAAACCTTTAGTTTATATATTTACAGGAGGTGTCAACAACATTTAAGCCAGATTGACCAGACTAGTTACTAAATTACATGAATATACTTTTACTATTACTCATGGATCGGGGGAGGAATTTTACAGCAGATTGTCTCTCCCGCATGCCTATATCTGACTTTGCGGATGAACCTGATACTGATGATATTGAATGTGCTGCAAGTATTGATGACATTCTTGCTTTGGGCAGATCCCAATTTGATCCATATTGTACCTTTATAGTTTTATGGAGTTTTGGAATGTTCATTTAGTTCTGCATTTTTCCTTGAACGTGGACATTCCAAATCCAGAAGAGATGATGGTAGGTTTGGTCGACCACCCAGAATGTGAGTTGAAGTTCTGTTGTGATTTCTTTTATTGTGTTCTTGAGTTGACATTGGTATATTTTCCTGTTCTATTTCCTTTGATCCTTTAATTAGGCTTACAGTAGGCAGCAGGAGATGTTATTCTTCTGAGGTTTGATGGAGTGTGAGAATGTTAATTTAGTTCTGGGTTTTTCCTTGAGCGTGGACATTCCAGACCCAGGAAGTTGTTTCCTGGCTGGCCTGGAATGACTATGCTCGGGTTGTGCTTCCAGATAAAAATTTGATGAAATTTATTGGAGGCTTTGAAGATTCCTTCATAAAGGAAGGTTCTGACTATGAACATGCTCAGGCTCCCCTTTAAATGAAGAGCATCAGGCATGAAGATCATCAGACTTGGGCCAACCTTCGCCGCTTGGACTCTACCTCATCCCGCTTCCCATATGCATAGTGTGCTACAGTAACAAAAAGGTAACGTGCAGTACTCTACAAAACCTCATAAGAACTATGGAGTCTTGGAGTCCCAGCACTCATGGGTAGATATGTTATGGAGTGAAGACTGAAGTTCGAATGGTGTTGTTTTACCCGGGTGGTGCAGCCTGTGGAGTGATGACAAAGTGATGAAATGCTGAGCCCCGCTCATGCCCACTTACCTGTGCGCTCCAGTACCAGCCAACAACAGTTATGGGCACGTTGATGACCACATAGCTGTGCCCGGAGAGCGCAGGGCATTGGTTGGGAGAGTGGGTTGAGAATGGGACATACAGGGGAGTGGAAGGACAGAAGCAGCTAAAGAACATGCAAGTCATTGGCAAGAGAAATAACCAGACAATAGATGGCTGGTGGGGTGAGGAGGCACCTGAGCTCAGGGGGTGGGGGAATATGGCAAGAGAAAGAGCATAGGGACTTATTATAAAGGTAGGATAGAGGTGTAACCAAGATGACATAAAAAGTTGAGAAGCAATAAATATTAAAAATGACAACTGGAGATATTTAAGTGTAAGCCATAAAGCTCACCAACTGAGAAAATAAAAAGAAATAAAATAAAAAAATGTTGAGCGGTTCACGGGTACTTATAAAAGAAGCTGGAACAGCTGAGCCAAAATCTCGATTTTTGTTATTCTTAGTCTAAATTTGGATTTTTCGCTGCATGTGTTCAAATAAATTCATGTCTGTACTCTTGCATTTGTGCCTGTGGAGACCCCAAAACCTTTGTGTGTCTAGTAACCATAGATACATGTGCATCCAAGCATGTATGGTACCCCAAAATGCATATGCATCCATGCATATGTGCTAACTTTATATGCAGATGCTCCCATGTATTTCTCTTATCCAAATGTGCATATGTTCCCTTTCTGTTATCCCTATGTAGATATGTGCCAGAGCATGTCTGGTACCCCATAGACTCAAGAAACCCAGAATAACAAGCCCCTGTACTCTGCTGTCCCCCCAACCCTTCCTTACTTCATGGAAGCCTAACAGACAATCCGGTAGAGCGGCAAAATATCGAGGAGGGAATATGAACTTACCACAATATCGTTGCTAAAATATCCAGGAACAAAAAATTGACAGGTAAGAGAAAATAGGTAAAGATAGGTTTACTATACCTACCTCCACATATATATCTTCAAGGCATGACACAGTGAAACTCTTTCCTTTATGAAAGAGAGCTCAGAGGAATCACAGCTTTTTGGTAGTGCCCTGCAGAACTGACTCCTGATATCAAATCACAAGCCAAGTTGTCTGCTCAGTGCCCACTTTCTAAAGTAGGGTAGGGCTAGGGCCTACATAGTATCCAAGCCGTGCTTAATTTGAGCTGGTGGTTTCCGGTGGTCGGCACCGGCAGTTAATTATCAACACAGGCACTTATGACAGCTTGCCACAAGGTGGCGCTGTTTGCCTAATTTTGTGATTAGCACAACAGCTTTTTAATAATTCAATGTACATTAAAAATGACTACTACCTGCCTCCCAAAGCAATAAGAATAACTTGGGTGGCAGGTATTTGACATGTCTAATGTATACTACAAGTCTAAATTGTCACAAATTGTAGGCATGTGATGGTTAGTAGTTGTGTTGGTATTGTCATTGGCAGCACTGGTAGGGGCAATGGGTGATGGAAGCTGCATTGACCTGCTGACAAGGCCCCTGTCACTTATTTTTTTACAAACCAAGCACTGTATCCAAGACAATCTTAAGGACAATTTTAAGGACAATCTTATTCTTCTGGCCAAACCAGACCCCTTAAACACATCTAACAGTGTGTTGCCTCGCCCTACACCTTACCACAGTCTTGCAGTTGAAAATTTGAGACTCCAGTTTCCGAGCTCAGTAGCATTTTGTCAAACACATCTTCTTCACTAGAGCATGTGGAATAGCTGGACCTGGGGTGTAGGATTGAACCAAGCAGATTACTTGCATGCTTGGCAGTGTACCTGCCTTGTTTCTTTCAGGGTGCAGCATCTTGTATTTTCCTAAATAATATTCCAAGAAAAGAGGCAGCCAAGATATTGTTCCTCTGGTGCACTTATGTTTTAGCACGGACATAAAGAACTTCTTCACATGGAAAGATGAAATCTGAACTGACTTTTAGGGCTAGCTTACATCCAGGAACTGGACCCACATCAACTGGCTCCTCTGATTACCTTGGTAAGGACCCAAACATTTCAAAGAACATATTCCTAGAGGTACTGTAGAGTCTCCAAGCAACCAACTGGCAGAAATGCACTGCCACTTTGGTCTCCTTAGGGCTTATTGACAAGAAACTGACGCATCTGTAAAGATGCGTCAGATTCCCTGCGCCTGCCTGTGAAACCCTTGCGCCACCATGGATGCGCTGTATTTACAATATGGTGCACCATGGCGCAAGGATTGACAGATGCATCAGAAATTATGACGCATCTGTCGGCGCAACAGTCACGCATTGCTGGAGTCGTGTCGCGAGCACAACGCAACTCCAGCAATGCATGGGGAGGCCTTTTCCTACTACACTGCGTCACTCCTTATGCCTGCTCCAAGCAGGCATAGGGTTTTGACGCAGTGGCGTCCTAGAAGTGGCGCAGTGAAATCTTGTAGATTTCACTGCATCACTTCTATGAGGCCTTCCAGCATAGGAATGCCCACCCTGCATACATTATACCTGTTGCAGGTATAATGTGGTGCAGGGCTTTACAAGGGTACACATCTCCCTAGACGCGTCACGTTGTAAATGGGCCGCAATGTAGCGCATTGTTTACGCCGCTGCAGTGTCACAAAAAGTGGCTTAACAGCGGTGCAAAGTGTCGCAAGGAGCTTGTAAATCTGCCCCCTTTTGTGTAACAGGTATCTGATAACATCCAATGGGAGTCAGACAAATTCCTGGCCAATTGGAAGATGTTGTGCATCATAGCAACCCCCCAGCAGGCCACTCTACAAGCATCAGCAACAGCATAGCTGCCAATTGACCCGTTTTTGCTGGGACATTCCCAGCAAGTTGGAGACTGTCCCGGGTAATTCACTATCCCAGGACAGTCCCGGCAATGTAAGATGGTCTATGATTGGACCATTGAAGACACCTCAGCCAAATCTGGTGCAACGCACAGAATTCCAAAGTTCTGATTGGCTGCAGGCCCGCAGTGTGTGACCAACAGTGGCGATCTTGGAGGGCATGCCGCACTGGTGAGAGAATGCCTGATCAGGCTTGTGCGGACCGTCGGGGCCCGCTGCGAAGGGGTATGAAGTGCAGCCGTGGCTGTGGGCCACAATTTACCCACACCTGAGTGTCAGGACCCCTGAAAAGAACAGTGCGGACCCCATGCCAAATTTGAAATGGGGCCTGGGACGCGGACCCTGCAGCAAGAATCATGTTTGCACAGGAGCAGCCGGCTGAGGCCTAGGGGTCTCACTGGGGCTGCATCTGCCCTACTCTCCATCTTCTCCAACTCTGGAATCTGTGGTGGGATGTTGTGAAGAGCGCTGAACCATGCCAGTAGATGCACAGCTGGGCGCTGCACCTGGAGATATCGACAACATATGATCCTCCTTCTTCTCTTGGTTGACCATGCGAGTCCCATCCGTGGGGAGTCCCATCTTTGGGGAGGACCCGAGTGGCCTGCCCAGGGAGGACTTCTGCTGCTGCTGGGGACTGGGGAAATGCAATCTGTCTATTGCAGCAGCATGGGGGATGAGGGAGCATACATAACAACTGGTGTTGGACGTGCCTATTCTATTCATTTGCCGGTACCACATATTCTCAAATAAAGCAGTATGGAGAGGGTGATGGTCAGTATCACTATCAACAGCGTGTAATAGTTGATGTAGGATCAAAGGAATAAAAATGCACAAGGGCTAAGAATAGCAGTATTAGTACACCAAGAAGGAAAAACAAACAAGAAATACATAACTTGAAAGAAGTATTGTCTATTGTTCGAACGATAGAGGGAGGCTTTACTCCGGTTGCTTCTCTTGTTGTCCCCTCTCTTTTTAATGCTCAGTGTCCGAAGAGATGGATGGTACAGCTGGGGACAGGCGAATTGTGCTGAGGTGAATCCATTGTTTTTGGCAGGTGGACTTTCATTGCAGTACCTGTGGTGTCTGTTACAGGAAAGGGTACTTAGAACATAGGGGTCTTTCACTTTCAAAAGTCTCTCAATGTTAATTGTAGTTCCCAATGGTAAGGGTGTCTGTGCGTTGGCGTGTCAGTTACACGTATAACCTGTTTTGGCAAGAACTTTGTGGCTTTGATAGCTTAGACATGTAGGCAGACATTTCAGTTTGTACTACTTCAGGCACACTCTCAAGATGTCTAATTAGTGGCATAGATATATTCATTACTCTCCCTGTCACAATCGGATGTGGAGTCAAATGGTAATCTGGTCTTGAGGTGTTTCTTAAGGTAAACAGTGCTAGTGAAAGATTTTGTTTTTAAGAGGCTGTCCTTGGACTTGATAAGTTGACAAAGTTTGTGCGTTATTCCTAACAGGGTGGTGAGGTGCAAGGAGATATTATTGAGGACATAGGTGCCAAAGTTGGGCGTGGTCCACTTCAGGAACATCCCTCTGGGGTATTTACCTTGCGGACCAGAAAATTACCAGCAGACTTGACATCACAGTGAAAGCAATGTCCGGCTTCTTAAGAATGGGCAGACTACAATTATGAGATAGCGATAATGATTGCATCTGTCAATCATATCAATGTAGTCAATGTGAAGATCCTTAAAGGGTCCTTATGGTCTAGGTATTATGGAAGCTATTACTTTAAAGGTTGGGCTTGACGAATGCTGCAAGGTACAGGTGTGCATGTACATTACAAATGAACCTTGGCACATTTAGAAGAACATTTTGTCTCTGGCAGTGTGTAAAAGAAGGTGTAGAGGGTTTAGGGCTATCAGTAGCAATGCTTAGGGCATGACAGGTTTCCCTTTGGATATCTATCTATTAAGTCTGTTCCTATCAGTGCGCATCCTCTGACATCCCACAACTGTTTCTCATGTTCTAGGGCACTTTTTTCTATCTCTCTAAGATGCAGGTAAACTGTCTCAGTGTAATGTCTTGTTGCATCCAAAGGGTCCGATGGTGTCGATGTTTTACTAGCTACCAAAACTGTGGTGTGTTTGTCACTAAGGGGGCGTTTTGCTGCATACAAAATCCTGACCACTAGTGTGGGCTGCACCTTTCACCACAACAACTGCATGTGGTAGTGTTAAGGCTTGTATCACGTCCTCCAAGAGGGGACGGTGCATGATGGAACTTCCATAAGACGTAAGGAATCCGCGTCTGCTCCACCTTATGATGCTAGTGTGCACTGTTGTGGTAACATAGTCTGAATCAGAGTATACTGTTATTGTTTCTCCTACCCTTGTTTGAAGGCCACCACTAAAGTTACTAGTTCAGCAGCCTGGGCTAAGTAATGAAGTGGCAAAGTTATTTGGTCTGTTATGTACAATATATCTGAAGAGTCAAATTACATGACTTTGACAAACACTGCACCTGTGTGTCTCAATCCCATGTCCTAATCTATTGTAGAAAACCTATCTACAAAAATATGCAACACTACCTGGAATGGGGTGTGCAAAGAAGGTAGCAAGGTTGACTATATGGCACTTAACTATTTTGAGGGATGGTGATGATAATGTTTCGTAGCCTGATACTGTCTGTGTTGTTAGTGTTGATTTGGGTTTCTGAATGATTGCAAATACGGCATGTTTAGCGTACAATGTGAGAGGTGCACCTACAACATTCGGGGCACTTTTCTTCACTGCAAAGGCTGCCATCGCTAATGCTTGTTTGCAAAGGTAATGGCCTTTCATGACAGGATCAAGTAGGCCACTAAAATACGCAATTTACTTGTGGCCTAAAGGATACTTTTGGGTGAGGACAGCCGTTCTCACCTGGCCATTAGAGCAGCAAAAAAGAAAAACTCTTTATTATAGTCTAGTGTTCCTAACACTGGTGCATTTGCTATCTCTATTTTTAACTTACTAAGGCCCTGATCACGAGTTTTTGCCGGAGTGATGGCGCGGCGGTGCAAACAGCTGCGCCACCGCACCATCAAAGCTCGAGCTGCACGCCCGCCAGATTATGATATTTCGTAGTCTGGCAGACGGGCAGCGAGCGGGCCCATGGCGGTGCCTCTTTGAGCGGCGGTGCCATTAAAAAAGGCCCTGTAATGGGACCGCACAACAAGGTTCCTGCACGGCATGGACTCGAAAGTCCATGCCGGGCAGGAACCTGTGTGCATTCACACAGGGGGGCACATGTTAGGCCCCACAGCGTGCATCCACACATGTTTGAGGCACAGGGGGGCCCTGTACGGCCCCCTTTGTTTTGTCTCCGCCAGGTCTTTTATGGCCGTGGAAGCACCATAAAAAGCCTGGCTGAGAGGAAACTCGTAATATGCTTGGCAGGACCGTGGAGGTCCCGCCAAGCATATTGCGGCTTCTGGCTGCCGCTCCTGAACCAGGGAATGGCGGTTCCCTGGCAGAGTCGGCAGCCCCAGGGCAGTCAGACTGCCCGAGTCATAATCAGGCGGTTGGACAACTGGTGTGGCGGAGGCTTGATCCGTCACCGCTATGCCACTACTAGTCTGTCGGTGCTGGAACCACCAGACTCCCAGTAGGGCCCTAAATGTTTTGTTTCATCTCTTTAGTCCATGTTATCCTGTCTCTCTGTATTTTAGCCTGTTTGATAGACACAAACAGTGGGGCTAATAACACAGTGTTATAAAAAACCTCATTGTCTAATGTAATTACTTTCACAGTTTTGGGCTCTGTCATCTGTCTGATGGATGCTGCTCTGTTATTTGTTGGCCATATGTTGCCCTTGGCTGGCCATTACGTTCATCATTCTTTTTAGAAATGTATTCTCTAATAAAATGTCCTGGTTTCCTGCAATAGTAGCATGTTTGTCCGCTGTGAAATATATTTGATCTATTTCCCCCAAAATTTCTTTGCCCTCATCTTCTATTAATGTTATTTCTTCCTTGGGCACATGGTTGGCATTGTGGAATGCCTGCAGGAGGCAGACCCAGGGATATTGCTGCTAACTTAGTAGCGTCAGTAGTAATTCCTCCCTCAGTCTTTGTGGTCAACTTCTGCTGGACCAATTCGACCACTGCTTTCTCTGTTTTGTCTTTCCCACACTTTTCCTTTTCCTGCCTCTTCTTACAAAAGTGTATTATGAGTGCCTGTATCTCTGTCCATGGCTTGGGATCTAAAACTACTAAGTTATTTAATTTGTTCTGTACTTCCGCTGGTAGTCCCTTCTTCACTATGTTATCACTAGGACCCTCTGGCCATTTTTGAAGCCTTTCCTTTCACCTCTTTTGGACTTGTACACCTACTGCTTGTTTCTGTGAATGACTTTTCTTTTTGTTGTCATTCAGTCTGTCTCTGGGTCTCTTCTGAGTGGGAGGACTGGCAGGCTCATGGGGTCACGTGTGTGTGTGGTGTTTAGTGGCTTTGTACCATTCTGTACACTGCATTCCTATCTGGTCTTTGTCTCCGTGGACGACTTTGACCAGGTGTTCTATAGGGGACCCCATATCTCTTCAACAAACCCTTATATTTGAATAGCAAGGTTGATCTGGGCAATGCATCAATATTTACTCCATTAATGGAGATATGTTCTGACTCTAACCTCCCAAAAAATCCCTACTTGGTAGGCCTGTTGCCTTAATACCCTTATTTTAACTTTTTGAATTGCTCAATTCTCTTTATATGATTATATCCTTCCATTTATTCGTTATTTTCCTTATACAACCTATCTTACTTCCCTTTCAACTCACATATTCACATACATTCTACTAAATAATACAATTTATTTTAGCTGGTGAAGTAGAGACTATTCTAATGTCCTATATTCTCTACACATGTAGATATACAAGACAAATATTTTATGCAGATATACAAGACAAATATTTTATGCAGTTTTAATCTACTAAGTCCAACGATGGGAGAATGTTGTCAAATACTGACTGCCTGTCTATAAACCTGTCTATAAGGCATCTATTAACACTATTTCTAGATTTGTTACAATTTCTGGCCCTGAACAACATTTTGAATATTCAAAGACCACTATCGGTTCAATTTTTTGTCTATTTTCTATTATTCCTGTATGCCTGTCATTTTCTCCTTGTCAATTTTAGTACAAGATTAACGGGAACTTTTGTTGCCAGAAGAGTACATCCTTCATATTATTGGGACTATTATATATTTTATATTTCGTTCCCTATAGAGAGCCTTTCTATGTTGTCAATATATTTAATTGGTTCATTTTATATAAAAAATTATGTAAAAAAATCTTCATACAGTTCACTTCGTGGTTTTAGTCTGTGACAAGGTCACAGGTGGTGACTCAACTAGAATCAGTTGTTAGTCGGGGACATAGCTGCCAACTTTCACAATTTTGCTGGGACAGTCCCGGCAAGTTGGAGACTGTCCCGGGTAATTCACTATCTCGGGACAGTCCCAGCAATGTACGATAGTCTACGATTGGACCATTGAAGACACCGCAGCCAATCCTGGTGCGACGTGCAGAATTCCGTAGTTCTGATTAGCTGGGGGCCCTGCAGTGTGTGACCCGCAGTGGCGATCTTGGAAGGCATGTCGTGCCAGTGAGAGAATGCCTAATCAGGTCTGTGCAGACCGTCGGTGCCCGCTGCGGAGGAGCGTGAAATGCAGCTGCGGCTGTGGGCCACCCTTGATCCACACCTGAGTGTCAGAGCACCTGGAAAGAACAGTGCCGACCCCAGGCCGAATTTGAAATGGGGCCTGAGATGTGGGCCCTGCAACGAGAGGCACGTTTGCACAGGAGCGGCTGGCTGGGGCTTAGGGGTTTCACAGGGGGCTGCATATGCCCTACTCTCCACCTCCTCCAACTCTGGAATCTGTGGTGAGGTGTCGTGAGAAGTGCTGACCCAGGCCAGTGGATGCACAGCTGGACGCCTCATCTGGCGATATCGGTGCCATATGAGCCTCCTTCCTTCTTTTGGTTGACCCTGCGAGTCGCATCCGTGGGGAGGCCCATCCAGGGTAGTACCCGAGTGGCCTGCCTGTCGAGTACTTCTGCTGCTGCTGAGATCTGGAAGTGTGCCTGCATTGTTGACCTCAGGGACCCGAGGTGAGACTTTTCGTGTACCTGTAGCTGACAGAAGTGACAAACCGTGACAGTATTTTAAATAGGCGGAGTTAAGTTATGCTAAATATGTGGGTTAGGAGTAACCCTGGGCATAATACTTCACTACGCTCACGGAGCATGCAAAGTTTGTGCTACTACGCAAATTGCACGTAGCAGAGTGAATAACTGTGCTAATTGACGTGGCGTAGCAGCAGTAAAATAAACACCTTCAAATGCTTTGATAAAGCAATTTTCTATGCTAAAAAACATATAACCAATTGACAAAAATGAATTTTGACAATAAAATATCAAGCAATGAGAGAGGTGATGATTTTGGAGTCCCCCTAACCTAGGGGAGGACCAAGCAGATGCCTTGAACACAAAAAGCATATCATGTGAACGATTCAATGGTGGTCCCTTCCTCCTAGGACCACCCCAAGCACTGTTATGGGCAAAAATACAATCCCAACCAAAGGCCCTGCAAAGCATTATGGGACGAGATTAGCAGTGGGCAGTGAATATTATAGTTTCCAATATCAAAATAATTCTACAAAGAGCTGCAGTTCAACTAGTCGTTACTAGGTGTCCCTCACGAGTCAAATGCAAAAGCATTGAAATTATTAATACATCAAGCTGCAGTTCCACTAGTCGTTACAAGATGTCCCTCACGAGTCAAATGCAAAAGTATTGAAAACCTTTCATGAGGCTTTTGCATTTGACTCGTGAGGGACATCTAGTAACGACTAGTGGAACTGCAGCTCTTTGTAGAATTATTTTGATATTGGATACTATAATATTCACTGCCCACTGCTAATCTCGTCCCATAATGCTTTGCAGGGCCTTTGGTTGGGATTGTATTTTTGCCAATAACTGTGCTTGGGGTGGTCCTAAGAGGATGGGACCACCACTGAATGGTTCCAAAGATGTGTTTTTTGTTTTCAAGGCATCTGCTTGGTTTTCCCCTAGGTTAGGGAGGATCCTAAAATCATCACCTCTCTCACTGCTTGTTAATTGATCGTTTTCACTTTTGTGTAATAACTATATGCATTTTTAGCATATAAAGACAGAGATTTTTTTTTATCTTAACTTGCACTGTACAAGGTGCTTTTGGCAATTATTGTACAGTGCAGTCAAGCACACAACTACGCACTAGCACCGTGTAGTTAAAAATGTACTTCACGTAGCTACGTGAAGTGCTACTACGCAAACTACGCCCAGGCTTAGTTAGGAGTAGGCGGAGTTTTGGGGCAGTGGGTGTGGTACATTTTCACTTAAGTAATTGATAGCTGTGCTGTAAAGTGTCCCGGGAAATGTTTTTCAAGTGTTGGCAACTATAAAACAGAGGTTTGAAGAGGCAAGGCTGGGCAGCTAGAGATGAGCAAATATGTGCCGAGCAGACAATGGTCCAAAGCAAGTGTGTCCATGTGTCTGTATGTCCATTTGTCTGTGTGTCTGTGGATGTCTGACCGAAGGAGGTCTGTGCAGTCCATGTAATTGTCAAAGGACCTGAATGTTTTAGAACCCATGATGCACCACACTGAAAACAACTTAGATTTCAACCCTCAACGGGGGCATTGAATCAGGTTTGAAAAGGCAGGCGGCATGGGTCAGTGGGCCACCAGAGCGCAGACTCTAGCCACCAGTGGCTGGGAAAAGACCAGTAGGGACAGGGAGCTTACAACACCCTCAGATTCAGCAGCACCAAGAATTAAGAAGAGGATGTAATCCTAAGGGAGAGTAAAACGCTGCAATGCACAGCCAGGTCTGTCTGTTTCATTTCACATTTTCTTTAGTGCCATTGTACCTAAGCAGGTATTAATGCGCACTGCAGATACGACAACAAGTATATATCTGCACGTTTTTGCATGAGTATAGATATCTGACACTCTTTATAAAAAAGTGGAACAATGAACATGAAAGTGTGTTGCATCGGGCTTCCGGTAAGGACGGAAACACCAAGTAAGGCAGAGTACAGACCGAGAGGGAGAGCGAGGAGTAAAGACTGGTGTAAAAACAGCAAATAACTTTACAAGAGAAAGGAACTGTAAAGGAGAGGCAGAGAATGACAGAAAATCAAGGGAGAGGGGACTTCACAGGAAGGTGGCAGAAACAATAGGGACACAGCAGGGGGCGATAAGGAAAGTGAGAGGAAGAAAGTGGAGGGAGGGAGGATAAGTTTGGGAAGGAAAAGAGGCAGGAAAATTAGGGAAGGAAGTGTGAGAACAAGTGGGAGGTGAGCAAGGAGCAGATGTGACTCAAGGAAGAGAGCAAGAGTGAGGAGAGAAAAGAAAGGAAGAGGCGAGGATGGGCTGAGAAGATTTTAACCAAAGGATGTAGATGCAGCAGATCACACAGCTTCAGTCGGGAGCGCCAATATTCATTTTCAATGTAATCTAAAGTGCATTAGGGGTTCTGGTGGTTCGCCTGACTTTGATGGCTTCCCGTGCTGCCAGATGTGCCAGTTTGGCAATCCACAGTCTAGCTTTTCAGACAGCTGGGGGGCATATTTATGAGCCCCCTGCGCCACCCAGCATGGCAAACCTTGAAATCATATCTATGAGGCCACGCAAAGACACTTTGCGTTGCTTTGAATGGCCTCATACATGTGGAGTAAGGCAAGGCAGCGCAAATCACTGCGTTGCCTTACTCTGCGTCCGGGAGGCATTCCATGTGCTTCGCGGTGGGTGTTCCCACACAACACCCATGGATTTTGAAGTTGCCCCAGATTTACAAAACCATGTAAACCTGAGGATTTTTATTTCTCCTCGTTTATTCCTCTTTCCATGTGTGCTGCATTCTGCAGCGCACTTAATAAGAGGAAAATACCTCTCAGGATTGTTTTTGTGCAAGAAGGGGCGCCTTCCTGCACAAAAACAATCCTGCTGACAGCACAGGCCCCCTTGCACCATGGTGCGAGGGTGCCTGCATTGGCGTTACGTTGCAGACACGGAGCCAGCGCAAGGGGAAAGTACAGGAATGCACAGTATTGGATAAATGTAGTGCATTCCTGCCCTTTCACTTTGAAACAGGGCAGCGCAGCAAGGTGAGGGTAGCGCAGCGAGGTGACGTGCTGCTCTGCCCTACACCAAAACCCCATAAATCTGCCCCTAATACACTTCCCAACATGGCCAGAATGCAGCACACATAGAAAAAGGAAAAAACAAAGAGAAATAAGCATATTTGTCCTCGTTACGCCTCACCTCGGAAGGCGTAAGGATGTGGCGCTTCCCCAGGGTAACATGATTTAATAAAAATCTAGGACAGCGTCAAAATCCATGGGTGTTGCGTGGTAACACCCACCGTAACGCCCCCCCCCCAAGCGCAGAGTAAGGCAACGCAGCAATTTGAGCTGCGTCGCCTTACTCACAATTTATGAGGTCACTCAAAGCCACGCAGGGTGGCTTTGAGTAGCTTCAAAAATCGGATTCAGAGCCCTGTGTCATGAATGTACCACTTTACGTGGTGCAAAAGTGACGCACGGCTCTCATAAATAAAACCTTGAAATATCTGTACATTAAGGCTACAATTTGTCAATGCCAGAGCCTCATAAGCAGCTTGTTCAGAAAATTCTCCAGCCTATTGTGATGTGTTGCAGCATATGCAAAGGGCTCTCTCAGCGGGGCACCCGTGTACATGTGTGTCTCTGCTTATCACTGAACCCCAGGCAGTGCAACAGTACAGCACAGTCATGGTCGGTGTTTGCAGGGCTAACAACATCTGGACTGTGGTTCGAAGAGCCGGGGGCAGAAATATCACCACCACCACTCTTAGGTAAGTGTGCAGGACGGCAGGACAAGCCAGCCGAGGCCCAGCAGTACCAATGCAGAAGGGAGGTGCTGATTCACCCACAGAGAAGGCTACAGCATCACGAGGCTTCTATCAACATGTATCAATGACAACTCAATTCACACAGTTCCCAGGCCATCCTGGTACAGCAGCGACATTACCATATTGTGTAAAGACCCAAGAAAAATGCCAGCTGGCTATGGTCGGTCAAAGGATGGTCATCTTTGGCGTTCATAGGCCCCCCCTGCCCAAGCAGTCTTATTCCTAAGTCCACTCAGCTGGCCGTGTCTTTAATACATAGATGAGGTACACCACACATCAGTGAAATATTGAAACTGCATCACCATTATCACAACCTTCATGTATGTTCTCATCTCCAATGATAACCTACAACTGGTAGATATATGCGTAGAACTCGATAACCGGTAGCACTCATCGAAAGGGTTTGTTTACCCAGTGGTGCTAGACCTGGGATATTCTCTATACATGTACAGACACCAGCCTTAAAATTACGATAGAGAGTGGTGGGCAAATAACGACTTAGCCCAGAAGCTCCAAGATATAGTTAAACTCATGAGATTTATTGATCTTTATGAGCTTTGGTAAAGTGTCAAGAACAGGTAGGTAGAAAGAAAGAGACAAGAAAGAAGAAGAAGTGAAAAAAGGAGAAGCACAAAAGAAAACCAAAAAATAGCCAAGACAAAATGGATGAAAGGGGAACAGAAAGACAAACTAGAGCAGTGGTTCTTAACCTGTGGTCCGGGGACCCATTCGGGTCCACAAGGCCTACTCAGGTGGTCCCTGACTGCTTAGAGAATTAAATAATATTAACAGATTAATTAGGTGCATATAAATAAAGAAGCAAAATGAAAAATGCAATGTTTGAAATGATCTGTAATGAGAAGAAATTTGTAAGTGGAGGCTATAATTTAAGTAGGTATCATATTGATTTGTGAGAGCTTTGCAAGGGTATTAAACAGAATACAGTATGGATGATGGTTGCCCTAAATTTAATTTGGAAAAGCTCCAACCTTCCCATTAAATAACAATTTCGGTTTTTTCATATTTGTGAATTAAATAAAATATTTAATCTTTTGTATATTTGTTTGATGAATGCTTGTTTCTGTATTTTTGTGTATTGTCTTGCGGTTCAAATCATCAAAATTGCTTAGGCCGGGGTCACCGGCTTCCAATAATGATGCTTTGGGCATCCCGGTATCCAACAATGATTCAGTGAGGTGTCCCTGGATTCCCGTAATGATTAAGTGGGGCTCCACTAAAGTGAAAAGGTTAAGGACTGCTAGACTAGAGGAAGAAAGGACAGCAATGTGAAGGAATAAAAGCAAGAAAGGAGGAAAAGAGAATTTACCCAGAACAAAAAAAAAAAAGAATCAAATGAAGAAAGAGAGAAAGACAAAGGAGAAAAGAATAAGTCTAGAGTCGGCCATTTTTAAAGTTTCAAAAGTGCACTGTGAAGTTGAGAAGGTGTATACTCGCTTGCTGTGTAATCCCTCCTCCTGTTCCTGTTCTCTCTGGACTCAGTGTCTGCACCCTGCTGATAGAGAAGCACAGGTGTAATTAAACATGTTTCCAAACTAAGTGCTGTCACTTGCACAGAGGATGCTGCCAGAGCCTCACACTGAGGCAGTGATGCAGAGCAGACAGTAAAGGCCTAGCAATGACAAGTGGGAATTAAAAAGATACTGGGTTCAGGCTGGGCCAGGTCCCCTTGACTGTCTCTCAGAGAGCAGCAGAGGTAAAATAACAGAGACAGAGGGATGATGGTGAAGAGACCGCCCAGGCAAAGCAACAATACAGGCCCAGCAGCAGCATGTGGGGAATGGGAGGATGCAAGGTTCAGGCATCAGCAGTTGCAACTGGTTGTCTCAGAGCAAGGCGGGAGCAAGAGAGGGCTGAGACAGAGTGGCAAGGGAGAGCAGACAGCCTCTGGAGAGCAGGCAGTGAACTTACCAGCAGCAGCATGCATGGAAAGGATGATGCAGTGGTTGGAAGGGGCTGGGCAAACTTAAGGGATTACCACAACAAGGCAGAAACACCAAGAGGTTCAGACAAAGATTAGAAGGCGATAGGAGAGAGGTCACCTGTGGAGATCACAAAGATTCAAAAGGAGCATGTAGAGAATGAGAGAATACACTGGGCTGAGTGAGGCATTTCTTACTAACTGACTCTCACAGCAACATAACAAAAAAATGTTTGATTCACCCAGGAGAGTTACAATTAGAGAAACAACAAAGGTAAGCCAAAAGGTATATATATATATATATTCACTGAAAAAACCATAGGTTTCAGGCATGTTATAGTTAGAAATTAGCATTTAAAAAACCTTACAAATTCACTGAAAAAACCATAGGTTTTAGGGACAGTTATAGTTAGTTGGACATTTCACTCGTACAAAACCCGTGAAATTCCCCGTTATAGTTAGTTCAGCTAACTATAACTCGCGCCTCGCAATGCACTGCTGATGACTTCACATATTACATCACTCATGACATGGTCAGTGACATCACTGATGACATCACTGATGACATCTCAAATGACATCACTGATGACATCATCCAGTGACTGTGTGTTTCTGTAAAGTTTAAATATGTTTAATATATATAGGGAAAGGCGTATTGAAGAATGAGTGGGTGTATAAGTGTCTGAATGGATGATTTAGTAAGTGCGTGACTGACTATAAGTGAGTGATTAAACGTATCTTACTGAATGCATGGGTTAGTGACTAAACTGTGTGAATGTCTGTATCCGTCTGTCTGTTGGTGTGTAAGCGGCTGCATGGGTTTGTGAATAGCTACATGAGTGTCTACATGGGTTATTGATTGGTTGTCTGAGTATCTGTATGGGTGCCTGAGTGTTTGTGTGGGTGGGGTGTGTGTGACTCTGTGCATAGATGTGTGAGTGGGTGATTCACTGGGTGCATGGTTTCAAGAGTGCATCTGTGATGGACTGTATGGGTGGGTGAGTGTGTGTATGGGTGTGTTAGTGAGTGAATGTATATCTCAGTGGTACATGTGTGAGTAACTACATATGTGAAAGGCAGTATATATGTGTGTTGGAGTATATAAATGGCTATAAGTGAGAGTGTGTGATTGTAAGAGTGGCTGTATGGATGAGTGTGTACTTGTATCAGTGATTGTATAAGAGCGTAAGAATGTGCTAGTATTTGTATGAGTAAGTGAGCTGGTGTGTGTATAACTGTATAGGTGAGTAAATGGCAGTGTGATTAATTATTTGCATGACTGACTAGGTGTGTGAGTACCTCTATGGATGAGTGGCGGTGTGTGAGTGTCTATGTAGGTGTATGAGTGCATATGATAGTCCTGTACTGAGTGACCGTAAGTATGAGTGACTGTACGGGTGAGTGAGTGGATGTGTGTGAAGACCTAAGAATCAGTGAGTGGGTATGTAGTTATTGATGTTGGAGTGTCTATGGTTTTGAGAATGGCAGTCTGTAATTTAGAGTGGGTGTATCAAAGGTTATATAAGGGTGTGAGAAGATGCATCAAATTATCACATGGATGATGTCATCAGTGATGTCATCAGTGATGTCATTTGAGATGTCATCAGTGATGTCACTGACCATGTCATGAGTGATGTAATATGTGAAGTCATCAGCAGTGCATTGCGGGGCGCGAGTTATAGTTAGCTGAACTAACTATAACGGGGAATTTCACGGGTTTTGTACGAGTGAAATGTCCAACTAACTATAACTGTCCCTAAAACCTATGGTTTTTTCAGTGAATTTCTAAGGTTTTTTAAATGCTAATTTCTAACTATAACGTGCCTGAAACCTATGGTTTTTTCAGTGAATTTCAAAGGTTTTTTAAATGCTAATTTCTAACTATAACGTGCCTAAAACCTATGGTTTTTTCAGTGAATTTCAAAGGTTTTTTAAATGCTAATTTCTAACTATGCCTACAGAGGTAGGACATGTGCAGAAAGAAGAAAAACGCACAGAAAGAAGCAAAAGAAATGCACAAACAAGCAACAGAAGTCCACAAAGACGAAGAAAAGTGCAGGAAGAAGCAAGACGTGCAGAAAGAACCAACAGAGGAGCAGAAAGAGGCCTTGTTGCAAAATCATCCTGTGCCCACAACTTTTTCAGACGGGTACTGGTGTTAACTGGCTCTGACTAACCAGGCCTAGAGCCAGTGCTATGCTAAAAGACACTTAGAATACAGTGAAAACACCTACATACACTAGGGAACACTATGCATTGGGGTACCCCTGTGATTAGCATGACCTCCTCTGTAAGTCCCTAGTACATAATAGGGCAGGGGGATTAAAACTAACTAACTAACTTGTCACATCAGGCCCCGTCCCCTCTCTTCACCACTGTGCAAACACGCCCCGTGGAGCGTTTTAAGTTGGGGAATTAAGTCCCCTTGAATCATGATGGTCACAAAAAGGAAAGAAAAAAAAAAAAGACCGGCATCGTGGCGGAGGCCCCGCCCCCTCCCTGCAGCTGTCTGCAAACGCGCCCCCTGGCACGTTGTAAGAAGGGGAAGTAATTCTCCTTAAATACTGGGGGTCCCTGGGGTCCAACTAGCCCACCCTGTACCTCCAGTATGCACCAGGGAGCTGCGTTGCAGAGAGGTGTTCAGAGGCCACGCCCCTTTTTACACCTCTCTGCAACGCAGCTCTGTGGCGCTTTCTGGACGTACCTGGTGGGCTAGTTGGCCCCCAGGGACCCTCAGGATTGAAGGGGATTTAATTCCCCATCTTAAAACGCGCCACGGGGCCTGTTTGCACACATGTCACCTGAAGCCCCGCCCCCTCCCTTCACCACTGTGCAAACGCGCCCCGTGGCGCGTTTTAAGTTGGGGGATTAAGTCCCCTTGAATCCTGAGGGTCCCTGGAGTCCAACTAGCCCACCATGTACCTCCAAAAAGTGCCACAGAGCTGCGTTGCAGAGCGGTGTAAAAAGGGGCGTGACCTCTGAACACCTCTCTGCAACGCAGCTCCCTGGCGCATACTGGAGGTTCCTGGTGGGCTAGTTGGCCCCCAGGGACCCCCAGTATTCAAGGAGAATTAATTCCCCTTCTTACAACGCGCCAGGGGGCGCGTTTGCAGACTGCTGCAGGGAGGGGGCGGGGCCTCCGGCACTATGCCGGTCTTTTTTTTTCTTTCCTTTTGTTTTTATGGGAGGGGGGCTGCGTGGCCCCCCTTCCCTCGGCCACTTTTGGCCCCGGGGACCCCATCCCCCGGGGCCTGAGGATTTTTTTTTAAACGGGAAGGGGGCCGCATGGCCCCCATTCCCTGGGCCTCTATTGGCCCTGGGGAACCCATCCCCCGGGGCATGCCCTCTTTTTTTTAAACAAAAAATATTTGGAGGGGGGCTGCGTGGCCCCCCTCCTCAGGCCATTTAAGGCCCCGGGGACCCCATCCCCCGGGGCCGGCCTTTACGTTTTTTTTTAGGTTTTAAAAAAAAATCTTTTTGGGGAGGGGGCTGCGTGGCCCCCTCCCGGGCCACTAATGGCCCCGGGACCCCATCCCCGGGGCCTGGCCACTCGTTGGGGACCGTGGGGGTCCCCAATCCCCGCACGGTCCCGCCGGCTCCCCGCGTCCTGCGGGAGCCGGCATTGCTTTTCCATAAGGGGAGCTGCTGACATGCAGCTCCCCTTATGGAAAAGCAATCTGCTTGCTTCATTGAAGCGAGAGCAGGTTTCCCTGCTCTCGCTTTAATGAAGCAAAGCAAGTTTGCAATGACAGGGAGGGAGCCGCGCGGCTCCCGTCCTGCCATTGCAAACAGCAGTGTCCAGGGGGTAGGCACCCCGCGACACTGCAGGAGCCGGCCCTGGAGGGTGTCGGTCCCCAGGGCCATGGAGGGCTCCAGGAGGGGGGCCGCGCGGCCCCCCTCCCTTCATTAGTAAAGCCCAGGGGAGGTGGTGGTCCCCGGGGCTTCGGGGGTCCGAAACGGACCCCCACATTTCTTTTGTTAGTGCCCCAGGGAGGTCGCGGTCCCCGGGGCGTGTGGGGGGGCTGGAGCCCCCCCACACAGGTAATTTATTTATTTAAAGAAAGAAGCCCCGGGTGGTGGCGGTCCCCGGGGCTGCGGGGGGGCCATGTACCCCCCCGTCACCCTTATTTAGTTGAAGCCCCGGGGGGTGGCGGTCCCCGGGGCTTGGGGGGGCCTTAGAGGCCCCCCACAAAATATTTTTACAAACCCCTGCATGCTCCCGGGACTTGGCCCACCCGGGGGCCAAATAACAACGAAGCGCGGGAGTCCGCGCTTTGTTTTTTTTTTTCACGGCGGGATCCGCGCATCCTAAGCGCATCCCGCCGATTTAAAAAAAAAAAAAAATTGGGACCCCCTGAGCAGGCCTAGGGGGTCAGGGTGTTTCTACCCTGCCCCCTTTTTGCGTTTTGCGCACTTGTTTCTGTGCCTCGGTTCTACTGAGGAACAAGATGGCTGCCAACACTTCCTGGTTTGGAGTGTTGACAGCCAATTAGCATACAGCTCGTGATCGGGAGGGTGCGCTCAGGTGCGCGGATCCACCGCGGCCATAGATATATATGTGATTTTACTTTTGATTTTCTCAGGAACTACTGAACGGATTTACACCATTTAACCAAAAGGCACGACACTGAACCAAGGGCTACCTTTTTGCCAAATTTGGTGTAATTCCGTTCAGCAGTTCGGGCTGTAGCTGCGACTAAACGTTCCTATGGAAAATTGCATGGGGAAAACACGTTTTGGGACCCCCCTTTTTTCTCGGCCCCCACTTGACGAATCATCCCGAAACTTTCAAGATAGGAGCGGACCGGAGCGGGCCATAAGTTTTGAAAAGTTTGCGAAGATTCGTCAACCGGCGCCAAAGTTATTGGGAATAGAATGTTGCGGATTTCCTATGGAAAATAGGTCCTAACTATAACTATCTACTGGCGACCGCCAGTAGATAATGTAGCACTCCAGGCAAGGTAATTGATCATATATCCTTTATTGTCTCATGTCCGTACTGACGCGTTTCGGCTGATGCCAACATTTGTCAAAGTTACATTCACTTTTGGCCCACGCAGATTTAAACACACAGCAATTAGTAAAAATAAAAGAAATACCTCTGTATTCTTTCTTTCTACTTCCATCTTTTTCCATTTATCAGAGAATGGATTAATAAATTGCCATTTCATTACAATACATTCTTTTTTTATCTTTTTAAAATTCTTGCTGTTTTTTTAAAATACATTTTTTCTACAGCTCATTTGTAAAAACAAGAATTTTCTGCTCGTATCAGTATATGTATGGTACTTGGACATGTGAACTCTGAGGTTAGCAGAATGGTATCTTGGGCCAGTGCCAAATTCAATGCTATCCAATTTCATTAATCCAATCTAAAAAATCTTTTCAACATCCACTGGGAATCACATAATTATAATGATATCCTTTACCCCAAAACATACAGATCTATAAAATATATTAAATAAATACTTATGAATAGACAGATAAAAATCTTTGGCAATACCAATATAAAAATATATCCAATCAATTATCCAATGGTGCATCCAATGTTACCTAATATAAATGAATGTAACAATAGATAAATACCTACAATATACCATATAAAATAAAGAATTTCTTATGAAATGTACCTACATAAATATTCATTATAAACATTGGATCGCCTCTACATATATCATAAATATCCATAAAATTAGCAATAAATAAGTCTTCATTGTTAGGGGGAAAGTATACACAGAAAATGGTTGAACGGCGAACCCAGAGCAAGCATTCAGCGTTCACCTTAAATTTTTATATTCCAAGAAGGAAAAAGAGAAATAGCTGTCATCATTACTCAACCTGGAAGGACTTCCAGCTCCTCATCCTTATTCAACCCACTGGGGAATTTGGTATGTAAATTCAGGATATATCTAGATTCAAGGCGTCTCAGATTCATTACTCTATTGCCCCCTCTTATGTTCGGGGGACTCTGTCTACTGCAAAGTAATTTAACAATCCTGGATCACTTTCGTGTTGATCATAAAAATGTCTAGCCACTGAATAGGTAAAATCATGATTTCTGATGGCTCGTTTATGTTCCAATATCCGCTTCTTCAGTGGAAAAATAGTACTCCCTACATACATTAGGGGGCAAGGACAGGACAGTACTTAGGGGTCGATTCCGAGCTCGGTCGGAAGGGCTCAGAATCAGAATCGGAATTGCCTGAACCGATTCGGAGCCTATGTTTCCGACCGAATCGTACCCCGTTCCGAATGACCAAGTACGATGCGAGGATCTCGTCAGCGTCGACCGAATCATTTCTGAACCTGAACCTGTCAGTCTGACTTGTTCGGAGCCGAATAGTGCCGCGCAATGGACCCAGCTTCCGAATGAGCGAGTACGATCCTCGATTTGGACAGCCGTATCGACTCGGTCTCAGTGAGAGGAAACGGCTGTCGGAATCAGAATCGGACTTCGGGGGGCTGTAGCAGGCCCCCCTTCACCCAGGGCCTCCAAATCTGTCGCAGAGGTGCCCATGGGTCCACCTGATACAAGCATGCACACTGTGGCGGTCACCAGGGGGTGCCCGCCACAGGGTGTACGCTTTTCCCCAATCACCTCTTTTTGCTATGGGAGCCTGTGTACGCGATCGGTATACAGGCTCCCATAGAGTTCAATGGGAGTCCGAGCGAACCAAGTCTGTCAGCATACGGATGCATCATACTAGTTCGGTCGAAATCTCACAGCGCGATTCGCTAGGAAAGCCCTCCAGATCCGAGTTGTACGGAGGGCTTTCCTAGCGAGATCGGAATCGGGCCCATAGATGCAATAATCTGTATTACAATTATAGAACTCATTCACCCTTCTTTTCTGTCCATCTGAAGATTGAAACATTGAGACATTTTTAACCATTCTAAACCCTTGGTGGTGGATAACCAGGTATCAGGTTTACAACTCCTTTTAAAACAGCTGTGTGTTTAGTTATCTCCTAAAGTCCTGCCTTTCCTGTATGTAATAGGAGGTACCAATGGTAGATCTTTTCCTAATATTGTATCACCCCTCACTATCTGCCAATGCTTTCTCATTATTTGATACACTTTAGGGGACATCGAATTAAAATATGTGATAAGTCTAGTTACTACATTTTCCTTGTTTGGTCTGATGTTCGGATAGAGTAACTGATTTCTAGTAATATTCCCAGATTTCAGTTTGGCTGCATTTAATGTTCTGGGGCAATATCCTCTCTTACAAAACCTGCAATTCATTTTCCGCAGTTGATCCTCATATACTTGTTCCTGACTACAAATCCCTTTTAGTCTCAATGTTTCCCCATAAGAAATGCTTTTTTTCAGATTTTTAGGATGCTGACTTCTAAAGTGCAATGTGCTATTCCCGCTGTTGTCTTACGATACACTATGGCATTAATTTTACCATCTCCTACTTGCAATAAAATGTCCAAGAAGGTGATCTCACTAGAGCTCATATGTGAGGTAAAGTGCAGATTGAACATATTTTCATTGAGAATTTTCATGTATTCTTCAGCCTTGGATTTAGCCCATTCCATAATAAGAAAAGATCGTCAATGTAACGGGTCCAAATCAGAGTATTCTTTATATATTCAGAATTTTCATCAGCTCAGGCTACCTGCGTCTCCCACTAGCCCATCACCAAATTGGCAAAGCTGGGGGTGAAGCAGGTGCCCATGGCAGTCCCCATTTTTTGTCTGTATACGGTCCTGTCATGCATGAAGATATTATCCTTCAAACATACACGAATCATATCAATAAGCATGCGATTATGCTCTAAAAAGCATGCTGGTCTTTTTTGCAGAAAATATTCACAAGCAATCACCCCAAATTCATGGTCAATGGAAGTATATAGGGCGGTGATATCCAATGTGATCATAATATATGAATCAGCCCAAACAAGATTATGAATTTTAGTAAGGAAATAGCCACTGTCCTTGCAATATGAGGGGAGAGTTTTTACAAAGGGAAATAGGAAAGAATTGATATATATAGCTGTGTTTTCTAGGAAACTCTCATCAAAGAATGATACAGTAATAAAGCAGGCCAAAAGACCAATGAAGGACAGACACCTTCTTGTGAAGGAGAAAGGGGAGGGGAAGAGGAAAAGACCCCGACAAAGACGCAGGATCTGACAAGGCAATAGGAGAATCAACACAGGGCAAGCGCAATCTGCGCCAGAAGAAGAAAAAATAGAAGAAAGATTGACTGTCTTGAATTTATCTAAAAGGGAACTTACTAAGGAGGAAACAACAATATTGGAATTAGGACTTTCTTTTTGCCCTACCTCTGGTTTTGATTATGAACAGGTCAGGAAAGACCTTTTTCTGTTCATCAGCAAATTAAAATTGAACAAAATGCATAAATCTAAAAGCCAATCGTGTATTATTACTGAAAATGCACCATCATGTGATTTGCAAATTGGGGAAGCAGAGGGACTCCTTGCTTTGGCAACGTTGTATCACGAAAGAGAGGGAGGGGGTCCCCAGATTAAGATGGAACATCTAATGCAGAACTTGGGGATTGACATTAGATCAGCAAGTAGGAGTGGTTTTAAACCCAAGTCACGTGCCATTCCCCTAACTGCCCATGATAATTTGGATCTTTTTCATGAAATGGTGATTAAAGACCTGGTGCATTTGAGAAAGAAGGGTGGGGTGGGCATTGACAATCTTATACCAGAACTTAGGAGGGGTGCAGAGACAGAGGGCCCGATTCTGATGCGGGTTGGAAAAGCTTCCCGACGAGGGCCTGATTCTGATGCGGTTAGGAAGGCCTCCTAACGGCATTTGCTCCTTCCAAATCGGATCGGGAACGTGTCTTCCCGACCGAGGGCCCAATTCTGATGCGGTTAGGAACAAATGTTCCCATTGAAGTCAATGGGAGTTCAACCAAATCGTATCTGGAAGCATCCGGATGCATCCTACTCTGCCGGTCGGACTTTCCCGATCCGAGTGGGTCGGACACCATTTCCCAACCGATTCGGTCAGGAAGCTTTTCCAACCCGCATCAGAATCGGCCCCATAATATTGAATAAAAAATATCGAGTTGCACAAATATCGAGTCATAAATATCGTAGTTCAGAAATATTGACAGCAAGAATATCGTGGTCAAGAATATCGATTTAAGATAAGTAATACCGATTTAAAAAATATCGAAGTGTTTAATATCGTTTGCAAAAATATAGTTGTTAAAAATATCGTTTTTTTATTAATGTTATGTATTTTAGTATATATTTTATATGTATGTGTTGTATGTTTATTATATAAGAATTGTTTGTATTTTTAATATGTGTTTAATTTTTAATGGTTATTAATCAGTTTTTATTTGAATTTTTAGTTCCGCAGCTGGTGGTGGGGAATAGGGTGGGAAGTAATTTAATTATATTAAATGTATTGATTATTTTTTATTTATTAGTATTTGTTTGAGATGTTATAGTGTTAAATGTGTAAAGTAATTTATTATTAATTAATTAATAATTGGTTGTTAACTAATTTTAATTAATTAATTGGTAATTAATTATGGTAATTGTGTAATTAATTTTAGGTGTGTGTTGTGGTGTTTATAGGTGTAAAGGGTGGGAAGTAATTTGTATTTAATTAATTAATATATAGTTGTTAATTATTTGATTTGTATTTTGGGTAATTGTTTATTTTTGTGTGTGTTGTTTTTACTTTTAAAGGGGCAAAGGGTGGGTATTAAATACATTTTAATTATTTTATTATTAGTTAATATGAATAGTTTTTAATTTAAAAAGAAGTTTTAATTGTGTTTTATTATTTTAGAGTTTAATTTAGGTGTGTGTTGTGGATATCATTGTGTTAAAGTGTGTGTAGTCAATTAATGTTTATTATTTTTTGTGTTAATAATGTTTTTTAAATTGATTATTAATCATGTTAATTATGGAGAAAATAATAATTAAAAATGTTGAAGTGTGTTGTTATTGGTGTGATGTTATAGGGTAGGAAATAAAATAAATACATTTTTGTATTAATTTATTTGTTTGTAAATATTTTCTAGTTTAAAAGAATTATTTTGTTTATGAATGTATGTATTATTTTATTTGATATATTATTTGTAGGTTTTTGTTATATGTAATTAATGTTATAATATGTTTTCTTTTTATATATTTAATATATTTGATTTTTAATTTCGAAATATTGTTTATTTATTTTTATGATTTTTGTAATTTAAAATTTTTAATGTATTTTATTTATGTTTTAACTGTTTGAGTGTAAATAGTAATTTTTGTCTCTTTGCTATCCAACACTTTCCCTAATGTTGCACTCACTGGAATGGGAATAGTAATGTTTAACTCTCCGCTATCCAGCACTTTCCCTACTGTTGCACTCACTGGAGTGGGAGTAGTCATTTTTACCCCTCCGCTATCCAACACTTTCCCTACTGATGCACTCACTGGAGTTGGAATAGTAATTTTTTCCCCTCCACTATCCAACACTTTCCCTACTGTTGCACTCACTGGAGTTGGAATATTAATTTTTGCCCCTCCGCTATCCAACACTTTCTCTACTGTTGCACTGACTGGAGTGGGAATAGTAATTTTTACCCCTCCGCTATCCAACACTTTCCCTACCGTTGCATTCACTGGAGTGGTAATAAAAATGTTTACACCTCCGCTATCCAACACTTATCCTACTGTTGCATTCACTGGAGTGGGTATAGTAATTTTTACCCCTCAACTATCCAACACTTTCCCTACTGTTGCACTCTTTGGAGTAGGAATAATAATTGTTACCCCTCCGCTATCCAACACTTTCCCTACTGTTGCATTCTTTGGAGTGGGAATAGTAATTTTTTCCCCTCCGCTATCCAACACTTTCCCTACTGATGCTCTCACTGGAGTGGGAATAGTAATTTTTACCTCTCCGCTATCCAACACTTTCCCTACTGTTGCACTCACTGGAGTGGGAATAGTAATTTTTAGCCCTCCGCTATCCAACACTTTCACTACTGTTGCATTCACTGGAGTGGGAATAAAAATGTTTACCCCTCCGCTATCCAACACTTATCCTACTGTTGCATTCACTGGAGTGGGTGTAATAATTTTTACCCCTCAACTATCCAACACTTTCACTGCTGTTACACTCTTTGGAGTAGGAATAGTAATTGTTACCCCTCCGCTATCCAGCACTTTCCCTACTGTTGCATTCTTTGGAGTGGGAATAGTAATTTTTTCCCCTCCGCTATCCAACACTTTTGCTACTGTTGCTCTCACTGGAGTGGGAATAGTAATTTTTACCTCTCCACTATCCAACACTTTCCCTACTGTTGCACTCACTGGAGTGGGAATAGTAATTTTTACCCCTCCGCTATCCAACACTTTCCCTACTGTTGCATTCTTTGGAGTGAGAATAGTAATTTTTTCCCCTCCGCTATCCAACACTTTCCCTACTGTTGCTCTCACTGGAGTGGGAATAGTAATTTTTACCCCTTCGCTATCCAACTCTTTCCCTACTGTTGCACTGACTATATTGGGAAATTTAAGTTTAAATGTTTTTTAATAGTTTAATGTTTTTATTTATTATAGAATTATTTTTATATTTTAAATTATTGATATATATACTTTATTTTTATATAATTATATATATTTTTTTAAATAAATTAAAAATAATAGTTTATTAATTATTGTATATATACAGATTTATATATGTATATATTATTATGTTTGTGTGTTTATCTTTTTTTAAATTAAGTTTATTTGTTATATTTAGTTAAAATGTATATTAAATTTAATTTATTTTGTTAAAATTGATATTAATATTATTATTTCATTTATATATATATTTAAATCAATATTGTTTACATCTATATTTTTTACATCGATATTTTTGATTCGATATTTTTGTACTTACCTGTTTAGGTATGGGAGTCAATATTTTTGTAGTCTATATTTTTTATTCAATATTTTGAACATTGATATTTGTGTCATCAATGTTCTATCAGTGAACCCTTTGGAGGGCATTACAATCCCTTAAGGATGACACCACTATTGTTATTAAGAACAGTGACAAGGGAGGGAATGTCATAATTATGGATTCGGATAAGTACAATCAGGAAGCCATAAGACAACTGGGGGATGTCAGGTGTTATGAGGTGATCACAATTATATATATGTATATTTGAAAGAATCATACAGTAATAAAGCAGGCCGAAAGACCAAAGAAGGACAGACCTCCCCGAGGAAGGGGAAAGGGGAGGGGTAGAGGAAAAGACGCTGATTCTTTGATATATATATATATATATATATATATATCCAAGTACGAAGCACTCCTTCCGGGAAGCCAAGACCGGTGGGAGGTGTCGCGCAACGCTGGCAGAGTAACCAGCAGTTTAATCCAAAATTAGAGCACAAGTACGCGCGCACTCAGGAAGCAGCCAGGCAAGTTACGATACCCAAATAGATTTATTCCGTCATAAATCCATACATGACGCGTTTCGGCAGTCCTGCTGCCTTGATCACAACAAATTAATGCAGACAACATTGTGTTATTTAAGCAATACATGGAAATTAAGGTAGGACTACAGCCGTAGAACCTACTGAACAAATTGTATGGCGGCCATTTTGAAGTGGTAAAATATACATCAACAAATGGGACTGCACAGCAAATAAATATATCACAGTTGAACCCTCGGGTTTATGCATTGTATTTGAAGCATTCTACGCTAAATGCAATAGTAAGAGCTTTTTGTATAAAAGAAGTGAAAATATACAATATATTGGTCAATAGTCCTGCACTCTTGTATCGACAAGTTGTCATAGATTACTGTTTAGGAACCAAACCATGGTAATAGTGTAACGGTGCCACATTGTTGCAGACAAAGTGTCATAGAATGAGCTAACATTACCTTAACAAGCTACATAGGGCAAAACAGCTTGACAAAAGTACCGTTTTTACATGAAGAGTACCAAAGATGATTATACCAACAGTGTCACTGGTATTTGGAGATTACTCACAGATTGGAGAGACCAGGGATTGTTAATTTGGGAGGAATACTGTTTTCTTAAGCGTGATTTCCACAAACTACCTGTCCTCTATCTTCTCCCTAAAGTTCATAAAAATGCCCAGAATCCCCCAGGGAGACCTATAGTCTCTTCAAGGGATAGTGCACTGGAGAATGTCTCCAGATATGTTGATCACTTTCTCATCGACAAAGTATCCACCTTACCTTCACACGTTAGAGACACGAAAGACTTCCTCACTAAAATCAGAGACATCCAGTGGCAACCAGATTTTCTTCTGGTCACCATGGATGTCAATTCGCTATACACGATAATTGATCATGAGGAAGGGATACAGCCCTGCCAGAAATATCTCAATCAACGTCCCATACGGTTTTTAGAACACACGAAAATGCTTGTTGATATGATTTGTTATTGCCTCACTAACAACTACTTCCTTTTCAATGGCGACATTTACAGACAGACCCTTGGTACCGCTATGGGGACTTGTTTTGCCCCCAGTTTTGCAAATCTCTTCCTGGGGGCATGGGAGGATGACATCAGGAATGACCCCAATCTGACTAAGGATTTTGAACAGGTCATCATATGGCTACGGTTCATTGATGACCTGTTCATGATCTGGAGGGGCACCGAGACAGAGGTCACCAATTTTATCAACAAACTTAACTGTAACAATAAAAATCTCATCCTTACCAGCAATGTCAGCAGCAGCTCTGTGGAATTTTTAGATACCAAAGTTGTGATCAAGGTTAATCAAATACACACCGAACTTTACAGACAATCAACTGCTGGCAACAGTCTTTTACACGCCATGAGCAGTCACCCAGAAAATTTTAAATGGAGTATCCCCTATGGGGAACTCCTCAGAGCTAAGCGCAACTGCAGCTCTGAGGAGTCCTTTCTTGCGGCACAGAATATCATGCTTAGCAGGTTTTCTGAAAGAGGTTACCCTGGGTGGGTTTTACAAAAAGCTGTTGAAAAGGTGAAACTGAAAGACAGGGACACGTTACTGCAGGATACTCTCCAAACTTCTGATGACGAGACAGGGATGACTAGGGTTATCCTGACATATAACAACGATTCCAAGGAAGTTCAAAAGATTCTTACCAAAAATTGGGAAATATTGTCTAAAGACCCGATAATAGGTAAATCCATTCCCACTAGACCTAGAATAACCTATCGCAGGGGGCGGAATCTGAGGGATGCACTCATGCATAATGACATCACCACCAAACCTCAACACAACAACATGAATCTCAAAGTCTTCTACCCATGCAGTCACTCCAAGGCTTGTAAAAATAGTACCATGATAAAAGAATACGACAATCGCTGTAAAGGCCTGAAGGTGCCCATAAATCAATTCATTACTTGCAGTTCCTCTTTCGTTGTCTATGTGCTTGTGTGTCCTTGTAACTTACGCTATGTGGGCAGTACGAAGCACATGGCAAAGAAGAGGATCATGGAACACATGCGGGCTATCACCAATAAAGATCAACACTACCCGATTGCACGCCATTTTGAAACACATCACTATTCAGACAACTCAAAATTAAAATATTTTGCTATTGAACTGGTTACTTCAGTTACGCAAACGAGAGTCCAAGCATATTATTGACTTAGGGACTCGTTACCCCGGGGGACACAACATAGATGAAGAGATGACAGTGCATCTACATAGCAACTGATTGTACATGGCACGCACTGTGTTACATGATATCATCTGTCCCCTTGTAATGTCTGTTTTCTATATTGTGATAACATTTTCTATCTTGTGATAACATTTGAGTTGCCTATACATTCAATGTATCTTTATAACTATTTATCTCTTCTTTCTCTCTTCAGGAGGAAAGGAAGGGACCCGTATAACTTTGCTGTTCGTCTGTGGGATCCCTACCCTTATCCTTCAAATGTGGCTGGTTCGTCAATCCCAGATAAGAATGTCTTTTCTTTCTTCTTTTCTTTTTCCATTTGGGTTTTATTTTGCACTAATGAATTTACTATGCAGTTACAACACAAGTTACTTTTGCAGAGGATTTGTTTTCCATTTGGACTCTGGCCAAGTATATACTAGAGGACATTTTTCTTTGACTGCAACAGGCACTTTGCCTAGAATAACGGTACTTTTGTCAAGCTGTTTTGCCCTATGTAGCTTGTTACGGTAATGTTAGCTCATTCTATGACACTTTGGGGCCGATTCCGATTCGGGCCGGAAAACGTACCGACCGACTCGGTACGGGAATTTAGTCCAACCGACACGTACCGGCGCTGCCCGATCTGCCTAGTACGATGCAATGCATGTGAAGTACGACCGACTCGTACGGAACACAAGCCGAACGACCGAACCGCACGGAAACAAGCTATCCGGCCGGGAAACAACGCAAATCGAACCGACCGACACGCACCAGGAAAGAACCCGACAGAAACGTACCCGCGAACTCCGACCCGCGCAGTACGATGCAGAGCGTGCTAAACTAAACCGAGTCGCACGGAGCTCAAGCCGTACGACCGACACGCATACAAAACGGAGCCGAAGCAACCCAATACTCCGCGACCGACGCGTACACCGCACATAAAATACAGCAGAAACACAGCCTGAAAGAGTCGGAGAAGCTCGCACGAGACAACTGCAGTGTCCGACTCGGTCAGGAGAACGTCTCCTACATGCCCAGAAACTACAAAGGAATAAATGCAAAAAAAGGGCCATACAAGCAATGACAAAGTCAATAAATACTGGGGGGGGAAATGGAACAAAGACACACCCACAACTCCACCCATATAAAGGCCACAAATCCCTACAATGATCCTTTGCAAATCCTAATGACCGGCCAGCACAGAACACCATCAGACAGCAACCACAGACACACCCACAACTCATCCATCACACAAGCCACACACCATTAGCAACTCCCCAATAGCACCCTCACATACACCCAGCAAAACTGACACTCACCTACCCTCACTTGCACACTCACACACACATCAATCCCCACCACCACCCATCACCATGCCCCAAAAGAAGAATCCAAAGTTCCTAGACAGGGAATTGGAAGTGTTGGTAGATGAAATCCTCAGGGTAGAGCCACAATTGTTTGGTACACTGGTCCAACAGACCCCCATGTTGCAGAAAACCAAGATGTGGGAGAGGATCGTCGACAGGGTGAACGCACAATCACCATGTTTGCGCACAAAGGAAGACATCCAGAACAGGTGGTATGATGTGCGCAGGAGGGTCAAGGACCTCCTCAAGAAGGATTACGCCTTGAGCCATCGCACCGGCAGTGGCCCTCCTGCCAAACCAGTATACCTCAGGCCCTGGGAGGAGAAGGTGCGGGCCATCCTACCACCAGAGAGCGTACATGGACTATCAAATATCCCAGAGCCTGGTGAGTACACAACCAATATACCCAATATCATGTGACAATACACACACATCACTGTCAAGGGGATAGTCAAACCATGCACTGTCAGCAAAGCCACAGTAACCAAAACAGAATCATCCCAAGATGTGTATGTTAGTTACACAAACACAATACCTGCCATCCCAAAGTGAAATGTAACTGTGTCATGACATGTGTAGGAGAGTAGGATCTGCTTCACATGGGTACCCCCACTTTTTGCTGATGCGTCACTGTTTTTCGACTTTAGTCTGGCTGGGGCCCTGCTAATCAGAACCCCAGCCTAGCTGCTTCCTCTCTAAAATGGTTTCCATGTGCCCTAGACACATCTCTGATTGGAATCTGGAGTGCCCTTGTAAGTCCCTAGTATATGGTATACTATGTACCCAGGGCATAGGTACCTCAGAGGCCTACCAGGGGCTGCAGCATGTATTGTGCCACCCCTGGAAGGCCATCCAAAATGACACCACAGGTCTGCTACTGCAGCCTGGGTAAGGTGGTGCATGCACCCCTTACTGTAATATAGGCTACCTATATCACTACATAGATACACACATATAAACCTATAAGTCACTCCTATGGCAGGCCTTATCAATCCTGAAGGCAGAGTGCTTGGTTCCTATGTGAGAGGGTGCCCCTGCATGAGCAGAGCCCCTCTGCAGCATTCGGAGACCCTTCTCTGATGCTGTTTGTAGTGCAGCCTGACCATATACTCTTAAGCGCATTATAACCTCGCGTTAAATGCTAACTTTGGGATGGCTGCACGGAAACATATCGTGTTTGGTGTCAAACATCTTGGAATACTACCCCCCGCCAGTTCTGGCGGCGGGGGTAGCATTCCACCCTTCTAGAGGGAGAGACATGTACACACCGGCCTGCCCGGTAACTTCTTTCCAAGCCCTGGCATCACAAAATGGATGCCGCTGCCACAGACACGAGTCTGGCCTCCTGCTGCTGACCGAAACTCTGGCAGGGGAGGCCTGGACAATAGGTTTCCTGTCCCAGGGAGGTGTAACCACCTCCCCAGACAGGATAGTGTGTATTGGGGCTGGGCGGGAGCACTCTCTGGTGCTTTGAAGTCCTGCACTGGGGGCACATTTGGTGTCCCTGTGCATACCCCAGTTCAAACCGGCTCAGGGGCTTCCAGCCCCTGCTCTGGCGCGAAACTGGACAAAGGGAAAGGGGTGTAACCACCCCTCTGCCCTGACCCTCCCATAGGTGGGTCCCCAGAGTATGTCCAACCCCCTAACTTGGTATAAGTATGGGACCCCAGTCCTTAGGACTTTTGATTTACCTGGATGAAACTCTGACACAGAATCCTGTACCTTCGATGCTCTACTTTATGATTAGAGGACTGAAGAATCTCCCTTGGGGTCAAGGAGTGACTCCCCTGCTTGGCAGGCACCAAAGAAGCAATTGTCCGGTCTGCATCGCTGAAGCTCCCGCCGGACGCCGAAGTCTTTGCATCACCAGAGGTGGATTTCCAGACTTCCCCGAGGCTGCCCTGAGTCCCCAGCAAAGCTGAGGCCCGTAGCTGTCGTCGGTAACGTGGAACCGTGACCCCTGGACACCGAGCACATTTGCAAGTGCATCCTCTTCCTGGGCTCCCACGAAGTTGTGCTTTGGGCTCCGAGTAGCCCCCGTCTCCAGCACCGACTGCACTGAAGATCACTGGCCTCCACTCCACGAGTGTCCCGTGAGCCAGCTCCAAGTGCGTCCACTCCAGGCTCCTTCGCGGTCGCTAGTCCATTGGCTAGTAGGCCCTCCTGAAGGCCAATCTTCTTCTGCTTGGGCTTCCCTGGTTGCTCCAGGCGTGCCCTGACTTACCCTCGCTGGGTGAGTCCCTCAGACCTTGCTGGTCTGCATCACCGTCCTTCTTCTATTTCCACGAGACTTGCCGTTGCCAAGGCTTGTTGGGTCCAATCCGGTCGCCGACACCTCAGCAATCGACAGACGTCGTGGGACAGCTCGAATCCAGCTCCTGGTTGTCGTCGACGCCTCCTGGACCCCGTGGCTGAAGAGTCAAGACGACCGTCAACCTACCTGAAGCACTCGACATCGGTGGGCATCCGCTCATCGCCTTCCTGGTCACTGGCTAGTGACCCAAACTCTGTCCCCTCTGCTTTCAGGTTCTTCAGATCTTCGATCCACCTTTGGATCCACCCGAACACTTTCGACTTGGCCGCCAGCAGCACTTTGCAGCAGATCGCCATTGGAAACGACGACGAAACCCGACCCCGAAAGACACCTATGCACCCGGCTTCCCTGGGTGAGGTAACACGAGTACTCCGGTGCTCCCGTGGGTATAGACTCTAGAATGACCCAGTTCTAAAAGGGTTTGCTCCAAATCCTCCTCTAAGTGTCCCTTTTCTTTAAAATTCCAACCGCGACTTTCCCCATAGAAGTCAACGGCGATTCGCGGCTGTGTCCTCACACTGCACACGTCCCCCGTGGGTCCCCTGTGTCACTACCTTGGGTGGTTCCTTGTGGTCCAAGCACTTCTACAGGCTCTAGGCCTTGTGTCTAGCTCAGTCGTGGTTCTTATACCACTTTATTGGTATATGGTTTGCTACGCCCCTAGGGCTCAAACGTGTATTTGTGCTATTACTGTTGATAACTAACTTATAACTTATGTACTTCGAACTCTAGCCTCATAAAGAGACTAGAGGGGTGTGTTTAGCAATAAATACATATATTTTGAATTTATACCTGGTGTGGTCCTCTTTCATTTGGTCACTCAAGAGATTATAGACTGGTAAAACAAGCTGCTTTACATTCCTTCAAGACTTAGCCTGAAGGCTGCTCTCCATAGCTACCACTAGGATAGCTTTCAATAAAGGTTGTCTTTAACCTATCTCCAATAAGGGGTTGTTTGGACTGGTGCAAGGTGCCCACTATAATTAGTGGACAGCATATACCAGGCCAACTTCTCACATTGGTGTGCAGCGTGTGGGATTCCAGCTTGCTATTGTTTTACCAGATAATCTCAATTGAATTGATCAACTGAAAACCACTAAGGGTACCTTAGGTACATATAAATCAAGCTTAGTATACAGTAAGTTCTACTGAACTTAGAGTTGTGTGTTAAGGGATAGCACACCCTTTCTACAACTCAAGAGAGTTTAGTAGGCCACACTAGAGTAGGTAGTGCATACACCACACCTCACTAGTAATGTCTTCAAAGCCAGGACCCAGTGAGTCCTTGCCAGAAGCCAGTGGGCTTCTTCCCTCCAAGTATGATAAACTCCCATTCTTGGAATTGAGAGCATTATGCAATACTAGGAAGCTGAAGGCAGGCAAAAGTGCCAGCACCCAGCACCTCAGGGAGGTGTTACTGGCTGATGATCTCAGCAGACCCCTAGGGTCTGAAGGGGGAGGCAGAGAGGGTGGGGCAGAAAATGAGGAAGGGGTCAGAGGTGAAGAAACCCAGGGCCCCCCCTCTGAAACTGGCCAGGGAGGTGAAAATGACCTTGACCTGGAAAACCCAATTCCTCCTGTGGAGGAGGAGGAGGATCAGAATGACCTCCCCTCTGTCCCCCCAGGAAGAATTGTGAGTGTGCCCAGAAGGTCTAGATCTCCTTCTCAGGAGTCTAACCACTCTGACACCTCAATAGGGACCTCTGTCTCTTCTCATAGGAGAGAATCCTCTCATGAGAGGAGAAAGAGACTGATTCAGTATGAGCAAGCCCAGCTTGAGCTCAGAAAACAGCAGTTGGCTATAGACAGGGAGTCCCTAGATCTCTATAGAGAGAGAAAAAAGTTGGGACTAGAGTCCCATGGTGGCAGCAATTTCCCCAGAGATAGGGAAAGGTCTTATGACCATAGAAACCTGAGCAAGATTGTCCCTCCCTACCAGAGTGGGGATGATATCCACAAATGGATAACTGCACTTGAGAGGGCCTATAAAGTACAGAGGGTCCCCCAGGAGCAGTGGGCAGCAATCTTGTGGCTCTCCTTTGCAGACAAAGGTAGAGACAAGCTCCTCACTGTAAGAGAAGAGGATGCTGACAATTACAAAGTCTTGAAGAGTGCTCTGATTGATGGGTTTGGCCTAACAACTGAACAATACAGGTTAAAGTTCAGAGATACCCAAAAGCACAGACTCAAGACTGGGTAGACTATGTGGATTGTTCTGCTAAGGCTATGGAAGGTTGGTTGATGGGCAGTAAGGTGTGTGACTTCACAGGATTGTACAATCTTATCATGAGGGAGCAGATTCTTAATAACTGTCAAAATCAGCTGTTGCATCAGTACCTGGTGGACTCTGATCTGACCTCTCCCCAAGAATTGGGAAAGAAGGCAGACAAATGGGTCAGAACCAGGGTGAGGCAGAAGGTACATAACCAAGGTGGTGACCCAAAGAAGCAAGATTCTAAGAACTCTGATAAGGGTGGGGAGAAGGGTAAAGACCAGAAGTCTTCACAAGGCCCCCAAAAATCTTCTTCAGGTGGGGATTCACAGTCTACCAAAGGGAAAGGCCAAAAGAAACCATGGTGGAAGGTCTGTAAGCAAAAGACCCACTGGACCAGTGATTGCACCAAGTCCAAAGACTCTACTCCAGCCCCCACCAATGCCCCTAAGGCACCTGCTCCCCCTAGTGCAGATACAGTTGGTGGTGGGACTACACAAGCCAAGGGTTTAGTAGGGTTGACCCAGGGTAAAGAGATGAGCTCTGACCTAGTCAGAGAACTCACTCAGGCTGTCCTAGTCTGTGATGGAGGCATGGATGTGACCTCCTCTGTGAGTCCCAGTAATCTGGGCAAGTACAGGCAACAGCCCTTAATCAATGGAAAAGAGGCTTTGGCATTTAGGGACACAGGGGCAAGTGTCACCATGGTGACACAAGACCTTGTGAATCCTGGGCAGATTATACTTGGTGAAATGTACCAAGTGACCAATGCTAGCAATGTCAGAACAGACCATACTCTGGCAGTTGTTAACTTCTCCTGGGGAGGGGTAACTGGCATTAAGAAGGTTGTGGTAAGTGCAGACCTACCAGTTGAATGCTTGCTTGGCAATGATTTAGAAACTTCAGCTTGGGCAGAAGTGGAGCTCAGGACCCATGCAGAAATGCTTGGCATCCCTGCAGATGTGTTTGCTATGACCAGGTCACAAGCCAAAATGTCTAACACTGAACAGGCCTTGGATTCTGGAATAATGGACCAAGTGCCCTCCAAGAAGAGGAGTAGTAGGGTAAAGGCAGTGCCTTCCCCTTGGCTCAGAAGGAAGATCAGTCTCTTGAGGGGGATGATCTCAGTCCTGAGGAAGGAACTATCCCAGAGGAGCTTGAACCTGACCAGGTTGAGTTCTTGGGGACAGGGGGCCCTTCCAGGGCAGATCTGAGCCAGGAGCAGCAGAGCTGCCCCTCTCTTGAACCCCTCAGACAGCAAGCTGCTGCTAAGGCTGCTGGGAAAGCTAGTGGTCCCCATACTGTGTATTGGGATGATGGACTCTTGTACTCAGAGTATAGAGACCCCAAGCCTGGTGCCACCAGGAGGTTGGTTATACCTCTGAAGTTCAGGGGCTTCCTATTGACCCTAGCCCATGACATTCCCTTAGCAGGTCACCTGGGCCAGAACAAGACTTGGGACAGAATTGTCCCTCACTTTCACTGGCCCCACATGTCTGAAGACACCAAGGAGTTTTGTCGCTCCTGTGTAACCTGCTAGGCCAGTGGCAAGGCAGGTGGCACTACAAAGGCCCCCCTGATACCACTACCTGTGGTGGGAGTTCCCTTTGAAAGGGTGGGGATTGACATTGTTGGTCCCATGGATCACCAAACAGCATCTGGGCACAGGTTTATCCGGGTGGTATGGGATCATGCCACCAGGTACCCAGAGGCTATTCCCCTTGGGACCACTACAGCACCTGTGGTGGCAAGGGCCCTCCTGGGAATTTTCTCAAGAGTGGGCTTCCCTAAGGAGGTTGTATCAGACAGGGGTGCTAACTTTATGTCTGGATACTTGAAAGCAATGTGGAAGGAGTGTGGAGTGACTTACAAGTTCACCACACCCTATCACCCACAATGCAATGGTTTAGTTGAGAGATTCAACAAAACCTTGAAGGGCATGATTAAAGGGCTCCCAGAGAAGCTTAGGCGAAGATGGGACATACTCTTGCCCTGCCTTTTATTTGCATACAGGGAGGTGCCTCAAAAGGGGTTGGCTACAGCCCTTTTGAACTTTTGTTTGGTCACCCTGTCAGGGGTCCATTGTGCTTGGTGAAGGAAGGATGGGAGTTACCTCTCAAGCCCCCAAAGCAAGACATAGTGGACTATGTACTTGGTCTCCGCTCCAGGATGGCTGAGTACATGAAAAAGGCAACTAAAAACCTTGAGGCTAGCCAGGAACTTCAGAAAGCCTGGCATGACCAAAGGCTGTACTGACTGTTTACCAGCCAGGACAGAAGGTGTGGGTGTTGGAGCCAGTGGCCCCAGCAGCTCTCCAAGACAAATGGAGTGGACCCCATACCATTGTTGAACAGAAGGGTGAGGTTACCTACTTAGTAGACCTAGGAACACCCAGGAGTCCCCACAGGGTTCTCCATGTCAACAGATTAAAACCATATGTGGACAGGGCAGACATGGGCTTGCTCATGGCTACTGATGAGGGACAGGAGGAAGAGAGTGACCCACTCCCTGACCTGCTCTCGCAGAACCCTGATGATGGGTCAGTGGATGGTGTAGCCTTGGCAGACAGCCTCACTGCCCAGCAGCAAACTGATTGCAGACAGGTGCTCAATCAGTTCAGGCACATATTCTCACTGACACCCAGTCAGACCACCTGGTGCACTCATGAAGTGGACACTGGGGACAGTCTGCCTATTAAAAATAAGATTTATAGGCAACCTGACCATGTCAGGGACTGTATCAGGACAGAAGTCCAGAAGATGTTGGATTTGGGAGTTATTGAACCCTCAGATAGCCCTTGGGCTAGTCCAGTGGTCCTTGTGCCAAAACCTCACACCAATGGTGGGAAAAGAGAGATGAGGTTTTGTGTGGACTACAGGGGTCTCAATGCAGTCACTAGGACTGATGCCCATCCAATACCTAGGGCAGATGAGCTAATAGACACTTTGGCCTCAGCCAAGTATCTAAGCACATTTGACCTGACAGCTGGCTACTGGCAGATCAGACTAGCTGATGATGCAAAGCCAAAGACAGCATTCTCAACCCCTAGTGGGCATTATCAATTTGTGTTGATGCCCTTTGGTCTGAAGAATGCACCTGCCACTTTTCAGAGGTTGGTGAATACAGTCCTTACAGGTCTGGAAGCCTATAGTGCAGCATATCTAGATGATATTGCTGTCTTTAGCTCCACCTGGGAGGATCACCTGGTCCACCTCAGAAATGTTTTGCAGGCCCTGCAGAAAGCAGGCCTGACTATCAAGGCCACCAAGTGCCAGATAGGGCAGAGTCAGGTTGTGTACCTGGGCCACCTTGTGGGTGGAGGCCAGGTTCAACCACTGCAGAGCAAGATCCAGACCATCATGGACTGGACTGCTCCAACTACCCAGACTCAGGTGAGAGCCTTTTTAGGCATGACTGGGTACTATAGGAGATTTGTCAAGGGGTATGGATCAATAGCACGGGACCCGGAGTAAGGGTAGGACGAAGGCTATTTGCTTGTCTACGCCTATTACCGGAGCAACGACGTGCTCTGGCTACTCCCGTCAACTCTAGACGTTGTGACTAGGGGTCTACAGTACTCTTCAGTACACGTCTTTAGGGACAATTCTACCGGTCTTGGTAATTTATGTTAATATACCGAATACCAGACGGTAGTGCACCTTATTATTTTTCTTTTGCTTATCGGTCCTGACGAAGTGCCAATTGACCCATTAGGGGCGAATCGGGCACGAAACATGTTGACCACTTGTATTTAGTTTGCCCTTGAGGAACACTATTTCCACCTGGGTACACACATAGTTTTTAATTAGGCTAGAGCTACCTAGTTTATTAAAATTTGATTTAATAGGACTGCTCCACACCTATTTTAATTATTTTATCACTTTGTGCACTACCTATCCTTCATACCCGCACGCACCCTACGGCTTCTTCTTTAAAAGATCCCCGGCAAAGAGCCCCGGTTTCGGGAGCCCGTCAGGCATTGCAGCGCCGGCCTGACGAGGGGCAAACGCCCGATGATGAAGCATGACACCTCCAGGGGTGTGTGAGGGCAACAAGAAGAAAGACCTGTCTTTCCCATTCGTCCAGATAGGAACTGCACACCCCTTTCAGATACTTAGCTATACCCGGGAGCTTGTGTGCAGGACCTCCTAACCCAGCTCCCTGTCCCTCCTTTTCAACAAATATGGATCAATAGTGACACCCCTGAATGACTTAACTTCCAAGAAAATTCCCAAAAAGGTTCAGTGGACAGTTAGCTGTCAAAAGGCATTTGATGACCTAAAGCAGGCCATGTGCACTGCTCCCATTCTGCAGAGTCCTGATTACTCCAAGAAGTTCATTGTCCAAACAGATGCATCTGAATTGGGGGTAGGGGCTGTACTGTCACAATTGAATGATGAAGGTCAGGATCAGCCAGTAGCTTTTATTAGCAGAAGGCTGACGCCTAGAGAGAAACGTTGGTCAGCCATTGAGAGGAAGGCCTTTGCTGTGGTCTGGGCTCTGAAGAAGCTGAGGCCATACTTGTTTGGTACTCACTTCCTTGTTCAAACAGACCATAAGCCCCTCTTATGGCTAAAACAAATGAAGGGTGAAAACCCCAAACTGCTTAGGTGGTCCATTTCCCTACAGGGGATGGACTTCACAGTGGAACATAGACCTGGGAGTAACCATGCCAATGCAGATGGACTCTCTAGGTACTTCCACTTAGAACATGAAGACTTAACTGGGCAAGGTTAGTTTAATGTCCCTACGTTTGGGGGGGTTGTGTAGGAGAGTAGGATCTGCTTCACATGGGTACCCCCACTTTTTGCTGATGCTTCACTGTTTTTCGACTTTAGTCTGGCTGGGGCCCTGCTAATCAGAACCCCAGCCTAGCTGCTTCCGCTCTAAAATGGTTTCCATGTGCCCTAGGCACATCTCTGATTGGAATCTGGAGTGCCCTTGTAAGTCCCTAGTATATGGTATACTATGTACCCAGGGCATAGGTACCTCAGAGGCCTACCAGGGGCTGCAGCATGTATTGTGCCACCCCTGGAAGGCCATCCAAAATGACACCACAGGTCTGCTACTGCAGCCTGGGTAAGGTGGTGCATGCACCCCTTACTGTGATATAGGCTACCTATATCACTACATAGATACACACATATAAACCTATAAGACACTCCTATGGCAGGCCTTATCAATCCTGAAGGCAGAGTGCTTGGTTCCTATGTGAGAGGGTGCCCCTGCATGAGCAGAGCCCCTCTGCAGCGTTCGGAGACCCTTCTCTGATGCTGTTTGTAGTGCAGCCTGACCATATACTCTTAAGCGCATTATAACCTCGCGTTAAATGCTAACTTTGGGATGGCTGCACGGAAACATGTCGTGTTTGGTGTCAAACATCTTGGAATACTACCCCCCCCGCCAGTTCTGGCGGGGGGGGTAGCATTCCACCCTTCTAGAGGGAGAGACATGTACACACCGGCCTGCCCGGTAACTTCTTTCCAAGCCCTGGTATCACAAAATGGATGCCGCTGCCACAGACACGAGTCTGGCCTCCTGCTGCTGACCGAAACTCCGGCAGGGGAGGCCTGGACAATAGGTTTCCTGTCCCAGGGAGGTGTAACCACCTCCCCAGACAGGATAGTGTGTATTGGGGCTGGGCGGGAGCACTCTCTGGTGCTTTGAAGTCCTGCACTGGGGGCACATTTGGTGTCCCTGTGCATACCCCAGTTCAAACCGGCTCAGGGGCTTCCAGCCCCTGCTCTGGCGCGAAACTGGACAAAGGGAAAGGGGTGTAACCACCCCTCTGCCCTGACCCTCCCATAGGTGGGTCCCCAGAGTATGTCCAACCCCTAACTTGGTATAAGTATGGGACCCCAGTCCTTAGGACTTTAGATTTACCTGGACGAAACTCTGACACAGAATCCTGGACCTTCGACGCTCTACTTTAAGATTAGAGGACTGAAGAATCTCCCTTGGGGTCAAGGAGTGACTCCCCTGCTTGGCAGGCACCAAAGAAGCAATTGTCCGGTCTGCATCGCTGAAGCTCCCGCCAGACGCCGAAGTCTTTGTATCACCAGAGGTGGATTTCCAGACTTCCCCGAGGCTGCCCTGAGTCCCCAGCAAAGCTGAGGCCCGTAGCTGTCGTGGGTAACGTGGAACCGTGACCCCTGGACACCAAGCACATTTGCAAGTGCATCCTCTTCCTGGGCTCCCACGAAGTTGTGCTTTGGGCTCCGAGTAGCCCCCGCCTCCAGCACCGACTGCACCGAAGATCACTGGGCTCCACTCCACGAGTGTCCCGTGAGCCAGCTCCAAGTGCTCCCACTCGAGGCTCCTTCGCGGTCGCTAGTCCGTTGGCTAGTAGGCCCTCCCGAAGGCCAATCTTCTTCTGCTTGGGCTTCCCTGGTTGCTCCAGGCGTGCCCTGACTTACCCTCGCTGGGTGAGTCCCTCAGACCTTGCTGGTCTGCACCACCGTCCTTCTTCTATTTCCACGAGACTTGCCGTTGCCAAGACTTGTTGGGTCCAATCCGGTCGCCGACACCTCAGCAATCGACAGACGTCGTGGGACAGCTCGAATCCAGCTCCTGGTCATCGTCGACGCCTCCTGGACCTCGTGGCTGAAGAGTCAAGACGACTGTCAACCTACCTGAAGCACTCTACATCGGTGGGCATCCGCTCCTCGCCTTCCGTGTCACTGGCTAGTGACCCAGACTCTGTCCCCTCTGCTTTCAGGTTCTTCAGATCTTCGATCCACCTTTGGATCCACCCGAACACTTTCGACTTGGCCGCCAGCAGCACTTTGCAGCAGATCACCATTGGAAACGACGACGAAACCCGACCCCGAAAGACACCTATGCACCCGGCTTCCCTGGGTGAGGTAACACGAGTACTCCGGTGCTCCCGTGGGTATAGACTCTAGAACGACCCAGTTCTAAAAGGGTTTGCTCCAAGTCCTCCTCTAAGTGTCCCTTTTCTTTAAAATTCCAACCGCGACTTTCCCCATAGAAGTCAACGGCGATTCGCGGCTGTGTCCTCACACTGCACGCGTCCCCCGTGGGTCCCCTGTGTCACTACCTTGGGTGGTTCCTTGTGGTCCAAGCACTTCTACAGGCTCTAGGCCTTGTGTCTAGCTCAGTCGTGGTTCTTATACCACTTTATTGGTATATGGTTTGGTACGCCCCTAGGGCTCAAACGTGTATTTGTGCTATTACTGTTGATAACTAACTTATAACTTATGTACTTCGAACTCTAGCCTCATAAAGAGACTAGAGGGGTGTGTTTAGCAATAAATACATATATTTTGAATATATACCTGGTGTGGTCCTCTTTCATTTGGTCACGCAAGAGATTATAGACTGGTAAAACAAGCTGCTTTACATTCCTTCAAGACTTAGCCTGAAGGCTGCTCTCCATAGCTACCACTAGGATAGCTTTCAATAAAGGTTGTCTTTAACCTATCTCCAATAAGGGGTTGTTTGGACTGGTGCAAGGTGCCCACTATAATTAGTGGACAACATATACCAGGCCAACTTCTCACAACATGTACAAACCCAACAACAAATAGAGCAAGGCAGCCGCACAAATCTAACCAACAAACACTGTCAGACATTTTGCCACCACCAGAACACCACCTCACAGGGAAGCTCACTGAAAGGAAGGAATTCTGTGTATGCTGGTGAAGTCAGTGTAGCCAATAGCATGATGGGAGTTGTAGTCACAGATATTGCTCACCCTCACAATTGGCCCATCAACACCACTCTGAACCATGCTCACATCACAGGGAGTGGAAAAGAACTGACAAGATGGCTGACACTGGGTACTGCTGTGGGGAGCACAAGGCCCTGCTGGGAACTGGGCACCAACCAACAGCAGGACACCACTGACTGACATCCTGAGAGCCAACCTGCACCAACTGCAACGGTGGCATGCTTCATGGTGTGATAACTGGGCTGGGGGGAGAAGGAGGGCCGGATGTCAACCAAATACCACCAATGCTGGCCATGCACACACCTCAACATTCACATTGAAATGCTTCAGGTTGGCAGGACAATGTGCTACACCAATACCAACCTCTGACTGTGACAACTTAGGAGAATGCAATGTACAGGCCCGCATTCAGAGGTACAGTCACAACTGTCAGGTGTTTGAACCATTGATGCCTGTAGAAACATAACATACATTGTGTGTCTCTTCCAAAAACAGGTGATGATGGGGACACAGCAGCAGACGATGAGGAGTCCCTGTCCCAGGCTCCGGGGGCCCCTGAGCTCTCTGGTGTGGAACAGCCTCTGCCCTCCTCGGATGGCGAAGACCTACCTGGCACCTCCGGTGTGAGTCATCATGCAGCACCAGCAGGACCACCATCAGCACCACCTGCACCCACTCCTCCAACAACTGCCAACACACAGACCACCCCCGCCGACACGGACAGACCAAGGACCAGCAATGACAACAGCACAGTGACCCCGGCCCACCGTGAAGCAACGGACAACAACCCCAGTACCAACCCCCAAGGGGGCCTAGGGTCACCTGTGCGTGCCACCGCAGGTCCCGCACGTGTGGCCAGGGGTGGTGGGAGGGGTGGTAGGCAGAGGTCGCTGTTTGCAGAGGGGTCTGGACTGCATGATGACCCACAACTGGTACGCATTGCTGATGCGTACCAGAATAGCACCGGAGAGGTCAGCCAGGTAGTGGGGATCCTCAAGGTCATTCAACAGCAGCAGGCTGCCCATCATGCCCGCTTGGACTCACACATGTCCCTTGTGGAGACACACATGTCCCGTGTGGAGACACACATGGCTGGCATGGAGTCCAAGTGGGACACATTGCAAGAACTGACAGCGGTGCATAGGGACATATTGACATGCCTCCGCCAGATTAGCACCAACATGGCCACACCTCCCTGTGTGCCCACAACATCTGGTGCCGCAACAACTGCAACTGCCACAGGGAGGGAGGATGACTCTGGCGGAGAGTCCTCTGCACTGCAGCAGCCTGCACGTGACCGTCCCCCCCCCAAAGAAGAGGGGTCGTCCGAGGAAGGCGAACTGAGAGGCCGATGGCCATGTACATCCCCCAGGAACCCAACACCTGTTCTGGCAATCCACCTTTGTGTGCAAACTGTTCACCCTGTCGCATGCAACCCAACTCTCTCACATGACATGGGGATTTTAAGTTGGACCAATGTATCAGATGACTGTGGACTTTACTCAGGACATTTCTGCTACCAACACTTCCAACTCATCTGGGAACTTTGGATTTCAATCCCAATGTACAGCACCCAACATCCTGTGCACTGTCCTTACACATGTATGTAAATAAAATCACTAATACACCATACTTGCCTCTGTTGTGATTCCAAAGTTGTTTTTGTCATGGAGATGATGATCTGCTAAATGACACTGTGCATGCTAACTGCTACAGCAAGTTCAACACCGTCATGTGAGTCATGGTGACGTGACACATATGAGGGAGACACACCACTAGGGCTACACAGCACATACACACCAGGGCCATCTAACTCATCGCCTACACTGATGTTGCCAGGAAATACAGTGGAATGCACAGACACCACACCTATTCAGAGTCTGTGTTAACTAGCCCACAGGTGAAGTAAGCTAATGTCAGTCAGATGTGTGACCACAGACAACGCACATCCCAAAGTGAAGCACAGGTTTATTACACATTTGCAACATGTTGTTTCCACTACAGATGCAAGGTAATCCCACGTGGCTGTGGCCACACAGTCAACAATTGTAGAAGAAATAAAGTCCAGGGGTGTGGGGCACATCACCTGTAGGAAAACGACTGCTTCCACCCTGGAAGTTGAACCATGGTGTCGGGGGATCCGAGTGGACCAAACAACTCTGAAAGCACCCTGTGAAGGACAGACATGACACACAGTCAAGAGCACTGAAGAACAGGACAGAACTGCAATACTCATGCCCAATACATGTCACAAGATACCTACACAAAACCAAGTTAGCATGTCAACACTGTTGGGGAGTACAGACTACCTGTAAGGACACACCGCTGCACGCATCCAGTCAAGTAGCACATGGCCACACTCAAACAGCAACAGAGCACCACCAACACATATCATGCAAACTCAAATCATTGACATGACATCTCTGGATACTCACATTCAGCTGAAGAAGTTGGTGATGAGCTGTGTGCGGACATCACCATCATCATCATCATCATCACTGGCATCGTGGCCCAGGCCAGGATCCTCCACAGGTGGCGGATGTTGGTCATCGTCATCCAGGATGAGAGGCAACTCCTTCCGCACTGCCAGGTTGTGTAGCATGCAGCAGACGATGACAATCTTGCACACCTTTGCTGGGGCATATGGGAAGGCCCCTCCTGTCTTGTCCAGGCAGCGAAAGCGGCTCTTCAGGAGACCAAATGACCGCTCGATCACTCTCCTGGTCCGACCATGTGCCTCACTGTAGCGCATCTGGGCTGGTGTCACAGGGTTCCTGAGGGGTGTCAGCAACCACGGCATGTTGGGGTATCCGGAGTCACCTACATACAGACAATTGCACATTAGCTGAGTTGGGTAAAGAGGGTGGAATACAACATTGCAGAACACACACAATGGTAAAAAGTCAGTACACACCGACAAGCCAGGCACGCTGGTTCGGCATCTGTGACATCATCCTCGGGTTGCGACTACACCTCATCACGTAGGCATCGTGTGCAGAACCGGGGAAACGTGCACACACATGTGAGATGGTCATATCTGCAAGACATACCACCAGAACATTGATAGAATGGTAATGTTTACGGTTCCTGCTCATGTGCCTGTGGTGGTACCAAAGCCACATGTGTCCCATCAATGGAGCCAATGACATGTGGCATCCTCCCCAGGGCATAGAAGTCACTCTTGACGTCAGTGAGTTGTTGACGTTTAGGGAAATCGATGTACTGGTTCAGGTATCTCAACATTGCCTCCAAAATATCGCGTAGCACACGGCTGAACATGGTCTGTGACATCCCACCAGCAGACGCCACAGTGTGTTGAAAGGTACCGGTGGCAAAGAAGTGTAGGGCTGACATCACCTTCACCTTGGGGGTCAGCGCTGTAGGGTATGTCCGGCCAGGTTGCAAATGTGGGGCCAAACGCACTGTCAATTCCTCAATCAGCGGCCTGTTGAATCGGTACCGTCGGATGCAGTCACGTTCAACCATCATTGCAAGGTCAGGGAATGGTCTATGGACAGCTGGTGCCCTGCAGTGCATAGGTGAACAAAGAAAGATTGTCAGTCACCCCACATATGTGGCATTGACCATACTCAATATCACATGATACATCATTACAAGACACACGTACTTGATATGTGTGCCTTTCTGTATGGACATATATGGCACCTACATGGCCAACATCAAACATCACAGTTCAACATGTGTCGACAACAAGTTCCAGGTCGTGCTATGGGAAATCATTAGGCTGTGTCACAGTACCCATGTACTGCTGTCACGTTCCAAACACATACCGCAGTGACAAGTGAGGACAGATGTGCCACAGGCATCACAGCTCATTGACAGGTAGATTCCCAGGGACCCTGTATTGCCACATGGACATTGGCATGACATGGCGTATCATGTACACGTCAGCTAAACAACCATGACTCCCACAGGTAGTGGCCCCTGTCGCCTCTGCAGGACAGACATGGACGTCTGTGACACACAAACGCACAACATCAAAGTAGATGCACAAACAACGTGGATGTGGAGACTGTCTCCCATTGTGCACATTGAATCAGAGACATCTGAAACACAACATGCACACAGACTGTGGAGGGCCATCACTATTGTGGCAATGGGTCACCCTTGACGTACATACCTTCCCACATGGGACTCAGGGTGTATGTGACATGACATACACATACACAACCTGGAAATGTGACCATGCCACATGCCCTGAACTGAACAGTTGCACATCACAGTGGTCATGTGCACAACACACAAAGGATTCTGTCCCCATGAACACGTGCACAGCCTGGGAGTGGCTGCCCCCAAATGCCACCAAAAAAACCACATGTTGACCCCCATACACACACAGGTAATGCAGCCTTACATGCCTTAGGATAAAGTGTGGACAGGCTGTGGTGTTGTAGGTGTGCCCCTGAGTCCCTGGCAAGTAATTGTGGCTGGCATACGTTCACCAGTGACAACCATGGTGACATATGCCAGTGACTTGTACAGGGACGCGTCGTACAGTAATGGACCGATCGGTTCACACGCATTGGCCATTGCATATGATGTGACCGGGTACCCGTTGTACAGCAATGGACCGATCCGTGTGCACGCATTGGCCATTGCATATAATGTGACCGGGTACGCGTTGTACAGCAATGGACCGATCGGTGCGCACGCATTGGCCATTGCATATGATGTGACCGGGTACGCGTTGTACAGCAATGGACCGATCGGTGCGCACGCATTGGCCATTGCATATGATGTGGACAGAAGTACGCGTTGTACAGCAATGGACCGATCGGTGCGCACGCATTGGCCATTGCATATGATGTGACCGGGTACGCGTTGTACAGCAATGGACCGATCGGTGCGCACGCATTGGCCATTGCATATGATGTGACCGGGTACGCGTTGTACAGCAATGGACTGATCGGTGCGCATGCCTTGGCCATTGCATATGATGTGGACAGAAGTACGCGTTGTACAGCAATGGACCGATCCATGCGCACGCATTGGCCATTGCATATGATGTGACCGGGTATGCGTTGTACAGCAATGGACCGATCGGTGCGCACGCATTGGCCATTGCATATGATGTGGACAGAAGTACGCGTTGTACAGCAATGGACCGATCCGTGCGCACGCATTGGCCATTGCATATGATGTGACCGGGTACGCGTTGTACAGCAATGGACCGATCGGTGCGCACGCATTGGCCATTGCATATGATGTGACCGTGTACGCGTTGTACAGCAATGGACCGATCTGTGCGCACGCATTGGCCATTGCATATGATGTGGACAGAAGTACGCGTTGTACAGCAATGGACCGATCCGTGCGCACGCATTGGCCATTGCATATGATGTGACCGAGTACGCGTTGTACAGCAATGGACCGATCGGTGCGCACGCATTGGCCATTGCATATGATGTGGACAGAAGTACACGTTGTACAGCAATGGACCGATCCGTGCGCACGCATTGGCCATTGCATATGATGTGACCGGGTACGCGTTGTACAGCAATGGACCGATCGGTGCGCACGCATTGGCCATTGCATATGATGTGACCGTGTACGCGTTGTACAGCAATGGACCGATCTGTGCGCACGCATTGGCCATTGCATATGATGTGGACAGAAGTACGCGTTGTACAGCAATGGACCGATCCGTGCGCACGCATTGGCCATTGCATATGATGTGACCGGGTACGCGTTGTACAGCAATGGACCGATCGGTGAGCACGCATTGGCCATTGCATATGATGTAAGCCCGGGCGTAGTTTGCGTAGTAGCACTTCACGTAGCTACGTGAAGTACAGCTTCAACTACACGTAGCTATGCAAATTGCGTAGTGCGTAGCTGTGTGCTTGACTGCACTGTACAATAATTACCAAAAGCAAACTTGTACAGTGCAAGTTAAGATAAAATAAATATCTCTGTCTTTATATGCTAAAAATGCATATAGTCAGTTCACTAAAGTGAAAACAAAAAGTTAACGAGCAGTGAGAGAGGTGATGATTTTGGTATCCTCACTAACTTAGGGAGAGAACCAACAACCAAGCAGATGTCTTGAAAACAAAAAGCACATCTTATTGAACGATTCCTCCTAGGACCACCCCAAGCACAGTTATGGGCAAAATACAATCCCAACCAAAGGCCCTGCAAAGCATTATGGGACGAGATTAGCAGTGGGCAGTGAATATTATAGTGTCCAATATCAAAATAATTCTACAAAGAGCTGCAGTTCAACTAGTCGTCACTGGGTGTCGTCCCTCAAGAGTGAAATGCAAAAGTATTGAAAACCTTTCATGAAGCTTTTGCATTTGACTCGTGAGGGACGACACCCAGTGACGACTAGTTGAACTGCAACTCTTTGTAGAATTATTTTGATATTGACACTATAATATTCACTGCCCACTGCTAATCTCGTCCCATAATGCTTTGCAGGGCCTTTGGTTGGGATTGTATTTTTGCCCATAACTGTGCTTGGGGTGGTCCTAGGAGGAAGGACCACCATTGAATCGTTCACATGATATGCTTTTTGTGTTCAAGGCATCTGCTTGGTCCTCCCCCTAGGTTAGGGGGACTCCAAAATCATCACCTCTCTCATTGCTTGATATGTCAAAATTCATTTTTGTGAATTGGTTATATGCTTTTTAGCATAAAAAATTGCTTTATCAAAGCATTTGAAGGAGTTTGTTATTATTATTAAGCCTGGGCGTAGTGCTAGCTGTGTGCTTGACTCACTGCACTGTACAATAATTACCAAAAGCAAACTTGTACAGTGCAAGTTAAGATAAAATAAATATCTCTGTCTTTATATGCTAAAATTGCATATAGTCATTTCACTAAAGTGAAAACAAAAAGCAGTGAGAGAGGTGATGATTTTGGTATCCTCGCTAACTTAGGGAGAGAACCAAGCAGATGTCTTGAAAACAAAAAGCACATCTTATTGAATGATTAGGTGGTGGTCCCATCCTCTTAGGACCACCCTAAGCACAGTTATGGGCAAAATACAATCCCAACCAAGGCTCTGCAAAGCATTATGGGACGAGATTAGCAGTGGGCAGTGAATATTATAGTGTTCAATATCAAAATAATTCTACAAAGAGCTGCAGTTCAACTAGTCGTCACTGGGTGTCGTCCCTCACGAGTCAAATGCAAAAGCTTCATGAAAGGTTTTCAATACTTTTGCATTTCACTCTTGAGGGACGACACCCAGTGACGACTAGTTGAACTGCAGCTCTTTGTAGAATTATTTTGATATTGGACACTATAATATTCACTGCCCACTGCTAATCTCGTCCCATAATGCTTTGCAGGGCCTTTGGTTGGGATTGTATTTTTGCCCATAACTGTGCTTGGGGTGGTCCTAGGAGGAAGGGACCACCATTGAATCGTTCACATGATATGCTTTTTGTGTTCAAGGCATCTGCTTGGTCCTCCCCTAGGTTAGGGGGACTCCAAAATCATCACCTCTCTCATTGCTTGATATTTTATTGTCAACATTCATTTTTGTGAATTGGTTATATGCTTTTAGCATAAAAAATTGCTTTATCAAAGCATTTGAAGGAGTTTATTATACTCCTGCTACGCTACGTTTATTAGTACAGTTATTCACTCTGCTACGTGCAATTTGCGTAGTGCGTAGTAGCACAAACTTTGCATGCTTCGTGAGCGTAGCAAAGTATTATGCCCAGGGTTAATATGATGTGACCGGGTACGCGTTGTACAGCAATGGACCGATCCGTGCGCACGCATTGGCCATTGCATATGATGTGACCGGGTACGCGTTGTACAGCAATGGACCGATCGGTGCGCATGCATTGGCCATTGCATATGATGTGGACAGAAGTACGCGTTGTACAGCAATGGACCGATCCGTGCGCACGCATTGGCCATTGCATATGATGTGACCGGGTACGCGTTGTACAGCAATGGACCGATCGGTGCGCACGCATTGGCTATGGCCTGGCATGGCAACGGACGCGTTTTCGAACCTTTAACGAGTCTGATGCTGTGAATTCAGTTGGCCACCCACAACAATGTTGCAAATTCATGGGTGTCATGAAGTTGAACTTTTGAAGGATGCTGTGGGCGTGTGTAAGTGGTGCAATTCCATGGATTGGCCAGATTCAGAAGATGCAAACGACTTGGACCTATCACTTTGGACACATGGGACAGTATCTGCCTCTGCAGCACACATATAATGCTGGCTGTTCCCCTGAGAGCTCACTTGCCTGCACTACATGCTCCAGGACGACATCTGCCACCACCACTGCTGCTGTATATGCATCCTCTGGCTCCTGCAATGGCACGTACTGTGGCGAGAGCCCCAGCCTTCAGCACTGAGGAGAACCAGGCCCTGCTGGACAGCCTCCTTCCACAGTACAGCAAGCTGTATGGGAAACCAGGGGAGCAGGTGAGTGTGCTGTCCACTGCCTTACTAAATGTGCATGTTGTCTGACTAGCAAGACTCACAGTGTGCACGCCACTGGCTAGCATGCTCACTGAGTAGTTGTCACCCCCATAGTGTGTAGTTACATGCACTGAACAGGTATAGTGCAGTAACAGTGCATTCCAACAAGGTTTTACTTCCCAGGCAATGATACCATGTAGTAACTGCTGGCAAACTGTTCATAGCTATCGTTGCACTGCCTGTGTACATCATGTGCCCCTGTGATTGAGACATGTATATCCAAATGTGTGATGCACGGATATGTTGCATGTGTAGTAATGGCCTTTTCACTTTGTCATCCTCACAGGTTGATGCCCACCAGAAGCAGGAAATCTGGCTGACCATCGCCCGGGCAGTAAGATCTGTGGGGGTCTACAAGCGCCGGATCCGCAACTGCCAGAAGAGGTGGCAGGACCTTCGGGGCTGGACCCGGAGGATCGCAAGGGTCCAGCTGAAGCTGTCGCCTCCTCGCAGGAGGGGCGGACAACGGACCCTGACCCCCACATGCTCAGGATCCTGGCGGTGGTCTTCCCTGACCTGGCTGGGCAGCTGAAGGCCAGACAGCAGCAAGGAGGGGGTGAGTCCATGACTGCACTGTGAACTTTGTCTGACATGCTATGTGCCCTCCTCTGGCCTGGTTAAACTTCCACAGTACATCAGTCTTGTGGTCCAGGACCCATGTCCCTCAATTGTGACATGCCCACTCCTCATCTGATACCCAGGTGTGGCCCTTACAGTCAGGAAATTGTGTCACTTGGGTACTGTGTCCTTACATTTTGCTTAGCTCAAGGTGGGGGACAGCATTTGTTCCCATAACTTTGTGGTGGGCTTCATGGGTGGGTCCATTGGTTACACAATGCCTGAGTTCTGACATGTAATCTGCGTGTAACTTTGATATGTGGTCCAATTGCTGATCTGACTCACCACATGTGCCTGGGGTATTTGGCACACACCCATGCTGCGGGTGGGAACAATGATTGGGCCTCAGGAGTATGTATATCAAGTGTGTCACACATACTTAGCCACCTGCCTACTGTCCAGGGCTCATCCCTCATTCACGTGGGGCAGGACAGTCATGCCTACTCCAGGCCATGCAATACACTCTGTACTCCCACTTCCGTGTATCAGCTGACAAGTTGTGCTCAGTGAAATATTCCCTCAGGTGTCTGCCTCTGTGTCATTGTGCTGTGGCTCCGTTGTCAGGACTACTGGGGTGTTTATAGGTTAGGGCTCAGCATGCCACCTGAGATGTGACCATAGGAGACGATACTTGTGTGACATATAGGTGTTTGATCACTTGACTGTGCAGACTGGGGTATGCGACTGTGAAGTTCAGGCAGCTGTTTCCCATTCACAGCAGATTGTGAGGTGCTCAGGTTCAGAGGGTTGTGTTTCATGTCTCCCATATGTCCAATTGGTATGACGTGGACAAATAAGAGTTCAGATGATGTGGTTTGTGGGGGATGGACATGTGCACTTGTCAGCTACAGAACTTGCATTCCCCATGACCTAGGATTGTGACACAGTGCAGACTGTTGTTGGCTGGCTGCCCTGCCCATGTGACTGGAGACAGTGATGTATGACTTTGCAGGCATGCCTGTGCCATGGCATTAAACTCCCTAAGAGTGATCCTGCAGGTGAGTGACATGTGCTACATGCACCCCATTATGGCATTGACTATCAGGACATGGGTGCATCATGGTGTCTGGTGCTGGTATGCATCACATGCATTTCAAAATAGACTCTGGCCATCCCTTTATCCAGACACCTGTACTGACTCAGTGGCAAGAGATGTGATGTGTGCATGTTCACATACTTCACTGTGTTCTCTGCACTGTCCAACTACTGTGTAGGTGGTGCATGTGTCCACACTGGGGTATTGCCATCCAACAGGCACCAGACAGATGGGTGCAAGGCCAGGAGGGATGTGAGTGCCATGGTTGACCATCAGACTGACAATTGGCTTCTCCTACTCTGTTTGAGCACTTTTGGCAATGTTCAACTAAGGATGCCAGGGCTTGCTCTGTAATGTGCTGTACTTACTGTGGTGTGTGCGGTCAGTGCAGGTGACTGATGTTTGTCTGTTTCCCTAATTGTTTGCAGATACATCCACGGCCACAGGAGGGGACAGCTCCACGAACCAGGAGGAGCCGCAGAGCCAGACTGGGTCAGCAGCCGATGAGTGGTCGGAAGGACCCAGTGGCACGGAGGGCGAGGGGAGCCACACCGAGGAGTCCTCAGCACCATCCACCTCAGCTGAGGACCACAGCAGCTCGGACGATGACTCCCTTGTGGAGGCGGGTGTCAGCAGCCACCACACCCCAGCTAGTATTGCTGTCCCCGCCACCACCACCACCACCACCGCCCTCCCATCGGCTCCCATTCCAGAGGTCCGTGGAGGCTCCCGTGTTCGGGAGCGTGTCTCCTTCGTGCCAGGCACCGCACCCCTGCCCCTGTGTCCCCTGCTGCCCTGAGTGAGGAGTCTGTGTACCTACTTCGCCAGCTCCATGTAGGGCAGACAGCAATGCTGAGTGTCTTCCATGCCCACACCACTCTGTTGACACAGCTGGTGTCGTTTATGGAGGGCATCTCATCGGGCATGTCTGCCCTACAGAGGAGCAATAGGTCCATGGACTCCTCCCTGATGGCAGCAGTGTCCCTCCTCCAACAGTCCCTCACCCCTCCTACCTCTGCCCCATCCACACTTCCTGGCACCCTACCTGTCCCAAGCACATGCACACCTGCACAATCACCCAAACACACAGACACGAGCAGCACAGGAACACCCAAAACAAAAACAAAACGTGCACGCAGGCATCCTCAGGGGACTGATACCACACCCACAGGGGATGGGGAACAGACACACACACAGGCATCCACAGTCACTCCACAGTCCTCCGATACCTCTCCCTCCAAGGCCACTTTCCTTGCCTCACCTGCAACCCCACCTACAAAGCAGCTCTTCCTCTGTGACCTCGGCCTCTTCCCCTCCGATCCAGCTGATCCAGCATACAGGGGGAAGAGGAAGTCCACCCACACAGAGGGGAGTGCCTCTCACCCCGGACACCCTCCCCCAGGTACAGACAGACTGAGGCCCCCATCCGCAAGTCCCCCCGGACCCGGAAGAGCAAGACCCCACCGCCGCCCTGCAGCTCAACCACCAAGTCTCCTTCCTCCATTCCTCAGGCCCCCACTCCACAGGTTCCCCCACCACACCCTGCCCCAGGTTCCCCCACCCACAGATACACCATCCCCAAAATGATCCGGCCTTCTCCCCCTACCACTTGCTCTTCCAGCACCACACCCCCTGCTGCGCATGTTTGTGCCACTGGTGTGGAGACCGTGTCCTCCCCCTCTGTCCTGCCCACCTTACCTGAACCCCATTCTACTCCCCTGGAGATAGGTACTGCAGTGGAGTCCACTATCACCCCGTCTGACTTGGGCACTGCAGTGGGGAACCTGTCCACTCCATCTGCCCGGCCCACTGCAGTCGTGCCGGCACCCACACCATCTGACTCATGCCCCCAGTTGTGCCGGCACACACCATGTCAGACACCTCCACTGCAGTTGTCAGTGACTCTCCAGCACCCACCACGCCTTCCCTGCCTCCTTCTGGTGAGCCCTGATCCTGTCCCTGCGGTGCCTGGCCTGGCCCCCGTATGCCCCTCCGAGGGGAATGTCCCTGGTGTGTAGCAGTGCAGGCATGCAAAGGGTGACCTCTGCCACTGTCACCCTGTTTGGACTTTGATAATGGACTGGCCATTGGCCTTTGTGTTTTTTCTGGACTTTCACTTTTAAACACACATATGCTGAATAAAGCTACTTTCTGTTCTCTAGTGGTTTTGCTTCTGATGTACATGATGTTGATGATGCTAACCATGCCCTTGCTGCAGTGATGGTGATTTTTGATATCAGGAAAATGAAGTGTTACTGTGCAGGACCCCATGTGGTCCAGGGGGAATGTGTCCTATACTGGTGTGTATCCATGTCATCCTTTGCAGCAATATGAGGGTGTCATGTTTTCAATATTTGGCAATGGGATTTGCCAATATTGGCAGATGTGATGCAATATCACATCTGTGGCTTACACCCCTGCACATCTGTTGTGCTTGCCATTGTTCAATTTGTCTATTTCCTCACCGTGTGACCATCTCCACTGGACATGCAAGTTTGGGCATCAATGGGGAAGGACTCATCTGTGTTATCAGTGCAACTTGCTATACATGTGTGTTGGATCTGTGCAGATGATTTCGGTGACACTCCCATGACCAGGCTGATATGACGAGAGCCTTCATTTTGTGCTAATTGTTGACTGAGTGACCAAGTGTTCTGCTGACATGATAGAGCCCTACAGAGACAACGTATGGCACAGCTTTCCTTACACAGGAGTGGAGTCCCCTCATGGCAGTGTGTAATTCCGTGACATTGCCTGAGCCCAAGGTGTGTGTTGTGTGAGCATGTCTGTGTGTGTTCACTTCCATTTTGCTAGGCAGGCTGGGATCCCTAGTGATGTTCCTGTTCCTGTTTGTGATGCTTGCTGAGTTGACCTATGTTCCCCCAAAGTCTTCTCCCTGGGTTCTCTGGGATGTGGGTGCATGGCACATTACTGGTCATCAGGGTGTCACCCATAGGTGTGTTTGCTGTCAGGGCTGAGTTTGTGGGCAAACGCAGATGAGACACAGTCAGGATTCCCCTTGGCACTTGTTGGTTACACCAGTCATGTAATTTACAGTTTGTGTTAGCTTTCAGTGATTGTGACACGTTGTGTGTGTGACTGCTGCCACTCCTCAGGGTCAGAGCTGCAATGTTGGAAGTTGTCTATGTGTGTTCTTTGTGGGTGACCTTGGCTTCTTCATTGGTGTGTGACTGTGGCCGGGATCCCATTGGTTGGTGTGGATTTGACGTCATGCCCATGTACGGCGTACTGTGCAGTGTGTCAGACATTCACGAGTCTTGTTGACTGGCCATGTGTGATGGGTTTCTGCACCTTAGTTCCCACCACCACCCCTGGGATTGTCATGGGTGCATGTGCAATGTCACCAGTCCATGTGAGCTTCACTGCTGCACATTGGTGGAGATCAAGGTGTGTGGTGTTGAGTGTGTGCAAATGAGAGTTGTTGCACGGCTAGACCCCTGGCTCCATATTGGCCTTGGCTGACAGGCCTTGCTGATTGATTTGTGCTTGTGTAGGTGTGATGGTAGTTTGTTGCTCAGGACACATGACTGTGGTTCACAGTGTGAACGACATCTAGCTTTGTCATCACAGTGGGATTATCATGCAGGCCAGTGTCACCACAATGTGGGGTCCCTGGGGGTAGTGCTGTGGTGGGTCTGTGTCTTGCTGTGTTAGTTGCTGTTCCTACAAGCTTGTGTGACATGTGTAATTTGGGCTCCCTCTCATCTAACAATGCCTGATTGCCCACATAGGGGAATCCGATCCATGAGTTACTTTTGTGTGGCACTGTATGCACATCTGTGAAATTGGGATTGAGGCCTCCTCATGTGTTGTGTGGTTGCCTGGGGACACTGGCACACCCCCCCTTCACCTGTTGTGTTTGATATGCAGTGTGGGGCTGCCTGTTTGTGTTTGTGCATCTGCACCACTGCATTGGCATATCTTTAGTGTGCCATTGGCTGTATGTTGTTTGGTGGGTTTCCCCTGCTGTCCCTGGGACTCCTAGGTCATCAGTCAGCACAGTGATCATGGTTTGTATGTCCCATTGCTGCCATGGTATGGTATTTGTTCACCTCACATCTACAGTCTCCACAGGATATCTACATTTGTGTGCCCATTGGTGCAGATATGTGGCTCTGCATTATGATGGTCACTTCTGTCATTGTGTTATTGATGAATGTTGACAATGTCAGCCCCCATGGGTGATGTTTGTCTGCACATGGCCAAAGGTATGTCTTATTTGCACTGCACTGTTTGCCTCACCCAATCTATGTTGCTATGGGACACAAGCACTACTATGCCACTGATGTGTTTGTTGTCCTGTGACCAGGAATCATCCATGCTGTTTGGCATTTGCACCTTTTCCCATGACAACACTTACATTTTGGTCACTGTGATGATGGGGGTTTAGACCCCATTGCCACAATGTTCAAAATGTGCCCCAGCTATGGACCACACACTTACCTTTTGGTCACTGTGATGATGGGGGGTTAGACCCCATTGTCACGATGTTCAATATGTGCTTCAGCTATGGACCCCACACTTACCTTTTGGTCACTGTGATGATGGGGGGTTACACCCCATTGCCACGATGTTCAAAATGTGCCCCAGCTATGGACCCCACACTTACCTTTTGGTCACTGTGATGATGGGGGGTTAGACCCCATTGCCACAATGTACAAAATGTGCCCCAGCTATGGACCACACACTTACCTTTTGGTCACTGTGATGATGGGGGTTAGACCCCATTGTCACAATGTTCAAAATGTGCTTCAGCTATGGACCCCACACTTACTTTTTGGTCACTGTGATGATGGGGGTTAGACCCCATTGCCACAATGTTCAAAATGTGCCCCAGCTATGGACCCCACACTTACCTTTTGGTCACTGTGATGATGGGGGTTAGACCCCATTGCCACAATGTTCAAAATGTGCCCCAGCTATGGACCCCACACTTACCTTTTGGTCACTGTGATGATGGGGGTTAGACCCCATTGCCACAATGTTCAAAATGTGCCCCAGCTATGGACCACACACTTACCTTTTGGTCACTGTGATGATGGGGGGTTAGACCCCATTGCCACAATGTTCAAAATGTGCCCCAGCTATGGACCCCACACTTACCTTTTGGTCACTGTGATGATGGGGGCCGGGAGACGCTCCTTTTCTTACCTCGCGGCATTACAGTGGAATGGGCTGCCAGTAGAGCTGCGGCTGGCCACAGACTACAACACCTTCAGGAAAAAACTAAAAACATTTCTATTCCCTGTCTGAGTAGTCCTTTATATTCTTAGTTCCACTCCTCAGTTCTAGGATCTGCCTCCTCAGCGCCATGATATCCCTCTGGGATGAATGTTGCGCTCTACAAATAAATAAATAAATAAATAAATAAAATGGGGGGTTAGACCCCATTACCACAATGTTCAAAATGTGCCCCAGCTATGGACCCCACACTTACCCTTTGGTCACTGTGATGATGGGGGGTTAGACCCCATTGCCACAATGTTCAAAATGTGCCCCAGCTATGGACCCCCTACTTACCTTTTGGTCACTGTGATGATGGGGGGTTAGACCCAATTGCCACAATGTTCAAAATGTGCTTCAGCTATGGACCCCACACTTACCTTTTGGTCACTGTGATGATGGGGGGTTAGACCCCATTGCCACAGTGGTCATGGTCTGCTTGCATTGTGGAGGCCACACACATTTATGTGTGACACATGTGTTAGGGGGTCACATTGTATGTTCAATGTCATGTTCAGTGTTGTAGGCATTTGACACAGTCTACACACGCTTGTCATGGTGTTGGGGGATGTGTTTTTCTGACATTCCTTATGTTGGAGTATGCTGGTTGTGTCATGCATTACCCGTCCTATGAGTAGGGGTGGTGTTGGTGGTAGGCATCCATCCCCCTATGAGTGGGGATGGTAGTAGTGACAGGCATCTAGCCCCCCCTGAGTAGGGGTGGTGGTAGTGGTAGGCATCCAGCCCCCCCTGAGTAGGGGTGGTGTTGGTGGTAGGCATCCATCCCCCTATGAGTGGGGATGGTAGTAGTGACAGGCATCTAGCACCCCCTGAGTAGGGGTGGTGGTAGTGGTAGGCATCCAGCCCCCCCTGAGTAGGGGTGGTGTTGGTGGTAGGCATCCATCCCCCTATGAGTGGGGATGGTAGTAGTGACAGGCATCTAGCACCCCCTGAGTAGGGGTGGTGGTAGTGGTAGGCATCCAGCCCCCCATGAGTGGGGATGGTAGTAGTGACAGGCATCTAGCACCCCCTGAGTAGGGATGGTAGTAGTGACAGGCATCTAGCACCCCCTGAGTAGGGGTGGTGGTAGTGGTAGGCATCCAGCCCCCCCTGAGTAGGGGTGGTGTTGGTGGTAGGCATCCATCCCCCTATGAGTGGGGATGGTAGTAGTGACAGGCATCTAGCACCCCCTGAGTAGGGGTGGTGGTAGTGGTAGGCATCCAGCCCCCCCTGAGTAGGCGTGGTGGTAGTGGTAGGCATCCAGCCCCCCATGAGTGGGGATGGTAGTAGTGACAGGCATCTAGCCCCCCCTGAGTAGGGGTGGTGGTAGTGGTAGGCATCCAGCCCCCCATGAGTGGGGATTGTAGTAGTGACAGGCATCTAGCACCCCCTGAGTAGGGGTTGTGGTAGGCATCCAGCCTAACCCTGGGCATAATACTTCACTACGCTCACGGAGCATGCAAAGTTTGTGCTACTACGCAAAATGCACGTAGCAGAGTGAAAAACTGTGCTATTTGATGTAGCGTAGCAGCAGTATAATAAACTCCTACAAATGCTTTGATAAAGCAATTTTGTATGCTACAAAGCATATAACCAATTCACAAAAGTGAATTTTGACAATAAAATATCAAGCAATGAGAGAGGTGATGATTTTGGGGTCCCCCCTAACCTAGGGGGAGGACCAAGCAGATGCCTTGAACACAAAAAGCATATCATGTGAACGATTCAGTGGTGGTCCCTTCCTCCTAGGACCACCCCAAGCACAGTTATGGGCAAAAATACAATCCCAACCAAATGCCCTGCAAAGCATTATGGGATGAGATTAGCAGTGGGCAGTGAATATTATAGTGTCCAATATCAAAATAATTCTACAAAGAGCTGCAGTTCAACTAGTCGTTACTAGATGTCCCTCACGAGTCAAATGCAAAAGCATTGAAATTATTAATACATCAAGCAGCAGTTCCACTAGTCGTTACTAGATGTCCCTCACGAGTTAAATGCAAAAGCATTGAAACCCTTTCATTAAGCTTTTGCATTTGACTCATGAGGGACATCTAGTAACGACTAGTGGAACTGCAGCTCTTTGTAGAATTATTTTGATATTGGATACTATAATATTCACTGCCCACTGCTAATCTCGTGTCATAATGCTTTGCAGGGCCTTTGGTTGGGATTGTATTTTTGCCAATAACTGTGCTTGGGGTGGTCCTAAGAGGATGGGACCACCACCGAATCGTTCAAAAGATGTGCTTTTTGTTTTCAAGGCATCTGCTTGGTTCTCTCCCTAGGTTAGGGAGGATCCCAAAATCATCACCTCTCTCACTGCTTGTTAATTTATTGTTTTCACTTCTGTGAAATAACTATATGCATTTTTAGCATATAAAGACAGAGATATTTATTTTATCTTAACTTGCACTGTGCAAGATGCCTTTGGCAATTATTGTACAGTGCAGTCAAGCACACAGCTATGCACTATGCAATTTACATAGCTACGTGTAGTTCAAAATGTACTTCATGTAGCTACGTGAAGTGCTACTACGCAAACTACGCCCAGGCTTAATCCAGCCCCTCCTGAGTAGGGGTGGTGGTAGTGGTAGGCATCCAGCCCCCCATGAGTAGGGGTGGTGGTAGTGGTAGGCATCTAGCACCCCCTGAGTAGGGGTGGTGGTAGTGGTAGGCATCCAGCCCCCCCTGAGTAGGGGTGGTGTTGGTGGTAGGCATCCATCCCCCTACGAGTGGGGATGGTAGTAGTGACAGGCATCTAGCACCTCCTGAGTAGGGGTGGTGGTAGTGGTAGGCATCCAGCCCCCCATGAGTGGGGATGGTAGTAGTGACAGGCATCTAGCACCCCCTGAGTAGGGATGGTAGTAGTGACAGGCATCTAGCACCCCCTGAGTAGGGGTGGTGGTAGTGGTAGGCATCCAGCCCCCCCTGAGTAGGGATGGTGTTGGTGGTAGGCATCCAGCCCCCTATGAGTGGGGATGGTAGTAGTGACAGGCATCTAGCACCCCTGAGTAGGGGTGGTGGTAGTGGTAGGCATCCAGCCCCCCTGAGTAGGGGTGGTGGTAGTGGTAGGCATCCAGCCCCCATGAGTGGGGATGGTAGTAGTGACAGGCATCTAGCACCCCCTGAGTAGGGGTGGTGGTAGTGGTAGGCATCCAGCCCCCTGAGTAGGGGTGGTGGTAGTGGTAGGCATCCAGCCCCACATGAGTAGGGGTGGTGGTAGTGGTAGGCATCCATCCCCCTATGAGTGGGGATGGTAGTAGTGACGGGCATCTAGCACACCCTGAGTAGGGGTGGTGGTAGTGGTAGGCATCCAGCCCCCCCTGAGTAGGGGTGGTGGTAGTGGTAGGCATCCAGCCCCCCATGAGTGGGGATGGTAGTAGTGACAGGCATCCAGCCCCCCCTGAGTAGGGGTGGTGGTAGTGGTAGGCATCCAGCACCCCATGAGTGGGGATGGTAGTAGTGACAGGCATCCAGCCCCCCATGAGTAGGGGTGGTGTTTGTGGTTGGCATCCAGGCCCCTACGGGTATATATGGCATTGGTGATAGACATCCCGCCCCTATGGTTCTGCTGTTGCTAGTGTAAGTCATTTCTGCATCCCTATGTGTGTGTGTTATATGTCGGGTACGTGTCGTTTGTTTGTGTAGTGGGTGTTTAACTTACCTTCTGCGCCGTACGCGTCCGTACCTGTTCCGGTAATAGATGTAGAGTATTGGTAGGACCTGCGCGATGGGATTCATGGTTGGTTCGTCTCGTTCGGCTTTCTCGTTGCTTCGACTCGTACTCGTGGCTGGCGTGTTCGTCTCGTAGCCGTGGATCGTCTTGTGGCGCGAATCGGAGCTTATGTGCGGCTCTCCCGGATGCTCTGAAGTGCCAGACGTAGCGACGGGTTTGGCGCGTACGGAAAGCGCATTGTACTGGTCCGGCCGGAAGGTGCTGTATTTTGGCTTCCGTGCGACTCGATTCTGCGTTTACGGATCCGGCTCGGGCGGGGAACAGGAGCTGGATTGGGTAAGTAAGGCTGGGTCGGGATCTGGGCAGTTATGCTCATCGTACTTGCTCGTTCGTACGAATGTTCGATTCGGTCGGGAAACACGCGTTCGGCTCGGTTATTTTCCGGACGAATAGTGTTAGGTGCGCCTCCGCCCGAGATCGGAATCGACCCCTTTGTCTGCAACAGTGTGGCACCGTTACACTATTACCATGGTTTGGTTCCTAAACAGTAATCTATGACAACTTGTCGATACAAGAGTGCAGGACGATTGACCAATATATTGTATATTTTCAGTTCTTTTATACAACAAGCTCTTACTATTGCATTTAGCGTAGAATGTTGCAAATACAATGCATTAACCCGAGGGTTCAACTGTGATATATTTATTTGCTGTGCAGTCCCATTTGTTGATGTATATTTTACCACTTCAAAATGGCCGCCATACAATTTGTTCGGTAGGTTCTACGGTTGTAGTCCTACCTTAATTTCCATGTATTGCTTAAATAACACAATGTTGTCTGCATTAATTTGTTGTGATCAAGGCAGCAGGACTGCCGAAACGCATCACGTATGGATTTATGACGGAATAAATCTATTTGGGTATCGTAACTTGCCTGGCTGCTTCCTGAGTGCGCGCGTACTTGTGCTCTAATTTTGGATATATATATATATATATATATATCAAAGGAGCATGCAGTAATGAAGCAAATTAAGGAATTCTGGTGCGATCAAGAACTGATGTAGAATTTAGAATAATAGGCTGCAATTAAAAAACAGTAGATGTCAATGTCCAATAGTCAGTTGCAAATGTTCAATTGTACCATGAGTTATTCAAACAATTAATGATGCCCACATTAGTGTGAGTTGTTGTTTCAGCCCTTACGGTAGAATTGACCAGGGCCATCATCAGGACAGTTTGTCAAAGGACAATTAGAAGAAAGCAATCTGAAAAAAAGAAAAAGAAGGATTCACCAAAAGTGTGCGTGCAAGGGAAAAATGTAGAGGCCAATGGCTCCAAAAGGTGGCCTACCTAAAGAGGTCCACTAAAAATTGCAAAAGAATTTATTGTGATGGCCACAATGGACCTGGAAAAATTATAGATCAGACATACGTCAAATACAAAATCCACAGAGCTCAAATTGCCAGACAATTAATTAAAGATACTAAAAGCATATACCTGGAAACAAGGCAAGCAGCCATCCAACGCAGATAATCAAAATCAATCTAAATAAAACCCCAACAAAGGAAAAATTAGAATAGTGCAATCAACATTTTTGTAGACTCTCACAGCATTCAAGAAGCAAGAGAAGGATGAGACAGATGGGTGATCCTAAACAAAAGGCAATTGGAGAGCCAGGAGTGTTTCCAAGCAAGAGGGGGACACCATTCTTATGTTTTCTTGAAAATTATTCTAGGGGCAAAAGTCCTTCATAAAGTAAACATGCTCCATCCTACTCCTCATGCTATCATTCTGGCTAATTTAGAATCTTTGTGCAGGAGACTTGTGTCACTGGCCCCAGACAGTTCTCTACAGGATCTTGAATGTGGATTTCCAACAGTGCTAAACTGTGACGGATGACAGGGGTCCACTCGAAGCGGGTGGCCCCTTAATTTGCATGACTTCCTATCACGTGGCCAGACCTTGACATGACTAAAGGCTGCTGAGAGCTGTTCTATAGTTGTGGGGTTCATGCCCCTTTATCTGTACTCCAGTGGGATGACTCCCGAGTGGTCAGCCCTTTGCATTGCCTAGCATATATACCACTTCTCTGCTTCTCTCTCAATTTAAGATGTGAGGCACCATTTTTATCGGGAGGAGTGTGGGAATGCTGAGTGATAGGAATTTTGTAGATCCCCACAGAATTCTGAATTTTCCTTCAAAGAAATGTGGGGAGTTTGCTTGCTTTTAGCCAAAGATTAAGGTTTACAGGGGATTATTGGAAAGATTATGGCGTTAGATCCATGAATCTCACATCACCCTGGAATCCTGTAGGTGTTTCATTTTCAAAAATATCTGGATTTAGTAGGTAGCCCTTGGTGGAGGCCGAGCCTTGGCCAAAGTACTACAGCTCCGCACACTGCCAAAATGAGTCAATTGCCATGGTGAAAACAAGATGCATCTATGCTGCATTTCAGAGTCTATCATGTCATGGGAGCCAGACCAAGCCACACCTCTGGGGTATCTTTTTTACCAGGGAAAGTTTTGAAACACAGAATAATCAAACATTTCTTACTATCAATTGTATTGCTCTCCATTTTTGCCTTCCAAATGTAATCCCAAATAAGTAAAATATTTTGCAAAATGCTCTCTGGATAACAGAGTAACCAAAATTCAGAGTTCTACGGATCACCACTATTCCTAAACTCAGTAACTATGGCATATTAAAAAAATGCGTAGTTTTCCTTCATACCTATTTTTCCTTCATTCAATTTTTTTATTCTGAATTGATGCCTGGTCAATACACAGTCAAATTGTATAACAAGCTAAAGCTCAGTTGTAGGCTCTGGGTATCAGCTGTTTTGGAACAACAAACAAACATTATACATTCCTTCAACCAAAATTGTTTAATGGAAATAACAGCATATTACTCATGTGAATTGGCCATCAGAGCAATAAACTAAAGATGAACAGATTGTCAAAAGTTGCTATTTTTCTACTAATTTTCATAATTTATTTTTATTTCAGCAATTAATTACTTTGTGGGAAAACCATGTGTGATCTAAAAGAATGACTCTTGCTGGATTTCAAAGGTTTTCTGTTTTTCAGACATGCATAGCTTTCTGGATTCACTCGTTTGTTTTACACCTGTTTCCACCACAAACTGCAAATATGTAGAACCCAAACAAATTGGACAAATCGACTATCTCTTACAAAAATTGAAAAACTGGTATAGGAAAAATTACTTCTGATACTGATTGGGACTATGGTATATTGAATAATGGAATGCGATTGACTTTTGTAGGGGAAGCAGCGTTTACAACGCTGCCATCACACCGCGTTACTGTTACAACGCGGTTGTTACAACGACCGCGTTGTTAAAATGCAATAACTTTACATCGCAATTCGTTAGATCGACTTGCTGTAGGGGGTGCTCTAACATAAGGAATAGTATAATTTACTATTCCAACACCTTCCCTACTGTTGCGCACGCTGGAGTTGGAATAGTAAATTATACTATTCCTAAGTCCAGCGCGCCCTCCACAGCAAGTCGATCTAATGACTTGCGATGTAAAGGTATCACGTTCTAACAACGCGGTCATTGTAACGACTGCGTTGTAATAGAACGCGATGTGATGGCATGCGTTGTAACATGCTATATTCCTTTTGTAGTGATATATTAACCATGGTTTATTAATTTCCATTTATGAATTATATATAACATGAGTATAATTTGAACTTTGTTCCATTATATTGTTACTGACCCAGTTGGTGCTACGCATGGAAATGTGCAAAGATTTGGCTACAAATGAACTTCATTGGGTATTATAAAGGCCAGGCAATTCTGGCAACTTTGATAGTGTCAAAATCGCTGACATGTTTTTGTCCTGAAATTGTGGTCTAACTATCAAGTCCCCTTTTGATTTTGTGTTCTGCTGCGATCCACTGAAATAAATTGTTGTTAAAAGGTCGTTTTTGTAATGAATTTACTGACATTAAAGAAGGCCAGGAGGCTGAAACGCGTTTGTCAGTGTGCCCGAGTTTGCATTTACTTAAAATAAAGATTCTTTTATAATTACGGCTGGAGTGCGCAGCGTTTTCTGAACTGTCTGCTGCATGTATATATATATATATATATATATATATATATATATATATATATTTCACGTTTCTGCCCTGCGCAGAGGATCGTTCAAAGCCGGCGGAGCACGCCGGACATAATTTCATAAACACAGTCCAATTAACGATCACTCAGAGGGTTATGCAATTACCAAAAGTTGGTTTATTTCTAACCCTGGGCGTAGTTTGCATAGTAGCACTTCACGTAGCTACGTGAAGTAAATTTTGAACTACACGTAGCTATGCAAATTGCATAGTGCGTAGCTGTGTGTTTGACTGCACTGTACAATAATTACCAAAGGCATCTTGCACAGGACAAGTTAGGATAAAATAAGTATCTCTGTCTTTATATGCTAAAATGCATATAGCATTTCACAAAAGTGAAATCAATAAATTAACAAGCAGTGAGAGAGGTGATGATTTTGGTATCCTCCCTAACCTAGGGAGAGAACCAAGCAGATGCCTTGAAAACAAAAGCACATCTTTTGAACGATTCAGTGGTGGTCCCATCCTCTTAGGACCACCCCAAGCACAGTTATTGGCAAAAATACAATCCCAACCAAAGGCCCTGCAAAGCATTATGGGACGAGATTAGCAGTGGGCAGTGAATATTATAGTATCCAATATCAAAATAATTCTACAAAGAGCTGCAGTTCCACTAGTCGTTACTAGATGTCCCTCACGAGTCAAATGCAAAAGCTTCATGAAAGGGTTTCAATGCTTTTGCATTTGACTCGTGAGGGACATCTAGTAACGACTAGTTGAACTGCAGCTTGATGTATTAATAATTTCAATGCTTTTGCATTTGACTCGTGAGGGACATCTAGTAACGACTAGTTGAACTGCAGCTCTTTGTAGAATTATTTTGATATTGGACACTATAATATTCACTGCCCACTGCTAATCTCGTCCCATAATGCTTTGCAGGGCCTTTGGTTGGGATTGTATTTTTGCCCATAACTGTGCTTGGGGTGGTCCTAGGAGGAAGGGACCACCACTGAATCGTTCACATGATATGGTTTTTGTGTTCAAGGCATCTGCTTGGTTCTCCCCCTAGGTTAGGGGGGAACCAAAATCATCACCTCTCTCATTGCTTGATATTTCCATTGTCAAATTTCACTTTTGTGAATTTGTTATATGCTTTTTAGCATAGAAAATTGCTTTAACAAAGCATTTGTATGTGTTTAATATACTTGCTGCTACGATACGTCAATTAGCACAGTTTTTTATTCTGCTACGTGCAATTTGCGTAGTGCGTAGTAACACAAACTTTGCATGCTCCGTGAGCGTAGCAAAGTGTTATGCCCAGGGTTATTTATTTCCAGGTTATGCGTTTCGCTTGCAAAGCAAGCTTGGTCACACAATGTTATGAGGGGAAGGGCCTGCATTAAATAGACAGTATGGAAAGTAAAAAGGGGACAGGAAGTACAACAAACATGGTGTTATATGGCATCCATTTTGTAGTGTGCAAAAGCAAGTATCAGAATTCATGTTTTATACAGGAATTGCACTATTATTAGTTTGGTGCACACTAACAATTAATACACTTGTATTTCACATGTATTCACATTTCTCAAAATACAGAAAAAAGAAAACGAAAATTAAATGCGAATAAAGGTATCCATGAGCATAATTGCAGAAAGATTTTTTGGCAAAAAGATTTTTTGCCATGGTGCCCGAGTCCGTTTTCATGGACGTTAAGGATACAACCAATAAGTCCCCTTGTTGTAAATAAGGATTTAAAGATTTAAAGCCTATCACTCTGGGTTTGTACTCTATCACTCATGTAAAGAGTATCAGCAGATTAGTGGTCCCGGTTTTGAATTCTGTACTGTTCTCGGCATAGTGCCCAAAATCCAGTTCTTTACAAATTATATAAAGGTCTGTCGCAAAGTGCCATAGACGTGACCTACTATTGTAAAGACCCCTCCTTATTTACTTAAATTCCATATGGCTTAGTGCCAACTATGTATTAGTGCATAGCGCATTCCTCATACCAACACCCCAGAAGTCCACCGTTCACACATAATCTATAAATACCTTATTACTTCATTATAATCTATACTCTAACTAGGCCCCAGATAAAGATCAAAGTCAGTTATGAAAATTTGTCTCTTATCTGTTAGGTCCGTCCCTTCACCATAAGTGATTGTGATTGAAGAAAATTGATTGAAGAAAAGGGTAGGGGGATACGTTGGAAGCTGATCTTCTCTGTCGGCCCCTTCCTTTTCTCCTGTGATAAAAAGAAAAAAGATAAAATAAGTGATAATAGTACAAAGATATAGAAGAATTCTTAAAATTTCATACATCTATGATTCCATAGTGTAAGTATAAGACCTAGTCTTATTCCAATTCAGAAGATTCACATAATATGTACAAACAACAACATCTATAATAACAATCGTAGTTCTTAACTTCTTAACACTCAGCATCCCACCGTGACTAAGTACCTTGGGCAGGTAAGCTACATCTGTCTTCCTCATAAGACATTATTCGTGTAGGTGTACACTTATCTCCTCATCCTGATTCAATACCTCAGGGTACTTAGTTTGGAGATTAATTATATGCCACGATTCTTTTTCCTCAAGGCTAGGGTTCTATTTCCTCCCCTGTGTGTTTGTTCAGTCTGTTCTATAGCAAAGAATGTGAGGAGAGAGCTATTAGACAGATGGTACTCGGAAAAATGTCTCGCTACTGGGTACTGGGGGTCTTTGTTGTTTATCGCCCTCATATGTTCCAATACTCTTTTTCTAGTAGCTAGTGTGGTACTTCCTAAATACCTCTTTTTACAGGGGCATTCTAGTATGTAGATAGTGAATGTGGTGCCGCACGTGAGGAATTGTTGTATCATTTTCTCCCCTGTTGGTGTTTTGTATGTTTTTCACATAGAGCTGTTTCTGCACGCCTTACAATGGCCGCAGGGAAAGAATCCCTGTAGGCCAATTTGTGTATTCTTATTTATGCTTGTGATATCTCCTTTCACAAGGAAATCTCTAAAATTTCTCCCTTTTCTGTAGGTAATGTGCGGTCTGTTCTCAATTATAGGTCCTATAATGGGATCACTTGAGAGCACGTTCCAATTCTGGTTAAGAATTTTAGATACTTTCTTGGAGTCTCTATTGTAAGTGAGAATCACTCTTGTGGTGGTTTCAATCTCAGTTGTGGGTTTTTCTAGAAGTGTGTCTTCTCTCCTGATTTTCTTTACTTTCTCTCTGGCTTTAGCTAATACCCAATTAGGATACCCTCTCTCTCTAAACCGTTTCATCATAATGTCTTGTTCAACAAGGAAGTTTTCTTCTGTGCTGCAGTTTCCTCTTGCTCTCAACAGCTCCCCAAACGGAATACTCCATTTGAGTGTTTCAGGGTGGCTGCTGAGAGCATGAAGGAGGCTGTTTCCTGCTGTTGTCTTCCTGTAGAGTCTGGTATTTATTGTGTTGCTATCTATTTCTACTAACACATCAAGGAATTCAATTTGGTTCCTACTTATAGTATACGTGAGGTTAAGGTTATAGGTATTGTTGTTAAGTTCAGCGATGGTGTCTACAGCACTTTCCTCACTCCCTTTCCACACCACAAAGAGGTCGTCTATGTACCTATACCACATTATTACTCTGTTTCCTTCAGGGTTGGTCTCAAGTTTTTTCAGTACCTCATCTTCCCAAACCCCTAGGAACAGGTTAGCAAAGCTAGGGGCAAAGCATGTCCCCATAGCAGTGCCGAGGGTTTGTTTGTACACCGTACCATTAAATAAGAACATGTTGTTAAATAGGCAAAATTCCATCAATTTCAATAACATTTCTGTGTGTTCCAAATAACACATGTTACGTTTGTTCAGAAAATATTTGCAGCATTGTAACCCCAGTGCGTGGTCAATAATAGAATACAGTGAGTTCACGTCCATCGTTATCATCAAATAATCTTCTTCCCATGTTATGGTCTGTATTTTCCCCAGGAAGTCTTTTGTGTCCCTTATATATGAAGGAAGACTTTCCACATACTCACGGAGAAAATGGTCAATATATTTAGAGACATGTTCCGATACACATCCTATTGAGGACACAATAGGTCTCCCTGGTGGTATTTTGGGGTCCTTGTGTATCTTAGGAAGTAGGTAGAAGATGGGAGTTCTAGGATAATCGCATTTTAAGTAACAATATTCCTCCCATTGGAGGATACCCTTATCTTTGTACTCAGTGAGCATATTCCAAATGTTTACTATACTCTCATTATATTCACGTATGTTGGTTTTGACATAGAATCTTGTGTCATCTAATTGTCTTTCTGCTTCAGTAATGTATGCAGTTCTGTCCCATAGCACAATGTTCCCCCCTTTGTCAGCAGGTCGAATTATGATGTTCTCATCTTCTGATAGGGATTTTATAAATTTCCATTGTTCTTTGGTGAAATTAATGTTGTTATCTTTTTTATATTGTTTTTGTTTACGTAATTTTAACAAATCTTTAGTTGTTGTTTCATGAAAGGCGTCAATGTTATTGAGGGGCATAGTAGGGAGAAAGATAGATTTGGGCATGAATTTGGTGTTAGCTGGAAGGTCGGTTCTGGATATGTTAAGTTCTTCATCAAGGTCCAGACCTCCCTCCTGGTAAAGACCCTCCATATCCAGTAGTGTGTTCCTATCTTGGATATCGAGAAACGTGTTGGTATCATCTCCACGTTTATTGGCACATATATGTTCTGGTGTACCTCTTAACATGTGCCATTTTTTTAACTTTACCTTTCTCACAAATTTAAAAATGTCAATTCTCGTTTCGGGGTAGTTGAAGTAACTTGTTGGGCAGAAGGATAGACCTAAGCATAGGGTTTGTTTCTCAAACATAGTAAGCGGTCTATATGATAAATTAATAATGGTTTTATTTACCATATTCTCATCCATTATTTCTGTTTTTTCTGGCCCGTTTGTCTGGTTCCCATGCGCCGTCCTCTTCCTCTGCCTCTTATGTTTTCTCCATCGCTGTTGCTTCCTTCTTCTCCAGTTTCTTCCTGGTTTTTTCCTCGTCCTCTTCCCCGACCTCGTCCTCGACCTCTCCCTCTCATTTTCGGAGGTTGTACTGTCTGTGGTATCTCTCTCCTTGTTCTCATGAGGCGATATTCGTCTAAAAAAGTCGGTTGTGTTTTGGGCCCCTTCCTTCTTTCCATCGATTTGTCCTGTGTATGTAGATTTTCTATTTCCACATCGCTGCTAGTTATGGAATCTGTTCCACTGGCGTGCTCTGTCTCACTTTCCAATGGTTCTCCCATGGCAAGTTTTTCATATAGGTGGTCATATTTATGTGAGTAGGTTAGGATTCTGCCACTCTCGTAATCCCCACAGTCGCGGTGCAGTTTGCGCTGTTTCCGTGCCTTTATATCTTCTTCATAGTTTTTTAATCTTGCCTTAAGATCCTCCATATATTTCTTTATTATATCCTGTTCTTTGTGATTCTTTAAGTCGTCTTCCAATTGCTTGATTTCTTGTATTAGTGTCTCCCTATCCTCCCAAGCATATTTCACAAGGATGATCAACATTTGTTTAGAGCTTTTCGCTGAATTATCAGCCCATTCTTCCAGCATTCTTGGGTTGGTTGATTCATACGAGGGAGTGATGTAAATCACGTAATCCTCGCGGTACCATATCTTTTTCTATGTAATCTTGTAGCGAGATTGCTTCCCACCATTTGGCCGTTTCAGCTCTCCTAATTTTTTCAAGTCTTCGTAATTTGTCCTGTAGCGTAGAGTCTTCTACTGTGGTTTCGATTTTCTTTTGACCTTTGTTAGGTGCCCTTGCGAAGAGGCTGAGGACTGCTGCCCTTCTTTCTGATTCCTCCTCCATCTTATATGTTATGAAAGGGCAGTGGGTCAACTTGTCTGTGTTGTGTTTCATGAAAATTAAAGTTGTGCTGTTCCTGAATGATCTAGAATTTAGCAATGTACAAAGGACAGTAGGCTACAGAGTCAAAAAGAGATGGGAATCCATTTCTTTGGAATGTAATGCCCTCACACATCCAGTTGGGTGTCATGCTTCATCATCGGGCTGCTCCTCGTCTGGCCGGCGCTGCAATGCCTGACGGGCTCCCGATGAGGGGCACTTTGGCGGAGATCTTTTTCCAAATAGCCGTTTGGTGCCGTGGGGGTGAGAGATTTAGTGAGTGTAGATGAATAAATGGTGTGTGATGATTCTGTGAGTTAAAACAGGGTTGGAAGTACCAGCAAAAATAACTTTAATTGTGGGGTCTCCTACCCTGATTAAAATAAAGAGGAAAGGCGCAATGCTAAGATAATGCCTTAGGTGTGGCGATCTTCCATGTGGTTGGTCAACATGTTTCTTCGCAATTCTACAAGTCTAGAGGCGATTCGTCAGGACCTACAGTTAAAAAACTATCTACACTAAGGTGGACTGGAAAACAATAATGAATTAATGTTAGGGATTTAAGCCACCATGACTTACTCTGTCTAATGGCTGGTAGTTCTGGTTCTACCTATTATGGAGAGAAAATCACATATTAATGTATGATGTCAAACAAATATCACAAATATCAAACACTACTGTCCTATTCCCTGTGTGTCTAAATCACAACACACAGTGGTGAGGTGTTACAGGCATATAAACACCAGGTGCCAAATATTGAAGTGGTCACATTATTGCTCATGTGTGTAGTGACCAAATCCGTGTATTAAAAACCGAAAACTGCAGAAAGAGCACAAGACTCACCCTAATTGGGATATACTACTGCTTCATCAATCCCCGGCAGGTCAAGATATGAGGAACTTCCCCAAATACTACAGGGGTATGCAGTTAAAAAGGAACAGTTAAAAGCTGCCAGCTTGCGAAGTTAATAGCGTTTTAATTGAATAAACTAGAGGAATGGATATGTGGGCCTCCTTAGAACATATAGTGACATGCTCCTACATCACGCTATCTGGCACATAGAGAAGTGCACATCATTCAGGGGTAGTTCATTAACATTGCCCACAGCATTAAAAAGTGATCCCAGTTATGGTGGAACAACACAGGTTTCATATTTGTTACTGAAGTTGGGCTAAAGAAACAAAAGAAACAAAAAAAGGGGGGAGGAGATAGGGAAAGTGCATCTACCTAGTTGAATGTTTTAAACTGGCTGGGAAACCCATTAACAGGGGTTGGGAGTGCGGAACATCAACAGACCATAAAGGTTAACATAGTACTCACGTTTGCGTAGTACGCAATGTGTCCAAGGACCTACCCACTGCTGCCGGGACCGGGAGGTATGGTGTAGTGAAAAAGCCCGGTTTAAATACCCGCTGCTCCTCCTCGTTAACTCCTGATTGCTACCAGCTGGACCGCTCGCGTGAGTGAGGACAGCCATTGTGCTGTTCTCTCTACTGCGGGCGCCATCTTGGAGTGGGTACCCTAACTTGAGCAGGTAGTCAGTTTCTACATCTTAAGGCTATGGAAACAACCCCGATCAGGTACAGGGTTTTGGAGGTTGTGGAATTAATAAAGCACTCAACCGCCCGGGCTTCCGCCTTATTTTAAATAAAAAGTATATACATGGTGAGCGGACGTGAGGCTACTACAGATATATATTGTTCTGCCCCGCACTGTGTGAAATGCAGATAGGAGAGTAACCTAATAAGTTATGTGTCGAGTTTATAAGGGTAATCTTGGTTGGCAACCATCGTGAGATTGGCGCGTGCTCCGTTCATGGTAAAGAGAAGAAAAGGAGGATGGGGGCCATTTTGTAATCTTTGTAATCTTTGGAAAGGCTGGGGGCCATTTTGGAGTGGAGTAGAAGTCACCATAAGGCTTCATTATCATCTCTAGCAAAGTATCCCCAATATGTAATTTCACATGAATGTGAATCTTAGTGTACTGGGTCTAATGAAGAGCAATAGGTGTCAGTGATGCAGTGATAAGATGCTATTCCAAGGTAGTTTTTAAGTGCGTAAGCGCTCCAAGGAATGTCCTCATTCAGTCCTTGTCTGTCAGAAGACAGACGATGCACCCATCTTTGTTCTTTGTAAAACAAAGCTTCTTTGCTGATTTTAGTGAATGTTTCAAGAATCACCCAACGAAAAGAGTCTGGTGAATGTTGGGTGTTAAAGAAGTGTGTGCACATTTTGGTATTCACTTTATGACACCGGAAATTACTGCGATGTTCTGTGATTCTCACTTTGACCGGACGTGTAGTCATCCCTATGTATCTGAGATTGCAGGGACACGTAATCATATAAATGCAATTTGTCGTATTACAATTAGTGTGTTTACGCAATTCCCATGTGAAGGTTGCATTGAAGATGATATTCTTAGTCACTGTTGTGAGGGCGCAGACTGTGCATGTGCTGCACGGGTAGTGACCCTGAACAGGCGGAAGGTCCCACAACTGTCTTTGTGTGTTAACCGTTCGTGTCTGAGGCCTGGTATGGATCAGTATGTCTTTCAGATTCTTTGATCGTTTGAAGGCAAAGCGTGGTTGTTCAAGGGTCATGCTCCCAGTATTTAATATGCCCCAATGTTTCCTGATGACATTTTTTATCCTATTGGAGGCTGGAGTATATGTTGTTACACATGTCAACATCTCTGTTTCTGCTTTTTGTCTAGGTTCTAATAGAGCCTCCCTGTTATTGTTTCTTGCGCGTTTTTTTGAAAGAGCAATACTGCGTGCAGGATATTCACGTTGCGCAAGACTTTTTGCCAATGTTTCCGCTTCTGTTTTATAGTCCTCCAGTTGGCTACAATTTCTGCGGAGTCTCAGAAACTGTCCCACAGGGAGATTCTCTTTAAGGGCACGCGGATGGCAACTACTGAACAGTAGAAGGCTGTTGCGATCCGTTGGCTTCCTATATATTGTAGTGCTCAAGGTACCATTATCTAGCCTTATCAAGAGATCAAGGAACGGAATTTGGTTGTCTGAAATGGAGCTTGTGAATTTGTATTAATCCACACGCAGAAATCGTTACATGTATCCACATTGCCTCGCCAGAAGATTATTATATCATCTATAAACCTCTTCCAGAGGCATAGATTCTCCTGGTATGGGTTGGAGTCGTTTAAAATGAATTCCTCTTCAAAATAGGCCATGTACAAACAAGCTGCACTAGGGGCCATGGTGCTCCCCATGGAAGTTCCCTGGGTCTGATGGTATAATTGACCTTTGAATTAAAAAAAAAATTGGGTCAAAACCAGTGTTGCTAGTTCCAAAACAAAACTGCTGGGTGTGGGCGAGTCCCAAGCAGTTTTGTTGAGGGCTTCCTCAATCACACCTAGAGTGGCCCTCTGCGGGATGTTAGTGTAGTGGGCTTCTACATCTAGGGTCACCAATAGACTGATGTTACTGGCGTTGGGGAAGTTCGCTAGTAGACGTAATACGTCTGCGGTGTCCTGTAGATATGTGGGTGTCTGTTTTACCAATGGCTGTAAGAAGTGATCGCAAAACTTGGACAGGGGTTCAAGTATTGAGTCTATTCCGGATACTATGGGACGACCCGGGACTGGTTGAACGCCCTTATGGATTTTTGGCAGTGTATAAAAATAAGGAGTTTTAGGATCCTTTTTAACCAAAAATTCGGCCTCCTTTTTGCTTAGCCACCCTTGGCTTTCTGCCGAGAAGACCATTGATGTTATGGTTTGGTGTAATCGTGTCTCGGGACTACTAGCGATAGGCGTGTAGTACTGTCTATTCTCTAATTGCCGTTGGCATTCAATGTCATAGTCACTGGTAGCCATTAGCACAGTGGCTTCCCCTTTATCTGCCTGTTTGATGGTTATGGAGGTGTCATTGGCCAGAGAGTTAACAGCCGTCAACTCGTCATTAGAGATGTTTTTGAAGTGTTTCTTGGTTACCCCGCTTCCAAGCTCTTTAAGCACGGCCTGTTCGAAGGTTAAGACTTCGTTGGGTACCATCCCATTGTTGGGGGTGAATGTTGAGGCATTATGTAAGCCCGAATCAGTCTGTTGTGGTGTCGGTGTCTCATTAAAGAAGGCTTTAAGGCGTACCTTCCGAAAGAATTTTTGTAGTTCACACTGTTCCTGAAACCTGTCTGTCCTGGGAGTTGGAACATACCCAAGACCCTTTTCTAGGACTCTTGTCTCTATATCTGTCAGAGTCCTTTGAGAGAGATTGACAATCAGGGTCTCCTTTTGGTGTGGCTCCGGGTTTCCACCACATTCTGGTTGGATTCCTGCGATTGGACTCTCTTCTGTTGTTGTTGCTGATTCCCTCTTCTTCTTCCGCGCCCTCTGCCCCAACCTTTTTCTAAAAAAGGCTGGTTGTTGACACTAGGGTAAAACTGTGGGGGTCCTTGAGGGTACATGGGGCATGGCCAGAATCCAGGGCCCTGATATTGGGGTACTTGGAATCCTCCAAAGCCTTGTCGGCCTCCCCTTCTACGCTGGTTAAAGCCCCACTCTTCTGTACTTGAGTCGCTGTTAGTAGATGAGCCTCTTCTAGTCGAGCTGGAGCTCGCATCAGAGGTGTTGTTAGAATCTGGGGGGACATAATCGGTTTTTAGATAAGGATAAACCTTCACCTTATCGAACTTACGAATATCTTTTTGTAGCTTAGTTACTTTCTGCTTCATTAGGTATTCTTTGTGTTCTGCTATTTCATTGTTTAGCTCAGTTAGTTTGAGCTTGAAGGCAGCGGTAGTGGACATGGTGCTCTTAATGGCCGCTTCTGCTGCCTGAATTCTCGCCAATAGCGCATCCGCTATTCTTTTTGCTGTGTTGATTATCAAGCTATGAAAAAACAAGGAGACCCAAATACAATTGGTCAGGGACCTTTGGGTAATTGAACTATTTCTAAAGACAGTGGTCACCAGACAGAAAATAAGTTATAAATCAATAAATATAGACCCAATCAGTACTATATTGTAGACATCTGTCCAGCCGGACAGATATTTAATATGCAGTCAAATAATGTTTACAGACAATAAACATGGAACAGTTTAAGTGGGACACAAGCCTGCATCCAACTTAGCAAGAAAGACGTACAACATAAAGTAAGGGGTTCAGGCAAAGGAAATTGTTTGTTTCAAGCACATTTCTAATAGAACAAACAGAATATACATGAGACACCATTACATAGAAATTAGGACATTTTCAAAGGGTGTATATGGTGTACAAGGTGTCGACGGCGTTTCGATCCCTTAAAAGAATAATGGGATAATCCTCAGGACATTATAAATAACATGCCTGTTTTCATATGGCTTAAATTGCTAGAACCATGGAAAAAATGGAGGGAAGGAAAAGGGAAAAAAATAAGTTAAAATTAGACAAATGAAAGTGGCGTATATCCGAAGTGCTCGTGAGTTTGTCTCTAATGTGCTGTCCGACGTGATGCGAGGCGCTCCTGAACATGAGAACATGCACGTGGATTTAACGTGCAGTGAAAAATATATATAAAAAAGGTGAAGCGAAGGGATAGAAAAAGAGAGGGAAGTTAGGCCGACGATCAAGATGGAATCGAGATCTGGCGTAGGTGTTGGAAAAGTGAGATATCTCTAACAGTAGCCGTGTAGTGGGTGGCCGGCAAAAGGAAAAGACAGAGCTGAAAGTACTGAAGGGTGAGGGGCGCTAGTATCTATGTACGTATCATAAGGGGAGGTAGCGCTACAGTACACAATGGCACAGGGGAGGTAGAGGGCAGATTGGGCACGTAAGGTGAGCTATGGCTTACCCAACGTGAAGAATGGAGCTGTGACAAAAGGTCTTGAGAATCAAGAAGAACGGAAGGCCACCGGCATAGGATCTGTAGGGATGGTGGTCTTAGTTATAATCCTGGGGAGTATGCACCGGAGTCAAGGTTCCTGCAGTAGGTAGAATGGGGCAATTGAGCAATTGAGGTTATTGAGGGGAAGGAGGGGGTTGGGTAAGGAAAGGTAACCGCGGTGTGCAAGGCGAGCGCGCTTACCGGTTAAGGGAGTTCCATTGTGGACATAATTCCAATGAAAAGCAAGCCGCATTGCGGTCTTGAGCCGTAATACAGGCCAGTGCTAGAAGGAAGGAGCAAGGAGGAAATTTGGATAATGCAAGTGTCAACGGTGGTAGAGGAAAACGGCGTGCAGGGCTATCACGCTTACCGTATGTAATCTAGGGTCCGTCACAGCCTGGGTGTTTCCGGTCACAGAATTGAGTGAACCGGGAGGGAGCATTATATATGGGGCCCTCCAATTGGGAGAAGTGGGTCAGGTGACCAAGAATAGTAAAAATGGAGGAGAGACTGGTGGTTGCCAAACCAGCGGCCATCTTGGAACATGAAAGAATTTATGTGCACATACTTAAAGTGGCTAAAAAACAAATATAGGCAAAAAGGAAAGTTAACAGGAGTGGCAAATCTGGCCACCTTAGAATAGCATAGAGCAACATGATACTCTGTACATTTCTGGAGCGACAAAATCGGTAAAAGGACCTACAAGAGGCATCAATAGAGAGAAGCACATTGGACATTTAAAATGACATAGCAGGGCAGTTCAAAGAGTAATTGCCTATGTTTAGGACCAAGAGCGCATAGATACTCAAAAGCAGTCACAGTTAGATCAATGAAGTCCAGTCCTCCAGAAGATTGAGGCCTGTATGAATACTTCCAGTCCTCAAGATCCATTTCAGTTCCTCCTTGTTAAGGAGCTGCGCCATGTCCGCACCCCTTGGCGGTGGCTTTATCACGCTAATGATTGTCCACCGTATGTCATTTTCAGTGTGACCTGCTGCCTGAAAATGTTCGACAAGAGGAGCATTTGGAGTATTGCAGCGTATTCTGCTGCGGTGCTGGCAGATCCGTATCTGTGCCTTTTGTGTAGTTTGTCCAATGTAGATTTTATTACAAGGACAAAAAATAGCATAAATAACATTATTAGTGTTGCAATTCGAAAAGGTTTTCAGTTCAATCCTGATTTTATCAAAGACAAATTCTTTCCCTCAATTGTAAACTGGCAAACAATACAATCACCACATTTAGCATGTCCTGTCAGGGGCGGCAGACCCCAGAGTTCATTAAGTGTTCCTGTGTTTTTGGTAGATGGTAGGGCCGCACGTACTAGGTGATCTTTTATGTTTTTGCTTTACGGAATGCGAACAGGAAGCGTTCTAAATTAAGTACCCCTGCATTCAGAACCTCCCAGTGTTTGATAATGCTCTTCCGGAGGATTGAACTGAAAACCTTTTCGAATTGCAACACTAATAATGTTATTTATGCTATTTTTTGTCCTTGTAATAAAATCTACATTGGACAAACTACACAAAAGGCACGGATACGGATCTGCCAGCACCGCAGCAGAATACGCTGCAATACTCCAAATGCTCCTCTTGTCGAACATTTTCAGGCAGCAGGTCACACTGAAAATGACATACGGTGGACAATCATTATCGTGATAAAGCCACCCCGAAGGGGTGCAGACATGGCGCAGCTCCTTAAGGAACTGAAATGGATCTTGAGGACTGGAAGTATTCATACAGGCCTCAATCTTCTGGAGGACTGGACTTCATTGATCTAACTGTGACTGCTTTTGAGTATCTAGGCGCTCTTGGTCCTAAACATAGACAATTACTCTTTGAACTGCCCTGCTATGTCATTTTAAATGTCCAATGTGCTTCTCTCTATTGATGCCTCTTGTAGGTCCTTTTACTGATTTTGTCGCTCCAGAAATGTACAGAGTATCATGTTGCTCTATGCTATTCTAAGGTGGCCAGATTTGCCACTCCTGTTAACTTTCCTTTTTGCCTATATTCGGTTTTTTAGCCACTTTAAGTATGTGCACATAAATTCTTTCATGTTCCAAGATGGCCGCTGGTTTGGCAACCACCAGTCTCTCCTCCATTTTTACTATTCTTGGTCACCTGACCCACTTCTCCCAATTGGAGGGCCCCATATATAATGCTCCCTCCCGGTTCACTCAATTCTGTGACCGGAAACACCCAGGCTGTGACGGACCCTAGATTACATACGATAAGCTTGATAGCCCTGCACGCCGTTTTCCTCTACCACCGTTGACACTTGCATTATCCTAATTTCCTCCTTGCTCCTTCCTTCTAGCACTGGCCTGTTTTACGGCTCAAGACCGCAATGCGGCTTGCTTTTCATTGGAATTATGTCCACAATGGAACTCCCTTAACCGGTAAGCGCGCTCGCCTTGCACACCGCGGTTACCTTTCCATACCCAACCCCCTCCTCCCCCTCAATAACCTCAATTGCTCAATTGCCCCATTCTACCTACTGCAGGAACCTTGACTCCGGTGCATACTCCCCAGGATTATAACTAAGACCACCATCCCTACAGATCCTATGCCGGTGGCCTTCCGTTCTTCTTGATTCTCAAGACCTTTTGTCACAGCTCCATTCTTCACGTTGGGTAAGCCATAGCTCACCTTACGTGCCCAATCTGTCCTCTACTCCCCTGTGCCATTGTGTACTGTAGCGCTACCTCCCTTATGATACGTACATAGATACTAGCGCCCCTCACCCTTCAGTACTTTCAGCTCTGTCTTTTCCTTTGCCGGCCACCCACTACACGGCTACTGTTAGAGATATCTCACTTTTTCCAACACCTACGCCAGATCTCGATTCCATCTTGATCGTCGGCCTAACTTCCCTCTCTTTTTCTATCCCTTTGCTTCACCTTTTTATATATATTTTTCACTGCACGTTAAATCCACGTGCATGTTCTCATGTTCAGGAGCGCCTGCATCACGTCGGACAGCACATTAGAGACAATCTCACGAGCACTTCGGATATACGCCACTTTCATTTGTCTAATTTTAACTTATTTTTTTCCCTTTTCCTTCCCTCCATTTTTTCCATGGTTCTAGCAATTTAAGCCATATGAAAACAGGCATGTTATTTATAATGTCCTGAGGATGATCCCATTATTCTTTTAAGGGATCGAAACGCCGTCGACACCTTGTACACCATATACACCCTTTGAAAATGTTCTAATTTCTATGTAATGGTGTCTCATGTATATTCTGTTTGTTCTATTAGAAATGTGCTTGAAACAAACAATTTCCTTTGCCTGAACCCCTTACTTTATGTTGTACGTCTTTCTTGCTAAGTTGGATGTAGGCTTGTGTCCCACTTAAACTATTCCATGTTTATTGTCTGTAAACATTATTTGACTGCATATTAAATATCTGTCCGTCTGGACAGATGTCTACAATATAGTACTGATTGGGTCTATATTTATTGATTTATAACTTATTTTCTGTCTGGGGACCACTGTGTTGATTATCAAGATCAAAAGATCCCTAGTACACTTCCACGATACCAGGGACCATTCTTTCTTGAATGTCCCATCTTCCAGGAATAGACGGGGAAAATTACGTACAATCAGGCCATTAGGTGCTATATTGGCCCTCAGATATTCCGTCATTAATGCGCAATGTAAGGTTATTTTTACCCATTCGCGTTTCAAAGAGGACAGGGATTGCCAGTCCTCAGACTGGCTCCCTGTGGCAGCGCTACTCTCTGTTCCTAAAATAGAGGGGGCTCGTAAAATTTCTGCAGCTTGATCATCTCCGAAGCTAAGTCCTTGTTCCTCCATGATGCTGAGGATATAGGTGTGCTTCAAGAGGTGCGAAAGATAATGAGAGTGGCAAACATCCAACCGGACGTGTTTTGCCAACAGAAAGTGTAGGGGGACAAAATATAGTATTTACCCACCAAAACACCTAATTGAGTCCCACGGGAGGCCCGTGCTCATCAATATTCACAAATAGAGGGACAAAGGGCTTTTATACATGAGGTCCAGCACAGTTGCCCAAATGCAATATGAAAATTAAAGTTGTGCTGTTCCTGAATGATCTAGAATTTAGCAATGTACAAAGGACAGTAGGCTACAGAGTCAAAAAGAGATGGGAATCCATTTCTTTGGAATGTAATGCCCTCACACACCCAGTTGGGTGTCATGCTTCATCATCGGGCTGCTCCTCGTCTGGCCGGCGCTGCAATGCCTGACGGGCTCCCGATGAGGGGCACTTTGGCGGAGATCTTTTTCCAAATAGCCGTTTGGTGCCGTGGGGGTGAGAGATTTAGTGAGTGTAGATGAATAAGTGGTGTGTGATGATTCTGTGAGTGAAAACAGGGTTGGGAGTACCAGCAAAAATAACTTTAATTGTGGGGTCTCCTACCCTGATTAAAATAAAGAGGAAAGGCGCAATGCTAAGATAATGTCTTAGGTGTGGCGCTCTTCCGTGTGGTTGGTCAACATGTTTCTTCGCAATTCTACAAGTCTAGAGGCGATTCGTCAGGACCTACAGTTAAAAAACTATCTACACTAAGGTGGACTGGAAAACAATAATGAATTAATGTTAGGGATTTAAGCCACCATGACTTACTCTGTCTAATGGCTCACCACTATGTGATTGTAATATCTGTCTTTCTCTTTCTTTTATTTCCTTCTCTTTCTCTCTGTATTCATCATCTTTCTTTTCTTTCTATTCTTTCCCTGTTATTCTATCTTCTAGAATCTTGATTTGATTCTAACTATTCTATTCCTGCGCTTCGCACTGAACAGACACCTTCGCTGTGGGTCCAGTTACTTTATATCTATTTATTCCTGTTCACGAGAATAAAGAAACTTCAAGACAGTGCCTAAGGATTGTATTTGCTTCCTTCACGTCGCTACATAATTTGGTACCAGGAGTGGGGTGAAAAGAGGAAAACAGAACTCTCCCGTTTCGTTCCTGATCGCCGCCACTCATGCTACTTCTTCTGCGACGCTAGCGGTTTACTTTGTTGCTGTTACCGCATTTAGGACCCACAAGCCTCAGGTGTGTTCAATTTCATTATTTGTCTTTTCTTTACGGCTCTCTTCGCAAGCTTCAACTGCCGTTTTCCACTTGCTCGAGCCAGCGCGTCTTTTGACTTCTGCTCGCGTCTTGTTTATGACGCTTCACCTCCTGTATCAGCGTCTCCAAGGCAACCAGGGCAGCGCTGCAACATTCTTTCTGCTGCACTCTTCATTGTGACGTCTCTTCAGCATGACGCTACCTGCATTCTTTGATTGCTAAGGAATTTTCTCTTACTCCTCATTGTGACGTCCCTTCAGCATGACACTGCCTGCATTCCTTGATTAATAAGGAGTTCTTTTACTCATTCTGACGCGCTCATTGTGACTCTGCACATTGTTATGTGCTGATTTTCATTACAGCTATTCACTGAAGCTATTTTACCATTATTTTAAGCTGTGGGAGTTCCACTCCAGCTGCATTTTTGCATTATCTTGATTACCATGTCGTCTTCCGACAATGCTTTACATCCTCCTCCATTTCTACCAAAACCAGGGAAACCTGAAATTCTTTGGAAACAATGGATCCATATTTTTGAAAACTACCTCATTGGAATTGATGGTTCAGAGTACTCTCCAGCGAGAAAGAATGCTCTTCTTTACAATCACCTGGGTATTGCTGCACAAAAGATCTTTGATAACTTACCTATTTTTCCACAACCTCCTAGTGATGGCACTTGGAATGTTTATCTTGAAGCTAAAGAAAGACTTAAAAAACAATTCTCTGAAGAACCAAACGTGCTTTTGGAAAGACACAGTTTCTTCAAACGCAAACAAGGCAGCGATGAATCGGTCGAAGAATATGTTGCCGCACTACGTGTTCTTGCTTCTACCTGCGATTTCTTGGATTCAACAGACATTTGTATCAGAGACCAATTTGTTTTCAACTGCTTTTCGAAGAAAATGCAAGAATGTCTTCTGACTTGTCGTAACCCTTCCCTTTCAGAAGTTGTTGATATTGGAAAGAGTATAGAACGTTCTATCATTTCTTCCCAAGCGTTGTCAGGTCAAGAAGGTCATTCTCCCATATCCTATGTTTCAGGGAATTCTGATTTTTCCAATCCCGTTTCTGCCATCAGGGTTAACAAAGAACAATTTAACAAAGATGGGTCTAAACGCTTTTGCTATCGCTGTGGTTCGAAAAATCATATTGGTAATTTTCCTTCTTGCCCTGCCTTAGGAAGAAAATGCACTAAATGTAAGAAGACAGGGCATTTTCAAGAGGTTTGTAGACTACAACGCACTCCTCATACTGTTAGAATTCACAATGTTGAACTACAAGAACCAAACTACAATCCCTCTGTCTCTGACTGCACTAGTAATTTTTCCAATCTCCTTCTCTCCATTGATGAACCTTTGAGTTCTATAGAATTTGAACGTCCCATTTGCCAAGCTTTAATCAACAATAAATCCTTAGATGTCATGGCTGATTCAGGAGCTCCTATTACTGTATTAGCTGACACCACTTTTGATACCTTATGGAATCATTCAATTTCTTTACAAGCTCCTGACATATCTCCCAAAGCCTTTGGTGATAAGGATATTGATCTTCTTGGTTTTTTCATTGGTACTTTGCAAGTTTTGGGAAGGTCAACCCAAACCAAAGTGTACGTGGCAGTCAAAGGTAGAGATTTAGTAGGTTGGAAGGATCTTGCCAAATTGGGTATAATTTTAAAACCAGGTCACAAGAATCCTATTGTCTTAGGAGATCTTCCTCTTCTTTCCATTGACAATGGCATGCCCAATGACACTGACCTTCTCACTTTACTCAAAAACAACTTTCCTTCCGTTTTTAGTAATAACATTGGAACCATCAAAGGTTTTGAGCATGTCATTAGACTCAAAGCTAATGCCACACCTATCACTCACAAGGTCAGACCCGTTCCAATAAATGTGAAACCTGATTTAAAAAAACGATTGGAATCTTTAACTAAAGATGGCATTATTGCCACGACAGATTCTTCAGAATGGGTTTCTCCCATTGTTCTCGCAAAGAAAAAAAATGGAGATCTTCGTCTCTGTGTTGATCTCAGATCCTTGAACCGCAATATCATTATCGATTGCCACCCTCTTCCTCATATTCAAGAAATGCTTTCCAACATTGGCCATTCAAAATATTTCTCAACCATTGACCTACACTCAGCCTATCATCAGATAGCCTTGAGTACTGAGTCTCAAGAACTCACCACCTTTATCACTCCCTTTGGAGCTTACAAGTACTTAAGGCTACCTTTTGGTTTGGCATCCGCGGCTTCAGTATTTCAGAAGGCCATGGATGTTCTTTTTAAAGACATTGAACACGTTCAGGCTTTTCAAGATGATATTCTTGTTTTTACTGAAACGAAAGAATCTCATTTAGACACCTTACATAAAGTTTTTTCCATTCTCAGTGCCAGAGGTGTTACTATTCAACCAGACAAATGTAAATTTTTAGTTGAACAGATTGATTATTTAGGACATACTATTACCCCAGAGGGTATTAAGCCAAAATGTTGCAATATTGAAGCCATCATTAAAGCTCCTCCTCCTCCAGACAAGGACGCTTTGAGGTCCTTTTGGGTCTGTGCGAATATTATGCTCGTTTTGTACCTGACTACTCATCCTACGTTCAACCTCTGAGGTCACTTCTCAAAAAAGGCACTACTTTTGTTTGGACTGATGAAATTAACTCTACATTCACACATATCAAATCTTTGGTTATCAATGCTCCTGCATTAAGCCCTTTTGTTCCAGGTCACCAGTGTATTGTTACAGTTGATGCCAGCCTCAAAGGTCTTGGTGCTGTTTTTGGTCAGCAAATTCACAACAAAGATCACACTATAGCTTTCGCCTCAAGAAGTTTATCTGATGCTGAATCCAAATACAGCACGATTGAGAGGGAAGCTTTAGCTTGTGTTTGGGCGGTCAACAAATTTAAAACCTACCTTTGGGGCAGCCATTTTGTCATCTACACAGATCATAAACCACTTGTCTACCTGTTGCAGGGCGAAGGTTTGGGTAAAGCCTCTGACCGATTTGTACGTATCCTCTCCAAACTTCAAGAATACAACTTTAGTATTAAATACATTCAAGGTGGCAGAAATTTCAGAGCAGATTGCCTTTCTCATTTACCATTACCTTCTACTGATGACTCTGTTGACGATTTTGATTGTGTTGTAGCTACCATCGATGCCACTTCTTCATCCAATGGTATTATCTCTGAGAAAGAATGGCTAGATGCTACTTCCCTTGATCCTACTTTAAAAAAGTATGTGACTTTATTGTTAAAGGTTGGCCTCCTATTCGCAATTTGTCTCAAGATCTTAAACCTTTTGCACAAATTTCCTCTGAACTATCTCTTGAGAATGATTTATGTATCAGAAATGGCTGTTTTGTTCCTCCTTTTTCTCTAAGAAATAAACTCATTTCCATTGCTCATGATGGACACTTAGGAGTCACAGCCACGTGTAAAAAGCTTAGGGAAAATTATTGGTGGCCCTCTTTGAACTCTCAAGTCTCCGCTTTTGTTGACTTGTGCCCTGAATGCATTGTTTCTGACAAACATTGGAGAACTACGCAGAATCCTCTTCGCCCGGTTCCTCTACCAGATGGTCCCTGGGTGAAGGTTGCATTGGACTTTGCCGGTCCATTCAATTTATTACCCAGCTCTTCAAGATTTTTATTGGTATTAATTGATTACTACTCCAAATGGATTTACTTTTCATTTGTGGATTCTGCCTCTACCCTATCTGTTTTACAATTTCTTAAGAATGTTTTCTCACTAGAAGGTCCTCCAAGAGAATTAGTCACTGATAACGGTACTCACTTTGTCTCCACTGTCATGAAAGACTTTTTGGCAAGTTTTGATATTAAACATTTGCAAGTTGCTTTGTATAGCCCCTCTGCCAATGGTTTGGTTGAAAGAGCTAATCGCTTTCTCAAGGAAGGCATTCAGACTGCTCTTTCCTCACATTTAGATTACAAACTGTTTTTAAAAGACAAAGTGAATGCCTACCATAATTCTCCTCATTCTACCACTGGCTACACTCCTTTTGAATTGTTGAGGGGTAGGAAATGTCGTTCCAAACTTCTACCTTCTTGGTTGGAGCAACATTTTGTTTTCTATGGCACATCCAATCTCAATAGAGATTCTATTATACGACACACAGTTTCCTCAGCACAAGATAAACAGAAATTTCACTATGACAATCTTAAACATGTTCATGACAAAGAATTTACAGTTGGTGCTTGGGTTCTTGTCAAGAAACCGTTTGGTGTTAAAAAAGGGGATTCTTCATTCTCTTCTCCTTGTAAAATTGAAAGGGTCAGTCTCAGTGCTTGTTTATTACAAGATATGGGGTGGTGGAACAAGGGAAGACTTGTTCCCATATCTGATTTGCAAGCTGACATTCACAGGAAAACGGCTGTACTGTGTTTCTCTGATGATTCTATTTTGTTTGAGAATACTGCTGTACCATTTGCTGAAACAACTCAATCCAATGTTCATTCTCCCATGAGTGATTTTCATCCTCATTTGAATGTTTCTAATACTTCTTCTTCCGTTGCTGTTGCTCCTACATCTGTTTCTTCTGTATCACCATCTAGAAGAATTTGCAAGTTGCCTGTACGTTATAAAGATTTTATTATGAAATAACTTGTTTGTTAGAAAGGGAGATCTTGTAATATCTGTCTTTCTCTTTCTTTTATTTCCTTCTCTTTCTCTCTGTATTCATCATCTTTCTTTTCTTTCTATTCTTTCCTGTCATTCTATCTTCTAGAATCTTGATTTGATTCTAACTATTCTATTCCTGCGCTTCGCACTGAACAGACACCTTCGCTGTGGGTCCAGTTACTTTATATCTATTTATTCCTGTTCACGAGAATAAAGAAACTTCAAGACAGTGCCTAAGGATTGTATTTGCTTCTTCACGTCGCTACAGTGATCTTCAGAAAAGAAAAAGAAAAAATGCCTGTGGACTGCGTTTCAGTCTGGAGAGTGTTCGGTAATTGCCCCCCCTTCACGATTGTGAAGTTCCTGCTGCTTAAGTATCCTATTGCTAGTCAGGTATGATTCATCCCCATGACTATAAACGTTTTCTCTGCCAAAAGGATCGCCTATTAGAAAATAGATGAGGGAGATCCCAGGATATATATTCCCAGCGAAACCTTACGTATATGTGCAGTCTCTAATGATAGAAAACGAGTTCTCGAAGAAACCCACGTGAATCCTAGTTGCAAAATCCCTGCACTCTTCTCAATTATTACAATTGCACACAACACCCATCGTATTGTTAGCGGGCTTCAGTACGTGATACTCAGAAAAAATTCTGTGTATCCGCTGTAGGTGGATTTTTGTTTCCTTTTTGATTCCTTTTTGAATTTCTCCTCGATCAAGTCGACAGTAGGGTTGGGTGCGAATGGCACTGTTTAGATGAGACGTCAGCATGAGAGTCTACTCTCGCCAGTTTGTTTCCTTTTTATCTGACCCCCGCCCGCACCACCCGTAGGTAGCCTCCTTTGTGCCGCGACCCAGGCAGGAAGGCGAGAAGGACACGTGTCCTCCGACCCGTCTCCCTCCCCCTCCCAGTACACCCGTGCAGCCCTACTGGAGTGCCTACCTTAGTGGTCGGTGGAACTCCGGGTTCTTGTTTGCTCCGTCAGTGTCTTCGCTTCAGTCACAGCACTTCCCAGCCGTGTTATTTTACTCTGTCCAGGTGATCAAGCATACGGTGATTCCAGAGTCTGTATTATAGCATCCACACGATTTCCAGTCAGTTTCTTCGGGTTTACCAATTGATACTAGAGCCGGGCCACGGAAAGCTCCATAGTCAATTTCACGTTTCTGCTCCTTTCGCTTTCCCACGCCCTGCGCAGAGGATCGTTCAAAGCCGGTGGAGCACGCCGGACATAATTTCATAAACACAGTCCAATTAACGATCACTCGGAGGGTTATGCAATTACCAAAAGTTGGTTTATTTCCAGGTTACGTGTTTCGCTTGCAAAGCAAGCTTGGTCACACAATGTTATGAGGGGAAGGGCCTGCATTACATAGACAGTATGGAAAGTAAAAAGGGGACAGGAAGTACAACAAACATGGTGTTATATGGCATCCATTTTGTAGTGTGAAAAGCAAGTATCAGAATTCATGTTTTATACAGGAATTGCACTATTATTAGTTTGGTGCACACTAACAATTAATACACTTGTATTTCACATGTATCCACATTTCTCAAAATACAGAAAAAATACAGAAAAAAGAAAACGAAAATTAAATGCGAATAAAGGTATCCATGAGCATAATTGCAAAAAGATTTTTTGGCATGGTGCCCGAGTCCGTTTTCATGGACGTTAAGGATACAACCAATAAGTCCCCTTGTTGTAAATAAGGATTTAAAGCATTTAAAGCCTAACACTCCGGGTTTGTATTCTATCACTCATGTAAAGAGTATCAGCAGATTAGTGGTCCCGGTTATGAATTCTGTACTGTTCTCGGCATAGTGCCCAAAATCCAGTTCTTTACAAATTATATAAAGGTCTGTCGCAAAGTGCCATAGACGTGACCTACTATTGTAAAGACCCCTCCTTATTTACTTAAATTCCATATGGCTTAGTGCCAACTATGTATTAGTGCATAGCGCATTCCTCATACCAACACCCCAGAAGTCCACCGTTCACACATAATCTATAAATACCTTATTACTTCATTATAATCTATACTGTAACTAAGCCCCAGATAAAGATCAAAGTCAGTTATGAAAATTTGTCTCTTATCTGTTAGGTCCGTCCTTCACCATAAGTGATTGTGATTGAAGAAAATTGATTGAAGAAAAGGGTAGGGGAATACGTTGGAAGTTGATCTTCTCTGTCGGCCCCTTCCTTTTCTCCTGTGATAAAAAGAAAAAAGATAAAATAAGTGATAATAGTACAAAGATATAGAAGAATTCTTAAAATTTCATACATCTATGATTCCATAGTGTAAGTATAAGACCTAGTCTTATTCCAATTCGAAGATTCACATAATATGTACAAACAACAACATCTATAATAACAATCGTAGTTCTTAACTTCTTAACACTCAGCATCCCACCGTGACTAAGTACCTTGGGCAGGTAAGCTACATCTGTCTTCCTCATAAGGCATTATTCGTGTAGGTGTACACTTATCTCCTCATCCTGATTCAATCCCTCAGGGTACTTAGTTTGGAGATTAATTATATGCCACGATTCTTTTTCCCTCAAGGCTAGGGTTCTATTTCCTCCCCTGTGTGTTTGTTCAGTCTGTTCTATAGCAAAGAATGTGAGGAGAGAGCTATTAGACAGATGGTACTCGGAAAAATGTCTCGCTACTGGGTACTGGGGGTCTTTGTTGTATATCGCCCTCATATGTTCCAATACTCTTTTTCTAATAGCTAGTGTGGTACTTCCTATATACCTCTTTTTACAGGGGCATTCTAGTATGTAGATAGTGAATGTGGTGCCGCACGTGAGGAATTGTTGTATCATTTTCTCCCTGTTGGTGTTTTGTATGTTTTTCTCATAGAGCTGTTTCTGCACGCCTTACAATGGCCGCAGGGAAAGAATCCCTGTAGGCCAATTTGTGTATTCTTATTTATGCTTGTGATATCTCCTTTCACAAGGAAATCTCTAAGATTTCTCCCTTTTCTGTAGGCAATGTGCGGTCTGTTCTCAATTATAGGTCCTATAATGGGATCACTTGAGAGCACGTTCCAATTCTGGTTAAGAATTTTAGATACTTTCTTGGAGTCTCTATTGTAAGTGTATAAAACATGAATTCTGATACTTGCTTTTGCACACTACAAAATGGATGCCATATAACACCATGTTGTTGTACTTCCTGTCCCCTTTTACTTTCCATACTGTCTATGTAATGCAGGCCCTTCCCCTCATAACATTGTGTGACCAAGCTTGCTTTGCAAGCGAAACGCGTAACCTGGAAATAAACCAACTTTTGGTAATTGCATAACCCTCCGAGTGATCGTTAATTGGACTGTGTTTATGATATATATAGATATATATATCTATATATATGAAAGATCCTCGCTTGCACCAGTCTCTTCGCCGAGAAAGAATGAGAGTGGACCCAAGTTGAGTGCAATATTTGTTGTTTTTATTCCACGCTCAAAAACATTCCGCCATATATATATACAGCCGTGGTCAAAGCAGGTAACAGCGGTTGGGCCATGGGGGTGTGAAAGGGGGTATTCCGAGGGATGATGCAGAGGAATAATTAAATCGGCTTATTCTTTTTTGATATATATATATATATATATATATATATATATATATATATATATATATATATATATATATATATATATATATATATATATATATAGATATATATATTCACTGAAAAAACCAAAGGTTACTCGGACATTGCGCCAGGTAATGAAGTCCAGCCAATCTTGTAGTTTCAAAACCTTTATTTGTACTTATTTCTTCTCAATAGCACATACAGCTCAGCCAACGCGTTTCGTTCCAAAACAATAGGACCTTCATCAGGGCTAAAAATTAGCACATAAAAAACCAAAATCAAAAAACAGACAATCAACTAAATTATGACAAAAAGGACACAGGACATTAAAAAGAAACAGTATTCAATCCTATATACAACAAAAATATAAAAGCTCGACTGCGCCCCATTTGGGGATCATTTACGGCCCCCAATGGCACTTAGTATAAGATTGGCAATAATAATAGCTGGCCTAGGCCAATCAGCTATTACTATACCGACACGTGTAAAACATCAATTTGATTAAAGACAACACTGAAGCAATGAAGATAATAGTATCATAACATAACACGACAGGACCAAAAGAAACCAATATGAAACACAGCATATTAGACAAAACATAACTATCATACAGAAAATCACATTAGAGAATACCAATTGGGCTCATTGATACCTCCCTTTTGGATGTGTCCATATCAATATTTAGAAAAATCCCCCCCCAAAAATTATTTAAAAAAATAATTTCATATACAAAAATGTTAGACCTTTTGAAAAAGGTGATTTTGGTTTTTTTATGTGTTAATTTTCAGCCCTGATGAAGTTCTTACTGTTTTGGAACGAAACACATTGGCTGAGCTGTATGTGCTATTGAGAAAAAATAAGTACAAATAAAGGTTTTGAAAATAAAAGATTTACTGGACTTCATTACCTGGTGCAACCCCATTCGCTTTACCGATTAAGGATCTGGAACCCAGAGGCACCATACAACTGCAGGTGCTGGAGTGCTAGTGCGCAGGACTTTGATATTAATGAAACTAGCGTGAGGTGCAGAGCTATAAGTCGGCCGTTGGGTTCTCTCTCATGGACTTGTTACTCTGACATTATAGATAGGAAATAACTTTTCAAAAACCTTAGAAATTCACTGAAAGAACTAAAGGTTACAGGGACATTATATTGATGAGAAAACTGTGCATAGTGAGGGCTTGAGTTATGGATACCTGAGGGGACGAGTTCGTACCCTCCCCCCTTTTCTTTTTTTGCATTTGTTTTTGGAACTCGTATGAAGCCGAGTCCAAAAATGGCTACCAACCAGGCCCGGTTCTAGCGGGTGGGCCGGGTGGGCCAGGCCTACCCAAACATGAGCCTTGGCCCTCGCAGTGAGGGCTTGAATCAGGCGCGCAATGCCATTGTGCTCAAAGGGCTTCAACGCCCCCCCCGTTGTGTGTGTCAGCCGGGGCCGAGACAGCTTCCCCGGCGCACACACACACACAGACAGTTTTCGAGATTATCGCAGCCGCACCCGAGTACTTCACAGGTCTTTACAAGACCATTTACATGTTAACGAGGCTTTGTTTATTTTTTCACCCCTTCATCTCCACTAGGGGCATGGCGAAAGGCGACAAATCCTTTCTTTGGCACCGGTAACCTTTGCCTGCTGCGTGGATATTTCTTTTTCTATGCAGCACAGGAGAAAAGAAGTTTGTTTATTCCTATTCACCTTTCCTGACCCCTGCAGCTGCTTATCACATCAGGCTGTGACACAAAAGTTGACTAATGGAGTAGGCAAGAGAATCTGTTACTATTTGTTTTTCTTTTTAAAATCTGCACAGGCCCAGCAGGACACATACTTCATGTGTGCTTCATTTAAACAGTTTTTATCATTATTATGGCCGATGCAGGACAACAATAAGACAATACAAAATGCCCAGATAACGCTGGTGATTAAAGATCCTGCTGGAGAGCAATCATTTGTCTGTTAGTAGTTTTTAAATGCAGATGAACTGTATTTTATGTGGAAGCTCAGTGGGTTACTGCCTTTGTCACAGAGATCCTTGTGTTACTTGCAGTTCAGAAGTTACAATCCTAACATAGGACAGTGACCAATGAACTGTCATCAAAGAGCTGCATGCAAACCTGAATGGTATAGTTAGAACTTCGCTTTTTTGTTTTGTGATATAGTTAGATCTTCCTCAGTCTTTCATTATTCTAATGTTGCTAAAATGAGTATGTTTGGGCAGATATACATTTTTATCAGTAAATTCAACCCCTAACCACTGGAGTACTCTTTAAATCCTGAGTTTGTGCTTCTCCAGACCAAACCCTCTTAAAATATACTGCCCACCAGTATGGATGACATGTGATTTATACACCCTGTAATCCTCATTGGCTTATGTGACATTTCCTGTAGACTGATTTACATACTTGTATGATTCGTTGTCTCTGTATAATGTGTGCGTGGTGTAAAGTACTGACACACACTACACTGATATGAGTAGCGCTATACAACAAATGAAATGCATATGAGAGAGGGGCTATGTAAAGATAAGGGGCACTGTTGGAGGGTGGCAGTGAGGGAATCCGAGGAAGAGGTCATGGGGTGGAGGGGGGAGCTAGAGAGAGATGAGGGGCACTGGTGGAGGGTGGTAGTGAGGGAGTCTGAGGAGGAGGTCATGAGGGGGAGGGGCTATAGGGAAGTGAGGGGCACTTGTGGCGTGTGGCAGTGAGGGAATCCTAGGAGGAGGTCAGTAGGGGGGCCATGGAGGGATGAGGGGCACTGGTGGAAGGTGGTAGTAAAGGTATTTACGGAGAAAGAGGTTATTGGTGCAGCGCCAAAAAGACTTTCGCATCAGCGCCCAGGCCCTGTCATGGCCTTTCTGTTTTTGTTTATTTAATTAGCAGTCGGGTCATAAGGGCTACTGTGGAACATACTTTAAAGTGCGTGCTAATTATATTTACTGCTATATTCAATGTTTTAAGTTTGAAAGTGATTTTACTAATGTTTTTACCGGGAAAATGAAAGTGGAGCCCGATGGTGCCTGATATGGGGCTGGGGCCCAAGGTCAGCTGTGAGATAAGGTGCACTGGAGAGGAGTAGTGGATAATCAAGTCTGTAAGGGAGTGCGTTGCAGAGTCCGGGGTCAGGTGGAGGTAGTAATGAAGAGAGATTCTCCCTGAAGGCTCGCACAGAGGGAGCCCGAGAAGTGTCACTTGCCTGATACTCCCACCTCAGAAACCTCCTCTTCCCATCAAAGGAATATTACATGGAAAAAACACTTTTTGAGAGTGATAATATTTAGAAAGAGATTTGGAAAAGAGTGCGTTTTACTGCGCCTTGTAAGACTAAGAAGAGATAAAGGAGGGCCCTGAAGCAGGCCTGCCTAGACATATATGCGACAAATCGAACCCGCAGTGGCCCACCCAAATGCACCCTTGGCCCACCCAAATACAAATTCCTGAAGCCGGGCCTGCTACCAACACTTCCTGGTTGAGGTGTTGGCATCCAATCAGAGCTCTGCAGATCTCTGCACGAGCTCCTCGTTATTTGCGAAGGCATCGCGACCACAGATATACAAATTCAGATTTTCTTCAATATCGCGGAAACTACTGAACGGATTTACACCAAATAACAAAAAGCGTGCTTTCTGAACCAAAAGCTACCTTTCAGCTAAATTTGGTGTAATTCTGTTCAGCAGTTCGGGCTGTAGTCATGTCTACAATCACTTGGGGATAATCTTTATGAGAAACACATTTTTTTTTACTCCCCCTTTGGTGGTGCTGAGGTCCCCCAGGAATCCCGCCAGGGCAAAAAGCATTATAAAAAAAAAATTGCAACGAAGTTATGAGCATTCGCAAACTTGTGGCAATTTTTTTTTTTTAAAAAGCAAGGGCGGTCTCCTGTGCTTGTTTAATAATTGGCCCCTGGTGGGCCAGGTTCAGGGGGCTTCTTTTTATATATAAAATGGGGAGGGGGCACATGCAGCCCCCCTCCCCATGGCCAAGCTTGGCCCTGGGGACTGCCACCTTCCCAGGGCAGGCCGATGTAATTTTAAGTGGTGGGGGTCTGAAGACCCCCGGGGACCACCACCTCTCCAGGGATTTATAAGAAAAATTGGGGGTGGCCGCATGGATCCCCCACCTTGTGCCCTTAAGGGTCCCGGGCACCACAACCTCCTCTGGGCATGTATGGTCCCAGGGACCACCACCTTCCAGGGGCTGGCACTGTGCAATAGAAAGGAAGGGCCACACGGCCCCTTCCCTGAAGCTACTAATGGCCCTGTGGACTGCCAACCCCCAGTACTGGCTTCCTCTATCCTGGGGTGCCCCCCAGGGACATAGCAGTTTGCTCTCGGTTGGCGGGAGCTTTGAGAGCTCCCGCCAAGTGAGAGTAAACAGTATGTCCACTCCTAGCGAGCAGGAGAAGGAAAACTGCTCCCGCCAGTTGGGAGTGGACTTTTCATCTGTTTTCCTGCCCACAGCCGAAGCGGAGCACTGTTTGCTATGACTTGGTGGGAAGCCATAGCAAACTGCCCCCCTGCATTCCTGTTAGACATTGCCCCGGGGAGGTGGTGATCCCGAGGCTGTGGTGGAGCCTAGCACCCTTTTATTAATACATTATTATCCCCGGGGAGGTGGCAGTCCCCGGGGCTGCAGGTGAGGCCATGCGGGCCTCCCCCGCATTAATTTTAATCAATAGCCCCGGGAAAGCGGTGGTTTAAAGTGTTGGCAGCTATTCAGATCTCAGCACGAGATCTCGGGTGAGGGTCGCAGATCCTCCACGTCCCCAGTTATATATCTGAAAAACCTTTAAATAACAAGTAACTCCACAACTACTTAACGGATTTACACCAAAAGGCACTTCCTTGGACCAACATCTACCTTCCTGCCAAATTTGGTTTAATTCCTTTCAACAGTTCGGGTTGTAGCCGTGTCTAAAGGTCCCATGGAAATTAACATGGGGAAAATGCGCTTTTAAGCACCACCTGGTTCTCGGCGCCCGCTTGACGGATCACCCTAAAACTTTCAAGATAGCAGCTGAAGTGAGTGTCATATCAGTTTTTCATACACCCACTCACAAACCTATGCAGCCACTCACATACCCATTCTCAAAGTTTACAGGTGACAGGAAATACAATTTTTTTTTTAAATCTAGAAATTCACTGAAAAAAACTAAGGTTACAGGAACACTATAGTTAGGAAATAAAATTTAAAAAACCTTCGAAATTCACTGAAAAAACAAAAGGTTACAGAGACATTATAGTTAGGTGCAAATTTCACATGTACAAAACCACAGAAATTCAGCAGTTATAGTTACCTGAGCTAACTTTAACTTACACCTCCACAATGCACTGCTTATGACCTCACATATTAAATCACTCATGACATGATAAGTGACATCACTGATGACATCTCAAATGACATCACTGACATCATCCAGAGAACCACTCACATCCCCAAAGAACATCTCATACACCCACTCCCACACAACCACTCACAAACCCATTCACAGACCCATACCAGTAGTCACACAGCCACTCACTCCTCCATAGATCACTAACACAACCACTCACTCACTCATACAGCCAATCACACAACCAGTTCCTCACCCATACAGCCACTCACACAGGCACACACTCAGCCATACAGCTACTCACATACCCACTTATTTAACTATACAGTCACTCACACACCTACTCACTCACCCATACAGCCTCTCAACACATCCACTCATTCACCCATACAAACAATCACACAATCACTTACATACCCATTCACACATCCATACAAGCACTCACACATCCGCTCACTCACCCATACAGCCATTCACACAGATACTTAATCTCCAATCCAGCCACTCACGCACCAACTCATTTAACAAAACATCCACTCAAACAGCCACTCACTCACTCAAACAGCCACTTAGACACCTAGTCACTCACTCATACAACCATTCAGACACCCACTCACTCACCTATGTCATGAGTGATGTAATATGTAAGGGTGGGCGTAGTTGGCGGAGTACTACTACGCGGAACTCCACAAAGTTGAACAAAAACTCCGTGAATTCCACAACTATGCTCCACTTCTCACTTAATTAACAGAGACCTCATATACTTTAGGTAAAATAACAAGTATCTCTGTCTTTACATGCTAAAATGCATCTAGTCATTTCACAAAAGTGAAAATGAAATCTTAGCAAGCAGTGAGAGAGGTGATGATTTTGAGATCCTCCCTAACCTAGGGAGAAAACCAAGCAGATGGCTTGAAAACAAAGAGCACATCTTGCTGAATCGATTCGTGGTGGTCCCATCCTCTTAGGACCACTTCAAGCACAGTTATGGGCAAATACAATCCCAACTAAAGGCCCTGCAAAGCATTATGGGACAAGATTAGCAGTGGGCAGTGAATATTATAGTATCCAATATCAAAATAATTCTACAAAGAGCTGCAGTTCAACTCGCCGTTACTAGGTGTCCCTCACGAGTCAAATGCAAAAGCATTGAAATTATTACATCAAGCTGCATTCCACTAGTCGTTACTAGATGTCCTCACGAGTCAAATGCAAAAGCATTGAAACCCTTTCATGAAGCTGCAGTTCAGCTCTTTGTAGAATTTATAGTATTAGCTCTCAGCTCAGGGTTTCAATGCTTTTGCATTTGACTCGGTGAGGGACACCTAGTAACGACTAGTGGAACTGCAGCTTCATGAAAGGGTTTTAATGCTTTTGCATTTGACTCGTGAGGGACATCTAGTAACGACTAGTGGAACTGCAGCTTGATGTAATAATTTCAATGCTTTTGCATTTGACTCCGTGAGGGACACCTAGTAACGACGAGTTGAACTGCAGCTCTTTGTAGAATTATTTTGGTACTGGATACTGTAATATTCACTGCCATCTGCTAATCTCATCCCATAATGCTTTGCAGGGCCTTTGGTTGGGATTGTATTTTTGCCCATAACTGTGCTTGGGGTGGTCCTAACAGGATGGGAGCACCACTGAATCGTTCAGCATGATGTGCTCTTTGTGTTCAAGGCATCTGCTTTGGTCCTCCCCCTAGGTTAGGGGGGATCCCAAAATCATCACCTCTCTCAAAGTTCACTTTTGTGAATTGGTTATATGCTTTTAAGCATGTAAAATTGCTTTATCAAAGCATTTGTGGGTGCAGTTTAGTACCTGATTCCAGTACGCGGAGGGATGGAGTTTTTGCTTGAATTCCGTGTTTTTAATGGAATGCGTAGTTCACAATTCTCCGCAAACTCGTGAGATCATTAGCGGTGCATTGCGGGGGTGTAAGTTATAGGCGCGCTCTTGGTTGGGTGATCAAGTCCCCTTGCCTCTTGAGGGTCCCTGGGGTCAACTAGCCCTACTGTTACCTCAAATAAGCCCCACACAGCTGGATTGCTGAGAGGTGATCAGAGGCCACGCCCCCCTTTCTCCACCACTCTGCAAACATGCATCCTGGTGCACTACTGGTTGGGGGATGAACTCCACTTTACTCTAGAGGGACCTTGGGGGCCAAGAAGCCCTCCTGGTACCTCCTATAAGTCCTACGCAACGGAATTCTTGAGAGCTGGTGGGAGGCCCAGCCCCCTTTCTCCACCACTCTGCAAAGGCGACTGCTACTTAAACAAACCATAGAAATGCACAGAAAAAACAATGGTTACAGAGACGTTAAAATTTGGAATTAGCATTTAAAAAACCTTAGAAATTCACTGAAAAAGCCACAGGTTCCAGGGACATTATAGTTAGGAATTAGCATTTAAAAAACCTTAGAAATTCACGGACAAAAATACAGGTTATAGGAACGTTATAGTTAGGCTGACATTTCACTCGTACAAAACCTGTGCAATTCAGCACTCGCGCCCCCGTAATGCACTGCTGATGATGTCACATATTACATCACTCATGACATGGTCAGTGACATCACTGATGACATCTCAAATGACATCACTGATGACATCATCCACATAATCTCTGATGCACCTACTCACACCCCAATGTAATCTTTCATACACCCACTCCAAATTTCAGACTACCATTCTCGAAACCATAGACATACCAAATAATACCAGTCCGTACATACCCACTCACTGATTCATAGGTCTACACACACATCCACTCACTCACCCATACAGCCACTCATACACCCAGTCACTCACCAATACAGCCACTGATATATCCACCCATACAGACACTCACACACTGCCACTCACCCATAGAGTTACTCACACTCCTAGTCAGTCACGGAAAGAGTCAATCACACTGCCATTTACTCATCTACTTTATACACACACCACCTCACTTATTCATAAAGATACTAACACATACTTACTCTCTTATACAATCACTGACACAAGCACACACTCATCCATACAGCCATTCTCACAATCACTCACTCTCACATACAGTCACTTATATACTCCAACACTCATATATACTGCCTTTCACATATGCAGTTACTCACCCATATACCACTGTGACATCCATTCACTCACCGACACAGCCATATGCTCACTCACTCACCCATACAGCCCCTCGCAGACACACTCATGAACCCATACACCCAGTGAATCACCCACTCACACATCCATGCAGGGAGTCACACACCCCCTCACCCACCCACACAGACACTCATGCACCCATACAGGTACTCAGACAACCAATCAATAACCCATATAGACACTCATGTAGCTACTCACCAACACATGCAGCCACTTACACACCAACTGACAGACTGATACAGACATTTACACAGATTAGTCACTCTATATATATATACAACATTCTTAAACTTTTTAGAAACTCTCACAGTCACTGGATGATGTCATCAGTGATGTCATCAGTGATGTCATTTGAAATGTCATCAGTGATGTCACTGACCATGTCATGAGTGATGTAATATGTGACATCATCAGCAGTGCATTGTAGGGGTGCGAGTTATAGTTAGCTAAGATAACTATAACAGCTGAATTTCACAGGTTTTGTACGAGTGAAATGTCAGCCTAACCATAACATTCCTGTAACCTGTGGTTTTTTTATGTATATATTTATATATACATACATACATATATGTATACATATATATATATATGCAAAAAGAAGCAGAGAACTCTGGGTAGTTCTCAAGTTTAGGTGGAAAGCAGCTCCTGTATATTGCACTCTCAACACCAGCGACACTCTAGAATTGCTCACCTCAAATGTTTGCTTTTCTATCAAAGTCTTTAAGCATAGGATTTGCACAGTGCCATCCATGCCAAGATAGAAAGGGACAAAGTCTTTTGCCATTTCTACAGCAAAGTCTTTAAGCATAGGATTACCACAGTGCAATCCATGCCAAGCTGTAAAATATCCAAAGCCTTTTACCACTCCAGGCACAGTATTACAGCTTTGGATTGGTAAAATACCATCCAAGCCAACCTGAAATGAATAAAAGCAACCCCTGACACATGTCTCGCTCTCATTAGAGCTCTTCAGAGAGGTATAGCTTTGTCCAGACACAAGGGAGCACCCAGTATAAGTCAAAACAAAACCCTTTCAGGCATGGAGTGACGCATAAATTATGCAAAAAAGAAGCAGAGAACTCTGGGTAGTTCTCAAGTTTTGGTGGAAAGCAGCTCCTGTATAGAGCACTCTCAACACCAACGACATTCTAGATATATATTTCTTTATACTCCTACTCCTGCTTTACCACCTTAAGACAAGCATTGACACGGCTGGAATCGATTTCAAAAGTTTTATCTACAGAAGGCTCTGACGTGTGTCTGCAGTTTGCACCACCTTGCTCACACAGTGTAGACTCTATTTTACATGCAGTATAAACTGCCATGGATACCACGCACAACAGCATGGACATAGTGAAAACAGTCTGCATTCCTAATTACATCTCACGGAAAAAATGCTCTGTGCAAAATATAATAATGTAAAATTAAAATAAATTTTGTATACAAAATATCTTGTTTGTATACATATATACCACAAATGTATTTAGGACGAATTTTATACATATACATAAACAAAATTTCAAAATCAGTGTGTTTTTGAAATTCATCCTAATTGGTTATTATCAAAGGTTGGTCATAACAGTCTAGAACCTTAATTTCATCTGATATGTTGACGACAATCAAAAGTTGGTTAGTATTGCACATCATGTCTTAAATGGGTAAACTGCATAAATCATAAAATGAGGTGGTTAAACTCAATTCATCAAAATCAAACTTAAATAAATCGAATTAATTTAATCTCGCAAGTGGGTAACATATCAATGTCACGTTAGAGAATAAACATTCCTCTTTCTGTGTCTTACACTAATTGCAAGGCCTAATCATTCTTCTTTGTCCAACATATCATCCTAAAGGACCACCTTCATTATTATATACACTAGACAATCAAAGATGTCAATATTAAAATAAAAGTGCCCAAAGTGAAATAAAATTAAAATAGTTGTGTACTCAGCTTTCAGCATGTGACTATCTACTCATGGCTACTATGAGACGATGGGCGGTCAGCATTGAATGTCATACAAATCATGAACATGTAATTTCTCAATCACCCAGAACTAGCTGACTTCTTGCTCCCTTTCTTTACCAATAGTGTATATCTTTGTTTTAAATAGGCTTTCATCTTAGCTGTGTCAAGAACTGCCTGATTGTATCCTCTAGCTAGGAATCTGTCATTGAGTTCCACCTGTACTTCCCTTAATGTAGTTGCATCGCTGCAATTCCATCTCATGCAGAGATTCTCCGCATATGGAATGTTGTTCTTAAGTTTTGTTGGATGGAAGCTATCAGCGTGGAGAATGGAGTTTCCAGCCATAGGCTTTTTTAAATGTTTTTGTGTGTATTTGGTTGTCTTTTACAAATATGACCAGATCTTAAAAATGCACTTCAGTTCTACCTATTTTAGTGATAAACGAGAGGTTCAGGTTGCTGGTGTTTATTTGATCTGCAAACAACCTAGCTGACTCTGGGGGGCCCCTCCATAATATAAAAAGGTAATTTATAAAATGCGTCCAAAGGACCACGTTTTCAGACCATTCCTGGCCAAAGTTGACCGCGAGCACCTGCTCCTCCTACCAGCCCATATGCAGATTAGCATAACTGGGGGCGAAGCAAGGGCCCATTGCCATACCTCTGAGTTGCCTGTATGCCTTCTTGCCATATAGGAAAAAATTGTTCTGTAGGCACCATCGTGTCATTTGAAGGAGCATCTGTGTACGCTGATGCAGGTGGATAGGCCTAGTGTCTAGGAAGTGCTTCAGTGCTCTCAAACCATCCTGATGTGAAACGCGTATGCTCCTGCTCCCATTGTCACGGACGAATGTTGCAAAACACAATGGTCCACAGTGAGCCTAGATTTTGCCAGCTTCCCAGATGGGTGTCTGAAACTAGTGCTAATTGATTTATATTCTAAGGGCCTCATTTATGGGGTTTTTGCCATAAGGCAGCACAGCAGGCCTTACTGCTACGCTGCCCTACGGCAAAAGAAAAGGGCATAAAAGCACTGTATCTATTAGATATGGCACATTCATGTCCTTTTCCCCTGTGCCGGCGCACAATGGGCTGCCGTGCACCAACGCCAGCAGCTTTGCAATCAATCAATCAGGGGTTTGTTAAAGCGCGACTACTCACCCGTAAGGGTCTCAAGGCACCATGGTGCAAGGGTGTCTGCGTTGCGGGGATGATTATTTTTGTGCACAAAAACAATCACAAGAGGCTTTTTCCTCTTTCTATGTGTGCTGCATTCTGCAGCACACATAGAAAGTGGAAAAACTAGGAGAAATAAAGATATTTCTCCTCGTTTTGCCTCCCTTACGCCTCCCCTGGGGAGGCGTACATTTTTGGAGCTGCCTCAGAATTACGATTTCTCGTAAATCGGGGCAGTGTCATAAAACAATGGATGTTGTTGGGACCGCCCCCAGCAACACCCATGGAACGCCCCTTTCATGCAGTTTTCTGCGTGAAAGGGACACATATTTATAAAGCTATGAAAAGCCTCATAATGTGACTTTATGTGGTCTTATAAATATGCCAGTCGCACATTGCGCCACCGGAACGTCAAAAAACTGACGCTCCAGCGGCGCAAGAGTGACAGTAGGGCCTCATAAATGAGGCCCTAAGTATCCAGCAGTGGAAATTACAAACACCACAGCATTTGGCAAAGTAGGTAGGCCTGGGCATCAAATTCCGCTCCGCTCGCGGAATTTGCGGAATTTAGGCAATTTCACGTTCCGCGGAGAACGCGAAATTGCCAACAATTCCGCGATCCGCGGCGTAGCGGAATTATTTTCTTGTTCGCGCTTTAAAAATGCGTTCTAGCGCGCGCGATAGCGACTTACCGGGATTCCTGCGTTCGCCGACGAGTTTTCCTATCCGTTCGCGTGCGCCACGAGATTTCGGTAGCCGGCCGCGCGATCCCGCAAGAGTTTGCGATCGCGAACACGTCATTCGCCGCGCCATCGGACACCGCGAGAGTGTGCGATCGCGAACACGTCATTCGCCGCGCCATCGTGCACCGCGAGAGAGATTGCGATCGCGAACACGTCATTCGGGCGCGCCATCGGACATCCGGCGGAATGTTGGTGAAGCTCGCGATCCCGAACACGCAAAATTTTCAATCTGGAGAAGAATAATATCTCGAGCAGCATAAAACCTTCTATAAAATGATGATTTGGATGAAAAAAACTCCTCAGATTGATATTTGGCTGTCCTTTTTTGTCAAATTTGTTTTGGGGGAGAGGGAGGAAGTGCCACAGAGTCTCCTACTTCCTGTTCCTGTCCAGCAGGCTCCTCCCAGTGCTTTGTCCATCTCCTGTTCATTTTTCATTTGGATTTGAGCTGGAAGGATCACTCTTTGTGTCTGCTGCATCATTATCATTGGATTTGAGGACTTTTGGATTTGAGATTTTACAAGTAAGTTGGTGTTGTTTGATTGGGGCATTGCAGTTGCTGCAACTACAATTTTGGTACTTTTCATCATTTTTAAAAATAAATAGTTGTGGGTAGCCAGTAGGCCCAGAGCTAGTCATGGGTGGGTGCATGATGAAACATGATGAAACAACTGTTCCTTTGCTGTGTGATGTATTTATTTATTTCAAACATCATTTAGGGCACATGGATGGCATTGGATTGAATTGCAAAATGTGTATTTTTGGGTGTATTTCAGTGTTTTTGGGTGTGTGTTAAATAAATGCCTTAGTTGTGTGTGGTGTGCCTTGCAGGCCTTGTTTAGCCCTGTGGATTTTCGTTTTTGCATTTTATTGCATTACAGGCAAAGCAGTGTGGTTTAGCATGCAGCCTTTGCCTGGCTATTATAGGCCTGTTTTCAGTACATTGTTTTCCAGGCCTCCTGCTTGTTGCTTGTGATTTGTGAGTGTCCATGTGGCTGGTAGCCATTTCTGGTGGGAGTTATAAGTGTGCTGCTTTTGCCATATAGGCCTGCATGTGTTTCCTTTGTGGCCTAGGCTTCTTGTTGTGGGCCTGGCCATGAGGCTGGCGGCCATTTTGAAGCCAGGTAGTGTGCTTGTTGCCATAGGCCTGCATTGTCTGTCTTCAGTTTCTTGTTGTTGTGGGCCTGGCCATGAGGCTGGAGGCCATTTTGAAGCCAGGCAGTGTGCTTTTTGCCATAGGCCTGCATTGTCTGTCTTCAGTTTCTTGTTGTGGTGGGCCTGGCCATGAGGCTGGAGGCCATTTTGAAGCCAGGCAGTGTGCTTTTTGCCATAGGCCTGCATTGTCTGTCTTCAGTTTCTTGTTGTTGTGGGCCTGGCCATGTGGCTGGTGGCCATTTTGAAGCCCGGTAGTGTGCTTTTATCCATAGGCCTGCAAGCTTGTGGCCTAGTCTGCCAACAGGCCTTTCATCCAGTAGGCTCAGAGGTAGTCAGGGGTGCATGAAACAACTGTTTCTGTGTGTTCTGTTGAATTTAAACATCATTTAGGGCATGGATGGCATTGGATTGAATTGCAAAATGTGTATTTTTGGGTGTATTTCAGTGTTTGGGTGTGTGTTAAATAAATGCCTTTGTTGTGTGTGCGGTGTGTTGTGTACCTTGCAGGCCTTGTTTAGCCCTGTGGATTTTCGTTTTTGCATTTTATTGCATTACAGGCAAAGCAGTGTGGTTTAGCATGCAGCCTTTGCCTGGCTATTATAGGCCTGTTTTCAGTACATTGTTTTCCAGGCCTCCTGCTTGTTGCTTGTGATTTGTGAGTGTCCATGTGGCTGGTGGCCATTTCTGGTGGGAGTTATAAGTGTGCTGCTTTTGCCATTTAGGCCTGCATGGTTTTCCTCTTGGCTTACTGCTTCCATCCATCCCCTTTGCCAGCTGCAGCTCCCTGAATGATGTGATGAGCAAATAATTTAATGCCAAACAGGGTCCACTTCCATTACATTTGTATTTTTGTTGTTGTTCCTCTTCTTTCCTATCCTTCCTGAGAGTGTACACAGTATACCATGAAAGCCCTTGTTGACAAAGTCTCACAAATGGCTACACTAAGTTATATATTTTATTTGTTTGTTTGTACTAGTAGTAATTGAACCACAACAACAAATGCAACATTTCACTGATGTTCTTCTCCTGGCTTCTTTGCTTTTAGGTGCACAAAAAGACAGAGGAGGAGGTGTCATCATCATCACCCGTTGTACTGCCAGACAGAAGTCCTGCTGCGCACCACGTCACGTCCACGTGTGACCACAGACATCTCTGCAACTTGTGCACCTGCGTCCTGCTGACATCTGAAGAAGATGGCCCCAAAGAAAGGTACCAGGTCCTCCAGTACCAAGAAAGTTGCCAGTGAGAAGAAGAAGGAACAGAAGAAGGAAGTGGCACTTGCCAAGACTGGTGTGCCGCCCGATGTGTTTTTTGGGAAAAAAAAACTTACGCCTGCAGCAGCGGTGTCCGGCGGGGACCAAGCTGGGAGCAGCACCTCCGCATCAGCGGGCCCACCCCACCAACCTAGGCCCAAGCCCATGAGTGTGGCAGAGGTAGCCAGTCTACTAACGAGCAGTGATGTTGAAATGTCATTATCGCAAAGTAGTACCCAATCCACGCACTCGCAGGCGGAAACTCAGCAGATAAGTGGGCAACCACAGCCGCAACCACAGCCGCAGTCGCAACCGCAGCCGCAGCCGCAACCACAGCCCCAACCACAGCCGCAACCGCAACCACAGCCGCAACCACAGCCCCAACCACAGCCTCAACCACAGCCCCAACCACAGCCGCAACCAACCACAGCCGCAACCACAGCCCCAACCACAGCCGCAACCACAGCCGCAACCACAGCCACAACCGCAGCCGCAACCACAGCCGCAACCACAGCCGCAACCACAGCCCACAATAGTAGTTGTTCCACCTGAAGTAGGGGCAGTTCAGGAAATCGAGCTTTTTGCAGACGAAGAGGAGCAAGCCACTGTTTCAGAAGATCCATTGTCTTCCAGACCCCCAGCAAGGAAAAGGAGGGTTAGTCCATCAACTTCTTCTTCAAGCCCCGCTTCTGATGATCTAGATGCCACTTGGAAGCCACCAGCTCAGTCTGAGAGTGATGCACGCCACAAGACAAGGCTAGTGAAAAGGAAGGTTCCAGAAAGCCTTAGAGTTATGGAGGTAGATGTAGACGAGGGGGGTGATGATGATGAAGAGCCAGTCATCATGAACATCACTCCCGGGCCAGAGGAGATGGAGACCAACATTATTAGACTATCCAAAATCGCTGCGAGGGATGTAGCACGGATACCACCAACACAGGTAACACCAACACGACCTCCAGCTTCCATATTTGCCTTTGCAAAGGCCCGGCAGGGACCTACATCCAGCTCAACCACCACCTCAGTAGGTAGTGGTAATGTAACTGCACAGAGTCAAATTCCAGGCACACCCTCCAGTTCATCTGGTATTGAAAGTGGCACCTCCAGCAGCGCCAGAAAGTTCTCCTCCCCAGTTTGGGACTTCTTTTCGGTTAGCAGTAAGGAGGAGAACATTGCTATATGCTCAATTTGTCGGCAGGCTGTTAGGCGGGGTAAGCTTGGTACAAACTATGGTACCGGAGGACAAACAAGTCATCTCAAAAAACACCACAGTATCAAGTGGGAGGCTCACCTACTTCACTTAGAAAAAAGTAAAACTGGACCCATTGCTGTTGTTGGGGATGAAGAAGTAGGGGAAGATATGATCGCGGTGGAAGGTCAACAAGAGGGAGACATTTCTAGCCCTATCCCCAGCAGTGTAGTGGTACCGCCCACATCCTCAGCAACATCTCAGTGGCACCGTAGTAAGAGTCAGCCTGAGACACCAAGGCAACCGAGTACTGCAATGAGAAAAAGTGCGTCGTCGTTGAGCCTAACTGGGTTCAAGAAGACAGCTGCACCACAAAGGAAAATATTCCAGCCTACCATTGACAGCATGCTTAGGTCGGAGGGGCAGTACCAACGCAACCACCCAACGGCACGGTTGTACAATGCGAAGCTGGCTAAAATGTTAGCGCTGGACCTTCTCCCTTTTTCATTTGTGGAAGGGGTGGGTTTCCTTGAATTTGTGTCAGCCATCTGCCCTAAATGGAAGGTTCCCAGCCGGTCCTATTTCGCCAGAGTTGCTGTTCCAGCACTACATCACGATGTGCTGGAATTGGTTGGACAAGCTTTGCAGCAGAGTGCTGTTCACAAAATCCACCTGACAACAGACATGTGGACCAGTTGCCAAGCCACTGATTACATGTGCATCACTGCACACTGGGTCTCTTTTGTGGGGGTTAGAGAAAAGCTATCTGAAGTAGGTGCTGTTGACACAGCTGAGATTTTTAATGCTACTCGGAAACATGCAACTGTAGCCATGTTCGCCATGGAGAAATCTCATACTGCTGCAAACATTTTGGAAGAGTTTAACAGCAAGGTCTTTGAATGGCTGCGCCCAAGAGGGCTTAACATTGGTTTTGTTGCCACGGATAATGGCAGTAATGTACTTAAGGCCATGGAGGTTGGTGCCTATTTCAGGGTCCCGTGTTTGGCGCACTGCATTAACATTATAGTTCAAGACTTTCTGAAAAAAGAACCCATAGTCAGCAACTTACTGACCACCTGCCGCAGAATATGCACTCATTTCAGCCATTCTTTTAAAGCCCGGAAGCAGCTGAGGATCATTCAACGTGACTATAGAATGCCAGTCAAAGCACTCATCCAGGAGGTGGCAACACGTTGGAACTCAACGTATTACATGCTTGACCGTCTGTTTGAGCAGTACAGACCAATCAATGAATATGTCATGCGAAGGGCGGATGCTACTGTGAAAGGCATGACCCTTCAGATGGACCAATGGTGCCTAGTTAAATGCCTGACAGAGATGCTTCTTCCTTTCGAGGTCTTCACACGTGAAGTCAGCAAGGAGGACTGTACTATGGGCCAAGCTATCCCATTGTTGCACATGCTAGAGCAACAGCTGAAGGAGGTGTCTGAAGCGTACATAGGTGTGGAGGAAAAAAGAAGCATATGAGTTGGTGGAGAGCTTATCATGTCGCTTAACTGAAAATGCAAGGGTGCAAACTAAGATTTTGTCACAAGAACATTACATTTGTGCCACAATTCTGGATCCACGGTACAAATCGGCACTGAACAGTAAGACATTACTCCCTTTTTCAGAAGTGGATGTTGCCCGGTACAAAACTTGGATAGCTGAGGCAGCCAGTAAATTGGAAAATGAACGGCTGGTAATTAAAGGCCCGCTACTCAAACCCACAACAAGTACTGCAGCAGGGCATCCGGCGTCAAGTTCAACTTCAGAGCCTGAGGGCAGTGCATTTGGTTCACAGCTGTCACCAACACCAACACTATCGACAACAGCAAGAACCGGATCATCAGCCCCAGTAAAAACGGCACAGGATTGGTATTTACAGCAAGGACTTGCTAGGTCCAGTGCTGATGCAAAGACAAAAGAGGCCGAACAAAGTGTAGCACCCCTGAACATTGACCGGATGGTCCAGGCCTACCTGGATGACCCAACAGAGGTCTACATTGATCAAAACCCATTGCGGTATTGGTATGGCAAAAGGGGCCAATGGCCAGTGCTCAGCAGGCTGGCGATAAACTATCTGGCTTGCCCTGTCGCAAGTGTCTCTTCTGAACGTGTTTTCAGTGCTGCTGGTTCCATTGTAACAGTGAAAAGGACCAGTCTCTCACCCAAAAACGTGGAGAGGTTAACCATGATCAAAATGAATCAGCAATTTATACCACCGAATTACACAATACATGAATCAACGCAGGAAGATGAGGACAGCGGCTCAGGTGACGGAAGTAGCGTGTTAGATGCTGATTACCTACTTCTGGTTGAACCCCCAGAGTTTGAGGACGAGCTATACTTCCCTGACAACTAGGCTTCCACTTCTTACTGTCGTCCTCCCTTATTTACTTTTATTTGTGTGTCTGTCTTTCTGGTTGGAAACTTCAAATCACAACAAATCCATCACCACCGTCTTCTAGTCTTTTATTGCCATATATGAGTTTCAGCTGTCTGCATTTCAGTCCACTCCTCCGAGTCCTGCTCCTCCATCCTCCTGAATCGCCCTAAATCTATTGCCCTCAAGCCAGATGATGATTGGATGTAGCATAATAGAAGAAAAAGAAAATCTTGCCTCGTTGAGTCTCTCCAAAAGAAGTGGAACATGATGATGACTACTATAGCTATCCTCCTTTCCGAGCCGAGAGAGACTGCCCATTAACTGAAGATGAGAAGGAACAGGTAATGAATGATGACATGCATTGGACGCTGACTGAGTGATTTGTGTTGTTGTTGTTTGTAGTGCATGAAGTTAATTCATTGTGTACTATTATCTAATCTACACACTAAAAGTAACTCAATGCAATGTTTGTTTCCATTCTTGTTTTTTAATAACAAATTTGTACTTCTACTGCAGGCCGATCCATTGCATTTTGAATATGGAAAGGGGACTCAATCTGTACACTGCACACTGAGTTGGACAACACACCATGATGATGACCACAGTGACATAATATCTTCGCAGTCACTCAGTAGGATCCGAGATGATTGATGGAATAACTCAGGGCGTTTCATGAGTGGCATAAAAGGTAAACAAGTCAACAACAACCACTGCAGACCTACATGTCTGTGTAGTGGTGGAGTCGAGTGTGGTGGTATGACTGACAGCGGTGCATTGATTTAGTCACTTAATTTGTAAAATGCTATGTTGCTGTATATCTGCTTTGTCTGCCTCTGTCAAAAAATGTACGCTAAATGGAGGATGGGTCACGGGTGCCGTGGGCCTGCTCTGTCCTGTTGTTGTTGGAGGTTAATGCTGGAAACAGACTAGAGTAGACATGATGTATCCATGCCGCCTCTGAAAGTGTTCTTGTTGCACTCCACCGTAATTTATGCATTTTTTTCTACTTGATTTTTCAATATCCCTTTTGTTTTTCCATCTACAATTACAGGCCGGCCCTTACCCTGTGCTATACTGGGAAAAACAACTCACACTTACCTTACCAATGAATCTACATCTGCCAGGCAGGCAGTGGCGTCACCCAAGATTGATGGCCGGAGCGTCCATGGAAGGGAGGACCAAGAGGAATGCCGAGATGCAACTCCCCATTTTGACCAGGATAACATACAGTAACAGTATCAACTTTCATCATCTTTTAAATAATTTGATTCATTTTTTGTCTTCAATCATTACTACTGTGTGTTGTTGTTATTATTATGTTTGCTCTCTGCTTATAATTCAATTCATCCCTACAGCTATTTTTGAATTTTCTTTGCTATCTTTAATAGTAAGCCCGGGCCGGTACAACAGAACAGAAACTGTATGTAATTCGGGTCTCTCGGAGGGCAGACAGGCAAGGCAAATTGCATAATATACTGCTGCCCTGTACTGTCTAATTGTCTAGTAGTAGTTAGTAAGTACTACTTATCATTAACCATCAAGTTATCATCATCATGCATGCATTTCCTTTTTCTCCCTTAACAGATTTATGGATATGGTCGTCTGCCAAGATTGTGTTTTGTTGTTGTCCATGCGTACTGTTTTTCTTTGTCAAACCTTTCCCCAAACCCCCTTCCCAACCATTCATCAAACCCTAACCCTCTTCCCCCGGGCTGTGTGACTTATTGAGGTGTGACTAAATTAAATGTACACCAATAATTTATCACATGCTTGCTGGGGCGGATGTGGCAAAAGCAACACAAATTCAATTTCAAGGCAGGGCGAGGATCTTCTTCTGCTTGCCCACCCATGAGCAGTATATTTGCGAGATAATCTTTTTACCAAAGGAACCTAATACATCAGCATTAATTGCCGGCATCGATTGGATTTGTTGTCATCCTCCTACACAGCACTAACGGTTACGCTTGTGTCGAGTGTACTGTAGGCCTAGTCGAGTGACTCGACACAGCTAGAGTTTGTAACTCTATGTACTAGGCTATCCCCACCACCATTATGTTTTATTGTATTTTGGCATATTATTGTTTGGCAGTAAGTTCTGTACTGTACTTCGTTCTACTACTCCTCCCACAGTCTCTCTCAGGCGACTGACTGTCTCATTTTCTTTTTTTTGCAAATGCTACTGCCAGGGTCTACTACTACTACCACCACAACCATGGCATGTTGGGAAAGAAAACCATCATCACCATGCAGCCATCGCTGTGCCTAAGTTAAACATCAAGCACAGGTAAGAGAAGAAGTTTGGGGAGGCATAATTAATAATGGAAATGTTTTCATTAATTCTATTTCACACACCCCTTTGAGTCCAGTTGCAGAATGCATAGACTAGGAGGAGAGAGACTGACAGTACTAGTAGGACAAGTCCCTCAGTGAGGGGTACCGCATCTATCTGTTTGTGTCTTACTAAGTCAGCCAATTATTTAAATCAAACACTGGCTGTGGCCCTGCACCAGCAAGGAAACAGTGTGACGTAAAACAGTAACCCCACCCACAAAACATTAACAACATCGTATGTAAAGTATAAATATATAATTTAATCCCCTAACAAAAGTAACCCTGGGTATAATACTTCGCTACGCTCACGGAGCATGCAAAGTTTGTACTACTACGCAAATTGCACGTAGCAGAGTGAATAACTGTGCTAATTGATGTAACGTAGCAGCAGTAAAATAAACACCTTCAAATGCTTTGATAAAGCAATTTTCCATGCTAAAATGCATATAACCAATTCACAAAAATGAATTTTGACAATTAAATATCAAGCAATGAGAGAGGTGATGATTTTGGAGTCCCCTCTAACCTAGGGGAGGACCAGCAGATGCCTTGAACACAAAAAGCATATCATGTGAACGATTCAATGAGTGGTCCCTTCCTCCTAGGACCACCCCAAGCACTGTTATGGGCAAAATACAATCCCAACCAAAGGCCTGCAAAGCATTATGGGATCGAGATTAGCAGTGGGCAGTGAATATTATAGTTTCCAATATCAAAATAATTCTACAAAGAGCTGCAGTTCAACTAGTCGTTACTAGGTGTCCCTCACGAGTCAAATGCAAAAGCATTGAAATTATTAATACATCAAGCTGCAGTTCCACTAGTCGTTACAAGATGTACCCTCACGAGTCAAAATGCAAAAGTATTGAAAATCTTTCATGAGGCTTTTGCATTTGACTCGTGAGGGACATCTAGTAACGACTAGTGGAACTGCAGCTCTTTGTAGAATTATTTTGATATTGGATACTATAATATTCACTGCCCACTGCTAATCTCGTCCCATAATGCTTTGCAGGGCCTTTGGTTGGGATTGTATTTTTGCCAATAACTGTGCTTGGGGTGGTCCTAAGAGGATGGGACCACCACTGAATGGTTCAAAAGATGTGTTTTTTGTTTTCAAGGCATCTGCTTGGTTTTCCCCCTAGGTTAGGGAGGATCCTAAAATCATCACCTCTCTCACTGCTTGTTAATTTATTGTTTTCACATTTCTGTAGTAACTATATGCATTTTTAGCATATAAAGACAGAGATATTTATTTTATCTTAACTTGCATTGTACAAGGTGTTTTTGGCAATTATTGTGCATTGCAGTCAAGCACACAGCTACGCACTACGCAATGTGCATAGCTACGTGTAGTTAAAAATGTACTTCACGTAGCTACGTGAAGTGCTACTTCGCAAACTACGCCCATGCTTAAACAAAAGTAAATTATGTAAAAAATCCCACAACAACACCTGACCCACCCCTCTCCCTAACCCCAACCAATGTCCATTGTTCGGAACGAAAAAGTCCAAAAAATTAAATGTCCAATTGTCCAAAAGTGAAAACCCCAACGCCCGATTCCCACCCACCAAAATAAGCAATAAAAAAGGGGCAATCAACAGGGTCTGTTCATCGGCAGGCTCGCCTCTCCAGGACACGAATACGCTCCTCTAGGCGGGCCACGCGGAGCTTCAATGCGCGGCAATTGCATCCACAGGGGGGGGCAGCAGTGCTATTAAATGAAGTGCAAAAACAACAGTTGATGGACAGAATGCAGAACAATGTCATACATTCACCCCAGTACAGAGATCTGGGCCTAAATCCATCGTTTTTTGGCTCACCATGCCATTCCAGTTTGAACCCAGCCATATGCAAATCAGTCTTGACCCTGTGCCTCATGGGAACAGTCCAGCCCGAACTGCCAAGCCAGGTCCTCCCTGGACTGGAAACAAGCATCCTAGGACTGGTTTCGGGGTTTCACCCCTCTTCAGCCAGGATAGCTTGATTCCAGTGGCATGGAGAGCACGGGACCCACGTCTGGGCATACCCGTCCCACTCGGGGTGACAAATGCAAAAACAACAGTTGATGGACAGAATGCAGAACAATGTCATACATTCACCCCAGTACAGAGATCTGGGCCTAAATCCATCGTTTTTGCTCACCATGCCATTCCAGTTTGAACCCAGCCATATGCAAATCAGTCTTGACCCTGTGCCTCATGGGAACAGTCCAGCCCGAACTGCCAAGCCAGGTCCTCCCTGGTCTGGAAACAAGCATCCTAGGACCGGTTTCGGGGTTTCACCCCTCTTCAGCCAGGATAGCTTGATTCCAGTGGCATGGAGAGCACGGGACCCACGTCTGGGCATACCCGTCCCACTCGGGGTGACAAATGCAAAAACAACAGTTGATGGACAGAATGCAGAACAATGTCATACATTCACCCCAGTACAGAGATCTGGGCCTAAATCCATCGTTTTTTTGCTCACCATGCCATTCCACTCAGATGACTGGGGGTGAGTGTTTGATTGGCTCAAACGTTCCGTCCATCATCCCCTTTTGTATCGCTTTGGTCGCCCTAAGTTGGCGGGGGTATGCCCAGACGTGGGTCCCTTGCTCACTTTGCCACTGGATTCAAGCAAGCCTGGCTGATGACGGCTGAAATGCCAGAAACCGGTCCTAGGATGCTTGTTTCCGGTCCAGGGAAGACATGGCTTGGCAGTTCGGGCTGGACTGTTCCCATGAGGCACAGGGTCAGACTGATTTGCATATGGCCATGTCTGAACTGGGGTGGTGGAGTGAGCTAAAGAATGATGATGGATTAAACCCAGATCAGTTGACTGGGGGTGAGTGTTTGATTGGCTCAAACGTTCTGTCCATCATCCCCTTTTGTATCGCTTTGGTCGCCCTAAGTTGGCGGGGGTATGCCCAGACATAGGTCCCTTGCTCACTTTGCCACTGGATTCAAGCAAGCCTGGCTGATGACAGCTGAAATGCCAGAAACCGGTCCTAGGATGCTTGTTTCCGGTCCAGGGAAGACATGGCTTGGCAGTTCGGGCTGGACTGTTCCCATGAGGCACAGGGTCAGACTGATTTGCATATGGCCATGTCTGAACTGGGGTGGTGGAGTGAGCTAAAGAATGATGATGGATTAAACCCAGATCAGTTGACTGGGGGTGAGTGTTTGATCGGCTCAAACGTTCCGTCCATCATCCCCTTTTGTATTGCTTTGATCGCCCTAAGTTGGCGGGGGTATGCCCAGACGTGGGTCCCTTGCTCACTTTGCCACTGGATTCAAGCAAGCCTGGCTGATGACGGCTGAAATGCCAGAAACCGGTCCTAGGATGCTTGTTTCTGGTCCAGGGAAGACATGGCTTGGCAGTTCGGGCTGGACTGTTCCCATGAGGCACAGGGTCAGACTGATTTGCATATGGCCATGTCTGAACTGGGGTGGTGGAGTGAGCTAAAGAATGATGATGGATTAAACCCAGATCAGTTGACTGGGGGTGAGTGTTTGATTGGCTCAAACGTTCCGTCCATCATCCCCTTTTGTATCGTTTTGGTCGCCCTAAGTTGGCGGGGTATGCCCAGACGTGGGTCCCTTGCTCACTTTGCCACTGGATTCAAGCAAGCCTGGCTGATGACGGCTGAAATGCCAGAAACCGGTCCTAGGATGCTTGTTTCCGGTCCAGGGAAGACATGGCTTGGCAGTTCGGGCTGGACTGTTCCCATGAGGCACAGGGTCAGACTGATTTGCATATGGCCATGTCTGAACTGGGGTGGTGGAGTGAGCTAAAGAATGATGATGGATTAAACCCAGATCAGTTGACTGGGGGTGAGTGTTTGATTGGCTCAAACGTTCCGTCCATCATCCCCTTTTGTATCGCTTTGGTCGCCCTAAGTTGGCGGGGGTATGCCCAGACGTGGGTCCCTTGCTCACTTTGCCACTGGATTCAAGCAAGCTTGGCTGATGACGGCTGAAATGCCAGAAACCGGTCCTAGGATGCTTGTTTCCGGTCCAGGGAAGACATGGCTTGGCAGTTCGGGCTGGACTGTTCCCATGAGGCACAGGGTCAGACTGATTTGCATATGGCCATGTCTGAACTGGGGTGGTGGAGTGAGCTAAAGAATGATGATGGATTAAACCCAGATCAGTTGACTGGGGGTGAGTGTTTGATTGGCTCAAACGTTCCGTCCATCATCCCCTTTTGTATCGCTTTGGTCGCCCTAAGTTGGCGGGGGTATGCCCAGACGTGGGTCCCTTGCTCACTTTGCCACTGTGTTCAAGCAAGCCTGGCTGATGAGGCTGAAATGCCAGATACCGGTCCTAGGATGCTTGTTTCCGGTCCAGGGAAGACATGGCTTGGCAGTTCGGGCTGGACTGTTCCCATGAGGCACAGGGTCAGACTGATTTGCATATGGCCATGTCTGAACTGGGGTGGTGGAGTGAGCTAAAGAATGATGATGGATTAAACCCAGATCAGTTGACTGGGGGTGAGTGTTTGATTGGCTCAAACGCTCCGGTCCATCATCCCCTTTGTATCGCTTTGGTCGCCCTAAGTTGGCGGGGGTATGCCCAGACGTGGGTCCCTTGCTCACTTTGCCACTGGATTCAAGCAAGCCTGGCTGATGACGGCTGAAATGCCAGAAACCGGTCCTAGGATGCTTGTTTCCGGTCCAGGGAAGACATGGCTTGGCAGTTCGGGCTGGACTGTTCCCATGAGGCACAGGGTCAGACTGATTTGCATATGGCCATGTCTGAACTGGGGTGGTGGAGTGAGCTAAAGAATGATGATGGATTAAACCCAGATCAGTTGACTGGGGTGAGTGTTTGATTGGCTCAAACGTTCCGTCCATCATCCCCTTTTGTATCGCTTTGGTCGCCCTAAGTTGGCGGGGGTATGCCCAGACGTGGGTCCCTTGCTCACTTTGCCACTGGATTCAAGCAAGCCTGGCTGATGACGGCTGAAATGCCAGAAACCGGTCCTAGGATGCTTGTTTCCGGTCCAGGGAAGACATGGCTTGGCAGTTCGGGCTGGACTGTTCCCATGAGGCACAGGGTCAGACTGATTTGCATATGGCCATGTCTGAACTGGGGTGGTGGAGTGAGCTAAAGAATGATGATGGATTAAACCCAGATCAGTTGACTGGGGGTGAGTGTTTGATTGGCTCAAACGTTCCGTCCATCATCCCCTTTTGTATCGCTTTGGTCGCCCTAAGTTGGCGGGGGTATGCCCAGACGTGGGTCCCTTGCTCACTTTGCCACTGGATTCAAGCAAGCCTGGCTGATGACGGCTGAAATGCCAGAAACCGGTCCTAGGATGCTTGTTTCCGGTCCAGGGAAGACATGGCTTGGTAGTTCGGGCTGGACTGTTCCCATGAGGCACAGGGTCAGACTGATTTGCATATGGCCATGTCTGAACTGGGGTGGTGGAGTGAGCTAAAGAATGATGATGGATTAAACCCAGATCAGTTGACTGGGGGTGAGTGTTTGATTGGCTCAAACGTTCCGTCCATCATCCCCTTTTGTATCGCTTGGTCGCCCTAAGTTGGCGGGGGTATGCCCAGACGTGGGTCCCTTGCTCACTTTGCCACTGGATTCAAGCAAGCCTGGCTGATGACGGCTGAAATGCCAGAAACCGGTCCTAGGATGCTTGTTTCCGGTCCAGGGAAGACATGGCTTGGCAGTTCGGGCTGGACTGTTCCCATGAGGCACAGGGTCAGACTGATTTGCATATGGCCATGTCTGAACTGGGGTGGTGGAGTGAGCTAAAGAATGATGATGGATTAAACCCAGATCAGTTGTCTGGGGGTGAGTGTTTGATTGGCTCAAACGTTTCGTCCATCATCCCCTTTTGTATCGCATTAAATGAAGTGCGGCGGCGGGCGGCTGCCAGACGGTGGCGCCGTAACACTGGAGGGGGGTGGCTAGGGCCCGGGGCAATGGAGGAGGCTGCAGCTGCTGCCTCCTCCTCCTCCTCCTCCTCCTCCTCCTCCTCCTCCAGAACCACCAGCCGCCGGTATTCCGTTTGTATGGCCTCCAGCTTCCGGCGCCGGGCCTTGGCTGCCAACTCCTTCCTGTCTGCTTTCACTTTGGAAGGAGTAGCTATATCAAGAAGAAAACCAAGACTATTGTAAAATATACTCTTAGCAAAGCAGTAAGACAAATTAATTCTACACATAGTGGCACAGTAGCACTAGCAAGCACAGTACATAACATTTGTGGTATGTATCTATCCTCCCACTACCTCGGCCTCTAACATTTGTGGGAGTTTCAGGCATTCCACCACCCATGCATCTGATTCCTATCAGCCACCTATGCATGCATCCCACGTATCCTTCTCTGCCAGTCATAAATATTAAATCTCGCCCGTCCTGCCTCCTTCCACCCTTCTTTCCCTTTTCGTTCAACCCATCCATCAAGGTCATCTGATCTGACTTTTAGTCTTCTCCATAAAACTTTCACAGCTGAGTTGAAGTCAGCTAGAAGAGGCCATTGGTTACTCAACAGTACACTCCCGTCGCTAATGCTATTGCTAATGCTAAGTAAAGGGTGTCTTCTTCAACCGTTCACAACAACTTCTTACTTAATAAGTCTCAACAGTACAGTATACACTACATCCTTGCAGCGAGTGCAATGTCAATAAGTAAGGATTAGGAATATAACTTACCACCGCCCGCCACTGCTGCTGGCTCACCCCCTGCAGCTCCTCCTGCAACTGCTGCATCTCCTCCTGCACCCTCAGCGGCCGCGTCACCTTCGCCGCTGGCCCCGGTACTGGTGGTCGGTAGTACGCCTAGAAAAACATTACACATTTTTTAGATGCCATATACACCTCCCCTATTTTTCACTAGCAAGATTGAAAAAAAAGTTAATACATACATAATACATATACAACATACATCACTAGTACAAATCAGGTAGTAGAGTAGACACTAGTAGTGTTATATGGTCCCTAGGGTCATTCTAGTCTTTGCTAAGTTACCCCGAGCCATGCAACCATTTTAGCTTTGTGTCTTTTATTTTTGCGCAAGTTACCTCACAGCTTGTTGTGTAAGACGCCTTTGAGCCCACATGAGCTCATACTGCTACTGTCTGAGCGCTGCGTACAAGGTCGAAAAACAAGCCACTTTGTTATGGAGTTCTGGTGTTAGTCCATATTGCTTATCCATAAAAATGTACACTTTTTGGCACGACTGAGAAATGCTTGCACTATACTAACGCGCACCATTTTTCTCATAACAGACGGAAGATTCCCTTCTACGAACCAGAGCTTTGCAGAGCTTATGATGTAACCAGTACTACGTTCTTCTAAGGTGAGGGGTCCCCAGAATTCGCTCAGAGATCTTCATTTATAATTTTATATAAACTATATTCCTACCAAGGGGAGGGTGGTTCTTCCACTACTGTTCAGTTATCATGATTTCGCCTTTTGTCTTCTATGGACTTATAGTTGTAAGTGTAACTAAGTGTAACAATGTTTAGTGTTTTAATCTTATGCATTTTGCTGTTGCTGCTGCATTATAGAACAACGTACAGAGCTTGTCAGTTGAAAATAAACCTTTTGAACTTACATAGACTCGGTGGTATTTGGTGTGGACTTACACGAGTGAGTGAGCGAAAGGGTGTGCATTGCTTCCGCGACTGAGAGGTCGGGAGTGTTATGTTCTGGGTTGTCTACTCATTGGGTATCTTGGGGGGGGTTCGGAGAGCTATTGAGACACTATAACTAGTCGGTCAGGGGATTGTGGTGGCTTCTGATTGAGGTGTGAGGAAGGTCCAACCTCCCATCACCAATATCCTATTTTCTTGTGCAAAGTTCTGTATGTGCAGAATCCCTGCAACAGTAGTAGTATGTCCTATCCTATCAAAAATAGTAAAATCTGGTTGGGCATTTTGTTGGTGGGAATTGTCGAAAAGCCTCAAGATTAAGAAGACTAGAAGTAGTAGAAGAGGACAACCCAAAGGACTGGACTCAATGGCTAGAGCTATTGGTGAATCTGAGTTTTATTTAAAACCTTTTAAATAAAGAGTGGCCAACTGGGCAAGCTTAGCTACAGACAGACTAATAGTAGTAGTACAGAGAGTCATAGCAGACGCAGTTAGAGGCAGGGATTACAAGAATTTAGAAACAGATAGTCTAGATCGAAGAAGAATTTGTAAAAAATAGAATTAGGAAACCGAAATAATGGTTGGGAAAAATAAGGTGCAGGAAAAGTTAGGGAAATATAATTATTAATATTAACCACTGGAGGACTTACTGGGGCCAGCAGCAGAGCCCTCGGTAGAGGAGTGGTCCTTGCCCTGGGAGGCATGTTGTTCTTCTGGTTCCGCCGACTCAGACCCCGTCTTCTTGCCCCTGGGTGCTGATCATGTAAGATTTCATAAAGAAAGAGACAAAAATAAAGTTTGGTGTGAAACAAATAAAATATTTTAAAATACGCTCCAAAAACATTTTTGTGAACAACAATTGCAATAAAATTGACCTATCTAATCTGATCGACTAGTAGTATTGCGAGATTCACGGACCGTCTAGTAAGCCTAAGTACCACCTGACCTAGCCCACCTATTCCAGACGGGCCAATTGTTCACTAAGTCTGCATTTCCATTTATTTTAGTCCTCAAAAATGCATAGATGGAGGACACATGCATACATTTTTGCATACACCAAATTGTTGGTTGGTTGCTGCTGATTTTCTGCTAGTGATGATATAAGCCTATTAACACTCACTAAACAAACTACAAAAGGTTCTACTAAGGACTGGGGTAAGCAGCACTCAGCAGCACGTGACGTGACAGAGGATGCGTCACGCACACCACTTAAAAATTACCAACTAATACTAATAAGTAACTAAACCTATCAATCCACCACTATCCCTTCTTAGTGGCAGGAGGACAAAGGAAGGACTGGAGTCTCTCTAGCATTACCTAACTTAAGTTCTCTAAAGTAAACTCTTACATAATCAGGCCAAGCGAGCGCAAAGTTGTAAACAAGTAAGATTAGTAGCGCCGAGCACCTGTGTCATAACAATCACAGAAGATTTTTAAACGTAATTTACCTGCAATGTAAGCAGCAGCATTCTTGCTGGTCGGAAAAAAAAATATTTGCAATATATAACACAGAGCAGAAGAACACAAAGTAGTAATATTAAATAGCTACTCACCAAGCCCCGGGACCTCCACTCCTAGCAGGTCCAGCAGGTCCTGCTCCCGGTCCAGAATATCGGACCACCGGTGCGTCAGCTGGTTATTGGTGCGCCGGACACCAGAGCAGCGAAACACTGCCCGACGCACCTTGCCCCACCGCTGCCGACGCTCCCGGGGCCCGTACCCGGACCCAGGCCTGCCGCCTGCTGCCAGGGTTAAGGGGAGGTGGCGCTGCACAAAAACCAGTGCGGCCACCTCCCCTCACCAAATAAGGCCCGTGCCTGCACCCCTTTTTGGCGGCGCCTTCCGCAAGGAAGGCGGTCGCGGCTCTGGCTACGGCTACGAGCCCTGTGGCCCTTTGCCATGGTTCTGGGTAGGCGGGGGGTCGGAAAAGAAAAGGTAGGAATTAAAAAAGTAAGTAAAAGAAATGAAACAGCAGGTAATAGAAAAAGAGTGAAAAATTAGTGAAAAACACACAAAAAGTAGAAAAAAACTCAAAATATAGAATCAGGAAAATAGAGAGATAGATAGTAAATAAAAAAGATTTAAAAAAAGTTTCCAGAAACAAAGGATTGAAAAGATAGAGGGTGGATTGAAAAGCAGGCCCAGAACCATAGCAATAGAGTGAAAAACAAGATGGCCGCGCCCATTGCGACCGCATGGGCAAGTTCGCGTGATATTTCCCCCCCGAGCACGCAAAAAGCGTCACGAACACGTAATACGCGTTCCCGAACAGGAAATACTTATTGCGAACGGGCGGGAGCATGCAATACGCGACCCAGAACAGGAAATAAGCATCGCGAGCGGGCGGGAGCATGCAATATGTGACCCGAAACAGGAAATAACCATCGCGAGCGGGCGGGACAAGTGAAAAACAAGATGGCCGCGCCCATTAGCGACCGCATGGGCAAGTTAGCGATATATTTCCCGGCGAGCACGCAAAAACAAATCGCGAACGGGCGGGACAAGCAATTCCACGTCTTCGCGGAATTTCTGCGTGCTCGCTGAGATTTTTAACAATTTCACGGAGATTTGCGTAACGCGACTACGCAAATTCTGCCCACCCCTAAAAGTTGGCCCCATACTGGAAAGGGTGTTCACGAGGTTTGGCCTGCCGGAGAAAATCGGCACAGACAGTGGACCCCCATTCCAAGGACCGAGTTCAAGTAGTTCCTGGATTAATCTGCCATAGAAAGACCATGCCCCAGTGGCCAAAAGCCAATGGCGAAGTTCAAATATTTATACCGCACCTTAAACAAAGCCATGTGCTGGCAGTAGAAAAAAATGCTGATCTGTAGGTGAGGCTCTAACGGTGGTTGTCTGTAAGGGTGGGCGGAGTTGGCAAAGTACCACTACACGGTGTTCCACGGAGTTGAAAGAAATCTCTGTGAAACTCCGCTCCGCTCCGTCCCAATTAATAAAATGGGAACCTCACACACCCTTAGTAAAGCACCTCTATCTTTACATACTAAAGAGCATATAGTCACCTCACAAAAGTGAGATTGGAAATATAGCAAGCAGTGAGAGAGGGGATGATTTTGGGGTTCCCCCTAACCTAGGGAGAGGACCAAGCAGATGCCTTGAACACAAAGAGCACATCATGCTGAACGATTTGGTGGTGGTCCCATCCTCCTAGGACCACCCCAAGCAAAGTTATGGGCAAAAATACAATCCCAACCAAAGGCCCCACAAAGCATTATGGGATGGGATTCTAGAGTGCAGTGAATATTATAGTATGGCTCTCCCCTGAACCTGGGTGAGCCGCTGCCGCTTGAGGAATGGTTTCCTCTAAGTCTGGTGGGTCTGATGGAGGTGCCCATCCCACTGGGCACCTCAACAGTGATCCTTGGTGGAGGGCAGCTCGGGGCCTGCTCTGGCGTCTGGCTGCCCTCCTCCTTGCGTCTCAACTCCTTGCGTCCTCCATCTCGCCTGGGGACCCCATCCCCCAGGTAGACTCCTGGTATGTTATGTTATGTTATAAAGCTTATAGAGCGCACAGCTGCTCCAGCAAAGGAGCGTCCCGGCGCTAAAACAGTCAGGAGGAGAGGACCACCAAAAGGTAAGAAACCTACAGTGGAGGGAAAAGATAAGTCTTGGTGGCCTTACGGAATGCTAAATAGTTGTTTAGGCTACGAATGGACAGTGGGAGAGAGTTCCAAAGTTTGGCCGCCAGTGTGCAGAAAGCATGTCCCCCAGCCCGTGCTCTCCTCACCCTCGGAACCACCGCCAAGTTTTGGCCCATCGAGCGAAGTTGGCGGGAAGGAATGTAGGGTGAGAGCAGGGTGGCCAAATGGTCGGGGGGAGGATTTCAAGATCTTAAAAGCAATGCACAAAGATTTGAATTCCACACGCCTGGCCACCGGCAACCAGTGTAGTCGGCGAATGGCAACAGAGGTGGAGCAAGTCCTCGGAAGGCCAAGAAGGATTCTGGCCGCCGCATTCTGGACTCTCTGCAATCTTAGGATCTCTGACTTGTTGGAACCCAAATAAAGCGAATTGGCATAATCCAATCTCGACAGGATGGCAGCCTGAATGATAACTTGCCGAGTGGACGGGTCAAAATAACCTAGCAATGGTTTGAGCCCACGTAGAATACCCATGCAGGTCCCTGCCACTTTCTTGGTTTGGGCCTGAAAACTAAGAGCGGAGTCCACCCAACACCCAAATTCTTTACTATCTGTTTGGGGGTGGGGACACAGCCCAGGGTGGTGGGCCACCAGTGTTCACTCCACAGCTCAACCAACAGGATTTCAGTCTTGCTTGCATTAAGCTGCAGACAGTTGGCGGACATCCACTCAGAGATGGCCATAAGATTGCTCCGAAACATACAGGCATCCTGCGCTGAGTTGCCAGAGAGTGCCACTACCAACTGAGTATCGTCGGCGTATGATACCAATGTCAACCCTCTATTCCTAGCCACCGCTGCCAAAGGTTGAACATACAGGTTGAACAGCGTAGGGCTCAGTGCTGAGCCCTGTGGCACCCCCTGATGAATATCATGGGTCCCAGAGGAAAACGGAGGAGCCGACACCTGAAAGGTCCTCTCAGAAAGGAAGGAGGCAAACCAGTCAAGGGCTATGCCCGAGATCCCCGCTTCCTCCAGCCGTTGCAGCAGAATCTGGTGAGAGACCGTGTCAAACGCGGCACTGAGGTCTAATAAAATCAGTGCCGACGTGCGTCCCTCATCCAATGCGGCCCTCAGATGTTCAGTCACTGCTAAGAGGGCTGACTCCGTGCTGTGGCCAGGGCGAAAGCCATTCTGAGAGATGTCCAAGATGTTATTGTCTTCCAGGTAGCCTGTCAGAATGGAGTTGACATGGGACTCAGCAATCTTAGATATCCATGGGAGGAGAGAGATGGGACGAAAATTCTCCGGTTTGGTTGTGTCCAGGGAAGGCTTTTTTAACAGGGGAGTCACCCTCGCTTGCTTCAATGCTCTAGGGACAACTGCTCTGGACAAGGACAAGTTGATCACCTGACACAGAGGAGACAGGAGCATGGGTAAGGAGTTCATAAAATGCTCCGGTTTAAGGGGGTCGGCAGGGGAGCCTGATTTCACCTTGCTGCATAGCACACGCAGCTCGTCCTGAGAGATAGATGGAAAGGACGCAAGAGTGTAGGTGGTGCAGGGACTGAGTGCTGGGCCCAAAGCTAAAGGAGCTGGTGAGAAAGAATGGTAGATATTTTCCACCTTTTCCACGAAAAAGGTGGCCAGAGCCTCACATTGCTCGTCAGATGTAATACGGGGTGTAGGGGGTAGCCCTGCTTGTTTAAGATCTTTCAGTATACCAAAGATACATTTAGTGGGGTTTTTACTGCCCTTGATCTCAGCTGCGAAATAGGCTGCCCGCTCTGACTGGATGGCCCTATGGTAATCCTTGATAGCTGCCTGATACAGCCCCTTGGAGAAAGAGTCATAGTCACGTCTCCACACCCGTTCCAACCTTTTGCAGATTTTACGCAAGCTGGCAAGCTTGTCACTGTATAATGGACTGGACTTGGTGTTGCGGCACTTGGACCACCTAGCTGGGATGAGCACATGGTAAAGGGGGACAAGACCCCATCCCCGGCCCCCGTGAGTTTCCTGAGGTGGGGAAGCGCTGCCGCGCTTCCCCGAGAGTAAGGACAGGGGAGGGCCGCTGCCTCCCCCGCCTGGTCCGCTCTCCGTGCTCCCCATGCTCGTGTCTGGGGGAGCAGGAGGCATCCATACCTGTTGCCAGCTCCTGAGGCAGCAGGCATGGGTGTTGCTGGGGCAGGGAGCTGACGAGGACAGCCGGGGGTGGACTCCCCGAGCTGCCCTCCACCAAGGATCACTGTTGAGGTGCCCGGTGGGATGGGCACCTCCATCAGATCCACCAGACTTAGAGGAAACCATTCGTCAAGCTGCAGCGGCTCTCCCCGGCTCAGCAAACTATAATATTAACTGCACTCTAGAATCTCGGCCCATAATGCTTTGCGGGGCCTTTGGTTGGCATTGTATTTTTGCCCATAACTTTGCTTGGAGTGGTCCTAGGAGGGTGGGACCATCACCGAATCGTTCAGCATGATATGCTTTTTGTGTTCAAGGCATCTGCTTGGTCCTCTCCCTAGGTTAGGGGGACCCCAAAATCATCACCTCTCTCACTGCCTGATATGTTTCAAAGCTCACTTTTGTGAGGTGGCTATATGTTCTTTAGCATGTAAAGGTAAAGTTGCTTTACCAAAGGTATATGAGGTGGGTGTGGGTCTGGGTCTGGGTGCAGGAGCCAATTCTGCTACGCGGCAGACTCAGTGTTTTTGCCTGAACTGAGTTTTTGCCTGAACTCTGTGTTCCCAACAGAATGCAGAGTTGGCAAAACTCTGCAAACTCCAGTAGCAGAGCAGAGTTCACTACTAGTTGTCTGACACAATATCGATGACAAAAATATTGTGTACAGAACATCGTGTCAAAAATATTGAGGACTAGAATATAGAGAAGGAAACTACAAATAGATAAGTTTAGATGTACTTTTCATAACTTGCTTACTTTTAGAAACTTACATTCATGATATTCTTGTCCTCAATATTCTTGACACAATATTTTTTCCACACAGTATTTTTGCATCAATATTTTGTCCAGATACCCTAATAATTCTTTGGTCTACACAACACGGTGGTCCCCCAGGGTGCTAATGCTAAGGAAGATGGAAAGAGACAGCACCCACACCTGTCCATCGTGGCAGACCCTGACATTCGACACTGACAGTACACAATATAGATGCAGAAAGTAACCCTGGGCGGTGAACTCCGCTCCGCTCGCGGACTTTGCAGAGTTTTCTGCACCCCGCGTTACGCGGAGCTCGAGGAGTTCCGAAAAACTCCACTCTGCGTAGCGGAGTGGAGTTTTTTTCCTCGCTGGGGGTTGTCAACATCAAGTTAGCGAGCGCGAGCGAGGAAAATCCACCTCCCGGGGAGTGTTTCCTCGTTCGCGATCATCAACGTCAAGTTGGGGACCGCCAGCATGGAAAATCAACCTCCCGGCGAGATTTCTCAACACAAGCGGTCGGATTTCTCATTGTGAGTGGCCGCGTTTGCTCGCGACTGCTGGCATTGAGAAACCATCCGTTCACGTTGAGAAAGCTGCCGCTCGAGTAAACAATCTGCTCGAGTGGCAGAAAGGAAGCAGCGCCCGCTTGCGCTGTGCATGGTGCCGTTCTTACACAGTGCGGACAAACACCCGGCACTAAAAATCACCCCAAACGGCATTTATCTAACTCACTTCGCCATTTGCGGAGCTCCGTGTAGCGCTGCGGAGTTTTTTTGCACTTCGCAAAGTTCTGCATAGCGGAACTCCGAGAAGTCCGCCCAGGCTTAGCAGAAAGTCCAATGAAAAAGTGCTTCAACCGCCACTGAAGAGCCAAGAACCTCAAAGACAGGCCCGGGGATCAGGTGTTGGTCTGTGACCGACACCTGGGGTGGAAGTTCTGCACTCCGTTCTAGAGGGGGTGGTGGAAAATAACAGCCTTCAAGGTAACCGTAGTTACAGCTTGCCAAGTCACCGAAACTGTGTCCTGAAATAAATCATGGTTCCAGAAAGTAAGCGGCTTAGGCTTAAGAGAGAGACCAAAATAATTGGTCATATCCTGAAGATGAAGGGGTGAAATTAGAGGAGTTAAGCCCTTCGCACATCCCTGCCAACCAGGATATTTGTGTGGAACCAAGCCACTCTACGACAACTAGCCAAGGATTCGAAAGGGACCCGGGGGCGAGAACACCCCTGGGCAGGGGACACTGCCATAGACAACCTGAAATCCCAGATGCAACCTCCAACCTAACCCTGTTCTCAGCCAAAAACTCAGAGACTTGTGTACAGACATTGGTGTGATCTAACATTGGATGGGATATAATGAGCCACCTGGAATCTCAGCCACTTGAGTTCAGTCCCATACGATAGCAACCTGTGTGTGCATGCAGTTACTCTGTTTCGGAAAAAGACCTGCTGGTGGCAGTAGGCTCACTGCTAGGGCTGTTTAACACACATGGCGACTCCTTGCAGCTGGTGCTCCCCTTCTCCTCTGCAGCTCTGCACTTGGCAGCTACTTGTTGCTGGTGCTTGGCAGAGTCAAGTTGCTGGGTTAAAGGGTGTTGGAGCCTTCTGTCCCTGAGGCTTTGGTCAGGAGGCCAGCCAACTAGCCCTTAGAGTCACTTTGTGGTCCTGGGTTCAACAGATGCAGGTCCAGTCCTTCTTATCTAGGCAAGAGGGAGCAGGAAGGAGGTCAGCACAGCAGGCCAGCTGTTCCTCCAGAGCAACAGTCTAGCAGAGGGGCAGTCCTTTCAGCAGAACAGCAGTCCTTCTTTCTGGCAGAGTATCCACAGGTCCAGAGGTGTACTGAAGAGGTGGTGTCTGAGGTCCAATATTTATACCTGATGCCCTACCTCTCGAAGGTGGGAGAAGCTTCTAGAGGTTTCCCTTTGAAGTCCCCAGACATCCTGCTTTCCCTGTCCTGGCTCCGGACTAACCACAGGAGGTATGCACGACACAGACTTATCAAGTGTATGTAGGACTGCTGTGCCCAGCTTCGCCCTCCCATCTTGCTAGTGATGGCCCATCCAGGCACACTTAAGCTCCCTATTGTGTGTGGCTGTCTAGGAGGAATACACAAAGCCTGTCAGCTACAACCAGTCATGTGACCCAGGGACAGGCCTCATTTACAATATTTTGTTGTAGGGCAGCGCCGCAAGCCTTCCTGCTGCGCTGCCCTATGACAAAAGAAAAGGGCAGGAATGCACAGTATCTCTCAGACACAGCGCATTCCTGTCCTCTTTCAGTGTGCTGGTGCCCATTTGGCTGTCTTGCGCCATCTCAGGCACCTTTGCACCATTGTGCAAGGGTGTCTATGTTTCAGGGATGATTGGTTTTGTGCAGGAAGGGACACCTTCTTGCACACAAACAATCAATGGAGGTGATTTCCTCTTTCTATGTGTGCTGCTGAATGCAGAACACATACAAAGAGGAAGAAATGAGGAGAAATAAAGTTAGTTCTCTTCGTTACGCCTCTCCTGGGGAGGTGTAGGCTTTTGACGCATTCCCAGGTTTACAGCTTGTTGAAAATCTAGGAATGTGTCAAATGCCATGGGTGTTACGTAGGAACACCCACCATAACACCTATGGCACACCTCCCCATTGTAGTGTGAGGCAATGCAGCAACGCAGCAACTTGCGCTGTGTTGCCTCACATCATATCATCAAGGCCATGAAAAGTGACATTCCGGCGGCGCACAGGGCTTGTAAATGAGCCCCCAGATGGCTAAGGCAGAAAAATGCCAAATTTCTAAAAGTGGCATTTTCAAAATTGTAATTTAAATCCATCTTTACCTTAAGAGAGAATTCTTCATTACAGTTCCAAAGACACTAAACATGAACTGGTTACCTGTTCCAATTACAGCTTATTCATTATTAGTTATAAGGTAACTCCAATGTTATCTTATGGGAAAGGTAGGGCCTAGCAGTAATGAAAAACAAATGTAAGGGTTTTTCACTACAAGGACAGGTGAAACTTAAAAATACAGGTCCCACCTTTTAAAGACACTGCACCCTGATCTTTGGGCTGCCCAGGGCCTACCCTAGGAGTGACTTATATGTATTAAAAAGGAAGGTCTGGGCCTGGCAAAAGGCTCATGTTTCCAGGTAGAAATGGCAGTTTAAAAACTGCACACACAGGCTGCAAAGGCAGGCCTGAGACATGTTTAAATCGGCTAATTATGTTGGTGGCACAATCATGGCTGCTGGCCCACTGGTAGCATTCGATTTACAGGCCCTGGGACCATGTAGTACTACTTTACCAGGGACTTATAAGTAAATTAAATATGCCAATTGGAGATGATCCAATGTTATCATGTTTTAAAGAGTGAGCACATACGCTTTAGGAATGGTCAGCAGTGGTAAAGTGCGCAGAGTCCTAAGGCACGCAAAGACGAGATGAGGAAAAACTGGAGGAGAAAGGCAAAAAGTTTGAGGGAAAACTACCCTAAGACTGTCAGGCCCAACATGTCCCCTCAGCTGAAAGTGAGGAGATCTACCAAACCTCTTGAGAGTTCTCATCACTAAGGCGGAAGAACCTGGATAGACCATCAGCATTGGCGTGGTCTGACCCGGGACAGTGTTCCACCATAAAGTCCATTCCCTGTAGTGAGATGGACCACCTCAACAGTTTGGGAATTTCACCCCTCATTTACATGAGCCATTTGAGGGGCCTGTTATGAACCGGGACGTGAGTCCCAAACAGGTATGGTCTCAGCTCCTTCATTGCCCAGACCATAGCAAAGGCCTCCCTTTCAATCACACTCCACCTCTGTTACCGAGAAAATTGCCTCCTGCTAATGAAGGCTACAGGTTGGTCATTTAACTGTGCTAAGACAGCCCCTATGCCATGCTCTGCAGCATGTGCCTGCACTATAAACTCCTTGAGAAGTCATAAGCCTTGAGGACGGGTGCTGAATACATGACCTCCTTGAGGGTATCAAAGGCTTTATGGCAGGCCTCTTTCCAGATTAACTTTCTGGGCTGTTTCTTTGAAGTCAGCTCTGTTAAGGGGGCAACAATGGTGCCATATCCCTTAACAATACCCCTGTAGTATCCTGTGAGGCACAGGAAGGCCCTCACCTCTGTCTGTGTTTTAGGGGGGTTGCCAGTCCAGGATAGCTTCAATCTTGGCCTGGAGGGGGAGCGCCTTGCCCTAGCCCACCATGTGGCTTAGATATACCACGGAACCCTGCCCTATCTGGCACTTACTGGTCTTGATAGTCAGGCCTGCCTGCTGCACTGCCTGCAGCACATCCTGGAGGTGGTACCGGTGTTCCTCCCAGCTGGAGGTGAAGACAGCTATGTTGTCCAGTTAGGCGCAGAGAATGCTTCCATCCTAGCTAGGACCATGTTGTCCAACCTCTTAAAGCTGGCAGGGCATTCTTTAAGCCAAAGGGCATCGCCCTAAATTGGAAGTGGCTTTTTGGGGTCAAGACAAGAATGCTGACCTCTCTTTTACCCCCTTAGTCAGGGCAATCTACCAGTACCCCGATGTGAGATTAAAGGTGCTGAGGAACTTGGCAGCGCCCAGCCTGTCGATTATCTCATCAGCTCAGGGGTGGGCGGCAGTCTTCGTGACCGAATTTTGCCCCCTGTAGTCCACACAGAATGTGTGTTCTGGAATGGTGCCCAGTGGGGAAGCCTTGGGTACCAGCACCACAGGGCTGGACCAGGGACTGTTGGAGGGCTCAATCACCCATAATGCCAGCATCTTGGATACCTTCACCTTGATACTGGCCCTCACCTTGTCTGAAAGCACGTAAATATTACTTTTAACAGGCGGACTGTCTCAAGTGTCGATGTCATGGGTGAACAAATGTGTGAGTCCAAGGGTGAGGGAGAACAGAGAGGAAAACTGCCCCAGCATCCGGCGACAGTCACTCTGCTGTTCTGGGGTCAGAGTAGGTGAGAGATTGACACCCTCTAATGACCCAACATGCTCTTGGGCAGACAGGATGTCAGGCTTGCTCTCCTCTTCCACCCCTTCATCTGTCACCAGGAGCATGCTGAAATCATATTTAAGTGTGGTTTATGGTGGTTCATGTGGAGCACCCTTAAGGAGTTCCTATGGGTCTTGAGCTCTACCAGGTAGGTGGACTCCCTCTTCCCCTCCTTCACCTCGTATGGGCCTGCCCAATGATCCTGGAGAGCTTAGGGCTCCACAGGATCCATAACTCACACCTTCTGGCCAGGCTGAAACTCTGGAAAAAATGCTCAAACCTTGTCAGACCTCTCCACCTTTCTCACTAGTCTGCAAGTTGTCAAATCAGGCTCCCCACTGGATCTTCTACCACCATCCAAACTTTGCCTACTGGATCTGATTCTATTACATATGATGGTTGATCTCCTGAACACTTCATTACATTAGGGCCTTGTCTCTCAGAATTGGAAGCACGCTACGGTGCTTTCACTCCTAAAAAAACGAATCTGGGCCCTTCGATCTAGTCAAACTTCAGACCAATCTCTCGGCTACCCGTGCTTTCCAAAATTTGGGAGAAGCATGTTAATACTCATCTCACATCCTACGCAGAGGCCCAGTAATTATTTTGTCCTTCACAGTCAGGGTTCAGGGCCAGACACAGTATGGAACCCTCCTTGAAGTCACCGAACATCTTAGATGACTCCTGGATGAGGGCTGTACAGCTGCGGTTCTCTTATTAGACCTTAGCGCAGCTTTTGATACTGTGTCTCACTCCATCTTGCTTGAACGCCTATCTTTTTTGGGCCTGGAAAGAACGGCCCTTGCATGGCTAACTTCATTTCCCAAGGACAGTGCATTTCAAGTCTGTTCAGCCACTGCCAGATCTGAAATTCAAACTTTAACTTCTGGTGTCCCCCAAGGCTCCGTGCTAAGCCCTCTGCTATTTAATATCTATGTCAGGCCTTGGGAAACATAGTGGAGAGTTGCAGTCTGACTATTTTTTCATACGCAGACGACACACAAATTATATTCGCTTTGTCATCTACCCAGGAACATGGACTCTCTGACATTAATTTGGGCTTAAGTCGAGTTGCCACCTGGATGAGTGCTAACTCTCTAAGGCTGAATGGTGATAAGACGGCGGTCATGATCCTGGGTAAACATGCCCAGCTTTGGGGCCCTCAACACTGGCCCCACCCCTTCGGACCTATTCAGACCCCATCTTCCAAGGTTAAGAATCTTGGTTTTGTTCTTGATGACAAATTAACAATGAAACGTCAGGTGTCTAAAGTTACCGCCGCCTGTTTCGATGTGTTGAAATGGGTGAGGAAGATCATTTGGATGATCCCCCAATCCATTTGGAAGACCGTGATCCCGGCCTTATTTATATCCAGACTGGATTACGGTTCTTGGGAATAGACCAGGCATCCATGAGGCACCTGCAGATGGTCCAGAATTCAGCAGCTAGACTGCAGAACTGACTTCCCAAACATGCCTCAATTCCACATCTCCTTTGTGAACTGCACTGGCTGACAATCTCTAAACGGATCCAATTTAAGGCTCTTTGCAATATGTTTAAGGCAAAAGCTAAAACAGGGCCATACTACCTCCAAGAGCTAGTGACATTTTACATTCCATCTCGTCCCCTGAGGTCCTTCAACTTGGTTCTCTGCACTGTACTCAGATTCCATCTGGCCTGAATTGGAGGATGTTCTTTTGCAGTGTTTGGTCCAAAATTGTTGAATTCCCTTCCCAAATAACTCAGGGACAGTACCTCTCTTCTTGCGTTCCTCAAAGATTTGAAGACATGGGTCTTCTAACTAGATAGTTCTATGTTTCATCATGCTAAGCACCGGGAAACCCTTAGGGGTAGCTGTGCACTTTACAAAACTATAAATAAATAAAATAAAATAAATAAACCTCGTCAGGCTCATTGAGCGCAGGATGCACTGCCAAGGAATTGTCAGTCAAACAAATTCAAACAGTTTTTTTCCTTATTCAATCAAGTTAAATCCATCACTAATCTAGTTTCATCCATATGTTTGTTCACAAAGTTCATCAACAATTTTAACAGGTGCCGATCAGGCTTACCTCAAAATACTCATCAGTTCACTGTTCTTCATAGCGCAGAATGGAAAATGTAAACCCAAATGCATTTCGGGCAAGTCTGCCCTTTCTCAGTGGCAACTACAATTAAAAAACATCCCATAAGTATCAACAGTCTGTTGAAATTGTTGATGAACTTTGTGACAAACATGTGGATGAAACTGGATTACTGATGGATTAAACTTGATTGAAGTAGGAAATAAACAGTTTGAATTTGTTTGACTGACAATTCCTTGACATTGCATCCTGCGCCGATGAGCCTGAAGAGATTTGAGCATTTTTCCAGTATTTCACACACACAGACAGAGTGCGCTACAGGATAGAACACCCTACACACTTGCCTGTGAGCAGTAAAATGTAAAATTGAACACTGGTGTGCATTCTACAGCATTTCTTTAGGTTGAAACTCTACCAGAGTGACCTTTTGGTCATACCAGAGCTTCATAACGTCTTGACTGCCTCAAGATTGCTTTTGGCCTTTTTCAAGAAGCAATACCTCTGGTTCTGGAGAGCCAGCATAATGCTGGACATATTCTGACAGGGTTTCCTGGGAGCTTGTTCCCACCCCTCTCTTACAAGGCTCAGAGGACCCCTAACAGGGTGACCATAGAGGTCAAAGGAGCTAAACACAACCCCCTCCTGTAGCACCTCCCTGTAGGCAAACAGAAGACATGACAGGAGGACATCCCATCTTACGACTCATAGGCTCAAGTAGGCCCATTATCATGCCATTGAGGGTCTTGTTGAAACTCTTCACCAGCCTGTTTGTTTGGGGGGCATATGGTGTAGATAACCTTTAAATTACTCCACACTCATTCCACATGGACTTCATGTACACTGAAATGAAGTTAGTGCCTCTGTCAGACACTACCTCTTTGGGGCATTCCACATGAGTAAAGAATCCCCACAAGGGCCCCGGCCACAGCAGGTACAGTGACTGACCTCCTTGGGATGGCTTCTGAGTAGCAAGGGGTATGGTCCATAAAGACCAGGATAAACCTATTGCCTAAAGCTGTCTTGGGGTTTAAGGGACCAACACCAACTCCAGTAGGAAGGGAGTGTAACACTGGGAAACTACCACCACATGGGTTGCCCCTGGTCCAGGAACCTTAGGCTTGCTATATAGGAGGTCATTCTAATAGATAAGGTGATCTCCAGAGGTATTACCTGCAGTCTGGGCTTCAGCTTGCTGCCTCAAGCCCTCTAGAGTGGGACACTCTTTCTGCACTTTGCAAAATTCCTTCTTGCTGGGACCACCCTCAACTGGCCATCCAGCATGCTCAGGCAGGTCACCCAGGGCCACCACGTCCTCCCTAGTTGGGCCAGAGCATCCACCTCAGGTGCCCTGTAAACCTGGTCCATGGAAACATCAGGGGCTAGTTTCCCATGTACCTTGCCTTTACTCTTCTTGGCAGCTGCCTGGGCCATTGTTCCAGGCTCAAGGTGCCTTGACTCCCTTCACAGGCAGCCATGGACCTTGTGGTCATACAGACCCATTCAGACAATCTCAACATCTCCTAGTATAACCTGAGCTCTACCTCTTTCTAGATACTGTGCTCCAGGTCATTGCCTAACACAATCTATAGGCATGGCAAGGCTCAAAGCTACTTTTAAACAAGCTGAGACCTCCCTCCACTCACTCAGAGGGAACCAGAGCCACCTGTAGATGACTCTCACGATTGTCTGTGACTATGCATTGGTGGAATGTGTTAGGCAGGACCTGGTCTGAAGACACCACCTGACACCTTATAGTAGTCATGTTGACTCCTGTGTCCCTCAAAGTCTCCACCCATTGCCCATTGGAGGTGACCCATTGCCTGTACTTGGATGTTTTGTGCAGGCATATGGGCTTTAGGCACCATCTACGTATCCTCAGAGACACTAGGGTCGCCTGTGTATGCTCCCCAAAGCTAACTGTGATCACCTCCTCCCCAAGTGCTACGCTCACCAACCCAGGTGTCTGCCCATCGGTAGGGGGTTGCGCCCTCTTGGGACATTTGGTGTCTCCCTTGGAGTGCCCATACTTGTAACACTCTGTGCATTAGGGGCCAAACCTCCCTTTATGTTTATCACAGAACCCCTTTATATTGGGACTGGTTATCACTGTTCCCTGGGAATTATCTTGAGGATATTTTGAGAAATCCTTACTTGTAAGTTTTTCTCCCCTCTCTTTCTTCTGTTGGGACCCCTGAGCACCCTTTTCGAACTCCCCTCAGTTGCCTTTTGGGACACTCTGGTGCTGACCTGGAGGTCTGCCTCCACAGCATTCTTCCTGGAGTCAGTCAGCCTGCTCTCCACTATGTGCTGGTGCAGCTCTGTAAAACAAGTATTGAGCATGTGCTCCCTGAGAGCGAAGCAACTGATGTCCCTCCCTCCCATGACCTCTGCAACAAACTCAGCTCCTTCTTCCACCGCAAGATCAAGACGCTCTATGACAACTTCAATGACCAAGACCACGGCACTGCCCCAACACCCCCCCCCCAGCGACACCATCCAACAGACCATTCTCACCTGGACCCCTCTCACCACAGAATATACCTTAAAGACAATGAAGAGCATCCACTCCGGAGCACCCACTGACCCCTGCCCGCCACACATCTTCCACAGGGCCGCCACCACCATCGCACCCGAACTACGCCGAACTATCAACTGCTCCCTCGAGACTGCCATATTCCCCGATAACTGGGAACGAGCCGAAGTCAAACCCCTCCTCAAAAAGCACTCCACAGACCCGACGGATCTCAAGAACTTCAGGCCCATCTCACTTCTCCCTTTCACAGCCAAAGTCATCGAGAAAGTCGTCAACACCCAGCTAGCACACTTCATAGAGACCAACAACATCCTAGACACCTCTCAATCCGGATTCCGCAGCAATCATAGCACCGAGACTGCCCTCATAGCCGCTACCGATGACATCCGCGCCCTCCTCGACCAAGGCCACACAGCAGCCCTCATCCTCCTGGACCTTTCAGCAGCCTTCAACACCATCTCCCACCGCACACTAGCTGCCAGACTCCATGACACCTGCATCCAGGGAAAAGCCTTAGACTGGATTCGATATTTCATCTCAGACAGAACACAAAGAATAAGACTACCACCCTTCCTCTCCGAACCAACAGAGATCAGATGCGGAGTACACCAAGGATCCTCCATCAGTCCCATCAGGCCCCCCTAGCAACCATCGTCAGAAAACATGGACTCAACATAGTCTCATACTCCGATGACGCCCGGCTCATCCTCTCCCTCACCAAGGAACCCGACATCATCAGGTGCAGCTTCCAAGAAGGGATGAAAGGCGTCGCAACCTGGATGAGCAGCAGCTGCCTGAAGTCCAACTCAGAAAAAACAGAAGTCCTCATCCTCAGTTCCACCCCCTCCGCATGGGACAACACCTGGTGGCCCCGTCCTCGGAAACTCACCCACCCCAACGGACCACGCTCGCAACCTCGGCATCATACTCGACTCTTCACTCACCATGAACCACCAGATCAACGCAGTGTCCTCCACTTGCTTCAACACCCTCTGCATACTTCGCAAGACCTTCAAATGGATCCCCCCTGACTCCAGGAAGACCGTCACCCATGCACTCATCACCAGCAGACTGGACTACGGAAACGCCCTCTATGCCGGAATCAACAAAAAACTCCTCCGCAAACTCCAGACCATCCAGAACGTCGCAGCCAGACTTATCCTCGACATCCCATGACATGACCACATCACCCAGCACCTCCGCGACCTCCCCTGGCTCCCCGTCTAAAGAAGAATAACCTTCAAACTGCTCGCACACGCCTACAAAGCCCTCCACAACACCTGACCTCAACGAACGAATCTCTTTCTAAGACCTCACCCTAGCCACGGTCCCCTGCCTCCACAGGGCCAGAGCGGGTGGCAGATTCTTCTCCTTCTTCGCGGCCAAGACCTGGAAAGAACTCCCCCACCACATCCGACGAAGCCCGACACTGCACCAATTCAGAAAGGACCTCAAGACCTGGCTCTTCGAATGTCCTACGGAGCTGCACGCACCCCTCCACCCCCCAGCACCTTGAGACCATCACAGGTAAGTAGCGCGCTTTAAAACCCCTGATTTATTGATTGATTGAATTTGTACAGCCCATTGTAATCGTAAATTTTTCTGCCTTCTCACCCAACCATTCAGTGTCTTGTTAGAGTAGTCCAAGAAATCTACCCAAGACTGATTGGGGAGTTTGTGGCTGTCACTGAAGTTCTGGCGATACTTTTCAGGGGTCAGCCCAAATTTAGCTAGAAGAATGGCTTTCATGGGGGACTACCTGATTTGGTCTTCTACTTCTATGGTCTGAAGAGTGTCCCTCCCCACTGGGGGCATATGCTTCCAAAGACCACCCCCCAGTGCTTCTCTGGCATCTTTTGTACTCTCAGGGTCACCTCATAAGCTGAAAACCATGTAGCAATGTCATCTCCCACCACATAACTGGGCACCAGGTCTTTGGATATACGGCCCTTCTTGTCCCTTCAGACACTGAGGGGTCGATTCCGATCTCGGCCGGTAGGGCACCTAAAAGTATTCGTCCAGAAAAAATACCAGCCGAATGCGTGTTTCCCGACCGATTTGTACACTCGTCCGGACGAACAAGTACGATGCGTATAACAACTCATTTTCCGAGCGAGCCGTACTCACCCAATCCAGCTCCTGTTCCCCGCCCGAGCCGGATCCGTGAATGCCGAATCGAGCCGCACGGAAGCAAATACACAGCACCTTCCGGCCGGACTAGTACGATGCGCAATCCGTACGCGCCGAACCCGTCGCTACGTCCGGCACGTTTGAGCATCCGGGCGAGCCGTACATAAGCTCCGTTTCGCGCCACAAGACGATCCACGGCTACGAGATGAACAAGCCTGCTACGAGTACGACTCGAAGACACGAGAAACCCGAATGAGACGATCCAAGCATGAATCCCATTGCGCAGGTCCTACCTATACTCTACATCTATTACCGGGACCGGCACGGACGCGTACGGCGCAGACGGTAAGTCAAACACCAACAATACAAACAAACTACACGTACCCGAAATATGTCACACACACATAGGGATGCACAAATAAAGTACACTAGCAACAGCAGAACCATAGGGGTGGGATGGCCAACACCAATGCCATACACACCCATAGGGGATGGATGCCTACCACTACCACCATCACTACTCAGGGGGTCTGGATGCCTGTCACTACTACCATCCCCACTCATATGGGGATGGATGCCTACCACTACTACCATCCCCACTCATGGGGGGATGGATGCCTACCACTACCACCACCCCTACTCAGGGGGCCTGGATGCCTGTCACTACTACCATCCCCACTCATAGGGGGATGGATGCCTACCACTACTACCATCCCCACTCATGGGGGATGGATGCCTACCACTACCACCACCCCTACTCAGGGGGCCTGGATGCCTGTCACTACTACCATCCCCACTCATAGGGGGCTGGATGCCTACCACTACTACCATCCCCACTCATGGGGGATGGATGCCTACCACTACCACCACCCCTACTCAGGGGGCCTGGATGCCTGTCACTACTACCATCCCACTCATAGGGGGATGGATGCCTACCACTACTACCATCCCCACTCATGGGGGCCTGGATGCCTACCACTACCACCACCCCTACTCAGGGGGCCTGGATGCCTGCCACTACTACCATCCCCACCCTTAGGGGTATGGATGCCTACCACTACCACCATCACTACTCAGGGGGCTGGATGCCTACCACTACTACCAACCACACTCATGGGGGATGGATGCCCACCACTACCACCACCCCTACTCAGGGGGCCTGGATGCCTGCCACTACTACCATCCCCACCCTTAGGAGTATGGATGCCTACCACTACCACCATCACTACTCAGGGGGGGCTGGATGCCTGTCACTACTACCATCCCCACTCATAGGGGGATGGATGCCTACCACTACTACCATCCCCACTCATGGGGGGATGGATGCCTACCACTACCACCATCACTACTCAGGGGGGCCTGGATGCCTGTCACTACTACCATCCCCACTCATAGGGGGATGGATGCCTGTCACTACTACCATCCCCACTCATAGGGGGATGGATGCCTACCACTACTACCATCCCCACTCATGGGGGGGTAGATGCCTACCACTACTACCATCCCCACTCATGGGGGCCTGGATGACTACCACTACCACCCCCCCTACTCAGGGGGGCCTGGATGCCTGTCACTACTACCATCCCCACCCTTAGGGGTATGGATGCCTACCACTACCACCATCACTACTCAGGGGGGGCTGGATGCCTGTCACTACTACCATCCCCACTCATAGGGGGCTGGATGCCTACCACTACTACCATCCCCACTCATGGGGGATGGATGCCTACCACTACCACCACCCCTACTCAGGGGGCCTCGATGCCTGTCACTACTACCATCCCCACTCATAGGGGGATGGATGCCTACCACTACTACCATCCCCACTCATGGGGGCCTGGATGCCTACCACTACCACCACCCCTACTCAGGGGGGCCTGGATGCCTGTCACTACTACCATCCCCACTCATGGGGGGATGGATGCCTACCACTAACACCACTGCTACTCATAGGACGGGAAATGCATGACACAACTAGCATACTCCCACATAAGGAATGACAGAAGATTACATCGCCCCCAACACCATGACAAGTGTGTGTAGTCTGTGTCAAATGCCTACAACACTGAACATGACATTGAACATACAATGTGACCCCCTAGCACATGTGTCACACATAAATGTGTGTGGCCTCCACAATGCAAGCAGACCATGGCAACTGTGGCGATGGGCTCGAACACCCCATCACCACAGTGACCAAAAGGGAAGTGTGGTGTCCACAGCTAATGCACATTTTGAACAGTGTGGCAATGGGGCCTAAAGCCCCATCATCACAGTGACCAAAAGGGAAGTGTGGTGTCCATAGCTGATGCACATTTTGAACAGTGTGGCAATGGGGCCTAAAGCCCCATCACCACAGTGACCAAAAGGGAAGTGTGGTGTCCACAGCTGATGCACATTTTGAACAGTGTGGCAATGGGGCCTAAAGCCCCATCATCACAGTGACCAAAAGGGAAGTGTGGTGTCCATAGCTGATGCACATTTTGAACAGGGTGGCAATGGGGCCTAAAGCCCCATCACCACAGTGACCAAAAGGGAAGTGTAGTCATGGTAAAAGCTGCCAAAGCCAAACTGCATGGATGAATCCTGGTCACACAACAACAAACACATCAGTGGCATAGTAGTGCTTGTGTCCCATAGCAACATAGATTGGTCGAGGGAAACAGTGCAGTGTCAATGAAACATCGTTTTGGCCATGTGCATACAAACATCACCCATGGGGGCACACATTGTCAACATTCACAAATAACACAATGACAGAAGTGACCATCATAATGCTGACCCACATATCTGCACCAATGGACACACAAATGTAGATATCCTGTGGAGACTGTAGATGTCAGGTGAACAAATACCATACCATGGCAGCAATGGAACATACAAACCATGATTATTGTGCTGACTGATGACCTAGGAGTCCAAGGGACAGCAGGGGAAAGCCACCAAACAACATACAGCCAATGGCAATCTCAAGATATGCCAATGCAGTGGTGCAAAGGAACAAACACAAACAGGCAGACTCACACTGCATATCAAACACAACAGGTGATGGGGGGGGGGGGGGGTGCCAGTGTCCCCAGGCAACCACACAAGCACAACACATGAGGAGGCCTGAATTCCAACCACACAGATGTGTATACAGTGCCATACAAAAGTTACTCATGGATCGGATACCCCTATGTGGGCAATCAGGCATTGTTAGATGAGAGGGAGCACAAATTACACATGTCACACAAGCTTGTAGGAACAGCAACTAACACAGCAAGAGACAGACCCACCACAGCACTACCCCCAGGGACCCCACATTGTGCTGACACTAGCCTGCATGATAATCCCACTGTGATGACAAAGTTAGATGTCGTTCACACTGTGAACCACAGCCATGTGTCCTGAGCAACAAACTACCATCACACCTACACAAGCTCCAATCAATCAGCACGGCCTGCCAGCCAAGGCCAATATGGAGGTAGGGGTCTAGCCGTGCAACAACTCACTTTTGCACACACTCAACACCACACACCCTGATCTCCACCAATGTGCAGCAGTGAAGCTCACATGGACTGGTGACATTGCACATGCACCCATGACAATACCAGGGGTGGTGGTGGGAACTAAGGTGCAGAAACCCATCACACATGGCCAGTCAACAAGACTCGTCAATGTCTGACACACAGCACAGTATGCCGTACATGGGCATGATGTGAAATCCACCACAATCAATGGGATCCTGGCCATAGTCACACACCAACGAAGAAGCCAAGGTGACACACGAAGAACACACGTACACAACTACCAACATTGCAGCTCTGACCCTGAGGAGTGGCAGCAGTCACACAGTCAACGTGTCACAATCACTGAAAGCTTAGCTAACACAAACTGTAAATCACATGACTCGTGTAAACAACAAGTGCCAAGGGGAATCCTGAATGTGTCCCATCTGCGTTTGCCCACATCCCCAGCCCTGACAACAAAGACAACCTGGGATGACAACCTCATGAACATTAGTTTGCCATGCACCCACATCACAGAGAAACCAGGTCCAAGATGCTGGATGAACACACAACAACTCAGCAAGCATCACAAACAGGAACATCCCTAGGGACACAGCCTGTGTAGGAAAAGGGAAGGGAACACGCACAGACATGCTTACACAACACACAACACAGGCCCACGCAATGTCACCAGATTACACACTGCCATGAGGGCACTCCACTCCTGTGGAAGGTCCGCTGTGCAAAACCTTGTCTGTGCACGACCCAAACATGTCAGCAGAACACTCCGTCAGTGAGTCAACAACCACAACACACAGAAGGCTCTGCTCACATCAGCCTGGGTACGGGAGTGTCACGTCAGTCATCTGCACACACACAAAACACGTGTCAAGCAAGTTGCACTGTATACACAGATGAGTCCTTCGACATTGATGTGCAAAACTGCATGTCCAGTGGAGCTGGGCACACAGTCAGGGAAATCGGAACATTGAACAGTGGTAAGCCCACCAGATGTGCATCAGTGTAAGACAAAGATGTTAATTTACAAATGCAAAAAGGACATCCCTGTGTCAAATGCTGAACATTACACCCTCAGACTGTAGCAAAGGATGCCATAGATCCAGACTACAACAGGACACATATCCCATGGACCACATGGAGTCCATCACTGCAACACTTCATTGTCCTGATGTGAACACTATTACAACTGCAAATGCAGGATGCTACTCATCCACATCATGTACATCAAAAGAAAAGCCAAAAGTAAACAAAAAGAGGCTTTATTCAGCAAATGTCAGGGTAAACACGGAAGTCCAAAAGAAACTAAGGCCAATGGCCAGTCCAAAATCACAGTCCCAACGGGGTGAGAAGTGACAACTGGTCACACATTGCTTGCCTGCACTGGTACGGTTGGGGGACATCCCCCTTGGAGGGGCATACAAGGGGCAGGCCAGGCACCGCAGGGACAGGATCAGGGGATGGCAGAGTGAGGCAGTGAAGGGGTGGTGGGTGCAGGAGTGTGTGTGACTCAGGGGGGGCCGGCACCACTGTGGTACACAAGTCAGTTGGTGTGGGTGCTGCAACCACTGCAGTGGGCTGGACTGATGTAGTGGACTGGGTACCCACTGCAGTGCCCGAGTCAGACGTGGTGGTTGTGGACTCCACTGCAGTGCATGACTCCAAGGGAGTGGAAGGGTGGGCAGATGAGGTGGGCAGGACAGAGGGGGGGGACCCGGTCTCCACAACAGTGCCACTAACAGGCAGAGCGTCTGGGTTGGGGGTGGAAGAGCAAGTGGCAGGGGGGGAGGGCCTAAGCATTCTGGGGATGCGGTATCAGTGTGTGGGGGAACCTGGGGCAGGGTGTGGCGGGGGAACCTGTGCAGTGGTGGCCTGGGAGATGGAGGAGAGAGACTGGGCGCTGGAGCTGCGTGGTGGTGGTGGTGGGGTCTTGCTCTTCCTGGTCCGTGGGGACTTCCTAATGGGGTCCTGTGTCTGCCTGCGCCTGGGGGAGGGTGTCCGGGGGTGAGGGGCACTCCCCTCTGTGTGGGTGGACTTCCTCTTCCCCTGGTATGCTGGATCAGCAGGAATGGAGGGGAAGAGGCCGAGGTCACACAGGAAGATCTGCTGTGTAGGTGGGGTAGCAGGCGAGGCAAGGGAAGGGGTCTTGGAGGGAGAGGATTTGGAGGACTGCGGAGTGAATGTGGATGCCTGTGTGTGTGTGTGTTCCCCATCCCCTGTGTCTGTGGTATCAGTCCCCTGAGGATGCTTGTGTGCACGTCTTGCCTTTCTCTTGGGTGTGTCTGTGCTGCTCGTGTCTGTGTGTTTGGGTGACTGTGCAGGTGTGCATGTGCTTTGGACAGGTAGGGGGGCAGGAAGTGTGGATGGGGCAGAGGTGGGAGGGGTGAGGGACTGTTGGAGGAGGGACACTGCTGCCGTCAGGGAGCAGTCCATGGACCTATTGCTCCTCTGTAGGGCAGACATACCCGTCGAGATGCCCTCCATGAACGACACCAGCTGTGTCAACAGAGTGGTGTGTGCATGGAGGACACTCAGCATTGCTGTCTGCCCTACATGGAGCTGCCGAAGGAGGTACACAGACTCCTCACTCAGGGCAGCAGGGGACACAGGGGCAGGGGGTGCGGTGCCTGGCACGAAGGAAACACGCTCCTGAGCACGGGAGCCTCCACGGACCTCAGGAATGGGAGCCAATGGGAGGGCGGTGGTGGTGGTGGTGGTGGTGGCGGGGCAAGACAAGACTAGCTGGCCTTTGGTGGCTGCTGAGACCCGCCTCCACAAGGGAGTCATCCTCCGAGCTGCTGTGGTCCTCAGCTAAGGTGGATGGTGCTGAGGACACCTCGGTGTGGCTCCCCTCGCCCTCCGTGCCACTGGGTCCCTCTGACCACTCGTCCGATGCTGACCCAGTCTGGCTCCGCTGCTCCTCCTGGTCCGTGGAGCTGTCCCCTCCTGTGGCCGTGGATGTATCTGCAAACAATTAGGGAAACAGACAAACATCAGTCACCTGCACTGACCGCACACACCACAGTAAGTACAGCACATTACAGAGCAAGCCCTGGCATCCTTAGTTGAACATTGCCTAAAGTCCTCAAACAGATTCGGGGAAGCCAATTGTCAGTCTGATGGTCAACCATGGGACTCACACCCCTCCTGCCCTTGCACCCATCTGTCTGGTGCCTGTCTGATGGTAAGACCCCAGTGTGGACACATGCACCACCTACACAGTTGTTGGACATTGCAGGGAACACGGTGAAGTATGTGAACATGCACACATCACATCTCTTGCCACTGAGTCAGTGCAGGTGTCCGGATAAAGGGATGGCCAGATTCTAAATAGAAATGCATGTGATGCATACCAGCACCAGACACCATGATGCACCCATGTCCGGATAGTCAATGCCACAATGGGGTGCATGTTGCACATGTTACTCCCCTGCAGGATCAGTCCCAGGAAGTTTAATGCCATGACACAGGAATGCGTGCAAAGTCATACATTACTGTCTCAAGTCACATGGCCATGGCAGCCAGCCAACAACAGTCTGCACTGTGTCACAATCCGAGGGCATGGGGAATGCAAGTTATGTGACTGACAAGTGCACATGTCCATCCCCCAAAAACCACATCATCTGTACTACTATTTGTCCACGTCATACCAACTGGACATATGGGGGACATGAAACACAACTCTCTGAACATGAGCACCTCACAGTGTGCTGAGAATGAAAATACAGCTGCCTGAAAGTCACAGTCGCAAACACCTGTGTGCACAGTCAAGTGATCAGACACCTATAAGTCACAGAAGTATCGTCTATCATGGTCACATCTCAGATGGCATGCTGAGCCCTAACCGATAAACATACCAGTAGTCATGACAACGAAGACACAGCACAATGAGACAGAGGCAGACACCTGAGGGTACATTTCACTGATCACAACATGCCAGATGATACACGGGAGTGGGAGTACAGAGTGTATTGTATGCCCTGGAGTAGGCATGACTGTCCAGCTCCACCTGTAAGAGGGATGAGTCCTGGACAGTAGGCAGGTGGCTAAGCATGTGTGACACACTGGATACACATACTCCTGAGGCCCAAACATTGTTCCCACCAGCAGCATGGGTGTGTGCCAAATTCCCCAGGGACATGTGGTGAGTCAGAGCAGCAAGCGGACCACATATCAAAGTTACACCCAGATCACATGTCAGAACTTAGGCATTGTGTAAGCAATTGACCCACCCATGAATCGCACAACATAGTCACAGGAACAAATGCTGTCCCCCACCTTGAGCAAAGCAAAATGCAATGACACAGTCCCCAAATGACACAATTTCCTGACTATAAGGGCCACACATATGCGTATCAGAGGAGAAGTGGGCATGTCACAAATGAGGGACATGGGTCCTGGACCACATGACTGATGTACTGTGGAAGTTTAACCAGGCCAGAGGAGGGCACATAGCATGTCAGACAAAGTGCACAGTGCAGTCATGGACTCACCCCTCCTTGCTGCTGTCTGTCCTTCAGCTGCCCATCCAGGTCAGGGAAGACCACCGCCAGGATCCGGAGCATGTGGGGGTCAGGGTCCGGTGTCCGCCCTCCTGCGAGGAGGCGACAGCTTCAGCTGGACCCTTGCGATCCTCCGGGTCCAGCCACGAAGGTCCTGCCACCTCTTTTGGCAGTTGCGGATCCTGCGCCTGTAGACCCCCACGGATCTTACTTTCCGGGCGATGGTCAGCCAGATTTCCTGCTTCTGGTGGGCATCAACCTGTGAGGATGACAAAGTGAAAAGGCCATTACTACACATGCAACATATACGTGCATCACACAGTTGGATATACATGTCTCAATCACAGGGGCATATGATGTACACAGGCAGTGCAACAATGGCTATGAACAGTTTGCCAGCAGTCACTACATGGTATCATTGCATGGGAAGTAAACCTAGTTGGAATGCACTGTTACTGCACTGTACCAGTTCAGTGCATGTAACTACACACTTTGGGGTGTGACAACTACTCAGTGGGCATGCTAGCCAGTGGTGTGCACACTGAAAGTCCTGCTAGTCAGACAACATGCACAATTAGTGATGCAGTGGACAGCACACTCACCTGCTCCCTGGTTTCCCATACAGCTTGCTGTACTGTGGAAGGAGGCTGTCCAGCAGGGCCTGGTTCTCCTCAAGGCTGAAGGCTGGGGCTCTCTCCACAGTACGTGCCATTGCAGGAGCCAGAGGATGCATAAACAGCAGCAGTGTTGGTGGCAGATGTCGTCCTGGAGCATGTAGTGCAGGCAAGTGAGCTCTCAGGGGAACAGCCAGCATTATATGTGTGCTGCAGAGGCAGATACTGTCCCATGTGTCCAAAGTGATAGGTCCAAGTCGTTTGCATCTTCTGAATCTGACCAATCCATGGAATAGCAGCACTAATACACGCCCACAGCATCCTTCAAATCTTCAACTTCATGACACCCATGATTTTGCAACATTGTTGTGGCTGGCCAACTGAATTCACTGCATCAGACTCGTTGGTGCTTCGAAAACGCGTCCGTTGCCATGCCAGGCCCCAGCCAATGTGTGCGCACCGATCGGTCCATTGCTGTACAACGCGTATTTCGGGATACAACGCGTATCCGCACACATCATATGCAATGGGCCGGCCGGGCACCCCGATCGGTCCATTGCTGTACAACGCGTATTTCGGGATACAACGCGTACCCGCACACATCATATGCAATGGGCCGGCCGGGCACACCGATCGGTCCATTGCTGTACAACGAGTATTTCGGGATACAATGCGTACCCGCACACATCATATGCAATGGGCCTGCCGGGAACACCGATCGGTCCATTGCTGATCAACGCGTACCCGCTCACAACAGTTGCAATGGGCCGGCCGGGCACACCAATCGGTCCATTGCTGTACAACGCGTATTTCGGGATACAACAGATGCAATGGGCCGGCCGGGCACACCGATCGGTCCATTGCTGTACAACGCGTATTTCGGGATACAACGCGTACCCGCACACATCATATGCAATGGGCAGGCCGGGCACACCGATCGGTCCATTGCTGTACAACGCGTACCTGTACAGGTCAGTCGCATATGTCACCATGCTTGTCACTGGTGAACGTATGCCAGCCACATATACCTGCCAGAGACCCAGGGGCACACCTACAACACCACACCCAGTCCACACTGTTTCCTGAGGCATGTAAGGCTGCATTTCCTTCTCTGTGTATGGGGGTTAACATGTGGTTTTTGTGGTGGCACTTGTGGGCAGCCACACCCAGGCCGTGCATGTGTTCATGGGGACAGGGTCCTTGGTGTGTTGTGCACATGACCACTGTGATGTGCAACAGTTCATTTTGGAGCATGTGGCATGGTCACATTTCCAGGTTGTGTATGTGTATGACATGTCACATACCCCCAGAGTCCCATGTGGGAAGGCATGTACGTCACAGGATGACCCATTGCCACAATAGTGTTGTCCCTCCACAGTCTGTGTGCATGTTGTGTTTCCAATGTCACTGATTCCATGTGCACGATGGGAGACAGTCTCCACATCAACGTTGTTTGTGCATGGACTTTGATGTTGTGCATCACTGGCGTCCATGTCTGTCCTGCGGATGCGACAGGGGCCACTACCTGTGGGAGTCATGTTTGTTTATCTGACGTGTACATGATACGCCATGTCATTCCAGTGGCCATGTGGCAAGAGAGGGTCACTGGGAATCAACCTGTCAATGATCTGTGATGCCTGTGGCGCATCTGTCCAGACATGTCACTGTGGTGTGTGTGGAACGTGACAGCAGTTAATGGGTACTGTGACACAGCCTAATGGTTTCCCATAGCACAACCTGGTACCTGTTGTGCACACATGTTGTACTGAGAAGTTAGATGATGGCCATGTAAGTGCGAGTTATGTCCGACAGAACGGCACACACATCAAGTACTTGTGTCACATAATGATGTATCATGTGAAATTGAGTATGGTGAATGGCACATATGTGGGGTGACTGACAATCTTTCTTCCTTCAACCTATGCACTGCAGGGCTCCAGCTGTCCATAGACCATTCCCTGCCCTGGCAACGATGGTGGAACATGACAGCATCCGACGGTACCGCTTTACCAGGCAGCTGATTGAGGATTTGGCAGTGCGCTTGGCACCACATTTGCAACCTGGCCGGACGTACCCTACGGCGCTGACCCCCAAGGTGAAGGTTATGGCAGCTCTACACTTCTTTGCCACCAGTACCTTTCAGCACACTGTTGCGACTGCCGGTGGGATGTCACAGACTATGTTCAGCCATGTGCTACGCGATGTTTTGGAGGCAATGTTGAGATGCCTGAACCAGTACATCTATTTCCCAACACGTCAACAACTCACTGACGTCAAGAGTGACTTCTATGCCCTGGGGAGGATGCCACATGTCATTGGCTCCATTGATGGGACACATGTGGCTTTGATACCACCACATGCACATGAGCAGGCATACCGGAACCGTAAACATTACCATTCGATCAATGCTCTGGTGGTATGTTTAGCAGATATGAGCATCACACATGTGTGCGCCCGTTTCCCTGGTTCAGCACACGATGCCTACGTGATGAGAAGTAACCCTGGGCATAGTTTGCGTAGTAGCACTTCACGTAGCTACGTGAAGTACATTTTGAACTACACGTAGCTATGCAAATTGCGTAGTGCATAGCTGTGTGTTTGACTACACTGTACAATAATTGCCAAAGGCATCTTGCACAGTGCAAGTTAGAATAAAATAAGTATCTCTGTCTTTATATGCTAAAATGCACACAGCATTTCACAAAAGTGAAATCAATAAATTAACAAGCAGTGAGAGAGGTGATGATTTTGGTATCCTCCCTAACCTAGGGAGAGAACCAAGCAGATGCCTTGAAAACAAAAAGCACATCTTTTGAACGATTCAGTGGTGGTCCCATCCTCTTAGGACCACCCCAAGCACAGTTATTGGCAAAAATACAATACCAACCAAAGGCCCTGCAAAGCATTATGGGACGAGATTAGCAGTGGGCAGTGAATATTATAGTATCCAATATCAAAATAATTCTACAAAGAGCTGCAGTTCCACTAGTCATTACTAGATGTCCCTCACGAGTCAAATGCAAAAGCTTCATGAAAGGGTTTCAATGCTTTTGCATTTGACTCGTGAGGGACATCTAGTAACGACTAGTGGAACTGCAGCTTGATGTATTAATAATTTCAATGCTTTTGCATTTGACTCGTGAGGGACATCTAGTAACGACTAGTTGAACTGCAGCTCTTTGTAGAATTATTTTGATATTGGACACTATAATATTCACTGCCCACTGCTAATCTCGTCCCATAATGCTTTGCAGAGCCTTTGGTTGGGATTGTATTTTTGCCCATAACTGTGCTTGGGGTGGTCCTAGGAGGAAGGACCACCACTGAATCGTTCACATGATATGTTTTTGTGTTCAAGGCACCTGCTTGGTCCTCCCCCTAGGTTAGGGGAACCCAAAATCATCACCTCTCTCATTGCTTGATATTTTCATTGTCAAAGTTCACTTTTGTGAATTTGTTATATGCTTTTTAGCATAGAAAATTGCTTTAACAAAGCATTTGTATGTGTTTAATATACTGCTGCTACGCTACATTGATTAGCAGTTTTTTACTCTGCTACGTGCAATTTGCGTAGTGTGTAGTAACACAAACTTTGCATGCTCCGTGAGCGTCGCAAAGTATATGCCCAGGGTTAATGAGGAGTAGTCGCATCCCGAGGATGATGTCACAGATGCCGAAGCAGCGTGCCTGGCTTGTCGGTGTGTACTGACTTTGTACCATTGTGTGTGTTCTGATCTGTAGTATTCCACCCACTTTTCCAAATCAGCTAATGTGCACTTGTCTGTCCGTAGGTGACTCCGGATACCCCAACATGCCGTGGTTGCTGACACCCTCAGGAACCCTGTGACACCAGCCCAGATGCGCTACAATGAGGCACATGGTCGGACCAGGAGAGTGATAGAGCGGACCTTTGGTCTCCTGAAGAGCCGCTTCCGCTGCCTGGACAAGACAGGAGGGGCCCTCCCATATGCCCCAGCAAAGGTGTGCAAGATTGTCATCGTCTGCTGCATGCTACACAACCTGGCAGTGCAGAAGGAGTTGCCTCTCATCCTGGATGACGATGACCAACGTCCGCCACCTGTGGAGGATCCTGGCCTGGACCACGATGCCAGTGATGATGATGATGATGATGGTGATGTCCGCACACAGCTCATCACCAACTTCTTCAGCTGAATGTGAGTATCCAGGGAGATGTAATGTGAATGACGTGAGTTTGCATGATATGTGTGGGTGGTGCTCTGGTGCTGTTTGAGTGTGGCCATGTGCTACTTGACTGGATGCGTGCAGCAATGTGTCCTTCCAGGTAGTCTGAACTCCCCAACAGTTTAGATATGCTAACTTGGTTTTGTGTAGTTGTCTTGTGACATGTATTGGGCATGAGTATTGCAGTACTGTCCTGTTCTACAGTGATTTTAACTGTGTGTCATGTCTGTCCTTCACAGGGTGCTTACTGAGTACTTTGGTCAACTTGAATCCTCCGACACCATGATTCAGCTTTCAGGGTGGCAGCAGTAGTTGGCCTACAAGTGATGTGCCACACACCCCTGGACTTCATATCTTCTGCACTTGTTGACTGTGTGGCCACTGCCACGTGGGTAAACCTTGCATTTGTAGTGGAAACAACATGTTGCAAATGTGTAATAAACCTGTGCTTCACTTTGGGATGTGCGTTGTCTGTGGTCACACATCTGACTGACATTTGCTTACTGCACCTGTGGGCTAGTTGGCACAGACTCTGAATAGGTGTGGTGTCTGTGCATTCCACTGTATTTCCTGGCAACATCACTGTGGGCGATGAGTCCGATGGCCCTGGTGTCTGTGTTGTGTAGCCCTAGTGGTGTGTCTCCCTCATATGTGTCACGTCACCATGACTCACACAACGGTGTTGTACTTGCTGTAGCAGTTAGCATACACAGTGTAATTTAGCAGAACATCATCACCATAACAGTATCCACATTTGAATAACAACAGTGGCAAGTATGGTGTACTAGTGATTTTATTTACAGAAATGTGTGTGTGTATAGTGCACAGGATGGTGGGTGCTGTACATTGGGATTGTGATCCAAAGTTCCCAGATGAGTTGGAAGTCTTGGTAGCAGAAATGTCCTGAGTGAAGTCCACAGTCATATGATACATTAGTCCAACTTGAACTCCCCATGTCATGTGGGAAAGTAGTGTTGCATTCGACAGGGTGAAACGTTTGCACGCAAAGGAGAATTTCCAGAACAGGTGTTGGCTTCCTGGGGGATGTACGTGGCCATCAACCTCTCAGTTTTCCTTCCTCGGACGACCCCTCTTCTTTGGGGGGGGGACCCTCACGTGCAGGCTGCGGTGGTGCAGGGGACTCTCCGCCAGAGTCCTCCTCCCTCCCTGTGGCGGTGTCAGTTGTTGCAGCACCAGATGTTGTGGGCACACAGGGAGGTGTGGCCATGTTGGTGCTAATCTGGCGGAGGCATGTCAATATGTCCCTATGCACCGCTGTGAGTTCTTGCAATGTGTCCCACTTGGACTCCATGCCCGACATGTGTGTCTCCACACGGACCATGTGTGTCTCCACACGGGCCATGTGGGAGTCCAAGCGGGCATGATGGGCAGCCTGCTGCTGTTGTATGTCCTTGAGGATCCCCACTACCTGTCTGACCTCTCCGGTGCTATCCTGGTACGCATCAGCGATGCGTGCCAGTTGTGGGTCATCATGCAGTCCAGACCCCTCTGCAAGCAGCGACCTATGTCTACCACCCCTCCCACCACTCCCTGGCGACACGTGCAGGACCTGCGGTGGCACGCACAGGTGACCCAAGGCCCACTTGGGGGTTGTTAGTGGTGTTGTCATCCATTGCTCCACGGTGGGCCTGGGGCCCTGTGCTGTTGTCAGCGGTGGTCCTTGGTCTGTCCGTGTCGGCGGGGGTGGTCTGTATGTTGGCAGTTGTTGGAGGGGTGGGTGCAGGGGGTGCAGATGTTGGTCCAGCTGGTGCTGCATGATGACTCACACCGGAGGTGCCAGGTAGGTCTTCGCCATCCGAGGAGGGCAGAGGCTGTTCCACACCAGTGAGCTCTGTGTCCCCCGGAGCCTGGGACAGGGACTCCTCCTCGCCTGCTGCTGTGTCCCCATCACCGTCACCTGTATTTGGAAGAGACACACATTGTATGTAATGTTTCTACAGACATCAATGGTTCACACACCTGACAGTTGTGACTGTACCTCTGGATGCGGGTATGTACATTGCATTGTCCTAAGTTGTCACAGTAAGAGGTTGATATTGGTGTAGCACATTGTCATGCATACCTGGGGCATTTCAATATGAATGTTGAGGTGTGTGCATGGCCAGCATTGGTTGTATTTGTTGGACATCCGGCCATCCTTCTCCACCTGGCCCAGTTATCTCACCATGAAGCATGCCACCCTTGCAGTGGGTTCAGGTTGACTCTCAGGATGTCATTCAGTGGTGTTGTGCTGTTTGTTGGTGCACAGTTCCCAGCAGGGCCTTGTGCTCCCCACAGCAGTAGCCAGTGTCAGCCATCTTGTCAGTCCTTATCCACTCCCTGTGATGTGAGCATGGTTCAGGGTGGTGTTGATGGGCCAATTGTGAGGGTGAGCAGTATCTGTGACTCCAACTCCCATCATGCTATTGCCTACACCCCCCTTCCCAGCATGCCCGTACTTCCTTCCTTTGGAATCTGCTTCCCTGTGGGGTATTGTGCCTGTGCTGACAGGAAGGCTGACAGTTTTGTCCTTGCGTTTGTTTGGCTACAAGTCCCAGGTGTGTCCCTGTGCTTCACACAGCATTACCCAGGGTGGTGGTTCTTTGTGGGATCTTCATTTGGTATGTGAGGCATTGCATTCTCCCAGGTGGGTTATGTGGAGATTGTGTTGAGGGGGGGCGTGAGGTGAGCTGCTTGTAACTATGGTCAGTGCTGTGAGTCCTCCTTCCCAGCCAGCCAGATATCCCACCATGCAACGTGCTTGCATTGCAGAGAGTGCAAGTTGGCTTTCAGGATGTCAGGCAGTGGTGTTGTGCTGTTTGTTGGTGCACAGTTCCCAGCAGGGCCTTGTGCTCCCCACAGCAGTAGCCAGTGTCAGCCATCTTGTCAGTCCTTATCCACTCCCTGTGATGTGAGCATGGTTCAGGGTGGTGTTGATGGGCCAATTGTGAGGGTGAGCAGTATCTGTGACTCCAACTCCCATCATGCTATTGCCTACACCCCCCTTCCCAGCATGCCCGTACTTCCTTCCTTTGGACTCTGCTTCCCTGTGGGGTAGTGTGCCTGTGCTGACAGGGAGGCTGACAGTGTTGGCCTTGCGTTTGTTTGGCTACAAGTCCCAGGTGTGTCCCTGTGCTTCACACAGCATTACCCAGGGTGGTGGTTCTTTGTGGGATCTTCATTTGGTATGTGAGGCATTGCATTCTCTCAGGTGGGGTATGTGGAGTTTGTGTTGAGGGGGGGTATGAGGTGAGCTGCTTGTAACTATGGTCAGTGCTGTGAGTCCTCCTTCCCAGCCAGCCAGATATCCCACCATGCAACGTGCTTGCATTGCAGGGAGTGCAAGTTGGCTTTCAGGATGTCAGGCAGTGGTGTTGTGCTGTTTGTTGGTACACAGTTCCCAGCAGGGCCTTGTGCTCCCCACAGCAGTAGCCAGTGTCAGCCATCTTGTCAGTCCTTATCCACTCCCTGTGATGTGAGCATGGTTCAGAGTGGTGTTGATGGGCCAATTGTGAGGGTGAGCAGTATCTGTGACTCCAACTCCCATCATGCTATTGGCTACACTAACTTCACCAGCATACACAGAATTCCTTCCTTTAAGTGAGCTTCCCTGTGAGGTGGTGTTCTAGTGGTGGAAAAATATCAGGCAGTGTCTGTTGCTTATATTTGTGCCACTGCCTTGCTCTATTTGTTGTTAGGTTTGTACATGTCATGACACAGTGACATATCACTATGAGATGGCATGTATTGTGTTTATCTAACTGACATACACATCTTGGGATGATTATCTTTTGGTTGCTGTTGATTTGCTAGGGGTGGATGGTTTGACTGTCCCCTTGAGAGTGATGTGTGTGTATTGGCACACAATATTGTGTATATTAGTTGTGTACTCACCAGGCTCTGGGATGTCTGTTAGTCCATATACGCTCACTGGTGGGAGGATGGCCCGCACCTTCTCCTCCCAGGGCCTGAGATATACTGGTTTTGCAGGAGGGCCACTGCCGGTGTGCTGGCTCAGGAGGTAATCCTTCTTGAGTAGGTCTCTGACCCTCCTGCGCACATCATACCACCTGTTCTGGATGTCTTCCTTTGTGCGCAAACATGGTGATTGTGCGTTCACCCTGTCGACGATCCTCGTCCACATCTTGGATTTCTGCGACATGGGGGTCTGTTGGACCAATGTGCCAAACAACTGTGGCTCTACCCTCAGGATCTCGTCTACCATGACTTCCAATTCACTATCTAGGAACTTTGGATTCTTCTTTGGGGGCATGGTGATGGGTGGTGGTGGTGGTGATTGATGTGTGTGTGTGCAAGTGAGGGTGTGTGTGTGTAGGTTTTGCTGTGTGTGTGTGAGGGTGCTATTTGTTGAGGTGCTAATGGTGTGTGGCTTTTGTGTTGGATGAGCTGTGTGTGTGTCTGTGTTTGCTGTGTGATGGTGTTCTGTGCTGGCAGGTAAGTGGGATTTGCAAAGGATCATGGTAGGGATTTGTGGACTTTATGTAGGTGGAGTTGGGGGTGTGTCCTTGTTCCATTTTCCCCCCCCCTGTATTTATTGGCTTTGTCATTGCTTGTTTGGCCCTTTTTTTTTGTATTTTCTCATTTGTGATTATTGTGCATGTAGGAGTCGTTCTTCTGACCGAGTAGGACGTTGCAGTTGTCTCGTGCGCGCCTCTCCGAGTCGTTCCCGCTGTGTTTCAGCTCAGTTTCATATGCGGCGTACGCGTCGGTCGCAGAGTATTGTGTTTGTTCGGATGGGTTTGGTATGCATGTCGGTCGTACGGCTTGGGCTCCGTACGAATCAGTCTGCTTTTGCACCCATTGCATTGTACTGCGCGGGTCGGAGTTCGCGGGTACGTTTCGTTCGGATTATTTCCTGGAGCGTGTCGGTCGGTTCGATTCCCGTGGTTTCCCGGCCGGTTAGCTTGTTTCCGACCAAGTCGGTCGTTCGCCTTGAGTTCCGTGCGAGTCGGTCGTGATTCCCATGCATTTCATCGTACTTCCCAGGTCGGGCAACGCCGGTTCGTGTCGGTCGGACTATTATCCCGTACCGAGTCGGTCGGTATTTTTTCCGGCCCGAATCGGATTCGGCCCCTGAGTGTATGCTGCCACCAGTGCCACTGGAATCTGCCTATTTTGCCTTCAGTTTCACCTCTTTAAGGCTCTTCTCATGAGACAAATGCTCCAAAGCATATTTCTTCTCCATCCTGATCTTGGCCATCTGTAGCTGAAACTCCCTCTCTGCCTTCCTGCTGGCCAGCTCCTCTGGGGACAGGCCATGTCAGAATACACTGCTTCTTGCTCTGGCAGGGAGTTCCAATTCAAGGGATGGGTCTTCCCCCTCCCTTGAAGGCTGCATGTCAGGGCTGATGTCCAAGGTCCTGATCATCCGTTTCCTCATCATCATCCTGCGCCTCTGTTGCTGTTAGTGACTGGTGAATCTCCCACTAGGCCATCAGCGCTTTCTGCAGCTCCAACGTTTTGGCGCCTTTCTTGGCGGGGAGTTCCTTCTTCTTGCAGAACTGTTTAACATCAACCACAGTGTAATTTTTCAAGTTGGCCAGCTTGAACTCCATTGCTGCAGGCATGGTCACAGACATTCAGGTTGTAGTACTGAGAGTAGATTTGTAAAAAACAAAAGTAGCTAATCAAGGAGAATTTAAAAACACAAAATTACTGTATGGCAGTGCACAAACACAAGTCCGAATCCTCACCAATGAATACCAGTGTAAGAAATTGGGTTACTGGCTGAGGTGGGTGAAACCCTATTCATGCAGGAACCACAATCCTTGTCAGGGTGAAGTCACAAGCAAACTGTAAAATTAACCTGTGCTCAACCCTCGGGTGCCTTGGCACAGAGCAGTCAGGCTTAGCTCAGAGGCAATGTGTAATATATTTGTCCAACCCTTCAAACAGTAACACAATGAAAACACACCACAAAAGGATGCCACATAAGTTTAGAAGTAGTTTTTAATAAATTAATTAAGACCGAAATGACAAAAATCTATCCAGTAGATTTGAAGATATGCAGGTTTAAAGATGTCAGTAAAAATAGTGCAGAAAAGCACAAATCGCCAACTGTGGATATCTGGCAGAGTTGGACTAGCATTGGACCGGGACAAAGTCGCAAGTTCAGGTCCACCACGATGGAGCGCGGGCCGACTACAGGGACCCAGTTAGCCTCGCTGAAAAAGAGTACCTTAAATCCTGGTTTGCAGAACGTTGTGAGGTTCAGCGCTGACGATGTGTTGTGCAGCTGAGGCTATGTGTCAGTTTCAATGACGATGTGAGGTCCTGCGACGGTGTCAAGGATAACGTCGACAAGGGTTTGTGATGCAATGCCTGGCGTTGAAGATGCGTCACGCAAATTGAGGCGATGCGTCAGTTCTGAGGAGCTGCGAGGCTGTGGTGTGAGAACCTGCATCATCATTAAGCCTGCTGTTGCCAAGAGATGCGAGGGCCAGCGTTGGGGAAGCTCGGCACAGGCAGGGGCTCTGATGCAGCTGCGGGGTTGATTCAGAGTACATTACATTGGAAGAACGCTTGCAGCAGAGGTGATGCATCAGTTCCGAAGGCAATGCGCCGAACAGCAAAGGCGGTGCGTCTGTTCAGCTGGAGAAGTGCTGCACAACGGAGGAGATGTGTTGGTTTTGCTGGATCCACAGATGGGCTACCAGAGCACCTTCAGGCCTACTTCCAAGGGTCCTGGACTGGAGTGTCACCACTGGGAAGGGTAGGACTCACACAGTCCAAAGGCTGTGTTCAAGGTTCAAGGCTGTTGGAGCCTTCTGTCCCTGAGCCTCAGGTCAGGAGGCCAGCCAACTGGCCCATGGAATCCCTTTGAGGCCCTGGGTTCAACAGATGCAGGTCCAGTCCTTCTCACCCAGGCAAGAGGACAGCAGGCCAGCACAGCATACCAGCAGCTCATTCGGGGTAGTAGTCCAGCAGAGTGGTAGTCTTTTCAGCAGCACAGCAGTTCTTCTTCCTGGCAGAGTATCCACAGGTCCAGAAGTGTATGGAAGAGGTGGTGTCTGAGGAGCCAATATTTATACCTGGTGCCCTCCCTCTGGAAGGTGGGAGAAGCTTCTAGAGGTTTCTCTTTAAAGTCCCCAGGCATTCTGCCATCTCTGTCCTGGATTCAGGCTAACTACAAAGGGGTATGAAGCCCTTTGTGTGAAGGCAGGACACAGACTATTAAAGTGTAAGTATGGCTGTGCCAGCTCCGCCCTCCCAACCTTCCAGTGATGGTCCATCCAGGCACACCTAAGCTCTCTATTGTGTGTGGTTGTGTAGGAGGAATACGCAAAGCCCAACTGTAAGCTACACACAGTTACGTGATCCAGGGACAGGCTATAGGCACTAAATGGCTATGACAGGAAAAGGCCAACTTTCTAAAAGTGGCATTTACAAAATTTCAATTTAAAACCCGACTTTACCTTGAGAGGATTTTTCATCACAATTCCAAAGACACCAAACATGGACGGGTTACCTGCTCCCACTTGGAAATGACAGCTTATTAATATTAATCGTAATAAGGTAACGCCAATGTTATCCTATGGGAGAGGAAGGCCTTGCAGGTGCATTCTGCAGCACACATAGAAAGAGGAAAAAGCATCTTGTGATTGTTTTTGGGCAGGAAGTTTTTCCTTCCTGCACAAAAATAATCATCCCCGCAATGCAGGCACCCTTGCACCATGGTGTAAAGGTGCCTGCGTTGGCGCACGGCAGCCCATTGTGCGCCAGCAAAGGGGAAATGGACAGGAATGTGCCGTATATGATAGATACAGAGCATTCCTGCCCTTTTCTTTTGCCGGTGGGCAGCACAGCAGGAAGGCCTGTGGCACTGCCCTATGACAAAACCTCATGAAGAAGGCCCTTATGCTGCCATTGCAACACTTTTTGTGACGCTGTGGCGGCATAAAAAATGTGCCACGCCGAGCCATATTTACAAAGTGACACATCTAGGCAGATGCGTCACTTTGTAAACCCCTGCGCTACATTATACCTGCTACAGGTATAATGTATGCAGGGTGTGTGTTCCGACACAGGAAAGCCTCGTAGAAGTGACACAGTGAAATCTATGAGATTTCACTGCGTCACTTCTACTACATCAGTGCGTCAAATCCTTACGCCTGCTTGAAGCAGCAGGCGTAAGGGGTGATGCAGTCAGGGTCGGATTGGGATAACAATTCGGCCCGGGCACTCCCAAAAAAGTGGCCCACATTCCTGGCTCACGTCCGTTCACAAAACAGCATTTGGCTAGTCTGATTGGGCTCATTTTTAGAGAAATGCTTGATAAATTATGCATTTTAAAGCTCATAGAGCTAGATACATTGGTGAAAACTAGAAGCACTACATTTTGGCGGGGCGGGCGACGTGAATTAAAGTGGCCCAAAGGCCACAACTCCTGATATGGCTATGTTTGCCACCTGGCCATTTTTTTTTAACCAGCATACCAGTATTTTAATGCCCTTGCCAGTATGAAAATTAAGAAAAACACCTAAAACTGGTATTTTCTCCCCTGAACGATATGTACTTTAAAGTTTGAACAGTAAACGTAAGGTGAAAGCAGTTTAAAATGATGTCTAAAGCTTCTTTAATTATCCGTGACTGATAGTTAAAACTAAACAAAGGAAGAAAAGCCATGTTAAGAAGGAATACAGGGGCATATTAGCAAGACCCACGTTAAATTATCGCCGCTTTAGCGGCAGGAAACTGCCGCTAAAACGGCGATAATGGGCTTGCTAATATGCGTTATAGAATTCCAATAGAAGCCCAGGTTAGATGTGCAGGACATCTAACCTGGGCTTCTATTGGAATTCTATAACGCATATTAGCAAGCCCATTATCGCCGTTTTAGCGGCAGTTTTCTGCCGCTAAAACGGCGATAATTTTAACGTGGGTCTTGCTAATATGCCCCACAGACTTTTTTATTATTGAATAAAGAATCCTCTCTCATTATTAAGTTTCAGCCTTTGCAGATTCTTAAAAAATGAGCAAACAGAAGGTTATGTTTTTTTATTGTAGTTTTATATAGTGTAAACTCGGCCAAAGGGCGCAATTATATGAGCACCAGTTACATTACAGAAGATCAAATTCATTTTTATTTCAGGCCTTGCGCAATCAAGTCATTTGCCCAGAATCACAGGGTGTTGAGGTGAGGCTGGGACTCGAACATATTTCCATAGTTCCACATTCGGCAGCTCTGACCCTAACATTACATTATCTAAATTTTCCGCTCTGGGAAAGGTGCTCCACAGTGAGGTTTATGCAAACATACACCCCCCCCCCCACCCAGGCCTGAAAGACACAGTAGCCGAGGTGACAATGACAGGCCCTCAGCAAGGCCATTCACTTACTCACCCCAGCCCAGCCAACTGTAGCCTCAGGGTGACGGCCGGGCAGGGGTGGGGTGAAAAAAAAAAGCACAGAGCCGAGCTGATAATGGCCCACAGCAGGAGAGTGGGACATTGCTTCTGGGCGTCTGCGCCGGCCCCACGGGAGGCCAAGATAAAGTCTGCAGCGGACAGAACAATATTGGCCTAGCGACGCTGCTGAAAGCAGCCCCCTCAGAGACTCCTTGCTTATGATGCTGCCTCCCTCCTCCCCCCTTACAGTGGCCTGGTGGGGAAGACAAGAAGGCTCTGTGGGCTGTTTAACAAAAACCGGCCCACTGGTGACCCTTAGGCAACGGCCCATCGGCCAATGCCCGACTGCCCGCCTTCCCAATCCGATGCTGGACGCAGTGCCTTGACACATTGATGGATTTGCATCTGTTTTCAGACATACCCCAGCAATGTACCATTATTGCTGATGTATCTGGTCAATCCTTGCGACATGGAGCGCTGTACAGTAAATACTGTGAATGCATGGTGTCGCAAGGATGGCGTTATGAAAGGTGTCGCATCGCTGTTTTCCTGCAGTCCTGCCAAGTACCACGCATCAGGCGTTAGACTAACGCATTTTGGTGTGGTTGTCCGCATCACCGCATCAAAATGCGAAGTCACGCATTTATAGCGCCTCCTGAAGTTGTTGACAAAAGGAGACGGAGCGCTGCTATTAGCTCTCATTGAACAATGCAGGACCGGGTGCTGCTCTGGCAGGCCAGCCGCCACGTTTTTACAGACTGCACGACACTGTGCAGTGCAGCTACTGACTGCTCTGATGTTTAATTAATAATGTACATCTTCATCTGCCAGGAAGGAGATCATTTCGGTCGCGCCGGCCGGCCATGCTAACTCAGCTGAGCTCTCACTGGGGCTGCAGCACAACGGCAGCTTTTGCAACATTGTAGATTTCCCGCCCGAGACAGAAAATTAAGACATTAAATGGGCAGTGCGAGCGGGCGGAAGTTATGTTTGTAAGTTTTGTTTTTGAAGCCCCCACTGCTCACACCGCCGCCTGTGCCTCTCATGCCCTGCTGTGTCTGACCGGACCAGGCTGCTTGGAGGCTCCTCGTCATGGCTGTGGGTCTCTCAGTCACTCTGGAGACCGAGGGCTGCCTGCCCCTGAACCCACCTCAGCCAGTGCTACTATCATACTGCAAAGGAAATAAAACTGACGGTTTTCCGAACACCCTTCAAAGGGGTGTGCTCAGAGCAAGATGCCAACCACATCCATGTGGAATAGCTGGCACAGGAACAAAGCCTGACCCCGGAAGACTCGGTATATCAAGGTCAGGTGAGCTTCAATAATCTTATACTTAATGCTATTATTTTATCTATAATGTGAACGCATGAGCCAAGCAGTTCACGCCTGGTTTATATCAACAACCTTGTGGCCTGTGTAATGACTGTGCATTCTGGCGTTCTAGTTCGCCAACCGGAACCATACACAGGTCATCCGCAGGCCAGGCATGGCCTGTGAGGTTGCAATAAAAGGGGAGACCCCGCACGTGAGGTCATTCTCCCGACCATACTATACTGTGTGTGTGTACGTTATTATATGCATAATACTTTGAATAAACTAGGCCTTATCCCACAGGTAGCTTCCAGGCCACCACATTGGCGACGAGGGTGGGCCGTGACCCTCGCCTCGCCTGGCCTGCATCGCCTGCTCCATCTGCTGGAGCATGCGGCGGATGCCACGCTGAGAAACTGCGACTGCCACGGAGTCGAGCTGCCGCTGGTGTGACGTCGCGCCCCGCAGTACTGCGGTAACCGTGAGTTCAGCCTGCTGTGGTGCCCCGGGTGTCCCGCTGTGTTGGGGAGGCTCCTCGATGATCCCAGGCACCTGCCCTGATCATCTGACATGCCGCGTTGCTGCCAGACCGCCCGCTGGTCGAGCGCTGTCTCCGCGGGGGTGGTGTGCACACGGCCACGCCCCGGGAGACGAGGAAGAACCCTGAGCCCTCGTGCACGCGCGAGGAGCGTGTTTGCCCGGCTGCAAGGCGTCCAAGGTGCGCGAGCAAGCCCCTGCTCATGTCATAGGGCTCGGGAGGAGGAAGCAAGTGCCCCGGAACCGGGCCTCCAGCAGAGTGGAGCACAGGAGGAAGAACCTCCCCTGTGAGAGGAAAAGAGGGAAAGGAGACAAGAAAAAAGAAAAGAGACAAGGTTCAAATTAAAGGGACAACAAATAAAGATAAATTGTATATCCCAGGAGAGGTAAAGACACCACCAGTGCAGCAAGTACACATAATTTGTTGACCACCAGAGCAGAGGAAAAGAAAAAAAAACATTGATAGGGGTCAATGCATAAATAAAGTCACATCAACAAGAAAGACTGACAAGGAAGAACAACAGGATAAGCCCTAGTGGCAGAGGGGAGAATCAAGGGCACACTCACAGAGGGGTGACACCACAGAAAAGAGTCAAGACACAGACCACCACATACACGGAGCAGGCAAGGACAAAAGAGAGGAATAAAGGCACCCACCCACAAGAAATATGGGTGACGACCCAGCGCAAGCGCCACAGAGGCACCCAGTCCAGCACGCACTTACCGGGGTGTTGCCGCCCTTCAGCGAACTGGAAGATCCGGCCACCGCGTCTCCAAGGTGGAAGATATGGATAGAGCGCCTGAATAACTATTTCATGGCCACCAGGGAGACCGGCGGAGCAGTGAAAAGGTCGCTACTTCTCCACTATGCCGGAGATGAAATATTCAAGCTGTTTAAACACCTGCCAAATTTCAGGTGTTGCCGCCAACTACGACGCTGCCGTGGCAGCATTGAATGCGCACTTCGACCCCCAACTCAATCCCGACTTTGAACGTTTCAAGTTACGCCAGGCCCGTCAATGGGAAGGGGAGTCGATTGACGCATTCTACGCCCGCCTACGTGAACTGGCTAGTACATGTACGGAGGACGATCAACCCAAGGAAATAAGAGCCCAACTCATCCAAGGGTGCCGAGACAAGACAATCAGAGGCCTCATCCTGTGCCAGCCAAGAATCGCATTGGAAGACATACTCATATTGGCCAGGACCCATGACTTATCGGCCGCCAGGGCCAATGAAAGGGATCAAGCCCTCACCAAGCCTCAAGGATGACCAGAAACTATCAAGACAGAGTGAGCCGATGCTCTCAGAACAAAACCACGGAGTGACACACCCAGGAAAACAAGACCCGACACACCCAAGACACGATGCGGATACTGTGGACACGAACCACATGCAGCGAAAGACTGCCCTGAGCAAGGCAAAACCTGCGCTAATTGTGGGATTCCCAACCACTTTGCAGCAGTATGCCGGAGGCGGAATCGAGGCTGAGACGCCTGAGGACAAAAACCACCATCACGGGCAGCACGACAACTGTCCCTCACTGACCCTACCCAACAGGAGGAACCACAAAGGGTGAGCCGACGATATCAAAGACCGGATGATTCGTCCACTGAGGAAGATGAGGTGGAAACATACCTGATCTCGTTCGCAAGAGAACTCAAACGTCGCAGGCGACTGCAACCGACCTGCACAGTGAACATCGCAGGGACGGAAGTAAAGGCGATCATCGATACCGGAGCATCCGTAAACGTGATGGGCCTTCAGCAATACAGGTGCCTCCGCCCTCGACCGCAAATCACCTCGTCCCGAACCAAAATATTTGCTTATGGGAGCCAAACTCCCCTCCCACTGAAAGGAAAAATATCCGTCCCAGTCAGGTCAAACGACCAAGAAATCACCACCATCATCCACGTCATAGATCGGGAAGCGGATACTCTAATAAGCAGTCATACGGCAGAAGACCTAGGCCTGGTGTCCTTCGCGCGGAGTGTCCAAGCACATCAAGTTGACGAACTACTCGACCAGTTCCCGGAACTGTTCCAAGGACTTGGCCGCCTGAAGTGTGAACCCATCAGACGGCATATTGACTAGTCAATCACCCCCATTGCGCTACGACACCGGCGAGTACCTTTTCATCTGAGGCCCTTGGTGGAAAAAGAGTTGGAAAATCTGGAAAAACTGGGTGTAATTGAAAAAGTCTCAGGACCAACGCCATGGGTTTACCCGATGGTGATTGAGGAAAAGCCTAAGCAACCAGGTGCCATACGCCTCTGTATCGATATGAGGCTACCCAACCGAGCGATTAAAAGAGAGCGCCACATTACGCCAACAATGGACGACATAATTGCAGATGTCAATGGGTCAAGGTGGTTTTCAAAAATTGACCTGAATGCAGGGTACCACGAACTGCCACTAGCGGAAGAAAGCCGCTACATTACAACATTCAGCACCCACCTCGGGTTACGTTGCTACAAACGACTGAATTTCGGGATATCCTCCGCTGCAGAGGTATTCCAGAACACAATTCGCGAGATGCTATCCGGGCTGCCAGGGTTGATAAACATCAGCGATGACATTTTAATCCACTCTGCCTCCGCCGCTGACCATCACAAACACCTGAGGAGCACGCTGCGTCGCCTCAGTGAGCATGGTGCAACATTCCACCGGGAGAAGTGTCTTTTCTTCCAACCTTCTCTGGAATTCTTCGGATATGTGTTCAGCCAGGAAGGTATCCAAGTGGATCCGAAGAAATCGCAAGCCATCCGAAACGCTCCAGCCCCAACTACACCCACTGAAGTGAGAAGTTTCCTTGGCATGGCCACTTACTGTGGGCGATTTATCCCCGATCTGGCAACCCGTGCTGAGCCGCTGAGAGCCCTAACAAAGACAGACGTCAAGTGGCAGTGGGGACCGCGGGAAGAGGAAGCTTTTCAGAGCATCAAGGACGCCCTACTGGGAGAATCCACCCTCGCTTACTTTGACCCGGCGAAGCGAACAGAGCTCCTGGTAGACGCCAGTCCAGTGGGGCTGGGAGCGGTGCTTGCCCAGGAACAGGAGCCAGGCCGGGGGGCAGCCCTATCACTTGCGAGCAAATCACTGACCCCCACCGAAGCAAGGTATGCTCAGATTGAGCGAGAGGCGCTCACCATAAAATGGGCCTGCAACCATTTTCATCTATACCTGACAGGCCAGCCATTTACCGTAGTAACCGACCACCAGCCTCTGGTCCCCCTCTTCAAGGGGTCTGTCCCTCATCCACCTCCCTGGATTGAGCGATGGGCAGTACAACTTCAGCCATACCAGATGGACATCGTATATAGACCAGGGGCAAAGAATCCTGCTGATTTTTTGTCCCGAGACCCGGCACCAGATGAAGAGACAGACAGTCTCGAGGGATCAGAACAATACATAAACATGATCTCCGCAGCGGCGTGCCCCCAGGCGATGACTCTGGAAGAAATCAAAGAAGCCGCTGAGCAAGACACAATATACACCCGGACTCTCCAAGCAGTCCAAGAAGTATCATGGAGAAACTACCTTCAACGAGCCAACGCCTGGACTCCGGAAGACCGAGATGAGTTGACCAAGAAATGGAGAGTGAGGAATGAGTTAAGTGCCACAACAGATGGAATACATCTGAGAGGCTCAAGGCTAGTAATACCACAAACTCTGAGGCACCGAGCAACCCAACTGGCCCACGGAGGCCACCAAGGTGTGACCAAAGTGAAGGCAAGGATGAGAGAAAAGGTCTGGTTTCCTGAACTCGAAGCAACAGTTGAAGACCTTGTACGCCATTGCCAGGCCTGCCAGCTCACTAGTGCTCCTGAGAGACCAACCCCGGTGATCACCGAAGAAGCCTGCACGATCCCTGGTCGAAAGTGAGCATGGACTTCGGGAGTTTCCCGGGGGGGAAACACACGCTCGTCCTCGTGGATGCATTCTCGAAGTATCCCATAGTAGAACTAGTCACGTCGACCGCCTTCGCCCACGTGGCTCCGATATTGGAAAAAGTATTCGCCACATTTGGACTTCCGCTAGAGATCCGGAGCGACAATGAGCCCCCGTTCCATGGCGTTGAGTTTGCTACGTTCCTCCTTCAGCGAGGAATCCGTCACCGCCACGTCACGCCTCAATGGCCCCAGGCGAATAGAGATGTTGAGCGGTTCATGAGGACATTAAATAAAATGCTACGCATTGCCAGTGTGGAACAGGCAGATCGGGAGCGACGTCTTCATGAGTTCCTTAGAGAATATCGGAGCACCCCACACTGTACCACCCTACGGAGCCCTTGGTCTCTGATGTTCAAAGGACCACGGAGAGACCTGATCCCTACGTGTCCCGGGTGGACACCTCAGCCTTTGGACGTTCAAGAAACCCAAGCAAGACGGGAACGGCAAAACAACAAGGCAAGTGCTCGATGCCGTGCCGCGCCTCGGTCACTTCAACCAGGTGCCACCGTCATACTCAAAGACCGCCGGCCTGGAGGCAAGTTTCGGACCATCCATGAACCAGGGGCCTGGACAGTCATCTCCAGTGATGGAACCATGGTGACTGCCCGGAAAGGGAGCGAGGAAATATCGCGCAACATCTCCTGGTTTAAAGAGGTCCCGGTTGAATCTTCAGGATCCAGCCCTCAAGTCCCGATGAGCCCGAGCAGGAACGCACAGATCCAGGAAGAAGAGGGAGGCAGCATATTGGAACCTACCCTTCCAAGTCCCCTGCCTCCTGTTTCGTCTCCCAGAAAAGTTGTGCCCAAGGAACCACCCCTGCGAAGTCAACCGCATCGGTACAGTCTACGGCCTAACCCTTGCCCCAACCGACGTTTTCAGGATTTTGCGTGTTAAGACTCTAAAGACTTAAACCACCGAGCTATGTTTAGTTACTGAACTTTGAGAACTCTTCTTTTCAAGTACCAATTTGGAGAGGGATGTAATGGCTGTGCATTCTGGCGTTCTAGTTCGCCAACCGGAACCATACACACGTCATCCGCAGGCCAGGGGTGTCCTGCGGGGTGTCAATAAAAGGGGAGACCCCGCACGTGAGGTCATTCTCCCGACCATACTATACCGTGTGTGTGTACGTTATTATATGCATGCCCCATACTTTGAATAAACTAGGCTTTACCCCACAGGTAGCTTCCAGGCCACCACATCCATGACCCTCTTCTCTCGCGCTCCCTCTCTCCCTCTCCCTTCCTCTCTCTTCCCCTCTTTCTGTCTCCCCCTCTCTCTGTCTGTCTCTCTCTTGCTCCCTCTCTCCATCTCTCTAGCAGGCTGGCATCGGCTTGAAGTATGTGGTGATTTTACCATACATGTGCACTCTACAAGTAGTCACTCCGATTATGTAGTTGAACGGTTTGGCAGGAATGTCAGTTCCATGCTGCATATAAAACAGAATCCAGCTCATTAAGTCTGCGTTTGTCTACAACCATGGTGCTTTCATCACTAGACTACAGCGCCTCCATTGGTAAAACTCAGAAAACCACAGAATGTTTAAAGGCTTGTAGGGTAATTCACGGCAAGAAGACTTAATGGGCTTATCCCATTGAACCTGCTACTGTCAAGTGGAGGTAAAGAGTGACAGAGTTTGTGTATTTTATGATCTAGCGGATGCATTAAATGCCTCAGACTACACGTTAGTAAAGTTTGCTCTGCTATCAAAAGAAAGCCCTGGCTCTTTCCCTCTCAAGGGACGATTAGTTTGTTGAATGCCTCTGTGGGCATGCCTCCATTTTGTTCCAGTACCAAATGGAGTGTAATTTCATAAATGTGCACGGTTTAACTCTAATGGAGGCGCCGGTAGTAAAGAACATGCAGGAACAGGATTCCACCATCAGATTCTGTTGCTGTTCATTTAAACAGAGCTCTTATTTTAAGAGGCACCAATGTACTCTCAGTGGAAACTCGGGCACTGGTCCTCGTCCTCTTCATTTTTTCAGGAGCAGGGCAAAATCACAGTGCTGTGTATTTCATTGGTTACTGACTTTATTCGCTAAACTCGGGTACCCACAAGTACAATATGTTTGTTGGCCTTCTTTATTATGATAACTATTTCATGTGGGCTTTTGCAACACGTCTCACGGTTTTTCAGGCTGGCAGCTTGCTATGGAGTTGAGGATAATGTAGCTATACATATTTCTTCTTCTGTTAGCTGTGTGTGGATGAAGACCATTGAGTTTAATGGAGGCAGTGGGAGTTCTAGCAGCACAGGGCAGCAGGGTCCAACATGGTCCCTGGAACATACTTTTGCCTCCACTCCACTCTACGAAAAAACCTCTCTTCGCCACTTCACTCCACTTTGTGCTATTCTACGCCACTCCACTCTACGCCACTCCATTCACTTTTAGCCCTGCTGGTGTACACCATGGCTAAAACACATTGACAAAGACAATAGCTCTTGTTTCTTTTGCTCATGCTACACAGTATCTTGTTTTACTTTCAGCTCTGCTGCACAGCCACCACCCTGCTGTACAACTTGCCTAAAAAACATTCACAAAGCTAATAGATCTTGTGTATTTCCCTATCTCATTTTGTCTGTTTGACTGCATCTCGCTTTCTTTCGCTCCTCGTGCTCGCGCTCTCGGCCTCATTTCTCTCTTTCAATCTCTCTCCTCCCCCCTCATCCCATCCGTGGCTTATCGTGTGTCTCTTGGTGATCTGATGCCTGCCTCTCTCTGCTCCACCGTCTCATCCTCTGGCTGCCTATGCTGGATGTCTGTCCTCTTCCACCCCTTCACCTGTTAGTCCCCCAGGGCCTGCTATTAGTATGCTGTCTTCCAGGGCTCCATGGGATTTACTGCCTGACACCCCCTCCCTTATGCTGCCTTTCCCCATCTCTCCCCCTGTATTAATGTAGCTTTCTCCCCTTGCACTGTCCCTCCTTTGATCTCCGACTTCAATTTTATTAGCCAATGCCCTTCTCGCACCCTTTTACTCATCTTCCTCTCCCACAGTCTCACAGTTATTTTGTTAACATCTATTTCAACCCCATATCCATTAATGTGTGCCTCTCTGTTGTCTCACCAGTCTTCTCGATCCACAACTCTTCATCGCTCCATGAACCTATTCCCCAATGTCAACCACTCCCTTGGATCACAGCACACCCTCTAGAGTTAACCTTCCCTTGTCCTCTACTCTGCTGAACCTCTCGCCTCTAGTGGGAACCAAGGGCCAGATATAAGACCCTTTCTAGCGGTCGCAAACGGATAATCGGCCCGTTTGCGACCGCTAAAAAGGGTTGTGGTATGTACAACCCTATTTTGCGAGTCGGTGACCTATCACCGACTCGCAAAATAGGGTTCACGAGTTGCTATTAGGAAGGGTTGTGCCAAGGGCCTCCCTTCCTAATAGTGAGTCGCACTGATATGTACGATTGTTTTGCCACCGCAAATGCAGTTGCAAACTAATCACAGTTACTAACTACTTGCTTGTCCTGAACCTTACAGAATTTAATTAGAGCTTTTACTCGTTTTTGAAATATTCCTGTTTTTATTGGTTTTATGTGGCTCGTTTTTTAAACTGCTTTTACCTGCATTGTGCTGATCTCGGTTCTGCTGAGGCAGGGTTGGGGCTCACACGGACGTGTATGGTGGAGTCAGGCGGGGCGGCCATCTTGGGGGTAGATAGGTTAGCGGACCAGGCTATTCCCTGACCAGGAGTTAAAACCCGATGCAGGTGCGAGCGCGCAGCATTATGTCTCCTGAGGCTTGAGCCGGGTGGCACTAGCGATATTTTGCACAATTTTAGAACTTGAATTTGCTTGTCCTGAACCTTACAGAATTTAATTAGAGCTTTTACTCGTATGTACAACCCTATTTTGCGAGTCGGTGACCTATCACCGACTCGCAAAATAGGGTTCACGAGTTGCTATTAGGAAGGAGTTGTGCCAAGGGCCTCCCTTCCTAATAGTGAGTCGCACTGATATGTACGATTGTTTTGCCACCGCAAATGCAGTTGCAAACTAATCACAGTTACTAACTACTTGCTTGTCCTGAACCTTACAGAATTTAATTAGAGCTTTTACTGTTTTTGAAATATTCCTGTTTTTATTGGTTTTATGTGGCTCGTTTTTTAAACTGCTTTTACCTGCATTGTGCTGATCTCGGTTCTGCTGAGGCAGGGTTGGGGCTCACACGGACGTGTATGGTGGAGTCAGGCGGGGCGGCCATCTTGGGGGTAGATAGGTTAGCGGACCAGGCTATTCCCTAACCAGGAGTTAAAACCTGATGCAGGTGCGAGCGCGCAGCGGACGCGCGCAGCGGGCGCGCCACTGGCGCGCCCGTCTGCGCTCGTCCGCGCTCGTCCGCGCTTGGACCGGGCTCAGGGCCAAGACCCCTGGAAGTTGTAGGGCAGACAAACCCCTTTCTCTCACTTATACCTCAAAGACTCTGTTAGAACTGAGGGGGGCGGACAGGGGTCGAGATTGCACATGCCTCTCTTTTGACTCCCCACCTACACCACGGTTGCAGGTTTGTCTTAATTGTCAAACTATCCTTCCTAAAATCCTGTATTTGCCTTCTGCTTGTTTTAAGGATCAAGGATCCGGGTCGGGTGGGGACAATACCCAAGTAACTAAATGTTGTTTGGTTAATGCGAGATCTCTAGTGAAGCACAGCCTAGAATGCGCAAGGCTTATTGAAGAATGGTACATAAAGTTAGCTTTTATCACGGAGACATGGACGGATGATTCCTCTGGTCCTGATATATTAAAGGCCACCCCACCAGAGTTCTTATGCTATACGCAAAATAGACCCCACAGGAAAGGGGGAGTGGCCGTGATATATCACAATTCTATCAAGGCATCATTTCAGTCGGTCCCATCTGAAACATGTGAGGCACTATCCTTTAATCTCAAGCTTTCCAACCATCATACGTTTAAAGGTATTCTCTTATACAGACCACCGGGAGCTAGGAATAGCTTTCTAGCTTCACTGGATAACATTCTAGAAGAAGGCCTCTGCACAGACGCATATACAATCATGGGGGATTTTAATTTCTATCTGGAGAGTCTAACTGACCCCGATACTGTGACTCTGATAGATACAATGAATAGTGCAGACTTGAAGCAACTGGTTCTTGGCCCTACACACATGGCAGGTCACACCTTGGATGGTATTTTCTCTAATCATCCTGGCCTTCAGTTTACTGGCCTCCTGCCTCTTGTGTGGTCAGATCATGCTGCCGCCCAATTCGAGCTGACATTTAGGACTCGACCCACAAGCGGGTCTCGCCCAAAAGGCCAAATAATAACTAGAGCCTGGAAGAATATTGAGGCAACTGCTTTACAAGAGCTTCTCATCTCCACGGCCAACCAGTTGCCGGTGAGTGTGGAAGAAGCCGCCATGGTATATACAAAATGGCTTGAGAAGGCTTGTGATAAACTATCCCCCAAAAAATCTTTCTGCCCTAAAAGACTACAACCATCTGCCCCGTGGTATACTGAAGACTTGAAAAATCACAAGCTCACCTGCAAACGGTTAGAGCGAAGTTGGAGAAGGGGCTATAAAGAAACAGATAAAAACTCTACAAAATGGGGTTGCATAAGTATAAACAACTGCTCCACCTAGCCAAACAAGAGTTCTATGTGGCACATGTAGATCTAGCGAAAAATTCGGCTAAAGAACTATTCAGAACTGTCTCCAGCCTGGCCACTCCACGCCCAGCCATAGTTGATTCAAGTCAAGAGCTGTGTGAGGAGATAGCCAATTTCTTCTTGACCAAAGTGGAAACCATTTTCTCAGCCTTTTGCGGTCTAAATAGTGCCACGTTGGATCCGGCAAGTGAAAAACTTAAGCCCTTAAAAGTTCCCACTGAGATACTAGATACTTTCAGGCCAGTATCTCCGGACAATTTGGAGAAGCTGCTTATGGCTGCTAAATCAGGATCACCCTATGATCCTTGCCCAGTAGCAGTGGCCAAATTGGCACCTGGTCCCATTGCTCGATCTCTGGCCTCCATTTTTGAGGGAATGTGTGAAACAGGGCACTTCCCCACCTGTTGGAAATTGGCTTCTATATTGCCCCTGTTAAAAAAAACAAGCCTGGACCCTAAAGACCCCAATAATTTCCGCCCGATCTCGCGTCTTCCACTCCCAGCCAAGTTGGTAGAAAAAATTTTGAACACTCAACTTAGCTCGCTCCTGGCAGCAACACAAGCCCTGGACCCCTCCCATTATGGTTTCAGAGGGGGACACAGCACCGAGTCTGCCCTCATTAAGGCCACAGAAGAGATCAGAGAGGCCGTTGATAGAGGTGGGAGGGCGGCTCAGATCTTGTTGGATCTATCTGCGGCCTTTGATACGGTCCATCATGGTATCTTGATGGACCGTCTAAAGAGTGTGGGATCCAATCCAAAGCCTGGGCTTTGCTAAATTCTTTTCTATCCGGCAGAGGACATTCTGTTGCATTAGGTGGATATCAATCTAAACCCTTTTCGCTACCCTGTGGGGTCCCACAGGGGTCCTCCTTAGCCCCACTCTATTTAATGTCTATGTTTCATCCTTGGCCCCCATTATTAGAGAATTTGGGTTTGGTCTTACCTCCTATGCGGATGATACCCAAATTGTGGTGTCTCTACGACCAGGTCAGGAAACGGGTATAGATCAGCGTTTCCAAGCCTGTATGCAATCAGTGGGGAAATGGATGGCAGAGAATTGTCTGAAGCTTAATTCAGGCAAAACTGAAGTCCTACTGTTTGGAAAAGATACTAATTTTTGGACTACAAGTTGGTGGCCTGATTCGATGGGCTCTCTCCCTCTGCCTTCAAAAAGGTGAAGAATTTGGGGGTAATTGTGGATGAGAGACTCACCTTTGGGGATCAGGTTAATGCAGTAACATCATCAACTGCATATGTGCTCAGAATGGTTAGGAAAGTAATGCCATTCCTACCTCTAGGTAGTCGCCAAACAGTGGTCACAGCTCTGGTGTTGTCGAGGCTGGACTACTGCAACAGCCTGTATTTGAATATTCAACAAAAAAGTTTGAATAAACTTCAGCTGCTGCAAAATGCAGCAGCGAGACTTCTGACTGGTACATCCAAATTTTCATCCATTTCAAAGGAAATAAGGAAGCTGCACTGGCTCCCAGTAAGGAGTCGAGTGCGTTTCAAATCACTTTGCATGGTCTTTAAAGCTCTGCATGGCAAAGGCCCAGACTACCTGAACCAGCTGTTCCAGTGGTACATTCCGAAAAGAGCACTTCGCTCGTTAGGGGCTAAGCTGGTTTCTGTACCGCCCAGGAAGAAAGCTCTGTGGGGGGGCAGAAGCTTTGCTGTGTGCGCGGCGAAAGCCTGGAATGACCTTCCGTTTCGCCTAAGAAACGCTGCTGATCTGTTAGATTTTAGGAAGGGTTTGAAGACCTGGCTTTTTGCTGAATAAGCTCAGTTCCTCCTTGCTCGCTGCCTCAGGATAGATATGCTAGCGCCAGGACACCCTTGGGTAATCGCCGCGCTTTATAAAAGTTATTAACATAACATAACATAACGTGAAATTCCTAAGGGGTCGCAAATTGCGACTTACCTCATTAATATTAATGAGGTGGGTCATTAGCGACCCCATTAGGAATCACAAACCTGTTGTACATTCCATGTTGCGAGTTGCAAAAAGTCACAACTTGCGACTCGCAAAATGGAATGATCGTATATCTGGTCCCAAGGCCTCTCCTTCATTCTCGCCCCTCATCTCGGCCTCCCTCTTTGATGTTACTGTCCCTACTCTTATGTTACCATTCTGACACGCTCAATGTTGCTTACTTTCCTAGTTGAGTAAGGCATGCCTCTTCGAGCCCTGAAGGGTAGGAATGGCCAGAAATCAGGCATTTAGCCTCACAAAATGTTGAAAGGTGGGGTGCCATTTTGAGTTTCGCCGTTGCACTGTGATCACTGATATAGTACTTTTACATCACAGCGCTATTTCAGTCTCAGTCCAACAATTACATTTCCTAGAGGCCTCACACCACTGCAGGCCTCGGGTTTTGAGCCGGTCCGTACAATGTAAAAACTGCAAGTCCCAGAATGCAAGCGCTACTAGCTAAAAGCCACAACTTACTGAAAATATCACTAATAACATGGGGCAATTGTCATGTATGGTGAAGATATAACATTCCCACAATCCTCGCATTTCATCCTTTCCCACTTGCCCATTTTCCCAACTAACTGCTCTCCCTTCTTTTCCCTCTGCTTTGCACCTCTCCTCCTCCTGCCCCTATCTGATGACTGCGTTTATCGTTCCACTGCCGTTACCAGAGACGCCTTTTTAACGGCTCTTCTTCTAGTGGGCCCCTCTAGAATTTTCTTCCTCACAGCCTCCTTTCCCTGCCATATTCCAGTCGTGGCCTTTCTACAGCTGGCATCTAATGCTAAAATAGATTTTGTAAATTCGAAGTACATCCGAAGGTCAATTAAGGCAGGCAATCCAGTACTGCAGGAGGCTAACATTCATGGTTAAATCCAATCCACGCAATTTACGGCACACTGTATTTTTTCGTGTTAATTTTAGTATTTTGGTATGTGTCCAATTAGTTTCGAACTTTTAAAAAATATACTTGCTCTTAGTTGCCAGTAAAAGGTGCTAACATATTTTGGGCGCTACCTCTGGGCCACATAAGCCCCTAAGCGACCACCAGAGAAAGGGACCGATGTGGTCTTTGTAACCTGCCAATTTAGTTTAATAAAGGTCCGTGTTTAGTTATGACTCTGGAGGTGTCCGAGACACGTCTTTGTGGGCACATTCGCCTCTTGGCATACATTGCGTGGTGAGCCAGTGACAGTTGCTTATACAGTTTCCCTGTTATAGATAGAAGGCTGCAAACTGCAGGAAACTTTAAGGTAAGCATTTTTGTTAGAAATACATGCTTCTTTTTCATTTACATATGTAAACGCACAATACAACGGGAATATGAGCATATAATCTGTGTGTTAGCAATGTGACGATAAGAACACAAGGCTACGGGTCTAAAGGCATTTAAATGGTTCTAGCGACCCGCATACTTTTATTGGTGTCACGTGGCCATGGGAGGATTCATTTTATTTTTAGACTTGGGCAAAATCAATCAGCTGAATCTGCATTTAACAAGGCGAACTCGTGGGCTCTTACCAGACTTTGATCAGATTTTAAAGTGTGGTTTGATGCAATTGATTTTTTGGTCTGCTATTCTTACTTTGTTAACAAATATCCATTATATTTTTTAATCCTGTGTACTGCAATCTGACCTGGCAAGTGCGAATTTCTTCCAAATGAACCAGCCAGAGGAGTGCCATGTTAGTTCTGTAAACTCAGCAAGCTCAGTGCATTTGGAATGTTTTCAAGGTAACTTTTATTGTGTGATTAATACAAATCTTTACAATATACATGTGGATTCAGCAATGTTAAAATTACACAAGCATGTTAAAAGGCTTTGAAATACATTAGAGTAATACTCATTGTCAGGATTAGCAGCAAACCAAATTATGCTAAATGGTTGCCCAATTCACTATAAGTCCAACAGTCATTGGAAGGGGGTGCTTAAAAACCATAACAAATAATACCATTTTAGGTGACAGTTAAAACCAAAAGATAAATACTAAAAACAGGAGGCAAGGGTGGTGGCATAATGTGACGGATTAAGATTAGCAGCCAACATTAATGCTTTATAGAAGAAGAAACAACTGCAAAGTGCATACATTTTGAAGAGTGATTTGAGTCCATAGCAGCAAGGTTTGACTAGAGACGTCCATGGCGAGGACGTATCTATGTCCAAGTACTACTGCTACACGTGTGCAGAATAGCATAGGAGAGGCATCCGTGGGCTTGCACGTGATAGGCACTCAAGACTGGATGCTACTTTGGTCTTCAGGAAGATAAATTTAAATTCTCCATTCTTTTAGGTTTGGGCAGTCTTTTCAAGATCTGTTAAAAGGCCCTGTACCAGTCTGACGTATTTACCAAATTTGGCTAGTTCAGTTGGCTCCATTGTGGTAAGAACAAAATTCCTAGCGTTGTTGCAGGTTCTTATACTGCAGCACAGAAAAAGCGGCTTTAAAGGGGTGTGCCTGGCGTGGAGCAACATCGGGCAGCAGCGCAATATATGGTTAAAAGACTTTAATAGCCATACAACCTGCACTTCACAATCTTAGAAAGGGTGGGCCATTTTGAATTTGTTTCTTTAATTTGCAGGCCAATCATCCTTGCAACCATAATTTGTTAAGGCATGCTTTCCCAGTTGAACAGTGTAGTTATGGTTGCGGCCTCAGGCAGGGTACATGATTGTACGAGGTTGCCAGTGCTTCTAGTATCGGAGTGCTCTTCAATTTGGCCGCGTCGCTTAACCTTGACAATGCCTTTGTCTGCTTTTTCAAAATAGTCTTGAATGCTGTATGTGAGAACAGTAGCTTGTTCAGTACCAACAGATCTATTTGGAGGGTATCTGATGACTCCTTTAAATAAGTGGAACAAGGGCTACTCCTGGTTTTAAGAATGTGCTGAAGAACAGATTTCAGGGTGTTGGGCGCAGCAGTAGTGCACCTGTAGTAATATTTTAAGAAAGTCCATATCGGCCCATTCTTGGCCCTCCAAGCCGAATTCAAGTCTGATCAGGCAACCCCTTATGTATTGTGGGAGCCTGAAAACCCTCTTGTAAGCTGAAGTGGAGCTGTTCCGTAGTTTTAGTGAGTTCCACGCCTCATGACCGTAAGTGATTGCTGGTAGGAGAGTAGCCCTCAATACTCTTCATATTGGAACTGAAGAGGGGCTCTCTAGCATGGTAGAGAGCTGACAGAGTCTGGTGATGATTAATGCAGCCTTTTCTTTGAGATGGCTCAAGTGGATTTTGGTTCTGCTATTTGGGGAGAACCATACTCCCAGATAGTTGTAAGATTTTGTCCCAGTAATTTTTAAAGGGCCCATTTTCCAGCAATAGTTTGAAATCTAAGATGTCCTACCAAAGGTTATAACTTTTGTTTTCGACTCATTTGCCCTCATTGTATTTGCCTCATTATACTTGTGAAGGGCATTTAGGGTTTTCTGAATCCCGATTTTAGAGTGGTCCAATAGTACAATATCATCCGCATATTGCAGTTTGGTGAGCTTGACGTCTCCTATTTTTGGCGGGATTAAGTTAGCGTAATTTAGAGCCACTCACATGTTCGAGGTTTATAGGTTTAATAATAGAGGAGTAAGGACACAGCCTTGCTTCAATCCGTTGTCTGTGAGTATTTTCCTCGTTATTACCGTCTGGGACAGCTTGACCCTTACCCATGTTGAAGAATACAAAGACATTTGGAATGTACTGAATCAGAAAAATGATAAGATTCACACAAATCAAGGGACGTTCCAAAATCAAACCATTCTCTTCTTTCACAATTATTTTGCCTTTGTTTGCTTGACACACTAGGAAGTTCAGAGCCTTTCTGCACATTCGCATTACCATCTTTAGGTTGTGTTTTTGTCACTTCCCCGTGTTTGGAAGAGAAGACCTAGGCTATATTTCAACTGTTTTGTATGAACTGATTGGCACTAATGTTGTTTGTAATCTTTTGGCACAGAAGCACCATACCTTTTTAGAACATGCTGGAATCTGTAGAGGAGTTACTCTTTACTATGATTGATAACCTGTGGTTTGATTTACTTTTTTCCCTTTCAATTGAGGGAGACGGCCTTTCGTTTAAATGTGTTTAGTACCACCACGTACCCTTCCTTTTGCCGTCCTCTTTCTCTTCCTTTCTGTGTTGCAATGCTGCTGTGGACCATGAGATATGTTTGGTTTGGAAGGTTCCAGGGAAATCCTTCACTGCTGTTTTTTTAGGGTAGCCGTGAAATACGATGCCCCCTTTCTGCTTGAGCCCTTAGGGCATTAATTTTAATTTGCAGCCTCATGGGTTGTGCAAGCAATGCATCCTTAAAAAGCCTTTGTTGCTCTTTTATGCCAGCTCCCCATCAGTCAGATCAGTAGGCAAGCCTATGCATACTATTTGTTTTCAGTGATTGATCCAATGAATTATAATTGCCATTCAGTGATTAAGATTTATTTTTCTTTTCTTTTCTTTTCTGTTTAGTAGGCAATAAGTTTGTGCAGGTGGAACCACAGACAGTTTTTTTCTGAGCCTTATTGTGTTTCTGTGTTTACCTAGGTAAAGGTTTCCCCATTGGAAGACGCGGTAAGCACTTCACGTTTGGGGAATGAGCATAGTGTGACTTTCCAAAACAGACGATCAGTTTTTCCATTTACATGTTGTGGTCTTTATGACTTGTATTTCCAGTAGAAGTGTTGGTATCTTAGATGATACCTCACATTGCTGCTACCATCAGATTCAGCATATGGTAAACCTGTGGAATGTTTATTGGCCTAATCCTGCACAATTGGTAGCATGTTCTCACTGCATACACAAACCACACTCTGTAAATACTGTATCATGAACTCAGTGCATCCAGACACAGACTGTAAACAATGCTGCAAAAACAGTCTCAGAGAGAAAATAACTATATCATGTCGCTTTATCTTTTCAATAAAGATTTTTTAATCTTTCTCCAAAAAGTGTGTGTGTCCGTGTCCGTGCTCATCTCTCCCTCACACTCCCACCAACTCTGTCACTTTTCCATCACACTCCCACTTGTCTTGGTGCTGCTCTCACTTATACTCGGAAACTGGGAGAAGAGGTGCACAGTCTGTCTCTTTCCTTGCTCTCTCTGTAGGCTCACATGCCTCTCTCAGTCTGGTGCCCATCCTCTGTGCCCCACCGTCAGCTGGTGGGTGGTCATTGCCTCTCTGAACACCTGCCTTACTTCAAGGTTAATAAGGTTTCTTTGGGAAGAGCAACCAGTCCCTCTCATACTCTCTCTAACCCCTCTCGCTCTTCACGCACTGTTCCCGCCTCTCTCATGTGTCTGACTTCAGGTCTTCAAGTACAGTTTCTTTCCCGTGGCTTTTCATTTTTACATCCCTCAATCCCACGCTCTCCTCCTCTTCTTGGGGTGTCTTCTACGTATACAGACACTCCCTCTTTATGCATCGGTCACCTGCTCTCCCCTTCTTTCTCTCTTTCTCACACACTCTTTCAGCTCCTGTGTCTGGAGTTCATTCGCCACCTCATGCACAAACTACCTATCCCTCTCTGTCTTCCTGTTTATTCTGTGCAGCTCTAACCCCGGTCTATGCCACATAATTCCACTACACAAATCCACTCCACACCACCCAATTCCACCCCTCACAACTCCACAACTAACAATTCCAATCCAACCCATTTAATTCCACTCCACACCATATACATCCACTCCACTCCAAACCAAAACACATGGGTAAAAGACATTGTCATTTACAATGCCAATAGTTCTAACTCTCGCAAATGTGAGACCTGTTGTCATTGCCAATGCTTGTTATTGCCTATTGTCATTGTCCAGTTCCCACCATGGACACTTTAGGATCAGTTAAGGTATCAGGGATTGTGTTAGTGAGCTTAAAAAAATAATTTTACTGAGTGAGTGTTCAGTTTTAGCTACAGTGAGGGTATGTCTTTCCAGGCACCAGCAAATAATTTTTTTATTAAACTTTTAACAGCTGTTGTCATTTGGAGTCTTCCACCCCTCTCAAATTATATTATGAGAAATTGGGTATTTAGTTGAGGGGGTGTGAATCCTTCTCAAGCAGCAATCACGGTCCCTGTCAGGGTGAACCACAAAAGTCACAAAATTCACATGTGCTTAACCCTCTGGCAACTTGGCACAAAAGCAGTCAGGCTCAGCTTAGAGGCAATGTGTAAAGTATTTATGCAGCACACAAACAGTAATAAAGTGAAAATTCCACACAAGAAAAATCGCACACAATTTAGAAAAATAGAATACATGTTAATAAATGAAATGAGACCAAAATAACAAAACTCCAATCAGTATAACCAGAGATTTGCAATTTCGAAGATTTAGGTAAGTATAATGTCCAAAAACACAAAGGGTCACTAGTGGTTATCTGGGCATACTAGACCCGGGTAAAGTCACAAGTTTAGGCCGACCGCAATGGATGCGTGCTGGATACAGAGACCAGGTTAGTCCCGCTGAAAAAGTTACCCTCTCAAAGAACAGCACGAAGAGTCCAGTTTGCGGATAAGGAGGACGTGAGGAGAAGGGAGAATGTCACAGATGGTCATCGCTGTAGTGTGAAGATTCTGTAGGGCGTTGTGGATGGTCGTTGCTGGAACTTCACATTGGCGGTCATCGCAGGCTGTTGATGCTGTAGGACGACGTACAGAGCTTGCGTTACCGGTCATCGCTGACTGTCGATGTAGCACAAAGAGTCGGATCCACAGGAGATTCGCGTTGGTGGTCTCGGGCGTCAAGATCTCAGCGAGAAAGGGCCAGTTCACGGTCGCGAAGAGCCACAAAATTCAGGATTTCTCCTGTTCTTCACAGCAGAAGCTCAACGGATGCCAGCCAAGGGTCCTGGTCCTAGGGAGGCAGCTTTTGGGGACCAGGAGCTCACTCCAGCAGAGGCCAAGAAAGGCTTAGGCAGGACCAGTTGCAGGTACAGGCAGGTTCAGCACAGCAGGTCAGCTTAGTAGCTGCAGGGCGGCCACTGGAGCTTGTTGTTTCCCTGTAGCTCAGAACAAGAGGTCAGCCTGTCTGGGATGAAGGGAGCAGGTCCAGGCTTCCTTCTCAGATAGCAGGACAGGCCTCATGCAGCAGGACAGTCCTTCTTCAGTAGTATCCACAGGTCCAGGAGTGAACTGAAGAGTGGGTCTTAATGTCTTATTTTTATACCTAGGGCCAGCTTTGAAGTGGAAGAAACTTCTGCAGTTTTACCGCAACAGGTGGTTCTGGAATTCCTTTCCTCCCTGCACTGTTCCCAGGATGTCTGGGGTGACAAAATGCTAGTGTGTAGTCCCTTGTAAATGTGCTGAGGCAGCTACTTTGAAATGTAAGTGGAGCTGTGCACAGCTCTGCCCCTCCCATCCTGGCAGGATGGCCCATCCTGCCAACACCTATCCCCTCTTTATGTCACTGTCTTAGAGGAATACACAAAGGCCAACTATACCAAGTGACCCAGGATATAGGCTGCAGGCACCAAATTGTTTGGACAAGAAAATGTAAACTTTCTAAAAGTGGCATTTTGAGAATTGTGACTTAAAGTCCGATTTTACCATTAAAGAGTGTTTTAAATTACAATTCATTTGAGTGCAAACATGACACTTCTACCTGTTCCTAAACAAAAGTTATCACTTATTAAATGTAATATGGTAACCCAATGTTATCCTATGGGAGAGGTAGGCCTTGCAGTAGTGAAACATGAATGTAACAGTTATTCACTAACTGGACATGTAAAACTTAAAGGTACATGTCAAACCTTTTAAATACACTATACTCTGCCCTAAGGGATGTTTAGGGCCTACCCTAGGGGCGACTTATATGTATTTAAAAAGAAGGTTTAGGCCTGTCAAAAGGTTTATTTTGTCAGGTTGAAATGTGAGTTTAAAACTGCACACAGGCTGCAGAGGCAGGCCTGAGATGTGTTTTAAAAGAGCTACTTAAGTGGGTGGCACAATAAGTTCTGCAGACACACTAGTAGCATTTAATTTACAGAACCTGGGTACATTTAGTACCACTTTAATAGGAACTTATTAAACGTATAGTAAATAAAGTAGTATATATAGTAAATTAAATGTGCCAATTGGGTGTAAGCCAATTTGACCATGTTTAAAGGAGTGAGCACATGCACCTTAGCACTGGTTAGCAGTGGTAAGTGCACAGAGTCCTAAAGCCAACAAAAATGAATTTCAGCAAAATGTTTGAGTGGGAAGTCCACCCAAAGTCTGTCAGGTCTAACATATATCATTTGCTTCTTTCAATTTCAATAAGCTTTATTTGGCGATTAGTCATAAACAAACATAAAAACTCATTCATCAATAGATAGATAAAAACAGTTACATCCGAGTATGAAAGCCAAAGGATCGCAGCATACAAGGGTAAAATTGCATAGATACATAAAAGAACAAATCTGGACCCCCCAGAAGATAATATAAACAAGAAATAAACATGTTGAAGGGGACCAATAAAGAGAGATAAATAGTTAAAGGTTTAATCAATATACATCTGAAAAGATACTCAAGAACCAGACTGAACTAATGCAATACTAACATTCCTTAAGGCATACTAGCAAAATCAAGTTCAATTAATCTAAATCCATCTTAAAGATTTTGCAATAGCGCATGCATATAAGGGTTTTGGGTCAGATCTAAGGATTCTAAGCGGGATAAAACTGCTGCGGGTCCCCAATGTTCTGCATATTGGTTTAATCCATTTTTGCTGGGGGATAACATAACCCGGGTAGATGAAGAGGACATGGGTGATGTTTTCTGTAAATAACTTGCAGGTTGGACACAGCAAGTCATCATTTGAAGTCCAATTCTGCGTAAATGATTTCACAGGAAGGGTACCAACCCTGAACTGAAAATAACGTTTTCTGTTCAAGGGGACCGTAATAACATCCCAGTAGGGCTCTAAGAATCTACTCGCTTTCAAATCTAGAAATATTCCAGTCAGCGTTGAATCCACTGCCCGATGTACCTCCGAATGCTTGACCCACAGCCAATAAAATTCTTTTAGCTTTGAAGCTGATAGGGACACGGCAGATGTAGGGTTGTCCCACAGGGAGCAAAGCCCAATGTTGGTTAAAAGTTTTTAAATTTGTTATAGCCATACCATTTTTTTAAAACTATCAGCCTTGATTACGTCCTCCAGAGCTAATCTATAATGGACCAATTCAGAGTTGGACCACAGCCTTCTCCAAAATAAAAGGAGGCGGAGTTACTGGCCTTCTTCCCATATCGTACATTAGTGGTATCGTTGGGGTGCTAGTAGGGAGATATGCTATAGATCTCAAGAACTTGTTCTCAGAACTTATAATAGGGGATGTATTAGTGAAGCCCCACAAATCAGAGCCATAAAGTGCAGATGTGAGAGCCTTGGCATCATAAATTTGCAGAACGGGAGCAACGGGTTTAGAGTGGAAAGAAGCATGCTCCTTGGCTACGGTGCCCGCAATCTGCCTATGTTTGAGGGCAGAAGAGTCCACATGGGGCTTCCGGGGGAAGGTTGATGATAATGTAACACCCAGATAAGTCAAAACATCCACACTTTCTAGTAATTCCCCTCCCTATTCCAGCCTGCCCTTAAAGGACTTTATTAAACATCATAAGCTTAGTTTGTAGAATTGATCACAAATCCCCAAGAATTACAAAATTCTTCAAAGTGGACAAGGGCACGCAGCAGGCCACTGGGCGTTTTGGAGATTAATAAGGTGTAATCTGCAAATAATTATATAGATATTTTGACACCTGCCAAAATTAGAGCATCTGTAGGAAAGCCAGCAAGGGAGTGAGCTATGTCATTTAAGAACAGGGAGAATAGAGTAGGAGCCAATACACAGCCTTGGCAAACTCCCTGGCAGATGGGAAACTGTTCAGTCAATTCCTCCTGGTTTCCCCATCTTACCTACGCATAGTTGCCATCATGCAAGTGTGATGGCACAGTAAGGAGGTCCAAAGGCGAGCCCATATCCTTAAGCGCCTGACATAATTTATTGCCTGGGACAAGGTCGAAACCTGATTTAAGATCGAGGAAGGCAACATACATGCAACCTCCGCTTGAACAGTTTTCCAATATAATAACATGAACCGAAATACCTGGTCCAAAGTGCCTACCTTCCTGCGAAAACCCGCTTGACAAAGTGATAAGACATTATAGTCATCGATCTAATCCTGAATCCTGGCCAAAAGTAAGTGGAATTTTTTTCTGAATGCAATCAATAGGCTGATAGGCCTGTAGTTAGATGGCAATGATTTGTCTCCCTTCTTATAAATTGGGATTACTTTAGCTCCTTTCCAAGAATCTGGTATAGGCCCCCGCCTTGCAATAGCTTTAGCTATTAAAAGGATATATCTTAGTCAATTTTCCCTATCTTGCAAAAAGAGATCGACCGGAATGCCGTCGGGTCCTGGATCCCTAACTCTATTAACTGCATTGAGACAAAGAGGGACAACGACCAACTCAAAAGAGAGCTACGTGACAATCGACAGGTCAGCGGGGCAAGCACTCTCAACAGTCCCCTCTAGATCGGGTGAATAATTAGGGGAATATAAAACAGAGAAATGCTCTACCCAAGCAGAGGGAGCTATATGGTTGTAAGGGGTAGATGCTGAACCATCCCTTCCCCACTTAACAAACGCCCAAAACTTAGTGGAATCTTTTGTTGTACAAACAGACTGCAACTCCCGCCATCTGCCTTCGTCCCATTCCCTCTTAGCTTGGAGCTGAGCGAGTTTATAAAATTTCCTGGATGAGCGTATTAGCGAGATATACTTTGTTTTTAATGCCTCTCCCAGATGTTTCTGTGAGGATCTAAAATCCCGGTTAAACCAAGACTGGACCCTTGGTGGCCGTTTACAATGATTGGAGGATAGGGTGGTGAAAGAAGATAAAATGTCTTTTAAAAAGTTGATGTGGGTCTCTATAATGATATCATCCCCCCTTACACCACCAGCACTCTCTGTCATCACTATTAAGTATGCTCAGAGGCCAGCGCTAATCGCAGATAGGTTATCACGGTGGTCAGCCAGCTGGAACCACTTTAAATGGCGCACGTCATTGGAGCATCGGAGTTCCTTAGTAAGGACAGTAGTAGACTGGGAGTTCCTCAACATGGAACAGAATGCTAGCATTGTAAGACACATTCAACACTGGGCTTAACAATCATGTCCCTAAAATAAGGCCAGAGGTGGAGATCCACTAGGTTATAGTCATTCCAGCTAGAATGAGCACTATTGTTATAGGTACAAGCACTACTCCTATCTGATTTGGATCTTCGGTTTGCAGATATCACTCCAAATTCCAGTGAAAGAGATTTTAACTGCAGAGCTGCCTCGAACCATATTTGGACTGGGGGTAAATCGAGCACCCCAGATGTCATCCTGTTCCATCCCTAAGTGAACATCGTTGTGGTCTAACTAAACACAATCGGAGCTGCACCACAAAAAGAGGGCAAACATGTAAGTGAAAGAGAGCGTCAACGTTTCATAATCAGATACAACTCTTGTTTGTAATTGACAGTCTCTATACAATCCATATATTTTTCTCTTCCTTTATTTGTTGTAAATTTCCAAAAACCATCAGCCAACGCGTTTCGTCCATTCAAAGATTGGACTTCTTCAGGGCAATAGAAATGTAAATCATCTATTCGGATGTAATTTAGTGCACCAAATGTCAGAAGGCACTTTTCAATAAGTGTGCCAATATTTGGCATCTGTATGGAACTAGAGTTACAATCCAAACAATGAAGCCAAACAAAGCAATTGTTCAATATCGACGATGGATTACTGTAACGATTAAGATAGTATGTTCAAAAAGACAATTGGAAGTAGGTGTGCCAATCTCAATATAAATGGCACCACGTAGTGGAGACTATCCACCAAACTGTATGTACCACAATCGGAGTACGTGCATCAGATTACCAACTTGAAAAACCGCGATCTTCTGTTTGCAGATATCACTCCAAATTCCAGTGAAAGAGATTTTAACTGCAGGGCTGACTCAAACCATTTTTGGACTGGGGGTAAATCGAGCACCCCAGATGTCATCCTGTTCCATCCCTAAGTGAACATCGTTGTGGTCTAAGGGCTTAACGGTGGTACTGAAGTGTCCTCCTAAAGTTAGAGAGGATTCACAACAATGTTTCCCCAGGGACTTCTCTAGAATTTACATAGTTGTTGATCTAAGACTTCCCATAACCCCTCTGGCGTTGTTATAGATGTCTATATATGTAGAGTTGCCCAGATCTATACGGACTGCAATGATGTCAGGAAAGTCTATCTCAAGTTGTTTCATTTTGACATCCAACCCTAATATAATCCCTATAGTGAGTCCCCCAGCTGGACGCCTTAGAGGACCACGGATAACCGGAGTTGAAAAGTTAATTTAACCTTGCCTGTGAATTGGTTCCAGGGACCATGTTTTCAGGAACAAGCAGATGTTGCTCCTAGCAACAAAACCATTCCAATCTGGGGAGGATGTTTTTGATCTTAGACAAGCCACATTCCATGAAATAATGGAGACAGTATCAACAACTTCAGGACCTGAGAGAAAAGTGGAGGGCTGCCCAAGACCCCAAACTCGGGGTTAGAGATAGCACAAGCAGTAAAAGGAAGATCTGGAAGTGAATGGAGTTCACAAGATGCACTAGGGGTGCCAGAAATATGATGATTTATTGAAATAGGAGGAGGAGCCAAAGACAACTGGACAACATTGTCCAATGAGGAAAGCCCAAAAGGGGGAGAGGGAGAGCTGAATACTGTTGGTTGTCAATCTACTGCCCTATTGGGGGAGTCTGCTACACCAGACGTGGAGGAGTGGTGCCAATCTTTGTAATTTGCACAGTCCTAAGGCCTATATTTAAAACGGATGTTAGTTTTGACCAAAGAGGATGTGCGCATATCAAAAGTCACTAAGTAATCTGCAAGGTTCCTACTAGAAGGATCAATTCAACAGTTTTAAAATTGGAACCAGTTTGTGGCTGCATGCAAGCTTCCAAAATGTCCTCTCGTATGAGTGAGCGACAGCCTCTAACCTTCCTTATCCAGTGAATGGATGTGTTAATAATTGGTTCTTCCCCTTCTAAGGCCAAGGTATACCTGAGTTTGGGAACATTTGTCATAAAAATTGAACAGTTGGGATTGCAGTGCGGGGCTGAAGGACCCAGTTTCAAAATATTATTTGCTTGAGTAGCCAAAGGCATCTGGAGGGTACCGTTTGTTCTCACTAGGGTTCAAAAGGGGTTGAGATAAATGTTTGAGGTGTGCTGGCTGAGCCGCTCTAACAATACCTTGTACTGTTTCCCTAACTGTTGCAGGCAGGTTGGAAGCAGAACCATGCTCTTTTTGGCAACATAGTTTAGCACTCGTGCACTTATCAACACAGATAGCTAATAACCCTGGGCTAGGTTTGGAGATAGTATCTCTGGTTGCTGTGAAATTGTTAGTACTAATTAAGTTATTTATGAGCATAGATAGGCTGTATTACCATATTTTTCAGCCCCCTCCTCGTTTTTAAGCTCAATGATTTGCTGAGTCACCTAAAAAAGTGGATGCTGTAGATTTTAGTATTTGGGACCCTTCCCTTATCTTAGATTGTAGGGGAGATAGTTTCTGTACACCCAAAGGGGAGAAGCGATTCCTACATGGGACCATCGGTACATATGATGCTGAATCTGTTGGGACACTAGGATCTGGGGTTGGCTCTAGAACCTCTGAATCATGCTGGATGGATGTGTCCTCATCTAGTGTTTCCCTGTGGGGCACCTTGAAATAAATATCTATATTGGTAGCAGTACACTTGCTCTTAGGGGTGGAACAACTCTGACTTTTGGGATCGCAGCAGCATTTCTGCTTGGGAATGGCGCCCAGTTCGGCCTGAGAGGCAGTAGTAATAGCGTGTGTGGTGGTGCCTCCTGGTTCGGCTGAGGTAGATGAATTTCTGCCAATAAGGGACTCGACCTCCTCAATTAGGCGGTCGATTTCCTTGAGTGTGCAGTTATCGGGTTTAGAGGTGCTTTTGATGTACTTCGCAGTGCCCTGCACCTGGTATGAGGCCTTGGTTTTCCCATAATTAATTTAACCATTACAGATGTACAAAAAATAGGTAGCAAAAGGTATCTCAGTTGTACAGTAAAATAAAATAGCTATCTATCAATATAAACACATAAAGCAACAGTAAGTCGCACACAGGGACAATAAAGTAAAAATAGCTGGAACAACCTGATGGGAAACCGCCAGGCCAAGAGGGGGGCCCAGCCCAGCCTCCTCTGGACTCTGACGGGCGCCTTGGCCCGTGCTTTGCCAGGGCACGGCCTGCACACGTCCCACGCAGCGGGACTGCTAGGCAGCTAAATAGGCGATGTTGCACACTGCTGATAGTGTCAAGGAGGGTTCTGGGACTTGAAATCTTCAACAGCGGCGTGAGCCGGCAGCTGACCCCCTAACAGTTAGGCGTTGTCCTGGACAGAAAGGAAAAGCCGGTTCCCAGCAATAGCAGGAGCAAAAGTGGTAGCAAAATGCTCCCCTGCACGGTAAATCTGGCAGTGACAAGTCAGAGCGCTTTCCCCAGCGCAACAGGACTGCGAGGCAGTTAAATTGGCGATACTGCACACAGCTGATGGTGTCCAGGAGGGTTCTGGGACTTAAAGTCCCCAGCGGCAGCGTGATGCGGCGGCTCACCCCATAACAATCAGACGTTGTCATGGACAGAAAGGCAAAGCGGGCTCCCAGAAATAACAGGAGCAAAAGTGGTGACAAAATGCTCCCCAGCACGGTAATTCTGGCAGTGACAAGTCCGAGTGCTTTCTCCCATTTGTTTTATGGTATCTCAAATGTGGGTTCATGAGGTCTCTTTTTAGATTAAAAAATGTTCATCCAGGGGTGTCTACCTAATCTACATATTTCCTGCTGCCATTCTTGCCCCCTTAGATTTTCCCTCTCTGCCTACCTTTCAAAGTCCTTAGTTCCCGAATTGTGGGGCATATCTGCGGGAGAGCTACTTATAAGATTTGCATTTCAGGGTGAGCCTAAGGAGCTAAAACTTTGGAGCTTCAACCTCTCTGTACCTCTAGGATGACCAGAATGAAATCCAGACATAAGGCTTCTTCCCAGCTCCACTTCATTACAACTTCATTGCGATAGAGGATGGCAGATGACCCCAATGGGCGGTCTGTAGAATTCTATAGGAACTCTATAGGAAGCTGAGACATCATTTCGGTCCGCAACACTTTTCAATGAAACTTGGAATGGTCATAATGTACCTATGTCCTGGTTTAATTCTGCTATTTGCTTTATACTAAAATGTGGTCAAAAACACTATTATTGTGAGCACTATCAACTTATTTCACTTTTAAATACAGACCATGAATTGTTTACATGTATATTGGATAGAAGACTACAAAGTCAAATGGATTTTTTTATTCATAACAATTAAAAGAAATTCATCAAAGGCAGACACTTTGATGACCTAAAGCAATTCATGATAGCTGGAATTGATATAGCTAAGACCAACAGGATGGCTATACATGCCATCAATGCGGCCAAAGCATTAGACCAGGTGAGTTGGTTGTATCTCTCGAGTGTAGTACATTGAGCTGGGTTAAGTTAAAAATCATTGCAGTAACACAAGCATAGTATTTGAAATCTACAACTAGAGAATTGGTCAACTCAGAATTGTCACAAGAAGTCACTCTTATCCTTGTTGTTCGATCTTCATATAGAACCGCTTAAATATAGACTGAGGAACATTGCTGGCTTTAGGGTGGTATGTGTAACAGAAACAGGGGTTCCTGTGGAAAAGTACTTATTAATATTAATAATATTATGCACAATCGCAATGATTATGGGTTATGTGGATGTCAGAAAGAAAGGAGACCCAGAACACTTCCGTTTGTGTTTATAATGGATTTTTGTATTTATAAAGAATATACAAATATATACATAAAGCAAACAGTTTCAAGTAGTGCTTAGTGTCCCCAGTGTGAATGGAACCAAAAAACAAAAACTAGTGATTTTGTGACATATAAATAAAACTCGGTTTCCATCATTTTGAAAGGCGATCATCTATAATTTTATATTAGTCACAGCCATGTATACAATAATCATAGCTGTTCACAATGGTTCGCTTAACACAGTTGTCGACGAAATAAAACCACGGATAAGCACAGCAGGGCAATTGCTATTGTATGAAAGCAGGACTTCCCTGTGAATTAAATTGGGTGTGAGATTTCTCTCAAGGCAGGGCCAATGGTGTATGCTGGGCTAATGCTCCAATTAATGTAATGTTAGCTTGAACGTGGGTACCCAATCGTCCCATCTGTTCAGGATGTAATCTTCTGAATGAATCAGCGGAATTTAGAAAGCTATGCTGGGTCCTCACAGGGCGCCTGCTCTGGTGCCCTGCCTTGAGAGAAATCTCACACCTAATTTAATTCACAGGGAAGTCCTGCTTTCATACAATAGCAATTGCCCTGCTGTGCTTATCCGTGGTTGCCAGCCCTTCACCCCGTTTTCTCACACTGGGTACCCGGCTGGGTCCAGTGTGAGTATTCTTTTATTTCTCTTCTTTCACTTGACCGGTGTTTCACATTTTTCACGTGGCTGCGCAAACCGATTATTTCAGATGTCCCTATATCCATAGGTCCTGAAGAGACCCTATATCCTTTGTAGGGTCGAAACGTCGTCGACAACTGTGTTAAGCGAACCATTGTGAACAGCTATGATTATTGTATACATGGTTGTGACTAATATAAAATTATAGATGGTCGCCTTTCAAAATGATGGAAACCGAGTTTTATTTATATGTCACAAAATCACTAGTTTTTGTTTTTGGTTCCATTCACACTGGGGACACTAAGCACTACTTGAAACTGTTTGCTTTATGTATATATTTGTATATTCTTTATAAATACAAAAATCCATTATAAACACAAACGGAAGTGTTCTGGGTCTCCTTTCTTTCTGACATCCACATAACCCATAATCATTGCGATTGTGCATAATATTATTAATATTAATAAGTACTTTTCCACAGGAACCCCTGTTTCTGTTACACATAATTTACCCTGGTTCCTAGTGAGTAGGGTGTCCCTTGTTTTTGCTTGCAATATTTAGGGTGGTATGGTCAGTGCCGTCACACCAATTGCTAAGCTCAGGCAGTAGCCATTTGCGCTCTGACGGGAGGGGAGGAACGGTCAGACAGGCGAGGAGTGACAGGCAGGATAAGAGCAGACTGTTGAGATCTGTATGTGCAATGAGAACACTCCCTCAGGGCCTATATTTCTGTTAACATAAGGACTGAATCATTTATGGGCTCAATAATCAATTAAATCAATTCAGTGACACTAACATTTATGATTTGATTGTCATTGTTTATTTCATTTCTTTATATATTTTATAACAATTTATCTTTTCCTTCCTTTTTCATCTTTAAAACTTTTTTTTGGTTTATATGTTACAATAAAAATAGATATTGTTATCACATCAGATACAAAAACATATATAATATACAATTAAACAACAAAACCCCCAGGAAAAAATTCACATAAATACCAAAAAATACAAAACTCATTCAAACACATACAGACTCATACAATATACACACAATAATGCATCTGTAAAAGGGGGAGACTGTAGATAGCAAAATCTCCATGACCAGATTTAATAAATATGTTCAAAAGGGTCTGAACATATGGTCGACGCGCGTTTCGGCGGTGTATGAAGGATAGTAAACCGCCTTCTTCAGGACCTTTCCAGATACCCACACCAATCTCACCAAACCCCAGGGGACCTAAAAAAAACCATCAACATTAAATATTATGAGCCTATCATATTAGTTTTATTAGTTGATTGGACCAAAGTTCAACATAACACAAAACTCATTGACACGGACAAACAACCACATTAGTTAAGACCCACACCACCAAACTATATTGCTCCCAATACTTACCAATGGGGGCAATGTAATTAAAAGACACCAGATATCTCCAATAGATACTAAACTAGAGAGAGAATAGACGGAAAAATCTTCAAGAGTGAACAGTGTTGTAGTCCCTTAATTTCCATAGAGTATAGTCAAGAATTCTTTAGGCCAAGAAGTAGAAAAACCCAGCAGGTGACTTTTTCATGTACTACCTCCAACGTGTTACAATGCCAGAGTAAATATATGTATGTTCATACTTACAAAATATGAATTTGGCCAGAAAGACCGCTGGCAAAGTCAAAATAGCAGCGTCTTATAAAAATGACACTTAATCTATGTAAAAATGGATATTACGGAGACATGAGCACTGGATAGTGATATTACTATATATAATATCAACAGATATAAGACTAACACAGCCTTACCTACAGATCTTTTCTTGTCGTGCCCAAATTATAAGGCAGTCATATTTATCCGCAAAAAGTAGCGTCCCATGAGGGACTCAAGATTCTAGACAAGACAAAACACGTCTTTTGATGAGACCCTCAAAACCACATGAATACCGGTAAACCCTGATTATTAAGCAAATCATATGGATATACGAACCGAGATAAACAACAATTAGCATCTGTATTAAATCCCTTGTTATTTCTTCAATTTTTTTTCTCGCAAATACGTAACTTGTTATTATTATAATGAGCAGAACGACACCCGCATACCAACGGGTGACTGGTATGAATCTGTGAGATTAAAAAGAAAAATTATATACATCATGTGCTGTAACTAGGCGATCAAATAAGGCTCAAAATACAATGTTTTTAACCCAGGTCATAGTTCGATATGTGTAAGCACATTGACGAGAGATTTACGATTTTACAAGAGTAAAGAACGAATCAAAAAGGGCCTGTCACAGTTTTTAAATCCGGGATTCTAGTAATAGAATATGCTGAGAAAAACTTCCGAAAATGTTCCTACCAGAAATTAAATTCATAAGGGAACTAGCGGTTCTTCAGAATATAACAATTATACGGTCGAGCCTATCGCAATACTTTAAAACAGTCTTTTCATAGTTAAACGGATAACGTGGCTTTCCCAGAAATTTAGTTCATAAGAGAGCTAGCGGTTCTTCAAAATATAACAATTATACGGTCGAGCCTATCGCAATAGTTTAAAACAGTCTTTTCATAGTTAAACGGGTAACGGGGCTTTCCCGAAAGTACTCCTCCAAAGACTCAAGTCCTAAAGAAACGCTTACCATCTAAGACTGCTCTGCATCAATCCACGGGACATCCAGCGTCTAACCGGACAACGGGAAGAGACTGATGGCCAGTACCGTTTAAATAGAAAGCTTCCGGTATGGTAAAAGCGCGAACAGTCAATTGTTACGTAACATTCGTTGCTATAGAAATAGGACAGAAGATCCTCAACTGTGAGCGCCATCTTAAACTAGGTAAAACTACATCGATTCGAAAAAAGAAAACATGCAACCTGCTAATGATACAGGATGTGAATATCTCAAGCCTATCTCAATACAGCAACAGATTTATACAACAATACCATAATATCGGCAGAGATAATTGTCAATTATAGCCAATGTCTTACTCAACAATTAAACCCGATATCGCAAGGTGACATGTCTTAGATCAAATATGTCACATTTCTAGATTGTGAGACCAAAGCGTCTCACGATGGTAATTCTGGGAAAAATAGGTCTACACAGAACCAAGATGCCATAAGTTCACATATGTCCACCCCCAAATATATATTAATCGGGGAAAAAACTGTTAACATACACATCAAAATATGTGTAGTCGGACCGGATAAGACCAAAAAACTTTAATTTTAATATTTAAGACAAGTAAGGTTAAAAAATAAGATGCACTAGGGAAGAAACGACCGATAAATATTGTATTATTTCAGAATTAAAGAGCATTCTCAATACAGACACTATTGACCGGACAGAGAAAGGAGAATCACGTTTTGGTATTATGCCAGACTATAGCTCCATTCAACCCCTCCTTAACACTATTCAAATGGAAAATCCAAAATGTTTCTCTTCTCTTGCGTGTAATTTCTGCAGGCAGGCCTGCCTTGCTTTGAACTTTTTCTATAATACACCACTTCACATCCATCTCAGAGTTCTGTTTGTCTAGGAAATGCTGCACTAAAGGTGCCGTAATTCTTCCTGTCCTGATTGAAGATTTATGCTCGCTAAATCTCAGGCGGTATTCACGACCTGTTTCTCCAATATAGGCAAGGCCACATGGACAGAATAGTATGTATACAATATTGCAACTCCTACAATTAGTAAGATACCTAAATTTTATGTTTTTGTCATTGTATTGAAAAAAGACTCCATGACTAATGCTGCATCACAAGCATGACACGACCCACATTTGTGGTTTCCTAATATAGGAGGTAATCCAGTAATAGTAGTTTGACGTTGAGTGTTAAGCAATTTTGGTCTTGTATGTACCAAAAGGTCTTTTAAGTTACGATTCCTCCTGTATGTAACTAACAGTTGCTTTAGTTGGGTTTCATGTTCATTGGTGTTCAGTATCTTCCAATTTTTGTTAATCACATTCTTTATTTTGTAATTTAGCGAAAAATGATTAATGGCACACGTAATCTGGTCTCGTGGTGTACGATTAGTACCTTGTAAGAGAGCATCGCGATTATAATATTTAGCTCTTTTATAGGCATGTCGTACAAGTCGGTGCGGATAGCCACGATCTAACAAGCGTTTTTTCAGGGCATCTCCATGTTTATGGAAATCCTCCATATTCGTGCAGTTATGACGTATACGAAGAAATTCCCCAAAGGGGATCGAATCTTTTTGGCAAGTCGGGTGGAAGCTCTGATATTGTAGTATAGTATTCTTTGCTGTGGGCTTCCTAAATAAACTGACTTGCAGTGTGTCATCAGACCCAAAAATTAGAATATCCCAAAATTCCACCTGCTCAGAGCTGAATTTAGCAGTGAATTTTAATTTCTTGTCACTAGCATTAAGCCAAAGAATATACTCATGAAGAGTTGTGACATCTCCATTCCAAATAAAAAAAATGTCGTCAATAAAACGTTTCCAAAGAAAAACATTTTCAAAAAATGGAGCTGCTTCATTGAAGACATTTCGTATTTCCCATTCGTCCATATAGGTGTTCGCTATGCTCGGCGCACAGGAAGCACCCATACTGGTGCCCTTAATTTGTTGGTAGAGTGGTCCATTAAAATCAAAGAAGTTGTTCATCAAAACTATTTCCAAACACTGCAAGATAAAACCGTCCGGTCTATCTCCTGGGAATCGCTGAAGAAGGGATGCCACTGCCTGTAACGCTTGACATTGGGGAATGTTGGTGTACAACGCCTCAATGTCAAGCGTTACCAAGATGTCAGTGCTGGGATTGTAGTGTGTACCTTCAATTTTATTAATAATGTCTCCCGTGTCCCGGATGAAGAAGGCATAATTCTGAGTTAGAGGACACGGATAAGAGTCCACATATTTTGACAGCGGCTCTGTACTAGAGCCAATAGTAGAGATAATCGGACGCAACGGAGGATCATCCAAATTTTTATGTGTTTTAGGTAACCCATATAATGCTGGAGTTATAGGGCATGATTTATTGAGAAAGCTGTGTTCTTCTTGGCAAATCAGTCCACACTCTAAGGCTCTATGAGTTATATCTTGAATATGTACATTTAATTTTGAGAGCTCTCTCGGGTGTGACTTTTTATAATGCTCTGGGACTGCCAGCATTTCCAAAATCTTGTTGTTATAGTCAATTTTATTCATAATGACAATTCCCCCGCCTTTGTCACAAGGTTTGACAATCAGGTCATTGTTAGATTTAATTTTATCAAGAGCTGAGTTATCATTTTGCGACAGATTATGTCGTGAGTTGCAAGGATATTTAACAATACGCGAGATCTCTTTCAAAACATTTTGTTAGAAAATGCTGACCCCAGGACCTACCATATCCAAGGTTGGAGTAAACACAGAGGGAGGTTTACACTGGGATTGATTCACTTCTTGGGAGTCCATAGGTCTATCCAAGAAGAACTTTTTCAACCTTACTTTCCTGAAAAAGGCATACAGGTCCTCATGTAATTTAAAAACGTCAAGGCGGGTACGGGAACAAATGACAGACCACGACTGAGAACTGAAATTTCCTCACCACTGAGATCTATCGAGGAGAGATTGAAAATTGGTAAAGTGTCTCTTTTATCAGTGTCACAGCAGGTATTCATGCTCCCTAACGCCAATATTGTTGATTCCTGGTCTTCAAATACGGTTGTTGAGGTTGAGGGCCCATCTGTTGTTGTTCTCCCCTGTCTTGTGTCATTTTTATAAGACGCTGCTATTTCGACTTTGCCAGCGGTCTTTCTGGCCAAATTCATATTTTGTAAGTATGAACATACATATATTTACTCTGGCATTGTAACACCTTGGAGGTAGTACATGAAAAAGTCACCTGCTGGGTCTTTCTACTTCTTGGCCTAAAGAATTCTTGACTATACTCTATGGAAATTAAGGGACTACAACACTGTTCACTCTTGAATATTTTTCTGTCTATTCTCTCTCTAGTTTAGTATCTATTGGAGATATCTGGTGTGTTTTAATTACATTGTCCCCATTGGTAAGTATTGGGAGCAATATAGTTTGGTGGTGTGGGTCTTAACTAATGTGGTTGTTTGTCCGTGTCAATGAGTTTTGTGTTGTGTTGAACTTTGGTCCAATCAACTAATAAAACTAATATGATGGGCTCATAATATTTAATGTTGATGGGTTTTTTTAGGTCCCCTGGGGTTTGGTGAGATTGGTGTGGGTATCTGGAAAGGTCCTGAAGAAGGCGGTTTACTATCCTTCATACACCGCCGAAACGCGCGTCGACCATATGTTCAGACCCTTTTGAACATATTTATTAAATCTGGTCATGGAGATTTTGCTATCTACAGTCTCCCCCTTTTACAGATGCATTATTGTGTGTATATTGTATGAGTCTGTATGTGTTTGAATGAGATTTTTTGGTATTTATGTGAATTTTTTCCTGGGCGTTTGTTGTTTAAGTGTATATTATATATGTTTTTGTATCTGATGTGATAACAATATCTATTTTTTATTGTAACATATAAACCAAAAAAAAGTTTTAAAGATGAAAAAGGAAGGAAAAGATGAATTGTTATAAAATATATAAAGAAATTAAATAAACAATGACAATCAAATCATAAATGTTAGTGTCACTGAATTGATTTAATTGATTATTGAGCCCATAAATGATTCAGTCCTTATGTTAACAGAAATATAGGCCCCGAGGGAGTGTTCTCATTGTATATTGTGTCTTTTCCCCTCTCCTCCCTGGTCTTAAATGAAAATCTCTTTAGAGGGGTGTTAGAAATGGGGGTCTCTAGTTGGCAATGGCTGGCCACTGTCCACGTAGGGACCCTTCTTCCTAAGTCAGAGTGAGAGGGCTACCCTCTTTAATACCCCTGCTCAACCCTGTGGTAACGTAGCACGAGCAGGTAGGCTTATCTCAGAGGCAGGGTGTGAAGCATTTATGATCATACACAGTAACACAGTGAGGAACACTACAAAGGGACACCACACAAGTAGTTATTATAAAAAATAAGTATCTTTATATAAAGGCAGATTTATCACAAGACCAATAACTGTAAAAGCCACAATACTGTCAAAAATAGGATAGCTGTTGAAGGGCTGTCAAAAATAGTTCAAAGGTTGCAAAAATAAGGTTCAAGTTCAAAGCAGTGGTCTCTGCGACCCTTTCTTTCACAAAGTACCTGGGTTTAGTAGCATAACCAACAAAGTGTCGCAAATAAGCTGTAGCGATGATTCTCGGCACGTGAGGCCAGCGATGCGTTGAAATCCTTGCCGCAAGGGAGGATGATGCGCCGATCTGCGGGATGCGTGCGGAGGCGATGCGACAAACTTCTGCACGCTGGACCGCCGATGCGATGACTTTCTTGCCGCGTGGGAGAAGTTGATGCGGTGATCCTGTTGCGCTGTGCGATCGTGTTGCGATGCGAAGACAAGACGCTCCGCGAGGGAGCGACGAAATTCGGTGCGATGCAATCAAAGTGGCGGACGCACGGCGTCCGCACTGCGATGTCTCGAAGCGATGATTTCTTTAAGGGTTGCGAGTGCGCGGCGACAGCAGCGCGATGATCTTTCCAGCGCGTCTTGGCTGCAGCGGCTCGCAAAGGGGCGTCAGCGATGGTTTCGGGTTGCGGGCCCTCGGCGGCAGTAGCGCAATGATTTTCCCAGCGCTCCCGACTGCAGCGGCCCGCAAAGATGCGTTAGCGTCGATTTCTCACCCTCTTTTCTCTGATGCAAACTAGAGGCCCTGGAACTCACAGGAGCCTCCTCAGCAGATAGCAGTCCTCGCAGGGAGGAAGCAGGAGGTTGGTGGTGGAGTCTGATGTGCCTGAGACTCCAGCAGGAGGCTAGCTCTTTTCCTAGCCCTTGGGTAATTGCTGTACAAAAATAAAAGTTCTCTCAAGAGTTCCTTTTCCTCTTCTTCAAGGTCCAGTGGTCACTGCTGCAGGCCAGTGCAAGAAACAACACACAAGCACAGGGACAGTCACTTCCTGCAGATTCCTCCAGTGGCACGGACAGAGTTTCCTCTCCAGATCCAAAAGCAATACAAAATGTAGGGGCTTGAGCACAGATATTTATACCCCAAAAGCCTTTGATCCTTGAAGCTACCAGTCACTGAACCTAGTCAGAACCAGTTCTGCTCAGGCCTGGAGCACTTTGTTTACCAGGCTGCATCCTTCCTTTCAGAAAGAGGGGGTCTGCTAGCAGACACACAGTGGGAGGTGGATCCAGCATTCACCTTGCCAGGCACAGCCCTATTCAGGTGAAGGAGCCACCCCTCCCCACACTCTAAATGCAGATCTCTCTATTCAACCCAGGTCTGACTCAGCCTGTCCTGCCCCTCTAAAACCAGACAGCCAATACACATAACGGCAGAGCACACTGGAAGGCTTAGGCAAGAAAATACCTACTTTCTAAAAGTGGTATTTTCAAACACAGAATATAAAAATAAACTTCACTAAAAGATGTATTTTAATATTCTGAGCTCAGGCATACTAAATTCGTTTTTCTACCATGTTCCTGGGGTCAGTTAGGACTATAGAATGTAATAGTCAAACTGCCCATTCTAGCCTATGAGGAACAGGTAGCCTTACAGTAGTGAAAAACGAAATGGGGCATAATTCACTACCAGGACATGCTACACACACCAAGGCATGTCCTACCTTACACATACAATGCACCCTTCCATAGGGGTGACTTACAAGATGCCAAGGGAAGGTTCAGGGGCTGGGAAGTGGGTGCACTTCACAGCCAAGATGGCAGTTCTGGACTGCACACAGACACTGCAGTGGCAGGTCTGAGACACACTTTACAAGCTGCTTCTGTGGGTGGCACACATCAGTGCTGCAGGCCCACCAGCAGCATTTGGTTTACCAGCCCTGGGCACACATAGGCCACACTACTAGGGACTAACAGGTAAACCAAATAAGCCAATCAGGGATATACCAATTCACATAGACATATTTACACAGGGAGCATTCGCGCTGTGACACTGAATGGCAGTGGCACAGTGCCCAGAGCATCTAACACCAGTAAAACAGAGGAGATAACAGCGAAAAATGGAAGGGAGACCCACGCCAATGGTGCCAGGTCTAACACACGTCCCCTCCAGCTGAAATGTGGGGAGAACTACCCATCCCCTTGGAAGTTCTCATCGCTAAGGCGGAAAAATCTGGACAGACCATCAGCATTGGCGTGTTCTGTACCAGGGCGGTGTTCCACCGTGAAGTCCATACCCTGTAGGGAAATGGACCACCTCAACAACTTGGGATTCTCACCCCTCATCTGCATCAGCCATCTGAGGGGCCTGTGGTCTGTCTGAACCCGGAAGTGAGTCCCAAACAGGTATGGTCTCAGCTTCTTCAGTGCCCAGACCACAGCAAATGCCTCACGCTCAATTGCACTCCACCTCTGTTCCCGTGGAAGTAACCTCCTACTGATGAAGGCTACAGGTTGGTCTAGTCCCTCCTCATTTATCTGTGACAGAACGGCCCCCACCCCATGCTCTGAAGCGTCTGTCTGGACAACAAATTCCTTAGCAAAATTGGGCGCCTGGAGTACGGGTGCTGTACACATAGCAGTTTTGAGGGCATCAAAGGCTTTCTGACAGGTGTCAGTCCAGTTCACAATCTTTGGCCGCTTCTTGGAAGTCAGCTCAGTCAAGGGTGGAACAATGTTGCCATACCCCTTGACAAACCTCCTGTAATAACCCTTGAGTCCTAAGAAGGCCCTCACCTGGGTCTGGGTCCTTGGGGGCTCCCAAGCCAGGATGGTTTCAATCTTGGGCTGCAGGGGCGCCACCTGGCCGCTCCCCACCTGGTGTCCCAAGTACACCACAGAACCCTGCCCAATCTGGCACTTACTGGCCTTGATTGTGAGGCCTGCTCTGCGCAGCGCCATCAACACTTCCCAGAGGTGGCGCAATTGGTCCTCCCAGGAGGAACTAAACACTGCAATGTCATCCAGGTAGGCGGCACTGAAAGCCTCCAGCCCAACCAACACCTGGTTGACCAATCTCTGGAAGGTGGCAGGGGCATTCTTCATCCCAAAGGGCATCACACTGAACTGGTAGTGCCCATCTGGTGTGGAGAATGCTGACCTCTCCTTTGCCCCATCAGTTAAGGCGATCTGCCAGTACCCAGACGTCAGATCAAACGTGCTGAGGTACCGGGCAGCCCCTAACCGGTCTATGAGCTCATCAGCTCTGGGGATGGGGTGCGCGTCGGTCTTGGTGACCGAATTGAGACCTCGGTAGTCCACACAGAACCTAAGTTCAGGAGTGACACCAGGCGTCGCAGCTTTTGGTACCAAGACCACGGGGCTGGACCAGGGGCTGCTAGAGGACTCAACCACCCCTAGGGCGAACATTTTGGAGACCTCCTCCTTAATGCAAGCCCTGACCCTGTCAGTTACCCTGTAAGCCTTGTGCTTGACAGGAGAACTGTCCCCGGTATCCACCTCATGGACGCACCAATCAGTGACACCAGGTACCAGGGAGAACAAATCAGAAAATTGCCCCAACAGGTGGTGACAATCTCTCTGCTGCTCAGGGGTCAGTGTGGTGGAGAGGATCACACCCTCCACTGACCCATCCTTCTCTTCTGCACACAGGAGGTCCGGGAGAGGCTCACTCTCCTCCTCAACCCCATCATCTGTGGCAAGAAGCATGCCCACTTCAGACCTCTCAAAGTGGGGCTTTAGGCGGTTCACATGCAGGACCCGCAAGGGGTTCCTGGGAGACTGAAAGTCCACCAAGTAGGTAACTGGACTTTTGCGCTCCACCACCTCAAATGGACCGGTCCACTTATCTTGGAGCGCACAAGGCTCCACTGGGGCCAGTACCCAAACCTTCTGACCAGGTTGAAATTCGACCAGAGTGGCATTCTGGTCGTGCCAACGTTTCATTTCTTCCTGGCTGGCTTCCAGATTTGCCTCAGCAATCTTTCTGAAACGCCGAGTCTGGTTCCGGAAGGCCAACATGTAGCTAAATACATCTTGGGGAGGTTTCCTGGGAGATTGCTCCCAGCCCTCCTTGACAAGACTCAGAGGTCCTCTAACCGGGTGGCCATAGAGGAGTTCAAAGGGACTGAACCCTAAGGACTTCTGTGGCACCTCACGGTAGGCAAACAACAGGCAGGGCAAGAGGACGTCCCACTTACGCCTCAGGGGCTCTTCTAGGCCCATGATCATGCCCTTCAAGGTCCTGTTGAACCTTTCAACCAGACCATTACCTTGGGGGTGGTAAGGAGTGGTGAACTTATACGTTACCCCACACTCCTTCCACAGAGACTTCATGTACTGGGAGATGAAGTTGGTCCCCCTGTCAGACACCACCTCTCTGGGGAATCCCACACGGGAGAAAATCCCCATCAGTGCACGTCCCACCACGGGGGCCGTCACTGTCCTGAGCGGGATGGCTTCAGGGTACCGGGTGGCATGGTCCACCAAGACCAGGATGAACCTGTTGCCCATGGCTGTCTTGGGGTCCAGAGGCCCCACAATGTCAATGCCCACTCGCTCGAATGGGGTACTCACAACTGGAAAGGGCTGGAGTGGGGCCTTGATCTTCCCCCACTCTTCCCACTTGCCTGGCAAGTCTCACAGGTCCTGCAATGAGAGTCTGAACTCTTGTGCATCTGGGGCCAATAAAAGTGGGCGGCCAGCCTCTCAAAGGTCTTGGTCTGCCCCAGATGTCCTGCCAATGGAATGTCATGAGCCAACCCCAGTAGGAAGGTTCTGAAGCACTCGGGTACCACCAGCACACGGGCTGACCCTGGCTCAGAAACCTTAGGCTCACTATACAGGAGACTGTTCTCCCAGTAAATCAGATGTGAACCAGACATGTCACCTTCTGCCTGGGCTGCAGCCTGTCGCCGCATACCCTCAAGAGAGGGGCAAACTCTCTGCTGCTCACAAAATTCCTCCCTGGTGGGTCCCCCTTCCTGCTGCCAATGGGTCAGCTCAGGCAGGTCCCCCAGTTCGGTGATCTGCTCCCCTGTAGGCTCCAGGGCATCCCCCTCAGGGTCTGCTCCTTCCTGGGCCGTGGGAACCAAGGGGGACGGCCTCCCGCGCCCCCTGCCCCTTCTCTCTAAGGCAGGGATCTGGGCCCTACTCTCAGGCTCCAGATCCTTTTCAACACCCTCCTTGGCTGCCATGGACCGAGTGGTAGCACACGCCCACTCAGGCAGACCCAACATCTCTAAGTGGGCCTTCCTCTCCACCGTAGCCCACGGGGAGTCCTCTAAATCATTGCCCAGCAGACAGTCTACAGGCATGGCGGGCCTCACAGCTACCTGAAGAGTTCCTGAGACCCCCCCACTCAAAGGGAACCTGAGCCACCTCACATTGGCTCTCTGAGTTGTCTGCGGACACTACTGGGTAGAATGCATGGGGGACAACCTGCTCTTTGGACACCAACCGGGAGCTGACAGCAGTTACACTGGCCCCTGTGTCTCTTAGAGCCTCCACCCTATGGCCATTGATGGTCACCCACTGCCTGTATTTTTTAGTGTTAGCAGGCAGTGCAGGCTTGGGGACCATCTCAAAGTCCCCTAATGAGACAAGGGTCAATTCTACGGGATCCCACCCCTCTTGGGCACCCATCTCCTCCTCTCCCAGGGCTACACTAGCAATCTGGCGGGGTGGTGCACGGGGGTGCACTGGCCCCCTTTGGGGGCACTGGGGATCAAAATATCTGTGGCCCACTTGACCACAGTTGTAACACGTGGGGGCCCCCTGGGAACAGGCCTACCTGTTGGGGGCCCTGTCCTCCTTTCTTGGGGGGCTGGGACACCACTGCCTGGTTCCCTGGGGGATTACTTTGGGGCCCTCGGTGGAACTCCCTCTGTTGAGCCTTGTCCCCCCCACTCCTCTGCTGGGGACCCTGCCCACCTTTGGCGCCGTCTCCCACTGGACTCTTGCGGACCCGGGTGCTCACCCAGCGGTCCGCCTCCTCAGCAAGCTTTCTAGGGTTAGTCAGCTTGCAATCAATTAGGTGCTGGCGTAGCTCAGGAAAACAATTACTAGATAAATGCTCCCATGCAATCAAATCATAAAACTGTGCAAAAGTTTCTACTTTGCTACCTTTTACCCAGCGTTCCATGGCTCTGCAAAAAAAAGACACATATTCAACCCACGTGGTACCCTCTAGCTTCTTACAGACCCTAAACCTCTGCCTATACATCTCAGGGGTCAAACCATAGCGGGTCATCAACGCTTCCTTCATGTGGGCATAAACCATCCTACTTTCTGGGGGCAGGTCCAACAAGGTATCCCTCCCCTCACTCACAAAGCGTCCCCACAACCCCGCTCCCCAATCCTTCTCAGGGACCCGGTGGGACACCATGGCTAATTCATAAGCGGCAAACCATTGCCCAATATCTTCACTTTTGTGGAAATCTTTAATAACCTCCTTGGGTATATACACCCTACTCTCAGGGTGCACTACAGGTATGCTGCCACCAGAGGGGGAGATTTCCATGCTCTTAGCTTTAATCTCCAACTCCCTCAATACTCGCTCATGCTCAAGCTTCATCCTCATAATCTCAATTTCTAACTTCTTGTTCTCTAGGTCCCGGTGACCATCCATTTTAAGCTTAGCCATCTCCATATTATGCCGCCTATCTCTCTCCCTGTCCTCCAGCTCTTCTGGGGACAGACCCTTAGCGGACACACTAGAGCCCGGGTTGGAAAGGGCTGGATCTCCTACTAAGTCTACTACATCGCCCTGCTGCTCTCCTCCCTCCACAAGCTCTCCTATATCCTTAGGGGCATCCCTGGCTTCTAGCTAGGCCTTCAGCGCCTTGTAATACTCCTCCCTTCTAGTGAGACCTGTGATAGGGACTGTGAATTGCTTGCAAAAATATTTGAGCTGCTTGGCATTGTAGGTTTCTATTTTCTCTTCTTCCCAGGAGAGATCCTCTGAAGCATTGGATCTGGGCTTGCCCATTGTAGAAATAACTGGCAATATCAATAAAGGACAGAAGAAAACTTCTCAAAAAATGTAAGCGGGTGAAAAATCACCGGCAATATCAATCACAATATAGGATCCTAAAAACTCTCAGAAATGTGCGTGGGTGAAAAATCACCAGCAATATCAATCACAATAGGGGATCAAAAACTTTCAATAAATGGGCGCGGGTGAAAAATCACCGGCAATATCAATCACAATATAGGATCCCAAAAACTCTCAGAAATGTGCGCGGGTGAAAAATCACCGGCAATATCAATTACAATAGGGGATCAAAAACTTTCAATAAATGGGCGCGGGTGAAGAATCACCGGCAATATCAATCACAATATAGGATCCCAAAAACTCTCAGAAAATGTGCGCGGGTGAAAAATCACCGGCAATATCAATTACAATATAGGATCCAAAAAAACTCTCAAAAAATGTATGCGGTACGTTATGGTCTGCACTCACTAGTAGTGTACACTATAATTACTGTATGCGATCATAAATGCAAGTCCAGATCCTCACCGCTGACCACCAATGTTAGAAATGGGGGTCTCTAGTTGGCAATGGCTGGCCACTGTCCACGTAGGGACCCTTCTTCCTAAGTCAGAGTGAGAGGGCTACCCTCTTTAATACCACTGCTCAACCCTGTGGTAACGTAGCACGAGCAGGTAGGCTTATCTCAGAGGCAGGGTGTGAAGCATTTATGATCATACACAGTAACACAGTGAGGAACACTACAAAGGGACACCACACAAGTAGTTATTATAAAAAATAAGTATCTTTATATAAAGGCAGATTTATCACAAGACCAATAACTGTAAAAGCCACAATACTGTCAAAAATAGGATAGCTGTTGAAGGGCTGTCAAAAATAGTTCAAAGGTTGCAAAAATAAGGTTCAAGTTCAAAGCAGTGGTCTCTGCGACCCTTTCTTTCACAAAGTACCTGGGTTTAGTAGCAAAACCAACAAAGTGTCGCAAATAAGCTGTAGCGATGATTCTCGGCACGCGAGGCCGGCAATGCGTTGAAATCCTTGCCGCAAGGGAGGATGATGCGCCGATCTGCGGGATGCGTGCGGAGGCGATGCGACAAACTTCTGCACGCTGGACCGCCGATGCGATGACTTTCTTGCCGCGTGGGAGAAGTCGATGCGGTGATCCTGTTGCGCTGTGCGATCGTGTTGCGATGCGAAGACAAGACGCTCCGCGAGGGAGCGATGAAATTCGGTGCGTTGCGATCAAAGTGGCGGACGCACGGCGTCCGCACTGCGATGTCTCGAAGCGATGATTTCTTTAAGGGTTGCGAGTGCGCAGCGACAGCAGCGCGATGATCTTTCCAGCGCGTCTCGGCTGCAGCGGCTCGCAAAGGGGCGTCAGCGATGGTTTCGGGTTGCGGGCCCTCGGCGGCAGTAGCGCGATGATTTTCCCAGCGCTCTCGACTGCAGCGGCCCGCAAAGATGCGTTAGCGTCGATTTCTCACCCTCTTTTCTCTGATGCAAACTAGAGGCCCTGGAACTCACAGGAGCCTCCTCAGCAGATAGCAGTCCTCGCAGGGAGGAAGCAGGAGGTTGGTGGTGGAGTCTGATGTGCCTGAGACTCCAGCAGGAGGCTAGCTCTTTTCCTAGCCCTTGGGTAATTGCTGTACAAAAATAAAAGTTCTCTCAAGAGTTCCTTTTCCTCTTCTTCAAGGTCCAGTGGTCACTGCTGCAGGCCAGTGCAAGAAACAACACACAAGCACAGGGACAGTCACTTCCTGCAGATTCCTCCAGTGGCACAGACAGAGTTTCCTCTCCAGATCCAAAAGCAATACAAAATGTAGGGGCTTGAGCACAGATATTTATACCCCAAAAGCCTTTGATCCTTGAAGCTACCAGTCACTGAACCTAGCCAGAACCAGTTCTGCTCAGGCCTGGAGCACTTTGTTTACCAGGCTGCATCCTTCCTTTCAGAAAGAGGGGGTCTGCTAGCAGACACACAGTGGGAGGTGGAGCCAGCATTCACCTTGCCAGGCACAGCCCTATTCAGGTCAAGGAGCCACCCCTCCCCACACTCTAAATGCAGATCTCTCTATTCAACCCAGGTCTGACTCAGCCTGTCCTGCCCCTCTAAAACCAGACAGCCAATACACATAACGGCAGAGCACACTGGAAGGCTTAGGCAAGAAAATACCTACTTTCTAAAAGTGGTATTTTCAAACACAGAATATAAAAATAAACTTCACTAAAAGATGTATTTTAATATTCTGAGCTCAGGCATACTAAATTCGTTTTTCTACCATGTTCCTGGGGTCAGTTAGGACTATAGAATGTAATAGTCAAACTGCCCATTCTAGCCTATGAGGAACAGGTAGCCTTACAGTAGTGAAAAACGAAATGGGGCATAATTCACTACCAGGACATGCTACACACACCAAGGCATGTCCTACCTTACACATACAATGCACCCTACCATAGGGGTGACTTACAAGATGCCAAGGGAAGGTTCAGGGGCTGGGAAGTGGGTGCACTTCACAGCCAAGATGGCAGTTCTGGACTGCACACAGACACTGCAGTGGCAGGTCTGAGACACACTTTACAAGCTGCTTCTGTGGGTGGCACACATCAGTGCTGCAGGCCCACCAGCAGCATTTGGTTTACCAGCCCTGGGCACACATAGGCCACACTACTAGGGACTAACAGGTAAACCAAATAAGCCAATCAGGGATATACCAATTCACATAGACATATTTACACAGGGAGCATTCGCGCTGTGACACTGAATGGCAGTGGCACAGTGCCCAGAGCATCTAACACCAGTAAAACAGAGGAGATAACAGCGAAAAATGGAAGGGAGACCCACGCCAATGGTGCCAGGTCTAACACACGTCCCCTCCAGCTGAAATGTGGGGAGAACTACCCATCCCCTTGGAAGTTCTCATCGCTAAGGCGGAAAAATCTGGACAGACCATCAGCATTGGCGTGTTCTGTACCAGGGCGGTGTTCCACCGCGAAGTCCATACCCTGTAGGGAAATGGACCACCTCAACAACTTGGGATTCTCACCCCTCATCTGCATCAGCCATCTGAGGGGCCTGTGGTCTGTCTGAACCCGGAAGTGAGTCCCAAACAGGTATGGTCTCAGCTTCTTCAGTGCCCAGACCACAGCAAATGCCTCACGCTCAATTGCACTCCACCTCTGTTCCCGTGGAAGTAACCTCCTACTGATGAAGGCTACAGGTTGGTCTAGTCCCTCCTCATTTATCTGTGACAGAACGGCCCCCACCCCATGCTCTGAAGCGTCTGTCTGGACAACAAATTCCTTAGCAAAATTGGGCGCCTGGAGTACGGGTGCTGTACACATAGCAGTTTTGAGGGCATCAAAGGCTTTCTGACAGGTGTCAGTCCAGTTCACAATCTTTGGCCGCTTCTTGGAAGTCAGCTCAGTCAAGGGTGGAACAATGTTGCCATACCCCTTGACAAACCTCCTGTAATAACCCGTGAGTCCTAAGAAGGCCCTCACCTGGGTCTGGGTCCTTGGGGGCTCCCAAGCCAGGATGGTTTCAATCTTGGGCTGCAGGGGCGCCACCTGGCCGCTCCCCACCTGGTGTCCCAAGTACACCACAGAACCCTGCCCAATCTGGCACTTACTGGCCTTGATTGTGAGGCCTGCTCTGCGCAGCGCCATCAACACTTCCCAGAGGTGGCGCAATTGGTCCTCCCAGGAGGAACTAAACACTGCAATGTCATCCAGGTAGGCGGCACTGAAAGCCTCCAGCCCAACCAACACCTGGTTGACCAATCTCTGGAAGGTGGCAGGGGCATTCTTCATCCCAAAGGGCATCACACGGAACTGGTAGTGCCCATCTGGTGTGGAGAATGCTGACCTCTCCTTTGCCCCATCAGTTAAGGCGATCTGCCAGTACCCAGACGTCAGATCAAACGTGCTGAGGTACCGGGCAGCCCCTAACCGGTCTATGAGCTCATCAGCTCTGGGGATGGGGTGCGCGTTGGTCTTGGTGACCGAATTGAGACCTCGGTAGTCCACACAGAACCTAAGTTCAGGAGTGGCACCAGGCGTCGCAGCTTTTGGTACCAAGACCACGGGGCTGGACCAGGGGCTGCTAGAGGACTCAACCACCCCTAGGGCGAACATTTTGGAGACCTCCTCCTTAATGCAAGCCCTGACCCTGTCAGTTACCCTGTAAGCCTTGTGCTTGACAGGAGAACTGTCCCCGGTATCCACCTCATGGACGCACCAATCAGTGACACCAGGTACCAGGGAGAACAAATCAGAAAATTGCCCCAACAGGTGGTGACAATCTCTCTGCTGCTCAGGGGTCAGTGTGGTGGAGAGGATCACACCCTCCACTGACCCATCCTTCTCTTCTGCACACAGGAGGTCCGGGAGAGGCTCACTCTCCTCCTCAACCCCATCATCTGTGGCAAGAAGCATGCCCACTTCAGACCTCTCAAAGTGGGGCTTTAGGCGGTTCACATGCAGGACCCGCAAGGGGTTCCTGGGAGACTGAAAGTCCACCAAGTAGGTAACTGGACTTTTGCGCTCCACCACCTCAAATGGACCGGTCCACTTATCTTGGAGCGCACAAGGCTCCACTGGGGCCAGTACCCAAACCTTCTGACCAGGTTGAAATTCGACCAGAGTGGCATTCTGGTCGTGCCAACGTTTCATTTCTTCCTGGCTGGCTTCCAGATTTGCCTCAGCAATCTTTCTGAAACGCCGAGTCTGGTTCCGGAAGGCCAACATGTAGCTAAATACATCTTGGGGAGGTTTCCTGGGAGATTGCTCCCAGCCCTCCTTGACAAGACTCAGAGGTCCTCTAACCGGGTGGCCATAGAGGAGTTCAAAGGGACTGAACCCTAAGGACTTCTGTGGCACCTCACGGTAGGCAAACAACAGGCAGGGCAAGAGGACGTCCCACTTACGCCTCAGGGGCTCTTCTAGGCCCATGATCATGCCCTTCAAGGTCCTGTTGAACCTTTCAACCAGACCATTACCTTGGGGGTGGTAAGGAGTGGTGAACTTATACGTTACCCCACACTCCTTCCACAGAGACTTCATGTACTGGGAGATGAAGTTGGTCCCCCTGTCAGACACCACCTCTCTGGGGAATCCCACACGGGAGAAAATCCCCATCAGTGCACGTCCCACCACGGGGGCCGTCACTGTCCTGAGCGGGATGGCTTCAGGGTACCGGGTGGCATGGTCCACCAAGACCAGGATGAACCTGTTGCCCATGGCTGTCTTGGGGTCCAGAGGCCCCACAATGTCAATGCCCACTCGCTCGAATGGGGTACTCACAACTGGAAAGGGCTGGAGTGGGGCCTTGATCTTCCCCCCACTCTTCCCACTTGCCTGGCAAGTCTCACAGGTCCTGCAATGAGAGTCTGAACTCTTGTGCATCTGGGGCCAATAAAAGTGGGCGGCCAGCCTCTCAAAGGTCTTGGTCTGCCCCAGATGTCCTGCCAATGGAATGTCATGAGCCAACCCCAGTAGGAAGGTTCTGAAGCACTCGGGTACCACCAGCACACGGGCTGACCCTGGCTCAGAAACCTTAGGCTCACTATACAGGAGACTGTTCTCCCAATAAATCAGATGTGAACCAGACATGTCACCTTCTGCCTGGGCTGCAGCCTGTCGCCGCATACCCTCAAGAGAGGGGCAAACTCTCTGCTGCTCACAAAATTCCTCCCTGGTGGGTCCCCCTTCCTGCTGCCAATGGGTCAGCTCAGGCAGGTCCCCCAGTTCGGTGATCTGCTCCCCGGTAGGCTCCAGGGCATCCCCCTCAGGGTCTGCTCCTTCCTGGGCCGTGGGAACCAAGGGGGCCGGCCTCCCGCGCCCCCTGCCCCTTCTCTCTAAGGCAGGGATCTGGGCCCTACTCTCAGGCTCCAGATCCTTTTCAACACCCTCCTTGGCTGCCATGGACCGAGTGGTAGCACACGCCCACTCAGGCAGACCCAACATCTCTAAGTGAGCCTTCCTCTCCACCGTAGCCCACGGGGAGTCCTCTAAATCATTGCCCAGCAGACAGTCTACAGGCATGGCGGGCCTCACAGCTACCTGAAGAGTTCCTGAGACCCCCCACTCAAAGGGAACCTGAGCCACCTCACATTGGCTCTCTGAGTTGTCTGCGGACACTACTGGGTAGAATGCATGGGGGACAACCTGCTCTTTGGACACCAACCGGGAGCTGAGCAGTTACACTGGCCCCTGTGTCTCTTAGAGCCTCCACCCTATGGCCATTGATGGTCACCCACTGCCTGTATTTTTTAGTGTTAGCAGGCAGTGCAGGCTTGGGGACCATCTCAAAGTCCCCTAATGAGACAAGGGTCAATTCTACGGGATCCCACCCCTCTTGGGCACCCATCTCCTCCTCTCCCAGGGCTACACTAGCAATCTGGCGGGGTGGTGCACGGGGGGTGCACTGGCTCCCTTTGGGGGCACTGGGGATCAAAATATCTGTGGCCCACTTGACCACAGTTGTAACACGTGGGGGCCCCCTGGGAACAGGCCTACCTGTTGGGGGCCCTGTCCTCCTTTCTTGGGGGGGCTGGGACACCACTGCCTGGTTCCCTGGGGGATTACTTTGGGGCCCTCGGTGGAACTCCCTCTGTTGACCCTTGTCCCCCCCACTCCTCTGCTGGGGACCCTGCCCACCTTTGGCGCCGTCTCCCACTGGACCCTTGCGGACCCGGGTGCTCACCCAGCGGTCCGCCTCCTCAGCAAGCTTTCTAGGGTTAGTCAGCTTGCAATCAATTAGGTGCTGGCGTAGCTCAGGAAAACAATTACTAGATAAATGCTCCCATGCAATCAAATCATAAAACTGTGCAAAAGTTTCTACTTTGCTACCTTTTACCCAGCGTTCCATGGCTCTGCAAAAAAAAGACACATATTCAACCCACGTGGTACCCTCTAGCTTCTTACAGACCCTAAACCTCTGCCTATACATCTCAGGGGTCAAACCATAGCGGGTCATCAACGCTTCCTTCATGTGGGCATAAACCATCCTACTTTCTGGGGGCAGGTCCAACAAGGTATCCCTCCCCTCACTCACAAAGCGTCCCCACAACCCCGCTCCCCAATCCTTCTCAGGGACCCGGTGGGACACCATGGCTAATTCATAAGCGGCAAACCATTGCCCAATATCTTCACTTTTGTGGAAATCTTTAATAACCTCCTTGGGTATATACACCCTACTCTCAGGGTGCACTACAGGTACGCTGCCACCAGAGGGGCGATTTCCATGCTCTTAGCTTTAATCTCCAACTCCCTCAATACTCGCTCATGCTCAAGCTTCATCCTCATAATCTCAATTTCTAACTTCTTGTTCTCTAGGTCCCGGTGACCATCCATTTTAAGCTTAGCCATCTCCATATTATGCCGCCTATCTCTCTCCCTGTCCTCCAGCTCTTCTGGGGACAGACCCTTAAGCGGACACACTAGAGCCCGGGTTGGAAAGGGCTGGATCTCCTACTAAGTCTACTACATCGCCCTGCTGCTCTCCTCCCTCCACAAGCTCTCCTATATCCTTAGGGGCATCCCTGGCTTCTAGCCAGGCCTTCAGCGCCTTGTAATACTCCTCCCTTCTAGTGAGACCTGTGATAGGGACTGTGAATTGCTTGCAAAAATATTTGAGCTGCTTGGCATTGTAGGTTTCTATTTTCTCTTCTTCCCAGGAGAGATCCTCTGAGGCATTGGATCTGGGCTTGCCCATTGTAGAAATAACTGGCAATATCAATAAAGGACAGAAGAAAACTTCTCAAAAAATGTAAGCGGGTGAAAAATCACCGGCAATATCAATCACAATATAGGATCCTAAAAACTCTCAGAAATGTGCGTGGGTGAAAAATCACCAGCAATATCAATCACAATAGGGATCAAAAACTTTCAATAAATGGGCGCGGGTGAAAAATCACCGGCAATATCAATCACAATATAGGATCCCAAAAACTCTCAGAAATGTGCGCGGGTGAAAAATCACCGGCAATATCAATTACAATAGGGGATCAAAAACTTTCAATAAATGGGCGCGGGTGAAGAATCACCGGCAATATCAATCACAATATAGGATCCCAAAAACTCTCAGAAAATGTGCGCGGGTGAAAAATCACCGGCAATATCAATTACAATATAGGATCCAAAAAAACTCTCAAAAAATGTATGCGGTACGTTATGGTCTGCACTCACTAGTAGTGTACACTATAATTACTGTATGCGATCATAAATGCAAGTCCAGATCCTCACCGCTGACCACCAATGTTAGAAATGGGGGTCTCTAGTTGGCAATGGCTGGCCACTGTCCACGTAGGGACCCTTCTTCCTAAGTCAGAGTGAGAGGGCTACCCTCTTTAATACCCCTGCTCAACCCTGTGGTAACGTAGCACGAGCAGGTAGGCTTATCTCAGAGGCAGGGTGTGAAGCATTTATGATCATACACAGTAACACAGTGAGGAACACTACAAAGGGACACCACACAAGTAGTTATTATAAAAAATAAGTATCTTTATATAAAGGCAGATTTATCACAAGACCAATAACTGTAAAAGCCACAATACTGTCAAAAATAGGATAGCTGTTGAAGCGCTGTCAAAAATAGTTCAAAGGTTGCAAAAATAAGGTTCAAGTTCAAAGCAGTGGTCTCTGCGACCCTTTCTTTCACAAAGTACCTGGGTTTAGTAGCAAAACCAACAAAGTGTCGCAAATAAGCTGTAGCGATGATTCTCGGCACGCGAGGCCGGCAATGCGTTGAAATCCTTGCCGCAAGGGAGGATGATGCGCCGATCTGCGGGATGCGTGCGGAGGCGATGCGACAAACTTCTGCACGCTGGACCGCCGATGCGATGACTTTCTTGCCGCGTGGGAGAAGTCGATGCGGTGATCCTGTTGCGCTGTGCGATCGTGTTGCGATGCGAAGACAAGACGCTCCGCGAGGGAGCGATGAAATTCGGTGCGATGCGATCAAAGTGGCGGACGCACGGCGTCCGCACTGCGATGTCTCGAAGCGATGATTTCTTTAAGGGTTGCGAGTGCGCGGCGACAGCAGCGCGATGATCTTTCCAGCGCGTCTTGGCTGCAGCGGCTCGCAAAGGGGCGTCAGCGATGGTTTCGGGTTGCGGGCCCTCGGCGGCAGTAGCGCGATGATTTTCCCAGCGCTCTCGACTGCAGCAGCCCGCAAAGATGCGTTAGCGTCGATTTCTCACCCTCTTTTCTCTGATGCAAACTAGAGGCCCTGGAACTCACAGGAGCCTCCTCAGCAGATAGCAGTCCTCGCAGGGAGGAAGCAGGAGGTTGGTGGTGGAGTCTGATGTGCCTGAGACTCCAGCAGGAGGCTAGCTCTTTTCCTAGCCCTTGGGTAATTGCTGTACAAAAATAAAAGTTCTCTCAAGAGTTCCTTTTCCTCTTCTTCAAGGTCCAGTGGTCACTGCTGCAGGCCAGTGCAAGAAACAACACACAAGCACAGTGACAGTCACTTCCTGCAGATTCCTCCAGTGGCACAGACAGAGTTTCCTCTCCAGATCCAAAAGCAATACAAAATGTAGGGGCTTGAGCACAGATATTTATACCCCAAAAGCCTTTGATCCTTGAAGCTACCAGTCACTGAACCTAGCCAGAACCAGTTCTGCTCAGGCCTGGAGCACTTTGTTTACCAGGCTGCATCCTTCCTTTCAGAAAGAGGGGTCTGCTAGTAGACACACAGTGGGAGGTGGAGCCAGCATTCACCTTGCCAGGCACAGCCCTATTCAGGTCAAGGAGCCACCCCTCCCCACACTCTAAATGCAGATCTCTCTATTCAACCCAGGTCTGACTCAGCCTGTCCTGCCCCTCTAAAACCAGACAGCCAATACACATAACGGCAGAGCACACTGGAAGGCTTAGGCAAAAAAATACCTACTTTCTAAAAGTGGTATTTTCAAACACAGAATATAAAAATAAACTTCACTAAAAGATGTATTTTAATATTCTGAGCTCAGGCATACTAAATTCGTTTTTCTACCATGTTCCTGGGGTCAGTTAGGACTATAGAATGTAATAGTCAAACTGCCCATTCTAGCCTATGAGGAACAGGTAGCCTTACAGTAGTGAAAAACGAAATGGGGCATAATTCACTACCAGGACATGCTACACACACCAAGGCATGTCCTACCTTACACATACAATGCACCCTACCATAGGGGTGACTTACAAGATGCCAAGGGAAGGTTCAGGGGCTGGGAAGTGGGTGCACTTCACAGCCAAGATGGCAGTTCTGGACTGCACACAGACACTGCAGTGGCAGGTCTGAGACACACTTTACAAGCTGCTTCTGTGGGTGGCACACATCAGTGCTGCAGGCCCACCAGCAGCATTTGGTTTACCAGCCCTGGGCACACATAGGCCACACTACTAGGGACTAACAGGTAAACCAAATAAGCCAATCAGGGATATACCAATTCACATAGACATATTTACACAGGGAGCATTCGCGCTGTGACACTGAATGGCAGTGGCACAGTGCCCAGAGCATCTAACACCAGTAAAACAGAGGAGATAACAGCGAAAAATGGAAGGGAGACCCACGCCAATGGTGCCAGGTCTAACAAGGGGGTCCCCATTTTTGCAGTGAGATCTGTATGTGCCCAGAAATTTTCAGAACTTAATAATAGCATCAAGATAACTATGGTGGTTAAGATACTTGTTGGATAGATCTGTGTTTTCTCTAGTCATAGTTTTGACTCCTCATAAAGTAGCACAGAGGGTTAATGTACAACTGCTGTATTCTGTTTTAAATCATGAGTTTGTGTTTCTCTAGATCAAGCACGCTTAACATATACAGTGTATGCCAATATGTAGTCCTCATTGTCTTTTGTAAAACTTCACATACATTGATTTATAGAATGGTATGATTCATTGTCTCTGTGTAATATGTGCGTGTGTAGTAGGATGTTCTGACACCCTTAATTGGGATGAGTAGTGCTATAGAAGAAATTAAATAAATGTGAGGGTGGGGCTATGGACAAATGAGGGACACAACTCTTCTACATTCAGTTGAATGTCATGTAAGTTAAAACTGAAAAGGTACACCTACTTATACATCCTGTCAGACAGTATTTGAACCATCTACACCTTCCCTGAAGTGCACAGTTACAAATCCTATGTATCTATCGCTAATGGAGAGAGCAACAGTCTTATTTGAGCAACTGGTTAGAGACTGCTATACCCAAGAGATAATCCATGTCACTGCTTACATATAGATTTCACCCAAAGTTGCACCAGCAATTAAGGCCGCACTCCTGCTGTAGGTAAGGAAACAACCTTTATTTTCGAAGAACAGGCAGCTTCCCATCCCGTTTATACGTCCTCAGGGCTTGACGCGTTTCAAGGATCTCTTCCTCTTCTTCAGAAGCCCAGTGTCAAATCGGAACATACCGTGCACTCCCACATTCCCTGTGTGCTTCTAAAGTTTAAGTTATTGGCCTCCGGTGTGCCTTATTAATGTCCTTTCTGTTGCACGCCGGTATATGTGGTTTATTTCCGCACTAATTACGCCCTCCAGTGGGCCCGATTTGGAACACATCCATACGAGGACCATTTGTAGCTCACATTGAGCCCACGGATAAGACTCTGCCTGCTATGCTGAAATCACCTGCAGCACCACAAAACAAGGGGAAAATGCCCCTCAAGTGGCCCCTTTGTTGTTTCAGTGAGGGGTGCGTCGCCTTCACGGCCTGGAGCCGCCGTGTCAAAATATCACCCAAAGTTGCACCAGCAATTAAGGCCGCACTCCTGCTGTAGGTAAGGAAACAACCTTTATTTTTGAAGAACAGGCAGCTTCCCATCCCGTTTATACGTCCTCAGGGCTTGACGCGTTTCAAAGATCTCTTTCCTCTTCTTCAGAAGCCCAGTGTCAAATCGGAACATACCGTGCACTCCCACATTCCCCTGCGTGCTTCTAAAGTTTAAGTTATTGGCCTCCGGTGTGCCTTATTAATGTCCTTTCTGTTGCACGCCGGTATATGTGGTTTATTTCCGCACAAATTACGCCCTCCAGTGGGCCCGATTTGGAACACATCCATACGAGGACCATTTGTAGCTCACATTGAGCCCACGGATAAGACTCTGCCTGCTATGCTGAAATCACCTGCAGCGCCACAAAACAAGGGGAAAATTCCCCTCGAGTGGCCCCTTTGTTGTTTCAGTGGGGGGTGCGTTGCCTTCACGGCCTGGAGCCGCCGTGTCAAAATATCACCCAAAGTTGCACCAGCAATTAAGGCCGCACTCCTGCTGTAGGTAAGGAAACAACCTTTATTTTCGAAGAACAGGCAGCTTCCCATCCCATTTATACGTCCTCAGGGCTTGACGCTTTTCAAGGATCTCTTTCCTCTTCTTCAGAAGCCCAGTGTCAAATCGGAACATACCGTGCACTCCCACATTCCCCTGCGTGCTTCTAAAGTTTAAGTTATTGGCCTCCGGTGTGCCTTATTAATGTCCTTTCTGTTGCACGCCGGTATATATATAGATTTATAAACGAAAATACCCACAAACCCAGCTATCAATGTACTAAGAGACTTTACTATATATTAGAGAAAATACCCAGATAGCCATTGAAACACCTATCCTCATATGTAGTAAAACTCTGGCCATCTAGACAAGTAAACCTTTCAATGTGTCTCAGGTCCAGTTGGACACGCAGTTGTAGACGTAGGCCGATTTCGTATTTCAAAGCCCTTCACAAGCATTAAACTGCTTTAAAAGTCTGTAGCTACGCCAGAGGGTATAGTATATGTGCATAAAAGCAAACACATATTGCTAGAAGTTTTTCATAGGTATATGCACACTTTTAGGTGCATATAGTGAATTATACATCCACTCTTCTACATTCAGTTGAATGTCGTGTAAATAAAAATGAAAGGGTACAGCTAATAATACATCCGAAGGCGCGCCAAAGGCAAGCCCGTCTGCACCCGTCCGCGCCCGGACGGGGCCAGGGGCCACAATCTCTGCCCGATGTTCCCCGCTTATTAGAAGATACAGCTCCCACTCCCTTCTTAAATTTAGGGGAGAGGCCCCTATTAGCTGTCTTCATTCCTGGAATGTGGCAGATGATCACAACACTTGTCCACATTGTGGATTCCACTTTCAACCCGCCCCCTCCCCCAAAAATACCCAGCGAAATATGTATCTCCTCAATTGCAGATCACTTTCCAAACACTCCACCGAAATTTCCATGCTCCCAGAAGAATTTAAACCAGACGCTTTATTTCTGACAGAGACCTGGCTCAATACAGAATCAGATCCAGACCTCATCCAAGCCCTCCCTCATGGATATCATATCCAACGAGAAGACCGTAAAGAGGGTAGAGGAGGAGGCCTAGCAGTCATTTTTAAGGACTTTTATAAATGTCGCAGTTCTCCCAACATGGTACCAGATTGCGAAAGTCTTTCTTTTTCCATTGATTTCTCCCCTATAAGTACCTTCTCCGGGTTACTTATATATCGTCCACCTGGGGCCCTGGGACAATTTCTTCACACTCTTCCCCCTACCATAGCCGACTTGGCATGCAGGCCATCTAATTTCACATTGCTAGGGATCTTAATATTCATTTTGACGACCCTTTTGATCCCATCGCAAAAGAATTGACCTTGAGCCTCTTGGCACTAGAATTCAAACAATTAGTGTCCAAACCGACTCATATCAAAGGCCATTTACTTGATCCAGTCTTCAGTAACTGTGCAGATCTCACAACAGGAACCCCTTCTCCACTTCCGTGGTCGGACCACTTTTTGATCCCTCTTTCCTGGATCACTCCCGACCCCCACATCTTCACTAAAACAATCACCCGTAGGGAAAGCAACTGGTCCAAACTTCACCAGGACCGCTGGTTAACGGTCCTTGAAACTTCAAGGCCACCCAATAACCCAAATCCTATCCTAGCTAATGAGGAATATAATAACTGGATCCATAACTCCTTAGACTCCGTACTCCCCTTAAAATGCTCTCAAACGAAGCGCAGGACCACCACTGCACCCTGGTATTCCCCTAAACTACGGGAAAGCAAGCGACTTTGCAAAAAGTTAGAGAGGAAATGGCGACTGGACTATTCTCCCTCCAGTAAAGCTGTATATAGGGAGGCAATAAAAACCTATCAAAATGAAATTACAATCACTCAATCAATCTTTTTTGAAGAAAAAATTAAAGCAGCTGCCTTTTCGCCTAAAGAAATCTACCAAATTGCAAAAACTCTCCTCAAACTCCCTCAGAAAGTACCAAACCCAACCGACGCTCAAAGTAGATGCAATAACCTAGCTGATTTCTTTTTTCAGAAAATACAGACTATATACACTTCCTTCTCCCCACCAAACTTGATATCTCCACTGCGAACTCTCTAAACATAGGAGTCCGCTCGCCAGCCACCTTGGATACCTTTCCCCTTCTCAATCCCACCACACTAGAATCTATTATGAACCAGGTGAAATCCGGCTCCCCCTTTGACCCGGCACCTCCACGTGCTTTATTGCCTGTCATTGGCAGCATCCTTCCTACCATCCTTAACTTGCTCAACACCTCCATTTCTTCTTGCATTGTCCCTCTTCCCTGGAAGCGCGCCATGGTCAAGGCCATAATAAAAAAAACTAACTTAGACCAAGACAATCCCAGTAACTACCGGCCGATTTCCTTGCTACCATGGCTGAGCAAGATCTTGGAGAAACATGTCAACTCGTCACTTTCAGAGTTCCTGGAGAGTAACCATTTACTCGATCCCTCCCAGACGGGATTCCGTCCCAAGCATGGAACCGAAACGGCCCTTCTCACAGTAACTGAGGAGGCCAGGAAGATCCTTGATCAAGGAGGTTCTGCGGCAATCATCCTCCTTGACCTAAGTGCCGCATTCGACACTGTAAATCACAATATATTAATACATCAAATTACCAACTTAGGAGTATCAGGAAAGGCCATTACTTGGCTTAAATCCTTCTTAGCAGATTGTTCATTCCAGGTCTTTGAGGGCAATACTACCTCCCCCAGCATGCCACTCAGTTGCGGTGTGCCTCAGGGCTCCTCCCTGAGTCCCACACTATTTAATATATATATGAGCCCCCTAGCTGAGATTGTCCGCCCATTTGGCATAAAAATTATCACCTATGCCGATGACACTCAGCTAGTGGTGGCCCTTAACCAACCAAATACTTCCCCTAACAACCTGAGTGGATGTCTGGAGGAGGTTGTTAAATGGATGACACTCTCCTGTTTAAAACTGAACGGGGAAAAAACTGAGCTTATGCTCTTAGGAAATACTGCCAAGCTCGATATGAATTCATTGTGGCCCATCTGCCTCGGCCCGGCTCCAGCACCAAAAAACACAATTAAAAGCCTGGGCATTTGGGTGGACAACTCCCTAAACTTTAACCATCAAGCAGCCAAACTTTCAGCCACCTGTTACGGTCTACTGAGACTGTTACAAAAAATTCTTCCCCTACTTCCCTTTCAGGCCAAACAAATCATGGTCCAGGGACTCATTCTTTCGCGCCTAAACTTTGGAAACGCCCTGTATCTAGGGGCACCTCACTCCACCCTACGCAAACTTCAAGTTATCCAAAACTGCGCAGCCCGAATACTTCTGCAGATCCCCCGCCGACTCTCAATCAACAATGGATTAAAGAGCCTTCACTGGCTCCGGGTCAAAGAAAGAATTGAATTCAAGGCCTTGTGCATTGCACATAGGACCTTCTGGAAGACGGGCCCAGCCATCAACCACTCTCTGATTTCCCCTTATCAACCGAATAGACAGCTTCGCTCAGCATCTTCCTTCCTAGCCTTAGTGCCCAAGATCAAAGAAGTAGATGCGGCGGCCGCTCTTTGCCTATAATTCCGCCAAACTCTGGAATTCTCTTCCCCTTCATCTGCGGGCAGAACCCAACCTTTACCTTTCCGTAAATTATTAAAAACTCTGCTCTTTAATAAACCTGTCTAGACCCTGACCATTTTTTCACCCGCGTTTTTGTCCATAGCGCTAGGATGCCCTAGGGTAGTTATCGCGCTCTACAAATCGTCTTTTCATTTCATTTCAATCGTCTTTTCATTTCATTTCATTTCATCCTCTTACACAGTGTTTCAAGCATCTACACCTTCACTCAAATGCACAGATACAAATATTATCTATCTAGTGCTAATGGAGGCATTGACATTCTTATTTAAGCTACAAATTAGTGACTGACACACCCTAGAGACAATCCATGCCACCCTTTACATGCAGATTTATAGAGCTAAATAGCCAGAAACACAGCTAGTAATATTTTAAGACACTTTAGTACATATTGGAAAAAATACCCACATAGGTACTGAAACACCTATCCTGATATGTAGTAAAGCTCTAGCAGTAGCAAGTGAACAAGCCAAACTGTTATGTTCCATATAGGTACCCCAATATAGGCTCAGGCAGTCACCTAACCTTTCACCTATATTCTCCCCTACCATTACACTACATAACGGTTCTTAGTACTGACCTTTTACCTAGTTATGGTAATGTCCAAAGATGACATGGGGTTTTCTCCGAAAAGCTTAAAGCCTCATTTATTATGCATGAGGATTCTTGGAATCACAGCAGGACAGCAGGCCTACCATCTCCTGCATAATAACTATGTATAAGGGTCATTCCTTCAGTGAACCCAGTCCGACATGACACAGCAAGGTACCACTTTGGGTATATATACATCATCTCTCGCTGAGATACAGAGAGGAGAAAAGGACTTCCATGCCGACACACTGACGCGAGACGCTGAGGCTCCTGCACGCAGACACTCCAGCTCGCAGTGGTCTGACATCCCTTGCGGGGTGTCCATCTCGAGACCAAGACTCTCACTTCAGGTAATGGGGTTGACTTTATCCTAGAGGGATTCTTGGCCTTTACATCAACATACATGCTAGGTACATTCAGGTACATCTAGTTAGGGACGCATCGTAGGAGTACGCATTTATTACTGTCATGTATTTTATATACTTGCCTGTATTCATTGTTTTAACACAATGGTAGAAATCTACCATCCTTTTACTCTGTTAGTGCTTTTACTCATTTATATCTGTTATTGTCTAGTGGTTGTTTCAGCACACCTATTTTTACACTAGAATGACACTGGTTCAATAAAGGCTTATTGAAAAATGTCCACACCATTTATTCTGTGCATCTCTCTGAGACGAATGACTGAGCAACCAGTATCACTGTTTCCACGATTCTGAGGGATCAGGGTTGTCATGTTCGATAGTTGCCAAGAACTAGTCTCTCCTTGGTAAGATGGGTTTCTAGTGGCACTGTATACTGGTATACAGGCTAACATATTCAGTAGGGGTGTCTCTAATCAGTCTGACTCCAATCCTACAGTATATGTTGTCAAAAACGCGCAGATCCTATATAGGAACTACACGATAAAACAAGTAGCCTTTTCAACATGTCTGAGGCCGAGTACAGTTCTGCTTGGACATGCAGTTGTACATCTAGGCCGTCTTCATATTTGAAAGTCAAAGATAAGTCTTAACCTGCTGTATTACTACATAAAAGTGATTCCTAATCTACCCTGTAGCTAGGCCAGAGCGTAAAGTATATGTGCATATTAGCAAAGGCATTTAGTAAAAAGTTTTTCAGAGGTACATGCACAGTTTTAGGCATATAGACTGATGTATACATACAGTGTTCTTCATTCAGTTCAATGTCAAGTAATTATAATAGCATAGAGCTGCTAGTACATCCTCTCAGACAGCGTTTCAAGCAGTTATACCTTTACTTACATGAACAGACACAAATCTAATGTATCTAGCTCTAATGGAGGCAGTGACACTCTCATTTAAACAACTCATTACTGACTGATACACCCAAGACACAATCCATCTCACTCTTTACACATAGATTTATGGCGCCAAACAGTAAGAAAGAGAGCTAGCAATGTAATAAGAAACTTTATTACATATAGAAAAAAACAGTTAGATAGGAACGGAGACACTTCTCCTGATATGTAGTAAAGATCTGACATTACCAACTTAAACATGCAGACAAGTAGACTTTTGAATATACATTAGGCCTACTCATTACAGATTGACACACCCAAGAGGCCATCATGCTATCCCTTAGCTAAAGATTTATAGGACCAGACAGTGAGAAAGAGAACCAGCAATGTACAAAGAAACTGTATTACCTACATAACACAAACACACTCAGGTAGAAACTGAGACATTAGAAACTGAGACATGATCCTGATATGTAGTAAGGATCTGACATTACGAAATGAAGAATGGAGACAAGTAGGCCTTTCAAGATATCACTTGAGCTTCTAAATGCAGTTTTACAGCTAGGCTGACTTGATGTTTCAAAGCCCTTTATGAGCCTTAACCTGCTGTATGCCTACTTAAAAGTCATCCCTAAGATAGCTTGTTTTTAGGACAGAGGGAAAAGTGTATGTGCATAAAAGCAAAGACATGTAGTTATAAGTTTTTCACAAGTATACGCACAGTTTTTGTCGCACATAGTGAGTTATACACAGACTCTTCTACGTTTAGTTTAATGCAATGTTAGTAAAATTGAAACGGTAGATCTACTAATACAACCTCTTAGACAGTGTTTCCAATATCTACAACTTCACTACATGTACAGACACAAGTCTTATGTATCTAGCACTAATGGAGACAGTGACACTATAACTTAAACCAACTCATTATTCATTAACACACCCAAGAAGTACAGTGTTACCACTCCCACAACCACTCCCACAATCACACAGACACTCACAGATCCACTCAGAGATTGATGCACTGATTTCCACACCTACTTAGAGTGGTACGCACTAACTCACACACCTATTCAGAGATTTACTCACCCAGTCATAAATCCAGTCAACTCTAATACATCTACTTCCAGACTCACTCACACATTTATGCACACGCTTACAACCTACTCAGGGACTCATACACCCAGTGACACACCCATTCTCACACTTACACAGCCACTGACAGACTCACTCACTAACATACTTACATACCCACTTACACAGTCTCTTAGTGAGTTATTCATCCAGTCATAGTCGCAGTCAAACACTGACAGACATGCTCTCAAATCGAATTAGAGACTCATCCACATACTGATATACCTACACCGACACATACACTCTGACTTACGTACACAGTAAGACACTCGCCCACAAACTGACACACTCACGAACACATTAATTAATTTAGTCACAGACCCACTCAAATAAACATGCACCCATTAATGAACATACTCACACCCTTTCACAGCAAGTCATACATTTATTTACAGTCATGAAGCAATCAAACCACACATTCACTTAAAAAAAAACCTCACAGTTATGCATACACTTATACATACATACACACTAACACACCCTCTCACAGTCCCACTCACACACTTAAACATCCAGTGACAGACTTACATTTAACAAATATTTCATCTTTTTTCAACCAGAATAGGTGGTTCTAACGAGAATCGTAGTGTTTTTTTAACAAATTTAAAAATGTTTTCTAACTATTTTTTTGATTTTTATGGTGTTTTTTTATTTTATTTTTGAAAATACCATGAACAAATTCTGAAACAAAGCACAGAAAAAAAGAATTGTGCTTTACCAAAAAAAAAAAAGGAAAAAACAGAAATTAGCACTTGTGTGCATTAATTGTCTAAATGAGTGTGGAAACTACCTGTTCCCCAACACTCAAAGAAGTACAACACTTAGGGCATTAAATGCCAATTTTGGCAAATTCAGGAATAATTGCTGGTACATTAGCAGTTTGGTTTCCAGAGGATGATGTTCCAGCACCACTTCGACCTGCTGCAGCCTCTTCTTCTCTCAACCTCTGCATTTCTGCCTAAGCCAGGCGAGTTGGATGGATGGTGTGAAGGTGTTTGTACATGCTTGATGTACCGCAACTGTATTTGTGTTCTCTCCTGCGAAAATTGATTTTTTGACATACATTGCAAGTCACCTTCCGCGCGTTGACTTTCTTTTCTCCAGGTGGAATGGAAAAAAATTGCCATACAAGGCTCTCCTTCTGCTTCTTTGGTGGCTCCTCTTCTTCACCTTCTTCAACCAGCCACATTTCTTCCGCCTCTTGCTGCTGAGACCTGACTGCTATAGTGATGATCAATAATAAAATGAAGCAACACCAAAAAATATCTCCCTGCTTCCCATCTGAGAAGTAGAAATGAAAATGAGAGCCACTCTCTCCAATTTCTAGAAGCAGTTGGGACTTTGAAGTTACCTGTGATTGAAAGCTGTTACACCAATCAAATTCATTTTTTTGTTGGTCACATGGGGTGCGCGACTCCGGTGCGACTCCACCACGCCAGGAGCGAGACTCCAGAAAATATATTAAAACATTCATTTGGACCAACTATTGATAAAGTTATGATTTTTATTGTATTTTTAATAAACCTCTTCATGATTAATTCTATTAAAAAATGTCTATATATATATATATATTCACTGAAAAAACCATAGGTTTCAGGGACGTTATAGTTAGAAATTAGCATTTAAAAAACCTTAGAAATTCACTGAAAAAACCATAGGTTTCAGGCACGTTATAGTTAGTTGGACATTTTACTCGTACAAAACCATAGAAATTCCGCCGTTATAGTTAGTTCAGCTAACTATAACTCGCGCCCCCGCAATGCACTGCTGATGACGTCACATATTACATCATTCATGACATGGTCAGTGACATCACTGATGACATCACTGATGACATCTCAAATTACATCACTGATGACATCATCCAGTAACTGTGTGTTTCTTTAAAGTTTAAATATGTATTATATATATGCCAAGGCGTATTGAAGAATGAGTGGGTGTATAAATGTCTGGATGGAGGATTTAGTAGGTGCGTGACTGACTGTTTAAGTGAGTGATTACATGTGTCTTACTGAATGCATGGGTTAGTGACTAAACTGTGTGAATGTCTGTATCAGTCTGTCTGTTGTTGTATAAGCTGCTGCATGGCTTGGTGAGTAGCTACATGAGTGTCTATATGGGTTATCGATTGGTTGCCTGAGTATTTGTATGGGTGCCTGGGTGTGTGTGTGGGTGGGTGGGAGGTGTGTGACTCTGTGCATAGATGTTTGAGTGGTTGATTCACTGGGTGTATGAGTTCAAGAGTGCATGTGGAAACAGCTGTATGGGTGGGTGGGTGTATGGGCGTGTTGGTGAGTGAATGGATGTCTCAGTGGTACATGTCCAAGTAACTACATATGTAAAAGGCAGTGTATGTGAGAGTTGGAGTATATAAATGACTATATGTGTGTACTTGTATCAGTGATTGTATAAGAGAGTACGTATGCATTTGTTTCTGTTTGAATAAGTGATGTGGTGTGTGTATAACTGTATAGGTCAGTAAATGGAAGTGTGATTGATTCTTTGCATGACTGACTAGGTGTGTGAGTAACTCTGGATGAGTGGTGGTGTGTGAGTGTCTGTATAGGTGTATGAGTGCATATGATAGTGTTGTATTGATGAGTGACTGCATGTATGAGTGATTGTATGGGTGAATGAGTGGATGTGTGTGTAGACCTAGGAATTGGTGAGTGCGTATGTAGTAACTGCATATGTAGTAACTGGTATTGGTGTGTCGATGATTTCGAAAATGGTAGTCTGTATTTTACAGTGGGTGTATCAAAGGTTATATTAGAGTGTGAGGAGGTGCATCAGATTTTCACGTGGATGATGTCATCAGTGATGTCATCAGTGATGTCATTTGAGATGTTATCAGTGATGTCATCAGTGATGTCACTGACCATGTCATGAATGATGTAATATGTGATGTCATCAGCAGTGCATTGCGGGGGCAGTTACTTGGACATGTACCAGTGAGTCATCCATTCACTCACCAACACACCCATACACACACCCACCCATACAGCTGTTTCCACATGCACTCTTGAACTCATACACCCAGTGAATCAACCACTCAAACATCTATGCACAGAGTCACACACCTCCCACCCACCCACACACACACCCAGGCACCCATACAAATACTCAGGCAACCAATCGATAACCCATATAGACACTCATGTAGCTACTGACCAACCCATGCAGCAGCTTATACAACAACAGACAGACTGATACAGACATTCACACAGTTTAGTCACTAACCCATGCATTCAGTAAGACACATGTAATCACTCACTTAAACAGTCAGTCACGGACCTACTAAATCCTCCATCCAGACATTTATACACCCACTCATTCTTCAATACGCCTTGGCATATATATAATACATATTTAAACTTTAAAGAAACACACAGTTACTGGATGATGTCATCAGTGATGTCATCAGTGATGTAATTTGAGATGTCATCAGTGATGTCATCAGTGATATCACTGACCATGTCATGAATGATGTAATATGTGACGTCATCAGCAGTGCATTGCGGGGGCGCGAGTTGTAGTTAGCTGAACTAACTATAACGGCGGAATTTCTATGGTTTTGTACGAGTAAAATGTCCAACTAACTATAACGTGCCTGAAACCTATGGTTTTTTCAGTGAATTTCTAAGGTTTTTTAAATGCTAATTTCTAACTATAACGTCCCTGAAACCTATGGTTTTTTCAGTGAATTTCAAAGGTTTTTTAAATGCTAATTTCTAACTATAACGTGTCTGAAACCTATGGTTTTTTCAGTGAATTTCAAAGGTTTTTTAAATGCTAATTTCTAACTATAACGTCCCTGAAACCTATGGTTTTTTCAGTGAATTTCAAAGGTTTTTTAAATGGTAATTTTTAAGTATAATAGTAGTTATACCTATGTTTTTTGTAACTGAATTTCTAGATTTTTTTAACTGTTTATTTGTAAATATATTATTTATTAAACAATATTATATACTTTTTTGAAAATTGTAAAAAAAAAAAATTAAAACAAATTAAAACTGAAATATAGTATAATTATTTTGTTTTATTTTTTTATTTTAATATATTTATATTATTTTCTTTTTAATTTATTTATTTTTTTACATTTTTTGGAGTCGCGCACCCAAAGCGTACCTAACACGGCGGGTGCGCGTATTCAAGCCGCCATTTTGGAATAGTCATGAAGGATCCGCGTACGGTGTGCGACGGGTGCGTGTTTTCCAATTACGTCATATACGTATAATATTACGTGCTGTGCGCGATTGGTATGCGACCGGTCCGCGAGTCCTGCTTCCGCGTATTCGCGACACATGCGCATTACGGTACGCGACGTTTGCGCGGTGGCGGGCCCCGCGTGACGTCATATACGTGCCGGGGCGCACTGGGTGCGTGACTCCCGCGAAAGTTTTTATGTTCTAAAATGATATGTATGTGTCTTTAATGTACATATTAGGGCAAGAGATTATCTAAGGTATTCATAAAAATAATATACTTCTACTTGTAATAAAGTTATATTATTTTTAAATATGTTTTCGCGGAGTCGCGTCGGGTGCGTTCTTCGTGCGCGCTGCGTGCGCGAATCCTATGTGACCTCAAAAAAAAGGATTTGATTGGTTCATAACATTTCCCACTGTAACTATTGAAGGACCCAACCCATTTTAATCATTCTTGTTGGAGCACCTTCAGAGAAACTTCTGTTCTTCTACTTGAACCTGTTTGGCTTTTTTTTGGTGTTTTTTCAAAACTTCCAAGGAAAATGGCATCAGAGCAGCAGCAGCAGGTGGAAGTATCTTCAGATGAAGAACTGTTGGAGGAGGCACCACCTAAAAAAAGACCAGAATCTGTTGTGTGGAAGTTCTTCACTTTTCCTGCAGGTGAAAAAAAAGTGAATGCAAGAAAAGTGACCTGCATGATTTGCGGCAGGGTCCTGTCAAGAGGGAGTGAGAAAAAGTATTCATGCGGCACTGCCAGCATGTATAAACATCTGCGCACTCTCCAACCTCGCAATCTTGCTCGGGAGGAAATCAGGCGAGCTACTCAAAACCCATCACCAGCTGTGGCAAGCACATCAGGAGCATCATCAGCAATACCTCCTATGGACATAAGACCAGAATTTGCCTTCCTTGAGCAACACTGTGTAAAGTGTAAAAAAATAATCTGCTATGGTGAACAGTCGGTGGATGCTGTTTGTGCTGCCCAAAGAAATCACTGCTGTTAATTTTTTATATTTTTGTTTGTTTTTGGAATGATATTTAATTCCAAAAGTTACCTGTTTACTTTGTTCCTTTTTTTGTTCAGTTTTTAAAAAAACACCAAAAAAAATACAAAATTGTTCAAAAACTACAAAAAAAATACAAAACAAAAAAAGAAGAAAAAAAAAAGTTCTTGTCAGAACTACCTTATCTGGTTAAAAAAAGAACTATAATTGCATGGTAATGTCTGAAAGTTTGGGTGAATATATGTGTAGAGCATGATTGACTGAAAGAATGCATTAGTACTGTATGGTGAATTTATAGGGGCAGATGTATGAGGAAGTGCTGCAGCGTGGCACTGCAAGCCCTTTGGCTGCACCGCGCTGCAGCACTTCCACGACATATTTACTTGAATATGTCGCATCTCTGTGCTTCCCTCTGCACTGGCGCACAAACTGTAGCCATGCGCTGGCGCAGGCACCCTTGCACCATGGCCCAAGGATGCCTGCGTCGTGGGGAGATTGTTTTTGTGCAGGAAGGGACACCTTCCTGTACAAAAACAATCACTAAAGGCATTTTCCTCCTTCAATGCGTGCTGTAGAATGCAGCACGCATTGAAAGAGGAAAAAATGAGGAGAAATGAAAACATTTCTCCTCGTTGCGCCTTGCTACGCCACCTCTAGGGTGGTGCAGCATTCACACATATCTCCAGATTTATGATTTCTCGTAAATCTTTAGATGTGTCTTGTTCCATGTGTGTTGTGTGGGAACATACACAGCAACACCCATGGAACGCCCCTTCAACACAAAGTGCTGCGTGTGAAGGGGCCGTATTTACAAGGAGAGGAAAAGCCACGCAGGGTGGCTTTTCCTCTCCTTGTAAATATGGAGGTGCCCCCGGCGCCACCACTACGTCACAAAAAGTGATGTACTGGTGGCGCAGGGGGCTTGTAAATCTGCCCCATAAGTGCTTAGGTATTGGCGGAGTGATACGATAAGAACATAGTGCTGGATGGGTGATTGAGGAAGTGCATGAGACTGACAGGAGGAATCCTAGGCTATATGGGTACTACTTCAGTATTTAGTGGAGTGTACCAATAGTATGTATGTGCTTAGATGTTTGTAGGGATTGTGCACAGAATATTGTAGGTGTACTTGTATTAGTGCCTAGGCCATTCCATAAGAACATCACTAGTAATTGGAATTATCACAGTGCTGCAAATAGAGTGCATGGTCAATTTATAAGTGCTTAGGTATTGGCGGAGTGATAGGATAACAAAATAGTGCTGGATGGATGATTGAGGAAGTGTATGAGACTGACAGGAGGAATCCTAGGCTGCATGGGTACTACTTCAGTATTTAGTGGAGTGTACCAATAGTATGTATGTGGTTAGAGGTTTGTAGGCATTGTGCACAGAATACTGTAGGTGTACTTGTATTAGTGGCTATGCCATTCTATAAATACATGACTAGTAACTAGTATGATGACAGTGCTGTAAACAGAGTGCCTGGTGAATTTATAAGTGTTTAGGTATAGATTGAGTGATAGAATAAGTAGATAGTACTGGATGAGTGATTGGAGAAGTGCATGGGATTGACAGGAGGATTTTTAGGCTGCATGGGTACTACTTGGGTATTTAGTGCAGTGTAGCAATAGTATGTATCTGGTTAGAGGTGTACATGCATCCTGCACAGAATACTGTAGGTGTACTTGTGTTAGAGGCTATGCCATTCAATTAGTACATGACTAGTAAGTGGAATGATTACAGTGCTACAAACAGGGTGTCTGATGAATTTATAAGTGGATAAATATTGGCAAACTGATAGCATAAGTAGATAGTGGTGGATGGGTGATTGGAGAAGTGCATGGGACTGACAGGAGGTTTCCTATGCAGCATGGGTAGTACCTTAGTATTTACAAGACTGTTCCAATAGTATGTATGTGCTTAGAGGTGTGCATACATAGTGCATAGAATGTTGTATGTATACTTTTCTTAGTGGCTAGGACATTCCATAAGTACATCACTAGTAATTGGAAAGATTACAGTGACGCAAACAGACTGCATGGTGATTTTATAAGTGCTTAGGTATTGGCAGAGTGATAGGATAAGTAGATAGTGCTGGATGGGTGATTGGAAAAGTGCATGGGACAGATAGGAGGATTACTAGGCTGCATGGGTAGTAACTTAGTAAGTAGCTGGTTATAGGTTTATATAGATAGTGCACAGCTGAATGTAGTAGTGCATGGATAGTGTTTGGATTACTTAATCTTACCTTTACAGTAGTAGATATCAAAATTTTCTAAACATTTTTTGCAGTTGTTTTTTATAATTTACATTTTTTTTTAAATACGAACTTTAGAATTATGATCTGTGAAAGAGAAGAAAAAATACAGTTATAATGTATAATGTTATAATTTTATAAACACAACATAATTTAAGCATAATATAAATTATTTAGTTTGCCTTTTTTGCTGTTCTCAGAATATATTGAATTTCACTATAAATAGTGATTTCAATGTTACTCATCACATAACAGCGGGCAAAAAAAACCAATCAATAAGATTGTTTAAAAAAAACAAATCTGTGTCAAAAATATTTTCAATATAGTCAACTATCTCTGCACATTGCATAAAAACAACATCCTCAATAACATACCATATAATACAAATCACACATATATAAAATGCTTCTTTCTAAGAGAATTTTGTTACTACAATATGAAAGAACCGAAACAATAATTCAATCAAGAATTCTTTATAATTTACATATACTCTAAATGATGTTCTTTAAAATATATGCTGTCAGAATATCCCAGAAAAAGTGCTTAATTCATATTAATATCTTTCCTCTAGGCCAAATGATATTCCTGAAATCCTTTATACTGAAATTGTCCAATAGTAATCGTATTAATACATTTTAACATATTCCCAATAGGCCGAATTATGTTCTTAGAACTTTGGCTTTAAAAATATTAGGTAGGAATTTGGTAATTCGTTAGGCAAACGATGTCTAAAAACCAAATGAGCATCATTACAATATGTCCATCCTTTATTGCATTTTAAATAGACAGTGTAATGTCCAGATGTTGTAGAAGGACCATGATGGAAAATAATTGCTACTGCTACAAAAGTTCTTCCTGATATTGATAGTTGACTTGCTACAAAATTTTTAATTAAAGTTTCCAATTTTCTTCCATCAGCTGTACAACGTTGTATCATTAAAATTATATATTGTCCAAATCTTTGTATAAATAGTGTTGATAACATTTCTGATTTGCATTGGCTACACTCCATGTTTTGATTTGCTGCTTTAACTAATTTGTTGAAAGACACTGTTTTACAGTCTGGTATTGTTAAATATATGAATCTTTCAGTGTCTATGTTAGTGGTAGAAGTAAACCTACAATTTTCACATTCCATGTTCCCATTTATAACGAAGTCCAAATAGATTTTCAATTTGTATTCCTTCATCTTCTAATATTGCAAGTATATACATTAGAAATTCCTGAGCATCTTGTTGCACATTCTGTGTAAATTGCGTAGAACCAGAACATATATCTAGAAGATTCCGAATATCAGAAACACTTTGGATTTTACTTTTATCAGTTCTCAATTTTTCAAAAATAGAATGCAACAAGGAACAAAACCTTTTTTCTCGATTCTCCATAATTTGCTGTTGCAGATTTTCTAGAAAAAATACAACATTTACCACTACATTAGCATAGCAGTTGATACCTGAACTATTTTCTAACTGATATCCGACAATCTCTTCAATAGTGTCCTTTTTCTTTTTGCTTGGAATCTCAACATTATCTTGATTTTTTTTCTTTTCTTTAACTTCACTACAGATATTCTCATATGTTCTTTTTCGACCTACTACACGCTTTTCATATACAGGATATTCACCTAAATTGGGAGCATATAATCTTCTTAACCGATTATACTCTCTTACACAATTTGCATCTGCACTAATCTTTCTCTCATCAAAATCAATCAAATACAATCCAGATAAAGTTCTGACTCGGGACAAAGCAACATATGCCATACCCTCTTTAAATACGGTACTTCCAATGTTTACCAAAGCACTGTCTACACTTAAACCTTGAGATTTATGAATAGTCACCGCATATGCCAAAGAAAGAGGAAACTGTTTTCTACGAACATACAAATCTTTAACAAGCAAAAAACGAACCGAACAACGACCAATTTGTTTTACTTCTTCAATTTGATCAAATTTGATTTTCAAAAATTCAATTCCATCTCTATTTTGATAATTAACAAAATCAACAACTTTACCCATTGCACCATTTACTAAACCTTTTTCCACATCCAAATTACGCCGTAAAATTACCCGACAGTTTACACATAGATATAAATTCTTTTCTAAACCAGCAGTTTTAGATATAGATTTTTCTAAAGAATCCAATTTTGTTTTTAATTTTTCCGTCAAAATAATAGTTCTTCCTTCATGTTCTATTTTATCAATGGCTTCCATTTTTATTATTTGTTCATTTTCCAGCTTTAAAAGTTCTTCATTGAATGTGGAACACTCTCGCAGTGTTGGCATTAGGCAGATTATAGATTTATTTTCTGCAATTTTTTTATATATTTTTTCAGGAACTATATTTTCATTTGGAAACAAGTTTGTAAGTAGCCGACTTTGCAAAGCTTGTTTGCCATGTTCTGTCAATACTCCAATTCTTATATCTTGAAGAATGGTTCCATAATCAACATCATTTGCCTGTCGCATATTTTTAATGAGTTCTTTGTATTCAAAATATGACCAAATGTTAACGTTTCCAACACTTCCCAAAGACTTTCTGGTGTCTTCATGCACAAGCGTTTTAAATACTGGTTGCCCTTTTACAGGAGTAAGTTGCAGTAGATCACCAAAAACTATCACATGTTTTCCTCCAAATAAGACATCGTATTCTGTTTTTAGAATTTGCTGCATTCTTAAATGCACAAAGGCAAGCATTAAGTTTGAGACCATGCTCACCTCATCAATTATCAGAAGTTTCATTTTCTTTAGTACTCTTGAAACTTCATAACAAGCTTCTCCAGATAGCTTGTGATATTCCAATTTATTTTCATGCTCTACAGGTAGCATTAGTAAACGATGTAATGTAATTCCTTTAATGTTGTGTGCTGCCAACCCAGTTGGAGCAGTTACAACACAAGACAAATGTGAGTCAGTTGTTTTCTGTAGATAACTGGTCAAAACTTTAATTAAGAAACTTTTTCCTGTACCAGCTTGACCACTGACATACATTCGGATAGGTTGAAATGATGTGCATGTGCATTCTTTCTTTTCATGAAGAAAACCATGGTCGATCTGTTGTCTCACTTGCTGATATATTTCTTTCTGTTCAATATTTAGTTGTTCTTCCAAGTTTCCTAAGTCCATAATATCTTCTTGAGCTTGATGCATTGCTGTTTCCACTTCACTCATGGCGATTGCTGCTTCATTTTCAAGAATTGGTTGTCCTAGTGGATCTTGACTCAGTGGAGCAGAACTTTGACTGTCTTGCGAACTGTCTCTAGCAATCTCAGCTGCAATAGTAGCTTCTTGATCAATTTCTTCATTCAACATTTTGAGATAATTTGCAAAAACTGTGCATTCAATGCTATCTTTACATGCATTGAAATAATCTTCATAGCACTGAAAATCTCCAAGTAATTCCAATTCCGTACGCCAAGGCTTGAAGAGTTGCAAAAGTGCTAAATAGTAAAATTCTCTTTTATCAGGAGTATCACAACTCAGTTTCCTATGATTAATCAGATTTCCTTTACTTTGTTTCACCAAACATCCTTCTGAACCAATCACTGCATATTTTCCTTCATTTATGTTTTCTGTAGTATTTCTCTTAAAACTGTAATATTGCAGCACTTCATAGAGACATATGTTTTCAAGATGACGACTTCTATTTGGATAGTATGTATCCAACATGTTTGTTTTGACAATATCTGTGCTTTCCGGTTCATTTACTGCTAAATATTCGATTTCTTGTATAGATTTAAGTACTCGATTTCGCGTTGCAGCAAGACCTAGACTCACCCAAATGATTCCTCTTGACTTTGAATATAAACTTGCAGATGACAACCGATCCGAGCATTCGTACGCTCCAATCTCTCGATGGGATAACATCTTCAAACTAAAACTGTACAATTTCTTACTAAGACTCTTCTCGTGAGAAATTTCTTCCCACATTTCTTTCAACTCCGTCTTTTCTGATTTTGTTATGTATGATGTTACATACCGAGCAACAGCAATGGAATTATCCGCAACATACTGGATATCCATATTAGCATTCCACATCGAGAGAATAACTGGATTATAATCATTGATATACTTTGATTCTTCACTTCTTTTCAAATTGTAAGTATTTTTGGGTGATTTTCTAGTGATGGTATGTCTCACTGCTGACATGAAACTGTTTACTCTTCCTTTGGATATTACTGGACGTGGAAATCCAAAACGACATTTGGTATAAAACTTTTCCTTCGACTTGTATTTCCGTCGACAGTATTTGCCACATCGATGACTTTGGAATCGTAACACTTGTTGCCTTAAGTTGTTTTCTTCTGTTCTTTTTGGTATAGCACATGTAACATAATCTTCAATAAAAGATAAAACAGTGTCATCCGAATCAGTTCCAAATTTGGGTGCATCCTTGATCCATAAAAGCATATGTATATGAGGAGCACCTCTAGCTTGATACTCCTTTCTCCAAAAGAAATCAATAACTTCTCCAAGAGGAGGATTCTTTTTATTGCAGATAAAAGACATCATAGCTTCAAACCTATGATTGAAATATCTGCATACATTTACAGGATCCAAAGAACACAATTCTCCAGGTGTCTTGTATTCAATATTTTTAATATTTGAATTTGCTTCTCGGAGAAATTCAAGTAAATCATCCCAAGCGTATTCAGCACAGCTTAGGGTAACAAACCACGTAGGAGTTCCTAAGTTCCTTAGCATGCATTTAAGTTCTCCATGACGACGATACCAATACTCATTAGTACCACGCTGACATGCCATCAAATTAATCAGTTGAGATTCTAAATGATCGTCTCTCTGATGTACTTTATCCATAAATTCCTTTGCAGATACATTTTGAAGATGTACTCCTGTTTTTAATATGTGGTTGACTGCATATGAAAGTCCAGACAAGTCACTCTCAAACAAAAGATGAAATATATATGGGATACATTGTCGAAATCTTGGATCTTCTGCATACAATCTTGTTGTCCGATATTCTGATGCAGGAATCTGTACTGATCGTTCGTCATATCGTCCACCTTTTCCAGTTGGGAACAGCTGGGGAAAACAACGAGCTTCCAAACTTTTTTCCCAAACACTCATGGGAGTCCCCTTCGCTTTCTTCATTTGGAATAATTCAATAGTATTCCCCATGACTTCTTTCGAATGAAGTGGATGTACACTATAATGTTCATAAATTTCTTCACTTTTGGACATGTCCACTTTCTCAATTTGACCACTTGACATTTCACTATCATCTCCTAAAAGTATTTCTTCTTCTTCCACATACACATTTTTGTAGTAATCATTGTTTTTTATAAGATATAATGTTGCCTTTTGCACTTTCCTGACATCCACTAATTCCTGCCAGATTTTCTTACTCTTAGTAGGAACACCATTAACTAAAACACTAGTGGTTCACTTTCTACATTCTGTACACCAATAGTTTCAATATTTTTCTTTAAATCTAGTGGTAAATATACAACTCTACCTTTTAATCCTCTCTGTAAATCTGTAGGAGGCAATTTACCTGTTTTAGGCTCCATACGAACAATAGCCTGAAATGGGTGCACACATTGAATCAGAATAGACTCATATGTGTTTAAATCTATCAGTTCTGGAGGAATAGTTACCAACTCTAGATTATTATGGACAGCTCTAGCAGGCATTTTATTATCGTCTAATTTGTTATAACAATATTTACAAATACGCTGATCAGTACCCAAATCAAAGCAATCCTCTACCAACAAATAAGTTGCAAATTCCTTCCACTTATCATTATTTTCTCTTTCACTTTTTAAATACAGATCAACATTCCTAGTCTGATTTTTATAGTGAGTTTGTCGACAACAAATACAAGTATAATTTGGCCTTTCACACGAAATTACCTTAAACTTTGTAATTTGTTCTTTAAACTTCTCTGTACTACTATTTGCCACAGTTTCTTCAACACCTACTTCTATCACTGTCTCATTTTGTCCACTCTCTTCTTCAGGACCAAAGTAACGAAACTCTATTTCATCACAAACTTTTTTACATCTGATACTGACCCATGCAAAAGAGCACTGTTTAAGTCATTTAAAATTATTGCTGGACTTTTTGCGTAATACAATCTTCTGACTAACTTTCGCATTTGAGAATGATGTACTGCTAACATTCTAAAATGATGAAAAACACTTTGACATACTTTTCTAGAAAGACAAGCCAGAGAATGACCTTGCAAACCGGTATTTTTTCTCACTCTGCAAGGATCTAGTCCTTGCAACATCTTAATCTTTTGTTTAACACTTTTTTTACTATAGACTTGTAAAAAATTCCGTAAAATATCAATAGATTCCTGTCGTATACTGCAAATACTACTACAATCCCAAGTATACACTGGGGCTTTAGTACGTCTCCCTAGAACTTCATCAGCTATCACTTCTTCTTCATTTCTGGGAACCATCTTCTCTTTTTCAATTGGACAACCATTTCTAACCTCATAAGCACGGCCACTGGTATCAACTGCAAGCAATAATGTATTGGTTTGAAAATAACTCTCTTCATTAAAAAAAGGCTCTGAACTTGAACTGTGTTTCCATTCACCCAAAAAATATCACAAAAGTTAGTTCTGTTAATTACTCTCTTGTTTTTACTTTTGGCCTTCATAAAATGTATTGGCTTATCTAGTGATCGAATTCTGTTTAAAATTAAAATGAATAATTTCCTTTTTAAATCAAAAGCCTTCTCAACAATAGTTTCAATCTGTTTCTTCTTTTTATAAAATGCTGATCTTTTTTTATATTTCTTCACATCTTTTAACAAATTAAAGACAACTCTATTGTAAAACATTCTTTTCCTTATTTCATCAAATAGATGTTTTCTCCTTTTACCATACATTGTTTCTTTAGACCGTGATTTCCCATTATTTTTGCCTTTTTTCTTCTTATTCTTTTTTGTTGTTGAGGCATTCTTTCTACTTTCCACATTGTGCACACTGTTTCTAGCCTTTGAAAGTGTTTTAATAAATTCTTTTGTTCTCTTACCACAAGACTTTTTCTTTTTTCCCACATGTTGTAGTTCATCTAATTTTTGCTGTTGTGTTTTCTTCAAATAATAATCCTTTTTTTGTTCTTTCCTCTTTTGTGTTATTCTAGTCATGGTAAGTTTTTTTTAATGATGATGAACAATACCTGTTAAAAAAAATATATATATGACATTATTAAAATAAATTTATAAAATATACTATTGTATTACTAAACAAACACGTTGTATATAAAAACAATTTAAACACTTTGTTTTAAAATCACAATTCATTTACTGCAAGACACAGATACTAACTGAATAATTGTAGAACTAAATAAGTAGTGTTTATGTGTTTAGAGGACTGCATCAATAGTGGATAGATGATTGTAATACTAGATGTATTAGTACCTGGGTCATTACATGAGTACATGGGTACTGACTGGATTATTAGAGTAGTGCAACAAAAGAGAATGGTGAATTTATAAATGCTTGGGTTTTCGTACAGCCATTAGATAAGGACATGGTTCTGTCAGGATGATTGCAGGAGTGGACAGAGATTAACACTGTCATTGCTGAACTACATGGCAACTACCTGGATTTTTGCAGGAGTGAATCAGTAGTCTGAAGGGGGTTAGGGGACCTCATACATTGTGCACATGTGACTGCAGCACTGCGTGTCTTAATGCCTGAGTCATGGAAAAAATGCATGGACAGTGACTGGATAGTTAGAGTGCTGGTAGTTGACAGCAGGGTGAGTTTATAAGTGCTTGTGTTTCGGCACAGAGATTAGATAAGGACATGGTTCTGTCAGGATGATTGCAGGAGTGCACAGAGAGTGACACTGTGATTGCTGACTTGCATGCCTACTACCTGGATTTTGGCAGGAGTGAATCAGTAGTCTGCAGGGGGTTAGGGGACCGCATAGATTGTGCACATGTGACTGTAGCACTGCGTGTCTTAATGCCTGAGGCATTGTACAAGTGCATGGACAGTGACTGGATAATTAGAGTGCTGGTAGTTGACAGCAGGGTGAGTTTATAAGTGCTTGTGTTTCAGCACAGTGATTAGATAAGGACATGGTTCTGTCAGGATGATAGCAGGAGTGGACAGAGAGTGACACTGTGATTGCTGAACTTACATGGCTACTACCTGGATTTTGGCAGGAGTGAATCAGTAGTCTGCAGGGGGTTAGGAGACCGCATAGATTGTGCACATGTGACTGTAGCACTGCATGTCTTAATGCCTGAGTCATTGTACAAGTGCATGGACAGTGACTGGATAGATTAGAGTGCTGGTACTTGACAGCAGGGTGAGTTTATAAGTGCTTGTGTTTCAACACAGTGATTAGATAACGACATGGTTCTGTCAGGATGATAGTAGGAGTGGACAGAGATTGACACTGTGATTGCTGAACTACATGGCTACTACCTGGATTTTTGCAGGAGTGAATCTGTAGTCTGCAGGGGGTTAGGGGACCGCATAGATTGTGCACATGTGACTGTAGCACTGCGTGTCTTAATGCCTGAGTCATGGAACAAGTGCATGGACAGTGACTGGATAGTTAGAGTGCTGCTAGTTGACAGCAGGGTGAGTTTATAAGTGCTTGTGTTTCGGCACAGAGATTAGATAAGGACATGGTTCTGTCAGGATGATTGTAGGAGTGCACAGAGACTGACACTGTGATTGCTGAACTTACATGCCTACTACCTGGATTTTTGCAGGAGTGAATCAGTAGTCTGCAGGGGGTTAGGGGACCACATACATTGTGCACATGTCACTGTACCACTGTGTGTCTTAATGCCTGAGGCATTGTACAAGTGCATGGACAGTGAGTAGATAGGTAGAGTGCTGGTAGTTCACAGCAGAGTGAGTTTATAAGTGCTTGTGTTTCGGCACAGAGATTAGATAAGGACATGGTTCTGTCAGGATGATTGCAGGAGTGGACAGAGAGTGACACTGTGATTGCTGACTTACATGGCTACTACCTGGATTTTGGCAGGAGTGAATCAGTAGTCTGCAGGGGGTTAGGGGACCACATACATTGTGCACATGTGACTGTAGGACTGCGTGTCTTACTGCCTGAGGCATTGTACAAGTGCATGAACAGTGACTGGATAATTAGAGTGCTGGTACTTGACAGCAGGGTGAGTTTATAAGTGCTTGTGTTTCAGCACAGTGATTAGATAACGACATGGTTTTGTCAGGATGATAGTAGGAGTGGACAGAGATTGACACTGTCATTGCTGAACTACATGGCTACTACCTGGATTTTTGCAGGAGTGAATCAGTAGTCTGCAGGGGGTTTGGAGGACTGCATATATTGTGCACATTTGACTGTAGCACTGCGTGTCTTAATGCCTGAGGCATTGTACAAGTGCATGGACAGTGACTGGATAGTTAGAGTGCTGGTACTTGACAGCAGGGTGAGTTTATAAGTGCTTGTGTTTCAGCACAGTGATTAGATAACGACATGGTTCTGTCAGGATGATAGTAGGAGTGGACAGAGATTGACAGCTGTCATTGCTGAACTACATGGCTACTACCTGGATTTTTGCAGGAGTGAATCTGTAGTCTGCAGGGGGTTAGGGGACCGCATAGATTGTGCACATGTGACTGTAGCACTGCGTGTCTTAATGCCTGAGTCATGGAAAAAGCGCATGGACAGTGAGTAGATAGGTAGAGTGCTGGTAGTTCACAGCAGAGTGAGTTTATAAGTGCTTGTGTTTCAACACAGAGATTAGATAAGGACATGGTTCTGTCAGGATGATTGCAGGAGTGGACAGAGAGTGACAGTATGATTGCTGACTTGCATGACTACTACCTGGATTTTGGCAGGAGTGAATCAGTAGTCTGCAGGGGTTAGGGGACCACATACATTGTGCACATTTCACTGTACCACTGCGTGTCTTAATGCCTGAGGCATTGTACAAGTGCATGGACAGTGAGTAGATAGGTAGAGTGCTGGTAGTTTGACAGCAGGGTGAGTTTATAAGTGCTTGTGTTTCGGCACAGAGATTAGATAAGGACATGGTTCTGTCAGGATGATTGCAGGAGTGGACAGAGAGTGACAGTGTGATTGCTGACTTGCATGGCTACTACCTGGATTTTGGCAGGAGTGAATCAGTAGTCTGCAGGGGGTTAGGAGTACCGCATAGGTTGTGCACATGTGACTGTAGCACTGCATGTCTTAATGCCTGAGTCATTGTACAAGTGCATGGACAGTGACTGGATAGATTAGAGTGCTGGTACTTGACAGCAGGGTGAGTTTATAAGTGCTTGTGTTTCAGCACAGTGATTAGATAAGGACATGGTTCTGTCAGGATGATAGCAGGAGTGGACAGAGACTGACACTGTGATTGCTGAACTGCATGGCTACTACCTGGATTTTTACAGGAGTGAATCAGTAGTCTGCAGGGGGTTAGAGGTACCACATAGGTTGTGCACATTTGACTGTAGCACTGCGTGTCTTAATGCCTGAGTCATTGTACAAGTGCACTGTACACTGACTGGATAGATAGAGTGCTGCTATTTGACAGCAGGGTGAGTTTATAAGTGCTTGTGTTTCAGCACAGTGATTAGATAAGGACATGGTTCTGTCAGGATGATAGCAGGAGTGGACAGAGATTGACAGTGTGATTGCTGAACTACATGGCTACTACCTGGATTTTTGCAGGAGTGAATCTGTAGTCTGCAGGGGGTTAGGGGACCGCATAGATTGTGCACATGTGACTGTAGCACTGCGTGTCTTAATGCCTGAGTCATGGAAAAAGCACATGGACAGTGACTGGATAGTTAGAGTGCTGGTACTTGACAGCAGGGCAAGTTTATAAGTGCTTGTGTTTCAGTACAGTGATTAGATAAGGTCATGGTTCTGTCAGGATGATTGCAGGAGTGGACAGAGAGTGACAGTGTGATTACTAGAACTGCATGGCTACTACCTGGATTATTGGCAGGAGTGAATCAGTAGTCTGCAGGGGGTTAGGGGACCGCATAGATTGTGCACATGTGACTGTAGCACTGCGTGTCTTAATGCCTGAGTCATGGAACAAGCGCATGGACAGTGACTGGATAGTTAGAGTGCTGGTAGTTGACAGCAGGGTGAGTTTATAAGTGCTTGTGTTTCGGCACAGAGATTAGATAAGGACATGGTTCTGTCAGGATGATTGCAGGAGTGGACAGAGAGTGACACTGTGATTGCTGAGTTGCATGGCTACTACCTGGATTTTTGCAGGAGTGAATCAGTAGTCTGCAGGGGGTTAGGGGACCACATACATTGTGCACATTTCACTGTACCACTGTGTCTCTTAATGCCTGAGGCATTGTACAAGTGCATGGACAGTGAGTAGATAGGTAGAGTGCTGGTAGTTCACAGCAGAGTGAGTTTATAAGTGCTTGTGTTTCGGCACAGAGATTAGAAAGGTCATGGTTCTGTCAGGATGATTGCAGGAGTGGACAGAGAGTGACAGTGTGATTGCTGACTTGCATGGCTACTACCTGGATTTTGGCAGGAGTGAATCAGTAGTCTGCAGGGGGTTAGGAGACTGCATAGATTGTGCACATGTGACTGTAGCACTGCATGTCTTAATGCCTGAGGCATTGTACAAGTGCATGAACAGTGACTGGATAGTTAGAGTGCTGGTACTTGACAGCAGGGTGAGTTTATAAGTGCTTGTGTTTCAGCACAGTGATTAGATAACGACATGGTTCTGTCAGGATGATAGTAGGAGTGGACAGAGATTGACACTGTGATTGCTGAACTACATGGCTACTACCTGGATTTTTACAGGAGTGAATCAGTAGTCTGCAGGGGGTTAGGGGACCGCATAGATTGTGCACATGTGACTGTAGCACTGCATGTCTTAATGTCCTGAGGCATTGTACAAGTGCATGGACAGTGACTGGATAGTTAGAGTGCTGGTACTTGACAGCAGGGTGAGTTTATAAGTGCTTGTGTTTCAGCACAGTGATTAGATAAGGACATGGTTCTGTCAGGATGATAGCAGGAGTGGACAGAGAGTGACAGTGTGATTGCTGAACTACATGGCTACTACCTGGAGTTTTTGCAGGAGTGAATCAGTAGTCTGCAGGGGGTTAGGAGACTGCATAGATTGTGCACATTTGACTGTAGCACTGGATGTCTTAATACCTGAGTCATTGTACAAGTGCATGGACAGTGACTGGATAGTTAGAGTGCTGCTATTTGACAGCAGGGTGAGTTTATAAGTGCTTGTGTTTTAGCACAGTGATTAGATAACAACATGGTTCTGTCAGGATGATAGTAGGAGTGGACAGAGATTGACACTGTGATTGCTGAACTACATGGCTACTACCTGGATTTTTGCACGAGTGAATCAGTAGTCTGCAGGGGGTTAGGGGACCACATAGATTGTGCACATGTGACTGTAGCACTGCGTGTCTTAATGCCTGAGTCATTGTACAAGTGCATGGACAGTGACTGGATAGTTAGAGTGCTGGTAGTTCACAGCAGGGTGAGTTTATAAGTGCTTCTGTTTCGGCACAGTGATTAGATAAGGACATGGTTAATAGAATGGTGAATTTATTACTGCTTGCGTTTTGGCACTGTGATTAATTAAGGTCATGGCAGAATGATTCAAAGAGTCCACAGGGAGTGACAAAGGAATTGCTGGATTGCATATATACTGTATTGCTGATTTTACCACAACATAAGTTACTGTATGACTTACTCCTTAAATGCATAGATTGTAGTTAAATAATAACTTTGGACAATATAGAACCAGTAAATCACTTCTCATGCAGTAATAAAATCCCATATTCACTACCTTAGCATTCCTCTAATCTGTCAAGTACCTCTCATTAATCCAGTAAATATAATTTCAACATTTATAAAAACAATCTAAACAAATACATGAGTCATGACATACTATCTACTTAAGTAGATAACTTCTATATACCAGAAAGAATAAAATATACTGTTTTCTTTTGAGCTACATATTGACCATTAAATCTAAAAATATGCAACATCATCAAACTGTACCTCTCAACAGACTTAATGAAGAAGAATAATAAACAACACCTTTTTTTATGAGGATTTCTAAAACCACACAAACTATACAAACTAATAACAGAATTGTAATCATTAACACCTTATATGATCATCTTGCAAACAGAACAGTTGTACCTCATTTTACCAAACTATCTATAATAATGCAATATTATTAAACTATACCTTTTTACTGAGAAGAAATATGCATGCCTAATAAACTGCACCTTATATGAACATTTTTGAAAATACACATTCTTCGTGCATATTTAACCAATTAATAATAAATAAGAGGCATCATTCAACTATACCTTTCAAGACACTTAATAATATATATATTACTGCACATACTATTTTTTAAACAAAGTTCAAATACAATAGAAATTATCCCAATATATATCTGTACATTTAATAAATTAATTTAACCAGCACAGTTTCATAAAATTTTCAAATCTATATTACATAAATCTCTAAAAAATATAACTCACCTTTTAAATAAATCTGTTGAATGAAAAATCTCACACACTCAGACAGGATTCTGTTTAACACACAGTCAATATAGAACAGCACACTTTCCAAAGTCAAACCAGTATTGGCAAAGTTTCCCTCTATTTTTCCATACATATACACATAAGCCACAAATGGCATTGCTTCCCAGTGTTTTTCAAATTGAAAAACGAATTTCCATTGGTCATAGAGATTAACACTTTTCAACTGACATCTTCACCCCTTCTCCTTAATGTCAGTTTCCATAGCAACAGGTTCATGCAACATTCAACTTAGCTGCCAGGTCACAAGTTCACCACACAATGTTGCAAATGACAACAGCAGGTGTGGTTGGCTTTGCAAAGCATGCCCTTATCCTTTCTGCTGTACCTTTCCAACATTTGTTACCAACCAATAAGAAACATGCTTTCTAAACAAAGTAAAATGCACCCTATATTTGAATGTAGAATTTTCTTAAACAGCCAATCAACTCTCTACTTTCTTAAAAACAGCATCTTGTTCACCATTTTAGATAGATTTCATTCTACCACCTGCCTACCTCAGCTACAGACATCTTCTGATTACCTACAGAGATCCCTTCAAGATGCTTTCTGTGTGGATTATTGGGCATAGCTATGTTTTCTGGTGCAAAAGGTATGCTGAAAGCAGAGGTATTGACAAAGACCTAGGTTTGCAAAATGTAGACATTAAATGGATTGGACAGAGAGGATTAAAGTGGCACCAATTGATGCCATTGGTTCAATCCTTTTTGCATCTCCAACCACCTGACCTCATGATTGTGCACTGCGGTGGCAATGACCTAGGCACAATGACTGGGCTAGGTCTGGAAATGCTAATGAAGGACACCTTTGCAGAATTGATGTTGCTTTTCCCCCAAACTGCCTTTGTGTACTCTAACATATGCCAAAGACAGAAATGGAACTGGTCCAATCATTTCTGTCCACAGATTGAGAAAGCTAGAAAAAATGTCAATAAAGCTGTTTCTGCTTACCTCAGAGACCATAGTATGGGGTCCATATACAACAACAATATGCGTTTTGATATGGATGGTATCTACAGGAGTGATGGTGTACATTTCACAGATAAGGGAAACAGAGTCCTTCTCAACAACTTAAGACTCTGCATCGGCACTTACATGTAGCTACAAAAATCTCCCAATAAACACAAGGGCTCTTTTTAGAGCCACCCAAGATCCAAACATATAACCTAGGTTTATTATAAAAAAATCTTAATTTTTTTTGCTTGGAGTCGCGCACCCAGCGCGACTAAGGGTCGCGCACCCCTCGCGTTCACACCAGGGGGCCGCATTGGGAGTCGCGCACCCCACGCGTTCACACCAGGCGGCCGCGCTGGGAGTCGCGCACCCCGCGCGTTCACACCAGGGGGCCGCGCTGGGAGTCGCGCACCCTGCGCGTTCACACCAGGGGGCCACGCTGGGAGTTGTGCACCTTTCGCGTTCACACCAGGGGGCCGCGCTAGGGTCGCGACTCCAAATTTTTCGATTAAAAAAACCGGCTCCTACCAGTGATTTATATTCGCCCTGGGGACCCCATCCCCCGGGGCCTAGCCACTTCGTAGGGGACCGTGGGGGGAGCCCCAATGCCCCCACGGTCCCGGCGGCTCCCCGCCTCCTGCGGGAGCCGGCACTGCTTTTCCACATGGGGAGCTGCTAACATGCAGCTCCCCGTGTGGAAAAGCAATCTGCTTTGGATTTTGGAAGAGAGAGCAGGTTTCCTGCTCTCTCTTCCAAAATCCAAAGCAAGTTTGCTATGGTAGGGCGGGAGACGTGCTCCCGCCCTACCATAGCAAACAGCAGTGTCCCGGGTGGGCACCCCGGGACACTGCAGGAGCTGGCCCTGGGGGTGGCGGTCCCCAGGGCCATCAAGGCTCCAGGAGGGGCTGTACAGCCCCCTCCCAACCTTTCCAAAGCCCCGGGGAGGTGATGGTCCCCGGGGCTTGGGGGTCCAAAATGGACCCACGCATTTAAACAGTTAGTGCCCCGGGGAGGTGGTGGTCCCCGGGGCGTGTGGGGGGGCTCAAGCCCCCCCACACAGTATTTGGGGCCCCGCTTTACATTTACCAAATCCCCCCGGGACCTGGCCCACCCGGGGGCTTAAAATTAACGAAGCGAGGAAGCCCTCGCTTCATTTTTTTAAATTTTTCGTCCGGATCCGCGCACCCAGCGCGCATTCTGCTGTTTTTTTGTTTTTTTTTAAATGCTTTTTTTGGCCCTGAGCAGGCCTAGGGGGTCAGGGTGTTTCTACCCTGCCCCCTTTTCTTGTTTTTTGCGTTTGTTTCCCTGTTTTCTTGTGCCTCGGTTACCGAGGCACAAAATGGCTGCCAACACTTCCTGGTTTGGAGTGTTGACAGCCAATTAGAATAAAGCTCGTGATCGGGAGGGTGCGCGGATCCACCGCGAGCCATAGATATCGAAACTTTTATTTTTGATTTTCTCAGCAACTACTGAACGGATTTACACCATTTAAAAAAAGGTTTCTTTCTGAACCAAGGGCTACTTTTTTGCCAAATTTGGTGTAATTCCTTTCAGCAGTTTCGGCTGTAACCGTGTCTAAAGTCTCCTATGGGAAATTGATTTTCCGACCACTATTTTTTGAATTTCTCAGGAACTACTGAACAGATTTACACCATTTTAAAAAAAGGTCTCTTTCTGAACCAAGGGCTACCTTTTTGCCAAGTTTGGTGTAATTCCGTTCAGCAGTTCGGGCTGTAGCTTTTTCTAAAGTTTCCTATGGGAATTAACATGGAGAAAACACGTTTTGGGACCCCCCTTTTTTCTCGGCCCCCGCTTGCCGAATCACCCCGAAACTTTCAAGACAGGAGCTGACCGGAGCGGGCTACGAGTTTTGAAAATTTCGCAAGATTCGTCAACCGGCGCCAAAGGTATTGAAGAAAACAAAAAGCGAGTTTCCTATGGAAACTAGGTCCTAACTATAACTATCTACTGGCGACCGCCAGTAGATAATATATATATATATATATATATATTGAAGTTTTTGTTTTTAAATCGTAGGGAGTCACAACCCCGGAATTACGTGACGTAATGGTGCACAGTGGTGTTGCCGTTCCTTAAAATAGTTGAAACAGTATCAAAAATATAATTTTACTCCTTGAAGCATTATTATTTTATTAGTTATTTTATTAGTTAAGTATTCCTCTTCTATAACTAAAAATTTAAGAGTGATGTTATATATCTATCAGCAAAATTAGGAATTTACTAGATCCGCGTACCCAGCGCAACATATAAAACTTGGGAAAAAAGTACAATACAAGCAATGTTCTGGGTGCCAACCCCCAGGACACTGCAGTTTGCTATGGCTTTCCTGTGAAACCTTAGCGAACACTGCTCTGCTTCCAGTTAGCAAGAGCATGACTAATGCTCTTGCTTACTCGAAGCAGAGCAGAATTGCTTTTGGACAGAGGGAGCTGCATGTTCAGCAGCTCCCTCTGTCCAAAAGCAATGCCGGCTCCCACGCGGCCCCTCTGCCCATTCTTAAAATGCCTGGCCTTGGGGGATGGGGTCCCCATGGTCCGTAATCGGCTCAGGGAAAGGGTGCTATGCACCCCCTTCTCTTAGAAAAGAGAATGGAAAAAAAGCCCAGCAACTCGACGGAGGCCCGCCTCCTTTCTCCACCACTCAAACACACCTCCTGGCATGCTGCTGGTTGGGGGATGAAGTTCCCTTGGGTGCTGAGGGTCTTTAGGGGCCAACAAGCCCTTCTGTTATTTCCAGTAAGTCCCACACAGCCTGATTGCTGAGAGGACTTCGGAGGCCACGCCCCCTTTCTCCACCACTCTGCAAACGTGCCTCTCAGACTTCTTCTCCCTACTAGTAGTGCGCCAGGAGGTGCGTTTGCACAGCGGTGGAGAAAGGAGTGACCTCCGACAACCTCTCAGCAATCCTGCTGTGTGAGACTTAATGGAGTTAATAGGAGGGGTAGCTGGCCCCCAAGGATGTCCTTGAGGGCCAACTACCCCTCCTGTTACCTCTAGTAACTTCCACATAGCGACACTGCTAAGAGGTCTTTGGGGGCCACGCCACCTTTCTCCACCACTCTGCAAATGCACCTCCTGGCGCACTACTGGTTGGGGGATGAAATCCACTTTACTCCTGAGAGGACTTTGGGGCCAAGATGCACTACTGGTACCTCCTGCAAGTCCTACACAGTGGGATTTCGGAGAGCTAGTCGGAGGCCCCACCCCTTTTTCCACGAATCTGCAAATGCGACTACTACTTAAAAAACCATAGAAATTCACTGAAAAAACCAAAGGTTACAGGGACTTTATAGTTAGGCTCAGGTTTCACTCGTACAAAACTAGTGAAATTCAGCAATTATAGTTAGCTGAGCTAACTATAACTCACGCCCCCCATGCACTGCTTATAACCTCACATAATACATCACTCATGACATGGTCAGTGACATCACTGATGACATCATCCACAGAATCTGTCAGGATTCCTGCCACAGCTCACCTCTCTTGACCATCACAATACACCGAAAAAAAACCTAACCAATGGGGGAACTAGGATTCAACGAAAATTCGTTGTAATCACCTTACTAGAAAAAAGACTCTTTTTTTCTAGAGACCCCTCACCCACCAGGGTTTCCCCTAGGTGGCATGCTTCATCATTGGGGTTCCTCTCAATCCTCTACGGATTGAGGCGTGCTGCAACTTGCGAACTACGTAGAAGCACTTAGTTATGGACTATGTAAGGTGCAGTGATGTGGAGTGGCAGGAAGATAAGTCTTAAAAATACCTAACTAGTGAGCTACTATTTTATTCCCGCCCCTAGCTGGTATGGTTAAAATCAGGGGTTAATACCAGGGAGAAACCTGACCTTAATGAGTTTGGTTCCCCTAGTATTGCGTCTGTGTCAACATGTTTCGAGCTGTCCCCTACAAGCTCTTCATCAGGACTACACGGGGTCCAGCCCCGTGTGTACCACTCCCAATAAATCCTATAATGAGGATATAGTGAAGTGCACACCTAATGTGTATAAACAAAATACATACGGTTACTTAATGATACTCCGTATCTGTAAAAGAAGAAGTAAAGAGATACATTAAAAACAATTGCTGCCCACCGGACAACGCGGCAGGCCATATAGGCTTGTAAATACATGCAGCTCCTTACCTAGATCAATGCACCCGTATATAGTGGGTGCACTTAGTGTCTATGTTGTGTGCTCATCTAGTGTGAAGTGAATGTGTCACACTCGATGCCAGTGAAAACACTCTTAATGAAAACTAGTGAGAAAAGACACCACGTGACAAACAACACGTAAAATACATGTAGCATATGATGACACGTACTTCTATTTAGGCAATACTATTGCCTCATGGTCAACAACAGGAGTAGATGGGCTTCTAGTCACACCCTAGAAATGGAGATAAGGCACTTATTTAGCCGTTTTTGTTCTAAAGATAAAAAGATAAAAACCGGAGGATGGCAATTTCTCACCGGAGTACAGCAAGGCCCCCTTCTCTTTTCGCGCTGATCGGCGCCGCAGCAGCCGTAGCAGTTTGGCGGTCGACTGTGAGGGGAGACGCCGACTCGCGGTTCCTGGTCACTGCCCTCCCTGTCCTCCGTTGCCCGCAGCCCGCAGCCCACAGCCTGCTCCCGTTCTGCAGCTGTCTCCACAGAGCAAATTAGTGGGCCCACTCAACATCAGGCACATCCCGGGGAGATACCGGGAAGCTGAATGGTGGTGGCGGAGGCGGTGATTTCGGAGAAGAGGCGGGAGGCCGGACAAAAGGAACTAGCACAGCAGGCAAGCAAGCAAGTGCGCTGCGAGGCTCACAAGCGGGCCACTAGTGGGTTTTAAGAGTGCGAGAGCGCAGCCTTACTTAGCAGGAGGCCGTAGAGTGAAGTGCCCGGGAGTGTCCGCGGAGGCGGCCCAACTAGGTTGGGCGTGGCTTGCGGCCCCCAGCGTGCCCTGCTCTTGCACCCCCCCTCCCCCTCACACTGCTACCCAGCCAGAGACCGGATCAAGCCGCACCTGCTCCACGCAACTTCGCACCACCCCTCCACCCCAACCGTAGTCTTATTCATCCTCCCTCTTCTCCCCACTTGGGGTGGTGGCAACGGGGAATGGGGTCAGGGAAAGTCAGAAGAGCACCCCAGCCAAAGGACAAGGAAAAGGTCAAAGAGGCTGCAGCCAAAGATCTCCAAGGTATGAACTCCCCAGGTTCTTGTCCTCCAGTTAAAGAAGATAAACACCGGCGGCTAGAATCGGGAGTCTTAACGGACGCAACCCCCAACAAACGCAAGCAATTGGCCAAAGGCCATATCAAAAACACCTACAGCGGCGACTTCAGAAGCAAAACGGGGAGGCAGTACCAAAGCCACTTCTGCGGTCCCAATTAGGCATCACTCAGCACCAAACAGTAGCAAACGGGCACTGATTTTGGACTTTTTAAAAGTTGTAATGAAATCCACTTCGGTTAATCGACACTGCAACGACCTTAGGGCCCCTAAAGCAAGAGATGAAACCAGTATCAGCTCAGTTTCAGTGAGTGAGGCCACCACGAGCGCTCCCAGTGAAAAAAAGACCACGAGCTGTGAGTGCGGGAGGAGAAGTTCCCAGTCACCTCAGCGATTGGGCTGGGAAGCCCCGCACGAAGCAGTTCCAAGCCTCCAACTCTTATCATCCAAAGCTCTCCTCCCGCTAGAACTCAGACAAAAGCAAAACAATCTAGTTTTCGAGGCACAAATACACCACCACCACGCTTCTGTCAATCTTCTCAATCAGCAGACATTATTTTCAACTTCACCTGGCAACGACGGCCCCCAAAGTCTTAATGAAGGGGCCCCCACCAACCAGACGACTAGAAATACCTCGAATTTAATTGGGAACCCGACAAAATCTCAAGGCACTCAACACACCGAAGCTCAGGAGCCTGCCTTCTCCAATATTAACACAAACAATTGCGATAAGCCCGGCTTCCCTTCGTTCTTGTCGGAAGTGCCAGTGGAACAACAAAAGGGCAGAACCCGTGCCAGGCCAATCCACAGGAGGAACGGTTTCTCCACCCTGATATGTATGGTTTAACCCACTAGTCGCATTCCTCCCAAACAAGGGAACAACTTAGCGGGACCCCGGGTCTTCCACAAGCTCCCCTGTCAGCATGTTCAAACTACTGGGAACACAATGCCCAGGCATCTCCAACTGAACCAGGCAGTCTCCCAGCCTCATCAGCCTGGCAGCTTTTGTTACAAACAATGGACACAATCGCCAAAGCAATGACTTACCATGCTGACAAGCTGGACACCCAAGTGGACCTCCTAAACATCCTAGCAATCCACGTTCAGGGGATAGAACAGAAACTGCATAGTTTCCATGAGATGATCTTGAGGGTGCAGCGAGACCGGGAAACAACATACCAAACGTGCCACTGCAACCAAATTATAGACAAATTAGCGGTGGTCCCCACCCTTCTGTCAGACCTTTTGGTCACAACTAAGGAAGCTCCAATAAAGAATGTTCCACAAGCGGAGACAGACCACGAGGCACTACGGGTAATGGACACTGAACAACCCCGCCCCACAGGGGGGCACATCACTAGTGGAACGGAATTTAACTTAGAACAAACACAGACAGACTCAACTGCATCCAGCCCAGCAAAAACCTTTGATAATCTAAATGTTTCGGCTCCTCAATTAACTGATCAATGTGAGCAATCATTAGGTCAGCCGTCAACAGCAACCAAGATATTAACCAAGCGGGAGAGAAAACGCCTAAGAAAAACAAGAAACAGAAGACATTCAAGATAGGCTACTAGCTTATTTCCCGTCAAAACCTACCAGGGATTGAAACAGAGTGACCACGATGCGGCTTTATCTCCCCCGGATACAATTATAAACAAGGATCAACCGAACCCCTTATCCACCTTACCTACTACTCCCAGCTGTCTAAATGACACCAAAAGGGAACTACCGCAGTTTGGGAAAGTATACAGCATATTTAAGCCTCCAAGGAAAGAGAATCACCTTTTATCCACCCAGGCTACACAAACCACACAAACTGCGAAACCCTCAAATACATCAAGGAATGTCACGAAAGAAATTAGTACAATCAGCCCATGGGTAGTAAACTTGGTTACTGATAACGAGAGGAAAGAAAATTGCCACCCAGATCTAACTCATGATCTAAACCCGGGAAGCAATAATGCAACTTGGACAAGGGTCAACGAACAATGTACACTAAACAACACCAACGTTATTCCGACCATACCCTCGACAATCACAGAGCCCATACCGGCCGACAAAGTAACAGTTAGGGGTGCATATCAAGAGTTGCAGCGGAACACTTCTTCACACATCAATAAATTGGACTTTATCCCTCACTATGTCTCAAGGGGAAACCATGACATCTTAAACAGAAGCGTCCTGCTCACACTCTTCAAAGCCCTGCCCCCTTTGAGCCACATAAACACCTGTGACATCATTAGTATAGAGTTTAAACAGAACTCGCACTTCATGGGCCAAGAAACAACAACAGCAACGTTCTTAGCCACTTCTCTTATTGAACAAATTTGGCAGCAGAGGGACCAATTTGCTCAGTGGAGCATTAAGTTAAAAAAGACAGACCCCCCTTGCTACCCCAACCTGCTTGAACCATCTAATCAACCAGTGGGCCTGTTAAAGGGAGTCAAAGGCCCAGACCATCAAACCCCTCTAAAGAGGAAAGAGTCCACAGCTAGGAAAATTACCATCACCTTTGCTCACCCGGAAGCCACTAAGCCCCCAGGTTTCCAGGATTTAATCTCGGCCGGAACACCCCCAGACACGGCATGAACCAAATCTTACGCAGCCACCAACTTACTCCCGGGCTGTAACATCTGCTCCTGAAACATGTTCGGCCTTAGTACTAAATTAGAAGATCCAGGCTTCACGGAATTCATCACAAAGTACAATATTCTTTTCTTTCAGGAAACCTGGATGATAAACTCTACACCCATAATCGGCTATAAGGAGTTCCTGAAGCCGGCCAAAAAAGTCGCTAACCTAGGCAGAGCTAAAGGGGGCCTTTCAATCTTCATTTCAACCGATATTCCCTGGCAAGTTTCTACTATAGACCTTGAGTTCTCTTGGTTGCAATGTGTCAAACTTGAAGCTCCGCCCCTCAATTGTTTGCTTATTCTTAATATCTATATTCACCCAGCGTTCAAACAAAAACGGACAAGAGTTGACCATTTACTAGCAACACTGGCAACATTAAAACTTGCCCACCTGGACGCGAACATCATCCTGTCAGGGGATTTTAATATGAATTTACTGCAAAATGGAAATAAAGGTATCAAAGAGCGTACACAGGCCCGAACCGACGAGACACCCTTGGTAAGAGATGCGCGGCCTGTCTGGTTGATCTTTCCATGAGCATGCTTAATGGGAGCAGCCCGACAGACAGCCCTGCAGCATACACTAGGATCACCCAAAAATCAGCTTCAACCATAGACTATACTTTCACGGATCAAGATCTTTTTCCATCCATCATGAACTTCCAAATAATGGATAGGACAGAAAGCGACCACCAACCGCAATCCTCCTAGGTCCTTGCCTAGAGGCGGTAGCCGAGTGGATGGAACTCTCCTGCCTCAAGCTCAACGGGGACAAAACGGAGATCATGCTCCTGGGCAACCCTCCGTCCCCCATCCCGTGGCCGGAATGCCTGGGTCCTGCTCCACCTCCTAAGGCACAAATTAAAAGCCTTGGTATATGGTTGGACAGCTCCCTTGATTTTAATTACCAGGCTACCAAGCTTTCAGCCACATGTTATGGACTGATGAGATTGTTGCGGAAAATCATTCCCCTCCTCCCCTTCCAAGCGAGAAGAATTATGGTACAGGCCCTTATTCTTTCTCGCCTTGATTATGGGAACGCCCTATATCTTGGTGCTCCTCAATTCACCATTCACAAACTGCAAGTAACTCAGAACTGTGCTGCCCGTCTGCTTCTTCAGATTCCGCTGTGGCAATCTGCTAAACCAGCATTGAGGAGTCTCCACTGGCTCCCTATTCCAGCTAGGATACAGTTTAAAGCTATGTGCCTAGTTCATAGAGCCATCCGGAAGACTGGTCCGGCTATTATTCACCCCTTGGTCACTCCCTATCTTCCTCATAGAACCCTGTGATCCAGCTCCTTATGCTTGGCCGCTCCCAAGAAAATTCGAAGATCCAGGTGGGGTGGACGCTCTTTTTCGTTTAATGCTGCAAAGATCTGGAATATTCTTCCTCCCACTTTACGTAAGGACAACAACCTTTTGGCCTTCCGGAAGCTCTTAAAAACCTACCTCTTTAAGACAGTCTCTTAACATCATGGCTTCTGTTTTTCCTCTACTCTTCTATCAAACAGCGCTGGGAGGCCTCAGGGTAGCCATGCGCTATATAAGTACAATTTCATTCATTCATTCATCCTTCACGTTGCTAAGAAACATCGTAAATTCAGTGCCAGCCAATGCATCATCTCAACAAACGTAATGCTACAATTTAAAACGCCTTGTATGGAAAAAGGATACGATCGGCGACATCATGGGGACATGCACCTACCTCCTGGAAAGATTTCAAACTGAACCCATAAACACACAGGCTTGGGAGCGCTTCACTCTAGAACTAAATCAAAATATTTTTTACAACCAGGCCACAGGTAAAAAAGTGAGAAGACATCAAGGGGCCGATTGGTTTACCAAACATCTTAGGATACAAAAACAACAACTGAACAAACATCTTAGAAGACTACGCACCCAGGGCCCTGCCCCCTCCCAGGATCTTTTGCTATCAATCTCTACAGCTAGAAAAGACCTAAAAAGAGATACTAAGGTGGCAAAAAAAGCGTTTCAAGAACATCTCTGGGCCAAACTCCACCATTCCTGCAAACAAAGGGATTCCAGGCTCTTTTGGGAAATCATCAACCAGTTAACAAACGGCAAGAACCGGCATTATAACTCAGACATAATGGAGGACACCTGGAGAGCTCACATCGATTTCCTACACAACAAAACTTCCATTGTCGGCCCTGCAATTTGTGGTTCTCAACTAGGCAAGGGGGCACTCGTTGCAGGTCATGTCAAAGCCACCCCCAACCCAGAAGCACTCGAATATTCCCCGTAGATCCGGAAAGAGCTAGTTCTAAAAATCATAAAAAAACTAAGATCCGAGGGAGCCCCAGGGCCCAACGGGTTGCCAAATGCCTTGTTTCGGCACGATCCTCCATTCTGGTCTGGCCTCCTCACGCAACTCTTCTCTTCCAACCTAGCATCCAGTACCATCCCAGACTCTTGGAGGGGCAGTATTTTAAACCCAATATACAAGTCGGGCGCCCGTTCCGACCCCTCTAACTACCGTCTGATAGCCCTAATTGACGTGGAGGCAAAAATGTATGCTTCAAACCTGTTGGTCGATTTGGAGGACTGGGTCAGTTGACGTAACCTCATTCCCTACACTCAAACAGGATTCAGGGCAGGGATGGGTACACTCACGAACATCTCCGCGGTCACCCTGCTAGCCAATCAAGCCCTCGCAAAATCTAGGCCTCTGTATGCATGCTTTATAGACCTCAAAGCTGCCTTTGATAAAGTCCCGAGAGCCAAGTTATGGGCAAAAATGCAAAACTGGGGTGCCCCAACTAAACTCCTGGAGGCCATAATCAATTTGTATTCCCAGACGTGGGTTCAGGTCAGGAAAGGAGACGGGCACAGCATAACCAAAAAGTTTCAAACTCTTAATGGGTTAAAACAAGGGTGTGTGCTGGCACCCTGCCTCTTCAACATCTACATTGCCGACCTTGATAAACAACTCCGGTCAATTCAATCCGACCCCCCATAATTGGGTAAAATACCGACACCCAGTTTACAATACGCGGACGATATCATGCTCCTTGCACAAACCCCTGTAGGCTTGCAGCGACTCATCACTAAACTAGGAGCTTATACCATCTCGGCTCAACTAACCATCAACCATCAAAAAACAAAGGTGATGTGCTTCGCCAGACAGCTCAAAACAACAGCAAATCGTAAATTCCTCTGGTACTTGGACAAGCAACCTCTGACCCGGGTTGACTCATACAAATATCTAGGTTTTCAAATAGACCGCAACCTTAATTTTAAATTACAACTGGGACAAGGTCGTACTAAAGCCAAACAACTGCAGTTCGCTTTCAAAGTTCTAAGGAAAAAACTTACAGGTTGTTCTACAGGACACTTGCTAAAAGCCATTTCAGCAAAATGTCTACCCACTATCTCATACGGCTCAGAAATTTTAAACCTTAATGATGTCACCTTTCTAAATACAGTACAATCAACCTTTTTTAAGAACCTGTTTTCGATCCCTCGACATATTTCTCAATCCCAAATCCGATTAGAGTATGGACTAAGAAACCAGATTCCTGATAGACAAGGGGCACTAGGCAAGTATTACTGGAGAATGAGGGACGCAGAGGACAACACCCTTGCGCATTACTGTTGGGTGGAAATTGAAACTCAAGCCAGGTTAAATAATTCAACGTTCAGAGTTCTGAAGGAATCCCTTGCGGCTTTGCAGCTAGAGGAGGCCTGGCTTACTCTTCCCACCTATTCCGGTTTCAAAACTGTAGCTAACAAAGCAATCAAAAGGACCTCTTTACTAATAGACAAAACAGCCTTTTCAAAAAAATCCCACGCTTGGGCAGTGATCCAAGCCTATCAGCGGCTGAAACCCCATCCATATCTGCTAGACCACTTTTCCCAGCAGAAAAAGCACTACCTAACGTTACTGCGGCTGGGGTCATTTCCATCAAAGGACCTGACGCCGAAATGGAAACACCCCTGGCAATCCAAGGAATGCCGCTTATGCGGAGGAGGGGATGAGTCTCTTTTGCATTTATTATGCATCTGCCCCTTCCTGGCAGAAACCCGAAGAATGGTCCTTCGGGAAGCCTTTAGGAAGGAACAAATAAGGTCATGCAGAGTAGCCGTTATCCAATGCCTTGGAGGACCATCAATCCAACTGTCCTGTAGAGCTATAAATTTCCTGAAAATTGCGGCAACAGAACTGGAAAAAAAGAAAACATTAACTGATTTAATAAGTTTTAGCATAACCAGTCTTGAAATCCACTTATGGTATTGATTGTATGTTTTACATTTTTAACTCAATCGCTGTAGAATGTACCTTTGTGTGCTTTTATTTTTTATATAAGTTTTCAAAATGTACATTTTACGTTCGGTGGTTTGCCACCCTTTTATGATTTTTTATGAAATCAAATAAAAGTATCTATCTCTCGCTCTCTTTTACTTACTTCATCAAAGCACGCCTCTCGGTTCTTTACCTACTTCTGTCCCTGGAGACCTCATACTAATGCGTGTGTCTGCCGGGTTGCTATTTGAAGCAGTCGGCGTGGAAGTGCCTTGTCATCCTGCTGAACTACTAGACCGTGTACTATCAAACAAAATGGCCGCCCCCATTGGTACAATGGCGGGGCCATCTTAGTAGTATACTGATCCTTTACTTTTTGTTTAAAACTGATTATAGGCACAACCGTGGTGAGACAATGGGGGGAGGGGGTTCTTTTGTTTGTTAGTAAGTGGCCCCTGTAAGTATTAATTCGTATACAGTAGGCCTGAACCTGGGAGTGTCCTTTTTTGTGCATTACTCATGTTGACTACTGATGTCCCATGTACCAGCCGGGCTACGGACTCCGCTTACGATGTCCAGCGCATTTCTATGATGCCTCTGGTGCACTGTGTAGCCTCTGGTAACCAGAGTATAGAGGTAACACTTGTCCCTAGGTGGAGAATTAAACCTAACGGGGCTGGATCGTCAGGTGCTCAAGAATAAGAATCATGCAGGTTATACCACTACACCGATGGTATTTAGGTGTGTGGTATATCTTTACAGAAGATGGTTTTCGGGGCTTGGCGAGATCCAGACAGGCTACTCCTAATGGATTAGCCAACGAAGAGCACCCAAGGGATATTGTCATTTAATCCCTCTGTGTCTGTGCGGAGTTTATACACCCATCGCTGCTCCTTTTCCAATAGTCTATGCTCCAAATTATCAATGTGACTAAGGTGTTCTAAAACCACCCATTTCAGATCATGAGGTGTATGTTTATATTCCATGAAATGTGAGGACATTTTTGTGGTAATTCGGTGACACCTGATGTTACTGCGGTGTTCGCATATCCTGATGCTTACTTTTCTTGTAGTCATACCTACATAATGTAGGTTGCATGGGCAGGTTATCATGTATACTATGCCTGTAGTGTTACAATTCGTTAGCTTACATAGTTCCCAGCTCATCGTGTTATTGAATGACACTTTCTTAGTAATGGTGGTAAGGTGGCACACACTACAATTACCGCATGGGTAATGGCCTGTGGGTGGTGTCCCCAAAACTGATTGATTCCTATCTCTGTTCGTTACTGATTTTAGGCGGGTATGCACCAAAATGTCTTTCAAATTCCTCCCCCTCTTGTGGGAGAACATTGGTTTTGGGATATTGAGTTTTCCGCTGTTTAGAATGCGCCAGTGTTTTTTGACTATCTTGGTAACACGATCAGAGGCAATGTTAAAGGTCGTGATGCAGATAGGTCTTCTGTCTTTACCGGTGTCCTGTTTTGAATGTGTCTCAAGTAGGGCATCCCTGTGGTTTTTGGCTGCTCTCTTCTTTGCTTTTGATACCAGACCTGCTGGGTATTTTCTTGTTAGTAGTTTATCTGATCGCCTTTTGGCTTGTATTTTGAAGTCTCTGGTCTCTGGTCTCAGTGCAATTCCTCCTCAGCCTGAGGAACTTGCCTAAAGGGAGATTCTCCTTTAAATGTCTTGGGTGGAAGCTATCGTAAAAGAGTAAACAGTTTTTGGCGGTGGGTTTTTCGTGTGTCATAGTCTTCAGGTACCCTTCCACTGCATAGATAGTGAGGTCAAGGAATACCAGCTGAGAACTGCCCATGGTGTGAATGAATCTGAGAAAAATGTCTTGAAGATTCAGCCAGGCGATAAATTCATCCGCTCTGGATTCTTCGCCCTCCCAAACCAGCAGAATATCATCGATGTACCTTTTCCAAGTGTGATGTGTTGGCGATATGGGTTGGTGTCTGTCAGGATTTTGTGCTTCTCAAGGTGGTGCACGTATAATCCGGCCACACTTGGTGCGAATGTGCTGCCCATACCGGGCCTGTGTTGTTGACGGAACAAGGTGTTCTCAAAACGGAAACAATTCTCTGTCAGGGCCCACTTGCAGCACTCCAACATCAGATGTCTTGGTGTGTGGTAGGTCCAGTTCTCTTCATACAGGACCTCCTCAATGATGTCTAGGGTCTCCTTATGTGGTAGGCTGGTATACAGGCTTTCGACGTCCAACCCTATGAGGATGCTAGTTCCTGGGTTGAACTGCAAGTCTTTAACAAGACAAAGTACCGCCTTTGTGTCCTGTAGGTATGTGTTTGTTCCTTGTATACGAAGACGTAAAAAGGCATCGGCGAATTTTGAAAGGGGTTCCAGTATGGATCCTATACCGGAAACAATGGGTCGTCCCGGCGGGTCCTCCAGTGACTTGTGTATCTTGGGTATGGTGTAGAAATAAGGGGTTATCGAGTGGGTGTTGATCAGGAAATCCCCTTCTTTCTTGGTAATCCAATCGTGCGAGATGGCCTCCTCCACCATGCTTATGATTCCTACTCGTAGGCGTTCTGTAGGGTCATCTCGGATGCGTAGGTAGTTCCTCTCATCTTCAAGTAGTCGCATACACTCTCGGCGGCATGCCTCAGAGGTCTGTAGCACAATGGCGCCCCCTTTGTCTGCCGGTTTCACAACTATGCTGGTGTCGTCGGCCAGTTGTGGAAGATTTTGATGGCCCTAGGATCAATCTCCCCTACTTCCTTTAAAATAGCTTTTTCAAAGGCTAGGAGTTCCACAGGCTAAGTAGCTGATGGGGGGGGGTGAAGTTGGATTTCAGATGAAGGCCTGTGTCTCCATTTCTGGTGTCTGTTGTTGGTTTGTTTTCAAAGTAGACCTGTAGTTTGATATTCCGGATAAATTTGTTCAACTCGCAGCTCAGCTTGAATTTGTCCAGGCTTGGTGTGGGGACGAATCCTAAGCCTTTTTCCAGTACTCCCAGTTGGGTGGGTGATAGGGTTTTGCCCGACAGATTGACCACTAGACTGTGTGGTTGCTGGTAGTAGGGTTGTTCGGAGGGTCCATGCTCCTCGTTGTCATCCTCGTAGCTTCCAATGGGTATGACCACTGTACCTGCTGTCCTCTTTTCGTTCTTCCTCTCTGTGTCCCTTTGCCTCTCCCTAAAAAAGGAGTCGATTGTCCCGGGTATTCGGGTTGTTGACCCGAGTTCCAGTATGTGTAGGGTTGTTTTTGGAACTGTGGTGGTCCATAGAAGAAAGGGGGGCGGGGAAGGGCGGGGGGCCTTGGAAGGTGGGCCATCCATGTCCTTGTCCACCTCGGTTCCTCATCCTTCCACCTTGGTTGCGCCTATTCCTGGAGGTACCCCTCCTGTTGTATCCCGTATCGGAGCTGTCAGAGCCGGTGTCTGATCCCTCTGTGTCAGTGTTGTAACCAGGGTTTCTACCTGTTGGGTTTTTCGATATACTCGAATTTTGTGAAACTATATACAGTAAGGAGGGTAAACCTAGCCTTAACCTCTACCTCCCCCGCTTTTTTGGTTACATCACAATATACCGGCATGACTCATATCATTCCTCCCAACACACTCCTTCCATCCCAACCCCCTTCACCCTGAGATTTGCCACCGGAGCAGTGTCTCCTCCTGTAAACCGAGGGCACGTCTTGGGAGGATTCGGGAACTAGCATTGCCACAAACCTAACATTCCTTTCGGGCGGCGCCATGGCCAATCAAGACCAAATATTCACAGATAATCTAGAAAGTGCCTTATCAGGGGACCTCAATGACGCTAACAGTCTGTCTCAGTTAATGCAGCAGTTGCAACTAGATCTGAATAGGTTAAAAGCTTAAAATGCAACACTTAAGGAAGAGTTGCAACGAGAGAGGACACATTTCACACAATGGAGGGATACTAAACCCAAGGATAGGCGCCCAGTTTTGACCCAGCCTGTGTTTGAAGAACCATTTCAGAGAGGGGCGTTTACAACTAATTGAATCTGCATGTATCTGTCTCTACACCCAGTCCTGTGCCTTTGCAGCTCCTGAACGCTTTCATGGCGACAGTACTAAATTTGCAGCCTTTATGAGCCAATGTCAAATACATTTCCTATGCAAACCTCAGGCGTTCCCCAATGATGCTGCTAAGGTAGCGTTTGTAATCTCTTATTTGGGAGGTTTATCCACTAACTGGGTAATTCCTTTAATAGAAACAAACAATCCCCTTTTGTACAACTGTTCTGTTTTAAGGCTGCCATGACTAAGTTATGTGCGAAGCAAGTTTCTATCCAAGCAAGTGACAATGAGTTATTAAACATACGACAAGGTTCTAAGGACCTGTTGACTTATATCACTACCTTCTATCGGCTGGTGGCAGAAACGCGCTGGCCGGAAGAGAAAATAACATCCTTATTGTATAGAGGGTTAAAGATTCCCTCTGGAACATCGCTGATCTGCCCGATGATTGTGCAGAATTTATTGATCTTGTGGTTAAGCTAGATCATTGATTGTGCGAGTGAAAAAGGTGACCAATCTTGCAGTGACACCAGAGTAATTGTTCTCAAAACCGAGAAGATGGAGTCAGACAGTAAGACTCTTGATACTGAACCTATGCAGATAGAAGATATAAGGGGTCCACTATCTAATGTGGAAAAGGAAAGTCGACACAAATTAAGCCTATGTCTTTATTGTGGTACAGCTGGCCATTTTGCAAGGGAATGTTCTGCAAAACCAAAAAAAGACTAAGGCTGTGGCTAGTGTAGACTTCGACCAAGAACAGGGAAAACGAAGGCTCTCAACCAGAAAGGAGATCGTTTCGTCGAGAGAAGTCATACAGATCTCACAATATCTGACCAATGTAGGAACACAAATTCCACAGCATCTGACCATCGGAGTCACAGTAATCCTATCCCCACATCAGAGGCACATAATATCCATGCTTATTGACTCAGGGGCCACATGCGATTTCTTTGATCTGACCCTAGCTGCCAAGCTCGGGCTCACCAAAGTTCCCAAAGAAAAAACCTGAGCCTGTGCGAGTAGCAGATGGTTTAGAGTAGTCTTCAGGACTAATTTGTTTTCAGACAGAGACTCTAACCTTAGTGTGCGATAATGGGCATACTTAACGACTTGTCTTTGATCTAATAGATACTCCCACCTTTGGGGTCATTTTGGGAGTACCTTAGCTAAAACACCATAATCCAAAAATCGATTGGGTACACCGCAGCGTAACCTTGAACTCACCATTCTGCACTACTACCTGCTACCAAGAGGCTCCAGAGGTGGGAATACATCTGCATTGCGCCTTGGTGCAAGGAACAGGAAACCTCAAACTACCCAAAGAATACCAGGACTTTCAAGATGTTTTTGACCCTGTGAAAACTACCCAACTGCCCCCACACAGAGACTTTTATTGCTGCATAGATCTCCTCTTCGCAGCAAATCTACCCTGCAGTAGAGCTTACGCAATATCTTCGCAAATATCTGGATAAACTACTAGAGATAGGTTTTATTCACCACTCCACATTGCCTGTGTATTTCCCACTCTACCCAAGAAGAATGGGGAGTTGAGGGCTTGTGTGGATTATAGGGCGGTCAATAAGGCGACTATTAAGAACCAATATCCTCTCCCATTAATTCCGGTACTACTTGATCAGGTCAGAAATTCCACCATTCACACAAAACTGGATTTAAGGGGAGCTTACCACTTAATCAGTGTACGAGAAGGCAATGAATGGAAAACCGCCTTTAGGATTAAGTGCGGGCTGTTTGAGTATACTGTTTTATCCTCGGGCTATGAAATGCTCTTGCAGCATCCCAATATTTCATTAACGAGGTCTTGAGGGAGTTTTTGGAAGTTTGCGCCGTTGTCTACATAGACGAAATTCTGATTTACTCAAACTCAGAACAAGACTGTGTACAGCATGACGTGCCATCTTGCAGCGCCTTAGGGAAAACACTCTCTTTGCTAAATTAGACATATGTTCCTTCCTTGTACAGTCAGTAGAGTTTCTGGGGTATCACTTATCTCTGACCGGCATCACTATGGACCCCAAAAAGGTAGAAGCCATTACCAATTGACAACTCCAACAAATGTCAAGGAAATTCAACAGATACTTGGCTTCGCAAATTTTTATCATTGTTTCATTCCGCACTTTTCAGAGATAGTGGCACCAATAACACAGCTGCTAAAAAGTGGCACTCATTTGTGTGGTCTCTAGAAGCCAATCAGGCATTGCAACTGTTAAAAACTAAATTCACCACAGAAACCATTCTTCGGCATCCCAATCCAGACCAGCCCTATTATGTCAAAGCTGATGCTTCGCAGGTAGCCACAGGAGGAATTTTATCTCAAAAGAACCCTAGAACTGGCCACATGCATCCCATAGCCTTTTATTCCCAAAAACGTCTACCAGCGGAGCATAACTATATGGTGGCTGAAAGAGAACTTCTGGCCATTCAACTGGTGTTCACTGAATGGAGGCATTACCTACAGGGGGCTAAACATACAGTCACAATATTCTCAGATCATAAAAATTTACATTACTTTAGCTCCGTTAGGGCTCTTACCCCCGTCAAATGCGATGGCTGCATTTCTTTAGTCGATTCGATTTCATCATCACCTATCGCCCAGGGACCAAGCAGTTACAGCCTGATGTTCTTTCTACACTGGGGTATGCTCACTTTTCCCATTTCACATCAGACGCCCCTACTATTATTCCACCGGAAAAGATAGTTGCAGTCAGCGAGGGTGACACCTTACATGAAGAATATAAAAAACTAAAGGCCGAAGAATGGATCAAACCACCTAACCATATTATCACAGACAAGCTGTTCCTTCTTGTACATCCATACTATAGAATTAAGACTTCAGGAAATTCAATGGAATCAAGACACAGCATTAGCAGGACACCCAGGTATAACGAAAACCATAAGGAATTGTCAAAAAACCTTCTGATGGAACATGCGGAAGGATATACAAGAATATGTATCTGGTTGCCCAACTTGTGCACGAAACAAGAACACTCGCACTGTGCCTGCAGGCTTATTACAGCCTCTGCCAATAGTCCCAGTTCCTTGGCACACCATTAGTATGGATTGTATTACTAACCTTCCAGCAAGCAATACCTTCACTACTATTTTAGTGGTTGTTGACATGTTATCAAAAATGGTACATTTCATCCCCCTGAAAAAGATACCCACCGCCGCAGAATTTAGTAAAATATTCATTGATCATATCGTAAAACTGCATGGTCTACTGACTAAAATCATCTCAGATCGTGGGGTTCAGTTCACATCTGCCTTCTACCCACACACAGACAGGCAAAATGAATGGGTCAACCAATCCCTTGAAACTACACTAAGATGTTTTTAGATGCTTACTATCCACGTACACAGGACAATGGGATCAGGCCTTTCCCTTAGCTGAATTCACTTATAATAACAGCACCCACTCAGCCACCCTTCTTCTTCATGTCAGGACAACATCTTCGGGCCCTTCCCATTAATATATCAGGTGTTTCTACTACGCTACCTTCAGTCACAGAAAGATTAGAACAACTGTATGAGATTCAAAAACACGATAGGACAAGTTTAGCAAAAGCCAAATTGGTCATGAAGGCACAAGCTGACAAGCATAGAACCCACGCAACTATATACAAAGAAGGTGACAGGGTATGGTTATCAACACTACACCTACAACTAGAAGGCCCAAGGAAACTACGACCACAGTTTATAGGTCCTTATGACATTATCAAGATAATTAATCCAGTCACCGTCAAGCTACGGCTTCCCCCTGAATACACTATCCACCCAGTGTTTCACATTTCACTGATCAAGCAATACCACCCGCCACACTTAAAGATATCCCACCACCATCCACTCTGGTTAATGGCCAACATGAGTATGAAGTTCACCGTATCCTGGACTCTAAACGATATCAGGGAAAACTATATCACCTTATAGACTGGAAGGGTTATGACCCTTCAGAGCGTTCCTGGGAACTGGCCTCCTCGGTTTTTGCCCCCCGTCTGGTGAGACAATTTCATGCCCTCCGCCCCACCAATCCACGACATATAAGACTACCATTGGGAGGGGCGACTGCCAGGATTCCTGCCACAGCTCATCTCTGTTGACTACCACAATATACCGACATTACTCATATCATTCCTCCCAGTATTTATGAATGAACAAACGTCTTGTACCCTGACTTTTGACCATATTACACACTGTTGGTAATAGTTAGCTGCAGCTGGTGTTCCCCGGTTTGTTTCAAAAGGCTTAATAGCTTTAAAAAATGTTTTACCATGCACATGCAAGGTCAGGTTTCAGGCATCATGGAGACATCCAGAAAATCCACCAGAATAAGCATCAAGCAACCGGCAAAGATGACCTTAACGTGAAACTTCTGGAAGACAGCCCTCATCAAATTAATCCCCTGCACCTACTCCTTGCTATAAGCAATTAGAATGTGACCTTTGTGAATATTCTAAGACACCTTCTAGAAGACAGCCTCATCAAATTAATCATCTGTTTCTTGCTATAAGCAATTAGAACGCGACCTTTGTGAACATTCTAAAACACCTTCTAGAAGACAGCCTCATCAAATTAATCATCTGCACCTGTTCCTTGCTATAAGCAATTAGAACGCGACCTTTGTGAACATTCTAAAGCACCTTCCAGAAAGCAGCCTCATCAAGTTAATTATCTGCACCTGTTCCTTGTTACAAACAATTAGAATGTGACCTTTATGAACGTTCTAAAGCAGTCCTATTTAAAGACCGTCCCCACTCCTCTTCGCTTAGCCTCTTCGCCTGCCAGTTACCTGTTTCCCGGCTTTCAGGACTCTGTCTTGTCAGTTCCCATGAACCTCCCGCTTCGACCTCACCACGCTCTGCATTAGTCTCGCACTTGGATGGAAAAAAGAACAAGAAGAAAAGGAGAGCCGCATTAACAGACTTGATTTTACTACGTGCTGAGCTAAGTCGCAACATTGTGCTGCAAATAAGGCAACCAGTGTTTTTATTTAACTTGTACATACTGTTGGCATGGCTCTGCCAGAGAGGACTTGGGTGAAGCTAACCCCGTCCAAATTTGCTTGTGGGTTTGATGCTGAAATCATACTCACTACAGGTTCGAAAATTTTGCTAAAGGAGTCTCTATGAACAATCTAAATGAAAACAAAACAACAGCACAACTAAAGGTTGGCTGAGATTTAAATAGCTTTTGTGAGGTGATACCTTAAGAGATAGAGTTAATACTAGACTAAAGCCTTATTATTTGTTTGTTTATAGGTACCATATCTACCGGTACCATTCATCAGACTGGTATGAATGCCTGCTGCAGTGTTGCTAATGTATTATATATCAATGGGGATACCCAATGGGCTACTAGACCCGGGTTAATAGTACAGTACAATAAAGAAATGGTCCAGTAGCACAAAATGCTTATAGTAAAAAACAACAGTAAATTGCATTCACAATACATAAATGTTTGATTTCATTGAAGATGACTGAGCAACTGCGTTGCCTCTATTGAGAATCTCTTATTTAAATGCAAATAAATTGCATAAATTTGCAAATTTGACTTCCAGAATCTGTATTGTGAATGCAATTTACTGTTGTTTTTTACTATAAGCATTTTGTGCTGCTGGACCATTTCTTTATTGTACTGCAGTGTTGCTAATGACTAGATGAGCCACAGCATCTTTGACTCTACTCGCTCTCTCCTTCCCAACCCCCTTCACCCTGGGATTTGACACCGGAGCAGTATCTCCTCCTGTAAACCGAGGGCAAGTCTCGGGAGGATTCAGGAACTAGCATTGCCGCCCCATTGGAATCATCTGGGATCCAGGTAGGTGGCTTATGACAGAATCACTGACACACCCATTCACACCCCCATAGAACCTTTCATACACCCACTCCCACTCAATCATTCACAAACCTATTCACAGACCCATACCAGTACTTACACACCCACTCACTGATTCATAGATCAACACATTCACTTGCTCACCCATACAGCCACTTATACAACCACTCTCTCACTAATGCAGCCAGACATATCCACTCAAACACCCATAGAGCCACTCACACACTGACTGTGTGAGTGTACACCTTTCCTCTAAGATTTTGACCACACAAGAAATTGTTGTTCTTGGCAAGGGGTTAAGGTTTTGCCCTACTGAAACATGTAATGTTGTGGATGTACACCCAGACTTGCTCAAATCAATAAGAAAACTCAAATTAAAGAAACATTTCAGAGAACATCCTTTTAAGCCTTGTGCAACTTCAAGTACTCCACTGATCTCGACCTTTTCAATTGCTGATTTTAATGATATACATGTGATTGCATCTCTGAATGATGTGGGTGGTCTAGTGCAACTGACAGGGGAACTTAATGTACATGAAGACATAACCATTGATAGTGGCATGAGGCCCTCATCCAAATACATGCCACCCAGCATGCAAAAACACAGTGTTTGATGAGTTTTACCGTAAAGTAACTTCAGATCTGTACAAAAATGAGGACTTGCATTTGAATGGTGCTAGATGTACACATGGCTCCAACATGACCAAAAAAAGATAGTGAGATTCTGACTGGATTTAAGTATGATTCAAACATAGTCATACGTGAAGCTGATAAAGGTGGGAACATAGTTCTTATGAACAACACTATCTGGGTGAAATCAATAGGCAGCTGCAAGAAACAGTCTGCTATGAAAAACAGAATGGGAATCCCATTATTGATTTTCAACATATCAATGCCAGACATACAGATTGGCATGAATCATGTTTATTGATGGACCATGAAAATAAATACTTATGGGTTCACCATCTAAGGTTTCCATGTATATATTTACTCCCAAAAATCCATAAACCTGGTACATTCCAACAGGGAGACCCATAATTTCCAGCAATGGCTCACCCACAGAAGACATGGCTGAATATGTGGATGGCTTCCTACAGCCGTTCGTTAAGAATCTACCATCCACTTAAGAGATAGCAAGGATGTATTGAGTAAATTGGAGGACTTTCAATGGGATAGTGATGACCTTTTGTTTGTCACTATGGACGTTGATAGTTTGTACACATGTATACAAATGGAGCGTGGCCTAGAGGCACTTAGGTTTCATCTCTACAAACATAAAGCCTGCCATCTGGAACATACACTTATGTTGCTTGAAATGACAAAGATAATTTTAACCAAAAATGTCTTTCTTCACAATCGGGTGTAGTTTCTCCAAAAGCAAGGGTCAGCAATGGGCTCCAGGTTTGTTCCATCTTACGCAAACCTTTTCATGGATTTGTTTGAGGTGGAGCATGCCTAAGGGTCCCAGCGCACACAACTGGATGAATAACATCATTTTCTATAAACGTTTCCTAGAAGACATTTTAATCATCTGGAAAGGTACTGTGACTGATTTCCTAACATACCATGCCTTCTTGAATGAGAACAGATTCAATGTGAAACTGACTCTCAAATATGACAAACAGGAGATTGATTTCTTAGACTTACGGCTGTCCATACATGAAAATGTCATTCATAGTGACATTAAAAAACAAAACACTGCATGCAAGAGTGTGCTTCATGCCACGAGCACCCACCCTAAGTCCACCACAGATGCCATATCATATGGCGAAATAGTCAGAGCAAGGCGGAATTGCAGCCAGGAACCTATTTTGATAAAAGAGTGCAGAGCATTGAGCAAGACTTTAAAGATACAGGTTATGATACCAGGTTTTTGGAAAAAGCTAAAGGGAGAGTCAGGAAACTGGACAGAGAACAAACCCTTACAATAAATCAGGAAGAAAGGGACCAATATGAAGCAGGAGGCGATTTTTATCACTAAGTACAATGCTTACAGAAATCACATTTTTTAATGTGTTCAGAAAAACTGGCACATACTTGATTCCAAAACACTACCTGAGGGGTTTATACCTTAAAAACTGAGAGTAGTTTACCACAGAGACACCACTCTAAGAAAACATTATGCCCCAGTTATGTCAAAAGCAACCATAATGAAATGAGTGCCTGTATACGGATGCTGGGGAAACCCAATGGTTTTTACACTTGTGTCCTATAGGAGCTATTAGAACTACCAAATTCAGGCACTACACCATGACAGAATACACAATCAGCTCCTTCATAAACTGTAACACATCTTATGTTGTTTATGCAATAGGATGTGCATGTAGAAAAATGTATGTTGGCAGCATTGTGCGATGTCTGAAAATAAGAATACAGGAACATGTTAGAGCTGTAAAACTTTGAGATGAAAGATATCCAGTTATCACACATATATTATCATCCCATCCCGCAAATGCACAAATCTGATTCGATGGATTGGAGAAAATATTTCACAGTGAAAGGGGAGGCAATAGAGAGTTACTACGTAGGCAACCTGAAGCAAGGTGGATATGTCGCCTGAGGTCAGTTAACTTAGGCCTGAATACTAACAGTGAGTTTCACGATTTCCTTTTTGACATGGTATACTCAGAAGACCACGACTTCAGTATTCCGTCACTCGTGACTGGTTGTCATCCAATGCTCATTTGGGGCTCTGACAACTTATCATGTTTGGCAATGCATGCCTTTTGTTTTAAATTGTTATTTTCATTAACATCGGGTCACATTTGATCTTCAGAATTTTCTTCTGCTTTTTATAACACTGCTCCATCCGGGAGATATCCCCTATTGGGAAGCTTTTAAATGTCGCTCAATTTGTATTCTCTCCTTGTCGTTTTTTAATACATTTTTCAAACATAATTGTTTTAATTGTGTATTTTCGCATTGTTAGACCTGGCATCTTTTGACGTGTTTCCCCTGTCTTTTTGCTTCTGACCTCCTGCTTTTTGTGGTACTCTGGATATAGTGTTTCTATGCACTTTAATACTGCTGATCAGTACTAAAGTGCAAGAGCTTCTACTGTAAATTGTGTTTATGTATTGGTGTTTCCATGATTGGCTTATTTGATTTACTCCTAAGTCCCTAGTACAGTGTACTGTGTGTGCCCGGGCCGGTAAACCAAATGCTGCTAGTGGGCCTGCAGCACTGATTATGCCACCCGCAAAAGCAGCCTTTCAAAGGGTTCTCAGACCTGCCACTGCAGTGTCTGCATGCTGTTTCTAATGCCATGTCGACCTGGCAAGTGCACCTACTTGCCAGGCCCTAGCCTTCCCTTTTCTCACACATAAGGCACCCCTAAGGTAGGCCCAAGGTACCCCTGTGGGCAGGGTGCAGTGTGAGGGAAAGGTAGGACATGTACTGGTGTTTTTTACATGTACTGATGGTGAAATACTTTGCATTTTGTTTTCACTGTTGAAAGGCTATCTCTCCTATAGGTTAACATGGGAGCTGCTTTGTGACACTTTTACAAATGTAGCTTGCCTTGGGAAGCTGATAGAAAAGTGGAGTTTAGTATGCCTGAACTCAAAATTTAAAAATACATATTTTAGTGAAGATGATTTGTATGTTGTGTGTTTGAAAATGCCACTTTTAAGAAGTGGGTATTTTCTTGCTTAACCATCCTGTGTGCCTCTGCCTTTTGTGTATTCCCAGTCTGGGTTTAAAGTGACAGGAGCAAGGGATGTGCATTCACACTAGACAGACACAGGGGTGTCCTGCCTTTCCTAGGTGACTCATAGCCAGGCTGAATAGATCTGGCTGAATTTAGAGTAGTGGGAGGAGCTGTTGCTTGCACCTGAATGGACTGTAGCTGCCTCTCACAAAGCTGTTTCCACCTCCTGTGGTGAACCTGGCCTGAGCCAGGCTGAAGTGGTTTATGTGTGCCAGAGGAACTTTGTTTGTACCAACTTCAAAGAAAAATGTCGTATAAATATTGGGACCCTGATCCCAGAACTTTAGAACTCTTTTGGATCAAGAAACCTGCCAAGAAGAGCAGGAGAAGCCGTGAGTGGAGACTACAAATTTGCTGTGTGCTTTGCTGCGTTGGCCTGCAGTGGCTGCTTCTGTCTTGAGAAGTGAAAGGACTTGACTTTCTGCATGTTATTTTCCTGGGTTTCTCCAAGGGTTTGAATTAGAGCTTGCCCCCTATTCAAGAAGTCTCAGGAACAGCAAAGACTTCAAGTTCATCTGCTACCAGCCCCAGGAACTGTGTGTTTTGGGCTGCAACAGAAAAAAAGCAACCCAACGCTGTCACCGACACCGCTGCTAGCTCCGTGACCCAAAGGCACTGCCACATCATGCGCCGCAACCCTCGTCTCACTGACGATGCCATCTAACACCTCCGCCGAGCCGCTGAGTGCACCGTGACCTGTGGGCACCACACTCTGCACCACCTCACTTCACTCTGCCGCCCTGGTATCCCCGACGATGTCACTCCACGCCGACATTAACGCTGCTGCCTACACCATGGTTTGGGGGCACCGCTCGTAAGCTACACGACGCACCGCCTGGTTCCACACTGCAGCCTTGGCCCACTGACATACAGTTTTCAGAAATTCTGAAGACGTAATCTAAACCGTGAGTTATTCCGGTCCTTCTCTCCACCACAGGTTAGGGTGCGCCTTAGCGTGCGCACACCGCCGTGGTGTGTTGGTCCTGACGAATGCCTCGCTAAGAGCACACAGAGGCAGAAACATGTTGACCACTTTTTTATTTTCACCTTAGGATGTATCTGGTAAAATTAACCAGTAGTTAGACATCCTTCACAATTGTTTTTATCTATGCCTGGTTTTCCGCCAATAAAGTTCTTTGGATAAAACCAAGGTATTTTTTAAATCACTACTTTGCACTCACTATTTGCACACTCACACTACACCAAAAAACCTGCTCCGCTGTAAACAGGTGTCGTAGCACACCAGGGAGGCATTCGGCCTCTCTGGTGGGAACCCAATGATGAAGCATGTCACCAACTAGGTTGGTGAGTGAGGGTTCTTTTAATATCTTAGAGTGACTTTTGCTTGCTGGCTCTTTGTTTGTAGGCCGCGCTCTTCTGTTGTTTATATAATATTGTTCAGGGGGACTAAGAGTGGCTTTAATTACCCTCTCTCTCCTGTTGTTTAACTATATTTAGGCAGCGCACAGCTGCGAGAGTTGTAGCTCTCATTATTGAACCTCTGACTATCTTCTGGCAGCAGCATGGAGAACTTAGGGCTTTCATATACTAATGAAGAGGTGGATGCCATCTTGGCAGGCCCCTCTCTTTTTTCTGACCCAACAATAGCACAAACTATTTCCCAGACTACAGAATGGGATAAATTAACAGAGCAAAAACGTAACCGGATTCGAACTATTTTGCATGGCACAATACTAACAGAGTACTTGCGGAATAACATGGCCCCTAAAGGCCAGTTGGTTACCAACGCTCCACGAATTTTTCTAGATGACGCAGTGTTTAGGAAAGAATGGGCCCAGATCGCGTGGCATTGTACCCGCGACTGGCTTGTCCTTATTATTAAAACAGCACCGAGACTATCTGAGGCTATAATGGTGGAGATTCAACTCACCGAAAATCCTTTCAAAACAACACTTACAGGGTACAAAAAGAAATTGGAGGAATTAAATAAAGAGGTCAACGAATATAAAGAGAACCTCACTCAGTCTAAAGCTCATAAATTCCAGAAGGATCTGAAACGATTTGCATTCACAAAAGCCTATCCCTACGCCAACCCCGACTATACTCCTCCCCCAAGGAATACGAACAACTCTGATGCATCGGAGGATGATGCATCTACCACCAGTGGATCCAGTGGGGGTAGTTACAGACCTAGACAGCGGGGCAGGGGACGGAATAGGCAATACCACCCTCAACAGACATGGCCATCATTTCCAACATCGGGGGTGGTAGTTACCATAACCAGTTCCAACAACCCCAGTTCCCAATGATGGGCTGGAATCCAGCCTTTATGCCACTCCCACCATTCCCACAAAATATGTACAGACCGCTTTTTTTAGAGAGAGGCTGGAGGGGACGAGGGAAAAGAAGAGGGAGAGGTCAAGTTCATTGGGAACCAGAGGAGGCGGTGGGGAACAACACACGCAGCAAATCCCAGAATCAACAAGCGGGAACCAGCAATCAGAGAGTTTAGTTACCAACCTCTCTCATGTACATCTAACCCCAACAGAATCCTTGATTCTAGAGAAAGGACTTGGTTTTGTGCCCACGGCACGCTTAGACAGGTTCCGTTTGCATTGTGAGCTAGCAGAGGTTTTTAGAAAATTGAAACTCAAAGCCTTTTTTGAGAAGGTAGGACCAACTGAGGCATCAGACTCCAGTGACACTGGCTTATGTCTAAAATCAACATTTAACCATCCTCCACACAGCGTTCCTGCTGAAATATTTGCCTTTGAGCAGGCGGTGTTTAATGATGTTGAGACCTTCGAAGAGACCAGAGTGTTCAAAAATATGAGTGCGGCTGAGTTCCAAGCGTTACAAACTCTGCAGTCTAACACCTCTGTAGTTATAAAACCAGCAGACAAGGGCGGCGGAGTGGTCATCCAGGATTTCGTGGATTACGATAAAGAGTACAGACGCCTCTTAGATGACCGCAATAGCTATACCCCTTTGACCATAGATCCATCCCCTGAACTAAGGGCAAAGATTTCCGACTTGATTAACTGTGCTGAAGCTAATGGGTATATATCAAAGCATGAGGCCGATTTTTTTACAACTAACGATGGTGTTATTCCATACTTTTACACCTTGCCAAAAACCCATAAGAACAGGTGATCCCCACCTGGACGTCCTATCGTTTCGGGCATTGGCTCGCTTCTGGAACCTTTGTCACGTTACTGTGACCAATTTTTAAAACCACTTGTACAAAAGACCTCAACTTACCTTAAGGATACTAAAAATCTCCTGGCTCTCATACAAGATGTAACAGTCGACAATGATACCACCTTTCTTGTCTCATTAGACATTGAGAGCCTTTATACGAGTATTCCTCAGGATGACACTATCCGGGTTCTCAGTGAAGTACTGAAGGAGGCTATTTGGGATTACAAAACCCCCAGACAGTTCGTCATCAAGTGCGCTACTATGGCACTCAAACAAATTTTTTTCGAATATAAGGGGGATCTGTTCCTACAGACAACAGGGACATCTATGGGCAGTGTTTTTGCCCCTAGCGTAGCCGGACTTTATGTGTATGATTTTGAATGTAAACACGTCCTGACCACAGACAACCCCTATGCGTCCAATTTATCTTTCTGGAAAAGATATATTGATGACGTGTTCATCATCTGGCAGGGACCAGAAAGCTTATTGAAAGAATTCTTTGGTTGGATTAACACTCGTGATACCAATTTAAGGTTCACGCATTCCTATCATAAAGATGAAATGGTCTTTTTGGATGTGGTCATCTCAAACTCTGAAGGGCATTTGACGACCAGAACCTACTACAAGCCCACAGCCAAGAAAAACTTACTGTCTTTTTCCAGTTTCCACCCGAGACCTCTATGGGAAAATCTACCTTATGGACAGTATTTATGCATAAGGCGAAATTGTAGTAAGGTGGAGGATTATCGCTCTCAGTCTGTTGAACTTACTAACAAACTCCGCAAACGGGGCTATCCTGAGAAGATCCTGAAAAGGAGTTGCAAAAGGGCCAGAAATCAACCGAGGGAAGCATTACTTGAGGACAATATTAAACATGCTGAAGTTGTTCCACTTACGTGTGTAACCACCTATAGTGTTGCTTCCAACGCCATCACAAAATCCATAAGGAATTATTGGCGTATTCTTGAAAGCAATAACAGAAGGTGGGAGAAACCGTTATTTTCTTTCAAAATGGCTAGACGCATCAGGGACGCTTTAGTACACACACGCCCTAAAACAACCAATAATGAGGGGGATCCCTCAGTACTTAAAGCTTGGGGCCTGCCCAGTGTCACTGGACATTTCCCTTGTGGTTCGTGCAGTGTTTGCCACTTGACTACAGCTACTAAAACACTGGATTTGGAAAGTGGCAAGACATGGACGCAACGATCACATACAAACTGTAACTCGACCAATGTGGTCTACCTTATAACATGCCCGTGCGGATTGCGGTATGTAGGTATGACCACGCGAAAAATAAAACGAGTGTGCGAACACCGAAGTAATATCCGGTGTAAAAAGACCACTACTAAGCTGACTGAACATTTTCTTAAGTCAAATCACACTACCAACGATTTACTCTGGACCGTCATCGAACATATAAAACCAGGGAATAAATCATCCCATGTATTATTTGAGAAAGAGCAACGGTGGGTTTATCGACTTGCCACATATGCATATGGGCTCAATGATAATATTCCCTGGGGCTCAGTTATGCGCCGTTGAAGTTTTATTGACATGATTGTTGACCCATGGAAATGTATGAGTCTCTACGACTTGAATTTATAAAATTCCACATTTGCACCATATCGCTATGCGGTGTATGTATGCCTCTAACCTCTTTAGGCTGAGGTTTATATATTTAAAACCAGGCATATAGTCGGTTATTCTCACCGTTTGTACTCTTCTAATGAATGGGGCATCACACTCCTTATGATCATTTCTTGTGATTTTGAAGACTAATAAAGTTTTCTTTCTCTCACAACAACGTTTAATACTTTCTTATGGTTAGCGCTCCAGTCGTTCTGAGCGTCTGATTGGAAACGCACCCATTGACGTTTTGTTGTCACATGGCCAGTGACGTTTACCTCTGACCCCGGTCTTCTGACCGGATACTCACTTTAAAAACTCCTCGACCCGACTTCAGGGCATCGTCTGGGTCCTCGGTAAGGGAGTATGTAGGAACCATACGGGCGCATGGCTTTGACGAAGTGAGCGGCAGTGCGAGGTTCTACAACCATTTGAGGTAAAACAATGGCCTTGTTTAAACTTGACAATATGCTATTGGTTTTTTAATTTTGCAGCGTGTGACTACAAGCCACCGCCCCCCTTCGGGACCCATGTTGTGAGGTCCCTATACACTTCACGTAAGCCAAGTTTCTCCTTAGCTCTAAAATCTGCCTTATTTATGGGTGTCATGATTTTTACAATCTTTTCGTGCCCCGGGATCTTGGTCAGGTTCATTTTAATATTTTTTCTCTATTAACTTATCGGTAATGCCCGAGAAGGCGTATCGTAAAGGAAGTACGCTTATGAGTATTTATGACCTGGTGCCGATTAAACAAAGAGTCTGGCATGTTCTTGGGTCATATTAAAAAGCAAAATGCACAAGGGTTAACTGGTTAATGTCACTGATATAGCACCTAAGTCCGTCAGCGATAGAGCCTTTCACTGTAGTTCAAAGAGCACTAAAAAGCAGCATGACTTAAGTCACTCCTGGGCATGTTCAAGCACTGTACCAATTTATGTATTGCATGTGACTTGTGTTGTCGTTTTTTATGTTTTTTTGTCTTTACAGAAACATACGGTTTTCAGAAATTCTGAAGGCGTAATCTATACCGTGAGTTATTCCGGTCCTTCTCTCCACCACAGGTTAGGGTGCGCCTTAGCGTGCGCACACCGCTGTGGTGTGTTGGTCCTGATGAATGCCTCGCTAAGAGCACACAGAGGCAGAAACATGTTGACCACTTTTTTATTTTCACCTTAGGATGTATCTGGTAAAATTAACCAGTAGTTAGACATCCTTCACAATTGTTTTTATCTATGCCTGGTTTTCCGCCAATAAAGTTCCTTGGATAAAACCAAGGTATTTTTTAAATCACTACTTTGCACTCACTATTTGCACACTCACACTACACCAAAAAACCTGCTCCGCTGTAAACAGGCGTCGTAGCACACCAGGGAGGCATTCGGCCTCTCTGGTGGGAACCCAATGATGAAGCATGTCACCAACTAGGTTGGTGAGTGAGGGTTCTTTTAATATCTTAGAGTGACTTTTGCTTGCTGGCTCTTTGTTTGTAGGTCGCGCTCTTCTGTTGTTTATATAATATTGTTCAGGGGGACTAAGAGTGGATTTAATTACCCTCTCTCTCCTGTTGTTTAACTATCCACTGACATCGGCGCCATCGAATCTAGTTCGTTAGCCGAGGACATCGCTTTGACAACGACGATGACGTTGCCTGCACCGTGACCTGCCAGCACCACGACGAGCACCATCCCATTTCGCACTGCAGCCCTGGTCTCCCAGACGCCGCTGGACAGCCGTCACCGAGCCGCTGCCTGCACTACAACCTGAGGGCACTGTACTGCTGCACTTCGCACCGCAGTCCCGACGCCTGCGCTCCTGACTTCAACTGTACAGAGTTCGACCTGCAAAGCGCGTGACTTTAAGGGCCCGATGACTACTTGATGATCATGACTACCGCACAGACCACCAAAACCGATTCCTGCCGACACCGGCTCTTCGGAGCTCATTGTAAGGTCCCCGATGCCCTGTATTTCTAAAGATACTGTTTTGCGGGTGTTTCAGACTCTGAAGCAGGCCCGCGATGCCTCGGTCAGCCAGAACTGTTGGATTTGTGTGTTCATGATGCTATGATAGCCCCGGACAGAGCTATTGACTTCAAGGAACTGTTTTTAAAGTCTATTTTTGCTTTACAAGTATTTTTAATAACTGTATGTTGGATTCCTATTGTTTTGGTCTTGTTTTACACAGATAAATATTGGCTATTTTTCTAAACCTGATGTCGTATCCTTTTGTAGTGTTTTCACTGTATTACTGAATGTTATGTGCAAATGCTTCACACACTGCCTCAGAGATAGGTCTGACTGCTCATGCAAAGCTACCAGGGGGTGAGCAGGGGTTATTTTAGAAGTGTATCTCCCTTATCCTGACGAGGAAGTAGTAACAACCTGCCAACTAGAGACCCCCATTTCTAACACTCATATACGTCGGTGTGTCGTTAAGGAACTGTTCATTACTGCTCACCATTCTAAGTTGGCCACCACGCTTTTACTTTGTTTTGGGAAATTATTCCACTCACAACAGGTGTAGCGGATTTCCAAATAATATATAAATGCATCAATGGTGGATGCGGGTAACCTCCACTGGATCATTTCTTGCCGCGACACGCAAGAGCTATCATACTCTGAACTTTACGGGTAAGGGTGATGGATTCTAAGAATGGTCATGATCTGTATTTGAGAATGCCATTTGGCCAAACTTTAGTGGGTTGGGCTATTGTTTCTTCATTGTTTGTAACTTTGTGTATTAACTGTTTTTCCCATTTTATTGTTTAATATGGCATTAGTTATGTGTCAGGGCATTTTGTGGTGACTTGCAGACACTAGATACGGCCAGCATGTCCCCCTATACGCTATTGCTTGTGACAGATGATTGCAGATACTAGATACGGCCAGCATGTCTCCCTGCATCCTATTGCTTCTTATAGGTGCTTTAAGTACATACATTTCCTCCTGAGCTACCTATTTGTTAATGGGAGTGTTGGTAAGACTCGTTTTATTTTTTGAACCATTGTGTTTACAGTAGAGAGAAAATTGGGCGATGGTGCCATTCATAGACGATCGTACTCACAAAACCGGTGAAGACCCGGTCGTGGCTTTGTGATTGCATGCCACTTGCTTTATAGCTAGACAGTCCAGATATGGCCATGACGCCTCACCATTCCTTATATCTAATAGTGCATTTTCGTGCGTGTTCCCATGTTCACAACTTTATGCATTTAGTAACAGGAATACGCCACTGCATGTTTGCAAACGCATGGACATTCTCCCCATTAGCTATCATGTCTCAGCCATTTCTAGCATCCCCTGTCCACTGCAGAGGGCTGCATTTAGGATTATTTGCTATCAGACACACAATATCCTTTCATGAATGACTTTACAGTGTTTTCTTTAGCTCGTTTACTCATTTATGTATATAGACATTCGTACTTTAAGTGAACTGTTTTTCATATTTACATCGGGGAGACTGGGACCTATGAGTGTCTGCGGTGATGCGCGGTGAGTGCACTCATTATGATTCCTAATGATTGCTTACTAAAGACTTTCCATCTCCATGATTAATTTGCCATAGCCATCTATGTATCCCTTTCAAATATGGGGAGTTGGATCAGGTAGTATGAACTTAGGGTAGCCAACACCATTTTTTATATTATTCTTAAAATTGCCAGCATATTGGGGGCCCCATGAAATAAAAAAAATATATATATATTTTGACGCTGCTATATGTGGGATACCAGACATAGATCGATTCATCCATCCCCTTCGGGTCCCTCCCCAGGTTACATTATTTCGAATTTGTCAGGTTCGCACAGCACTCTTTCCCATTCTATGGCAACGTTTGGAAATCCTTAACGGCCATAGGGGCATATATTGGACCTTCCTTCTATTCATAAGGAGCCCATTGATTGTAAATTTATGGACTTCATGTTTTCAACTGGAGTTTTCGCTTGTATGGTTTTTCGTTTATTTGTTATACTCCAGAGCACTACAGGCATGCCATCCAGCATGCCCCGGAGGAAGGTGTACCTGCCATGTATGTCTATTCTCATGTCAAGGGCCTCAAATGGGACACAGGCACGGATCCACACAGCCACCTCCCTGTGTCCCTGTGCGAAAGTGGAATATGATGTACGGAATATTTGCCCCTCCATTTTTTGCGAAATTTGAGGGCTGCAGAGGCAGCGAGGTGTGTTTCCTGTAAGCATACTATATGCGCCTTCCGTCGAAGCAGATGAGCATATATTCTATGGCGCTTATGTATGGAGCCCATCCCCCGGACATTCCGCTCAGAGTGGTGAGTATGTGTAGAAGCGCAGACAAGAGTCATCGTGTGGCAAGTGGTTCAGGTGGATGAATTTCAGTAGAACAGTAACAATAACATTAATATCCCACAATACACATTCCAACGAGGAACCCCATTCGGCCAAACAAACAAAGCAAAACATGCTAACATTGATTCAAGTCCTGCAATTGCTCGTCAGGTAGTCCTCGGCAAAGTGGCAGAGGGTAGTGCTAGTGGACTTTGACAGATTTTAACAACGTACAGGCGTCCCTCCAGGCCTGGTACCCAGCAAACTATTATGGAGAGGTGAAGCATGTTGGGAGTAGAATAAAGCCCACAGACCCCAGTAGAGCATAGTTTATAGGAACTTAAACAGAATCATAGTCCCTGCATTCAATTGTAGGCGCATTCTGTGCCCCTAGGGACCCCCTGGGACTGGACACAAAGGGGGAGCGTGAATCTACGACCACCCTCGCATTCCACCATTCAGTGCAGCCTAGCACCCATATACTTACCGAGTCATCATCCCAATAGGTTGTTGGCCATTTGTGGGGTTATAGAGTCTAATAGCACCATATTGTTCTCAGAGTCTGAGTGGGTCGTGCTATCTGAAGATGACCCATCTGTGGAAGGTGGGCGATTGTCTCTGAGGGGAGGTAGCCGTGATGATTGCCGCTAGTTGACTTCCTAGAACCTGTGTCTGCACTGGGGCCAGTGATCCATGCCCTTGTCAGTTAAACACACGTCCTTGCCCTCCTTGGGGCTGCTGTCTTGCTTGCAATGAAGAGATGTGCTAACCATCAGGTGGGGAGATCTTTGGAAAGGTGCGTTTCAGCCATTCCCAAGAGGTCTCAGGAGATTCAAAGAAGTTACTCTTGTGATCATGGATTTTTTTGAGCTGGGCTGGGAATAGTAAGGCATAGGAGAGACTCAGAGCACGTAACTGTTTTTTCACTGCCTGAAAGGAGGCCCGTGGGAGCTGGACAGATATTGTATAGTCGGAGAACAGTGAAATTCGAGCATTACTGAACAGTAGAGGTGCATTTTCTCTGGCGCTGCAGAGGAGGACATCCTGGTCCTAGTAGTTGAGAATTTGGGCCACCAGTGGCCGGGGCGACGCACCAGGGGGCAGTCTCCTCACCGGAATTCGATGTGCCCATTCCACGCTGAATAACTCTGAGAGGCCAGCCGGTGCCAACACCTCGCACAACCATTTTGCAATGAATTGAGTAGCGTTGGGGCCCTCGCTGTCTTCCGGTAGCCCAGTTATCCGTATGTTGTTGTGACGGGCCCGTCCTTCTGCATCCTCTGTACGGTCCTGCAAGGCGGTCACCTGCCGCTGTAGTTGCACAACTGTGGAGGTGTGCTCTGCCCTCCAGGGGGCGAGGTCTGCAGTGTGGCTTCACTGTCCTTCACTTTTTTGGCCAGCTTTTTGTGGTCAGCATGGAGGTGGTTGACATATGCAGTGAAGGTTCCCAGGCGTAACTCGATGGCTGCTCTGGACTTGCAGATTTCGTTCAGAATAATGTCCAGCTTATCTGGGGGGCACAGTGGTGGGGGATACAGTCATCTGTGAAGGCCACTGGTGAACTATCCGATCTGGTGGATTTTGAGCGTTGGAGATCACATGGGTCAGCAGTCTTGCCCCTTGTGCGGCCCATGGTAGCAGAGCTTGTGATGTCAAAGGGCTGATCTTGAGTACCTGTGGCAGCAAGGGAGCATTACAACGGTCGGTTTCTGGTCACATCGGTGTTAACTCACCGGGCATCCCTGGAGGATGAGGGCCAGAGGTCCGCAGGGCCCGCAGCCACATAGGGGCAGCAGGGCAATTGTGTTCACTTCAGCACCCCCAGATCAATAGCAGTACCAGTCCTCTCAGGCCCAGAACCATCTTCTGCAGTGATTGCTGGTCATTGCAGTTGCGATCCGTAGGGCAGCTCAGATCACATCAGTATTGGAATATATGGTTTGCTACTTCACCAGGCGCAGAACAGCAGGGTTCCCAAAAAGACTAAGTTGGACTCTGCGCACCGGGAGGCGCCTGCAGCGACGGGGGGGATCAGACACTATTTGCCAGCCGATCAGCCATGGTCTGCAAGGCAGTCCGGACTAGCAGAATGAGTCCCAAGGGCTACACTGACCGCCTCTCCGTATTTCACATAGGAGTCAGTGTAGCCAGGTCCATGTCAGCCCCACCAGCGTAGTGGTGTGTCATTGTTTATTATTTGTAATGTAATAATCAAATAGGAGAGAGAGTAATTATGTGGGCTAGTTCACTTCCCCTTGTGCAATAGGTAAATATCAATGAGAACTAGCTTATTAGTGGAAGCTAGGTGTCCATGTCAGGAGGAAAAACCTTCTGTTTTTTATGAAGACCCTCACCCACCAACCTAGTTGGTGGCATGCTTCATCATCGGGTCCCACCCAAGGCACCAAGTGCACCTTGGGTGTGCTTCGACGCCTGACTACAGCGGAGCTGGTTTTGTGTAGTGAGAGTGCAGTAAAGTGAATGAATGTGAGTTAAAAGCTGTCCAATGGGTCCCGTTTGACTAAAGGATTTTAATAATGGGCCCTTGGCAGTATTAAAAACAACAAGGCGGATATGTGAGGAGGTACAATTATGTCTCCAATATCCTGTAAACATAAGAATGAGGTCTACATGTTTCAGCCAGACTGCTGTGTATGCTGGCTTTCGTCAGGACCTATGTGTACGGTGAGTTAGTGGTGGTCAGGTGTGGTTTGTTTGACCAGGTATGTGTCGCACGCGCTAAGGTGCGTATAAATGAGGGAGGAAATGTTCCTCTTTTTGCTCAAAACCTGTTGGGAAAAAAACAACAAACAGAACAAACAGACATAGACATTAAGTAATTGTAGCTTCTCATATTCGCACACTAGTATAGATATATAGTCAGATACAGGATGATGGCCACCGGACGAGAGCTCCTCCACTGAGCTCCTGGGTTAGGGATCACCTATCGGTTAATATCCCTGTACAACCCGGCCATCCATCGCCCTCCTTCGCCCTCCTACATCATCACACAGCAATACAGTGCTAACTTGGCCCCTGCAGCACCGCACTGACCAGCATTTATGGACCCCTCTTACCTCAACTAGGACCGTCGGCCACTGTCCAGAAGAGCTGGCCGTTTGTTGAGTCCGTCGGATACCTCACTGCTGCTGACGAACGGAGCCCCAGCCGAGAGTTGCTCCCGAATCCAGCAGGCATAAACGGAAGGCTGGGCTGCTGGGGGACTGACCGAGGATGTTTGCCCAGACCTGAGACTTCGGTGAGTCCGGTCCCCCCACCCCGCTGCAGGCCACTCATCGTCTTGGGCCCCTGAGACCTGCCGGAACTGGCGAAGTTGCGCTAGCCCTCAGGCGAGTTTTCCCTTCTGGTGACGGGCACACCTAGCGCAAGCCGAGGCCCTGGGAGCTGTTTGCTGTGTCCCCCCCGATGCAGTGCCTCCATACCGATCGCGCTCGGGGCAGCAGGGATGCCAAAGAGCTGCGAGCGGTATCCTACAGCTTGAGCCCCGAACCTGTGAACCGCAGGGGAACTGGCTGACTTGCGCTGAACTTTCAGGAAGTTTCCTTCCAGTGACGGGCTCACCCAGCACAAGCCGAAGCCCTGGGGAGCTGTTTGCCGCCTCACCCCCAATGCAGTGTTCTCATAAGGATCGCGCTCGGGGCAGCAGGGATGCCAAAAGCTGCGAGCGGTGCGCCTGCCCTGAAGATATACTCCTAAGGAGCATCAACAGGCGAGAAGCCTCCCTCAATTTGACATGCACCGAGTGAGCAGTGTGCACCAGCAGGAACATAGCGATATCCAGACTACAGAAGTGGGTCTGGTATCGGAATTTTAGCTGTACCTTGCAGTTGTCGGTCTATGGCACAACAGTTTTATTGCCCCCAGCCATTTTGTGCACAAAGCTGCCCCTCCATACTGCCTCGGGCCTTTTACCCACGAAAATGGCAGCACCTGGCAATGGCTATAGAAAGAGGACTGACCTATAAAAACAAACAAGGGCCCACAGCTGCACCCCAGCCAGGCTCGATCAGACAATGGCAACAGAAAGAGGACTGCACCATCAACACAAACACGGGCCCACAGCTGCATCCTGGGCCATGCTCGTTCAGGTGGCGGCCATCTTGAAGTGGCACTGACCTGCCATAGCAGTCAATGAAAAATGTGTTGAACTTTGGAAAGCTCTAGGAATTTCTTCTTACTTACGACCCGGCCAATTTCTTATTTCCTATAAGGTTACTATCCTAACAATCATGGACATAAGGAAATCTGCTGCCTACTGACCCACGTCTCTCCTATAGTGCCCAACCCTAGTCAACATGGTAGGTCCCGGCCTGACCGCTACTGGGGTAAACTCATACACCCTGGTTTACCCCCTAACCTCTCCAAAACTGCTACAAAAACATTCAAGCACCTCACCCTGAAAAATCACCCTGAGACACTGATCTCTGACCTGCGTTTCAGTGCGGACAACGGCACAGTCATCAACGACCTCGTTTTCTACTCCAGAAGAACCCCTCTTGGCGCAATTCCTTTGCGCACCTCCTCAATGTACGCACAACCAGGAATATTCCTTACGGCACTAAGCTCACAATAGCGCCCTCCGCAACCCTGCGAGCTGACCTCACCATCACCCTCTACAAAAGCGGCATTGTATTGATCCAAGCCTCACCCACAAACCTCAATAAATTTGCGGACCTTTTTACCCTCCTCAGAAACCATGTGCACGACACTGGCAGGGCGACCAACACCCGCCTTGACGATCCTCCGACCTGCCTGCCTAGCAGGACTAACCTCCCACAAGCCACCTCTCTAAGGGTTTCCAACTCAGGGCCTCCCAACCCCTCTAGCTCGTCTCCCGGCCCTGCTAACACTACCGCCCGAGACCATTGGTCTCCTCCCCACTATCTCCCCATACCGTCTCTGAGGCTTCTAACCCAGCTCATCCTAACCCCTTGCTCATATACCGGCCTTGCTAACGCAATCGACCCGAGACCCATGGTCTCCTCCCTTCTTGCTCCCCACCCTGACTCTGAGACCTGTACGCCTCCAATGACCTATGATGCAGGTCAAGCTGGCCCTGCTAGCCCACAAACCACCCCTCCTATTGTTCCTAACACAGTCCATCCTAACCCTCCTAGCACCTCTACTGCGCCCCCTTATATGGATATCGATACTCTGCACTCCAGAGCCGCCAAAATAATTCAGAGCATCCATTTCTCCATTCTGGATCTAACGAACCTCCTCCACCTCGCCGAACTCTCCTTCGCTAGCCTCAAGCCCCTGCTGAACTCCACCTCCCTCCTATCACAGAGCTCCCCAAACACCCACTACCTACATCCTTAAGGCACCTCCGCCCTCGTAAGCATCCCTGCCACCTATCGGAGGAGGAAACCCTAGCTCTCGTCCTCTCCTACAACCCTTCCCTCACCACACCAAATCCGCTAGACCTCACTAAAAGGAAATCCTCGCCATTCTCCAGGACTACAACACAGCCCCAGCTACCCCTTGCCTATCAGACGTGAGTGCCGAACATCCCATCTGCACGGTCGCTATCAACCCCTGCAGATCAGCTACCCTCCAAAACAGAAGTGTGATTAGAAGCAATCTAGCGCCTGTACACCTGTCCGCTCCGACTCCCGACACTCCCTCTGACCCCTCCCTGACTGGTCTCTTAATTAACTGCCGATCGGCAGTAAAGCATGCCGCCGATGTAGCTGCTCTCATCCTGAACAAAAATTTCGACTTGGCAATTCTAACAGAATCATGGCTAAACGATTCCTCATCCCCATGCCTAGACCTCTTAGTCCCTCCCAACTATAACATTGCTAGGCTGGACAGACAACATAGCAAGAAAGGAGGCGGCATCGCCTGCATCTATCGCTCTAATCTTCTTGTCACGGAACTTCTGGCGGATACCACCGACTCCTGCGAATACCTCGCCCTCTCTATTCGCAGTAACTCCACCCAACTGTGCAACCTGCACATCTTTTACCACCCCCCAGGCATGAATGACTCCTTCACTGACCACCTCATGGAAATTCTCACAGCAAAGAGTTCCTCCAACGCAAAAGACATTTTCCTTGGCGATTTCAACCTGCACTGGAACGATCCCAAGGATCCTCATGTCAACGCCATTAAAGACCTCCTGGCCGATGAAGCCCTGACCCAATCTTGTTCTCTCCCAACTCACTCGAAAGGGGCTACTCTTGACTGGATCATCTCTAAGGAAGCAACCGTCAAACTTATCTCTATAGACCCCTGTGACTGGTCTGACCACCACGCCATTGCCTTCCTACTACCTGGCACCCACAAGACAAGGGCACCACAGCCGGTGTTTCCTAAACGCTGGGTCAGAGACACCAAGAACCTGGACCACAAAGAACTCGAGGCTCGGTGCAAATCTGACCTCCCCCTCGCATATCACAACGGTCAGTGACCTCAACGATCACTATTCTGCAACTATGTCGAACATTCTGGATGACCTAGCCCCACTAAAACTAAAAAGAACTCAAATCAAAGATAGAAACCCCTGGTTCACTGGATCCCTCAACAATGAGAGGAGATCCCTCCGGCAATCCGAAAGAATCTGGAGACAGCACCCCTCGGCCGCTCACCTAAAACTTCTCCGCCAGGCCAGAAATAAATACAACAGGAACATCCGCAACTCAAAAAAAGAATTCTTCAGATCGGAACTGAGGAACGCCCAGACCAGACCCCGCAAACTCTTCGAACTGGTCAAACACCAATCCAACAAACTGGCCAAAACATTGAAAGAAAACCCCAAGTCTCTAATATCATCCGAGGAATTCTCCTCGTTTTTCGCGGACAAAATCAAAGCCCTAGGTAACGAACTTAGTTCCGCATCACACTCTATACCCCCCCCCTGACCTGCCCCCTCCACCCACGCCGCCCCAACAGGCTTCACCTAAGAATCAAGCACACTGGACCGACTTCACACTCTACGACGAAGACTCCGTCTCCAAAATCCTATCTACCTTTAACCTGAACAACCATTTCAACGACCCGCTCCCCTCTAACTGCCTAGTTGCCGCCGCCCAATCCATTATTCCTAGCTGGACCGCAATAATTAACGCCTCTCTCCGGCAGGGATCAATTCCTGACTCTCTGAAAGTGGGCCAAGTCCTCCCCATTCTGAAAAAGCCGTCGCTGGATCCAGCCTCCCTGACAACTTCAGACCTATTTCCAACATCCCTCTCTTAGCTAAAGTGCTGGAGAAGTGTGTGCAACTGCAGCTAAGTCATCACATCGACAACTTCCACCTACTCGATGACTTACAATCTGGATTCAGACCGGGACACAGCACTGAAACCACCATGCTCCACATCGTCGATGATGCCCTCCAATCCCTTGACCAAGGCAAAACTTGTCTCCTAATCCTCCTAGATCTATCCTCGGCCTTCGACACCGTCAACCATGGGAAGCTTCTTGAACGCCTCAAACTCAGGATGGGATTAGATGGCTCTGTCCTAGAATGGTTTAGATCCTTCCTCCAAAACCAATCTCAGAGATTCCTAATTAACGGCAACCTGTCCGCTCCCTCTTCGGTCACAGTTGGAGTCCCTCAAGGATCAACGCTGTCCCCCACCCTCTTCAACCTTTATTTAGAACCACTTGCCGAAGTCCTACGCACCGCAAATATCTCCTACCATATGTACGCTGACGACACTCAGATCTACATCAAAATCTCATCTCTCGAGGAGATTCTCTCCCTGAACGAGGCCCTGAAGCTGACCGTCCAATGGCTCTCCTCCAATCAACTCAAACTCAACGCAAAGAAAACAGAATTTCTTCTAATTTCACCGCCAAAAACGACCCTGAGATTCAGATATGGATTAAGGCCATCACAGCCTTAAATTGTCCACCAACTATTGTGGATTCGGCCAAATCACTGGGAATAACCTTGGATTGCAACTTGAACATGCGCGACCACATCAACTCCATGGCCAAATCAGCCAGATTCCACCTGAGCTACCTATGGAAACTGAAACCCTTCCTTGACGCTCCCGACCTAAAACTGGCAGTCCAAGCACTAGTCATTTCTAGACTGGAATATGGCTGTTCCACCCTCTCTGGTTTACCCAAAATCTCCCTAGCACCTCTAAAAGCCTGCCTCAATGCGGCCGCCAGACTTCTTACCGGCACAAGGAAATTTGACCACATTTCTCCACACCTGAAAGCGCTGAACTGGCTTCCTTTCGAGGCCAGAATACAGCTTAAGCTGGCATGCATCACACACAAGGCCTTATACTCAAACTCCCTGCATATCTTGCACAGAAACTTGTGGTATCCGGAGGAATCAGAAACTCACGGTCCGCCAGAGACCTCCTACTCTAGCCTGCACGCTTTCGGAAAAAAAACGTATAACCGGCGTGTTCGCTGGGGCTGCGCCAAGAATATGGAACTCCTTCCCACCCGCCATCAGAAGAATCCCCTCTCTTGCACGTTTCAAAAGGAGGCCAAATCCTTCCTCATGGGTAAATTCCTCGTCTAAACCCTTACCTTCAACCGCCACAGGGACCCTGACCATTTCATGGCTGTTGCCTCCTTCCGATGACCTCTCACCCCACCAAGAAACCTGGGGCCTGTCTTCAGCAACTGTAATGTAAACTGTACATTGTATCCCTCCATCCCTCTTGTACTCAGCACCCCGCCCCCTCCCAGTTTATGGTATACTCATGTGACTCCATGCCTCTTGTACAACTCTATGACTCTGTAAAGCGCTCTGATACCCTAACGGGTCAAGTTCGCGCTCTATAAAACACAAAAATAAATAAATAATAAATAGTAATGTGACTAGATGAGCGCCGCCGTACACTATGCGGCAAAATAGTGGTAGTGAAATGGATAGTGACGCTTGTGAGAAAGTGGCTGTTATTTAATGCCGTTTATTATGCGCTACTGTGCCTTGATCAATAGCGTTGAGTTTATCGGTATTTTCGTGGTTTTAATAACATAAAGAAAGAGAGAGGTACAATGCTTACAATGAGATTTTCAGAGTGAGCAACATAAATCCCGTGGAGGGGGGGGGCCGGACCTGTAGTCACACACTATGTGTGCAGCGAGAAAGAGAAACGAAAATCGTTTAAGGTGAAGTTCCCGGTCAGCATGGGGAGCTCCGTCCAACGGCTGGAAACGAGACCCCAAACATCCTACTTACTTCGTCAAGATCTCTGGCCCGCTCCTCATACCTACTGCAGCCTACTACCGGGATTCCGTAAATGCAGACAGGTATCTCGGAGCCGGTTTAAGTACTTCCTGTTTCAGCCAGGTGCCGCGAATGATTGCGGGCGTGCCTGTCATGGCGACTGGTGTCCTCATGTGCGCGTCATCATGACTAGCGTCCTTGTGTGGTGAAAATTGAAGAAAGACTGTGAGATCTTCAGTGGGTGTCTGGAGGACATTGTGTAAATAAAATTTGTGTTCAGTGAAATTATGTGTCCATAGACTTAAATTGTATTTTTCGGAAGCTCATGAGATCCGGGTCATTAAAAATTTAGTAGGAAATTAATTAACGCACCACCGCCTCAAGACCCAGTGGCAGGCCTGTGTCAGGCCTTCATGGTGAATATGACAAGCCTGTCCTGTGTGCTACTTTGTCTGCTTGAATGTATTTGGAGTAGCCACGGTGCCTAGCGGCTACTTTTGACCCGAAGTATGAGTCCAAAGTGTGTGTGATATTCAGGTCAGACATTTAAGAGTGGCAGGGGTATATGGTTATGAGAGGAGCTAGTACGCTCCTAATTGCCCCTGTGTTTGCAAGGGACGTAGTGGCCCAAGTTAAATACCTTGAATGGAGGAGCATGATTACCCATATGTGAAGTGGCACTCATGTCTCAGTGGTGACCCAAAACGGTACCTGTCACTCAGGCGGTGATGTTGGCGGCACTCACTTTGGGATAAAGACGAGCTGCCATGGCGCTGTGTATGCCTTTTAAGATGTTCTCAGTAGTCCTGTCCAAGTAAAGGTTTATTGACGTCATCATCGGATTAGGGTGTGTGCATTTTCTTAGGTACCCAGTCTTCACCTTAAACGATTTTCGTTTCTCTTTCTCGCTGCACACATAGTGTGTGACTATAGGTCCGGCCCCCCCCCCTCCACGGGATTCATGTTGCTCACTCTGAAAATCTCATTGTAAGCATTGTACCTCTCTCTTTCTTTATGTTATTAAAACCACGAACATACCGATAAACTCGACGCTATTGATCAAGGCACAGTAGCGCATAATAAACGGCATTAAATAACAGCCACTTTCTCACAAGCGTCACTATCTGTTTCACTGCCGCTATTTTGCCCCATAGTCTACGGACACAGGGCTCATCTAGTCACATTACTAATGTGCGAATATGAGAAGCTACAATTACTTAATGTCTATGTCTGTTTGTTGTTTTTTTCCCAACAGGTTTTGAGCAAAAAGAGGAACATTTCCTCCCTCATTTATACGCACCTTAGCGCGTGCGACACATACCTGGTCAAACAAACCACACCTGACTACCACTAACTCACCGTACACATAGGTCCTGACGAAAGCCAGCATACACAGCAGTCTGGCTGAAACATGTAGACCTCATTCTTATGTTTACAGGATATTGGAGACATAATTGTACCTCCTCACATATCCGCCTTGTTGTTTTTAATACTGCCATGGGCCCATTATTAAAATCCTTTAGTCAAACGGGACGCATTGGACAGATTTTAACTCACATTCATTCACTTTACTGCACTCTCACTACACAAAACCAGCTCCGCTGTAGTCAGGCGTCGAAGCACACCCAAGGTGCACTCGGTGCCTTGGGTGGGACCCAATGATGAAGCATGCCACCAACTAGGTTGGTGGGTGAGGGTCTTCATAAAAAACAAAAGGTTTTTCCTCCTGACATGGACACCTAGCTTCCACTAATAAGCTAGTTCTCATTGATATTTACCTATTGTTTATTATTCACCACATCAGCCGCCTGCTGGGTAGCACAAAGCGATACCAAAGGGGATGATGGACGGAGTGTTAGAGCAAATCAAACACTCACCCCCCCAGTCAAGTGATCTGGGTTTAATCCATCATCATTCTTTAGCTCACTCCACCACCCCAGTTCAGACATGGCCATATTCAAATCAGTCTGACCCTGTGCCTCATGGGAACAGTCCAGCCCGAACTGCCAAGTCATGTCTTCCCTGGACCGGAAATAAGCATCCTGGGACCGGTTTCGGGTTCAAAACCCTCATCAGCCAGGCTATCTTGAATCCAGTGGCAAAGTGAGCAAGGGACCCACGTCTGGGCATACCCTGCCAACTTAGGGCGAACAAAGCGATACTCAAAGGGGATGATGGACGGAGCGTTAGAGCAAATCAAACACTCACCCCCAGTCAAGTGATCTGGGTTTAATCCATCATCATTCTTTAGCTCACTCCACCACCCCAGTTCAGACATGGCCATATGCAAATCAGTCTGACCCTGTGCCTCATGGGAACAGTCCAGCCCGAACTGCAAAGCCATGTCTTCCTGGACCGGAAACAAGCATCCTGGGACCGGTTTCGGGTTCAAACCCTCATCAGCCAGGCTATCTTGAATCCAGTGGCAAAGTGAGCAAGGGACCCACGTCTGGGCATACCCTGCCAACTTAGGTCGAACAAAGCGATACCAAAGGGGATGATGGACGGAGCGTTAGAGCAAATCAAACACTCACCCCCAGTCAAGTGATCTGGGTTTAATTCATCATCATTCTTTAGCTCACTCCACCACCCCAGTTCAGACATGGCCATATGCAAATCAGTCTGACCCTGTGCCTCATGGGAACAGTCCAGCCCGAACTGCCAAGCCATGTCTTCCTGGACCGGAAACAAGCATCCTGGGACCGGTTTCGGGTTCAAAACCCTCATCAGCCAGGCTATCTTGAATCCAGTGGCAAAGTGAGCAAGGGACCCATGTCTGGGCATACCCTGCCAACTTAGGGCGAACAAAGCGATACTCAAAGGGGATGATGGATGGAGCGTTAGAGCAAATCAAACACTCACCCCCAGTCAAGTGATCTGGGTTTAATCCATCATCATTCTTTAGCTCACTCCACCACCCCAGTTCAGACATGGCCATATGCAAATCAGTCTGACCCTGTGCCTCATGGGAACAGTCCAGCCCGAACTGCCAAGCCATGTCTTCCCTGGACCGGAAACAAGCATCCTGGGACCGGTTTCGGGTTCAAAACCCTCATCAGCCAGGCTATCTTGAATCCAGTGGCAAAGTGAGCAAGGGACCCACGTGTAACAACTATTAGACCTCTCGGTCAACTACCTGCATGCCATCTTGTGAGAAAAGTAGGGGCCAAGGATCCTAAGCCTGCGGGGGGTACCATAGAAGTCTAAGTGGAAGTCTGTCACTGTTTGCAGTACCCATGCAACCCCTGTGAGCGATGCCACGTCCGAAGGAACCATTGTAATCTGCCTCCCACCTCTGGTAGGTAAGAAGGGGTATCGCTTATCGTTAGGGCTCCCAGGGGCGTTGTTGGCTCCTCTGCTGCCATGGCTTCGACTATTACCCCGGTGGGGTAGAAGCCTCCATACTTCTTTTGATACTGCCACTGCAGGGATCGTCAGGTTTGGAACTTGTGGGGGTTGGGATTATACAGGTGGCCAGAGGAGCGCCCCTTTCTTCTCACGTCCCCACCAAAAACCTTCTGGTTGAACACCTTCCGGATTGACTGGTGGGCCTTGTCCAGAAAGGAAAAGGTGATCATGAATTTCGTGAGCTCCTTAATGAAAGGGTCTCCGAAGAGACCCCCATCTGCCACTGTCCCGGCCTCTGTGTTGGCCAATTCTCCCTACTTGGGGTTGATTTTAATCAACATAGAGCAACGGCGCTCTGTAAATAACACACAATTTGCATTCCCCAGGAAGCATAAAGCCCACTGGGCCCAGCCGGAGAGAATGACAGGGTCAATCAGCTCACCTGATTCACAAGCTGTCTCTGCCAACGTCAAATATTTCAGTAAGTGGCCCCAGGACATCCAGGACTGGTCCAGACCCTTTTTAGTCTCTTTGATAAACTTGGTGACAAAGGTCGCCATTTTGCCAGAAATCTCTGGCATACAGGCCACCTTGCCAGCCAGGGAAGGTCTTGGGCACTCCACCCTTAGCTGATCCCTGACCTTCTTGTCCATCGATTTATGAATGCAGGAAGTCACATACGTTTCCACCTTGCTGGCAGGATACCAGCCAGCAGAGCGGGGGTGATAGATATCATCAGGATCCAGTGGGCCCTGGGAGCCCGCCACATCTTGCAGAGTAGACACACCTTGATCGTCTAGCCTGGGACGTCTGGTGCCAGCTTCTAGTTGCCAGGATACACTGGCACCTGGTTCATCACCAGAGCCCTTATTAGGGTTTTCAGATTCTTGACCGGTATTATCTTCTATCTCCTGAGGGGAGAAGGCATTGTCGTCATCGGGGGTAAACCCAGGCTTGGAATCTGATTCCTGCAAAGCATCAAGGCACTCTTGCAGGAAAGCGGTACACAACCTTTCAAAGGCGTCCGCTTGGGGGGTGACAGCCCTGGCCTTGAGGCAAGTTTTTGCCGTCCGTTTACCCTGCCGGGCACTCTGAATGTCATGTGTGGGTATAGACACCAACCATTCCCCGTGTGGGGTTACCACATTAGTTTGGCTGTAAGCTGGAATATTTGCTTACTCTGTGGTTGTAAGGCCAACAAAATCGATCTCTGGAGGGAGGCGTCAATGGCGTCTACCAACCCCATATGAATGGGGAGACAAGACTGCTCTTTGCCCCCAGCCCCCCAGTATTCTGCATTAGAACCTGCCATGGAGGATCAGGAACAAAAGGTGCCTAAAAGGTAAAGGAGGTATGGATAGGGTTAAACCCTAGCATAAGCCACAAGAAAAACGGTCTTATAACCTTATTAAGCGCTACAGAACCGTGACCAATGCTTGTTTCTGGCAGAGTCCTACAGATACCAATGCTTGTTTTGTAATCAGGCTGAAACTGTCAAACGCGTGTATATGAGCTCGAGGAGTAACTACGCTCCACGGTATTTCAACTGCCCAACTGGAGCAACAAGAAAAAACCTAACCAGGGGAAAGACATGAACCAAGGGCACTACACTTGCGATTGAGGACACTGAATGGGTGCTCTGTGCACGCACGTTCCCAAAATGGCCCAGATTCCCTTCCGCGGGAAATGGAGCCAATGAGCCGCACGGACAAAACTATGCCAGGAATGTGACTGGAATGCGGACGCTCCATCCGCGCACACACTGCGCCCCCTAGAGGTACCAACAGGGATTAGAACGCAGCCCATGCCCGCTAGGGGTGCCTGGTAGCCATTGCAATGCCTGGAGTCACTTGTGCGGCTCCCATTAAGCAATACTCTGTTACCACGCGCTCAGACAGCGGCAGAAAGCCATGAACAGCGCACAGAGTACAGAAAACAACACATTAAACAGCATACAACATGGGAATAACATCACCAAGAAAAAGCACTTAACTGGCTGCTGAGCAGCGAAGAAAGTGGAAGTGCTTTTTCTTGGTGGATGTTTTATATGGTGGACTGCTAGAACTATAAAAACAAAGACTCATGGGATTTGAAGTCTTTTATCATTTTGATATGTTGGTTTTTGGCTGCTGAGCGATAAAATGCTGATATCAAATATTATAGCCCATATGTGCCAATATATAGGCAATTGCAACTGGTCAATGGCTGCAAGGTAACTGTTAAAAAGTATGGGATTAAAGCAATGCATGAGCCGTGATATTTGTTTCCCCACAGTAAAAGATAGCGGAAAACACAAGAAAGAGTGTGATATGGCTGAAAAGTACCATGTCCATCCTGAAAACATAAGATCATGTCAAATTGTATCTGGATATGTTTAAACCCTTATAACGTAGGGATACCAAATATTATAGCAGCATAGGGGCCATTATACTTGGTATCCCCTACATGAACAGAATGTACAAATGCATGGAAACATATAAAATGTATATACAAATATTGTAATCTGCTTTCAAATAAAAAGCAATTTCACTGGTCTATAGCATAGAACGTAACCCTTGAAAAGTAGGGGTTACAAGATATTATGACAATGCATGAGCCGTAATATTTGGTATACCCATAGGAAAGATAGTGTAAATCACAAGGAAGAGTGCGGTTATCTAGAAAAATACTGTTTTAATCTAGCCATGTCAAATTGTATTCTGGTAAGTGTTAAACGTTGATACCTATGGGATACCAAATATTATCACCCCTATGGGCCATTATATTTGGTGCCCTGTAAAAGGAACCAGGCTTAAAAGCTTGTGGAATTATATTAAAAGGGCAAAAAGATACCACAATCTGCTGGCTAAAGGGTAACCCTTAAAAAGTAGGGGATATGCAATATGACAGCAATGCATCAGGTAATTTATCCTCAGACGACTTTGGTATTTCACTGAGTCATGTATACCCCGAAGCAGACCAAAGAACAAATCTGCCGCTTTTCTCATCCTGCACAGTCAGAGTTTATTTTCCAAGAACAGTCAAAGACAGGGGATACACAAGGTTAAACTCAGAACACAGGCTGGAGTTACTTGCACTCCCAAGTATAAACTCGGAACACAGGTTAGAGTTACTTGCACTCCCAAGGATAAACTCAGGACACAGGTTGGGGTACAAGGTTCATGCATGTATCAAAGACTCTCAAGTGCTTTCTCTTGGCATTACTGTTCAGCAGAGAAACACTTTAGTCCTTGCGCAGTCACAGTTCTAGCGCCAAGGTTACAAGAAGGGTCCGGAGTATAAACTCACAAGAGGCGCTGGAGCTAATCACAGAGAGGGCATGCAGGAAAAGTCTATAGTCTTTGATGACGCTGATACTCAGTCCTGCTTACTACTATAGGAGGATTAGTGCGCACTAACCTGATATCAAGTACTTAGTCTAGTTCTTCCACTTGACTGAAGTTCAAAGAAGATCTTAAGGCTTAGACTTAGGCAAACGCAGGGGATCCGGAGTAGCTGTGCAGGAGGGAAAGATAAGGAATGCGTTCACTTGGTCTTGAAGGAGACTGGAGCGATACTCGTTTCTGACCTTTCCCTGCAAAAGGCAGAATCCCTAGTTACCACTGATGTCGGTTAAGACCTATACCCAGGGCCAATGGAATTATGCGATTGTGTGGCCATGGCAACTTTTGAATAATTATAGATTTGCCGCATTTGCCACATATTTCATCATCTGCTGCATAATCTGCAGATTTTACATTAAAAAAAAAAAAATATTTCTAGCTGTAGGAAAGTAGGATCTGCTTTCATGGTTACCCACATTTTGCTGGTGTCATGTTTTTCTGACTAGTCTGACTGGGATCCTACTAATCAGGACCCCAGTCTCTGTGCTTCTTCCCTAAATTGAACCATGGTGAGTACTTAGGTACCCTCCAGATTGGCTACTGGTGTACCCTTGTAAGTCCCTAGTATATGGTACTAAGGTACCCAGGGCATAGGTACACCAGGGGTTCCCCATGGGCTGAAGCATGTATTATGCCACCCATGGGAGACCACTCAAATTGCGACTACAGGCCTGCAATTGCAGCCTGTGTAAGCTGTTGCTAAGCACCACTTATGGCAGATTTAAGTTTTCCTATATCTGAGGTCACTGAACTTTAAACCTATAATTCACCCCTAAGGCAGGCCTTTCAATCCTGAAGGCAGAGTGCTTGGTTATAAGGGTGAGGGTGCCCCTGCATGAGCAGGACACCCCTACCATCCTGTGAGTCCATTCTCTGTGCATCAGCCATTACGATACATAGAGTGGCCATACGTCATTACGCGATGGCTAACTCTAAACTGTCTGTAACGAACCCTGGCATGTTTGGCATCAAACATGTTGGAATCATACCCCAACATCAGGTATGATTCCATGCCCCCAACATCAGGTATGATTCCATGCACTGTAAAGCTCCTCCAGGAGGCCCTCAGTGTTCCCGCTACCATTCTACCATACCCGGACAGCAAACTATGGCTTCTGCCGACCAGAGACACGATTCTGCCCTCCTGCTGCTGAGCCAAGCTCAAGCAGGGGAAGCAGGACAATAGGTTTCTTGTCACAGGGAGCTGTGACCACCTCTCAGACACGACTTAGTGTATTGGGCTAGGGTCGGGGCACTTGCCAGCGTCACCAGACTGTTTTGAAGGGCTCATTTGGTGCCCTCCTTGCACACTCCAATTGGAACCAGTTCAGGGAGCCGTTGGCTCCCGCTCTGGTGCAAAACTGGACAAAGTACATATGAGTATCCTCACCTCTGTCCAGCACCTCCTCTGGGAGGTACCCCTGAATCCTCCCAACCCTTTCCTTTAGTTACTTAAGGGCTTACCTGTGGGTGGCTCTTCAGATTTGTTGTGGGACAAGATTCAGATCCGAAACCACTTCATCTTCAACCATCTGGGCACTTTGGACTTTGCTTTGGAAACCGAGACTGCACTGGGAAGTCTCCTGCTGCTCCTGGTCTCGTCGTCCTGGCAGTCTTCTGCGTCGTCTCTGCCTGTGCTCCATAGAGATTCTTCTACAGGCCTGTGGACATCCAAGACACCCAAAGGAATCTCCCTTGGAGTGAAGGAGTCACTCCCCTGCATCTGAAGGCACCACAACAAAGCTGACCGTTCTGCTGTTCCTGAGCTCCCACGGACTCCGAAAGGTTCAGTAACACAGGTGGTGGTTCTGCAACTCCCTCAAGGCCTTCACAGCAAGTTTGAAGCCAGTATCCCTAGTCGGAACCACTGGAGCAGTACCCCTGTTCACTGTGTCGACTTGCCGTTGCCAAGGCTTGTTGACTCTCTTCTCCAGAGATCTTCGGACTCCAAGAAGCTCCAGCCTCAAGCATCTCTTGCTACCAAGATCTTCGTACTCACCACATCCTCTGCACCGTGGGCCTTCATTATTGGTGAGCTGCTCGAGGTCCTCTTGCGATTCCTGTGCCTCCGGCCTGTGGGTCCTCTTGAGGGTCTTCTTTGGCTCCAGTGGGCTCCCTTGCTTGCTCGGGCCTGCGCTGACTTACCTGCTCGTGGTGAGTTTCTTAGACCTTGCTGGTCCAGACATTGTACCTTTTTCGTCTACTACGTTTGTTGCCGTTGCCAAGGCTTGTTAGTGCTCCTGGCGGACACTGACCCCCTGGCTCGTGACACCCGACGTGGGACAGCTCATGAATGGCTCCTGGTCTTCCACAGCGTCGCCTGGTCTGCACAGCTGCAGCGCCAAGGTCACCGTCAACTCTGCTGCATCTTCCAACATCGGTGGACATTCGTCTTCCGTGCCCTTTGGTCACTCCTAAGTGGAATAGACTCTGTCCCAGCTGCTTGCAGGTACTTCTCTTCCTGAATCCACCTTTGGGTTCTACCGGACTCTTTCATCTTCTTCACCAGCGGCATTATCCCTGAAGTCCTCCATTGTGGTCTACGGCGGTTTCCAAAGTCACTTTGAACCTATGTACCCGGCTTCCGTGGTGTAGGTATCCTCGTTCCCGGGGTATCCACGCATATGGTGACTCTCCAACCTTCCATCTTCCACAGGGTTTCTTCAGGGTCCTCTGGGAAGGGTCGTTCTTTTTAAAAACTGCCTCCGCAAGGTAACCATTGACTTGTATAGAGCACGCGGTCGAGTTCCCACTCTGCACACGGCCTCCGTGGGGATCCTGGGTACTTACCTTGGGTGGTTCCTTGGGTCCCCAGCTCTTCTACATCTTCTGGGTCCAGTCTTGACTTAGGTCGTGGTTCACATTCCACTTTATTAGTATATGGTTCGGTCTCCCCCTGGAGACTACTGTGTATTTGTGCTACTAAGTGTTCTAGTACTAAAGTATTGAGATTATATCTCTGGGTAGGAGATATTGCAATGTGTTAGTGAGTGTTTATAATAAATACATATTTTTATAACTACACTGTGTGGTTCTTTTTCACTTAACCTGCACTATATGATTAGTACTGGTAAAACAAGCTGCTTTACACTCCTTCTGGACTAAGCCTGAAGGCTGCTCTCCACAGCTACCAATTAGAGCGCTTTCAAGGATGTCTAAGACCACTAAAATCACCATAAGGGTTGTCTGGATTAGTGCACAGTGCTACACTTACATAAGTGAGCACCATATACTAAGCCAGCCTCCTACACTAGCTCAATTGACTCAAAAGTTAATAACAACAAAGCGACATGTGTTGCCACGCAGTAGAAGGCCCTTTGAAAGGTTGACTGGTCACATTTCTGTTGCTTATTGCTGAACTTGGGTGTTAATCTGGTACTAGTGAGGCACAACCAATGCCCAGAAAACCTCAAGATGTATAAAAGAAAAAATAATAAAGCAATAGTATCACAAAATCTGCTGCATTAAACCGCATAATGTGCCTTTTCTTGCAGCATAATTTACTGAACCCTGCCGCAGAATTTGGCCTTTCCCTGCTACATAATTCCATTGGCCGTGCCTATAACCCATGACAGCCAGTTTCAAGGGCGTTTCAAAGTTGAAGTATGTACATCTCTCGACTGTGGTTGAAGTGGGCGGGATTAGTAGGGCATGGCGTGCCCCTACTTCTTCAATTTAATAGAATCCATTCCCAAACCTTTATTACTTTAAAAATGCGTCCCAGGACTGCAGAAATAGCCATGGCCTATAGTTAAGGCTCGGCCATTCGTGGCAGTTCAGGGACGTGCAGGGTGTGGAGAGAAGGAAAAGGACTGTCTCTTCCTTCTTGCCCAGAGAAGACAAGGACAGTGTCCACTTCACCTGCTCTACCGGTCAGCTGCCCCTCCTATCTCCTTTCTCTCTTTCTTCCTCTGCCTCTTATTCCCTCTCTTTCTGTCTTTGTCTCCCTCCTCTTCTTCACTTGCTGAATGAAAATCATGACTTCAAGAAATGGTTCTCACCCTCTTTTTCCTCTCCTTTCCTTCATTCGTTCGTCTGTGAAATGGATCCAAAAATGAAAAACACTTTTGCTGAAAATGTCGTCTTTTTCTGACATTTTTCTATTACAAAGTGCAGCCTCAGGATGGAGAGAAAAAAAGATTCAAATTACGTAAAATAACTAAAAAAAGCAAGAAAGCGTAGTTGCAAAGTGGCAAGATTGGTTTATTCACGCCCAGGCACATTAGCGCCATGTTACAAAGTTTGCCAGTGAAGCGCTACTTTCGTTTTCTCTTCTTTCTTTGAACAACACTGTTTTCCCCGGGTGGGAAAGTGCACCATTCCTGGAGGTACTGCAATGCCTGGTTGATGTGTGGAGTGGAAAACATTTAAAGTGATCCTTATCAGCTGTTTTCCTTATTTTAGTTAATAAAATGTGTACAGCAGCTCTGTGTTCAGGGATGAGGTCTTTTTAAACCATACTGCTTACGTTTTGTAGGGATATAAGCAATGGACATCGAAATGGGTCCCTTCCGGGCACTGTAGTCATATCCTTAACTTTTCAGGCAAACACACTCATTGATTTCTGAATAATGAGTGTAAAAGCGTTACGGTTACCATGTTGTTCCTGCTTACATTTCACATGCTTTACTTAATCTTGCATGCCCTATGAGTGTTCGCTTTTTCCAGGATCTTATTACTTTTTTTTTTTCCAGGCAGCATATTACTCTTGCCTATTGCATAATTTGAATTGAGTCACATGGAGGTGTTTATAGTGGGGCACAATTAGGTTTTAGCTGAAGGCAGTGCGAGTTTCTCTCCGTCGGGCAGTTCGGTGTTCTGTGGGGTAGAGGAGGTGGCACTATGGCCAGAGCTACCAAATTTGGAACTGGGGAACAAGGTTCAGTTTTCATGACCAGTCCACCAGACCACTCTCCTGAGCGAACACATTTCCATGCTAGACCTTAAAAGGCCCGCTAGACCTTAGAAACCCTGGTCTCTTGGCACCAGCAGGTGGACAAGTGTGGGTTAACCGTGAAGGGCTGTTCACCACAATCCGTACTGAAGTTCACCTCCAGTCTTGCGGGCAGGCCTACAAAGCAGCATACCCTAGAGCGACAGTGGCTGTGTCACTGAGGTCACAGGACCCTCGAGGCCAGTCTGCCTCACCCATTGGTACCTCCGTTGGCCTTGTTTCAGCAGTAGTAGTGCAACTCACCAGGGATTGGTAATGCAGGATTTGCACGCACACCAAACTAAGTTCGCAAACTTCACGCTTTCTCTGCTGCTTCATGCACAAGTACCTTTAACATGTTCTGCCTGCTTTGGGGCCACTGGAATTATGCAGCAATGGAGGACAAAATTATGTCGCAGAGTTGAGTAAATTATGCAGCAAAAAAAGGCTTTGTTACTTTATTATTTTTACATGATAACATTCTCTGCAAAGATTTTGCCTTATTAATACCAGTGTTAATACCAGTGTAATATGCAAATGCAGCAGTGAGAAAGGTGACCGGTAAACCTTTGCAAGGGGCCCTCCACTTCGCAACAACACAAGTCACATTTTTTAGTAACTCTTGATCCGTTGGAGCTACAAACAATTTTTTAGGTAAAATCGTCAGATTATACAGCAGATGATGTATTTATGTGGCAAATATGCAGAGCCATAATTATGTGGAAAAGATTTGCAAACTAGGATATTTTGGAATTCATGTTAAAATTGCTCTCGAGGAAAAAGAGAAGAGAAGTGCTGATGACAGAAATTGCATGGCTCGGAGACAAATGGCTTGTGCTTCCACTTTTAAGCATATTGGGACATTCTGTGATTGGAAACATATCCCACTTTGTGAATGTATTGTAATGTCAATAACTCATATTAAACCTTAAATAAACATGCGTATCCATTGGTCGAATTAAATAACTTAAAAAGTTGTAACTGGTCAGTTAAATGCCAAACAAATACTAAAAATTGGGATGTTTTGCTCTTTCTGGCCACACCTCTGACTCCGCCCACTGACACAATCCTCGGGTTATTCCCGCCCTCTGATTCTTCGCCTACAGTCCCCCTACTTTTTTCCCCACGTCGACCACAGCCTCTCGAAGAGTTCAATGCCTTGCTCACTTGAGTCCAAGTTCATACACCTCTGAGAACGACGACGTGGACAGCGTCTGGCCTAAATGCCACCTGTAGATAATAGACAAGAAACACCAAATCGGCAGTGCGATAGTTCCAGAGAAACAACAAAGGTGCCTAAGGAACCCTTTTCAACAACTTCCCTCGGAAAGAGCTCGATCCCCGTAGGTCTCGCCCTGCGGGTGACGTCACAAAGCTGCCCCTCCTCTCATGGCCTAGTAGTATTGTGATGACAAGTGGGCGCGGGTAATGAGCCAGCGATAGTGTACGAGCCAGCAATGACTCTTCAGCTCTCCGACACCAACTAACGCTGGGATTGAAGAGCGATGAACGGGAATGGAGCTGGGTAAGTGGAAGGAGAGGGAACAGAGGTATGATGTCTGCTTCAAATTAAGGTTGTTGCGTCCTTAAAACCCCTCTCTGTGGTTCACCGCTCTGAATGGCCCCTCTGACAGCGGAAACGGTACAACATTGCGCCTCTTAGTTCTACAAACTCGCAACAGGGGTGACGAATACTTCCAGTGGCAGCCGACTCAGATAACAAGCATTTGCAATGCAATCGGTCTCGCATTTGTGAAAATTAGAGCTGTTGCCGTTTAAAATGGCAATGTTTTTTTACTTTTGTTTTTTAATTTACAGTTGCCTATGCTCGACCTAAAAAGCAAAGGACTCCTGTAAACGGAAGGACAAAATCAAAGTTGTTTTAAACCCACAACTGTTACCAGATGTCACAGACAGAACCATATGTATGTAGTATGATTTGTAGAATACTGCCAATGCTCAAAAAAGAGCTTCTAGTAGCGGATACGTCAGACAGCAAACGTAGAGGAAGGATTATGAAAATGGAATAGAAAGGTAGGAGAGAGCAGAGAGCGTAATTACTAAAGATTGACTTCTAATTAAATAAAAGCAAAGGACCAAGCATTGAAATTTTACTGCAACAGAAGGATTAGAAGATCATAAGAAAGCAAATGACCTTGGAGGAGGGAGCGAGTCGGATTTGTAGGACTGCTGGCATCCACCAAAATACACCTAGTTGTCTGCCTACGAGGCAGTCCAGATGAGTCACTGGTCAAAGACGACACGTCCTACTTACTGACAGATGAGGGCGAAGGTTTAAGGTGTGCAATAGTTCACAGTTTGTTATTCATTTTTCTATTATTTTTATGTTGTCTATTAAACATTACCTTAGAAATATGTTGCTGCTAAATAACTATACAGTGACTGAATAACGCTCAGATATTCTGTCTCACTGTGTGAGTAATGTGGATACTGTACTCTTACTAAAGGAACAAAAATATAAAAATTCTACTACCAGATACTCCACTCCATCAAGACCATGAGACACGTGGAAGCTGCCAATTAAAAGAGGACTGGCAGACTAGAAATTCAGCTGAGTGTACAGGCTATAAAGTAATGTTTGAGTGTAAACCAGTTTCCTACAGATAAAAAAACATTATAGAACAAGATCTACTGGCTTTGTCAATGTTTACAGTCATTTTGTTCAGCAGCCTAACTGCACTGCACCTGGTTAAAAGTAAAAAAAAAAAAAGTGCTGCGACATGGTCAACGTTGTCCTCTTTCTTTATAGCGCTTTTTTTCTTACTTTCAAACATGCTTCACAGCAGCCACACATTTGTACAACGTGGCAAAGAAAACATTGACAAAGCCGAATAGTCCTATTATTTGGTTTTACAATGTTTTTTAAGCCACGTTGTACTGTTGCTGTGCGGTATGGCTGAAATTAATACAAAATTGCTTCTGCGCGGCCATTGTTGAAGGGGTCATAGCACTTTTTTTATTTTATACTTTCAGCTTTTCTGCACTAGGTAGGTTTTTGTACAACATGCCCAAAACATTGGAGTTGGGAAACCAGGTTTGGGCGTCCGCTCAACATCCTGTGATTCTAGGTACATTAAATTAATGTGACAGAGTGTAACGTAACTGGTGCTCGTGTAAAGTGCTACAATACCTTCGGGTAGATATATAGCTGCTAAAAAAAAGTGTCTAGCAATGATTCAAAGATAACAGGAAGTGCGTAGGCTTGCTTCTGATTTTATCTAAAGTGAAAAGTGTCATTAAGGTTGATGGGATACATGCACTGACAATAGGTGACAGTGCAGTTATTTTAATAAGTGTGCAGTTTTTGAATACACACGCCATTACGTTTCTCACGATTTGAAGCACTTGCTTTACTGTAAAACTATTGATGCCTATCGCCCCGTTCGCGCTGCCTAAGTATGCTGTCTTCTAATAAAATAATACAACGAAGATCTCTACATCAACTTGGGCGAAGATTAAATTCCACTGCAGTCAGGCCCCAGAGGCAATCTCGGGCTCACCCTGCTCCGTGCACTACGATACAGCACTTTCCTTCTGCATGCAGCCGCTTCACGATGGCTGCTGCTCTCTGGAGGGCGTCTGGTTGAACAGTTTCCAGCTGCCCTTTGGGTGTCAGAGCGCTGCCTCCGATCTTGACTATAATGAAATGAAATTTGTACTTGTAAAGCGCACCCATACCCCCAAAGGGGTGTCCAGGCGCTGTACGCATACCGCTGTGGAACCCTTCCTGGCTTTTCCCTGTGAAATGTCCACTCCTGGGCACCCCCAGGGTGAAGCCAGGCTACCCAGCGCTGTTGGGGCCGTTGTGGAGATTAAGCAAGCTATTGCCCAGAGTTGCAGAGTGGGACCCATGATTAGAATAGGCACCGAGGCGAGAATTATCAGGTCCGAGGAAATTGAGCCCAAGACCCGCCGAGGCGGGAATTGAACCCTGGTCCCGGGCCAGATCTCTGCATCAGGGTCTGCCGCTCTAACCATTGAGCCACACTTCTCCTGCCTTTACAGGGTTCACCGGAGGCAGAAAACAGCACAGGGAAGTACTGCAGCCATTTTACTAATGCGGACTTCACGTACAACGAAGATCTCTACATCAACTTGGGCGAAGATTAAATTCCACTGCAGTCAGGCCCCAGAGGCAATCTCGGGCTCACCCTGCTCCGTGCACTACGATACAGCACTTTCCTTCTGCATGCAGCCGCTTCACGATGGCTGCTGCTCTCTGGAGGGCGTCCGGTTGAACAGTTTCCAGCTGCCCTTTGTGTGTCAGAGCGCTGCCTCCGATCTTGACTATACTGCCTTTACAGGGTTCACCGGAGGCAGAAAACAGCACAGGGAAGTACTGCAGCCATTTTACTAATGCAGACTTCACGTCAGCAGTGAGAAGAAAAGGGGGCATAACCAAAACAAGCGGCCGCGCGGAACGAGGGAGAGGAGGAGGGGGGGGGGCACGCCCCCAACCAGATGGCACACTGCACGCAATTAAGTGCGAGCGGAGCGAAACTGTAGTTAGGCGCCGCTGCCTCGGGACTACATGGAAGTTACCATAGGGCCAACAGAAATCAAGAAAACAACAGCAATGCCAGACTTAAACCAATCGCGGGGGGCAGGAGAAATTACACGGAGTTGAAGCCAATATACAGATTACTTTAAGTCTCACTGAGACAGCGCAAGCGCTGCCAAGGTGAGACCTAAAAAGTGGTGGTGGGGAGGGGGGTTGTGTCCGGTCCAACCTCACGCTCCACTGCTTCCAGTCCCTGGCATCACGGATTCCACATCCAATCTCTACACTGCTCTCAAGCATGAGAGCAGTGTGGGGATTGGCCTGAGCGGGCTGGCACAGGGAGTCTGGGCTGGTTCTCCAACCGGGCTGTGCAATACAGCTGGGTTGGAGAAACCTAAGTGCACATGTCAGTTTGAGCGGCCTAAAACGGCCTGCCAAACTGACATGCGCACTTAGAAGTGCATATAGCCACCGCCCCCCCCCCCACACACACACAGCTGGCTCAGCCAGCAGCTGAAAAATAAAACGATAATGAAATATTGTTTTATTTTTCAGCTGCTGGCTCTGAACCAGTGGGAAAACGCTCCTCCGCCATTGCTGAGGAACCGCTGCTGAATAGTACCAACATGATTAACAATTTTGTCCTCATTTAATATTTTTCATAGTGAATAGAATTACAGGAAGGAACTTGAAAAGGTATACTACCAACTATAGGTCAGATGTACAACTGAGTAGAACGTTCGCAAACCCTCTCTCTGATTTACTGAGTCAGAGGCATAGCTGGCAAGGTTTCAGATAACTAATGTGTGACATTTTCATAATTTCAATGTAATTATGAGTGACATTCAATAACTATGAGTGACACCTTCTCACGATCATTATTATGTCACCCACACTTAGTAGTAGCACAGCACAGCCCAGCCCAGCCCACAGCTTAGGTCAGACATCTGTTGCCGAGCAGGGCTGCAGAGAAACAATAAATTAAACAGAGAGTCCCTGCCTTATCCAGTCTATGCCTCCCTGGCTGGCAATCAATCAAATTAATGGCATGATCAGATCATGATCAATTGACAGAGTCTGTCCAGGCTCTCTTCCACGTGGGACCCAAGGCCGACTACAGGATGTGAGAGGGGCCCCTGCAGGGATCTTCTCTCTTTACAGTTCTTCAATTTGGCCCTTATTTTACTGCAGTTTAATCTGACCCAGCTTAGTTTTGCGGCTGGACATCCGCATCTGTTTGATACTATGGTTTGAGCAGGAGGTGTTTTTTTTACATTAATTATGCGATGTGTGGTTTTGAGTTTTGGTCTTCAAATCTCTGAAGTTCGTTTAGCGTAGTGTGAGAGCAGGATAGTTCCACGTCATAATATATTGAGAATCTTATATATACCTCCCGTTGTACACTAGTGCCATCTTGTGGCGTTTGAAAAAACAGCACTTGAGTTCAGCTTTTATGCCGTCCATCCCGGCAAAGCGATAAACTGGAACTATCACACTTCAGGACATGGTTCTTTTGCATGACAATCTCCGGCATTGCGGTAATGAGGGAAAAATATCGGAAATGGGTTATTTTACCGCAAGGTGCGTGGCCGTTGGCACGGCTGCAGAGAGTTGGCGAGCGCTAAAACCTTTTTTCATATGTACTAAGCTCATTTAACGATTCAGAAAAGCTTTTCCGAATCGATAAATGGATTTAGTAAACTATACCGAATCAGTATTTGAAAGGGGAGTATCTACGGTGTCCCTTACAAATACTGATTCCTTATGGTATGTATTATTGTTTTGTGACTGAAATCTCGTTCCAAACCATTAATAAAATTACCGACACCTCAAAGGAGGTGGTAACCCATTCGCAAACACAAAGGGAATTGGGTGTTAATTTGGGTTCTCAGTCGCTTGCCCTTTGCGATCCCTTGCTCAATAGTCCCTGAGACATCCAAAGAACACAAGCATTGGCAAAGCCAAGAGATCTGGCATTGGTCGCCAGCCTTTTGGCAATTGTTGTCTTGGTTGCTCATAGTTTTTGCAAAACTTTATTGTTTGGGAAGATGCCGGTCCCTCATCAATCTAAAGAAAAGCATTGGCCAAAGGCAATGATGTTTTTGGTTTCAAAACACTCACATTACCTTAGTACTCCCTGGCACTGAAGGGAACTACTTTGTGTGTGGATGAGTTATGGTATACTGCCCTTGTGAAAGTGCTGGGGCTGAAGTGTGCTGATGCATTGCCCCTTGATGCATGCAGGAGTGGGTGGAAGACAAATGTGAATGACACAACCACAGGCAAATGGATGAATTGTGGCTGAAAACCCCTATAAATAACTGTCATACACATAACTTTAGTAAAATCAAAAGGTCTTGGCAAACACAGACCTAAAAAAGCCAATCGTTATGCCAGTGGCTGCCAGCCGCTTGAAAGATAGGAAGGAAGGAAGGAAGGTATAATGGAAGGAAGTAAGAAATAAAGAAAGAAAAAGGGAAGGTAGGAAAGAAGGAAGGAAATAAAGGAAGTAAAGAAAGACAGACAAGACAAAAATAAAGAAGGAAAATAGTAAAATCAAAAGGTCTTGGCTAACACAGACTTTAATAAGCCAGTTGGTATGCCTTTGACTGCCAGCCTCCTGCCTGTGAGAAAGAAAGAGTGAAAACAAAAAAGAAATAAAGGAAGAAAAGAAAGGAAAAAGGAAGAAACGAAAGCAAAAACAAAGGAAGTAAAGAAAGAGAAAAAAGGAAGGAGGTAAGGAAAGAAAATGGCATGAAAGAAAAAAGAAGGAAAGAAAGAAAGAAGGCTGGAAAGACAAAGAAAAAAGACAAGAAAGACAGAAAATGTCAAAAAAGGAAGAAGGAAATCAAGAATGCATGAATGAAAGAGAAGATGAAAAGGAAAAAGAATGAAGGAAAAAAGGATAGTAAGAAGGCAAGAAAAAAGAAGGCAAGAAAAATAGAAAGAAGGGAAGAAAGACAAAGAAGACAAGAAAGGCAGAAAGAAAGAAGGCAAGAAAAGAAAAAAGAAGGCAAGATAAAAGAAAGGAAAGTAAGAAAGAATGCTTGAAAGAAAGAAGGCTTGAAAGAAAGATGGAAAGAAGGGAACAAAAATAAGGCAAGAAATACATAAAGAAAAGAGGAAGGACAGAAAGAAGTTAAGAAAGAAAGACAAAAATTAACAGAAGGGCAGAATGAAGGCAAGAGAGAAAGAAAGTAAGAAAGAAGGAAAAAGAAAGAAGTTAGGAAAGACAAAAGGAAAGAAAGTTGGAAAGAAAGCACTCGTCTGCATTATGAACTTTTATTAAAAGAGTACAGCGAATGCAAACAAAAGTATAAAGCTTTGCGCAGGTATGGGTAAAGGGTGGGTGAGGCTATGTAGAAACAGTCTATCTTGATTACAGCACACAGAGCAAGAGGCTGTATGTAGCGCATCCATTGATATTCACCACATGTAGTCCTTTTCCATCTACATGTCACCTGCTGCTTGAGTTAGGCTATAAAATATTAATTTTGATTTAGCAGTTATGACACTGATGTACACTTTCTTATTTCACCCAGTGCCAGATAACATGTACACCTGCCACAAAAGGCACTGTCATTACAACCAATCTCCATCCAGTCTATTTTAAATAGCGTGATTTCTTTCAATGTATGCTCACGTGTGGATTCAGCCTATGAGTGCATGGTGTGTATGCTGTTTTATATTATGTGAACGCGCATTGTATATAGAACCTTCAATTGATTCATTCCATGCAAACCAGCCCTGGTTGCAGCGCCCATCAGTGGTGCCCAGATACTGCTGTCTCCGCTATCTATTGGGGCAGATCTGCCATGTAAGGATACTAACTGGGTGGAAAGAGTGAGAATTGTGTTATCTTTATTTGCTTAGGCATCCCCTGTCTCGGCAATGAGTTGTGCACAACTCACTGGGACTGGAAGTCTGGTGTGACTAAACAACAGTGGGACTGGCACCTTATGTAATAGATGTGTGAAGTAAACTCTAAGGTGTATAGCAACGCTTAGCAGCAGAGGCCCTCATTACGAGTGGCCCGGTATTTTGATGAGATAATTATCACATGGATAAAATCCGACACCAATGTGTTTGGATTTTAGCAGGTGTTATATTAGTTCACATTCCAGCTTTTGGATGTGGAATTTGGTGTCTACTGAACCAAAATTGGCATGTCCTGGTGAAAACCGTGCCTTTCCTCCTTGTTAAATTCCGGCAGGTTTGACCTGATTCAAAGTAACAAATGGTATGATCTTTACCACACCTGGTAATTACCAGATGCAGTAAACATTGCACCACTTGTAATTGTGATCCATGTGAAACAAGTGTTTTTGAATGGATCGCAGTTTAACTGGCCACTCTTAATGTTGGCCAGAGTGTGTTTATTTTGCGGTAGTGTGCCACATAGGCCCCGATTACGACGTTGGACGTACCTGAGTCCGTCCGACATCGTTTGGGAACTGGAAACCGAACGACCTCCTGTCGTCGGTCCCAACCCAGCAATTAGTATTCTTTACAATGGGAGCATGCATTCCGACTGAATGCATGCTTTCATTGTAAAGAGCTGAGGTGCACTTCATCCCTGCCACCGGGTGCAGGGATCAACAGGGAGGCACCATAGGTGCCCCCTAGGCCGCCATCCGGCTGCCTTGCACCCTTGGGGGCCCTGCTGGGGGCCCCCAAAGTCAGATTCCCACAGAGTTTCTGTGTCTGAAAGGCCGGCACAGAAAGGCTGTGGGAATCTGCCATCGTAATTCCTTGGGCTGGAAAGAGCCGCCTGAGGGATTACTGGAGGCTTTCCGAATTGCAGACGAGCCCGTCGGAGGCCATTCGGAAATCCGGTTTGGATTCCTTGCCGACCCACCCCATCAAAATGGGTCGGTCGGAAAGGAGACCGAACAGCCAATTACGATGCCGTAGGAACGGCTCCGACCGGGGTTCAGAGACTTTTCCAGCGGCATTGTAATCGGGCCTATAGTGTCTGAAAGTGAATAGAGCTGGGGGAGGGACTCTATAAGGTACTTTCTGCTGCTTGCTGGCATTGGGTCACCACTTGGTGAGGCCCAAGTCTAAGACTTAGTTAAGAACATTCCACGTACTCTTTGTTCAGCTTGTTATGGATTTAGAGAGAATCTGCAGAATCTTGGAATAGCGGTGCAGATTAACACTCCTTGAACGATGCAGTCCAAAAAATTTGGAATATCTTTCCAGCTACTGTAAATACCATTCCTAAGAGTAATGAGTGTAATGAACAAAATAATTTTTAGTTGAAGATGTATGGCAACTTCACTACCAGAGAGGGCAAGAATCTACTTCTATCCTCTTGCAAAATAGGTTTGGGTTATCATTAAAACAAGATTAAATGCTTGGAGTTTGGCCCAATATTGGGAGCCATTGAAGACTAGGTCTAGCTACTCTGACATCAGGCCTCACCCATGTCAGTAATATTGCTTTGATGTCCTTTTTGGTAATTTTCCAATTGAATTTGTTCATGGGCATTGCATTTGGGGTTGTGACTAACATTTGAGGGTGTTTTGGGGTTTACAATCACTGTCATAAAATGGCTGCTGCGTCTATGACATATGGCAGCAGCCTAATTAGTATATGTGTAGTGACAGAAATCTTAATGCCTGGTTTGGCAACTTGTCTGATACGGTATTAATTTTGAACTTATTTAATTTTGACTTATTTTAATTCAGTGATGTCACTTCTTGTGGTGTGATTAGAGACAAAGGTCACATGACATGGTGCAATGTCACGTTCCATGTGGTCATCATGGATCCAAGGCAACTGGATGTTACTTCTGCTACCTCTGACGTTTTGGTGAATCAACGTTCATGGGGAAGTGGTCCCCAGGGGACCCCTTCCCCTTTGTTTATGTTGAAAAATCATTCCATGGCACCATTGCTTACTCCTAAAAAAAAAGTTACTGAATCTTTTAATTTCAGTTTTTTTAAACGCATCCCGTTTTCCTTTAGGGAAAAAGAGCTACGTTAAAAAAAAAAAACAGGATTGCTATGTTTAAAAGTAATCACAGACATGGTGGTCTGCTGACTCCAGCAGGCCACCATCCCTGTAATGCCAATGAATCATAGTGGATCACAATTTGCTCCCTACGTCATTATTATTATTGAGGTAGGTCGAACTGAGACCTACTACGATTCCATATTATAAAACTGGCCTAATAATAGGTTGGTCGGTTTGCAAACTACCAATGCTTACAGTAACAGTCGGTGTGCAAACTGCAACCACTTTTACCAACTGCTTGTATGTACATTTGGCCCCTTAGCGAGAATAATAGTCCACCCTGGAAATTCTTTGAAAAGAGTAGATTTCATTGATAAGAATATGGCAGTCAAGTAATTGATAACTTATTTAACCCCTTCGATGCTCGTGACGAGCTCAGCTCGTCATGCTGCGCGGTCGCGCTGTGCGCATGACGAGCTGAGCTCGTCACGACCACACCCGCGATCGGAATGTCCAGCACACGAGAGGAATTCCGATCGCGGTTAAGGGGTTAAATGATTAAAAGGAGGGATTTAAAGACAAACATAATAAGCAAGGACGAGAAGGAGTCCACAACTGTATATCAAAATGTAATAGATAATTCTTTTAAAAAGAAAAGATTTTTATTGCACATTTTAAATATTCACATTATCTTCCACCGTCCCCACTGCCCACCCCACCCGTTATATGAAATTTACATATCTGGATTAAATATCTCCTGTGGCAACACCTATACAATTAATTGGATGTCAGAAAAAAAATAGATCCCCATTTCATTCCAAAACATTACATCTCGTAAAGTAATACCATCTCTAATGACGCAGCCTATACATCTAATTTGATGTAGTTGTCAAATTGAATCGCCTTTTCATTCTAATACATTACATTAAAAAAAACACCGATATTGATAAAGTGCTGAGGATACCAAACACCCTTTTAGGGGACTAAGGCCTTCTAAATCATTGATTGACCCACCAATTTCCAAGCCCTTCTTCCGTGCCAGATTACCCTTTTTTTTTTTTTTGCATATACATATTTTTCTAGGTTATAGACTGAAAGTAATCAAGCTAACAATTGCTGAAATGTTGGAGGATTATAGTCCAACCATGCCGAGGCGATACATAATCTTAGGATAACCATGGAGACACAAAGCAAGGCTTTACCATCCTCCATCATCCTCCACCACCTCTTCTTCCCGTATTCCTAATAAAATCAATGACGGGGTTAAAGACCCCTTTAACTTGAGTTTAGATTTAAAGAATCTAACAAGGTCATTTTTCAATGGTGAAAGAGATTCACATAAACCGAACATGTACGATATCTCTACTATATAAGGAACAACGGGGACAATAAGTTCCTTTATGATTTCCCCATTTAGTGATCTTATAAGGTGTATAATATAAGAAAAAGCAAGTCTTATAAAACTGTACTTATAGATTTGCAGACATTAAAACGGATTGTGCTAACAGAAAAGCTCTATTGAAAACCAGTTCCGATATCTCTAGTTTTTCTAGCCATTTCAGGGAGTATTTTCCAAGATCATCTTTCATTTCAACATTCAATAGATGATATATTAACCCAATTCGGCTATTACTCTGACCCATTAGTTTCTCTATCAATTCGTTTTTAGAGAAACCGACTGATTCACCCTCTTGCGTTGCAAGAAATCTCTTAACTGAAAATATAAAAAAGAATTCCCTTGAATTAATATTAAATTTTGTTTTAAGTTCGTCAAATGAAGAAATACGGGTGGGGCGAAAAACACCTATTCTATGTATCCTCGCTTTAAACCAGGTTTGCATATATTGATCCCTAAAGATCTCAGGTAGGTTGTCATTGTTCAGCAGGTGTGTATAATAATTTAGTCTACCTATTCCCATCAATTTACGGACGGACGACCAAACCTTAAAAGCACCCATAAGGGTCTTAAATCACACTTTTTGATAATAACCAAACTCAAGCTGTCTCCACAGACATCCCCAGGCTTCTTCTCTAATTAAGAGTTAAAAAATAGGAGTACGATCCTCGACCTCACTACGAGTCCACTCCTGTAGTAAAGTGGTACAATATTGCAGCGTGGTGGCCCAATAATATAACTTAAGATTTGGCAGTGCCCATCCGCCCCTCTCTATCGGGAGCAAAAGAAATTTGAGTGATCTTCTGGGTCTTGAATATGCCCATAAAAACTGTGTAAATATATCATCAATTTTCTTTAACTATTGATTAGGAAATTCTAAAGAATAGCTCTAAATAGATATAACATTTTAGGAAAAAAGATCATCTTAATTATATTGCTTCTGCCCACCAATGATAGATGTGAGTTATTTAATCTAGCAAGCTCTTTTTTTAAAATAATTTTATTAAACCGGCTCAGGATAGTACACAGAATCATCACATCCACAGATTATACATAGTACATCATTGTTACTATCAACCCTCCCAAGATCATTCCCAATTTATCGTACCCCATGTGAATTCCTAGAATGTTCTAATCTAATCTGGAATAGCCCACCCCGTAGCTCCCTACCCCACCTAGTAACCACAGTATTTCTGCGAGTCTCCCCATATTTTATCCCATTTGTGTGGACAACTCCTGGCTTTGTATACCACTTTCTCCGCTCTTGCACACCAATCCATATCAGACTTCCAGGCTCTCACTTCCCGTATCTGCCTTGCCCCCCATTTTTGGGCTATATTTTGTTTTGCCACCATCGCAGCTACTTTCAGCAAAATAGTTATGTATTTCGGCCATTTATCTTCCCCTGGGATGCACAGAAGCATCCAGCGTGATTCAACCGGAATTGTTATCCCTGTGACTTTTGACATGACTTTCGCCACTCCCTCCAGTATTCATGTATATATTTACAGTCCCACAAAATATGAAAAAAGGTTCCAGTCTCTCTACAGTCCCTAACACAGAATTCAAACATCCCATATCCCAATTTATATATCAGTGATCTAGAGGCATATGACCTGTGTAGTATGCGCAACTGTACTAGACGGAACCTGGCTCTAATTGCCACTTCTCTGAGGCTTTGTACCGCCTCTGCCCAATCATCGTTCTCAAGCAGCCCCACTTCCGACTTCCATGATACCCGGAGAGGATCTATTGGATTCGGGGAGTTATAGAGCAATTTTTTATAGGTCAGGGAGGTGGCCTTGGTCTCCATCGGGTCCATCAGCAGTCTATCTTCCAGTGGGGAATAATCCGGGAGAGTGTCGCCCTCCCTAATGTATAGTGCGTGTCTGAGTTGTAAGTATTTATATTGTTCCGAATCCGCCAATTCGTATTCCCTTTGTAGTTCCGTGAATGTGAGCGGTTTCTGACCCCTCCATATATCCTCTAATTTCTCAATCCCCAGCATTTCCCATTTCCCAAAAGTCTTCCTGAGGGCCTTCAGTTCCGACAAGTGTTCACTGTCCCACAATGGCGTTCTTCCAGTTAACTTGCCCTTCCAACCCACGTGTTATGTCGCCTCTTTCCAGACTCGGATGACTGTTCGCATATGCATAGGTAAGGAATTGTCTGAGCTCCCTCCGTATAGAGCTGGCATGTACCCCCTTGTTCCCATCGCCCAGTGATCCGCCCTAAGCGCAGGGTCGCCACGGTCTCCAAAGGTCCAATCGTTAATTAGCAATCTCTTTTTTAATCTTCCCGGTGAGGGGTTCTAAGTTTTCTTTGATAATTTCATCAATACTAGCGGTAATGCTAACCCCCAGAGAAACCACATTTATTACTACTCTGTTATCTACCAATATCATATTATCATTAATAACGATTTGCGTCTTATCCTTATTTAAAGAATATCCAGAGATTACCCCGAAGCTTAAGGCTTCTTCTTCGACTATCTTAAGGGCTTCTTCCAGATTGGGGGTTACAAGAGCGATATTGGCATAAGCCAATGCCTTAGTGTGGTATCCCTGCGCTTGAATCGGAAGAATTGCCATATTGCCCTCTAATCGCCGTATAAACGGATCTATAAAGATTGCAAATAGAAGTGGGGAACATGGACAACCTTGCTGCGTTCCCGTTGAGATCTTAAAATGTTCTGTTAGTTCTCCAGCTACAAACACACAGGTGACAGGATTGTAATACAGAGCTTTTACTGCCGAATAAAACTTGGACCAATGCCCACCCCTTGCATCGTAACCCAGACGTAGTGCCAGGAGACCTTATCAAAAGCTTTCTCCGCATCTAGCAGGATCAATGCCATAGGGTCCCCTGACACTTGTACCGCTTCAAAAAGAGAAATAGCTCTTCTGGTATTATCTGTTGTACTTCTCCCGGGAATAAACCCATGTTGCCGATTGGAGACTAATTTTTGGATTATTTGAGCCAAACGTGTGGCTAGGACTTTTGAATACATTTTCGAGTCTCCATCAATTAAAGTAATCGGCTGATATGACCCGAGTTCCAATATATGTTTATTTTTGTTAGGAAAAACAACAATTTTGGCCTAAGACCAAGACTCTGGGGGGGATCTCTCCGCCATGTATTTGTGCAAATAATATTAACATATATTCTCTAAGTTGCCCAAAGATTGTTCTATAAAACTCGGTTGGGATAGAATCAGTACCTGCCGCCTTACCTGATGGGAGGCAAGTTAAGGCAAAAAGAATGGATCACTGACCGAATATCGACTGACAGAATATCGAGCTACAGGAATATCAAGTCTACAATATCGATGGACAGAATATCGACAGCCTATCTCTACAATGGTAAGTACAAAAATATCGAAACCAAACTATCGTGGTTTAAAATATTGTTGTTTAAAATATCGTTTTTTTAAAATGTCTTAAAAATAATATAAAAATAATTAAAGAATAAATATAATTAATAAAAACATAGGGGCTCATTACGATGGCGGGCGGAAGCACAACCGCCGTGCTGGCGGATGCAAAAACCACCAGTTACCGCCGGCACGCAGCAGTCCACACGCCCGCACAATTACGATGCGAAAAGTAGGCCAAACACCGCCGGCAAGCCAGCAACACCGTCCGCCATCAAAGTGCGCCAGTACACGTAGCGGCGCAGCCCAACTGACACACACCGTCCGACGAAACACGTCCCGCCCGGCGCATAAATTACGATGCCGCAAACAAACGGCTCCCACGGCTAAAAGACACCGCACGTGAAAGAGAGGCGGTAACACGGACGCAGAGCACGGACAACGAAGAAGCGGCACCCCGGGCATGAATCCAGCACTGCAGGCCCTTCCCATGCTTCTGCTGATGCACCACCAAGGACGCAACGTACCGCGGAGACGCAGGTAGGCACACACACAACAAGTGCACGCAAACAGCGCACACAGTGCAAGGGCGGAAAAGCGGACAACCCCCCACCAGCGCGTGTACACTACACATCCACCATTGCATCCACATATGACACACAGGCCAAATCCTAACATCGCGGAACACATGTGTACACACCACCTGGGACTAGGAACCAACCACCCCGTCACGGCCACAAAGCGCCGATGACGCCGCCACACATGCGCACAACGCAGAGGCCAACCGCAGCGCCATGCATGCGTCGCACACAGACACAGGGACACAACCAAGCAGCACACACATCAGCCCCACCCCGAACGCACATGACACGTGACAGGCCTGCCACAGACATGTCCCCAACGCCCAATTCACGGACAACACCCAACGCCACACAACCGACGCACACATGTCAGTGAAGTCACGCAACAGCAGGACACACCCCAGTGTAACAAACATGGCGAAGCACACAGCGGCGGCAACACCAACTAGGAGAAGCAGGGCTCCCTTCGGGAAGAGGAACGCCAGTACCACACTGAAAACCCATACCACCCTGCACATATGAACAAGACACATGAAACGGAACACCAAAGAGCCCGGGACCGACAACAGGTGGCCCAAGAATAACATCCACACACAAGGCCCAACGCAGAGCGGAAAGGCAGGCTGCCGCCCACACAAGGGAGAGCAGACAGCACTGAATGACCTTCCATTCCAACTCCGAAACCACAGCCCTACGACAGAAGCCGGTGAATACAGCCATTGTCCAAGAATAGACCAACACAGGCATGCCGAGGAGACCGACCACAGGGCAGATAGCGCATATCACAGAAGCACACAACGGACGGGGAAGAAAGAAGAAAACACTCCCCCATGTCGGCCACATGCAAGTTAATTGGAAGGAGTCACACAGCACTGACCTTGAACTGTCTGAGAAGCATGTGGGAAGAGGGCCCGTGTCCTCCAAACAAGCCAACAGAACACAAGTCCTGTCTCCCTACGACTACACAGAGCTCACAGCAACCCCGGAGCGTGCACATTGCAGACTGCACACACAGCCGGAGCACGCCACCTCAACGAACCGCTGCGAAATGGCAACCGCAACACACCTACCCAACTACGCCGAACAGCTCAAGCTGTACAAAACCAACACGATACATACATTGGGATGCGATCTCCTGTCCCTGCTGAACGTAAGTTACCGACTGACTTACCGCATCACATTGTTCAGCTGCGTCATGCCCGTCTTCTACTGTCGGAGGTGTCCCTACCAGCATCCCGTCGAGATATGCCTCTCCAACCCGGCATGTCTGAAGGCGGACCTGCTACCACTACTCCTCCCTCTGGACGCACACGACAGGGCCTGCTCTGCCTATGGGGGCATGGCGTATGTGGCCAACATCGCACCCGCACTGAAATGGGACCACTGTGCCTCCACACGACGGATCATCGAGAACAGCTACATCGAATGTCACCCAGCATGCCCCATCATGGTCCTCCAAGGGACAACTTACGAACAACACCTTGAGAGCCACCATCCGCTTCATTGGCTGGCAAACATGTACACCACCAATGACATGGAAGCCCTGCTGGACGGCATCGCATACCTGACAACCTGTAAATACGTCGGACCACAACGCAGGTTCCCCGAGTGACCTATGAAGTCCAACCCCGCACCCATGCTCAGCTTCCGCACGGACTGGCCAGTCACCACCACAACAGCCATACCAAACGACCGGCAACTGTAACCACACCATCAACGACATCGCCATGACATCGGATATGACCGGGACATGCACACTGTTCCCCATCACATCCAGGAACACCGCATGCATTGTGGGAGGCAGTGGCATGGGCTCTGTGTATCGCACCCACATGGACGGAACTGCACGAACAACCAGGACACGACATGGATCCAGCGCACATGGACACACACACCGCTCAGTGGACATGAATAGGTCGCCTGGAGTCTGTGGGTGCTGCACCCCTCCCACCCCCGCCCCGGGAATCCCATACCAGGACCTTTGCATGGACGACAAGTGCATACAACAACAACACGACCCCAGTGACTGTGACATGTCCAGTAACCACCACAGTGCAACAACAAGTGGCACGCCGCTGCATGCACGCAAGCACATGCCCTGATGTCATCTCACATGCACGCGTGCATGAGGAACAACCGCAGCAAACCTGTCACATGGAACTGAGATGGACTGTGCCCATGATGCCGAGCGGTCTGGTAGGCTACATGTATACCGTCTGTGTCAAAGTCCGCAGCTCCGCAGCTATACGTAAATGTACATTAGCACAGCCTTGGCCAAGCAGATGTAACCCCACACCCTATCCCATTTGTAATCATGCTCAGTATATCCTCAACATGTATTCCGCTGCCAGTAGTGTCCACTATACTGCATCACAGAGGACAGAAGACTCAATATAATGTTTGAAACCAAAACTGTCTCCGCTGACTCATTTCACAAGTACGAATGAGAGAGGATGAGAGTATGTGAAGTACACGGCAGTCGTGACATGACCATGTAGTTCACTGGTATTGGATGTCAACGCAAATGAGTAGCACTACTGTGGAAGACACACGTGTCGTGTGAAATCGTATGGATGCAGTGCTCAGGTGGGTGGGTGCGACGGGTAGATGCGCACATGCCAAGTTGGAGCACGCCGTGTTGGGAGGGGTCATGAACAGTACACCACCGCTTCCCTGGGCATTGTGAGAGGACACCTGTCGGGGGGGGAGTGAACACGTGTGTGCACAGCAGCCGGGCACACGTACAAAGCGGTACCAGGCGCACCTCAGCCCACCCTCTGTGGACAAGCTGGATCCTGTTGTGCGCCCGCCATGCCCCTTGACAAGGCACACACAGCCCCAGTCGCCAGGTGTAACCCCAACATAGTCAATCCGCACAGGCGATACAGGGCACGGGATGGCAGTGGAGCATGGTGTGTGAGAGGTCTCCTCGCGCTCCTCCTGGTCATATCACGCAGGCAATAGAACCTCAACGTCTAGCATGGCACAAGTCAGATGGAAGTGTAGGGGGACGCACCACAGCACGAGCAGCACTGACGTCACGGGAGGTGGCTCGCACCATCCCATCCATTGCCCATCATACCAACCACGCCACATGCCATTGCGACTAAGTGCAAGCGCGTGCGCCACCACCCCCGAGCCCTCCCCAGAGAGGCCAAAGAGTGAATGTGTGGGCCATCAGCCACAGACGGACGCGGCCTGGCCGCAAGGGCAGCCACAGCCACTGGGTGTCGCAGGTGGCGGATCCGGAAGGCGAAGACTGTGATGCATAGTCCATGCAGGCCGGGTCTCCATTTGGGGCACCACGCAGGTGGACGGCGTCCCGCCACACATCATACCCTGAGACAGCCCACTCGTGCAACTGGACCCACACATACACTCCTTGCCCTCTCTGGTGCGAGCTTGGGGCTGCCTGTGCAAGCGCTAGCCTCGCAGGTGAGCATGCATATTGGGGGCGAGGGAGGACATGAGGGCTGGGGCGAAGATGACTGTATCACTGTCAGTTAGTACAAGGGATGACCCAGATGTGGAAAGGAAGAGACGTGTCCCGTGTGTACTGCAACTAGTCGCCAATCCAACTACCCCCCCATGTCCGGAATGTAAGCCCGCACCTAGGCCCGCCCATCCGCCACATCGAACATACCACCAGCACGACAACCTTCCCATTCGAAACACTGACTGGGGGTGGCGACCAGTGAACAATCATGTGTAGCCTACCCACGCGTACATGTGGGCCCTCCATGATCCATGTCACCTGCGGCAAAGACATGACATGCGCAATGAGGGAAGTGAGGAGAGCTGTCCGCCCCACGCGCAGAAGGTGCATCAGCTCCACAGACCCAGCAGCGAGTCCAGCAGGGGTCACATGTGCAGGGGCAGCTGTGCCTGGTGTGAAGGCACATGCATATAGACAGCACATCGACCAATGTGTAGTCTGCCCACATCCACAGTCCATCATCATGCGGACATAGGAATTGAACACAGGGCAACACATCTTAGTTGGTGCACCCACCGTGACCAACAATGCGCAATCATCGACGTACCCGCCCTGTGCATGGCCCCCCACCCAACGGAGGCACATCCAGTGCCACCATCCCACACACACAAGCCTTCCACGGAACATGCTGTGTCCAATGGTCAGTACAGAGTCAGCGCCCATCTGGTGGATCCTGAACAGGAGACACATGCACACACATGCCAGCTCCCACTATGTACGTCTGCCACCTGGCACGTGCAATGTAACCTCTCACCTGTGACGTGTGACTGCAAGCACACAGCCGTCTTGGCATGGGGCTGTCAATGTGGACACCAGTCAATGTTTCGGGAGCTGTGATCCGTACAGTGCTGTACATAGGGTGCAGTGCTGACACCTACTACTGTCTCACATCCCCTCGTGCCACAGGTCCCACTTGTATTGGCCGCTCAGCCCGTGCCCACATCGTCGTCGTCGTGTGCCATACTCATCCAGCCTCGGAAGCAGTTCCATGCTCAGCAGACACTCATGTTGCCGTGGCGTTGCCGCTTGACGAATATGCAGTCAGTCCCCATCAGCACGCCCCGCAAGTCATTGGGGCCTAGATCCCCATGTGCATGCACATGGCAGTGGTATGTCTCACTTGCCATTGCCATTGTTGGGAGACCTGTGTAAGTGTATTGTGGCCGTGCCGCCCCAGCTTGACAGCTGGGCTGTGGCTCATGTGCTTGCTCAGTCATGTCAGTGATGTGTATGCGAAATTGCTATGTGCCGTGTTGCTTTGACATGTGTCCTCTGCCATTTAACCCAGGCGGAGACCGAACATTGACCGCCCATACCAATTGCTGGCGGACATGGACGATACAGAGGTAATCAGGAAGTTTCGGCTGGACAGGCCAACCCTGCATCGACTGTGTGCCATGTTAGAGCCCCATCTCCGTCCCCGCAGGGTGTATCCGACTGCTGTCACCCCCACGGCTAAGGTGATGGCCGCCATGCATTTCTTCGCCACTGGGTCATTCCAGCACACAGTGGGCAGTGGAGGAGGGATGTCCCAGCCCATGTTCAGCAAGGTGCTGAGGGATGTACTGGCAGCCATGATGCTGTACCGGAACAGGTACATCAGATTCCCCAGGGCTCGTGAATTGGCGGCAGTGAAGGGTGCATTCTATGCCCTTGGCAGAATCCCACACGTCGTGGGAGCCATTGACTGCACACATGTTGGCCTTGTTCCACCACAGGCCACTGAGCACCTGTACCGCAACAGGAAGCACACGCACTCCCTGAATGTGCAAGTGGTGTGCCTTGCGGACATGGTGATCACCCACGTGTGTGCCAAGTTTCCAGGCTCGGCACATGACGCACACATAATGCGCAACAGCATCTTGCCACGACTGATGGCCAATCTGCAACAGGATCGTGGCTGTATTGTCGGTGAGTATGTGGAGGGGTGTAGCGTGCTGGTTGTGCGATGCTGTCCCCTGTCCAGTTGGAATAGCAACGGTTCTCTGTGTCCCTCACACCCAGGTGACTCTGCGTATCCGAATGGGGCATGGCTGCTCAGTCCATTGAGGAATCCTCGCACCCCAGCAGACGATCGATACAATGAGGCACATGGGAGGACCAGACGTGTGGTCGAGCGTACCTTTGGCCTCCTCAAGTCCAGGTTCAGGTGCCTGGACCGCACCGGGGTGCACTGGCGTACTCCCCACAGAAGGTGTGCCAGATAGTGGTGGCGTGCTGCATGCTGCACAATCTGGCCATTCGGAAGCAGATCCCCTCATTGTGGATGACGGAGATCAACCAGGGCCCCAGCCCACAGACCAGGACAGCTCGAGTGAGGTGGACAGCGGAGAGGAGGAAGCTGGGAATGTGCGCCAGCAGCTCATCGCCCGCTACTTCACTTGACGGTGAGTGTCCATGTACGACGGATGATGTGTCTGTATCTGTGCAGGTGTGTGTGTGCTGTGTCAGGGTGGCCGTATGTTCACTGCGTGCAGTGTGTCAACGCTCCATGGCCAGGGTAGTATGCCACTGTTGGTGACTGTGGCATTGTGCCCTATTGCTCTGTGCGATGTGTGTACATTGCTTGTAGTTGTTGACATGTACTGTGTGATGGGTGTGTGACACACTCATTGAATGTGCTCCTGTTCTGTCTCCCCACCCCTAGGTCCCTACAGGCCCTCCGGATTCCATTGCCATGCCACGCATCAGGTGCCTTTCCGCCCAAGGTGGCCGTTGTATTCCGTACAAATAAAACACAGGGCACAAACAGCAGTTAGTGAAAAAGGTGCATTTATTACAAACTGTGACATGTGATTGTGTGTAAGGTGATGACAAAAGTGGTGCGTGCAGTGACAATGAGCTGTCGGTCATGGCTGCGTGAAGCTCAGGGTGTACCCACTGGTTCTATGTCCATAGTCCAACACACACATGCCATCCAGATGGCTGTGTGGAGTGGGATCGTAGAGCAAGTCAATGCAGTGGCTGGTCAAGGAAGGCTGGCGGAAGGCTGGCTGGCTGCCTCACTTGCGACTGGAGCGTGCGAAGTCCTCCCGGGAGATCTGTTTCCTCTTCGGACGGCCCCTTCCACGTTTGGGAGGGGGTGTGTGGTGGCGACCTGCTGGTGGTGGGTGAGGTGTGCTCACTGGCTGTGGACGCAGGGGAAGTGGACACTGCTGCCCGACCCTGCGCCCTAGCAGGTGGTGGCGGAGGTGGTGTTGCTGGCCTTGCCTGTGACCCCACCGCCACCACCAGCTGGCCCATGAGGTCCACGAGTTGGTCCATACGGGACACGAATTGGCCCATATGGGCGTCCATGGACCTCAGCACCCCCAGCACCTCCCGCGTGTCTGTAGCAGACCTGGCCCATTGTCCTTGGGCCTCTTCATAGGCCCCAAGGACTCTGGCCATTTGAGGCAGGGCATGGCTCCCAGGGGAGGCTGGCGTTTCCCTGACCCTGCTCCTCCTACCAGTCCTGCTGCCACCGGCCTGCCCACTAGCCACATTGCACACCACGGTCCTCGCTGTGGCTCCCAGGGTGGATCCAGTCGGCCGGGCCACCACCTGCGCTGGGGCTGGTGCCAGCGAAGACGTGGTGGTGGTGGTGGCGGTGGTGGTCGGTGCGGCGATGGTGGCGGTTGCGGCAGTGGTAGTGGCCGCAATGACCGTGGGTGTGGCCGCAACGACAGTGGCAGCAGGGGCTGGGACTGTTCAGCATCCCTGGATGATGGGTTGGTGGGTAGGAGGGGTCCTGGGAGCGGCTGGGCCCTGCCACGCCAGATGGGCCTGCTTGGTGGTCCGTGTCCGAAGAGGAGGACAGATCCTCCAGATCCGTGTGTCCTCGTTGGGGGCTTGTGGGCTGGCTGTGCTGGCTGCTGTCTCCATCCCCAGCATCCGGCAGTTCGTCACCTGTGGAGAGAATGAGATTTGTTATTGTGTTGCACCTGGCGAAGTATGTATTTGTCGTCTGACATTGGCAGTTCGTGCAATCTCGTACATGGGTTTCCCGGAGGCGAGTGTGTGGCTGTGGCATCTGTAGTTGTGTGTGCTAGGCAATGGGACTGTGTGCTGTGCACATGTGGCATGGGACGGATTGGCCATGCCGATGGGTGTGTTGCTGTGCCCCTACTCATTGTGACTCTGGTGTATGCGGGCTCCTGGCCCATCCTGGGTCTGGTTTGTACTTTGCTTTTGGGGTTCACATGGAACGCTTAGGAACGCATATGGCAACATGGGGGCCATGCCCCAGATTCGCATTTGGGAGGGGATATGCTTTTGGGGTACATGCTGTGAGCCATGGGTGCCGAACGTGACGTGTTGTGGCAGCATGACAGTGCATGGTTTGAGGTGTGTGCATGCTTGACATGGCCTGCATATTTGCTGTCTGTTGTGATTACTGGACATGGCATTGGACGCATCGTTATGAGTGAGTGATAGTTGTGTGCCAGCCAACGTATTGCAGTTGTCCCATCTCCTTGGTGTGCGTGCTGCCCTGTGCCATGTGCATCACTGCAGTGCTCGGGGGGTGTGGCCCATGTTGTGTGTTGTTGCTCACAGTGTGTCGTGCGCTTAATTGACTTCTGGCACATGGTTGGTCATGGGCATGTGGCTTAGCGTGACTGCTGTATGTGTGGCAGCTGTGCGGATGACATGCCTTTCATGAGACTGGGGCTGACGGATGGGATGGATGGTATGTTGTATGTGCATGGTGTGTCTGTGAGTTTGATGGGTTCAGTGGTGTTCGTGTGCATTTCTGTTGTTCCGCTCTGTTGCGTCTAGTGTTGTTTGTCTTACATAGGCGTAGTTGTGGGGTGTGTGGTTGACAGGCAGTAGGGGCTACATGGACAGGACTTCAATGGTGTTTCGGTTGTGTGTGATGAGTTGCACAGTGGCTGCCGTGTGGGACTATATTCAGTGTGGCTTGTGCATGCAGACGTGGCTCCTTGGGTGTTGCTATGTCTGTGATGGGTCATGTGGGGTGTGAGTCTGTTGTTCATGTCCGTGTGCACATTGTTCACTTGTTCGTGACGGTGGGCGGTGCTGCGTGTTCGTCTGCTACGTGACATGTCCCATGTGTTGGTCGTGTTATGGTCCTCATGCCTCCAGTAATCCAGCCCTGTCCAGTTTCCCACCTGCAAGTTGTTCGTGCGTGCACTGTACTGGATGCCACATGGCTCTAAGCGGGGGTGCTCCATGTTGCAGGTCTGTGGGGGTGGGGGGTGTTGTGGGTCGTGGGGGTGGCTGGACACCCACTGACACCGATTGCTGTGGACCGTGATGTCTGCCTTTCGGCTGTCGCTGTGCACTGCGGTGGCTGACACGTGGCTGTGGGGTGTGGGGGATGCTCCTCCTTGCTGTGCTGTGGGACTGGGGCCTGGTGTGTGTTGTACTTGCTGTCCACCCTCCCACCCACTGCACTTTGTGTTCCTGCCACTTACCTGTTACTTGTCGGTTAGTGCAGCTGTGGCGGACACATGGGTGTGGTGGGTGCTCGTTGTGGCGCTTCTGGCATATTTGGGGACCTGTTGGTGGTTACGTGGCTGGCTTAGTGTACACATGTCCCCACGCATCTTACAGTTGTTCGGTTTGGGCTGTGTGTGGTAGTGTCTGTTGCATGTGTGTGTGATGTGTTGTGTATTGTGTGCTGGACATGGGGGTGTTTGTCCCTGGGAGCTGTGGCATGGTAGTTGCGCATGTGAGTACATAGCGGTGTGCTGGTATACATTAGTTTGTACTTACCAGCCTCCACTCCCCTGCTAATCCGGCGAGGATCTCCGGATGGATTACGACTCGCACCTTCTCCTCCCACGCTTTGAAGGTCTTAAAGAGCGCGGGATTCCCTCCGCCAGTGACGGCAGCCAGCTCTCTGTTTTTGCCCTCCTTCGTCTTGACCAGGCTCTTTACGTCATTCCAACGTTTGTTAATTTCTCCTCTGTTCCTGGGCAGGGTCCCGACTGCATTGACCTGGTCTACGATCCGGTTCCACATTCTGTTTCTGGTGGCTAGTGGTGTGTGCTGGACCATGTTCCCATAGATTTGTGGGTACACCTTGATGATCTCAGTCGACCATGACCGTCAGCTCCATGGGCGTGAACTTGGGCATCCTTTGTGGTGCCATGGTGTTTGTGGTGCTGGTGCGGTGTGTGTTGTGTAATGTGCAGGGGGTTTGTGGTGCCGGGTGTGGTGGTGGTGGTGTTTGGTGGTGGTGGTGGTGGTGGTGGTGGTGGTGGTAGTGATGTGTGCGTTTCTGTGGTGTGCTGCTGTCCTTGCTGTGTCACTGTGTCCTCTCCTCTCCTCTCTGGTTTGCAATGTAGCAAGGGGTTGTGGTCTGTGGGAGTGCTGCTTTTGTACTCACCTATGTGGGTGTGTCCTCATGGTCTGTTGTTTTCAGGTGTGTTGTGTCTGGGGTTCTGGCCTTTGTATTTTTTGTTTGTCCGGGGGGTGTTTTCGGGATGTGTACTGTGCTTGTGTATTTGTGCGTGCCTTGCTGTGTGGACTTGTTGGCCATGTTGTGTGCTATTGGTTTTGTGTGCGGATGGTTTCTGTGCAGGTACGTTGGCGCCATGGCTTCTGCCGTGTCGATTCTCATCGGCGTTGTTTGCGCTGGCGGGCGGTATATTTGTGGTTTTTCCGTGCTCATGGCGGTGCGATCGTAATTTCACGTGCGGTGTGTCGGCCGTGTGGGCGGGCGGTTTTGTGTTGTCGTGCGTGTTTCCGTCCGTGGCGGGCGGTTTGACTCCGACTCGGACGATGGCGGGCGGTATTTTGTGTGATTTTTCGCCGATGGCGGTTTTCGGTTTGTGTAATCGTAATGGCGTGGTCGGTGTTCAGGCGGTGTGTGCGGGCGGATTTTTGCCGCTTCCATGCCTGGCGGATTTATTTACGCCGGGTATCGTAATGGGCCCCATAGTTAGAATTATTTAAAATTGTTAAAATGATAAATGTAATATAAAAAAAATTAAACATACATATTTAATTTTCTTTTAATATATATTAACTTAATAATATTAAATAATTATTTTATTTTATTTTAAAATGTTACAAACATAAGACAAGTAAGTTATAAATACATATATATATATACCTGTAATAATAAATTAAAATATTAAAATTAATATTTATTTAAAAAATATTTTACACTACATTAACTATATAAGTAGGTAAATGTTGGATAGCGTAGGGGATAAAATTACTATTCCCACTACAGAAAGTGCAACAGTAGGGAAAGTGTTGGATAGCGGAGGGGAATAATTTACTATATATAATACCTCGAAACGCGTCGGCATCAAGATTGTAATTACCGGTGTGATTATGCTGGTCGCCACATCCAATAAAACCCAGGTTTACAGCAGCAGTGAGTGCGTCCAGGTATGCTTTGGGCATTTCGGTGAAGAATCTATTACGCGGCAGCCCTGCCGCGCTGGAGTGCACCATCTCAAAAGTGGAGAGGCTGCGGTGGGAACGCTTCCACACCGATGCGGCACAGCTGTTGGGGCAAAATGGAACCAGCGATCTATCCGGAGCCCTACAAAGGGTAATAACTCAATTGCTGCCAGAGAAGTCCATGGAACCCACTGAGGGTACTACAAATTCCAGCATGCTCCTGTGCACTAAGCAACACCCACTATGGGCGGGGACAATACAAAATGGCATGCTGGCTTTCCAAGTGACTTTCCAAGCAGCCGCCCATGAAGAAGAGGCTAATACCTCGAAACGCGTCGGCATCAAGATTGTAATTACCGGTGTGATTATGCTGGTCGCCACATCCAATAAAACCCAGGTTTACAGCAGCAGTGAGTGCGTCCAGGTATGCTTTGGGCATTTCGGTGAAGAATCTATTACGCGGCAGCCCTGCCGCGCTGGAGTGCACCATCTCAAAAGTGGAGAGGCTGCGGTGGGAACGCTTCCACACCGATGCGGCACAGCTGTTGGGGCAAAATGGAACCAGCGATCTATCCGGAGCCCTACAAAGGGTAATAACTCAATTGCTGCCAGAGAAGTCCATGGAACCCACTGAGGGTACTACAAATTCCAGCATGCTCCTGTGCACTAAGCAACACCCACTATGGGCGGGGACAATACAAAATGGCATGCTGGCTTTCCAAGTGACTTTCCAAGCAGCCGCCCATGAAGAAGAGGCTAATACCTCGAAACGCGTCGGCATCAAGATTGTAATTACCGGTGTGATTATGCTGGTCGCCACATCCAATAAAACCCAGGTTTACAGCAGCAGTGAGTGCGTCCAGGTATGCTTTGGGCATTTCGGTGAAGAATCTATTACGCGGCAGCCCTGCCGCGCTGGAGTGCACCATCTCAAAAGTGGAGAGGCTGCGGTGGGAACGCTTCCACACCGATGCGGCACAGCTGTTGGGGCAAAATGGAACCAGCGATCTATCCGGAGCCCTACAAAGGGTAATAACTCAATTGCTGCCAGAGAAGTCCATGGAACCCACTGAGGGTACTACAAATTCCAGCATGCTCCTGTGCACTAAGCAACACCCACTATGGGCGGGGACAATACAAAATGGCATGCTGGCTTTCCAAGTGACTTTCCAAGCAGCCGCCCATGAAGAAGAGGCTAATACCTCGAAACGCGTCGGCATCAAGATTGTAATTACCGGTGTGATTATGCTGGTCGCCACATCCAATAAAACCCAGGTTTACAGCAGCAGTGAGTGCGTCCAGGTATGCTTTGGGCATTTCGGTGAAGAATCTATTACGCGGCAGCCCTGCCGCGCTGGAGTGCACCATCTCAAAAGTGGAGAGGCTGCGGTGGGAACGCTTCCACACCGATGCGGCACAGCTGTTGGGGCAAAATGGAACCAGCGATCTATCCGGAGCCCTACAAAGGGTAATAACTCAATTGCTGCCAGAGAAGTCCATGGAACCCACTGAGGGTACTACAAATTCCAGCATGCTCCTGTGCACTAAGCAACACCCACTATGGGCGGGGACAATACAAAATGGCATGCTGGCTTTCCAAGTGACTTTCCAAGCAGCCGCCCATGAAGAAGAGGCTAATACCTCGAAACGCGTCGGCATCAAGATTGTAATTACCGGTGTGATTATGCTGGTCGCCACATCCAATAAAACCCAGGTTTACAGCAGCAATGAGTGCGTCCAGGTATGCTTTGGGCATTTCGGTGAAGAATCTATTACGCGGCAGCCCTGCCGCGCTGGAGTGCACCATCTCAAAAGTGGAGAGGCTGCGGTGGGAACGCTTCCACACCGATGCGGCACAGCTGTTGGGGCAAAATGGAACCAGCGATCTATCCGGAGCCCTACAAAGGGTAATAACTCAATTGCTGCCAGAGAAGTCCATGGAACCCACTGAGGGTACTACAAATTCCAGTATGCTCCTGTGCACTAAGCAACACCCACTATGGGCGGGGACAATACAAAATGGCATGCTGGCTTTCCAAGTGACTTTCCAAGCAGCCGCCCATGAAGAAGAGGCTAATACCTCGAAACGCGTCGGCATCAAGATTGTAATTACCGGTGTGATTATGCTGGTCGCCACATCCAATAAAACCCAGGTTTACAGCAGCAGTGAGTGCGTCCAGGTATGCTTTGGGCATTTCGGTGAAGAATCTATTACGCGGCAGCCCTGCCGCGCTGGAGTGCACCATCTCAAAAGTGGAGAGGCTGCGGTGGGAACGCTTCCACACCGATGCGGCACAGCTGTTGGGGCAAAATGGAACCAGCGATCTATCCGGAGCCCTACAAAGGGTAATAACTCAATTGCTGCCAGAGAAGTCCATGGAACCCACTGAGGGTACTACAAATTCCAGCATGCTCCTGTGCACTAAGCAACACCCACTATGGGCGGGGACAATACAAAATGGCATGCTGGCTTTCCAAGTGACTTTCCAAGCAGCCGCCCATGAAGAAGAGGCTAATACCTCGAAACGCGTCGGCATCAAGATTGTAATTACCGGTGTGATTATGCTGGTCGCCACATCCAATAAAACCCAGGTTTACAGCAGCAGTGAGTGCGTCCAGGTATGCTTTGGGCATTTCGGTGAAGAATCTATTACGCGGCAGCCCTGCCGCGCTGTAGTGCACCATCTCAAAAGTGGAGAGGCTGCGGTGGGAACGCTTCCACACCGATGCTGCACAGCTGTTGGGGCAAAATGGAACCAGCGATCTATCCGGAGCCCTACAAAGGGTAATAACTCAATTGCTGCCAGAGAAGTCCATGGAACCCACTGAGGGTACTACAAATTCCAGCATGCTCCTGTGCACTAAGCAACACCCACTATGGGCGGGGACAATACAAAATGGCATGCTGGCTTTCCAAGTGACTTTCCAAGCAGCCGCCCATGAAGAAGAGGCTAATACCTCGAAACGCGTCGGCATCAAGATTGTAATTACCGGTGTGATTATGCTGGTCGCCACATCCAATAAAACCCAGGTTTACAGCAGCAGTGAGTGCGTCCAGGTATGCTTTGGGCATTTCGGTGAAGAATATATATATATACCTGTAATAATAAATTAAAATATTAAAATTAATATTTATTTAAAAAATATTTTACACTTCATTAACTATATAAGTAGGTAAATGTTGGATAGCGTAGGGGATAAAATTACTATTCCCACTACAGAAAGTGCAACAGTAGGGAAAGTGTTGGATAGCGGAGGGGAATAATTTACTATTCCCACTACAGCAAATGCAACAGTAGGGAAAGTGTTGGATAGCGGGTGGGTAAAAATTACTATTCCCACTCCAACGAGTGTAACAGTAGGGAAAGTGTTGGATAGCGGGGGGTTAAATTTACTATTCCCACTCCAGTGAGTGCAACAGTAGGGAAAGTATTGGATAGCGAGTGGGTAAAAATTACTATACCAACTCCAACGAGTGCAACAGTAGGGAAAGTGTTGGATAGCGGGTAGATAAAAACTACTATTCCCACTCCAGCGAGTGCAACAGTAGGGAAAGTGTTGGATAGCGGGTATGTAAAAATTACTATTCCCACTCCAGTGAGTGCAACAGTAGGGAAAGTGTTGGATAGTGGGTGGGTAAAAATTACTATTCCCACTCCAGTGAGTGCAACAGTAGGGAAAGTGTTGGATAGCGGGTGGGTAGGGAAAGTGTTGGATAGCGGGTGGGTAAAAATTACTATTCCCACTCCAGCGAGTGCAACAGTAGGGAAAATGTTGGATAGCGGGTGGGAATAATTTACTATTCCCACTGCACCAAGTGTAACAGTAGGGAAAGTGTTGGATAGCGGAGGGGAATAATTTAGTATTCCCACTCCTGCAAAATAATTAACATTAACAAATAATTAATTTTTCAAAAATAATTTACCTCCCACTATATTCCCCTATAAACGTCACCACCAATATTGTAAAATATTACACAATTAACATAATTATTTAACAATTAATTAATTAACTAATAACAATTAACAAGCAAATTAAAAACAATCAAAAATAAATTAGTTCACACAATTAACACTATAAAATAACTTTAAATAAATATTGTATATAAAAAATAATACAATTTTTATTAAAATTAAATTACTTCCCACCCGACTCCCTATCAACCCACAACCAACTCATAAAAAAATTACACAATTAACATATTTACCAATTATTTATTAATAATTAATATCCAATTAATAAATAATTAATAACATTTGTTAACACAACCATATAAAATATTAATTGCATAAATATTAATTAATACAATTATTAATTAATTATAATTACATTACTCCCCACCCTAATCCCCTATAAAACCACAACCACTCCTCAAAAAATTACACAATTAACATATTTACCAATTAATTGTTAATTATTAACCAATTAATAGTTAATTAATAACAAATTAATTAACACAATTAACAATATAAATTATTAAATACAAAAATAATAATTAATAAAATTATTAATGAATTTAAATTAAATTACTTCCCACCCTATTCCCTATAAACCCACAACCTGCTACGGAACTAAAACACAATATTTGTTTTTTTAAATTAATAACTTCTAAAAAATTATTATTAAATATATTATAATTAAATTACTTCCCACCCTATTCCCCTATAAACCCACAACCCGCTACAGAACTAAAATACGCAAAAATTAATTAACATAAAATTAATTACTTGTAAAAAATTCAAACATACATTACAAAAATAAGCTATACTTTTAACACATATACTAACATACAAAACACTAAAAATATTCTGGTCGATATTCTTGATGGTCGATATTCTGTCATATCGATATTTAAAAATCGATATAATGGTATATCAATATTTAAACATCGATATTATGTCTGCATACCAAAAAGAATCTCCTCCCATTGTAGCGGCCATTCTAACTGTTCTCTCTGTTCTCGAGATAGCCTATGTCTTGTTCTCATGGCCAAATGATGCCCTACTTCTTCGCTACATTCATGGGCTCTTTCCTTCCAGACCGTTAATTTATTGGTTGCCCTTTTTGAGACGTTTTCAGTTATTGCTGCCCTTGCGACTGCTACTTGTAATTGATCCCCCCCCCCCCATTGTTTCTCCCTGCTGTACAGCTAGGACCAATTTTTCTTCTGCCACAGTTAACATATTTTGCCGAACCTGAACTATCCGCTTTTCTTCCTTACCACGGTTCAGGGAGAACTGTAGCATTTCCACCTGTATACATGCCTTCATGGTATCCCAAACCACACCAATTGGAGCGTTCCCTATACTCTCTTTAAAAAACATAGGAATCCAGTTTTTCATGTGTTTACAATAATCTTCATCTCTTAACAGAGCCTGTTCAAAACTCCAGGAGGCCTTTTTTTTTTTTTTAGACAAATCTCTAATACAAAGGGATTATGATCTGACGAGAATCGGGGATATTGTTCAATTTTGCCGTCTTGTGTAAATTCATGTGATTAACAAAAATAATCTAGACGGGCGTTTGATTGATGTGGCGCTGAGTAATATGTGTAGCCGTGTTCAGTGGGTCTCTTCTTACTCCATATATCAATTTGGCCATGATCCTGACATATACCTTTCAATGACTGATATACTTTAGACTTCAGCCCTGTGTCATTTTTGACAACCACCTATAACCCAGTTGCAGGGTAAGTTAATATTCATATCCCCACAAAGTATAATTGGCAACGGCCAGAGCGCCAATTCATTAGATAGCCAAAAACACATGGGCCATCGGATATACATCCATACACTGAACGTAGTTTGAATTTACGTCCATTAGAGGACTGACATTCTGCCAAAGCCGATCTGCCTTGTTTATCCACCCGAACTTGTTTTAACTGTACACCTTTATTTCGGGCCTGAATTGCCACACTTCCCATACTTACACCTTGAGAGATACCCCTAATCAATCTATAGCCCAGTGAGTTTAACACATCCCTCCTCGCCCCTTCTATATGGGTTTCTTGCATACAAATAATATCTGCATTTAATGTTTGGAGCCCTAATGAAACTTTTTGTCTTTTCTTAGCATCATTCAAACCACATATGTTAATGGTGGCAATCTGCAATTTCCTTTTCCCCATCACATCATCTTAAAATCCAAGCCCTGCGTATACCTTCCAAACCCCATAATTAAGACAAAGCACCGTTCTCTGGGTACTTCACCCTGTGACTTTCAAATCTATATATCATTGCCACTTCAACATGTGGGCCCCCCCTCCCCAACCCCCAAAAACCACCCATACCCATCCCTCTAAACCCACCCATCCCACCCCCCACCAAAAATGAGCACTCAGGCCTAGCCTGAATGATGTGCACTTAAGCAACAGACCCACCGCCCAATTCCCCCCACCTTGATATTTCCAACATGATTCAAACCTGACTGTATTTACTTTATCATTATTCCTATGATTTAGCTTTTCTAGAGTTTTTTTTTTTGCCCCCTGGGGTGCTTTTTTCCTACTGTCCAACTTATATAGTGGATCCACACGTGAGTTCTTTTAAGCATTCCTGTGCCTGAATTTCTGACACAAAGCTGCGGGTTCGCCCATTAAAGATGGTTTTTCGGTCTTGCAGGTTTTTACAAACATATCTCAGCGCCCAGTTTCTGAAATGGAGCAAACATTTGCCGCTGGCGCCATCTTCGTTCAACTATAACATGTGCAAAGTCAGGTTCAGCAAAAAATGACACCCCCCTCAAATTCTTTCTTTGTATTTGGGCGAGCCTGATCTTAAATGAGCTGCCTTAATATAAAATTACCAAAGTAGACAAGCATTGCTCAAGGCCTTTCCACATTGCTGAATTGATGCTTTTTCAACATGAAGGGAAAACGATGTGCCAGTTGAATTTCTGTATCCCAGTCCAATCTTGACATATGTGGAAATGCGCCCTTTAAAAGATTTACTACGAATGCTCTGGTGTTAGCCCTCTCCACTCCTTCAGGTATCCCCAGGGGTCTCAGGGTATTTTTCGGTTGCCTATTTTCCTGGTCTTCCAATTTCCACATGACATAATGGGCCCTGGGATATATTTTGGGGTCGATTCCGATTCGGGCCGGAAAAAGCACCGACCGACTCGGACCCGGAAAAATTACCGACCGACACGTACCAGTGGCGCCCGACACGCCAAGTACGATGCAAGCCGCGATAAATCCGACCGACACGTCAGGACCGATCCGCTCGGAAAATAGCAATCCGGCCGGAAAAACACGCGAATCCAACCGACCGACACGCACCCGGAACAAATCCGACCGAATCGTACCCGCCAACTCCAACCCGCAAAGTACGATGCAAGGCGCGAAAAACCCGACCGAGTCGGACGGAGGACAAGCCGTACGACCGACACGCATACAAAACCGAGCCGAAGCAACACAATACACCGCGACCGACGCGTACGCAGCATACAAAACTGCACAAACACAGCGTGAACGAAACGGAGAACACCGTACGAGACCAATGCAGGGTCCGACTCGGTCACAAGAACGTTTCCAACATAAACAAACAGCACAAAGGAAAAATCACCCAAAAAAAGGCCAAACAAGCAATTAGCAAGCCAATAAATACTGGGGGGGTGGGGACAGAGAACAAAGACACACCCACAACTCCACCTATATAAAGGACACAAATCACTACCATGAGCCTTTGCAAATGCCATTCCACTGCCAGCACCCAAGAGAAAGCAACCACACACCCACAGCTCACCCCTCACACAAGCCACACACCATCAGCACACCAACAAATACCTACCTCACATACACCCAGCAAAACACACACTCACACACCCTCACCTGCACACCAACACACACATCACTCACCATCACCACCCATCACCATGCCCCCCAAGAAGAATCCCAAGTTCCTAGATTGTGAATTGGAAGTCCTGGTAGACGAGATCCTCAGGGTGGAGCCACAGCTGTTTGGCACTCTGGTCCAACAGACCCCCATGTCGCAGAAAACCAAGATGTGGGAGAGGATCATCAACAGGGTGAACGCCCAATCACCATGTCGGCGCACAAAGACGGACATCCAGAACAGGTGGTATGACGTGCGCAGGAGGGTACGGGACCTGCTGAAGATAGACTACATCAACAGCCAACAGACCGGCAGTGGCCCTCCTGCCAAGCCAATATACCTCAGGCCCTGGGAGGAGAAGGTGCGGGCCATCCTTCCGCCAGTGAGCGTATATGGACTAGAGAACATCCCAGAGCCTGGTGAGTACACAACAAATGTACACAATAAACTGCCACAAAACACACACATCACTGTCAAGGGGAGAGTCAAACCATGCACACATAGCAATTACACAGCAACTAGAACAGAATCATCCCAAAATGTGTATGTCAGTCAGATAAACACAACACATGCCATCAAAAAGTCACATCCAACTGTGCCAACACATGTACAAACACAACCACAACTACAGCTAGGCAGTGGCACAAATAGAACTAACACACACATCCACACATGTAGCCACCACAACAACACCAACACACAGTGAAGACCACTCAAAGGAAGGAATTCTGTGTATGCTGGCCAAGTCAGTGTAGCCAATAGCATCATGGGAGTCGCAGTCACACATATTGCCCCCCCACAACTGTCCCATCAACACCACCCTGAACCATGCTCACATCACAGGGAGTGGAGAAGGACTCACAAGATGGCTGACACTGGCTACTGCTGTGGGGAGCACAAGGCCCTGCTGGCAACTGTGCACCAACAAACAGCAGGACACCACTGACTGACATCCTGAGAGACAACTTACACTCCCTGCAATGCAAGCACGCTCCATGGTGGGATATCTGGCTGGCTGGGTGGGAAGGGGGACTTGCAGCACTGACCATAGTCACCAGCACCTCCCTCACACCCCCCCCCAACACAAACTCCACAGTACCCACCTGGTAGAATGCAATGCCCTCCATCCTAACACAAGATCCCACAAAGCACCACCACCCTGGGTTATGTTGTGTGAAGCACAGGGACACTCTTGGGACTCTTAGCCAAACAACTGCCAGGACAACACTCCCAGCCATCCTGTCAGCACAGCCAGCCCACCCCACAGGGAAGCAGAGTCAAAGGAAGGAAGCATGGGCATGCTGGGAAGGGGGTGGAGGCAATAGCATGATGGGAGTCGTAGTCACAGACATTGCTCAGCCTCACAACTGGCCCATCAACACCACCCTGAACCATGCTCACATCACAGGGAGTGGAGAAGGACTCACAAGATGGCTGACACTGGCTACTGCTGTGGGGAGCACAAGGCCCTGCTGCCAACTGTGCACCAACAAACAGCAGGACACCACTGACTGACATCCTGAGAGACAACTTACACTCCCTGCAATGCAAGCACGTTCCATGGTGGGATATCTGGCTGGCTGGGTGGGAAGGGGGACTTGCAGCACTGACCATAGTCACCAGCACCTCCCCTCACACCCCCCAACACAAACTCCACAGTACCCACCTGGTAGAATGCAATGCCCTCCATCCTAACACAAGATCCCACAAAGCACCACCACCCTGGGTTATGTTGTGTGAAGCACAGGGACACTCTTGGGACTCTTAGCCAAACAACTGCCAGGACAACACTCCCAGCCATCCTGTCAGCACAGCCAGCCCACCCCACAGGGAAGCAGAGTCAAAAGGAAGGAAGCATGGGCATGCTGGGAAGGGGGTGGAGGCAATAGCATGATGGGAGTCGTAGTCACAGACATTGCTCAGCCTCACAACTGTCCCATCAACACCACCCTGAACCATGCTCACATCACAGGGAGTGGAGAAGGACTCACAAGATGGCTGACACTGGCTACTGCTGTGGGGAGCACAAGGCCCTGCTGCCAACTGTGCACCAACAAACAGCAGGACACCACTGACTGACATCCTGAGAGACAACTTACACTCCCTGCAATGCAAGCACGTTCCATGGTGGGATATCTGGCTGGCTGGGTGGGAAGGGGGACTTGCAGCACTGACCATAGTCACCAGCACCTCCCCTCACACCCCCCCAACACAAACTCCACAGTACCCACCTGGTAGAATGCAATGCCCTCCATCCTAACACAAGATCCCACAAAGCACCACCACCCTGGGTTATGTTGTGTGAAGCACAGGGACACTCTTGGGACTCTTAGCCAAACAACTGCCAGGACAACACTCCCAGCCATCCTGTCAGCACAGCCAGCCCACCCCACAGGGAAGCAGAGTCAAAGGAAGGAAGCATGGGCATGCTGGGAAGGGGGTGGAGGCAATAGCATGATGGGAGTCGTAGTCACAGACATTGCTCAGCCTCACAACTGGCCCATCAACACCACCCTGAACCATGCTCACATCACAGGGAGTGGAGAAGGACACACAAGATGGCTGACACTGGCTACTGCTGTGGGGAGCACAAGGCCCTGCTGCCAACTGTGCACCAACAAACAGCAGGACACCACTGACTGACATCCTGAGAGACAACTTACACTCCCTGCAATGCAAGCACGTTCCATGGTGGGATATCTGGCTGGCTGGGTGGGAAGGGGGACTTGCAGCACTGACCATAGTCACCAGCACCTCCCCTCACACCCCCCCAAACACAAACTCCACAGTACCCACCTGGTAGAATGCAATGCCCTCCATCCTAACACAAGATCCCACAAAGCACCACCACCCTGGGTTATGTTGTGTGAAGCACAGGGACACTCTTGGGACTCTTAGCCAAACAACTGCCAGGACAACACTCCCAGCCATCCTGTCAGCACAGCCAGCCCACCCCACAGGGAAGCAGAGTCAAAAGGAAGGAAGCATGGGCATGCTGGGAAGGGGGTGGAGGCAATAGCATGATGGGAGTCGTAGTCACAGACATTGCTCAGCCTCACAACTGTCCCATCAACACCACCCTGAACCATGCTCACATCACAGGGAGTGGAGAAGGACTCACAAGATGGCTGACACTGGCTACTGCTGTGGGGAGCACAAGGCCCTGCTGCCAACTGTGCACCAACAAACAGCAGGACACCACTGACTGACATCCTGAGAGACAACTTACACTCCCTGCAATGCAAGCACGTTCCATGGTGGGATATCTGGCTGGCTGGGTGGGAAGGGGGACTTGCAGCACTGACCATAGTCACCAGCACCTCCCCTCACACCCCCCCAACACAAACTCCACAGTACCCACCTGGTAGAATGCAATGCCCTCCATCCTAACACAAGATCCCACAAAGCACCACCACCCTGGGTTATGTTGTGTGAAGCACAGGGACACTCTTGGGACTCTTAGCCAAACAACTGCCAGGACAACACTCCCAGCCATCCTGTCAGCACAGCCAGCCCACCCCACAGGGAAGCAGAGTCAAAAGGAAGGAAGCATGGGCATGCTGGGAAGGGGGTGGAGGCAATAGCATGATGGGAGTCGTAGTCACAGACATTGCTCAGCCTCACAACTGGCCCATCAACACCACCCTGAACCATGCTCACATCACAGGGAGTGGAGAAGGACACACAAGATGGCTGACACTGGCTACTGCTGTGGGGAGCACAAGGCCCTGCAGCCAACTGTGCACCAACAAACAGCAGGACACCACTGACTGACATCCTGAGAGACAACTTACACTCCCTGCAATGCAAGCACGTTCCATGGTGGGATAACTGACTGGGTGGGTGGGTGGGTGGGAAGGAGGTCTGGCTGTCAACCAAACACAATCAATGCAGACCATGTTCACACCCCAGAGAATACATAGAAATGCCCAAATAATGCAGGACAATGTGCCACACCAATATCAACCCCTGACTGTGACGACTTAGGACAATACAATGTACAGGCCCGCACCCCGAGGCACAGTCACAACTGTCAGGTGTGTCAACCACTGATGCCTGCAGAAACATGACATACATTGTTTGTGTCTCCCAAAAACAGGTGATGATAGGGACACAGCAGCAGACGCTGAGGAGTCCCAGTCCCAGGCTCAAGAGGATGCCGAGCTCACTGGCGTCGCTGACAGCCTCTGTCCTCCTCGGACGATAAGAACAACCTGGCACATCCGGTGCAAGTCAACATGCTGCACCAGCAGGACCACCAGCTGCAGCACCAGCAGGTCCACCAGCTGCACCCCTGCACCCACCCCTCCAACGACTGTCACCACGAATACCATCCCTGCCTGACATGGACAGAATAAGGAACAACACCAGCGCAGTGACCCTGGACCAACCTGGGGCCATGGACACCACCACCACCACCAACCCCCAAGGTGGACCAGGGTTATCTGTAGCGTGCAACTGCACACACTGCACATGTCAGCAGGGGTGGTGGGAGGGGTGGGAGACAGAGGTCGCTGCTTGCAGACGTTGCTGGTGTGCATGAAGACCCACAACTGGTACGCATAGCTGATGCGCACCAGTCCAGCACCGGAGAGCTCAGCCAGGTAGTGGGGCTCCTCAGAGACATCAAACAGCAGCAGGCTGCCCATCATGCCCGCTTGACTCCCACATGTCCCACGTGGAGTCACACATGTCACGTGTGGACTCCCACATGTCCCGCGTGGAGTCCAAGTGGGATGTACTACATGAGATGACGGCGGTGCACAGGGACATTTTACAATGCCTCCGCCAGATGAACAGCAACCAGTCCACACCTCCCTGTGTGCCAACAACATCTGGTACCGAACAAACTGCAACTGCCACAGGGAGGGAGGAGGACTCTGGCGGAGAGTCCCCTGCACCGCAGCAGCCTGCACTTGAGGGCCCCCCCAAGAAGAGGGGTCGTCCGAGGAGGGGAAAGTGAGAGGCTGATGGCCAAGCGCAACTCCCAGGAAGCCTGAACCTGTTCTGGATTTTCGCCTTGTGCACAGACTGTTCACCCTGTTGATGGCAACACTACTCCCACACATTGCATGGGGAGTACAAGTTGGAACAATGTGTCAGACAACTGTGGCCCCGATACTGGGGATCCTGTCTACCTGGACTTTCTATTCATCTAGGAACTTGGGATTGCAAGATTCATGTACAGCACAATCCATCCTATGCACTATTATCACAGATGTATCACAATAAACACACTAATACACCATACTTGCCTCTGTCGTGATTCCAACGTGGGTGCTGTTATGGGGATGATGAACTGCAAAATTACACTGTGTATGCGAACTGCAACAGCAAGGACAACACAGGCATGTGAGTACAGGCAACGTGACACATATGAGGGAGACACACCACCAGGGCTACACAACACATACACACCTAGGCCATCTGACTCATTGCCTACACTGATGTTGCTAGGGAAGACGGTGCAATGCACAGACACCACACCCATTCCCAGTTGTAGTCAAGTAGCCCACAGGTGCAGTAAGCAAATGGCAGTCAAATGTGTGACCACAGACAACGCACATCACTAAGTGAAGCACAGGTTTATTACACAGTAGCAACATGCCGTAACCACTACAGATGCAAGGTAACCCCACCTGGTAGCGGGCACACAGTCAACAACTGTAGACAGAAGGAAGTCCATGGGTGGCGCACATCACCTGTAGGGACACAACAGCTACCAGCCTGGATGTGCAATCACGTCGTCGGTGGACACAG